>CM059625.1:1249869-2499738 GCA_030435675.1 Steinernema hermaphroditum
ACCCGGTGTACAAGCTTTAAAACTTCTTGTTTCTCACGAGCAGGAGGCAACATTGTAAGTACCAATGCCGCTCTTATCAAAAGCTCAATTTTCTAGAATTTATAACGTTGGAGTTGATGTCCGACAGGGCCAAGGACGCTACAAAGACACTCAAGTTGTACTGCTCACTCCCAGATATCACCTTGACAATCAATCTTCCAGTAGGCTTTTCTTGGCTCACTACGAGTTTGTTGATGTACGTGGAAACGCGTAGCTATTCCATACTCATTGGATAACTTCAGAGGCCACATAAGCATGTTTCTATCGACAGCAAATGTAACATGATCTGGAACGAGAACTTCGAGGATAAGAGGATGCTTTGTGTTCGTATGGATGGTGTAAAGCATTGGAGCTGTCCATTCAGAATCGATCAGATCGGATCGTTCCATGTGACCATGAGGTATCAAACAGCGTCTACCAAAAGAGTTTCTACTTTACTTTGTAGGGATGCCTCTGACACACCGAACTTCGTCCGTGTCGAAGTTAGCCTAAATAGTGCGGTCTTTTGTGTTACGTTTGCCGACGCTTGCTACTTCCCCCCGCCAATCAGAATTGTTAATCAATCCAACGTTCCCGTCCTGTACCAACAGTTCTCTGAAAAGCCGCGCGAAGCGCATTTACGAACGATATGTAAAGCGCGAAGCACAGGTAGATATAGCATATTTTCGACATGTTTTACAATGTTATGAATTTAGTCGATTACGCTTGGGATGATCTCTATGCCGCAAAGCGTGTAACACTCCAAGTGTTCGAGAACCGCTCGCACTCCTATGACCCTAACAAACCCGGAAATGGACCGCAGCTGGTCTACGAGAACAACGTTTTCATCAGGTATTTGCCGTCCTTTACACAACGATCTCCGAGTGGATTCACTGACGACCAAGAGTTAGTGCTGGAGGTGCTTCAAAATGGCAAAGTAATCCTAAACAAGATGAGCATATCCGGAGGCAACAGCCAGAATCAGTTGTGGAAGCTAGCGAGCGACGGATGTCTTGAGAACATAGGGATGAATCAGCGATCGAGAAGCGGCGAACGATACGTGCTCGATGTGCTCGACAGAGCAGAAAAAGCGCTTATGATGATGAAACGGAATTCGGCGAGAAATAAGTTCCAGTTTTGGCGGCTAACATCCGATCAGCGACTAGCTTGTGGAATCGAAAACGCGTATGCCGAAGTCAGAGACAAGTCATCTCTGTTCCTCTCCGTTGGAAACACATCAAAGCGCGAGTGCAACGACAGGGGAATCCCGGTGGCGCAGCTTATGGGAATTCAAAGGCAAAAGCCAGGAAGTGGCGTTCTGAATGTGGAGTGTCTACATAAGGGTCCGACGTTGGTAAGTTTCATTCCCACTGTGAGGGATCAAACTTACAGATTAACTTTTGTAACGTCTATTTGTTTTAAAGGTTGTGAGAATTGTCGATCAAGAAGAAGTGGTTACTGCTTTTGCGCCCAAGAAAACTAGCGTCGTCACAAAGAGCACAGAATCAAGTTCTTTTACTGATGGTCTGAGCTATGAGATCAGTGTTTCCATGCCGAGCGGAGTAGGGTTCTCTCTCATAAACGGACGAGACGAGGAGCTCCTCTATGCCCGATTCCATGGCGTTTCCTTTCACACACGAGTGTCAGAGAACAACTATCGCCTGACTGCAAGCGTGAATGTTATCCAGGTTCCTCGGAAAGATGTTAAGCTTAACGCATTCATCGAATTCAGATTGACAACCAACTGACGACATCAGATAAATGGCAATTCGTATTTTGTCATATGGACGCACTCAACGACGAGGCGGACACACCGACGTACGGTGAGAATACGGAACGCATCGACGAATGGAGCAATTGCGCGAAGGTGCCAGCGTTGAAGGTCGAGATGAGCTGTACACCAAACCAACACTACGACGCATTTGAGGCAAGCATTAAAACGAAAGACTCAAGCTATAATGTAATTTTAGTGCTTCCGAGTGAAAGTCAGCGATATGTGTGTTCAACTAGATGAAATGTTGTTATGGAAGCTGATAGAATTCATCCAGGAATCTGGAGCTACTGACAGCTTCCAACCGGACACTCTTCTTCAGCCACCTAATATGGAACTGGAGAGACCAGACCCTCTTAAGGCGCGGAAATGCTATTTCGGTACTCTTGATTTGGAGATGGGCTGCGCTGCTCTTTCTGGTGAGAAGACGAACTCCTTCCAAGCAAATACGATATCTTTTTCAGTGGTTACGATTGCAACCAGTGGTTTGCCTCCCGAATTGCGCGCCCTGAAGCAACAGTTCAACATAAAGCTCGTTAGCTTCGAGAATGCTTCGATCACCATGCCACCGTTCCGTCAATTACACTATTTCGAGACGTTCTCCTTCCTGGGAGAAACCCTGCGGAAATTCTACATGTCCGAGCTGCAAAAGCAAACGGTCAACATTGTCATTACCATGGATGCTTTTGGAAATCCACTAGGTCTCGCCACTGACATTAAGGAAAGCTTCCAGTGTCTGTTTCTGGAAGGAGATGTAGGTGGATTTGTCAGCGGAGTCGGATATGGTGTGACGAATAGTATTTCGAAGGTAGGTGGCGTTGCATTTGCTCATTTTTAAGATGCATGTGAAGACCATATCACCAGCTGAATCAAGACTCTTGACTTCTACAAGTTGTTTTCAGGTGGCCTCATCATTTGCTCACGGCGTGGGCTCCATTACCTACGATGAACAGCACGAGCTTATGAGACAACGAATGTTACGTTCGAGCTCTCAGCAGGACTATAATGCGGCACTGTCACATCTTTACGGTGGCGTTAAAGGCTTGGGTGTAGGCCTCCTCGGCGGTTTCACTGCGATTTTCAACAACCCTTACACGGGGGCGAAACGAGGTGGATTAACGGTAGGCATGCAAACCTCGTATTCTTGCATTGATGTTCTTTGTAGGGTGGCATTGTTGGTGGACTTACCGGTGCTGTGGATGCGGTGACAAAGCCGGTGCAAGGCGTCTTCGATTTCGTTGAAGGCACAGCATCAGCAATGAAAGAAATGATTGGATCTCCGTCTAGTACGTTTATGCTGCGATGTTCCTCAACATCTTCATTTCGTCTTTAGGCCGAAAGTCGCGATTTGCGGAAGAACGGGTGCGAGCACCACGACTCCCAAAAGGGCTCGGCGCAGCGAATTCTTCCGTTAAACATATTGTGTAATAAGAACGTATTAGGATAATTACGTTTTGTATATTCTTTCATGCTTTGTCCCTCATGTCAGATTGTACGTATTTCCCACAAATTTCTATTGTAAACTATTCACTTAATCAGGATCAGTTATGCAAAATGCGGTGTATATGGGTAATAAATTAACATGAAGCGACGAATGCCACTTTCTTTGACAAAAAGCGACTGATGCCAATATTTGATTGCAAATCAGTATCCATACCCTGCAAAAAAAAACTCAAAATAGCACTGCACAAACTGTCTACCTCAAAAAATTTATCACGGGCGTTCGAATTGAATTTTATTCCGATATCTGACATTTTACATTTGGTCGCACCCCATATTTAGCCAACACCTTCTTGCTTCGCGCATGGTGCTTCCATGTTTTGCTGCTGAGTTTCTTCGTGAACTCGTCGATCCATCAAGCCATAGTCTTCCTAGAAGCCTCTTCACGGGAGGGCGCCATTCTCCCTATTGGACCATTATTCCGGGTTTCCCTTCGCCATCTTCCAGGCGTAATTCCACTTTTGTTTCATCTTCACGGGCGTTACTGAGTGAATATATCAATTAGACCGCGAACAAAGGCAGACTCCCATGTGGTCTAGTGGTTAGGATTCGTGGCTTTCACCCACGCGGCCCGGGTTCGATTCCCGGCATGGGAAAATGTTTTTTCTGAGTCCCTACCTTTTTTCTTTATCGTTGTTTATTATTATTGGACCAGATATTATAAGGTGTACACTGAACAAGGCCACACTGCAATGGCAATGGCGTATAGCTGCGGTCTTCATAGCAAACTATGATGTCTTTGTCTCGTTCTGGTGAAAAACTATCACGATTCTAAGCACTTCTGTTAATTGCAGTATTGTCAATTGCCGGACTCCCACTCAGTGAAGTGTTGTAAGACACGTTCAAGATAGATGAACGTGGCCTCGTGGCGCAATGGATAACGCGTCGGTCTACGGAACCGAAGATTGCAGGTTCGAATCCTGCCGAGGTCGGTAATTTTTATGTCATTTTGTGTTACTTCCAAGACGCTTTGCATAGGAATGTTATGATGTTAATATCCTAAGGTATGAAGTAGGTCGAATGACACCTCACTCAGCTTCCTGTCTTCTCCCTTTCCAAGAACGCAGCCTTTCCGTGTGAATTCCATGCTTCCCTTTTCCTGTAATTTATGCCATAACCCTCATAGCAATCGGTTCAAATGACTGCTCGCCTTCGTCTTTTCTATACAATGGTTTTTAGCTTCTTTGACCATCTTTGTTTCCAATACAGAAAATAACAATCAACACGCAAATAACACATTGTTGTTTACATTGTATGCATTGTGGTGAATAAAAGAATACAGCGTCACACGTGAATGTCCATTTGTTCTCGGTCCAAAAAGCAACTGTTGCCAACGCAAGCAGAAACTGTTTTTGCCACGGGAACAAAACTACGTACGTAGCCAAATCGCTCAAAAATAAACACGCCTGTGGAAAACAACAACGTTGGGCTTCCGCTTTGAACATCAATAACATATTGAGGTAGCTGAATCTGCAAAATGTTTTAAACAAATGCTTTGAGCAAAGTATGGATTTTACACCTGCTTTCTATCACAACTGCTTAATTAAATATCAAACGCACGTTTTCATCGTTACCTACATTGTAGCCATCGTACTTAAGATGTAGTTCCGCTTGGCTTTTTCCGCACTGTTAAAAGAGATCATATCAGTGTGTGCTCCGTGAAGAATCACAGATCAAACAATCATCAACTGTACATGCCTGACATCAATTTATTGTTGCCTCGTCCACTGGACATTTTTGCTCTTTTTGCCCCTTTTGCTCACTGGACATTTTTGCTTTTTTTTGGAAAATCTTTTTTTTTTCAGAATTAAAAGATCATCATTTGTGAAGACTGTCGATCTCATTGGATAGAGTAGGATGATACAAGACGCTAAGGCCAGAAAAGGCAATCATATGACTTCGAGGAACAAGAACAGTTACTGGGCATTTATTGAGGAAATTATCGTTGGCCATAACTGCATCATCATCACATGTATTCCATATGTAGCAAAATGTGATGCAGTCTATTGGCTGTTCCGATAGGATAACAACAGGGATATTACATATATAGGAGATGTCAGAGAGTGACTCAGTGACCGAGAATCAAGCACGTTTGACGCACACCTCTCGCGGTTCTAATCATTCGCTTCGAACACCTCGATGTCAAGTAATCGATTCTATTTGCACATCGCAGGTTTGCGCTTCATCATCATCCACGGCGGACGCTATTTGTGGCAGTGATCAGCCGGTAGTTGAGTTGTCGTGCTTGTTGACTTTTTGCTTCCTCCCGAGTTTCATTGCCATCATTGGTTTTGTTTGTTTGTTATCTTCCGCGCGTTTAGCTGGATGATATACCCAGGCCAACACGTTTCTTGGCACAAACCAATATTGTAATATGGCCGGATATTATCAATAGTTTGGTTCATTCGTGTTTCAAGAAATAGCAGCTATATTTTTGACGTGAATCCGTTGTATCGCTGAATCCAGTCAATCATTTTCAAACCTATTTTAACTCAAAAAGCTGATATCGTACTTATCGTATAAGTGTTTTCATCTGATGTAAGTAACGTTTGATATTTTCAATGCTTGAAAAACGATTGACTGTGTACACTTTTCGTTTGGTGCACGTTGTGGTACTTTCGGAACTTATATTGTTTGCAATAAGATCAGCAAGAATTTTTTTGAACTTTTTGAATTATTATGCGTTGTTCTATTATACTTGTTTGTTGTTCTGACTCAGTTTGTACTTGCACGCTTCATCGTTATTGCGCCTCTGCTCGAAAAGGTCTTCTTGTTTGTTTTTGAGAAAGAGGCCAACTTACGATCAGAAGATAGAGACGAAAACAAAAGTCGTGGAATGCCCGAAAAGGTCGTTCGTGGAAGTCTATCTGCTTTGATGCCAAACTACACAAAGGGACTATAGAAGCTGCACCGGTTTTGATTTTGAACGAAAACATCTCAAACACTGATCACCGATATAGTGGTTTCCTAAAGGCCGTTTTACGATCAATCGTCAGACAGACATTTTTCTGGAATGCTTACATACTTCCGGTTGCCTGCTTACTGTTTCATGTGACATAAAGTTTCGCATGATCACTTTTATATCTCTTGTAGCAAAAGGCTTGCGTTCCGCCTTGCTAGACGTCTCATTTATGCAGAAGAAACATAAAATCACACCGTTGTCAACTTCAATTTCGGATTATGAATTGAATTGGTGTTGTCCTTGAAGTTCGTTTACTATGTTCCTGAATGAAACATTTAAATGGAACACAAAAAAAAACAATTTTTCGTGGCATTTGATATGGGTGAGCCATATGGCGCGGAATGTTGCACGTGACTCATAAAACGTTGCTGTCGCATTAAACGGAAACGAACAACGTGTCCGATTTAACAATCTAGACATGTGTCTTTTGTTTTGGCTGTCCGCGGATAGTTTGTTCTTAGCTATACGTTCCAAATTCGTAGTTTGTACGATGTCTTTACAAATACTAATTTTCACTCTGCCACTTTAACACTGGTAAGCCATAAATGACGTTGCTCCGCTGGTATGGTCTGATAAAACGCCAGGCTGTAAGCATTGTTGGGATGTGTGGAACAAAGCGAAAGAAAATTTGCTGATTAAGACTATCTGCCATGCTTTTCATTTTTAGTTCCAAAATAAAAATTATTTGGTAAATAATGACTAAAGCACTCAGACTTTTTTTCATATTCAGCGGTTTTGATTTTAAACAGGCTCCCATAATTTTTGTGTTGAGGAAACTAAGTTGGAATCTAATATGATACCAAAACAAAGCTACCAAAAAATATTCCAAAAACACAGCGTACAGTCAGCGCATTGCAACTGTTCCCTTTTACAACTTTTCTTTTCTCTTCTCGACTGGTGTCATCCATCGAAGAATCCTAGGTACCTGAAGCTTTAGCATAGTCTAGTCATAAAGGTCACTTGCGTAATATCGAAAGTCATTGCATCGTTACTGGAAACCCGTTTCGAAGGATTTGCGATCGAAATGTTTCAGTCGCTTCCACGTGAATTGCTGCTTTCTTGAACTGCCCCATGTCACTGTCAATTAGTGTTTCGCACACATGCGCGATCCACGTGTACGTTAACTGCAAAGGTATGGTTTATAATCACCTTCGACCTCGCCAATCCTCTTTGGTTCGCGAGACATATGGTAGCGGCTCCGAATTGTAAAAATTCGATCGCTTCAGAGTTGACTGTTCTTTCAAACATTTTGTTCGTATTTACTTCTGTGACCATTGTCGCGTGCAGCGTTATATCTCAAGGGTACTCAAATACCCATTAATTATGCAAACTTTCTTATTTTCGCAATGAGTAATAGCGGCTAATGACTTCTTATCCCCGGGAAATGTTTGCTATGTCATCAGTTATGCTGTTGGCTGCGCTTTCTTGTTTCTGATGTATATGCGTGTCTTGCAACGGATGTTGTTACTGAGCAAGCCACGATGACACAGGAAGATCATAGTTAATCCTCTACTCTTCTTGTCCGCTCAATATAAAATAACATATGTCCGTGCTCGATTACTGCTATCCAGTATTAGTCATTCTATTGCAAAATTACTTCCTGAATTTTTTTATTTATGGAGTGGTATCGTCATGGGGAATCGTCATAAATTACTTGGGCAGAAAACGCTGTAAAGAAGCAGATCTTGCTACTCAGGTGCGACGTTCCCAATCTGGGCTTCTAAAAACAATCCTCAGAAGAGTCCGCAGTATTACCTCAGTACTATTTCCTCGAGAAGACGACAATTTTCGCCGGTGTACCGACATTACACTTTTATTTAAATTTAACTTGTGTAACATCATCTTCTAAAGGGTAATAAACAGAAATCGTGTTGCTTACCTACGGCTCTCCTCGTTTCAGAAGAACATACTGTGTACCATACACTAAATTTAAAACTTTCACATCGCATTTCAGGCTGAAAATAAAAACATTCCCAAAGTACATTGCAAAATGAACATGCTTGGTTCAAGACTAGTCTATTATTTTTTTAGTTTTTCCTCAATTGAGGGACCGCTATAATATCAAACATTATGGGCTTTTGTGGTCTCTGATTAGGTTGTTCGCCTTCACAGCATGTGGGACATATCGGCAATGTATCGTAACATCTGTGTGACGGTTTGAAATTGACCTTCTAATTTTAGCTTCTTACGTAAATCAAACCTTATTTTAGTATCCGCCAATGCTCAATGAGCGCATCATCACCGTTTTGTGCGGAAGCTTCGCAAAAGTGTTTTTCTTGAATGTCGGCGACATTAAAATCATCACATCAAATATACGTATGTCACATCATCACATCGTATATGAACGTATCCGACCCTCATATGTCTTTCCTGCATAAATATCAAGATATGGTGAGACGCATTCGTGCTCGAGTGGTGTTCCTAATGGTGAAAACTACTGTAGTTTGCCGGTCCCTCATTCCCATGAACCGACACTTTCCTTGTTGAGTAAATGTGCTTCTGAACACAATGGCAGAAAGCAATAGAAAATAATGAATTGTTGTGTTCTTAAAAAAGCTGACATTGTCGTGATGACAGCCGTTTTAAACAAACATGACGACAATGACAGACAGCTTGTGTCTAATCTCCATTGTTCCCTGTTTTTCCAGGGTTTAAGTGGTAGGTGGAATGTGGGTGGTATCGGATAGATAGTGCCTTAGCATCCAGCTGAAGTGAAAATTCCTTGTACATTGTGACAGACAGCTCATATGAGACGGGCAAAGGGAAGAAATGAGTACTTGCCAAATGAAGTCTAACAGTCGGTATAAGGTCGATTTCTGCTTGGCAGACTTTGATTATGGGCCACTACGATACTGAAAGGAGCTTTCGGTCTAACAGGTGTGCATCGGTACTGGCACTGTACAACTAACTGTTACCTTCTCTTCGCATTTTTTTTATTTTTCGCCATCAATATTCGGTTCGACCTTGTTGATATCTTGTTTAGACATGAAAACATGAAAAGGGAAGTTTTTCCTTCAATCCAAGTTAAATTTGCTATTAGCCATTAATAAACCCCCTTAATATTGGCATATAGTTTTGTAGATACTTTGCAGATTCCGGAGTTTCTGACATTTACTGTACCGCTGCTAATTATTTCCTGAGCTTACCGTCTCTTCCGATGTGCTGCAAATTTAAGGCCCTTCGTAACAAATAAACATATTGTCCCACAATGTTTTGCCATTGTTTCGAGCTCCCACTCAGTGCACCCTTGGTTAGTCACGCGTATTTTTAATGTTCATAGTGCCGATGTCGTCTTCGAAACGGAGAACGCGTTACATACCAGTTAGTTGAGTTCTTTTTGTTATGATATAATAACACGAGTACTTTCACGTTCGTGTTTTTTGTACGTGCGACAATTAGAGCCGTAATGTCATAAAGCCATGTAATTATTTTTACTTTTGTACTTACGTAAGCCTTCAGTGTTTTTGCTTCTCAATGCCATTCAAAGCACGTTTGTGAACTTCGCCAATTACCTGAAAACACAGTAGTGCGTGCGTTAATTACAAATTGTCTGTGCACCCGCAGCATTCCTTTAACGTCCTTTTGCAAGCAAACATAAACAACTTTCCGAAACATTCCGGTCAGAGGAAGTGTTCGGATATTACCGTAGTAGACAATCAAACTCGACGTCAAATAATCGTATCGTCCGATGTTGGATTGTATTAATTAGTAAATGTAGTTCTCTCTCGAGTTCGCTTTAACATTGTTTGCGGAGCTGAGGCAATGATGTAGGTGCGCGTATTTATACAGTTGTACTTTTTGGGGCACGTGCTTTCTTATGTCAAGCGTCAAAAAAGAACTTCGTCGAGGGATTAATTATTTAAAATAGAAGCTCAAAACAGTCAACAAAATCGTACAAACACACGTTTCCCAAATTCGTTGTACCTTGAAAACTGCAGGATTCATGGAAAGTTCCCTATTTACACAGCATTGAAGTTGCCAAGTAGATAAAGAACATCCGCTTTTACTATTTTAACAGTAACGGATATCTGCACCCGTCCCGTTTCTGTTAGAAGCAACACGCTTGGTTTGTTATAAGTGTATCCTTAGAATGCTAACGTCAAAACATCGTAACACACAACTCGTCGCGAGAGACGCTCAGAATACTGTTTGTAAGATACTTTGTGCTGCGTTGCAAATTTCAGAAATTCTTGAAGAAAATGTACCGCGATTTATCGGCAAATACCGTTTGTTGCTCAACTTCAACAAATTACAAAATTTTATGGTCAAATGGTGTCGAAAATATCAATTGTAGTGCAATTTATTGTACTCATACCTCACTTTACACTCAGTTTCTGTGAACAATCTCTAGCAACACGATAACAGCCAATCATGTGCTGTGACACTACCTAGCTACCGTACTCTAAAGTGTTCGAGGTGTTTACAATCCAGAAAAGGAATGTTTGTGCACAAACGGAAATGTCAAAACATTAGTCGACGTAGGTCCTGTCGTTTTCAGAACAAAGTGTTTCATATGACAACAGGAACTTTCTTGTTTTCGAACTCAACAATAACAACCTAAGCACTTATATGTACTGAAATGAGTTTGTAGCATTTAACGCTAATGGCTTTGCTATAAAAATAGTTGTTTTTAGGAAACCTTGTTCTCAGAAGTTTAAAAATGCCGTATACCGTAGCTTTATGTAAAACAGTTTCTTTGAACAGGTTATTTCACTAATTAAGTTGTGAGGTCGAAACAGAAGTTATTAAGAACGTCAGATGCTAATTGTCAAATGTTGTTCTCTGGACACTTCTCTAATTTTGTTTATGTGAATGACGATTTTCGTATGTATTTATAATTTTTTTACTATCATCACACATTTTGCTCATTTACTTATTTTAAATTGCCTTCGGACATGTATGTATATGTTGATGACAGCTCACGACCTGGTTATAAAAGACCTGGTTAAAAATAACAGTGGTTAAATGTTTCCATCAATGGTTTGCCGTAAATTGCTAGCAAGTCGTATGAAGACATGACACATTACTGTGCACACCTTTCACTGGACTCTACTCACGTTTCTTTCACCTCGGATTTCGGTCTTGTTCAGTACTGAAATTGATTATTTGTGTATTAAAACAGTACACACTTAATCCAGTCTAACTCATTGGAGTTGTGCACATCTGTCGATCAGAAATAATAGAGACAACATTTTCAAGAAAATCAGCATTGCTAGGGCGTTCATATTTTCATGCTAGGCCGTTCATATTTTCGACAGTTACTGAAAATTTCAGGTATCACCGGTTAAAGACCATTCCACAGATGTGAATAGCTTTTAGGTTTACCGCAGATTTAATAGTACAATTGTAGATAGCTTAAATAACTATCTTATACAAAGGAAACCGATCCGGATTTCATTTTTAACAATTTTCAAATTGCAGTTGACTAGTTTAAGTGCCTATTTGGTTTTCTATGTGGCGTTATTGCCATTATGTCCCTGTAAGGAGGCATTTTTGCATAAATATTTTTCATGCATTAATAGGCCTGTCGCATCAACCATGTGCTGCAAGGTCACGAATTTATCGTACGCGAATTGTTCTCGCGTAGTTATGGTATCATGTTGTAAGCACAAAATTTTCTTATTTATTTACGGTATTTACATGCGCACTTTGCGAATACGTAGCTTTAAACACAAAAATTTGTCCAACTCGAAGACAGTTGTCCTTGTTGAGGAACTCTATGCATTAAGAAAAGTAACTGTACACAGCAAAAAGCTACTTTATGTCCTATCCTGAACATCAAGTTTATTGCTTACGGTAAAGTTTTCACATTTTTTAAAATATCATAATAATAACGAGCATTACAAATACCATGAGTGCAAAATTCCAACTGCAGATTTCTCACAAACATAAAAATTCCACGAAAAACCTAAACAAAACAATGGTCTTCCGCGAAAACTGTTTTCTGCTCAGCTACCGTAATATTGAAAAGGAGTTCATATTTTCCATATTTATCGAAGTTTACATGCCTTTTTCTCAGGCTGTTACAACTCGATCTAAAGGGCATGTTGTTTGTTATTGTTATTATTGTTGTGTAGGGCATATTCAGTTTATTATGTGTTTTTTGTTGTTAACAAGTACTTGAAGTGCGCATGCTCTGATCTGTCATTGTTTTTCAACCGTTCTCCCATTAGCTACTAGACTCTTCGATCATAGCAGCTAAGTTGACATATTCGATTAATATAGATCGTGCTCAGGAAAAACCCACGCAATTAACCAACCTTTGCCTTAAATCAGCTGCTGTGAGCGGATGCAGTTCACAAAAATTGTGGATGGATTATTATAGATCTTCTAAATTATGTAGAAATTGGCAACATACCACGATTGATCACATTCACGGGTTTAAAATCGGCCTATGTAATGGATTTTAAATCAGATTCCAAACCGCTTACAATTTACAAGCCTATGCATCGTATGGGTCATGCTAACAATGCTTAGGGACTTCGGAAGCCAACATGCAATTTTTGCCTCAGAGAAGATACTATGCGCTGATGAACCATTTTTCTGTTTATCCATAAAATGTGACCAAAAGAGCACTGATTCCCTGATTCCACGGTTCAGGAAAAAGAGTGATAAACGTCCCATGAAGATAGAAGGGAACTGTTAGCGAAATACGAAGAGGCTGAGTGATCTTCGGATCAAATTTAGCGGACAACTTGGGTATATGTTTTCTGTCGTTTTTCGTAGGAAGATATTTTTAAACTTATGATTTCTCTCGCAACTTTTCATTCGTAATGTGTTTTCTGTAATTGGTCCAGTGGTCCATTGCAGTTTATTTTACTTTGTGATGGAAACAACGAGAAATTTTTTATTCCTTCATGTAAGTTCTTTTACGGGAAGCTCACTTGTAAATGTTCAAAATCGCTGATCAAAGATTGAAGCGAGTGCGGGCTCCAGTCCTCGGACTCTAGCCCGGACTCGGACTCGACGAACGCGGACTGGACACCATTTTGAGGGTCGAATCCGGATTCGGACTCGATGGCGCCAAGAACATCGAAACCTTAAATTGAATGCCTTTAGTAGATTTTTAAGAATTTTTTTCTGCGACGCTGATCATATCATCTCTAAAAAGACATCTCACGAACAGAAATTTCCCGTATTTTCAGCATACGATATGCTGTTTACGATACTCGGTGACTGCCTGTACAGATTGTCTTTTTTCGTATAAAAACAATAAGAGTGCAATTTTTTTACTAATTAAAAATACGGTAAATGCTATTGTTTCATGCCATGTTTACGCAGCCAGAATGTACGCAAGCTAAGAATATTCATCTCTTACACAACCTTATTAACATCGTTGTATCCTACTTCGGTGTGCACTTTGCAATAATAAAACTCTTTCTGTGGGCATTTCTCATGCCATTCTGATGCCGATCATTGTTCGCCGAGGCGTTCAAAAAAGTCGCAGTTCCTGATTTACTTTGCACTTAACAGTGAAGTCATATGGAAACGATTCTTATTAGGCTACAGTAGGAATCTGGCGACCAGACAAGTCATTACGTAATGTACCGTACACGTGCACCCTGAGCAAGGGTAATAATGTTTGAGAACAAAAACAGTAACTATACTCAGAATGAACTCAGCGGACAGTGATCACCGATCCTTTCCGTCAGTCTTTGTGTCTTGTTCTTTTCTGATGATGATCCCCTTTTCTTGGGACCGTTCTTCACGTTGGGGTTTTGTTTTGACGTCAGAAAAATATACGACGATTACTACACACGGTGATGCGAAGAAAAAGATAATTCAAGGACAACTCCTGCCCTTAGAAACAGCTGTTATGCAAGTACATATTTTTGGGCTGCCAGACGATGGCCCTCCCACCGAAAGGCGGAACATCTGTAAGTTTAGTATACCAAGTTATGTTCCTATTTCTATTTATCACTTTAAAAGTGTTTTTTGGTCTTGTGCGAAAATCCCGTAAAAATCACTTAACCGGCTTTACATGCTGTCCTTGCTTTATCTTGTGCAATTCGCAGAAAGTCTTATGTATGAACCTAAACATCAACCTGTGCTAAGGACATCCTGCACTCTGTGTGTTTATAAAAAAGCGCGTTGTTTTTTGCTTTTCTTAATACTTCTCCCGGCTTTTCGTGGATCCGCACTCTTCGGGCTTAGCGAACCCATTGTCAGTTAGAAAGGTCTATTTCTCAACTTATGCCATGATTCATCGTCGTTACCGTATCCAACAAAGGCGTTTTGCAGTTACGTACTTTCTTTACTTGATCGTGCGTTTGCTTCTAAGGCCAAATGAAGTGCACGGTACCAAAGTCATCGCTTGTGCTCAGGAACACGAGAGATGAGAGTATGTGAACATGCGGAACCTTCGGAAGAAGCACAAAAGAACATAAGAACAACATCTTTAATTTCGAGGTGCAAGGGTTCTAGCAAGGATTCCTGTAAGGCTCGATATGATTGTTTGCTGCAGTCTTATAGATCGTACAGACACAATTTGCAGGTCATGCCGAGTGACTTTGTTTTAGTTGTCTTTTGGATATGTTATGCTCATCGTTTCAGAGCAAAAACCATCATCACACTAGCACGTGGTGACCTTGCCCTCTTTTATGTTTATTTTCAATAACGGCAACCGACATTCTACGAAGAGCAGGTGCGATTCTGCGAAGTTGCTCTATTTGCTGAAGCTGCACTTAAGAAGAAAAAAGATTATGACCGTTAGGGACCAACTATCGTTTACCAGAGTTTTTCACGGATTTTGTTTTTCTCACTGCACAAAACATTAAAAGGCGACGAAAGCAATCTAGATCACAGTATATGCCCTGAACTCGGAAATGCAATTATGGTTAAGGCTCCGTGAGACACAACAAAAAAACGCTATTATAGTCTGTGTCGTGTTGTTTTGAGCCGTTTTTTATTGCGCAGTGCTTTTGATGACGTTCAGGTCTAGTGCTGAGTCCTTTATCGACCTTACATTTAACATACGGCAAACCACACATATAACATTCGCAAACTACAAATTCTAAATTCCTTATAGTCTTGCTTTCACATGCCCGCAAGTCGAGGTCCACATGTTTATGTTAGCGGACACCGCTGAACCCTTCTATAGCGGTCGATCGTTCACGTGATGCGGTGGCGTTGTTTTCGCCGGCACCAAACGCTTATTGGTCACACAAAACAATGTATAAACAGGTGTTTACAATTTATAACGAAAACTGTTTACATTGGTCGACGTTTTTCCCACGCCTTTCGGCGTTTCTAAGATTCTAAATTGTTGTCCAAAAAATATCGCGTTTCCGTGTAATGCTCTTAACCCTGTCTGTAGCCGCTGTCGGGAATGTCACTTCAATACCTCCCAATAGTCTATCTCTGTCATTTAGCTAGATTCAGTCACTGATAACACTACAATGCGTAGTTTATCCGATCGCAAAAACGACCCTCATACCCGCGAACTATAACGAAAAACGAGATAACGGTGCTTATAATTGTGTAGTTATGCGTGCATGTACATTTTGATCTACCGCTGATACTGATATTCTCTAGTGGATTAAAGCCCTTGATAAGAACGCACCGGACTGAAGTTTGTCAGAAGTTTCTCTGTGGCTCGGTCTTCTTTAATTTTCTGTTACCTTTGCACTCGTTGTGAGTATCCCACACTTTTCCAGGAACCTTCCGAAGTCGTCTTTTTTTGCCACCATGAGGTACGCAATCTCACAGTAGATCAGTTATAGCGCTTCTGGGAGAAGTTTGAGAAGCAGTTTTTACAATACTGAGAAAAAACTAAGCCGAGGGCATCTTCTTGTTTTTGGGCTCGAGAAAAAAAGCTATTTTTAGTCAAATAAGTGCGATTGACTAACTAGAGCATGGGCCGCAACATGCTTGTCGCTAGGTCTTGGCTTGGTAAGCTCTGAACTCTTCGAGCTTACGACTCATACGCTCCGCAAACTGCTCACAAGAATGGCCTATTCAGTGCTTTTTTTGTGCTGATAACAAATTAATTATTACTAACGTTTGCGCTCTGAGATGGTAGTGTTCTTCTTCAGGAAAGGGCTCGGCCAAAAACGACTCAAGTTTTATTAGACGATGATGAGACGACGAGTTGGACGGTTTACTTTTTAGTCTCAATTTACTAATCTGTGACCGCCTATGATCTAAAAGAGATCGCATTGACTAACTGATATCGTTTCACCTTTAAGAAAATCGTCGATAACAAAATGATTATGACTAACATTACTAGTAATACACCTACACATATAATGGCAAAGTTTATCGAGAATTATATGACCTTACAGAAAAGTAATCATCATAATTTTGTTTGTTTTGCTGACAAATTTGAGAGGAAAATTAGACATTCCACACCACCTTAGAAGTGCAGTGCGAGGGCAGTACGTTTAAGCAAATGCCAACCACAGATTTCAAGCTACAGCTCAGTCATTCAACACGTTTTACTTAGTTCAGATAATTCCGAGAAGTTTAAAATATGCACACTGTTTTCGTAGATCAGTTACCAGACACACTTCTCGTTTTCATGGTATCATACAACTTCCTCGTATAACACCTTATTTTAGATAATTTCGCTAGCCCATGAAGTTCAATGGCAATTAAGTCACAAAACATCCACGCTCTTTCCCTTTGCAAAGAATTCCACTTATGCGTCAATGTGTCATTGACCAATTTTAGCACTTCAAGGGAATTTGTTGCTCACTAAATAGAACAGCTCGTTGATTCCTTTACTCCAACCCTTTTGAAAATATAAGCTTTAAGGCAGAAAATCGATCACTAAAATTTAATAGTTACCCAAAGGCTTTTGTTATATGATCCTGGACCCCCTGGTTGAGCAGCGAAAGTGATTCGGAACTTACATCGTAGCCATGCTTGATTTTTGACACATATTCCAGTTCTGTTTCTTTCATAGTATCGGTATAGAACACTTTATCCTATGCTACAATGTCACGGAAGCTAGTCGATCATTACAAACATCACGATTAAACACGAACAAAGAAGAGAACATAACGCACTCTTCGGCTGATTTCTCACGGACACCTGGGTACATTGCGCGTTGACCTTTCGAGGAAATATCTGATCAAAACTCATGACGTCCTTTAAAAAATGACAATTGCTAGACACAGTCCTCCCCCATAATTCTTCTCTTTTTCCTTGCTGTCTAATTAAAACACGTTCTTGCACCCCACGGCATCTTACGACAGAGTATCTACAAGACTTAACCGGAAATCAAGATGTTCTATTTATGTAACTTCCCTATTATTAATTAAGCATTTCTAATTGGCTATACAGGCATTTAATGAAACGAGTCAAATAACGGAGAGCGGACTTTTTTGAGCATAGATGGCTACAGGAGTAATGTTGTATTTTTTTAAACGCGCTTATCTGCCGGCCACAACAAATTAATTAAGATTAGTACATTTGGGTTGGGAATGGGAAAACGCTACCCTCCTTTACCGCAAACAAGGAGGGACACAACAGAGATTTGGATACGGCTATATCAGTGGTTCGAGACCTATGGTATGCAGATTGTGTTTGTTTTATGTGTGCGAAATTGACCGTTTACATTGATGATAATTTGAATTAAATTTGGTTTAGTTTGTCTAGGCTATCTGCTGAATGACTGATGGAAAAACTGGAAATGGAAAAACGTAGTAGCCGTAATATGGCGCTGTCAAAAAAAATACTGTTTTGTAAGTATGTGTGGAGTGGTTGTTACCTGAGCCTCTGCTTGTGGAACCACAGCCAAACATCTGTGCATATGCTGACCTCCGTTTATAATACGATCATATATTCATATCTTTAAAGCTGTATTCAGGGAGGTCTATGCGACTTTTACAACATTACGCATTTACCGGCTCAGGGTAAGGGCGCAACAAGAGTACATATGACCGAACGCCATAAACAATTAAGATCTGTTGTGGAGCTAGATGGTATTTTTGAACACCTGATTGTTTTTCCGAGTAGTATAAATGTGCATAAAACTTACGCTTTCGCCGAATCCCTGACTCTTTTATAATTCAATTTTTACATCACATTCCGCAGAAGACCAGACATTTGACTCACTATAATGAAATCCCACGTTGACCTGCTTTGTTGTAGTTTGGGTCTAATAATATTATGGGCGACATATTTTCGCTTTAATACGTTTTTTATTTTCGTCACGGTCAAACGCAGTTCTGCTGTTTTTTAAGTGGCGACGTCAGACGGTGTAGTCTAGTAAACAACTACAATGTCAATAACGTACTAATGTCCCCTTATCGATTCCATTGGTGTTTATTTGGTTGTCTGATTAATGTCAAGCTACACAGTCACCAATTCTGTGTCATTCGCGTTTAGTCATGCGACTTTGTTCTTTACAACGTAAGATCTCTTAATTCGGTGGCTTTAGTTTTAATGAGCTACTGCTTACGTATAGCGTTGATCTGATAAAGATTCTTTGTTGGCCTGAATCACTAGATGCGTACTAATACAGAAACGGATTCTTGTGGTCCATATGTATATCCAAAATGTAGTTTACAATACTTGAATTTGTTGTCAAAGCCGTCCTCGATCCCTCGGGATCTGTCAGTTTACGACATTCTCAGTGCACTTCGAAAGGGCTGTTTATAGCTTCTTTCGAAGTTTTTACTTATCCATAACAGGTAAGCACCCAAAACTGTTAGGAAACCTGTTTTTCATAACGAATCTATGCACTTGTTCCAGTGGCTGTCACTTCAAACCCGCTGTTTATATTGGGCCACCCACCTTCCGCACTTAGTGTAGATACATTTGAGTCATTGTGAAAGGTATTTTTATAATAAATTGTTACCTGTTTTACTTACAAATACAAATCGAATGAATTGAAACAATGGAGATCTTGATTCACGAATTATATTCATCTGTCGTCACTGGCATTTAGCGGGCATATATACTTTTATTTGCGTTCACATACTTAGTTGATGAATAAACAATCTTTGTCCGCAGTGCTACAGTAATCATATGATTGTATTAGGCACACTTCATTGTAGTTTGACGGTTAGGAGCTGACAAACACAGTTCTACACTCTATAAAATAGCTATTCTCCACCTTGTCGCATTATTAATTGTATTCAGGGTTCAGGGATATCGCCATAACATAAATCTGAGTCAGTTAGCTTGGTATCGAAATTTATCGGCGCGATAGGTTCTTCACATTTATAACCGTCCATTGTCGTTTGACTAACCAAACAATGTATTCTAGGGTGTTTCACTTACAACGGATGCCTGAAATTCGCCTTAATTATTACAGAGATCTCTTGTAGAGATTTAATATTATTGTGAACCGTAATTGTTCGATTTCTGTTGTCTACCATATTGATATAAACAGGTGAAAGACGTTATTAAGCGCGTTCAAACTTAGTTAACATATTTAGCCTTTTTCCCCCTTACCTACGTTCTTTAATTGCCTGAGTCGTTTAGTTATTTTTTGTGTGCTACAGTGTGTCCTACGTTGGCACGCACGCTCAAACATAACGATCATATGCTAGTTCTTTTCTCGTATCGTGACGATTTATCGTACCCGTGCCATGTTTCAGCCTGATGGATTCCGTCAAGAAGAGCAATTTCTCAATTGTAGTCTATGTAATTCGTGACGCAACCCTGTAGACAAAACTGAAAATTCGCCCACAAAAAAAAACTTTCTACATGTTCCCATTCTGAATGCTTCTGAATCATCGATGCTGCATAACGTTTCTCATCCGGCGCCGACGAAATAGCGCATTCACATCCCTGATGTGTATTAACAACGTACAAGATAATATGGAAACCGAAATCGTTGACCTTCGTCTGTCTATCCAAATGTCGTATTCTAGGAAATTCACCTATAGCGCATGTCTGAAATTTCGTCTTGAGTATTATAGGGCTGCACTAAGCTGGATTTTCTTTAATTTCCTCAATGACGTGATGAAATGTTGAAAATTGGTAGGTTCCCGATTGTATGATATGTGATAAAACTGACATTGCCACGACAAAATGAGGGTTATACTCATGTATTGTAGCTAATTTAAGTTCATGGAATAAGTTTTACAAACTACGCTGCCCAACGTTTCATAAAATTTGCCAAATGTTGAGCTTGTTTCGAGATAGCTATTCATTCTTTTCTATCACGTGAATAGTGTCCGAAAGACCCCTTAAAATTTTGAACCCGAGCAACGCCCAGCATCTCGTTCTTTAACCTCTCCTGTCATAGATCCGCTGCGCACGTGTAGTATTACCAGTCACCGGTTTTCATATACAATTTTATACCGGTTGTAAAAAGACCTCGAAAAGCGTCGACCGCGCGCTGCCTTTTGCGTTGACTTGCGTGCTCGTGGACCATTTGAGTGGCGCGTCGCCTAAGGTCCCTCTGTCAACGCCATTTCTATACTCTTCCACGTGCGTGATTAATCGTCGACCAGCGTGCCGGTTGACTTTTCTCCTCGCACCCGTTTTTGCCCCGCCATGCCCCGGGTAAGACCCCGTCGGTTCCGTTTTTTACGCCGCCTCCTTTTTACCGTTTACCGCCGACGCGGTTCGCTGCCGCGCGACCACGACGAAGCACCTCCCACTGGGGCGGATTCCTGGAGTCCCTCCCTTTCGGGACATCCGCCGACCTGGAAGGGTGGGAAAAAGCGCGGAGCCAGTCGGGTTCTTTTTACCATCAGGTGTCTTGTTTAGTACAGGCCTCATGAGCAGTTGGGGTAGTAGTTTACTTAATCTTTACATTGTTTAACACATCCGATCTTCAGTAATTACTGTTAGAACAGTGGGTGAAGTCTTTGGCACTACAATGTTAGACTTTACGATCGGCTCCGTCTAACAAGTCTCGTTATGGAAAGACGTAGTTTTCAGACTATGGTGCTAAAAACAAAACACTTAATCTTACAGTAACACGGCACTGTCCTTCATTCGAAAGTGCTGATTTTGTTGGACTGGGTTGAATAATTGTTGTTGTATGGAGCACAAATCTGAGAGTCCGCTAATATGAAACTCTGCTCGTAATCTATTCAAGTCTAGAGCTGTTTTTTCCATTGCCATAAATTCAAATTGCTGTTTCCGGTTTAAGCCAACTGAGAATTTCAGCTTGTTAATGTCTCGTGACAAAGAGAATACTTGAATTCCGACGTGCATTCCTGTGGGTATTTGTAGTGGCTGAGCTGAACTCCACGTTTTTGCAAATGCTGACGTTTTTTAATGTAACCAAGAAGACGAGAGTACGGTAGATCGCGTTTGACAAAACACACTTCGTCTTTAACATAAGGCAACCTAGATCAAAAGTGCGGTTCTTTCTTTTAGACTATACCGTCAGAATCTGATCGCGTGCTTTTCATGAAATCGAGTGAACGCTCTTTTCCTTCTGATAGTGTTTGCTTCCGGTAGAGAGCACTTCTATTGCTCTTGTAGCTGCAGAGTGTGTCAAGCGCAAGTCCTCATCCTATTTTTGGAGAACTCGGACACGATCCTTCCCTTGCTTCCTCCACAGATATAGCGATTCCTACGGTAGAGGAATTTCACCTGCGGAAACCGGAAACGCTGACCCAATTTCTGCTTTCATCAGTACCACTTACCTTATCATTAAAATGTTACGTTCGACTTGGTCGTCCACCAAATTCTCTAGACGCATTTTTTCACTGCAGATTTGCCCTTACCACGCAACAGACCGCGTAATGCTTTATTAAGCTCTTCAAAACTATTTCCACCTAACACTGTAATCATAGGAGCGTGCAGATTGAAAGATCAAAGTATGTTGCATGCGGAGGGGTGCAGCGCACACGAGAGATAAGATAGTAAAATGTGATTTTTGTGCCCACTCGCACTACAGTCTTCTCTTAGCTAGTTGAGTCACATTTATGCATCGACACACTACATACATCTTTGTTTCTTTTTCGGGCATACTGCTCGTTCTCCGCGGCATTCGTCATCGCCTTCGTCGCCAACGTCTTTGACCACGCGCGCACACGGTGATTACGTAAGCCGTCGCAGCTTTGGCTTGAAGCAAATTGTTGTTTTTGAAGATTTTGATGCGGATATGCGTGTATTCATTATACCTAAACTGTTGGCACGCACCGATCTGATACGTACGTCGCAAACGTCGTGTGTGGGGGCAATTTAGGTACCTTGGATAAATGTTCTTTGTATAAGCCCTACTTGGCCCCAAAATGTTCACGTGGATGAGGCATCTGCGAGCTAGTGAGCGCTGAATGCGCATTTGCCCAAATATAGTATCCTATTTGATAAAGGCTGTGTAGAACAGAACAAAACATGAGGCGTATGGTCAGAGAAAAATTACAGTACCCATTCGACTACAATGCACTTTAGAAAGTGTTCCTTTGACGAGTCTGCCTTCGTTGTTTCTCAAACGATGTACCGTAGTTATGTTCTTCATTACGAGTTACATAGCGTGATGCAGATGTACGTGAAGCACTCTCAGTCTTCTATTCTTCAGTACTAACAAACACAGCAAAAGATGAAATCTTCAAGTTCCGGATGCGCTATCTGTGAGTCCCCTCTGGCCGGTACTTTGCACTTCGGTGCACGATCTTGCAAAGCGTGCGCGGCGTTCTTTCGTCGTACCGTTTCCATGAATATGACCTACAAGTGCGTGTCCAGCACACCGGGAGGAGGGCCATGCCGCATTCATCACGGTGAGTAGGCGGGTTACGGTAGCCCTTTTTTAAACCAGCACGTAGTTTAGAGCTGCGAATGATATGTCGATTTTGTCGATACCAGAAATGCGTCGATGGTGGAATGAAAAGGGAATGTAAGTCTTTTTAGTGTTCAATACGGGTTATGGCAATGTACGCCGCCTTGCTCTCGACCTGCGGTCGCTTTCCCACACTGAAACAAATATGGAATTGAGGAGGATACCGTACACATCTATATCAACTCAAATCTGAAAAACATGTTTTTCACGCGTGAGCAATCTGATGCTTCCGGATTAAAAATAGCTTTTAATGAGTAATGAGGTCCTATGCAGAAATCAATCTTCCTCTTTGTTCGTTGCTGATAGGGTCAAATGAGTTTTTAAGGTACACATTACATACGGACGGCATGGCCCATAGAACCGTTGGGCTACGATGTATTCAAGCTATCGAGCATTACACCATTTTCATAGGCTACAACATAATGTTTCGTGACCCCACCCTCTTCCAGTGGTTCAAAACCGGCGACAAGAGTTTCGAATTCCCAAAAAGCGCCGCGCCGACATGGATCTGAGCGCTCACTTCCGACCCATATCGCCAGGCCATCGGCTCATCAAGGACGAGCCCCCAAGTACACCGGAGTCTCAGGCCAATTCCATCAAGCTGGACGAGCACGACGATATTTCGGCTAGGATGTATGGCGCCGCGTCATGTTCCTTCAACTCCCCTGAATCGATCTCGATCATGGCCGACAGTTCCGAAACCAACTCAACCTCTCTTGGCTCGCCTCTCTCCAGCAGCTCCAATGAAAGCGCTCACTTTAACCACATAAATGGTAAATTGAGATTTTAAATGGGTTTCATAAAACGTACATTGCAGCGCTGATTCCCCGACCACAAGTACGGTATCCCTTTGAAGATGCCCAAGATATCATGGACCGCTACGTGGCTAACGAAAAGTCCCTCAATGTGAGAAGGAGAATCTTCTACACACCAGCTGATATTAATAACATGTTCGAAACGGACAATGAATGCGTAAGTGTCCAAAATATTAGACTGAAAGATTTCGTGTGCACTGCCAAGCGCATAGCACTGTTACTGAATATAACGCCCCACAGATTACGGTAACCAAAACTGGTTTTTCAGCCATACAACGTGGAGCACTTGCGACCTTGTATTATCAAAGAATTCAATGGTCTCTCGCGTACTGACCTAATGATGCTATTCGACTATTCACGCGATTTCCCAGGCTTTGACGGACTCCCACTCGCCGATAAGGTTCGCTGACCCTGATATCAAAGTGCGCATACGGTGTTTCAGCAACTCGTCTATCGCTATGCGACGGCTACGGATTCTGTGTTGGGCAGCGCTTACTACACTATGCGCGTTGGTTTGGCAGCCGGGATTTTGGTACATGTTTCTGGCTCATTTTTGCCGGTCAACACGCTGCCTAAGATCGGCTCTCCGATAGAAGCACCCGCTTCTCTGTCGCCTGAAGACCAGGCTAAATATAAGTAAGGACTTGGGTGCTCTTTTCGTTGGAAGATAATTAAGGCGCACAACAAAGGCATTTTGCACAACATGAACTTTTGAAAATACGGCAACTACAAAACAATTTAGATGTGAACTTGCTCGTGATTCAAAACATGTCGAAACACATTTCTTAGATGAAGTTTCTGGTTCTCTGCAGAACAAATACATTATGCAGAACAAATACACCCACCCTGGGATAGCAGTTCAGAACGCTTCCAAATTCTTTGTTTCTAGACAAATATCGGTTCACTAGACTGTTACCGCACAATCACACAAAATAACATATCCTGTTTTGTTCAACAATAGCGCTGATTTCTCGAGCAGTGTTAGTCGAAAAAAAAACAGCCATCGCATTCTTTAACTGACGTTTAGACACTGTTACTTCTAAGCGCAAAAGATGCAAAGCTAGTACAATCGTACTACATACTAGTCACCACTCTTAAAGACTTTTGCATTGAAATGTATAATGCAAAGTTTATTTCGGTCTTAGTCGATGATACATAGTTATTCTTGCACACTGAGTCACTGCTTCCGCCGATATCTACGTCACAACAATGGGGCCGGATAAGACGCAGATGGGTCGTGTAAGGGATAAGAGCAACATGAGCCAAACATGGATTTCGAACGACGTCTCAATGTTTACCTACCCTATGCATGAAAGTTATTTTCAACGAACGTAGCAAGCAAAAAAAAGCAGACTGAGGACAGGTGCAAGGGCGTAAATATCGCCGAATGCAAGTGAAAGCTGCTGAAGGTGAAGCAACATGTTCGATCCGAAGAACTTAATATATTGTAATAGATAATCATTGAGCTAATTAGAGTCGGTTACCGAGGATTGCATCAGTGATGGTTGGTTATATATTTCTATAGCCATTTATCTTATATAGCCATTCTTGGGGCAGTACGTAAATTGTGAAGAAAGATTTATTCGCCTCTTGTCCCGAAAGCGCTAACTTTTCCTGTTTCAGTGTGTTTATGCCTATGCGCGCGCACCTGTACAACGAACTCGTCGTGCCAATGGCGCAACTGCAGCCGTCGTTTGCCGAGTACGCCGCCTTGAAGGCGCTTGTCATTTGGCACCTGTGCCACTTCCGTCTTACGCCGCAGGGACGTGTCATCTGCGAAGCACAGCAGAACTACCTTGTCGAAGGAATGCAACGCTACTGTAAGCTCAACGACCCAAAGCGTGGCGAAGAGCGCTTCGGCAGTTTGATCCTCTTGATGTCCTCGATCTTTGTATGCACTTTCCCATATCATGGTTAAATGTTGGCTTTGCTCGTTTTACAGGAGGTGACAAATCGGCTCGTTGACGGCTATGTGAAAATCAACTTTTTCGATATTGTCAACCTCGACCCTCTTTGCAAGAGCATGATCGTTGGTTGCCGTTGAATGGAAAGGATCTTAACTAAATCGATTATCATATCGCGTTGATGCGCAGTTCCATCCTGAAAATAAGATATCAGAAGGTCCGTCGATCAAACGCTGCAATACAGTATGATCATGTTGTTCTGTGTATTTTTGTGTGCTATTCCCACCGATGTTCGAAGTGGTCGAAGTGGTATCTATGATAAACTATGGTTATTGGTCGTACGGATCGTTGCCTTGGTGTTCACAGAGTTGCATGCAGCATGGCAAGAACTTCATTTTGCAGTGGAAACATGTGTTTTACATTTTATCTTACCGGCTCTGTGGCATTACGCCATGCGGACAACAGGTGAGGAAAGACTATATTATAGCGTAGCAGATATCAAGATACTGTCAAGGGGCTGCGTGCACTATGTTCCTTTAAAGCTTATCAGTAAAGATTTTATCATTATTTTCTCAGTGGTGAGGGAGTTTAATATCTATAGAAGGCTAGGGCAACTTCGTGGGTGCGCGTTTTGTTTTCATCGCAGAGAAAAGTCGTCGCGCTGATTAGAGTCGGTTACCGAGTATTGCATCATTGATGACTATATAATTTTTTACCATAGCGTTGTATCTGTACAGGCAGCCACATCAGAAAAGTTTTTCAAGGAGCCGGAGGCAAAATGCACATGAATTATCTTATATTAGCGCATGCCTCAGCTTCAACACGAGAAATGGGGTCAATGGAAAGTACTGGTTCGTTTACATGAGCTAACCAATTTCCCCAGTGCGGTGAAAACCACACTTAATTATTTTTATGTGCTTTCCTTATTGTGTTGCCTATATGGACCTGAAATGGCTACTTAATCTACACCCACTCCAAGCGGGTAGGGGGTATAGAACTCGTGAATGAGGGGCATCACTACAGTCGATCACCCACTATCTTTGTTTTCACAATATGACATTGAAACGTGAGAGGAAGAAAATGAAACTCCACAGAACTTCTGATAAGCACGCGCTCTAGAGAATTTCGTTGACACTTGATAGCTATTTGCACGAGGAACACATTACTGATTACAGGGGCACCACCAAACTGTAGCATTACATGTCGTGCACTGGGGTGCCATTGTCATACGCACGTGAAGAGTTATGACGTAACAATGCTATTTCAGAGGCGAGAAGATACAATGACCGATAAGGCCTTTCATAGCAGGGATCTCTTCGCACGGACAATCCGATTTTACAAGTCTAATTGGTGCATTGCATTTTCACTGGGCGAACATATGATTTTCGAGTGTTTTTACACGGATATTTGTGTGCGTTCATTGCACATCAAATTTGTTTGTTAACAGCGCGTCATTTCTTTTGTTCTTAAGTGTAAACGTTCAAACATCTGTTGTATAAAATTCGAAAGAAAAGCTTTTCAATCGTTACTTTGCCTTGCATTTCGAGATGATTCTCCATATTCTGGTGAGTGAGCGCTACCTCTACGTGTTTCTAAATGTTTTTCGCTATAGATATCTCCTGTTTCTGCGTTCAAATAGACGACATCGTCACCGAGTAAGTAGCCACATCCGCTAGCCAATGATCAAGACAACCAGTTCCGCCCCACTTTTAACAAGTGGGCTGCCGAGATGACTATCGCCCTGGGATACTAGTGACGGCTAATTTTGTCACCTGCTTTATAGGTGGGGCGTAGAGATGACTATCGCCCTCGGAATACTAGGCAGGGCCAACTTTATCATCCGCCTCATAGGTGGGGCGTTGAGATGACTATCGCCCTCGGAATACTAGTCAGGGCTAACTTTGTTACCCGCCTCATAGATGGGGCGTTGAGATGACTATCGCCCTCGGAATACTAGTCAGGGCCAACTTTGTCACCCACTTCATAGGTGGGGCGTAGGGATGACTATCGCCCTCGGATCACTGGGCAGGACTAAGTATGTCATCTGTTGACGCTAGTAAGTGCCACACACTGCACACCTGTAGTTTTTTAAGCTATATTTCAGAATATCATATTTCACGTTTTTATTATTGATCATGTGCGTCATCTGTTTCTCATGTGATTTGAATTGTGTCCAATAAAGCTTGTGTGAAGAATGGTCCGGCTCTCTCCTATCTCTCATCCACAGCGGCTATTGAACGCTGCAGGCCTCAAAACTTGACGATCCGGGCGATCGATACGTAAAACGCGTACTCGATGGGGTCCTCCAGATCATAAATTCTTGAGCGCCCCATCCATACTTGCAAGACTTTGATGGCAATCGACATCTATAAAAGCCAGATAAAAGGAAACGCATTTTTAAGGTGAGGGACTTACGATCTTCAAATTAAGGTGGTGTGCAGGCGTGGGAACCTGACCGTGGTGTGGGTACCTGAACGTGACGTAGGTGCCTAAAACAAAAATCTCTATTAGCAACGGTGTGAAACCGTAAGTGATTTTTCAGGCCCATTTGGCCAGGTTTTATGCAGCCTTCGGGGCGTGGGTTGGCCCTTAATTAAAGCTTCCGCTAGACGCACAGGAAGTACACAAAATGCATGTTGTGGTTTAGAAAGAATACGTCCCAGAGGAAGGTAGATTTTTTACTGTTGCAAATAAGGATCATGTTCTTAGAACTTGCTTTCAAACAAATCTATCATGTGTCTACATTGATGTATCCTAGAAGGAAGTATATTATAATTGCCAGCACACTTGAACTCTGCATCAGTACGAGACCATCTCATTGCATATTCAAAAAGGATAGCGGCGACACAAAGTGTAGCTTCTGCTGTTTCGCTGCCCAATTACGGCTGAGTCAGTTTATCATCTGTTCCCCCAGGTCGGTCGTACAGATGACCATCGCTCTCAGATCACTATTAAGGACAAAACGATTCATCAAGTAGCCACCCCAGTTATGGTGCTCCACTATCATCTTATATGATATGTTTATTTTCTCTTTATCTTTACAAAAATCGAAATTAGCAGCACGTTCTGCTTAGTCGAAAGTGCATCCTGCGAAAGGAACAGCGGCAAATAGCGAACAATTGTATTAGCCTCTTCTTGGCAGCGGTCGGAATTTCCTATAAATAAAAACATCAGTGAAAATGCGTGAGCATGTGGATTACAAGGTATTTTGCATTCCCTATCTCGAAGAAGGCAGGATAACGTGGTTGATAAAAATGAAGACCACAACCTGTAATATAATGGAATGGCTATTCGGTGGGTCATGCACGAGCAACAAAGAAGATGACTATAGGTAGTCGATTCTCATAATGTCGGCTGAAGTTACAGCCTTTCCAATAGGATGCTTTCAACAAATTAGCAGCACGAAAGTTCTAGTGATTGCGAGGAGACTTTTCTGGTACATTAACAGAAGAAAAAGTATACATACCATAGTAATGCACTGTGTGGTGTCGTGGTGCAATCCGTTGGTGTGCATCTGGAGTGTCGTTTTTAAAAGATCGCCGTAATGGATGATCGCCTGTGAGAAGAAGACAGGCGTGATTCTAAAAACGAAAGTAATTCTGAAATCTGAAATCGAAGGAAATCTGTCCCAGTGCAAACACTACAAACTCGAGCATCAAGAAAATGATTTGGCTTCGGGTCACGAACAGAAACGGTGCTTTTAGTTAACGCAAGCATGTTTTGCGAATATGCGGATAGCGATCAGCTTTAAGTAAAAAAAACTAACCAATGCTTTTCGCGCTCGTAGTTTTCTTTTTCGTAGTTTTCCTTCTTCGTCAAGGAAAACTGAAGGTGGGGGCCATTCTAAACACGGACGGGTACTATATTTTGTAAGCCATGCAATAGTTACCAGATATTGAAGAAATTGCTCATAATCTTCGACAGCTATTGTTTGTAGGTGGGCGCAACGATGCGCTGTCTCACCTGAAATTCACAAGAATATAAGATTCTGCGGTCGCGTACGCGGAGCTAATAAAAATAAGTAACGAATAACGCTCAAAGGGCAAAAACTGCAAGAGATTGTTGGCAGTACACTGGTGAATAGGATATTGGGACTTGATTGTGGCGATGGTAGGCGCTTTGAAGAAACGTGCTCGATGTCGACAGTTAACGTTAAGCATTAACTGCAAAGGAATTAGCCTTGGACAACGGGTCCTTCACGACCTTCATGCTGCACGACACAAAATTAAAATGCTGCGCGACAATGTTGCGTAGACTGTGTTAGGCTCTTTTCTGTCGCGTAGCTAGGAGATAGTTGCTTAGCTACGCCATGTGTCGCGCAGACTATAATTGCCCCTTTAGACTTAGGCTTAACTAAGACATGACTAATCTCTATTGATTTTCATATATGACTAGTCACTGACCATATGAGCAGATATCGGACCATACATATCCAATGAAAGACGCACTCTCAAGACACACTCTCAAGACACAAAGACACTAAGCGATTGATTCCAAATCTGAATCTGAAAATTTGACATTCATTCAAATTTTTCCGTTGAGAACTATGTGGCAACATTCTGAGGAGTAATTTGCGCACAAACACTGCATCAAAGGATCGATTTTTAGTCTACGTATACCACACTCAGAGGCGTCAAGCTCTAAGCGCTTAACTGTGACTTTCATTGGACAAAAAGGAGCAGGCATGTGCGGCTTCGAGTACATGAAAAGTGTATTTCGCGGTGAGTTCGCCATCCATCATATAAAAAACATATTTCACACCGTAATTGGAAGCGTGGTTTAATAATGGCGACCGCCGGATGTCGTATTTTTCACACCTTGGTGTTGTCGTTGGTCGCGCCTCTCTCGCCTCCGATGCTATGCCGCCGACTCTTCTTAAACGTTGCGCATATCGACCACGTTTCCATGGAATATCAACGTCCGTATCTTCGACTAAAAACACAAATACACTACGGATCATCAGTTGTAATGAAAATTACCAAATCTGATAATTATTTTATTTTAGCATATTTTATTATAACATAGTATATACATCAAAGAACTATACTTAAAGCGTGATAACAAATGTGAATAGCACAGGGAAGGCGATCATTGGTAACACAAACCATATGTCCAATGGCGCCGCGCAAAAGTGTTCATCTGTGTTCAACCAAAAGTGTGTATATCGGAAACGTTACTAATCGTTGTGCACTCCTATTTGAAGACCCCAGACATATCGAAACCAACCAAAGATCCAAAACATACCGAAACCAAGCATAAAAAGGCGCTTGAGCTATCCACGTATGCAGAACGGGCATCGTCAGAGAGGCTTGACGCCCAGAATGCGCTTACAGGCGAACAATATCATGCCGGTAAATGTTTACATAAACCGGCTGATCGAATAATTTTCACAACGCTCTAAAGAGTGCCCTTAGAGTGTACATCAGTTGATTACACAGTTAGATGTTTGTTTTCTATTTTCTTATATGCATAGAGGCTTTGGGATTACCATTGTACGTTTCGTTTGCCGTCGTCATACACTTTTAAGCAGCACATCTCTCTAGCGGTCCCAACACATTTGTATTGTTGCCGCCCAAAATTTAAATTAAATCCAAATCTGCATGGTCTTGTACTGTGTGCAACGGATAAAGTGTGAAGCAAGGGGAAGGAGCGGAGAGCCACCGCTTGAGATGGAGGGAGAGGTGCGACACCCGTCGACAACCCGCGAAAGAAGTGTGAAGAAAGTGCATACCGTTTGTTCGACGCGCACACGAGCGCATCCGCTGCCGATTTTTATAAGCCTTTCTTGTCGATCTTTTTCAAGTCTTCTCCTATCATACGCCTTATATCAAATACGTTATTCCCAAGAGTGTATCTACCACTGGGTGTGCGTCTTATAGGCGGGCAAGTATTCATAAACCAAACACTATTCACCTGCGTGACGAGCATGTATTCCGAGTTAGATCTTGATCGCCTTATTTTTGCAGTTACTCTAACGAATGCGTATAATGGATGAACATGCTAGTGAAGAATGTAAGCAAGCTAATGGGGATACGGGGTCGACCGATGAATTAGCTGAACTTCTTGAAGAGGTGAGAACCAAAAAACATATCCTGGAGAGATACATGGCGGCTGTCAAGTGCAGAGATGAGGACATCGCCAGAGCGCGGAATAGACTGGTATGTTGCAAGAAGTAACATAAATAACATTCTTCTAGGCCCAGGTGGCTGATGGATCTTCACGTAGGCTTCCTCTGATCGATTTTAATCGTGCGCCCTTGGTAAGCGAAAAGCCAATGCAACTTAATGGTCGCGCTCGCCAACTGCTGAAGCCTTCCTCCACCTCCAAGGTAAATTTACCTATTCCTAGACTAGGTTAAAATATCTAGCTAACGCAGAGCACAATCCTTCTGAACATCCCCTGAAAAAAAAGCAACTTGCACACGTGCTTTTCCACTTCTTGGTGTTCTTAACTGTAACTACCTTGTTGCAGACAATGGAAAACGCTATTCCTGATAATAACGGCGAAGTCATCAACGATGTTGTTGCATTAAGAGAAAGAAAAGAATTTCTGCTTAGCGAAATCAAAAAGGTATATTAATCCACGATGTATGAAAGAGTTCTTTGACTCATTTCCAGACGAAAGAATCATTGGATGAGAAGATGGTGATTTCGAGAGCCACTCACATGGAACTTTTCAGTCAACTAAGGAAACAACGCCAGGAAAAAGATTGAAACACCGCTCAACGCTAAAAAATTGTTAATAGCTGCATATCGTTAAACTGGATGCAAAACACACTTAAAAGCTCAATTTCTTTCAAACACATCCGCAACGTCACTTTCGAAAAACTATGAGTGGAGTGACAGCTTTACCAGTCGCCTTAGTTGAGGTCAACGGGCCGCCTCCGAGGCAGAATCCGATGTTTGACGTCGTGTAAATACTTTTTAGGTCTTTAAAGATCACTGGACACTAGGAGCTTACACAAGGAAAGAATTTTGTCCGCTTAGTCGACCGACTAGTGTGGAATATGAGAAAATGAAAGAAGAAGTGGAAAACACCGGAACACTTTGGTTCCAGATTGGCAATTTAGGACTGGTTTCAGATCTTCGAGCAAAATTCAAATGAACATGGGCAGATGTTTTCTATCGGTATTCCTGCGGCACCATATGTAACACAACTCTTCTAAACAATCTTTTGCGCACATCTGGTGTTTTTCACTTCTTCCTCTGATCGCTTTCGAGTCGCCGGCTTTTGCTCGGGCCATTCCTTCAACGACTCATGCTGCCAAAAATACTGGCTGTCTTGGTATTCGTCTGTTTACTGTCAACGAGCTCCGGAGACGAAAATTACCGTATTTGCATCGGTAGCGCTGGATTCTATCGCTGTTACAATGGAGGCGCATGCAGATATCGTTTCGATGAATGTACCTGCCCGACAGGTTTGAGATTAGGGAAAACTAAAGAAATTTTCTTTTATAATTATAGGCTTTTCTGGACAAGAGTGTTTAACGAATATCAACGACTGCGAAGATATCGACTGTGGCCACGGCATCTGCATCGATGGTCTTAATTCCTATACATGTGAATGCGACGATGGGTATAAAGGTTGGAAGAGTGTATTTCTTTTAAGTAAATGCTCGTTCACATAGGAGTTCATTGCGAAGACGACATCGACGAGTGCGCCGACAACACTCACAAATGCGCAAACAACGGCACATGCGTTAACAGTCGTGGATCATACGGTTGTGAATGTGTTCGCCATGAGAAATACAAGTATAATTTATATTTTGGTATGTTCTAAACAACGTTTTGTTACAATTTAACAGAGAATCTCAAGATAGCCATTTTGGAAAGATTGAAGAAAAAACAAACCTTGTGCTACAATAAGCTGGTGTGTTTTAGGAACGTTATGCCAGAACTTCGTGGATCCCTGTCGAAACTGGCCATTTAAACCGTGTGGAAAAAACGCAGAATGTGTACCAAATGCGAGTGGCTTCACTTGTCACTGCAATCTGGGCTACCAAGGAGAAGACTGCTCCGTGGATATCGACGAATGCGAAAAAGGGACGCACAATTGCCAAAATGGGGCTACCTGTGTCAACGTCGATGGATCTTACTACTGTCAGTGCAAAGACGAATGGCTTGGAGAGCATTGTGATATAAAGAAAGACGCTTGTGAACATAATCGATGTACGGATGGCGCAACCTGTGTGTCGACAGTAGGCGGCTATCGATGTGCTTGTCCACCAGGGAAAATTGGGACACACTGTACTCTGAATGATCCGTGCTTGAAAAACCCATGTGGAATGGACGGGCACTGTCTAGCAAATGAAACGAACGGTAAATTTGAGTGCGCTTGTTCTCCCGGAGTAACAGGACCTCTATGTAACGTGGATATCGACGAGTGTGAAGAAAATCCGTGTCAGAACAACGGAACCTGTGAGAATAGACATGGTTCGTATATTTGTGGTTGTGAGGCTTTTTTCTATGGCGAACACTGCGAAAAGGGACACTCAGCGGTAAGCTGTCTCTAAAGCAAAGTTGCCTTCTATTTGCGTACTTTTAGGATGGAATAACAGACAATTTGAATATTTGTGCTGGATTCAACTGCACTACTAAGGCTGGAAATGGCGAATGTGATCACGAATGCAATTCTCTTGTCTGCGGTTATGACGGCGGCGACTGTTCCGTGGACGGGCACAATTTCCTTCCTGATTGTCCCTTCGCCGGCTTCTGTATGAGGGTATTTAAAGACGGTCACTGCGACCCAAAGTGCAACGTAAAAGAATGTCATTTTGATGGATACGACTGTGATAAGAACGTGCCGAAATGCTCTCACAGTTATGCAGAATTCTGCATCAATAGCTATGGTGACGGCACGTGTCAAAGAATGTGCAACAATCGAGGATGCGGTTGGGATGGAGGGGATTGCCTGAAAAGTAGGTTCAACGCCCCCTTTACTTCTATAAAGGAAATGCAATTTTTTAAGCCCCGACAACCTTGGCTCAGTTCGGCTCCAATTGGGTGCAGAACCACCTAGCCATCGCGATCCGTACCTCTCCATGGGACCTATATCTCCGAATGAACAGGCTACGCATGTTTCTCAGTAGCCGTCTTAAAGCAGTGGTTACGGTAGTTGTCGACGAATTTGACAGACCGCTGATTTATGAATGGTCGCCTGAGGAGCTCGCCCACAAGCAGATCACCTGGAACCAGAAATCATTGGCGAACTATGCAAATGATGCGTACGGTGTGCTCGTCAAGTTCTCTTTGGACGTCACAGTTTGCTTTGAAGAGCATATTGATTGGAAAGAATGTGTGAACAGTATTCAGCAAGCTGTCAACATCTTAGATACGCTGTCCATTCGGGAGCAGTTTCGAGACAGTGGATTCGATGTGAAGGATATAAGTGCTGTTAAAGACCGGAGAATGGGAGAGTGTGATTGGCGAATTACCGAGAACTGCTGGAGGGCGTTTGGAGATGGCATGTGCGACAAAGAGTGCAATACTGTTGGTTGTGGCTTCGATGGGGGCGACTGTCTTAGAGGTGCGTCTGAACACCATAAACAATAATCTTTCTTAACGCTAATGGAAAAAAATCTGTATATTTCATTTAGAAGCGGAAAAGGACGAGAAGTATGTTTTACCTGGCTATTTGACGGTCATTGCTCTTTCAAACGATATTAATGTCGACATCAGTCGGATTCTGATGAGATTGAGCAAGCAGCTGAGAGCCGTTGTCAGCGTAGCAATACGCAACAATGCGCAACCCTTAATTTATCGATGGAGCAGCTCTAACTTTTCCGGCGAACTGATTGATCTGGACCGTGAGAAACGTGCAAGTAATACTACGCTAAATCCCTTTCAACAAGAGCAAAAAGGTCTTGTTAACCAGGGCTATCTTATAAAGCTCAAGGTGGACACTAGTGTATGTCATCAGTGGGGCTGGACCAAGTGCATACCAGACGTCTACAGCGCTGCTGCAAAGCTCAATAAATTTGTGAAAAAGGTACTGCGACGGATGTGATCTGTTCACTTTATAACTGTTTTATAGAACCTCCAGCTGTACCTTATCTATGCATCAGAGTTGGACTTGGAATCTACAAGCTCAAATCTCACTGTCATCCACTACATTGCGCTATGCAGCATAATTTTTTCTACTTCTGTCACAGTGATTTTTATCACATATGTTGTTATCACCGTTCGCCGAAATCGCCTCTACAGGAATAGCTTTCAAAACATCAGTCTTCATTTTAAAGCTAGCGAACCAGACATTGTTACAATTCAGGAACCTGGGGAGGAGCGAAACCACCTTGTATCGCTTGCTTCCCGCTGTGATGATGCATGATCTGCAGGTGTATTTTTTCGACGATTGTTTATTAAACAGATGGATATTGTCACTAATAAGTTACCTCGAAATAGGAAGTATTTACCTATACATGCCAGAACATGGCTGTAGCATAATTGTGCTTAATGGACGCGCAGTTCTTGCACTCATAGAGAGGACTCGACTCAAATAAATAGAATTCTCTAAAGTACCTCTGCAAATTAAGAACTGTAGCGAAGTCTCGCGTTCGACCATATCACCATCATTTTTTAATCGACGCAAAAGGGCGAAGCACGGCGCGGAAGAACCTGTTCCTAATAAGCGCAAAAAACGGTTTTCAGAGTTTAACAAACGATATTAAGACTGCATGCAGCCAAACTAATTCTTATTCGTCTGTTTCGCTCTCGTTTGTCTAACTTAACATTAGGTAATCATACCTACTTTTGTGCTTTACAGATGACGAATGCCGACAGACCTGCCACACTGTGCTCACGCGTTAAAGGCCTATTCACCCATAAAGATAAAAGTGCTCGCCAGTGGAACCTGTCTATTCGAGCGGTGAAGGATTCAAATAAGTGGCGTTATTCCCTATTTGAAGTCACGACTAATGGAGCGTTCGTATCAAATTGCAATGATCTGAAGAATGCTGACCGGCGGTATCTGCGCATTCATCGAATTGAACTGAAGGATTGGGAAGAATTCGATCATGTAGACGATGCCGATTGGACTACTCTCTGCATACATTCCGTACACGACGATCTTTTGACTTTTTTACATTGTCAGACTGCATCTCATCCGGAGTTGAAGATCGGTCCTGGGGGATCCACGGAACTCCAAAATGTGATCACTACATTTTTACTTTCCATGGGAAGTCGACGCTTATTCAGCAGTATATATCTGCCTTTTTACGGTTTGGAAAGCGAACAATTCCTGGTGCCGCAACTGAAATCTGGAAAGGTAGCAAAACTCGAATTACAAGGAGAGTGGCCACAGAGTGTCAAATTCCATATTATGACATATCTTTTGGCCACAAAGGAACCAATCTTGCATGTTTCCTACGAGACTGGTCTTATTGTTGACCGAATGCTGTTCGACCTAATTTATGCAAAATTCCAAAGTGGAAAGACGGCTGAGTTTAAGCTGTCGGGCTACCTCGGTATAGACACAGAGTATTTCTGTTCACTCGCAGTGGACTGGCAGTGTTATGATCCGCTGAGCGACGTAACTTGGAGATCATCGTCAAATTCCGTAGGAATATTGTGTGTGGAATTTGAAGATGAGCGGGTGGTAATCTACACTTCGGAAGATAAACTTACTGATGTGATGTGTACGTGTGATAATCAGTCTGTAATTATGAATAAATGGTGAAACACTACGAAACAGATCTTCTTCAAGGCACCAATGCAGGCTTCCCTTGTGGGAGAACTTGGCACAGCTCATTTTAGTGAAACGGTTTGGTTTAATAGAAAAATGTCGTCAACGAAATGTTGAGTTAGGTTTCATTTAAATTTTGTGGCCCTAAAGAGGGCCGTTGGGATGGAAGGAGATGATTAACTCATCGCAAAGGGTAGAAGACTTAGTCGGATTGTTCTCCAGTCTTCTTGGGTAGAAGCGACGCCTGGATGTTGGGGAGGACACCACCTTGGGCGATGGTCACTCCGGAGAGGAGCTTGTTCAGTTCTTCGTCGTTGCGGACGGCGAGCTGCAGATGGCGAGGGTTGATGCGGGTCTTCTTGTTGTCGCGAGCTGCGTTTCCAGCCAACTCGAGCACTTCGGCGGCGAGGTACTCGAGCACGGCGGCCAGGTAGACGGGCGCTCCGGCTCCGACACGCTCGGCGTAGTTTCCTTTGCGGAGCATGCGGTGAAGACGACCGACGGGGAACTGGAGACCGGCGCGAGAGGAGCGCGTCTTCGACTTGCCAGAGGTCTTGGCCTTTCCGCCTTTACCACGTCCAGACATTGCGCTTGCGAGGGAAGAGTTGAGTGAGCAGCACAGAGACTAAATGCATGTTGACGTGCATCCCGGGTTTTATACGGACATCCGAGCGCGCCGCCCCCATTCTTCGCGCCTAATATCGCGCCCTGATCATCGCATAAAAGGTCGTGTATCGAGGTAGCCTTCATACAACTCACAAGGGACTGTTCCCAAGTGATACGCGCAGATCGAGCTGATATTTGGCACGGTGGTAGAGGTGCATCTGAGAAGTGGAGCACACAAAAACTCGCGTGCCAAAAATGAAGCTATCCACCCTAAACAAGGCCCTGAAGTTACCAAAATTCACGACACTCAATACTAGTGGCATTGCCATTGCAATGGCACGTTGTGCTCGTGTGGTCGAGGGGTAGTGCTCTGAGACGCCAGTCTACGGTCTCGAGTTCGATTCCCACAGAGAAGCTTCTATTTTTCGACTTTCCTTCTTTTCACCGAAACTGTACATTATTATGTTTCTTGGTGTTTAACAACACCGTTTCTTGTTTTGCATCAAATGTAGCCTAAAAACCCCTTTGCACGAATCCGAACTGGTAACCCAGATTTCACTTTTGTGGTGAAGCTGTTTTTCGTTCTTTCACGATCCCCTCTCTTTTGCTAATTACCTCAGGACATCAAACCAAAGAAGAATGGCAGGGATGGGTGTCGAACCCGGATCCCAAGAACGGCAACCAAGAGACTATCCAGCTCGACCATATAAACAGTTGCCGCTGAGCCGGCAAAGTTGGCTATATTCAATAAAACGCGACTTTTAGAAGGCATTTACGCGTATATGTGTTTGTATTGGCCAGAATCGAATAGGATCTGTCGTTCTGACATCTTAAACGATAAGGGGAGAGGGGGGAACGCGAAAGAATGAAAATCAACTCCACGACAAAGGTGAAATTCGGGTTACCAATTCCGATTCCTGCAAAGGGTTCCAAACCAAAGACCAGTGTTGGTAAACGCCAGGAGATGTGAAAATATGCTGTTATGGTTAGAAGAAAGAAGATGGAAGCATAGTAAAACCTGGTTGGGCTCGAACCCGAGACCGTAGACTGGCGTCTCAGAGCACTACCCCTCGACCACACGAGCACAACGTGCCATTGCAATTCAATGCCACTAGTATTGAGTGTCGTGAATTTTGGTAACTTTAGGGCCTTGTTTAGGGTGGATAGCTTCATTTTTGGCACGCGAGTTTTTGTGTGCTCCACTTCTCAGATGCACCTCTACCACCGTGCCAAATATCAGCTCGATCTGCGCGTATCACTTGGGAACAGTCCCTTGTCAGTTGTTCATCTCTCTCGATCCGCCATGCCACCCAAGCCGTCCGCCAAGGGAGCCAAGAAGGCCGCGAAGAGCCAGAAGGTCAGTCGTACCGGAGAGAAGAAGAAGAAGAAGTCCCGCAAGGAATCCTACTCCGTCTACGTCTATCGCGTGCTGAAGCAGGTCCACCCCGACACCGGCATCTCGTCGAAGGCCATGTCCATTATGAACTCGTTCGTCAACGACGTCTTCGAACGCATCGCCGGTGAGGCCTCCAAGCTAGCCCACTACAACAAGCGCTCGACGATTGCTTCTCGTGAAATTCAGACCGCCGTCCGCCTCATCCTCCCAGGTGAACTCGCCAAGCACGCCGTCTCCGAAGGTACCAAGGCCGTCACCAAGTACACCAGCACCAAGTAAATGGAATGCGTGTCTTCCGATAGCCTCATTTTCTCCTAACCCAACGGCCCTCTTTAGGGCCACAAACTCTCAGTAAAACTTTAATAATAAGAAAGCGCGTTGCTACTAAAAACCCGGACCATCAATAAGTTATTCTTTCTGTTGCGGGCATTTCGATTTACGTTGTCTATCTCTAGCACCAATAGACACTTGTTGCTGCTTTTTGTTCCCTATTAGTACCATCTACGTGCTCACGTGCACGCGCCGCGACATGGCATTTGAAAGCCCGCCAAAATTGTAACATCATCAGCATGGTCTTCGTTCATTTTCGTGCCCACCTGTTTGCACAAGTAACAGAGGTACGTTAGAATATATCAGAAGCATGAATAGAAAAGCACGAAAGCTGTTATAGCTTGCCAATGTAGCTCACTTTTGCTGACATTCAACGAATACACGTGTCGAAATTCGCTTCTTTTTGATTATATGTGTTTCAGCAGACCGTACAAATAATTTACATTAATTCTACCGTTCGATTTATTCCGACACGTTGATAACGAAGCAATCGTTTTATACAAGATATGTGGCCCTAAAGAGGGCCGTTGGGTTAGAAGAAGATGAGCCGAAGACGAGGCAAACGCCTTAGCCGCCGAAACCGTACAGGGTTCTTCCTTGGCGCTTGAGGGCGTAGACGACGTCCATGGCGGTGACGGTCTTTCGCTTGGCGTGCTCACAGTAGGTGACGGCATCTCGGATGACTCCCTCGAGGAAGGACTTCAGCACTCCACGGGTCTCTTCATAGATGAGGCCGGAGATACGCTTCACTCCTCCACGACGGGCGAGGCGACGGATGGCGGGCTTCGTGATTCCCTGGATGTTATCACGAAGCACCTTGCGATGGCGCTTTGCGCCTCCCTTTCCGAGACCCTTTCCACCTTTTCCGCGTCCAGACATGGCGATAGAACAGTAATCGAATGAATTCGAATGAAGACAACCTGGACTTGTTCACATTATACAGTAATTTTTGGCGCCGTTTCGCATCGCTCCGCCTCGCTCCGATTGCAGAGCGCGTCAGGACAAGCCACCTTGCGCGCGAAAGTCTCATGTATAAAAGCTCAACTGCCACACAAGATCTCACAACCCATCTTATTCGCAATGGCTCGTACCAAGCAGACCGCCCGTAAGTCAACCGGAGGAAAGGCTCCCCGCAAGCAGCTGGCCACCAAGGCCGCTCGCAAGTCGGCCCCTGCCACCGGAGGCGTCAAGAAGCCCCACCGTTACCGTCCCGGAACGGTCGCCCTTCGGGAGATCCGTCGCTACCAGAAGTCGACCGAGCTGCTCATCCGCAAGCTCCCCTTCCAGCGTCTCGTCCGCGAAATCGCCCAGGACTTCAAGACCGATCTCCGCTTCCAGTCTTCGGCTGTTCTCGCTCTCCAAGAAGCCGCCGAAGCCTACCTCGTCGGCCTCTTCGAGGACACCAACTTGTGCGCCATCCACGCGAAGCGAGTCACCATCATGCCGAAGGATATCCAGCTTGCCCGTCGCATCCGCGGCGAGCGCGCTTAAGTGTCTTTCCCGTGATTCCATCACCCATCCCAACGGCCCTCTTTAGGGCCACAACACATACATAAAACTTAAGAATCGTTATGCAGTCAAGATGAGCTGGTCTGCAAGTTTTCGCTTTTCCTTGTAGGTGTGGGCTATTTCATGTTTCTTCAGGATTATTATATCTCGCGTGCCTTGCTATATGGAAAGATCGAATCGAAATGTTATATTTGAAACCATTATATGTGAAACCGGTTGTTCAGCATATAATACCGCGACGAAGCGGTCGAAATAGTGCAACCAAGCATCCGTTCCACCAGCGATTGGATCCAGGTAACGATTACGTTAATTCCACAGAATCTCATATTTTATGAGCTGACTTCATTGATAAGCAAACATATCAGTCGGAAATTACATCACATCGACGCGACACCGTCATTCGCCAAGTGCTAATTGTCTCCGACGAGAGGCTGCTTCCGCACGCAGTTCGAACCGAAAACTGGTTTCATCCAAAAAAGAGTGCTGCAAAAAGGAAAAGGAGGTTTAGATAAATGTCAAACACATGACCATTTTTCATTTCCCATCTCCAGTATTACTTCGTGTTTCTCATAATAATTGTTCCGTTTTAATCATATGCGACATTGGTGTATGTTTGCCGTTCCTATACTGCAATTTTTGCTAATTTTGTCGAGTGTGACCTTGACAGTAATACACCGATTGTTTCCAATTGAGATAGAGAACGTCTTTGTTTTCGTGGTATTTGAACACAACGATACAGGATGTGCACATTTGCCCTTCAAGGTGCCGTGACTTTAGGCACAATTCAGCAATCAGTGATTTGCAGATAGCTTCCGTGATGCCCGGCTGTTTCGGAGACCTGTGTACATCTCGCACAACAGAACCGATTCCCGATCTAGAAATCATAATTCACCCTATGCGAAGCTCTTCAAAGTGGCGGTACGCCCTTTGCGAACGTCATCCTGATGGCTATGCTGTACTCCGGAAGCACGATCCTCAAAGTAATCTGAGCGATGGTGCAACTATATCCGGCGTCATCGTCAAGGAAGCTGGCCGCATTTACGAAGAGGATGTGTGGACGTTTATTACTACGCAAACCGCACTTAATGACCTAGTACCGTTTATTATTCACTATTTGCGGCCTCAAGCTGAGCTTCGGATACCAGCGGTGCGAGATGAATCCATCGCTCATGAGACTCTCGTAAAGGATCTGCTACGAGCCATCGGAAGTCGGCGATTTTTCAATGAAATAACAGTTCCGTATTATGGCAAAGAATCCGATGATTTCCTTCACAACCAACTAAGTAGTGAGAGGATTAGTAAGATTGATCTTCAGGGCTGTTGGCCCGAATCCGTCAGATACCATTTGATGTCGTATCTGAGGTCCAGCAACGTGCCAAATGTGCAAATATCCAAGACGGCCGACCTTCGCATTGATCGTCCAATCTTCGATTTCATTTTCGATAGATTCCTGAATCAAAGTAAAGCCATTGTCGACGTGTCCGGATACTTGGATATCGACCGTGAATATATAAGAAGCCTAGAACCAGCGCTGCAAAGAAGAAACACGTTACAGAAGCCCGGCGATGTGACGTGGACAGCGCCAGCAAACCGAATGAAAGCTTTACGAGTTGTGTTTTATTGCCAAAGAATTGCTATATATACCGAAAGATATCATTACTAAGATTCTACATAATAAAGAGTGATCTGTCTATTGTTTGGCCGCATGAAAGCGATAATTCATAAGAATGCAATATTAACGTATTGAATATCTCCAAAACTAAACGTATGTCGATATGTTGCCGCCTTATGGAATCCGGTTCTTGATTCTGTTCTCTTGAGGTGTGTAGATCTTAGCCTCCTTTCCGTCTACTTCAAAACATCAACGGCGTTAAGCCTCCAATTGACTATCTTTCGCATCTATCTTTTCTTGAAGTTCCTTATGCAGCGATTGCGCGTATTGTTTGTCAACCTCAAGAGTTTCTGCGACGAAATCAAGGTCATCGATTCTCCCTCTCGCGAAGTTGTTCACAACAAAATCGATCAGGTCCTGGTCGATCTTCATTTTATTATCTTTCGGCAAAGTCAAGCCAGCCTTGGTTGTGCTGGACACATAGGTTTTCAGGATGTTACGGGCACCATTTGGCCAGCTGCCTGTAAGCATAAGCAATCGAACATTGCCGCTTTGAAATTGTTTCGAAGGATAGTCTTTCATAGCCGATCCGTAATAGCCCATGGTGATGTTTTGGAAGATGCGTTTCGTTCCGAATTCGTCATAGAAGACCTTCAGCAATTTCTCGAGTTCCTTGCTTGGCTCACCGCGAACGATCAGCTGTGGAGGATTAAGTCCGTTGGCCAAGTGGCCGAACACGAACTGTACGAAATTCTTTTTGTCGTTCTCAGAGCTGATAGTTTCCCATTTCGTTTCACGTTATTCGGTCGAGTAGTTATCGAAGTCACCAATCACTAGACGTGTGATTTGATCGCATTTCGTAGCGATCCTAATGTCTCCAACGTAGCTGAACTGCTGTCGTTCCTTTTTCCGCACGGATGGTAATAAAGCACAAAGTACTGGCATCAGGTGCTGCATGACATCTCGACAGCCTAAAATAGAACTGATTTAACTTGATTTAATGTTGATTCATGGAACTCTCAAAATTAAATGCTGTTGTTAATTGAAAATTGATTGCTGAGTTCGTCATCAAAATCAAAAATAAAAATTCAAATGTAAATTATCTCACGAGTTTCACGAGTTTATTTCTCGTATCAAAGGCTTACGCCTTGTGAGACGTCATATATATGCACAAGAAACACATTATCACTCCGTAGTCGCCGGTCTTCTTCTGACTTTGGCATATAGAGCACGGCGATCCCATTAGTGTGCGCGGGCATCAGAGAGGCGAAGAGCTGATTCCGGAGACGGTGGAGCACAGCAAACCCATCTTCAGCTCAGGTGGCTGCGCGGACGTCGGAGTTGAGGAGCTTCTTCGGCGGCTTCCGCGGGCGGCACGAGTGAAGAACAGGCATGCAGGCGAAACGCGTTGTCGGTTTTATCTATAAAGTAAATTAAATCTATGAAGTAAATTAAATCTATAAAGTAAACGCGTTTATCTATAAAGTAAATTATCTCATTTTGAGCAATGCTTCTTTCAATCACTCTTTTGTTGTCATTTGTAAAGTAACCTTCGTCAAGGCGAGTAACAGCAAAGGTGAAACACCATAGAAGAGCCTCATCGTCATTGCCGACAACTGAAAAAAATGGCTGATTTTTTTGCGTGAAGTTCGGCCCGTTTGGCAAATGGCTTGCCCAAAAGACCGTTTCACTGAATTTGTTATTTTGGTGAAAGACCGGTTCCTCTCCTCTGTTTATCACTTATCTAGCCCTTGAGAAGATGGACGACCGGTGTTCAATGCCAAACAATTGCAGTGATATCGTTTTGAAGGACACTTACCTGGGTTTATTAGCTGTCTGACCTTGACGGTTCTTCTTCTGTGTCTCCATAAACGAAACAATAGTGTTGCGGTATTAAAATTTAGACCAGATTGAAACAGAGTTCTATGCAATGAGTGCACAAGAAGATCAGTCGAGGATGAACTTCAAAATAGCGAACAAATATGCATCTTTTCATGCAGATAGCAATGACTACTTAAAAGCTATAGCTAATTAAAATCAATCAACGAAGGACGCTTGTTAATCGTGCTCCGAAATGCACTTCCTCTTTACTGACGACCGTTCCACAACGACACAGCGAAACCGGATTTTCACTTATTTAAAATAGTAAAAAGTGTATTTTTTTAGGTCTGTGAACAATATATTTAATATTCCATTCACGTTCCTTTCCCAGATTGCGTGAAGATGAGGTCGCTATTTGTTTGAATCCCCGTTCTCGTGCTGTTCAAGTAAGCCTTTATCTATAAAGAACACGTAAGTTGATAGAAATAGACCACGAATGCTTTGTTTTTGTTGAGCTTTGTTCGAATATGAAACGTTCAAAAACCTCGTACTTGCATGCTTTGATTATTTTACATATACTTTTATCTATTAAGCCACACTGTTAAGTTATGTTGGTTTCGAAAAAAACGAAAACTTTTTCATTTGTATTTTACTAGTGATGTTTGTCTTAATGGCGTGCTACTTCTAGGTCGGTATGTGGAGATGAGGACGGCAACCTACATATAACTATCAGACCGGAAAAGATTACCGGAAAATGGCAGTACTCGATGTCGCGGTATGGTTCCTTTGAGAGCGATATGTTCGAATACGTTGGCGACATCAGCAAAACGAAGTCGTTTGAGCGGATTGCGAGAGTGGTAATTGACGAAAAGGACAAGAAATACGCATTTCGTGGAAACAGAGAAGTGAAGTGGGAAACGATTTCGATATCTGAAGCGAAGTCCAAGCTTGTTCCTTTCCTTGTGGAGCGCCATACCACCTGGGCAGAACTGTTCGTTGCCGGCACTCCGACTAAGGATTATAAAGAATTTGTCAACACATTTTGCGAAAGTTTCGGTGTCCAGAAGACTTTGAAGGACATCACCATGGGATACTACGGTAAACCGTCGGAACACTTCATCGTCAGGCAAGCGAAAAGCGGCCGCCTTGCTTTGTTGACTTTAACCGGTGAATGGCCTGATCAAGGGCTCTACATTCTGAAGACCTGTATGCCTCTATTGACGAGTGTTCCTTTGCACAAACCTCAAATTCGACAAGGAGTTGTTCGATTTTGTCGTGAACACGTACATGAAGGGGAAATGTGTCACGATTGAAAACGTTCAGGGAACTGTCGCTGTGGACAAGCTCTACGCCCAGTCAGTACATAAAGAAAAGTCTCATGGTGCGAACGACGAAAGCGCCCACTGGGCCGTTGGTGGCAGCAGCGACCTCGGCTTCGCTGTAAATGAAACAAAGGCGCATTTTTATTCTGTGCACATGGTAAATTAGTTTAATTCACTGCTTTTAAATATTGAATTATGCTATTGGATATAGAAATAATGTACAGACAGATAAACAGCAAACGGCTTGGTGTATGCCGAACGCTCCTTATTCAATTTACCTGTGTAGAATCAGATGAGGGTTACAATATCCATGTTCTTCTAACTGAAAAATACAAATCACATAGGATTGTAATTTGCCTATATGATCTGAACAAGAAATGAACGTTTGAATGTGACCCATATGATAGAACTGAAAGGCAACTAACCGATTCTGTGAACGATGCAGATATCACTCACTGTTGTTTTTGGAACTATTGCTCTTCACTGATAACAACGTTAGCTTATTTTACTGCCCTTTATGTGGTTCTTTTAAGAGTTCACTGGGCAAACTGTTATCACCTTCAGGTCACAAAATTCTAATACAAAACACATCATGAGCGACAAACGTGTGCGAAAATTTGCATACAACTTACCTCACCCGCGAAATGTGATCTTCATTTAATTTATTTCCAATTGCAAATGTGTTTGACAGCGTAAAAAAACTCACAGACTCTAAGTGGAGCAAAGACCAAATATTATGGCGTCTACATGCACCTCCCTTTTTCGGAAGCGAACGCGCTAAATGGTGGAACGAAACAGGTTATTCTAGTATATAAAATCTCGTGTAGAGAATAGTAGACATCGGTTCAATACGGACGTCCTCACTGAGTAACTTATAATGAGGTTGGTAATCTCACTTCTTTCCCTACTGCTGTAAGTGACTTTCCACAGTTTTTCTAAAAATCGACGTTATCCATGTTCTACAAACCGCATCAATTTTGCCCCCAAAATATTGGCCAAGGCCAAGTTTTCGAAATTCTCCAAAATATTCATATTGAAACACAAAATTTCATTCTGAATTATAATATGCGTCTTTCGAAAACCAGTAATTTTCGCTTTTTTCGTTTAATTTCCTAATTAAATGTTGTTTGCAGTTTGGCATATGGAACCGCTGGGCTGCAGGATAAAGTTCACATCACCATCCGACCGGAGAAGGGCAGCGGAAAGTGGCAGTACTCGTTGTCCAGATTCGTCTTCGAGAATGGCAAATTTTTCGAGTACATTGGCGACATCAGCAAAGCCAAGTCTTCTGAATTTGTTGAGAGAGTGGTCATCGGCGAAACCGACAAGAAATATGGAGAGAATGGGAACAGAGAAGTGAAGTGGGAAACGATTTCCGTCGCCGATGCGAAGTCCAAGCTCATTCCTTTCATCGTAGAACGTCACGCCGATTGGACAGAATTGTTTGTTTCTGGTAAACCGACAAAGGACATGGAGGAGCTGATCAAAATCTTCACTGAGGGTGTTGGTGCGAAGAAGGTTTACAAGGAGATCACCATGGGCTACTACGGCAAACCGTCAGAAGAGTTCATTATCAAGCAAGTAAAGACCGACAGAGTTACCGATGTAACTCTTACTGGAGACTGGCCCGATCATGGGCTCGCTATCCTGAAAGCCTATCTACCTGTACTGGACTTTGGCCGTCTCACTTTGCCCGAGAAGACAAGCCTCAAATTCGACAAGGACTTGATCGATGTGGTCGTGAACTCGTACATTAAAGGAAAAATGAACGGGATCAGTAACGTGAAGGGAACTCTTGCTGCCGACAAGCTCTACGCCCAGTCACTTCACAAGGATAAGCAGGGAACCCTGTCCCCTGAATTGGTAAAGAAAGGATACGCCTACTGGAGCACTGAAGGAAACAGCGACCTCACCTTCGTGCTCGAAGGAAAAAATGCTTCCTTCGAGTCTCACCAACGTATAAATTAACGACATAACTGCTCGCGTGAAGCAAATGATGTGAATTGAAACAGTTAAATAAATTCACATCTCTTTGCACAGTGGATCTGTAGCATTTCAGAACCAGTCCGATAGAATGCATATTATCGTCGTGTTCTTTAATTTTACACAAAGCGTTCATCTGTAAAAGTGTAGTTTACGAGGCAATAACCGAAATAAGAGCACATCCACAAAAGTCCATCATAACATCGACATAGAATTCACCATACTGATCAACACTACAGCAATCACTACTAGTAATCACATTCAAAACGAACAATTAAGTATTTATCAAAGAAACTGAAAAAACTTGCAAAGGATACCGAAATTCTGCGAAAAGCGGTTGGTATTTGGAAGCAACATTTCAATTTGGATCCGAGCGGTCTCTGTTTGCCAAAAGATAAGAAAAGTCTACTTTTGCTAACAATGCACACCAGTTGTTTTCCACATAAAATTTAGTACGGCATCAAGGCCCCACATAAAGACATGCTTCACAACAGGGTACATCGAAACTGCTCATTAATTGGCCATAGTCATCAGAGAGTGCGATAACATCAAGAGAGATCTGCCACTATGGAAGGGCAATGTTGTGTTTAACCTGCCCCAACAAAGCTTTCTATTGACTACTGAAATGTAGAGAAGTTCGTTTCATTTTTCAAGGAGCTTCGAGCAGCCCTTTAAATATGGTCTCCCTGTAGAGACCCGCCGGTCATGCTGGCCACATCTGTTCATTATTAAGCAATGTAGTGTTTAATCACGGTGAGCCAATTTTAAAAGTTGCGGCCATAATTTTGTTGATCCTGCAACACCGTCAATAGCACCTCTCTATCGTATGGCCGCAATGACGTCGATTTATTTTCGACCGAGTTGCAAAGGACCGAAAAACATTCAGCTCCTCGGATGGTCGTCGTGCGCAAACAATTTCACTCTGTGTACAGTTTCCTCCTTGGATGGCCGCTCTCCTATCCGGCCGGCCCACTCTTTGACCAATTCGTATTAAAGCGCATGTGGAGGACTCATTAATTCATGAAATTCCTTTCAGTCCATTTTTCAGAAGACTTGGGTTCTGACCGCTGTCATTCCCTCAAAAATTATACTTTTTAAAGGGCTTGTATATACTTAAGGTCCATTTTTGAATTAGTCTCAGCGATTGCCCCTTAAACCGCTTTTCAAATGGTTAAATTTACGACCCCATGCAGTTTCGTGGATGCTCCGATTTCGGAACAGTCCCTAAACCTACCGAAAAAAAGCGATAACATCCGACAATAAGGTGTCTTCGTTGATACCATGGGAAATACATGAAAAGGTGGGTATTCCATTTTTATGGCCCAGTCGATAAACCTTTGCAGACGGTTGGCATTTCGGAAAGGTGTAGCTACAAACAACATTAGTGAATTCTGAATAGGTCAGCTGTGTCCTTGTCCGGCAAAAGTGGTCACACAGTCAACAATGGAATTCTTCAACACGCATATTACTGTATGTATTATAGGAAGTTCTACATTCTCTCCCACTCAGTGGAATGTCTGTACCCTCAGCTTCGTCGTCACGCGTGAACTTGTCGAAGAAATCCATAAAAATGGCAACACCGTGGCCTGCGCTGACACTAAGGGGAATTCAGTCGGCGATCAGCATTCCTCGTTTTACGGCTTAAGGTGCGAGGCAACGAAAAACATATGAGGGAGAGATCGCGCCGTTGTTTACCCTTTTCCGGACGCGGAGAGATCATTGTGTACGGCCGCGCGACTGTCCGTGCCTTGATTCGGCTTATCTGTTATTTCAGTTTTATTCCACCCACCATGTTTTCTGTTCACACTCACCCAAATCGACCCCGCGTTCATGTACGGTAAGCCATGCAATCCTGTTACTGTACTGATTAATTGTTCAATAGTGGCACGCGCATTCATTTGATCCTGGGCCGCACTAGAACCGAGCAAAGTCAAGGAGATCGGTTGGTGTTCCATGTCAAATGCCTTTCCTGTCGAGACGAGAACCTCAGCATTGGAAATGACGTGTACGCCGACCGATGCGCCAGCTGCGGAGACTCCCTCATTCAGAGGGTCGGACCTTGTGCCATCGACAATACTCTTTCGGGCGCGTGAATGGTTGTGCAATACCGTCTACATCTGTGTTGATAAACATCGTTTCTGTGTGTTCCAGGAAACGTCTGTCTGCACGCAGCTGTCTTAAGTTGTATAGTAATGGGGGTTCCATCAGTGGTGTCCAACTGTTAGAAGTTGACTTGAATACAGCATACCTCAGGGCTTTCATAAGAGTTGTTTTATTGCGCCACAATTAGTGAACTTCAGGAAAGTCGTTTTTTGGAAAACATCGTAAACACATGACACACATCATTGCATTTCTCCGAATATATAGTTTGTCTATTCTAAGTATTCAACAGTCCACCTTGGTTGACTGTCTATGAATAAATTATGTTGGGAAGGCTATGTCATCACGACTTACGTAAAGAAAATATCGTGCAAACTGTTTTCAAAAATAGCCGAGTAAAGCCGAAAAGCTGGGACGATACGATTATCCAAGCGAAGGAACACAGATAATAGTGATATTTTGAAAAGCATATCGTGGAACAGCACATGAACACATTCGCTCATAAAAATGATAAAGGGGATCAATTCTTTGTTTCATACCCCGCGCTTGACAGGCTTACATCCTATTGCGATAAAGGAAACCCCAACGGCTCAGTGGTCTAGTGGTATGATTCTCGCTTTGGGTGCGAGAGGTCCCGGTTTCGAATTTACTCTAGTCAGTGTGATATATACACAGAACAAGAAGCGGAACTTCAAAATATACGCTTTTCTGGCTCGCAACGGCAAACGAGGTTGCACTTTCTTCAGTCTGCATAGAACAGAGATCCGAACAGGGCGGCGCATTTAGATTTTTGATTTGATCTTTAAAGCCCCATAAGTACAAATTTGTCAACAGAATGAACGAAGATCGACAAAATGAAGGAGGGTCGCGGAAGCCGTAGCTGCCGCTTCTGACTTGTGAGCAACCTATTTAGTGTTAGTGATCTCACTATAATACAAGATTGGTAGCTTAGAAGAACCCCCTTCGTTCGTTCGCAATTTTAAATTCATAGCATGATACACTTAGCAACCTGTAACAAACTACGCGCTTCTTATTTTGTCGTCTTTATGATTCGCCTTGAACTGATGTTCATTTTGACACACGGTTCAAAAATGTACCATTTACCCGCGTTTTCTATGACCGCACTTCACGATGCCTAGAGATCAGACCTCAAAAGGGGAAATGTCGCCCTTGATTTCTGAAATTGTCCTTTTCGTCCACTTAAGTTCAAATCGAAGTCAACAACGCGAAAGAAGTTTCTCGAAGCGTTCGTACAGCTACAGTCAGTCAGCTGATATGCCCGACCGCGGGTGGTCGTGTGACTTGTGGCCTCTTCAGATTGCAGACTTTAACTGGTCTACTTTCAGACTTTCAGCAATGTTTCCAATAATGACGAGTACCACTCGACCGCGAAGCCATGTCCGGTGTGTCCAAAGCGTATTTACTTTACGTATTCATCAAATGACATTTAGAACTCATCGAGTTCGCGTTACTTTTCGCCGACCTGAGACGTTCCCGGTGGAGCTCATCTACCCGAATCTTGCCTACGAATGCCGAATGTGTTTGGCTTTAAATCTCATCTTTGGCGACTCGGACGCCTGCAATGAATGCGGAGCTATCTGCGTCACCCACGTGGAGCCTTTTGCCACGCCGGCTATGGACAGCAACCTCGTTGCGTGTGAATAGTGGTTCTGTAGGACATCGTCTATGTTGTATTTCGTAGGTACACAGGAGTAAGCGGTTTCTTGCATTATGCAAAAGTATTCATATTATTTATTTGAACCTTTTAAATAAAGGATGCTACACCAAGCAATCTGCCTTTCTTCCAGATTTTGTAAGGGTTTCACAGGCGCAACCATGGTAAGCAGGCGTTATGCTTCACTTGTGTCAAAAAATTGGAGCGCTATTAACAACACACAGCTGTGGATGTTTGCCTTTGGTAGCGGCCATTGTGCGTCGCATTGAAACAGCCGCTCGAATTCGAAGAAGGACCAGTTTTCACCGTACTTCACTTCGCTGACAACAAAGGGGGTGGAGCTATTGAAGGAATTGATTTTTAACCCCTGTGACCCAGTAAACAATGAACGCTAACGACACGGAGTCTCACTCGTGTCGCGGTGGCGAGCGGTTGGTCCCTCCGGTCGCTCTCTAAGCGTCGGGTTGGTCAGACAGCAAACCCTGTGGCAGTTGTGAGTGTTCCGGCTTCCAGAGGGAATTGGGACACCCGGAAGCCGTAGTCCCACCACCGCTGACAACAAGATGTCCGACGCCAGAAATCCGACGCCCGACGCTGCGTGAGATGTCATCCCGAAGGTCACCGACGCTCTGAGGACACCAATACTGAGGAAGACGCAACCCCCGAACCACGGACTCATCTCTCCTCTGACGCAGAAGCCTCCTCAAACGCCCCGAGAAGAAGAAGTTCGGCCGCCATTTCCGGAGTTTCGCCGATTCCCAGATGCCCCGTGAAGCGCGCCGTCTCCCACCGGTTCGACGTCAACGCCGCGCCAGGAATGAAGCCGTCTACAAGTGATATCCTCTGTTGTCTATTAATCGGTGTCATGCAAGGCGTAACGCCTTTGATTCATGAAGTAAAATCGTGAAAAAAAAATCGCTAACGACACGCATCGGAAGCGGTCATCAACGAGTGTGGACCTTGTTCTGGAAGGACTCTCACCTCTAGGGCACAGTAGATTAGTTGTCACCTAGGTACTACGATCCAAGAGTGCAGTGACCTGTCTTCAAAAAATCCGATTTTCTACCTCACAATAACTGAAATAGCGCATTGTTTCTATATATTAATTACTACATCGCAAAAGATAATCACAACAGATACTACCAACATGAAGGACGAACATCTCCACTAGGACGCGATGTCCACTGTTTTCGCAACTGACATGGTGACTGGCCATGGGAAGAAGAGAATGTTTGTAATGTTAGTCATTTTCTTTAAGGAACGTGAGTCGATCCATGTTCGACAAAAGCGGTGTTTTTTTTTTTAGTTGCGTCAGTAATGCTTCTTTTTGGAGAAGTTGTTTGGTCATTTCGATGGCCGTACCTGAAACCTGTGTTTCGGTTTCCTTAACAACGTCGCATTAGTCAGCGTGAGTCCGTGTAGCGTAAACCTTCCAGCGTGAAAAACTTTACCCATTAGGACGTGAAATGGGAGCAATGTTCTCTGCATGGCCATAGTTCTTTAGTATAAAGCCGAAAATAAAACTCTGGCAAAGTGTTTGCTTCGCGCGCGGCAGCAGATCGACTTAACACCTCATGTGATGGACAAACGTCGGGCGGCTCAGTGGTCTAGTGGTATGATTCTCGCTTTGGGTGCGAGAGGTCCCGGTTTCGATCACCGGCTGAGCCCAAACATTTTTTCTTCTTTTTTATTTATTTTAGCTTCTTTTTTGTTAAATATTTAACATTAATACGTAAAATATGGTGGTGTACCGGCTAATGACAATCTTTTTTGTTTATGAACTTTAATATGATGTTTCATTGGTTTGAATGGCGATCGACGGTCGCGCTCTTAGTGGGTACAGTAAGCCGAAGTCTCGCTGTAACATCGAAAGCCAACTGCTTCAATGATGGTAATCCATCTCGCTTGGCGCGCTTCACCATCTAATGGTATCGCCGCGTCGAACGCTCACGCCGAAGCCCGAAGAAGCCAAGTGACTACGGTATGACACTGTCGCCTTTATGTGTGTGCCGGACGTTTTTCTGGTAGATACCTTTCTTGTTGATTCTGGTGGATAAGCATAAGCGTTAGGACCATTTTTAACCCTGTATAATCCTTAGTTTTCGAAATCTAGACGCGTCCGTTGTTATAACCGTAAACAGAGTTACATTCAACCCTATGTTTACTATTTACACCATTAAGGCGCTGTTTTCAACGTCTGATTCGAGCAGAGTCAAACGTCGTAGATATCAGGTGATGTGCTCCACGAAAATCTGGTTTGGATTTCCGAATTAATTGCGAAATTCAATTGGCTTCATTGTTCCCACGACTTCAAACTGACTCATACTACAAAATGATTGTGACTGTTTCCCATGGCTGTCTAGCAGACAGACACCGATGAGCCGTCTGGGGGCGTGGATTTTGCGTGACAAACGGCACGCACTGGGGTCGGAGACCATGAGGACCTGCCAGTATGAAGGTTGGACACTGCGGCGCAACTGTCCATGCTTCACTCCTCGAACCGTCCCTGATTGGTCGGTTGCAGGTGACTCGGATTCGCTCCAGAGCCAGCAGAGCCGATCCGGTTCGGCTTAGGCGACTAGTATCGAAAACGATTATAGATGCGAAAGTCTGTGTATGCTGCAGCGCTAAAGCAAGTGGCCTTTGTACGAAGACCTCTACGACCAAGTGTCGTAGCTGTTTACTTTAAGGCGTTGTTTACTATGTCGCTACAGTACCGCAAGGCAAAACTATAAAAAGTTGTTTTCGTGTGTTATGTCTTTTGCGCACCCTCCAGATCATGGTCCTCCTCCATTTGTTGTGCATTTCGTTTGGCATCGTCGCTTTCATAACCGTGTGATGCGCAAAAGGCATCGCCGCCGTGCCCAGCGACAAATCAGGTGAATGTATGGAGACTCATCTCTTGCAGCGTTCTCCGCAAAGAGCTTCGCCGTTCTCCATTGCATTCGCCACCCACACCCTCCACACCCCGGTTATACGTGCGGTGGAGCCTCAAATTCTGAACGTTTTCTGTTCCATCCAATTCTGAACCATTTTGCCACGCTAGACATAGAATTCGGGCGGCATGCGCTTTCTAAGGAATTGAAGAGGCCAATTTGATTCGGAAGCCCAGTAGGTCCATGCGCACGCCGGCGTTTATACCGTACTCCGCGCAATAAACCCTCACAACAATAAACATTGGTACCGTCCCCGTGACTTGCTCGACCTTTCTCCCACGGAATGCCCATAAATGTCCATTTCGAATTCTGCCGAACCCATAAGCGATTCCCTTTTTGCACCTCTCAAAGTTCATCTTAGCGTACGTATCTCGCCTGCCGTGTTCGCGTATCTCACATGCTAATCAACAAAATATAACGCCGAACAGTCCGACGGGCCATCGGTGCGGCCGGCGTTGCGCACACGATCGGGGCAGCAAGCGCCCACCGCCGCTGGTCACCCTTTCATCCGACAGTCGAGGCGCACATCGCACATTGTTTCGGTCTCTTCGTTTTTCCGTCATTGACTCGTCCGTCCGTCGGCATCCAAATGTTATTTTGCTCCGCAATTGACCATGTGATCACCTGCGTGTTCCACTTATTTTGCTACGGTATTCATAGTCGATGTACAACTAAAATTCACCAACCGAAAAGGCAAATTGCTTGTTATTGCGGGTTGTACCTAAGATCTTTTGGCATTTATTTAATGCAAACCTTGCAAAAACTGACCGACTAAAGAAACATACTGACTGGATCCTGTGCCGGTGTTCTCACGAAAGATCATGTGTTTGTTTCACAACCGATTCCTGGGTGAACTTTTTTTTGCCGCAGACGAACGTGGACGCTTTTGCAAAAGTCGAAGAAGTCTCCGCTTAAGCTCAGCCTTGCTTCCAGAAGTTAACCATAGTTTGCTTCTTTTTGTACGGACATTCACACAAGGAAGACGGAAGCAAGACAGAGTTTAAGTGGAGGCGCCGCCCTGCCGCGGGACGGCTCGCGGACGTTCCTGACTTTACCTTATGCGATTATAAATGCAACGAGGGTTTCATTGCTTTTTCGGTATTTCGCTTTCATGGACGTCGCTTCGGACTTTTAAGTTTTAACGTCAAATTCGTAAAAAAAATATTGAGGTAGATCCGGTTGTTTCGCAGACATTTTCGAGTTGATTTTTTCAATATTTACTCTTTACTCTTTAAGCGTTTTCCGGTTTCAGGTAGCCGACCTACCATTATTGAATTGTCTGAAAGCAACAGCTATGAAAATGGTATGATTTTCTACGCCGTTTAGCGGGCGTCACATTTGGTGACCTTTGTTTGGGCTTTACTCGGGTTTTGGAGTTTTGCGAATTAAATGAGATTTTTGGAAAAGCATTTGTTTGCCTGTCTGGGGTCAAATCGTCCGTAACGGTTTAAGCGCTTGGAAATACCAGGTACGTAAAATTTAATTTCTTGCTGTTTACAGATCATGGAGGAACCTGTGGTCTCCACGCAGAGCAAGATCACCCCTTCGCTGATTCGCTCCAAATCGGAACCCCCGTCACTGCTTCGCGCCAGCCGTGAACTCGAGTGTCACGTCGACCATCATAAGACCTCTACGAATCCCTACAACTCTTATGAGGTATCATTTGATGTGCGTTCTGGCTTCAAACGGCCCGTCTCTCCTGACTCCACTACAATACCCTCTGAACCTTCTGGAAACCAGGGCGCGGACAACACGTGCCTTCCCCATAGGGCTTCGGACGACGAGGGCTACTGCATGAGCGAAGAGGGTGACGACACTTCGCATGTGAACAATAATTTGCCCAACAGTAGCAACCAAGAAAACCGTCTTGATGACCACAAGACCATGGAGCTGCGCATCTGCGCCGTTTGCTCATCTGCCAATTTCATTGTCGATAAGGAAAACGCCATGGTCTGCCAATACTGCCTCGAACAGGCCTTATTTTATGTTATTTGCTAACCTTTGATTCGTTGGAGTCCGTGTGAGAGAAGCCGTATGTACAATTATGTCAAAGATAAAACTGATTATTTTATGTTGAAATTTTCTTTGATTCCGGTGATGCTATACCGGTATTCATATTTTCATTCCCTTTTTAATGAATGAATTTTATCCTCTAAAAACGATACAAAATTTGTGAACTCATTTCATTATTGCTGGTCCACAAATAATAGTAAAAACGACACTATTCTTATCAACGAGAATAACAAAGTTGTTTCAGAAAATGGATAAGCACTTCCTCAAGAATCTTCCTGACTTCTCTAGTATGATGCGCAGCACCTCCGCGCCGTCCGTCTTCGAGCCTGTTGTGGATCCCCATCGTGGAAGCGAAAATGGCATGTCCCGCAAAGACCTCGACGACCATATCGATGCCGATCCGATTGCTGAGCAAAACAACCAGCATCATCATCATCAGGTGGAACATCATCAGGGACCCAACGAAGACGTTTCCGAAGACGAGGGCTTCTCTGCCGGTGAGACTGATGACGAGAATCCCTTGGGAAACGGTGCTAATGATGACAATCGCAGCGAGGACAGCAACGGTCCGAATGAGGGGATTTTCATCCCCTGCAAGAATTGCGGCTTTGAGAACGTCTACAAGGACGGCGACAAACACTGCCCGTACTGCAACATTCAGCTCCTGGTGTAGATAGATTAAATGATGTGTGCATTATAATCGGTGAAATAATGTACTTGTATGATTTTGTAAATGTGTTCATAAACTGATTTACTTATAGTTATACCTCCTGCTGTTGTGTCAGTCATCTTTAGTCCCGAATCTTCGAAGATAAGCAGGAACCAGAATTCAACGTATCTCTTACCGTAGGACATTGCCAGTTATTTGACGGCGATCCTGAGCAGTGACGAGTTACTGTTTTCGGTTATCAGAGTTGAGGGAAATTAGGTAAATGAATCTTACCCACTAGTCCACATCGTGCAGTTTACTAATTATAAGACCTTCTACGTGAGGCGGCAGCGACCATCTTTGAACATTCCATTATGTTTGTAAAATTATGGAAATCAACTGGAACTCAAAATTCCTTAATAAACATAACATTCTCTTCGCCGCAGGTTTCGTAGTTTGGATCACTGTTGTAATCTTGATGTAAGCCTAAGACATCTTTGACACAAAAATTAACGAAACTTTGAACACCCACAGAGTCGCTTGTTTGACACTCTTCTTTAGGAGGTCTCTTATATTCTCGCATTTTATTCCCATGTACTTTGCACCCTACACCCCTGTTCATCGTCTAATTTGTATCTGCAATCATGTTTGCACTTTTGCCCCTCGTAAAATTAGGTCCGGTAGCACGCATAATGACCGTTTTATGACATCTTCCGCGCGCGTTCCTTAACACGTCTGTGTCGTCGGCTTCCGCATAAAACTTCAAAATCGGCCCTCTTTGATCTTCGGCTTCTTCGCGCCCGCCCGCCTCTCCTGCAGATCGCCCACATCACCCGGCCTTTTCCATATGAGGAGGCATTTCATTTTTGCAGCTTCCTCACAAGAATATGTATCATTTCGTTCGTACCAATATAAACTACTTACTGACTTTATAATTTCTGAGAAAAGCGAAAAGAATTTTTAAAACTGACGTTTTGAAAGGAGCCTAGAATTTTTCAACACTTTGTTTGTTCTCCTCTCGGTTCAATAGCAAACCAGTCAAGATACCACAAGTTACGTTTTTCAATCCCTATCATGCCTCCATGGTTTGATGTTAATTGTATTGAAGGAAGTTCGTCAGGACGGTGAACTGAGTCAAATGTACAGTTTCTCGTAACCTGAGACGCACTTTGTCCGTATTTCTTCTGTAACATCATGAACCCTGTTGCTGTTGTAGCTGTGAAATCCTTACCCAACAACGCCACTTCTTTATCTCCCAATAAACGACCGGAAAAGGACTATCTTTAGCCCAGAATACGATGGTATTTTTATAGCGTTGTTATGCATCCGTGTAGACGAACGAAGACCGACTTACGGTCGCTGTTTTCGTACAACGATATTGCAGCAGAATGATTGAAAAGTAACATGTGTTTGCTTAGAATTTTTGCTAACTTCCTAGATCGTGGAATCTCTTCAGTACCTGGAAACATTCAACCGCTAACAAGCGAACACTAAGCTCTTTTGGCCGAACCTCCCGAGTCCTCCTGTTCTCCTACCGTTCCCATAAACCACTTTTGTGTTACAAGTAAGCTGGCCAACTAATTGTCAACGGCAGCAATTTCATAGTTAGCCTTATACACCCCACCACCTATTTTATTTGTTTGGTGCCACTGCGTGAATGACCACTTTTTGATTACTTATAAGCTTTTGTCTTCCAAGTCGTCCAACAAACCGATGATCATCTGCTTTTCAATAGAACGAACGTCACTTCGTTCAGCATCTCCATTTAGCCCAAGCATCCTTGCGTCGATCGGTAACTTTTTCTTCCCATAATTCATAGTGGCCCCATGTGTGGCGCCAGTCTTTCGGCGCCTCTCCGGATGCCTATTCATGAAGGGGCGGACAGAGCGAGGGCGAGCGACGGTCGGTTCTCGCCTCGCCGGCGCGGCCTGTTTGAGCGCGGCGCCACTCAAAGGGCGAGAGCAATCGTTTGCTCATTCCGCCGTCGCTAATGGTCGCTCGTTTGGCGACCGCCCGGTCGCTAGAGGGATACTGTAGCTGCGGCGATCGCGCCTGCTGGCAACTCGAGAAGTTCGCGTTGAGGATTAGGTTATGTAATAGAGGCTATCGAAGATACACACATATCTAGTTACTTGCCAGTTTCTTGCTATCGGGGTAAGCTGCTAAACCAAGAACAACACAGGAACTCAAAATCACGGTAAAACCTGCTCTACATTGCTTGGACTGGTGTTCCTATGTCTCTACCATACATTTCATGTTTCGAAGGGTGCAAAAGAACGGCAGAGCAATGTGAAGGAAACTCTTTTCTGGTCACACTTCGATGGAGTGCGCTGGCCTGCCGTTGTCGTGCGTCATGCCGGGTGCCTCTTTGTGACTCTTTTCTCCGAGGGAAACGCCTCGGTTTGTCAGCAGTGTTGCGTTTCACACAGCGATAGAGAGTTGGATGGTACGCTCCTTCAAGTTCCTCCTTCTCCTTCTACTTCAAGTTCGAGAGTGTGAACTGTGGCCTTATCACCGTGGCCATCAGGCGGAACCGCTTTGAAGTGGTGGCGTGCTTCCGGGTACCATTCTCTTTCGGCCACGTCATTTAAAATTCAAAATTGGTCGAAGAGAATGCGCGCCAAGTTGAATGCGTTCACGAATTGCGACATGTTGAGATGCTCCTCTTCTCCGGTTCCTGCCAGACGAGTCCGCATCTGCGCAATGCCGGCCTTTGTGTGATAACCTCAGAAACCATATGGAAATGTCGTGCTTTCTTTGTACTTGTGCCACGGTTTGGTTAAACTGTTCTTTCAGACATAAAAGGCAGCCGTAGCCGTGGTGCCTGATGTGCGTGGCGGCGCAATCTAGAATGCTCCGTTCCGGACGCTTTCCGCCTCCTCCTTCGGTAGGTTTAAATTCAATGTGACTGTGTATTTTGTGGAACAGAATAAGCAAATGTATCGCATGAAACACTAAAAAAACCAGGAACAAACGCGTTTTACTGTATTGTGTTTTGGAGCGAGTAATAGAAGGAAAAGTTGCCATGATTTCAAAACTTCTCCTTGTCTGATTTGCAGCATGTAGTGTACTGGGAATTGGTTGAGAAATTCCAGGGGTTTTTTATTTACGCGCTATGACTTGACGCGTCTGCAATGTGACTACGTTTCCTTCACTCATTTGGCGCGAAGATCTCTTCACTACGGTACGAAATCATTTATAAAAAGTTTTTAGACCTTTGCCTTTATTTAACCTGCATGTAACCTAGTCTGAATGACGTCGGAAACTCTGCATTTTCCACATCGTTTTCCTGCGCGCTCCGAAAACACCAGATAAATATGGAGATATCTTTCCGCAGAAGGATCCTTGTATGATACATGAAGGAAACAAACGATGATCCTTGTACACGAAATCTTACAATGATGTAGTTCTCGCGTTTTAGTGGTTTATCACTTTATGAGCGTCTAACGTCATTCTACGAGCAGCGCGGCGCTTCCTTTAAAATTCAAACTTATGGTCAATCTTCCTTCTTCCTTACACGTCCCCTCTTCTTGCAGCCGAGGAGCCGCTCGTTCCTGTCGAAGCGGTTGATGGGCATCGAGCGCGTGGACTTGGCAAGGAGGCTTCAGATGTTCCGACTACTGGCACGATGCAGCCTCAACACACAGGCTCACCGGATCAACTCGCTGCTGAAGTTTCCGGTCGTGACGGAGGAAATATTAATGTTCTATGAGAGGTGCCAGCTTACCCCTTCACAAATGGACTCGATGCACTGGCTGATATCGTACTACTTGTATGTGGCTTCTGTTCATGTAAGTCGTTGCACAGCATAAACTAAACTGACACACATCGCGCAATTCGCATTCGACTGAATTAGCTAGCAAAAGTAGTCAAATGACCGACCAATAGTATTAGTTTACAATCTTTTTTGAGCAGTTCGATTGAAGAAAGATAATGCCTTTTTGTGCCACCATATGCTTTGGCTGGCTCAGGCATCGATCAGTCGGCCACGCTCGGCCATCTTTCTCCATTTACTTACATTTTACAACACCTTTAAAATTCAAACAAAGATCCTAATAAAGATAATTGGGCAAAAGGCAGACCAAAGCTATTATGATAGTATTAAATATCGCAGTTTAGGAATCACTAAACCGAATGTTCCACTACTTTTACTTCGGCCACGGTGAACTGATACCTTCCCGCTTCAAGACACTGTTCATTCAGTGCGCATGGAAACATTTCGAGCAGTTCTTACACGCGTCTAAGAACCAGCTTTTGTCTCTACTAGTGATGCTGAATGACGTTGAACTCTCCACAAGACAAGAGGATCTGAAACTTCTCGACACTGTAGCAATCTCACATGGACATCTTCCCATCGACCGACTCGACTTTCCGTACTACGAAGGTGCGCTACCTGGAATTGGGTACATTTGGAAGGATATCTCGATGGTGAAAACGAACAGACGTGTTCCTCGAGAGATTAAGAGAGGCCGATGTGTCTTCAAAATTTTAGTTGACCCGCTTCCGGAGAAGGTTTACAGAGGTAAGAGTGTCAAACATGAAATGAATGCAGTGTCCGAAATTGTGCAAATCCCTCTTCTATGTTTAGTCGCGCTTCCATCGTCACGTTCCTTTCTTTTTGATCGCCATGAGAACAGACAGCATACGGCAACGCATTCCTCTGTTTTGCACGGCGTTGCAAAAATGCCAAAACATTCTTGGATTTATAATTAGACGGATGAGATTCGATCTTAAGCTTTCATCGAAACTAGTTTTAGTATTCGTTTGACATCACCAGATCTTTCTCACTTTTTGTTAATTATGGGTAACATGGAAGAGTGAATGGAATTGTATTATCTACATTAACCAAAACAAACTTTTTTCTTCATGGCCTAATTCAATTCATAACCTGTCTGTGTTACCTCTAATGTTCTCGGATTTAGGGCAACGACGCCGCAGACGAGAGGTGCCTGCATCCAATTCTCTGGCCCTCACTTCCAGTTTTCCTTTGTCGCCGTATGATCACCATCGAAGTTCACCGTCAAGCGGCTACGGGTCGTCGCAGTCCTTGTCAGCAGTCTCGTCGCCCACGCCGACCGCCTACGAGGCAACGTCGGCCACTCCCTCGGCACGGGCTTCGCAACGAAGCGCGCGTTCGAGGACCAGAGGCAGTGGCGGCACAGTCAGCAGCTCAAGCACGTCAAGCGTCTCGACATCCAGCAGCTCCATCCCGACTGGTTCTACTCTCGCGCAACTTCTGAGCAACGATAGCGACGACGACAACGAGCCGCCGAGGAAGCGTCCCACACCGAAAGACAGTCGTCTCCGCATTTCACCGAATCAGATGTCGCACAAAGCGTTATGCTCAGAAATGACGACGGAGCAGATGGTGATCCAGAACATCTTGAGGGAGCTGAAGAGCGATGTAAAGTTCCAGGAGCTGGACCGTATCTGCGCCCAGCGAGAAGCGCTCCTCACCTACCTGAAAGCGGCCGCCTACGCCCAGCACGCGCGTTATGCTTCCCTTGAGGCTCTCATGGAGATTGAGCCGTTCGATCCGAAGCGTGGATCATTGCAACGTGTCGAGGTTGCCCCCGCGGAAACCACCACACCGCAGTCATCGAAGCGTTCTACTACATGTCCCGTAACCAGATCGGATTCGAAAGGTCGTCGCATTACCGTACTCTCAACAAGACGTCGCAAAATTGCTCCCAAGAAACAACAAGCGCCTGTGTCCGCCACTCAGCCGTTAGCTGCGAAACGATCAGCACCCGCCAGCGCCGCCGCCGTGAAGCAGGCGGAGTCCATTCACCAAACCCTAATGAATCAGCAGCGGAGAGAAGGGCCCCAACAGAAGGGAGCGTGGAGTGAATCGAGACAGTTCATAAAATCGACCGACAACAAAATGGCCTCTAACAACCCCAATGCGCAGCAAAATCTTCAGGGCGCTTTTAGAAAGACACCGAGCCTCGCTTACCACCCGTATCGCCATGATCGTCCTCAGGTAATACATATGTCCTTTCAAATTGATACAAACGGTGCCGTGTTATAGATTAACGGTGCCCTGAAACAAGTAACTTTTCAATGTCCCCAGATGTCCGAACAACTGTCCGAGCTTGAAACCCAGCAACCCAGCAACCAGCAAATCCAACAACTATCCTGGGTCAATCCGCATGGACATCAACTTACGCATACGCAACGCTGACGACCATGCGCGTAATGCCAGAAGGACAAGTAGACGAGGTAAGATTCTTTTTTAGTATTTAGAGCACAATTATGGTTGGAGCTAAAAAACGCACTTTTCTCTGGAGGCATTTGAGATTTCGTGTATTCCTTACGAAGAAAGCAGCGCATCACCGTTATGAAACGGGTTTCGACTTTTCATCATGTTGTGTTTCAGAATCCGGCGATGTTCCATGCCGCTCCTGTTGACTCTACACCGGTGCAGGTCAACGACGTCTCCCAGTCCTTCCGTGGGCAGGTGGTCAACCAGTTCCAGCACCACGCTGCCTCCGATCAGTGGTACAGCGATATCCCCGCTCATGCGCAGGCACCGCTGCAGCTTTCTCCTCCGCAGTATCAACAACAGGACTTGGTGGCCGGAGAGCTCTCACAGCGGATCACGGTTCATGAACTCCCGTGGAGTATTCAAGTCTCTGGCGGCTCTTTCCTACAGAATCACCACACACCTTTTCACTGCAACCGCACCATGAACCTCAGTCCGGATGTGCAGAGCTCCTCATGCACCGAGCAGCATCGATGTGTTCATCATGCCCGACAAGAACGTCGTGAGGTATGAAACGTTACGCGAATTTTATAAAGCGTTCTGTTCTAGAAGCTCGAGCAGTACAAACTCAATATTCGCCGTCTTCGCAACGAGCGTCTCTTCGAAAGCTTGCTCAAGAATTATGACAACAATAATTAGTTGCACGCCTCTGCAGAACTTCTCCAGCGCAGGATGCAGACACCTTTTTACTATATCTTTATGCTTGATGCATGTCGTATTCATGATTTCCTTATGTTCCTTACCAAACTTACGCCCAGTTAATATCTTATTTTTCTAAAGTTCTCGCCTCCTTTGATGTATATCCACATGTAATGTCAATATGCGAGATCATTCTCTTCAGTTTTGTAACGAATCTGTTGTGACTTATCATCTTGCTCAAAGCGTTTCGAAATTATGAAATTATTTGCTTGTATGCTTAAAAACGCGTAAACTCTTCGTTTTGCTTGCATCAATAAATGCGACTTTGATTGCGTTTGATGACGTAAAGATGTGATTGGTTCCCTACCTAACCCCGTCCTTCAAGTAGTGAATGCTATGTTATTCGGCGCTTCAGGACTCTAGCCGCTTTTTGGGCCCCTATATCCCGCTATAAGTACGCGAACCACCCTTACCATCAAGATCCAAAATTGTATTGTAAAGCCGTATTATATGGTCATGCGCCTTTTTGTCGGGACTCCTTCAAAGTGGAACTCTACAGTACAGTTTAAGAGAACGACTTTCGCGTTTTAGTTAAGATAATTAAGCTGTTGCAGTATTTTCGATTTTTTGAGACTGTTGGAAAGAGAGTTTTTCTGCAAATTACTGATCAGTCAAAATCTTCGTGTTCACAGGAAATGCCTTCTGCTTTGTGCTTGGTGGAATGACACCCAGACGGTTAAAAAAACGTTCGCTCACCGCTGCAAAAAAGACGCTACAGTAGTATGTCTGGCATGGCGGCGGCGCGACATTACACACTGCATTTGCATTCTAGCTGATCACATGGACGTTTTGGCTGATCACTTTCCCATCACCAACAGCGTCCCCTCATTTAAAATTCAAGACAGTGACGTCGCGTGACGTCGATGGGACAAAGCGCTCACTGTGGAACACAAAAAAAATTGTGAGAGTGATACAGTGACTGAGCGAAGGGAGCACCCATCCAGCGGGATTGATCATGTGTGTTTTCGCAAAAAACTGAAACATACAGTAGGAACCTCTAAATTAACACCCTTCGTCAGAACCGTCCAATAGTAACCAAATTTGTTAGGCGTACAGCAGCGCATATGGAGTGTCTATGTTCTTGACCGGCTGCAGTATTCTTCTACTCGATATAGCTGCATACTTTTTAATGAATAGCGCGAGGGCGCCTCTACACAGAAGGAACGGATCTCACTGCTGTTCCCCGCGCGCGCTGCGTTTTCACATTTCGATATCGGATTCAGGCAACACCTGCGGTTTAGTGGGGTCCTTGGTCCATAGTTCCAAAAAAAAAGTTTAAAATACCCGAACTATTGTTGCTTTAACATACTGTTCGTTACGGGTCTCTCATATAAACATGAATTTTTTGTTCATTTGTCAATTGACTTTCTGATTTGATTAAGCTGTCGACCATACGTTTTCTGCATCGTGCCACCACTTCTCACTTTTCAAAAGACATTTCCCAAGCACAGCCATAATTTTTATGACCGCTCAAATGCCAGTTTTTCGACGTACAGTACCGCTGACCATTTATTGCTTTCCGGAACCCCGCAACAATTCTTTGTTCCTTTTGCGTTTGCTGCTGCTTTCCTTTACGTCGTATTAGCATATCGTTTGTGGGAAAAGAGCACGTATTCAGCAACTGCTCGCTGGCGCAGATCGCCGGCTCGGACATGCAGATGTACAGAACGTAATTTGTGCCGTCACGCCCTGAGCACAAAAATCGCTTTTTTATACAAGCGCGCACGCCCTCAAGTTTGGAGATGAAGGAGGCGGAGGCAGCGCAAGCGCCAGATGCGAGCGGAGTTTAGTCAGCCGACGGCGCGAGTGCGGTTGGGCCACGGTGACGGAGCAATCGAGCGAACGAGAGACGGCGGCGCTGGCGACTACAGTATCTGGAGCGACGCGAAGGAGAGGCAGTTAATTTCTTGCGTTATTGGTGCGCCTTAAGTAACTGTAGAAATAGATCATGTGGTGTGCGCAAGCCATTCATTTATTTATTTAAGTATTTAAGTAGTGGCTATGTTCATCGCTACCTATAACCTTACGCGATTTCGCAGAGGGGCAGGGATCCGCTTGATAGTTACAATATGCGCTATGATTGCCTCACAGTAAGCGCAGTAGGTTGCTTTTCCATGTCTCGCTTCGACATACTGGGACGGTAACCCTAAGGGTCACAATTCTCGACATGCTCGACGAAGTGATCTCTGAGAAGTTCGTGCGTATTTCAGGCAACCCCTCAAGTCTGATTAGAAATGCAGATGGTTACCGTTGCAGCGATGTAAACCTTTGAGCGTGCACAGCGGCGACTCTATTGATGCGGCTGCGTAGCGTAATTTATTGCTTGCAAATCAGCATTTCTTTGTTTGGCTCTAAGTCAATAAGCGGGAATGGAGCCACAGTTGGAAAGCGGTGAAAGCGCCAAGTGAGTGCAAGCGAATGTAAACAGTGCGGCAATATATTAAAAAAGGTTGCGCCTACGGATGCAAATTTTCCCTATTTTTACAATGGATACGGTAGTGCGATGGCGGTGATATTCAGGAGTACTTTGAACTCGATGATTATGCGCTTGTGAATAAGTTATCGACATTAGTTACGAGCATGAGTGTGGCGCCATCGCCTGGTGTTAATCATAACTCGCTGTGGTATCACTGGATACGTGGTGCCGCCGTTCCTTTTCGCCGGCTTGCGAGCGGATGGTTTGGATTAGTACGCGTGCCGAAACAAAGATGGTGATTGGCTTTGTCATATCCGCTATCTTGTGTAAACCACAATCGGCTGCGCTCGCTATTCAGACACCAGACTTTCACATGGAATGATAGTATTGCAAAGTGGGCCTCATAATTGACGCGCCGCCGTTCTGTCGTAGTCCTAAGTGTTTCACCAAGAAACGTTTCATGATATAGCTAAGACAGTAGTGTTCCATTGAAGGAGAGGAGGAGCAGGACAAAAAAAACGCCTTAAGTCAGCTTTGATAATATGGACTACACTGTAGAATTTTCGCGTAGAATTCAACTGTTTGCGTTTTGACAAAGGCAGCCAGTTTCAGAGCGCGGGTAACCATCGACCATCCCGACTTCTACCGATAAGCTTTTCTTGGCTGAAGATGGTTTGTACTAAGTAAGGGGATGTGCACACATCTTTGCTATTTGCTCGTTCCATTTTAAGTTATCAGCCGACAGTGACTCAGAGAACGACCCCTTTCGAGAAATATGAAATGCAAAACTTTTGCGATGGGTTCAAGTTTCACAGGCAGTTGTTAGAAGTTGACTTCCAACAGATGGCCCTTCTTCTACGAGAATTTGGAGCGCCCGATCGGCTTACTGCGAAGGATGTCTGCAGATTTGAGGCGTCCGATTTTCCTCGAGAGTTTATGCTTCGGATTCGCGATGCCGCAGAGCAATGGCTGAGGTCCATTGGAGTTAATGTGATGGTAGGTCTGAGCGACTTTCTACGTTTTGATTTCTATGTGAAAGAGGTCGAAATGGGGCATGAAACGATAGCTAAGAGTAACTAACTGTTTCTCTAGCCAAATGTGTGAACATTTAGAGCTACACCCGGCCTCCACCAGGCACCCCACCAACTACTGTGCTCGACTCATACCAGCGCTTCTGTGAGGCAATGCAAGCGAACTCGCTCAGGTGCTAGTATTGTAACGGTGGACGATTAAATCTGATATATTATATTTCAGCTGTCCACCATACTCAGCCACCCGATTGCCCTGCATCCAAGAAGGTAGCGATACGGAGGAGGACGAAGAGTTCACGGCCGCAATCGAACGCGTCGAGCAAGAGGAGCTCAAAAACATCATTGAGGACAAATGAGTCCTAGTTTTGTCTCCTACCTTGGTTCTCTTCTCATGCAATTTGTCTCCTGTTCTTACTGCTTTTCGCCGCCCAATGTTTCTTACTTGCTTTAGTCTTGTTTTAGTGGTTCGCCCTTAATAGTCTTTGCTTCATATTTGCCCGACTAGCCCAAAATCTCTTGACTGCCCATTCTGTTAGCATTTATCATAGTGTTTCTTCTGATTGCAACCTTCGTGACTTTGTAATAGTTTAATGAACGATTTCTGAGCGTATACGCTCTTTTGATGCACTTACCGGGTCTTGTATAACCCTATTAATTATTATCTTTTATGTTTTTCCTTCGGTTTTTCTTTCAGTCACTTCAAGATTGCATATGGCGGCAGTGGACGAGGTGATCCCGGTGATGCGCGACGCCTGGACATCGACGCATTCAAACATCACACAGCAATTGGTTGTCCGCCACTACACTAAGCCGTGTAAGTTAAGGAAACGGTTAAACCCCATACTTTATTCACTGCAACCAAGACAAAGTAGCAAAAATTTCTCGAGATGCTCAAAAATATGATAGACATGAGTTGTTTCAGGCTGCTCGAAATTCATCACATCCGATACGACAAAGCGCCCTAAGGACCACGAAGGAGATACGTCTTCTCGACGTAAGAAGAAGAAAGGTAGACCATCATAGAACGAGACACTTTCTAACGGTGCTCGAAGCGGGATTTTCAAGCATTAAACCTATTTTTGTGCGTCTGCAACTCAAACAAAATCCTTCCGTGTCATTTTAACGTTTCTGCAATTAAATTGCTCTTATATTTTCAATTTTAGAAAAGTCAAAATCGGCGAGAACTGCTGGCAAAGAATCCGTTATCCACCAAGTCAGAACGCAACCAAATTTCGGTGCATCGATCTTTGTCGCTTTCAAATCTGCAAAGTCAAGCGAATTCCGCACAATGATTGAGGAATGTATGGAAAAGTGGAATATGACCGAAGAAGTTACGGCGGACAGCCTGCTTCCACGTGCCACTGATGGTCCTTCAGTATGCTTGCTACACGGGTATAAAGCAGTGAGAATGAAATATTTAGACATCCGGCGTTGACTTCGAGCCGATTATTTAAGTAGCCGTACCACACTGTACCGCATTCGACACTTCATTTCACCATTATCCTATACGAACAACTAACTATTCGGTAATGAACGCTCAATTAGTGTTTCATAGGTTCATAGGAAAGGTTTCAGTCCCCTATCATCAACCAACTCGTCCACCTCTTTGCCCAGCTCAATGCCACCACTCTCTCTACCCAGTCGAGGTCTTGATGAATATACTCTGGTGAGACCAGATTCGTTTTTGACTAAGTGGGTTCTAGTAAAGTACGACCATACTCCCTCTTCATGACATCAACCATACCTTCAACCATACTCTATTTACCTCACGCCGCTGCTCTGGTAAAATCAGCTCACGTGGTCTTACTCAATTTAGTAAACCTAGCTATTTCAGCGACAATCTGTTTCCGCAAACATTCTAAAACGAACCGCCTAAGCGTCCCTTTCACATTTCATATGCGCCATAAAGTTAAATGGCAAAAAGGTTAAGTTGCCCTGCATGTGCTTTAATATGTTCATTGAAGATTGACAGGAAAAGACTTGCTCCTCTATGGTGGCTCCGCTCATCGCCGTAATAGAACAGCAAGCCTTCTCAAGTCGCTTTACCAGTATTACCATTAAACTATTATGCAATCGTAAGTCGGTGTAGTATGCGTGCGACTAACGTTCATCGGATTGTTTTGAAGATTCTCTCCTCTCCAACAACTGCAACTACGTATCAGCTATAGCTTCCCTTACTCCACTGAACCGTCTGCTCATCAACACGACACATTTGTAGGTTTAACTCAGATGATATTATGCATTTGACAAGAGTACCACTTTCAGCTTCGACGCTCATCTCTCTTCACAGGAACTTCGCTGCTAGGGTTTCAAATTCAGCGTGCTCATGTTCAAATTTCGCTGACAGTCTTCCTTACTTAGCAGGCCATCACGAGGAAGTGTGAGCGGGGGTGCAGACCTGTATAGATAGGCAAACGGCACCAGAAAAACATTCTCTTTCCTATTACAAATCTTTTCTTAGCAGGAACGTCTTCCATCACTATCGCAACAATTCGTTTAAAAACAACTAGACATGAATCAGCTGGAGAATAGGAACCGGTTGGGTCATGTACGCAAGAAACTCTATAAAGCGATTTCATGTGGCCCTTTTATACATAAGAAATCCAATTTAGCGTAGAACTCCAGAAACAAAGCTATAGGGAAGTTACCAGCTGAAAATAAGGACCGAAAACTGACTTACGAAACTGAACAGGTCGCTGAGCGCAGAACGGTTTTTGCTACGATCAGTCTCCGACCGAGATCTCCAGACGTGACTACGGGAAGTGGAGCCCTTTTTACCGACAGACGGACGCGATCAATCACGTTTATTCTGAGAGGTGTCCGTTAGTTTACTTTCAATGAAACATCAGACCATATATGGCGCATTTTAGAATATTTTCGTCTGGACTTCTTTAAAAATCTTGAACTTTATGAGCTATAATATTACGGTAGTACGTGGAAACCCTCTTCACTGATATTTCAAATGAAATATATCATATATACTTAGAAATGTAATGCAGTATGAGCATAATCTAACTTCCTTTAATAATATCATCATGTTTCAACTTTAGTGAAGACACCACTGGATCATCATCTCCTGATTCCTTTCAACTTCCAGGTGCTGTGGACTCAAACATTGCTCAAGCCTCCTGGTGTATCCTGTTCCTACTTCACAGCCCTCCTCCATGCGAAGATCCTATTTTGCGTCAATTATTATTATTTGGTTAAAATCTGTAGTGCTTTATCTAGTCTATTTTGGTGTGGCGTTCGTACGCTGAGTATATCTTATGCGAGCAAACCTCATTGCTTGACTAATCACTTACAGGCATGTCTGCTGTTCTCCAACACCTGATTTATCCTGAACAGACCAACTGTTTCCTCATCAAGGTCATGAAGGATTACCCGATTCTTTGGACTGAGGGTGAGGAGGCCGACGTTCCTTTGCGCGACATTGCCTTCCGCGCTGTTCTGGACCGTTTGCGTAAGGAGTGTCGCCGTGAGTTCTGTAAGTTACTGCAAAGTATTATCGTGACGATGTGACAAGACAATTCTAACTGCATCAGTTTCGTTAGAATTTTCATTAGTTTCATAGCATTTCTTGGCTACTGCAGCTTCTCTCTGAGAGCTCATTCTAGGGGACGATCGCTGCATTCGCCGCACTTGGGCTCTTCTTCGCTATCACTACATCCACAACCAGCATCTTATGGAGGAGCCGTACGTCCGTGAGCTCAGCTATCTGTACGGAAAGGTCCCCAAAGCTCCTCAAGTTATCCGTAAGATGCTCCAGCTCTCTAATTTTTGTGGTCTTCAGTTCCAATTTCAGTTGCTGAACGCGTTTCTGAGGAGTCCAATGTGCTGGGCCTTGGTGATCTCATCATCACTCGCAATGAAAAACTCCCACCCAACACCAACGCTTACCAGACTGAACACATGGAAGTGGAGAAAGTTCAGAACTAAACGATAGCGAAGGTGTAACAATTGTTGTATACATTGTGATGTTTCTCTAAATCAATAACTGTAGCATAGTCAACGAAAATGATTTGTATCTTACGCGTATCTTAATAAATTCCTAGTCGATTGTAAGTCGATATGCGAACTGTAGTATTCATCTACCAGGTACATTTCCGAAGCTAATCTCTTTGTGGATACAGGTACTCAATTAAGAGAGGTGGCGCTTCTAATTAATTTGGCTTTCTGGAAACCCTCTGCTGGTACATCTAGTGTGCCTGGTCATCTTGACAAGTGCAAGTAACTAGCTCTTTGCGAAGTTCCTATTCAATGATTCCCCTAACACAGCAGATTTATCGCCTTTAGCGCCTTTCTACACGCAAATAATGCGCTATTTCCTTTCCGTTCCAAGCAGACCCTAGCGTGATGCAAAGTACATTTTCAGTTGCCGGTTATGTTCGCTTCACATTGCTTGAGTCTTCATTGTCCTCTTGTTCATAGCTTAGTCTTGCCATGATTATTCTTCAAATGAAAATAATCGTACTCATGTGTTGCCTCTACATGTCCTACCATGTTCACCGCCACGAAGCGCTCAACTTACCTCAGATTGAGAGCATCCGTAACATTATCATCGATAATATTTGGTTCCGGTTAATGTGTCAATAAGACAATAAGCAAGAGCTGTTTAGGCATGTATGGCGAGCCGTGAAGCCAAGAACGCGAGTTAGGATTACCCCTCAAGTTATGCGGATGATGAATAGAACCTTTAAGAGGACGCGACTCCGTTAGAGATGTATGCGATCGTTTAATTTACCAAACGATTATTATCCCTTGATAACGTGTACAGGAAGGAGGTGACTTCGAGGCAGTTCAGTTTCAGTTCAACAGCTTCACGTTCTCCTCTTCAACCAATGTGCAATCCATTTCAGCTAGCCCGTTAGCATTTGTGCCGCCGTTTTGCTGGAAAAACAAAAAAAAAGATAATTGCGTTATAATACCGAACACCGATGGACGTAGTGACAGGAATCTGAACTTAAAAAGGCGACGTAAATATCAAAAACATAATTTTTAGTAAAACCTTTGCGTAATTATCGTTTTTGTCGGGGTCAACCTTTGATCATTGTAGTGCGCAGTATGTTTAAGGCATGATGCGGAGAACCCGTCCTTCCAGCAGCCTGCTCGCCGCTCAGTGCGATAAGATCGTCAACGCATTCACCACTCTCTGTTTTTGCAGGCATTTCCTGACCTCTGCCGCTGCTCACTTCTAATTTGTTTATTTTGCGATGGCGCGATTGATGCCCGCTAGCAATAGCGTCAAAGATTTGCTTGTCGAGCTGATGAAAATCGACTCGACAACAACAAGAGAAGGTTAGTTTGCATGCTTGTCCTCGTTGATTTGGAAGTTTCTTGAAGGCCATTTAATCACCAAAGCTTTCTGTAATTCTGATGAACGAGTAACTAAACATTGTTTTGCGCCAAGTAACCATAAACTTTAATTTAGCTCAAGTCGCCACCGCATTGACGGAGTATTTGCGCTCGAAAGGATGGATCGTGCGTGAGCAACACTTGAAAGAACAACCTGAGCGATTCAATATCTTGGTCACGAAGAAAGAAGTCACTGGAAAGGGCCCACGATTTCTGTTCAACAGCCATCTCGACACAGTTCCTCCCTTCATCCCTCCATCGTTTGACGAAACCAACATTTATGGTCGTGGATCGAACGATGCTAAAGGACAAGTGGCTTCGATGATCAAGGCTGCAGAGAGACTGTCTATTGAGTGCCCGGAGCTCGTTGATGATATTGGCCTACTTTTTGTCGTTGGAGAAGAAACGGACCACGCTGGGATGATTGTAAGTTCTGTTTCAATTCCACTGAAGCTTCGATGAACTGAAGATTCCAAAAAATTTCATTCACATCCTTTAGGAAGCCAACAAGCTCAATCTTCAACCAGAATTCTTGGTCGTTGGGGAGCCGACCGACATGAAGTTCGCCCGTATGCAGAAAGGAGCCACAAAGGTTTAACAACAATACAAAGTGTGCAGTCGATTAATGAATCCATTTCAGTTCGCTATCAAAGTCCAAGGCAAGGCGGCCCACTCTGGTTATCCCAACATGGGTGAAAGTGCAATCGAAAAACTGCTCGACATTTTGAATGAACTCCGCTCCTACCCCTGGCCATCAGACGAAAAGCTCGGAAGCACTACGCTCAATATCGGCTTTATCAAAGGAGGTCAAGCAGTCAATGCACTGGCCGCCGAAGCCGAAGCGGCCGTCATGTTCCGGGTCACGAAGTCAGTCGACGAAATCCTGCAAAAGGTTAGGGAAATTGTTGGAACTCGTGGTGTTGTGGAAGTTTGGGGAAGAAATGAACCAGTTCAGCTTACAGGTATAGCCGATTGTAGCGTGAGTTTGTCACTGAGTTAAGATTTCAGAGCCACCTCCAGAATATGAATCTCATGTCGTCGCTTTCAACACTGACATTCCGTATTTTGCCAATCGAGACAAGCTGAAGGCAACCTTCTTATTCGGACCTGGATCCATCACTAACGCTCATTCAAAAGACGAGTTCATTCCGCTTGAGGAGCTTGAAGGCGCTGTCGACGTCTATGTCAATCTTGCCCGAAAAATGTTGGCTTAATCATTACTAGTGTGAGTAAATGTAGCATATCCTGTACTTTCGGCTTCTTTCGACAAAAACCATCTTGATGCTATACAGGACTCTTTTATGATTGCAGGAAGCAATTAACCTAGTTCAAACTACGTTCTAAAAAGCATTCAACTCCGCAAAATTGGACGATATCGGAACAAAAATAGTATTAGTCTCATCAAGGAACGGAAAGTTACAATGCTAAGTGCGAAGTCGACATGAAACAATTTTTGCGTCCGTATCAACCGCTTACTTGGCTTGTTTATTATCGCTGCAAGTGATCTCGCCCGTATTTGCCTAAAAAATGGGATCATTGATGCCTCAACCAGCTTTGTACGTCAATACTTGACAAAATGCATGCAATCATAAACTGAAGGGCTATAGAAAAAGTGCACCGCGCTTTTAAATTCTAATCTTGACATTTATTGGACGTACTAACAAAAGCCATTCGACTTATCACTTCTTATCTGTGGCGCACTCATGAAATTTAGTCTTTGTCCTCCCTGCTACGTGTAGTATTAAGTTCCGCCCTGTATTCTACTAACATAAAAGCACAAAATAGCCTAGCTTGATTTGTGAGCGTCCATGTCACATCTTCTCTTAACCGTTTTGGTCGCGGTTTCCGTCGTAGGGCTCGCCCTAGCCAGGCCTGAGGAGTCGAAATGCATTTTCGAACCAGCGAGCGAGTCAGCAAAGGACCTTTTGTTGGAAATGATTAAAATTGAGTCAATTTCAGGAAAAGAGCGTAGGTTGATGTTATTAGAATTTTTGAAAAAGACGTTTGCAGAGTGCATGGGTGAAGCCTTGGTCGCCTATCTCGAAAATAAGACATGGATCGTTAAGACGCAGCCTTTGGAGGATAACCCGGGAAGATTCAACATTATCGCCACCAGAAAGGAGCTCTCTGTGAAAGGACCGAAGTTCCTATTTAACAGCCACTTCGACACCGTTCCACCATACATTGCACCATCGAGCGACGACGTGAATGTGTACGGCCGTGGTGCCAACGATGCCAAGGGACAGATGACAGCGATGCTGAAGGCTGCTCAGCAACTTGTCGAGAAGCATCCTGACATGGCCGACGAAATCGGAATTCTTTTTGTCGTCGGCGAGGAAGTTGATCATATCGGCATGATTGTAGGTTTCATCGTAGAAATTTGTCAAGAAATAGTGAGTTTTCCAGGAATCCAACAAGCTAAACCTTCAACCTGACTATCTGATCGTGGGTGAACCCACTGAAATGAAATTCGCTCTCCTTCAAAAAGGAGTTGTGAAGGTAACATAAACACACATTTCGGAATAATAAGTCCTTACAGCTCGTTATCAAAGCCCACGGCAAGGCCGCCCACTCGGGTTACCCTCAGATGGGAGTCAGTGCTATCGACAAGCTTCTTGACATTCTGGATGACCTTCGTCATCACCAATGGCCCAGCGACGAGAAGCTCGGAAGCACGACCATGAACATTGGACTGATTCAAGGAGGTCAAGCTATGAATGCGCTTGCTGCCGAAGCTCAGGCCTCGGTCATGTTCCGTGTCACGACATCAGCAAAGGATATCCATAACACTGTGACCAAAATTGTTGGCGGCCGAGCTGACATCGAATTCCTTGGGTACAACGATCCCGTGATTCTCTCGGGTATTTATTTTTGTGTTTTGCTCTTACATGAGAATCTTATTGTCCTGTTATTCTGTTATTACTGTCCTGTTATTACCAAAAATAATTTCAGAGCCTCCCAAAGGTTACCCGACTGATGTCGTTGCCTACAATACTGATCTGCCGTATTTCGACAATCGCGACAAACTCAAGGCTGCCTTCCTCTTCGGTCCTGGATCTATCACCTCTGCTCACTCGATGCGCGAGTTCATTCCTGTTGAGGACCTTGAGAAGGCCATAAACGTGTACGCCGACATTGCTCTTCAAATGTTAAAATAGAACAACTTTTGAAAATTATCATTATAGTATGAATAAGGCTTTGAAAAACGCATTAAAAAAAGTGTATTTACCCGAAAGATTATAAAATAAGAGAACAGCGTCATCAGGACGTTCGCCTATCTCGGACATGTTGCGAAAGTGTGGGCAATTACGACAAGCGTGCATCGCAGTCACCCGTTCCATGTAGTCGCACACTGAACGATGATTCTGACTAGTCGCTTCGCTTCCTACACTGTTAACTATTGTGGTTCCTTTTCGAATTTTCTTTTATCCTCCACGCAAATATATGATTCTAAACCGGCACTGGTAAATTTCTTCTCGTTTGCGTTCCTTGTTAATATGAGCCTACGCAGGTAGACCCAGAAACGAACGAGGCACTATCCTTTGCAGCATTAAAGAACAAAGTTCAAATTTTCAGCGGGAAGTTGGTTTCAATTGGTGTAGCAAAGAAAGATGTTGTCGCGTCAGTCTGTGGAAATTCCATGGACTTCGTTGCTCTTTCCTTGGCAGTGGGCAACATTGGAGCAGTCTTCGCTCCCCTGAATCCAGCTTATAAGCAAGGTCGCTGATATTTCAATACGTACACATTTAATTCCGTTAACTTCAGGAGAGATCCTAAAGTACGTGGAACAACTGAAGGCACGATGGATTTTTACTGATCAAGCCTCTTATGATAAAGTTATCGAATGTCGGAACCAATTGCCAGATATAAGAGAATGTCGATTACTTTCAGGCTATAAATGAATGCAAATTTTCAGGAGATCATTGTGCTAGGCCAACTAGACGACCAAACGTTGACGAATGTGGAAATTCCCGTCGTTAGAGATATTTCTGATACGGTAAGTTAATCCTCTTTAGTTAGTACGTTTTGTGCTCTGCACTGAGCGCTCAAACGTTAAAAGTATTTATTCAGGCCTTAATATTCTTCTCATCTGGAACAACAGGACTTCCGAAAGGCGTGCGACTAAGTCATCGCTCACTCATCGCCCACGTTCGTTTAATTAGGTATATTTGAGTCCTGTAACCGCTGCAATGAGCACTTTCAGTGCTACTGATTCTGACTCCACTACACCTATGCCGCGCATTGCTTCAAATGACAATGTATTCGGTGTGCTGCCTTATTTCCACGCAGGTGGATTAATTACTGTTTATTGCATGCTATCCCAAGGCACCACTGTTTACGTCAATAAGCTGTTTAAGGAGGAGTCTTTCTTTAATATTATTGAAAGGCATAAGGTACATCCAGGATCACTTCTTTTATTTAACACAGTATGCTACAGATCACGGTTATAAACGTTGTGCCTCCAATATTGAATTTTCTTCTGGGAAGCCAATCACAACTCAGTTCACTTCGGATGATATTGGTTGGAGCAAGTTCAGTTGATCAGAGCACAGTGAAGATGCTGCAGGAAGCCCTTCCTAATGTTAAGATCATTGAATGTAGGTTCTTCTCTAATCTGTCCTTTGTAAAAGCGGTGAAGATAGCATCGTTTTGGCGCTAAAATTTCTCCGTCGCCCACTATGTTTTAATGATACGCTAATGATATGCCCGGTAAAGGTGAAGCTTCTGCCGCATCTTTTGTTATGATTGCCGAAAAGCAACCTTTGCGGTTTTGCTCATATCGGCAATCAATCAATGGGGGCACGCAAAGAACAAATCAATGGTTCTAGTAATAAACATTTAATTTCGTTTTCTCAAAAGCAATCCTCACTATATGATATGCAAAAGGGTAGATTGTAAGATAATCCTACTGTTCTAGTGTACGGTCTAACCGAAGTTGGAATTTTAACGCTTATGAGCCCCATCCACAACAAGCCGAATACAACAGGCGTTCTCATGCCCGGCTTTGAATGCCGTCTTGTCGACGGGGAAATGTGGTTCCGCTCACCAACTGCGATGAGTGGCTATCTACAAGACGAACAAACAAGAGAAATGACGACCGACAACCTGTGGATTCGCTCGGGCGACTTGGGCCACGTCGACGTGGACGGCTACTTTTCCATTACGGGCCGCGTTAAGGAGCTGATAAAGGTGCGTGGTTGGCAGGTGTCCCCGAAGGAGCTAGAGGACGCGCTGCGTTCGTCGTTTCCTCAAGCCGTGCACGACTGCTGCGTTATCGGAGTGCCCGATGCCGGCGCTGGTCAACTGCCTAGGGCGTACGTGGTTCTGAAAAGAGAATTCACTCTAACCGAGCATGATATACAAGAAATAATTAGCCGTAAGCCAACTCACTCTTGCCGCATCTCATGATCACTCCTTAGAAAAGTTCATCAGTTACAAGCACCTTAAAGGAGGCGTTCAATTTGTCGAAGACATACCTAAGAATGCGTCAGGCAAAGTGGACCGTTGCCGCCTTCTACGAGAGTTCATTGAAGCAACGAATGCAGGCAGAAGTGCATAATATCAATCGAAGTCAAGATATTATACACGGCAACCGGCATTCGATGATCAAGTCGTATCAAATAAGCTACTGAACAAGTGTATCATACGTGGAACACCACTTAATTAGCGTCTGAGGGAGTGACCCGGCAACGAGCGCTACGCGCACACACATGTACGAATAAAAAACCCTTTCGACTGGGCCTGATCGCTGCCTTTTGGAGGAGAGCAGAATCATTATCTTATCAGAGTGAGCGGCGGGTCGGACGCGTCTTCACCGCTCCGCCCGCAAGCGAAGGTGCACCTCCAGCACCGGCGTAACGACGAAGGCCCCGCTAAGTCGAATACGCCGCAATGAAGGATGGACTGTACACGCACAGGCACACGTAGTTTCGCACTCGCATGCATAAATATCCGTGACGCTGAATCAGCAGTTTAAGTGACCCGCCGGAGCACCTCAGTGTTCTGTTTGCGTTTCGATCGTCTTCGACTCACGCACTTCATCGACGCTGATACCTACATGCATTGCTATACGAATTGATACGTAAAGTTGCACTCCACAGTTGGGCGCTAAAAAGAAGACAATTCTAATAAAAATTCGTTAAGAGCAAGTGATGAGCAGTAGGAGTTGAGAGGTATTTTATTCTTCTAATACACAAAAATAACGCATTTGAATAATCCAAAGACACATTTGGAAGTCGTTGTTGAGGCAAAATAAAATTCAAACAGCACTACAAAGTAGAACGACCCAAGTTCGGGGGTTTCAGGTTTCGGAAGCAGCATCTTACCAAAAACAATTTCGTTGTCTGTTCGACAGCTCTTATGTGACAACCCTCGAAACATCGTTTCAAAACTGTAGTTTTATGTCGTCTTTATTGAAAACAGAATCACCATACAAGCCTTAAAGTAAAGGCAGATACTCAAACACGTGCTTCCCTGACGTTTCCAGGACTACTTTCTCACGTTGCACCAGTGTTTAGCCTGATAAGGCGTTTTCCTATCATTTGTCGAGGACACAGACGACTAAACCCTGCCGATATGGACAAAAACATTCTATCCCATTGAGACAAACTGGTAACTTTAAATGTCTGGCACTCGGATTCAGATTCCTGCGATATTGGATCACAATTGTAGATGTCACCGGTCGCTGATAGGCGGTTCCAAGTTCACGCAAATCCCACCATACATTGAACGCCTCATGAAGACGTCTCTATACAGTGTTTCAACTATCTTCCCGGCGATATATTTGAGCTTCGTTCTTGTTTTTGTAACCAAACGGCTCGACGTGAATATTTATGTGGGAAGTGGACCCTGAAATGACATTCAGTGACGAAAATGCACATGTAAAACATGCGGCAACAACGAAAATATTGATATTAAGGGCGGAGCTGATAAGCGCGTACAATTTTGTTTGCTTTGGCCACTGTACTATTGGCAAATGACCTGTTCCCAGCGTTATCAAACGAGACCATCAACATAGTCGGAAGTATGTAGTTTTGATTAGCTGATCGGTCAAGCGTACGAATTCATGTATCAGTTGCAGTGTTTGCGAATACACATGAGACGTATTTCGGGAATTGTTGTCCCCTGATATGTCAGACAGCCCAAAATAGATAAAATGCGAATGCCCATGCTAAGTAATAAGAAAGTTGACTTTGAATACATTTGTACATCTGAAATATACCATATTTGGTGACAGTCATCATGAGGCATGCTGAACAAGCCAGCTGAGCCGTCGGAGGCACTCATTTCTTATCTTTTTTCTGAATTAATTTCTGAGTAATTTCTGAATTCAGATATTTCTTGGCAAAATTACTGTTTTCAAAATTCTAAATGTAAATCGCAGAGGTTTTCGTAAGTTGGTTGTTGCGACTACTAGTTGGGAAATATACCTTAATGAGGTCGTACCGCAGTCCTGCTTTTCCGGTTAAGTCCAAAAACCCCGAATGCGCTGTTGTGTATGACGGTCCTGAACTATTACCATCCATGCGCTTTTTCATAATGCGGAAATTACAAATGGACTCTGGCAGATGAAGAGGCGTAATCGTTAACCTGCAAGCGAATATCTATAGACAATCAGAATGCCATTAACCACTTACTAGAATCAGTGGACAAGCCATTCTATCCTTTGACAAAGGCGGATATGTGTCATGGGTCCACTTTATGCGTTCATCGGCTCATTTACCAGCAGAAGCCTGTGTCTACCAGCAGAACATGACTACTGCATGGCCTTCATGAGTAGAAAATTTACGAACCGGCTGTAAAGTTCATTCACTGTTCTGAAAACATCAAATACCTGTTGTTATTTATGCATGAACATTCTGAACTAGCACGGTAAATAAAACGTCAGTGTAAATCAGTGCTTGAATTAGTACGTCCAATATCGAGATACATGTTGAATTTTTCCCTCAAACTGAAACTGAGAATACATAGTTCTATACAAAGTCCAATTTCAGCTGCGTCTGAATGAGTCATGATGCTGGTCTTTTACTGTTTTGTTTCCAAAATCTATTTTATTGCCCGAATCGAACTGCTCTGTGCAGGCCTAGCAAAAGTCTCATGCTAACGGAAACGTAATGTCTTGGTAGTTGCATGCGGATGACATTGGAGTAGAGCCGTGTCATAAACTGATTACGCTGCTCTTCTTGCTTTTCGTCAGCAGCGACATCGATTTTGTAAATTACTATGTTTTGACCGATGATTATCAGCAATCGTTTAAAATTGGCTGTTTGGGGCGGTGTAAGTTGTGACTGTAAAAACAACAATAGTGTCGACATATCGTCCTGCAATGAATTTCAGATCCAAGAAGATGCGGAAGTTTCCGGGTTTCTAGTGTTTCACTGAAAATCACAGTTCCGGAGATAGATTCTTCTGTGTTGGAGATTTGCTCACTTTTTTGTGCTCTTATAGGCTGCTGAAATGGCTGAAACGTGTCACAGATCTTTTCAATACAAGTTCTAGAGGTTGCGCCCTTTTTAGCATTAACGCCCAAGTCGCTATTGTTTCACTTTAAATGGCTATCCTATGTTGCAGTAAACCAGTTTTAAAAAGGCGATGATGACCCCTTTAGCGATGAGCTGCCCTGGATTTGGTTGCCGCGCAATGTAAACTGAGATAATCCATAGATTCTCGATACACAATGATTTATTAACCTGCAGCCGTTAGTTTGAAACAGTCAAGCTTTTGAGACTCGCTAAATAAGATGATCTCTCCATTCCCTTATGTATTGCTCGTTGAAAACGAAGCTAAGAGCAAAGATCCTCGAGGCCATTAAGAAGGGCACACTTTGACGCATAAGAAGCCCAATATAAGGGGTAGCAAAGAATAATGACCCCATTGGTGTCCTTGCAAACAAACAGCGCAGAGCGAACGGCGAAGTTTCGCATCGCTGTGGCACGGCGAAGTGCCGCCTTGTGGTCTCAAATGGAACGGCCTGCACGCCGTCGACGTGTCGGCCGGTAAGATTCGTGTCAACCCCGGCCGTTGCTGTAACGTGGGTTGGAAGTGGTGCTGCGAATTTCATCGCACGCAAACAACGCGATGACGTGTGGACATCATTGCGCATAAGAGAGGGAATCTCGGACGCCTGCCGGATAAGCCCAAATTCAGCCGCTTTTGCTTCCACGTGTCCCTATGACAGCATTCTGTGTGGCCCTCCGGTGCCGCCCTTATTGCCTTGTTTGAAAGATGCTACTGCTGGCGAGCACTAAAGTGCCACGTCAGTGTGGGGCTTTGGTCGACCGAATTCGGCGAAAACGCATCGTTTGTTGCGCGAATAGGCGCATCACTTGTTTGCCGGCCGCATCTGTACGTCACAATCTCTACATAGTAATTGTGCCTTTGAGCGTCTACCGAACGGTTGTAACCCTTCCGTGCTGTGTTACCTTTTTGCCAAACGTCGCCTAGACCCTCAAGCGCCAGAAGTTGCCCAAATCGATCGTAGTTGTTGATCAATTACTTTACTATCTCGCTGCCTGCTTTGGTGTTATGCACTACTAACGTCGCGACAGTTTCGACTGTTTCTCGCGTGCGCGATGGCGGCTGGCGACGTGTCCACCATTCGTGATCATAGGTCAATGTGTTTGTTTTAACGCCATCACATTACAGAAGCTGGGTTTTGAATCGAGCAGAATGGGAGCGCTCACGCTCGTATTCGCGTCCATTTTACTAGTCGGTAAGTGCAAGACTCTTGAAATCCATGTACTAATGAGTGTTTGTGCGTTTCAGCACCATCTACGGTGGCGCAAAACCAGCAGACAGCAAAGTAAGTTTACTTTTACCAAGATTACCAAAATTCAGTGGGGAGCAATGGGTATTTTTATTTAGCTATACGAGACCTGATGTGAGCCGAACCCGATGACAAATCACATCATAGAGCATAAACCTATTGGCTACGATATAGAGACCAGCAAGATATAAATTCAGCAACGTTCTGTAGCTGATCTACCTTGTCCACAGCATCGTTTAGTTTAGAACTTACGTGAAAATTCCTAACAGAACATTATGGATGCAGTCCGGAAAGTATCTCACACAAGTAATTTTCTATCTTGTATATATGTCATAGATGGATCCAAGTAATTGTTTCGCAAGAGATAGTTAAGCCTTAAAGGGTCTGTCACGCAGACATATTGTTGCTTTTTGATCTAGTGTTGCCATGCGCAAGCCATTCCCCTTTCCGATAAAAACACAACGACAGTGTGCAAGACAGGTTTAATACACAATACACATTTCTATTGTAACATGCAACCAAACATAAAACGTGAACTTGACTGTACGAACGATGAAATTCATGATGTTACAACGACTAACAATTGTTTTCTTCTAGCGATATCAACAGCAATCCAAGCCAACCAAAATGGGAGATCCTCGATCATGCGGACTGTGCCGCCGACATTCGAAAGTACTGTACGGAAACGGGAAAGCACCTCGGGAGCGACATGGCAGCCTTGGAGTGCCTTCAGGATGCTGGATTCCAAGGTGCTCTTATGCCTCAGTGTGAAAATCTCATCTGGGGTTTCAAGGTTGGAACATCACTCAGGATATCACTTCGCTCAATACCACGTTTTAAGGTCAATATCACACAAGACGACCGATTCCGTAAAGCCATTCACGATTTCTGCAGTGATGAGATCAGTCGCGACGCGGAAATGGCCAAGTGCCCACAGGAGCCACAGCCTGGATACGCTCTCTCGTGCATGATGGACTTTGTTCGAAATATTTCGAAGGCAAGCAAGTGCTACAGATTCATGGGTAAGTTGTAGAAAACGTGCGCAACGTTGTCTTTGAGAACCTGAAAAGTGGAATCAGTACAGTGGAGTCTGTAAAGACACTAGTGCCAATGGAAGATAAACATGGTGGAATAATAAGCATGTTTTTCAGAACATGTTGAACGAATTGCCTTCACTGATTTCCGTCTCATCGGTCCCTTTGTTCACAAGTGCGGCAAGGTTGTTTCCGACCTCAACTGTGGCCAACTGACAGACCCCCGAAAACACGAACAAGTTCGACTTGCCCATTCGCAAGGATCTGTCCTGGAATGTCTCATCGACAAACTGGTGAAGAACCCACAGCAACACTCAGACGCACTTAAGAATATGGATGAGACCTGTCGTCATGAGGTCATGCGTCTCGTGGAACTGCAATCGGATGACTACCACCTTGACAGAGAGCTGTTCTTTGCGTGTCGCGCGGACCGCGAGACGTTCTGCGCAGAAAAGTCTGCTGGAGAAGGAAGAGTTTTCGAATGCCTTATCTCACACAAGGACCAGCCAGCAATGCACCCAGAAGTGAGCATAACGGCTTCGGTTCAGATCACAATATTCTGTCTTTAGTGTCGGAAGGTTCTGAATGATCGCGCGGAGAAGATGGGCGAAGATTTCCGGCTTGCGCCTCCTCTCATAAAGGGTTGTGCACAAGAGATGAAGCACTACGGATGCATCCCTCAGACCGACATCCGCGGATCGCCTAACTTCCACTTGAGCTGGGTTCTTTTGTGCCTTGAGAACGCTGTACACAGCATAACACAAGGCCAGAGGCGGCCCCTTGACAAGCCTTTCTCCGAGACCTGTCAGCACGAGATGATCACGCATCGTCAGTTGATGGTCGACGAATTCAGAATGAGCCCGGAGTTGGTCATGAATTGCGCTAAGGTAAATCAAACTATGAGGTGCACTTGACAATATGACACCTGTAGGAAATCCACGAATGGTGCAGTCCTAATGGCGACATCGAACGTAATGGACAGACGATGCACTGCTTGATGGGCCACGCTAAGGAACGCGATGAACGTCTTCAGCTCGGACCTACGTGCAGAACTGCTCTTGACACACTCATCAAAGTTGCTGATCTGGGCAACAACTACAAGGTCGACAAAGTTCTCTATGAGTCCTGCAGGACACTGATCGACACAACATGCAACAGGGACGCCATTTCCGAGGCGGCCACATTGAACTGCCTCATGAAGTCCATTGATAGCGCTGATATGAACAAGGATTGTGAACAGCGCCTTCTTGAAGTTCAGTACTTCATGGCTCGTGACTGGACGCTTGACCCACAGCTTTACCAGGCTTGTCAAAAGGACGCTCATGAGAAGTCAGTGAATACCGAAGTGCAACATAGAACAATATTTTAGATGCGGTGCCCCCGACGATTGGTGGATGAAGTCGAATCCCAATCATGTTGTCGAACCTGGACCACAGGTGCTGGCTTGCCTCTATCGTAACGCTTATGATGAGAAGAACCCTCTTGACCAAAACTGTGCTATGAACGTCCGTCGAGTTCTTCACACTCGTGCCGTGAGGGTTAACTTGATGCCGGAGGTGGAGGAATCCTGTCGCCCAGCCCTATCTGAATACTGTTCGAGGAACACTGATCCTACAATGGTAATTTGAGATACATGGTTAAAAATATAGAGATTTTTCCCATTCAGGAAATGCATTGCCTCCAAGAACACTTCGAAACAAAGGATTTCAAGGATCGCCATCAAAAGTGCTATCAAGCGGTGGTGGCCTTTACGAAGATGCAGGCGAAGGACACCCAACTAAACCACGCTCTGACGCGCGCCTGTCGCCCCGTGATTCAAACCCACTGTGAGCATTTCATCAATGAGGACATTGACCATGGAGACGTCATGGAATGCTTGTACCGACACAAGGACTCAGAAGAGATGAAGAATGCCCCCAAATGCCGGTCTTACGTTCACCATTTCGAGCTCATTTCCATGAGAGACTACCACTTCAGCTACAAGTTCACACAGTCTTGTCAGGGCGATATTGACAAGTTCTGTAAGGAATACGGACAAGACAAGTAAGTGAAGATTGGTTTGCCGTGATTTAGGTGAGATGAAGATCAGCGTTTCCACTAAAGACGGCAGATACGTCGTTCGTGAGATTTTTAGCGTTACAGTAAGCGCTTCGCATTTTGAAATTAAATTGTGGGTCGATTTAAACGGGGTCCAAAAAAAACTATGCCGAACTGCTCTCTTTCGATTACGAAAACAATAGTGATAGTCACCTTAGTAACTGGAGTGCTTACGTAAGCTTTGGGTAGAATTGATGAGAGAGGATATTCAATGTGCTCAATTTATTTTACCGCAACTAACACCTAAAATAGAATAGTTCGCCCATCCTAACACAACAACATCCCTTTTCAGAGGAAGCATTATCCGTTGCCTCTCGGAAGTCCAATTCGAACATCGTGTCCTTGGTAATGAACAGGACCTCACGAAGGACTGCAAAAAGCAACTACGTGTTGCATACTTACAACAAGAACAGGTGAACGTGAGTTTTACGGTTGCTAATGCTTTCCTTGGTCCCGTGAATGCCTAAATTCGGAAAGGAACCACCTTGTGACCACTCTGTCGCTGCACCGCACCCACTGCTCTCTGTGTTCTTTGTAAACGTTGTAGCCTTTTAGTTTGACGACAAGAAGAATATGAACGATGCTGACCCGAAACTGATGAAGGACTGCGCTGGAGAGATCAGCAATCTTAACTGCATGGCCAAGTCGAACTCATTCGAAGACGTTGTCGAGTGCCTTCGTGAGGGCTATGATAGCCTTGGACCTGCATGCAAAGCTATGATTTTCGACAGAGAGAAGGTCGAACTGGTTGACAACACATTGGACGATGAACTTCAGGTGAGTTGAAAGGCTGAGACCTAGATTTCACTCATCTTTTCAGCGCATCTGCAAAGTAGACATCGATAAGCACTGCCACAACCAGAATGGTGAAGGCGATAATGTGCTGGATTGCCTCAGCAACACAAAGATCGTTCGTCAACTGAGGAAACCTTGCCTCAAGATTGTAAAAGTCCGCATGAGCGAACGAGCTCGTGATGTACGCCTCCGTCCTGGACTCCTTCAGGCATGCATGGATGATGCTAAAGAACAGTATGGACATTGAGTGTTATATTTAACTATTGTTGTATTTCAGCTGTCCTGATGACTTCCACAAGATCAACAGCAAGCAGTACCAGCAGAAGCTACTGGAGGGCGTTGTTGTTGGCTGCTTGAGGGAGAAGTTCGCTCAAATGCGTGGAAGCATTCACTTACAGCAGCAGTGCAAGGATGAGGCATGCATCAATTTAGTATTCTATTGTTCATCGTATCATTTTCAGATCACCAAAGTGATTGTCGAAAGTGAATTCGACATTCAGCTTGATCCTATGCTCTACAAAGCATGCAAAAATACCATCCCCAAACACTGCGGCGAACAAGTTATGAAATCAGGTGGCAACTTCCAAACAGTTCTCGACTGTCTGAAGGCTGACTTCTTCACGGGAGCCATCACTGACAGAGACTGCGCCAAGCAAGTCGCTCGTCGGACTCAGGAAGCTCTTGTCGACATTCAGCTCGACCCGGCCCTTCACGAGGCATGCGCGAATGATTTGGTGAAATACTGCAGAGATGTCCCACCAGGACAGAGTAGACGTACGTTTTGTCTTTTATGAATCCAAACATCTGTTGATTTTTAGAAATCACATGTCTTATGGATGTCATGGAAGTGAACAGGTTAAAGATGGAGGACAACTGTAAGAACAAGCTCACTGAGAGGAGGCAGCTATGGAAGGTTGCTCATGATGTAAGTCCTTATTCATTTGACTTTGTATGCTTATTATAACAACGCTTTTCAGAAGTTCCAAGTCCAACTGCCCGAATCATGGTCCGAAGTGTATTCGGTCATTGCCAATCACCCACAACGAAATTCTCTCCTCACCTACATTGGCCTTGTCATCCTCGTCCTCTTTGTGTTGGGTTGCTGCTTCGGCCGTTGCACGAAACGAACGCACTACGAGCTTAAGAACCGTTAATTCACCGCCTGTGTACATGTAAATTTAACTCGATATTCACTGAAGGACGGTCACTCCGCCCCGTGGTCTCTTTCGCTTGCTGACGTTGTGCTCTATTTGTTAACATTATTTAATTTATTTACTTAAGAAGCGCAGCCTCCGCATTTCATATCCAAAACGCTTGAACGCCTATTTTTCTAAATGCAAAATTGTCTCTCTTAAAGCAAATGTGTCCACCTTTGTTCTGTTTGTGGAGATTGTGATACGGTATGGGTACAACAGTGGTGATGTCATATCTTGTAGAGTTGTTATGCATAGCATGTATTTGTGTTGATTATATCTATGTATAAAGACATTTACCTATGCATAGTTGTAACATCGGTAAATATTTTTGCCTCAAACTACGACCACAAACACTGAATACGGAGAACCGACGGATCCCTTGGTCATTTGAAAATGAACACAGACCTTTTTCCTATCAGCAGCAATCTTGTGGCTGGCAGGGCTACCGGTTTATTCAAAGCCATTATGATTTTCGTTTATTTACTGACTACGGGGGTCTTCTTGCCCACAGGGCGACTTGGTACTTAGCACCCAACAGATACGAAACCGCTTTATAACAATAAGTAGTTGTTTGTGTTATCAAGAACAGCTCGAACTTCAAGTGCATAACAAGTGTATTGTATTCGCATTCATTATGAGCAGACATCAGATACGATAAATCTTGATCTTTGCATGTGAGTGAACCAAATATGCCTGAATGTGGGTATTGTTCTTTGTCCACCAGTATATGACGCCGTCTTCTTTGTGCTTTTGGAGTTCGGGATGCATAGTTTCCATTTCTTTAGCTGGAAAGTCTAGCCTTATGTCATAGATTCTTGGTCTTGGACAGGGCTTCAGACTTCTAATTCTAAAAAGATATTCAATAACACGTTTTCTGATCACAAGGTCGCAATTTTGCAGACAGTCAAGACGTCTCATCTGGGGCTGCATAGCGAATTTTTGTAGTTCATTTCCGAACTCGTGAGACCATCCTTTGCTATGTATATTCAATTCCTTGAGATAACCGGACTTCATACGTCTGAGAATAAAAGACTCGATAAGTTTCGAGTGAGCATACGTGAGACAGGCGATGATCTGAAGATCCTCGAGGATTGAAAAAATCGTCGAAAGTTCGTCCTTTTTAATACGCCGCACGTTGCCTATCTTCACTGCAGGTGAGGGAGCGAACTTTTTAATCGCTCGCAGCATAACCTGCAAATTATGAAAAGTCGTAGCGAAACAAGCCGTGCTCTTCGTCGTTTCGCAGATGTCGACCCGGTCGATTCGCATGAACTTCGCTTTCTTGGAGACCGAGAGCTCCTCGAATGAAAAAGCTCCATTTTTGTCGACGGATAGAAGTTCATGCCTCCACTGGTTGTTAGCGAATTCGATCCGGAATGTAAAATTTACTCGATTGGAGCGGTGTGCTCGAAGGGCGGCGCACCAATTATAACAGCGTTTCCTCAGGATTCCCATCAGCCGGTACATTTGTTGTTCATCGTTAAGCAGTTGAGCAACGGAGTCGCAGAAGAAGTACGGCACGCGGTCCATCTCCCTCGATGGTATAATCAATTCGCTATACGGCGTTCATAGTCGTACAATCGCTATCTGCGATCCATTCAGAAATAAGTGTGAAAAGGTATGTCACAAAGAGGTCGCACATCAAAATGGTGCCTGATGTGACTTCATTGAAGGTGAGAATATTCACGCATTTGATCTGAGCACGGATATCCGACACATCACTTTACTTGGACCAATCACATGAGAGTCAATAGAAATCCTAGTGGAATATGTTTCGTTCAGGGCAAACCTTTTTAAAACATGTGGAAATTTTCATGCTCTGGGGAAAAAGTTATAAGAATTCTCCTTCTATTCACGATGCAACCATACAAGTACATGTTTTAAATTCCTACCGAGAATCACACGTACTGCTCACAGCTACGACAGGTCTCGCCACGCTATTTCAGTGCGCGAAATAAACATAAATGAATCTGATACTCCTTTGCATAGTTTCAAACGAACTGAAAAGTTACCTTTCCTACAATTCGGTCGATCGTTGCAACTGAAGCTTATGAGATTAAAGTCCGGTATCACAACTGCAGATTAAAGTACAGCCTCTTTACTGACGAGCAGGACCGATTCGATAAGCTTCTTCAGACGGCGACAAAATCGTGCAGCACATCCGTTTCACACATCCCACAAACCAGCTTCTTTGCAAACCGTCATACAACGATTTCTTCCACAAGACTGCCGCCGTGGGGATTAGAGACGACTTTCACGGTTTTGGATGTCTTAGAGCCATGGTACCTTTTCCATCACCCACTTGACTCCTCTCGCTCTTCGACGACCTCAATTTCAGAGGGTTCCAAAGTATCTCTCGCCTTTTTGCCGCTTGAAAAACAAACTGCTCACGTGGGCGCGCTGGAGAGGGCTACTTTTCTTACAAAGAGACTTCAATTTCGGTACAAAGGATGCATTGTGCGAGGCGCAAATAATCGAGTCACCACTCATCAGTCCACTAAGGTCACTTGTTGCGCGGAGTGAAACATGGCCACTCGGAGGCAGGTGGCCGAATTGCGCGGCAGTGATTATTTTGCGATAGCCAAAATAATTTTCATAAAATTCGTGCATATTTTAATTAACAAATCGTTTTCTGTTTGCCATTTAGACGGATCCATCTGTGGTGCCAATTGTGTAGCACTCAAAAGGTCTACCATTTACGTTGGTGAACCATCTACTGTGCACTGTGACGAAGACAATTTTGGTCTTGCGCGCAAACTGTTAACAAATGCCCGTTGGGCAGCTGCTGCTGTCCGCCGCAGCGTGTCGCCGGTCAGCGTTCCTTCTTCATCGTTCTGTTTCTTCGGTGGTGGTGCGCGCTGACACAATTATTCGAAGTTTCGCATGAGACAACCGATGAGCGTCCCTTCTCGACAACCACGACGACGTCGTTACGTAACGGACTTCGATCCCAGCGGGTCGCTTACGGGCGTGCGCGCTAATCCTGACCATCTTGTTTCATTTAGTCGTCAAAGCACGTTTCAGCCGCAATCCACGATGAGCGGCCACTCAGTGAATACGGTACTGAGATTGATCTCGTTGCTGGGCGTCTGTTTCATTGCGTTCCGAGTGCTACGTGTTCTTCCAACTCAGGTAGGATTCCTATATACTAGAGTACTTTGCATACGGTCACGCACAGCGAGCAAAGCACTTCGTAGAACTCGACGCGGGAAACGTCTGAGACGTTCTACGCATTCGTGTAGCTTCCGTGTTTTTGTTTTGTTAACGATAAAAAAGAAGGAAGTGAACACTAGCTCAAATATCTGAACGGCCGATTAGTTATACGCGAAAGAGAACTTCCTCGAATTCCTTTTTATTGATACATTTTTGACCGTAGTTTGTCATCGTATGTTTTTGTCGTCGATCAGGATCTCTGCAAAAATGTTCTATTGGACTGTGAGATGAAGGCTCTGCACTGAATTCATAAATGTCGCAATGCTCTAAACCGTATCAAAAATTCTACTCTGTACCATAGGGACAATAAGCTTCCGAGATTGTCAAGCTATGAAATGAAAAGTGCTGCAAAAACATGAGTAAACCGCGGATGCACTTTGTGTCCGTTAAGTGATCTGCACTGCTGTGATGTTAAAAGTTGTTTTTTGAACCGAAATGCGACGCAATGATTGATGGCCGTCCGCGCCATTGTGCACTTGTTGACTGCACGCAATTGTAACGAATATCCGACCGAAAGAAAAGCCCTATGGGCTTAGCGATTGAATATCATAACTTTTGAAGAAAAACACGGAAGCGCAGAAAAAACTTCCTCTGCTTCTTCCGAAACATCATTGCAACATTCACCCTTTTAGTTCTACATCACGGCATTGTTAGCCATCTCGCTGCTTTACGTGTTCCATGAAGTGCACTGGAAAAGACGTCGTTTACCCCCTGGACCGACACCGTGGCTCGTGGCAGGAAACATGCCTTCACTTCTTGTGCAGCCCGACATCGACAAGTTGTTCCTATCATGGAAACAGAAATACGGCAATGTTTTCACATTCTGGATAGGTCCCTTTCCGATGGTTATGGTCGCCGAAGCTGAAACCATGAAGCGGTACTTCGTTAGAAACGGCGAAATCTTCAGTCACCGCTGGCGGAATTTCATCACCGACACGGTGATGGGTAAGCGCTTTAGGATGGAATTTCCAAAATTCCTAATTTTAAGTTACTTGAAGGAGGCGCCAACGGGATTGTGCAAATCGATGGCGACAAATGGAGAGAGCAGCGGAGGTTCTCTATGCATGTTTTGCGCGATTTCGGTGTTGGAAAAGCGATCATGGAGCAAAAGATCATGATGGAGGTCGACTTTTTCATTCAATATCTGGAAGAAACATGTTGTTCGGCAACCGGGCAGGGACATAATGTGGATATTGCCGCTTGCTTAAGTGTGTGCGTTGGGAATATAATTAATAGTATACTTTTCGGTCATAGATTTCCGCAGGTAAGTGGCGTTTTTCCTCTTTTTCTGAACCAAAAGTGGTTTAGGGAAGCAAAGAATTTGCAGAATTGAGCGCTGTTCTCGATTCCCAGTCCCAGCTGGTGATCCGACCTATTATGGGATTGTACATAGCCGCCCCTATCACATCACAAATCCCTATTCTCAACTGGCCATTCAAAAAGCTGATCGATCTCAGAACAAAGCTGTGGACATACTTGAAAGCTCAGGTCAAGGTGAGTTCTCTGAAGCATTGCATTGATCATCCTGTAATGAAACGCGAACTTCTCAAAATGCTTTGGAGTTGGGATATTGATGTTACCTGTCTTCACACAGAAAAAGGTCTCCAAATTAGGACAATCACATATTTTTGGTGAAAAAACGGTTTTTGTTAATAAGCAAAAAAGAAAGGAGTCTGAAAAAAAATTTCGATCAGGATGAGATTCGAACTCACGCGGGGAAACCCCAATGGATTAGCAGTCCATCGCCTTAACCACTAGGCCACCTGATCACGATCGTTTAGCAGTTCGAACGATATATGTTCGTCTATAGATTTAGATTTCAATGGTAAATCTTTTGTTTTGAACAATACACTTGTATGCGGTTTCCTATTACTCTTTCGATGTGCCTTGTGTTAAAGCGCTATGATGTGTTTTAGGACCATAAGGGGAGGTTCAACCCATCCGAAGAAGTAACCGATTTCACCTTCGCTTATCTGAAAGAAATGCACGATCGTGATGCGGGCCAGGACATCGGCTTTTTCAGGTTCGTTTACTCCAATAAGTGGCTCGTTGACAAGCGCTCGTTTGTCAAACGTCCTTTTTTACGCTCGAACCAATAATTCACCATTGACAGTATTGCGCACGCGCACTTTACTACCGTACAGTTAGCGATTGGGCTATTGTTTTTGCGTCGTTTTTTTTTGTGCCGCCGTTGCGGTACACGACAGCGCAGACACAAAAACAACAAATAATTGATGTTTCAGTGAGTGGCAGCTGACGATGCTTCTTCTCGACCTCTTCTTCGCCGGCATGGAGACAACGGTGACGACGCTCAAATGGGGCTTTTTGATGATGATGCTTAACGAGCAAGTGCAGCGGAAAGTGCATCGCGAGCTCGACGAGCTCCCACAACGCGTAGAGTTGGCACATCGTTCAAAGCTACAGTATACCCAGGCGACTATCAACGTAAGCGCTGATGTTAGAAATGTGAAAGTTCAAACGCCGATGACTGAGAGTATTATCTAATAGTAACAGTCCTTGACGAAGCAACTGTTGCCCTATATGATGAATCAGAACTCACAAAGGTCAAAACAACAAAATCTATTTCCTTTGAACGTTATTAGCGAGCGACCAATTTCGTTTGCATTTCACATCATGACAGTCTTGTTTTACTTGTGAATCTGTGAAGTATTTCTGTGATATAAAACGGTTTCATGAGGACGGTAGGTGACATATGTAGGTCTATAGAACACCAGTGATGAAGTTTAGTATATGCGAAGGTCGATCTCTATTTTCATCTATACCCGAAAATTTGAAAACTCCCTATCTATGATCTTAATAAAATATTTGGCCTTATGGCTTGTGGCTTGCCTACAGGTAGGCTATTTTAAAGTTCGTTAGGTCTCTGTCGTTATCACAACCAAACCGTGGAACGCGCCTTACGTTTAATATGATTTTGATTGTTTTATGCAGAAGTAGATCAACAGCGTTGTTTACGATAAACGTCGTCAGTTTCCCTTTTGCTGTTCTTTGAAGCTCGGAATGCTATTTTTACGATTCAGTCGTCTACTCCATCGTCTGGAGTACACAACAGTTGTTTCATCATCACCACACATAAAAACATTTTCTTTTTCTCGACAACTTCCCGAATACTCCATCATCAAATGTAACGAAGAATGTCGCAAATTAGCCATTATTCATTTTTTGCAACAATCAGAGGGGTGTAAAACGGGAATGTGTGTAATCTTGTGCCGGTTGTGATCAAGCACATGTAATCGGTTACCTCAAAGGGTAGGCTTCCCCGTTCGCAGTCCCGAAATTTGATCACTCCGCCGACGCTTGTTTTTACGCACAAATATTTTTTTTCAGGAAATCCAGCGGATCGCTAATATATTGCCAATCAATCTTCTGCGTACCGTATCAGAAGACGTCTCGATTGATGGATTTCACTTCCCGGCCAACACGCTCGTCATCCCTCAGATATCGATTGTCATGAACGATCCCAAGAACTTTCCAGACCCAAAGGTGTTTAATCCGGATCGCTTTCTCGACCTCGATGGCAACGTGCAGAAATCGGAAAATTTCATGCCATTCTCCATTGGAAAGAGGCAGTGTCTCGGCGAAAGCTTGGCCAAAGCTGAGCTGTTTCTCATTTTCTCAAATATCATGAGAAATTTTGAATTTCATGTTGACGACGCATCAAATCCTCCAAAATCGAAGCGAGTCCTGGGGTTGACGGTTTCTCCGGCTAAGTATAAGTGCCGAGTAGTGAGAAGATCTTTCCCGACGGCTGCTTAGAAGAACGAAATTTCTGGCTATCTAACGGCGATTCTTGTACATATGCGGTGACATAATAAATTGTATTTTCTCAGCCACGTAATCAGTGTTTTGCGGACAGTAATCAGGAAAATTTCGGTTGGAATCCCTCGAGACTTCAAGCTTGTCATGTTGGTTAGCCTATATAAGGTTTGTGCATTAATACCAGAGAATGAATCAGTGGGAACTATATGAAGATTTCCAGCAAGGTATGTGTCTGTTCAATAACTTGATATAACTTGCTTTTCCGTTAACTGTAGACGATATTTAGCTGAATTCCGCGCGCATTCGGAAAGTGCACCTCTCACTCCTTATAATGTGGGCTTTTCCAAATTACGGTAAGCAATTGGCCACCCATTGCTGTCCTTCTGCATCTTTCCCACCATTTCACAAAACTTGTCAAATCTGCAATCAGTCCGCGGCCATGGTCGTGAATCCACGGATGCGACGCTGCAGCATCTCCGCGATTCGACTAATTAATGACACCCATCGTTCAAAGCGCACAGCGCTGCGATGGTCGTTTGAAAATCATTGGCAACCTTGATGAATTGAGTCACCTCCGCGCAGCACAAAGTGGGCCTCCGCGCGAATGAACTCAGCGGGACAAAGCTATAATAAATCAAAACTTTGCCCCTTCGTTCTCATAACTTCGACTCAAGGGGCTGCGGCATCCGCGGACATATCAAAACGAACCGCAAATCAAGTCAACGAATCGGTGGAACAGCCGCTTGCGCGGCACCTCTGTGTGTGGCAACAATTAGTTATTTTCCGATAACCTCAATGACTGTCGGCATCCATTACGCAAAGCTATTAGGTAGGAATAAGGAAGGGGGCATGTTTCTGGGTATGTTGCAATGATAGTGTGACACATTCTAGGGTCGATACGACATGGTTCCTTTCTTTCATTGCATTGATAAAGCTGTCTGTGGATAGGAAAATGACTGTGTGCAAATACTTCGAGACAGTTCCTCTAAGTGTGATACCCATTTGCTAAATACCGGCTACTTAGGTTTAGTAGAGCAGAGAGGTCGAACTCGACAGTATTTAGCTCCGTGGCTAGACTTCAGTTTTGAATATCAACTATCCCGATATGCAGTTATGTCCCCTCGGATGATAAGACACAGCAGGATATGCCTATTTATGCCTGATATGACTATTTCTTTTTTGTTTACGATACCGTAGTTACATCACTTTGTGTTTGGCCAATCGAATGTTTTTGACTTTTGTAGTAACTTGCAAAGTTTTAACAAGCCAAACTAACACCAGAACCAATCGAAGCCACCATCACCCGTTAAATCTCATAGTTTACTGTAAAGATTGAAAACAGTACTCCCTACCAGTGTATTATTTTCGGCGAATTCAGCCTCGCGGCCCACCATTACAAAAGGCGATTTATCAATCGGTGATGAGGCTGAAACTGTTCGCGGCCTGCTCTGTTCGGATGACCCCGCGCGGCTCATTCTTTGACAGTAAATCTTTTCATTACATCGGGCGGTGACGGCTTTTCGGTTGTAAAAAGGCGCATTCTCGAGCAGACGCACCCATTCGCAGTTACTTGGCTGCTACCGGCTTTGTTCTTTGCCCGCTGGAGGTAATCCTGATCCGCCTCTCGGGCTGACGAGGCAGCAGTGATGGATCGATCAAGGCGGTTTGATGACGTCGTCGGTCGGCAGTCGGAAAGCTAAGGTAGGGCAGCCCGAGAGTGAGCGGATTAACCGGGCCGCCGGTGGGCAGTGTAATCGCATCCGCTGCGACGGCGGTACGATAGACAGGGTCAAAGACGAAGTGCCGGAATGTGTATTGTAATTGGATGCTAATAGCCTCTGGAAAGAAAAAGACGGCGAACGGGCTACCGTAAAGAAGAAGCGATCGGTTAGCGCTTCTTGAAAGCGATGCGACAACCACTTAAGTATTCCTAATAATGAGCTGCTCAACTCATTTTAATAGGTGTGACACTGTGAAAAAACGTGCATAACACGACGATCAGGGGGTCGTTATCAAGACTTTGTAATGGCGGCATGCCTTTGTCTGACATAAAAACACTACGGTCATATGGTTTCTACCTTAAAAATGAGAGGTGATTCTCGGGTTGCTCGTTCCCATATCCGTATTTCCGCATGGGTACGTTAATTAACACAATAAATTCTATATTATATGAATTCAGAAATGGTTTACTGTACTGGAATATAAGGAATTGAACGGTGCCCTGATTTAAGCACTTTGTCAAAGTGGAGGAGTATAGCAGGGCACCGGAAACGTTCCTGGTCTCTACAATACCAACATATAGAAATTTTAAATGCAACTTGCTGGAATTCATCAGTTTGGGGGCTGAATGGTTGGTTGGCACTCACAGAATATCGAAATTTCTGAAATATATGTCTTCTGGACAAGAAGCACAAACTGACAACGAGCATCGTTACTGGTACGATGTATTGTTTGGTGAAGACAATCAAGCACACCACGCTAAACGAGTACTGCAAAATAGAAAATTTGTTGTAAAATAACGCTATACTATGTACTGTAGCATCTCGTAAGCAGGGTGGAAATCGAGAAAACAGTTTACGTATATAGCTGAAAAATTGTGATTATAAAGAAGATGTCACAATATTGTACCATGTTTAAAGCTGTTTTACGAGGGTATAATCGTCACCACATCGAATCACTTCGCGTTGAGATAACGATAAAGCTTGATCGTTTGAATCTAACAAATGAATGTGTTGTGATCTTAAAAAAGCGATCAGAAAACGGCCAGAAATGATGACAACGATATAAAATGTAAGGTGAATATTGCTAAACTAAGAAAAGCTATAATTTTAGCTGAAATCAAGCAAGGGTCAAAACTCTTTCCGGAAGCCTACACTCAAGGCAGCAACGCCGAACTCCGCCCAGTACGCTTCACTCTCGTATGTGCGGCTACCGTACCCAACCTCACCGAGGCTGTGCCCAGCTTTCACCGACGAATGGGCGGGCTAGGCTCAACGCGGCACTGATGAGGGAGTGAGGATCGCGTGCGCGGGCACGCACGCGGCCCTCGTCCGAGCCGCAGGCAGTTCTCCGGGCAACAGTTGCGAGTCAGTTGGTGAGAGTTTTTCGCCGGGCAGCTGCTGCTTCTCGCTCGACAGGTAGGGCAACTGTTGCTACTCTCGTGTGGCTCCGTTCGCGTTCGCCTCGAGACTAATGTGGTATTGGGAAGGGGCGCCTTCTGTTTCGTCGTCGATGCCCGGCTGGCCCCGGGCGACTCGCAACTGTCATGACAAAAGTACCCCACCGCTTGTGCCACACGACGTCGACGCCGAAGCACACGTGTTGTGTGTTGTGTCGCCGCGGTTGTGGACACCGGAAACAACTGTCCCTTCACGTTGTTAACCAGCGGGACTGCCCCCTGGCCACTCACCAGCTGATGTGTCCATGTGCGCCTTTTAATCATTTAATCGCGAAAAACGGCCGACGGTGATGACGATGGCAATGATGATTAAAGAGCAATTGAGAACAGCTGAGGGTCGTTTCAGATTCAGAACAAAAGTGGGAGTCATGAACTCGGAGTCGGGACAGTACGACTCACTTTATGGTGCCTATCAGACGCAGGCACCGGCAAGAATCACTGCCGCAGCCGAAATTACGCCGCTTACGTCTTTTGGTGCCCATCAGACGACCGCTGCCGAGTACACCGGCATTCCGGGATATGACATCTACCGCTGTCAGTACTATTCGCCTTATGGAACCGGAACGCCGTCTTCATTCTACCCAGCTGAACTGAATGTCAATGTCAGCCCTTTCCAACGGCCTGCGGCCGCCTTCGCTACAGGACAGGATTTGAAAGCTGAGATCAAACTTGAAAAAGATCATCCAGGTAAGCACAACTTTTCCTATTTCCTCTTGATTTTGTTGTTCTTGTCTTTCACTACGAGCTTTCACAGCATAGATGGTCTTTTGTCAGGTGCTTCAATCACAGGGAAGGGTATAGAGCGCAGTTTTGGACGAAGTAGATATATCAACTCAAACTTTTTGAAAGCGTAGAAACAGGCCACCATGTAAGCCTTGCCTCGCGCAAATTGTTTATGTTTACAACAAGGCGGACAACTGCTTATGCAAGTGCGACAAGCCCTTAAGCCTTGTTAGATCGTGTTGTTTATCAATAGCCATCGGCCTATATCAATCTATGTTCTATGTTTATGTTCCAGTAGGCATCGAGATCAACTCGCTCGTCTCTGTGGCCGACATCAGCGGAGTTGGATCAGGCGAAATTCATGACACCGTTGAGCACCCGATCGCTTCCGGCTCGTCGGTTGACTCGGTCTCCGTGCAGGGAAGCTCCAACGCCAACGATGAAGGCTTGTCGGCTCCGCGACGACGTAAGAAGAAACGTTATGTTCATTTTCCGAATTTATGACTTTTGCAGTGGATCGTAGGAAGGCGGCGACAATGCGTGAACGCCGGCGTCTCCGCAAAGTGAACGAGGCTTTCGAGGTGGTGAAGCAGCGAACAAACCTCAACCACAACCAGAGGTTACCGAAGGTCGAAATACTGCGCAACGCCATCGAATACATCTCTGAACTTGAACAGTTGTTGCGCGAATGCGGACGCATGACGAAGATCATGTGTGCCAACGCGGGCATGTCCATCGACCCGAACGTTGACTATCCGATCGTGAGTTATCGCCCTTTAATCGTCGATGACAAATATGTTTAGTCAGTGTCCGTAGCCGGCGGCGCCTACTACCAGACTAGTCCGTATCCCGATGGCGACAGCGATGACATGAGCGCTGGACACCAAGGTGGCGAAAGTGGTGAGTAACAGTTTGTTTCAAATTGGAGGGAAAACGGGGGTAATGGGAAAAGATGAGGAGGATGAGCGTGGTGAGAAACGGCCACTTGTCAGGTGATAAATTTAATTGACATATCTTTTTGCTCCAGCGCTAATGGGCATTTGCGCTGCAGGTTTATGCTGAGAGCGTGGACGGCACGAAATCACGATAGTGCGTCTTTTTAAACGCGCGGATTAAGGAAAGCGAGAAATTAAATAACTTGTTGTTTTACACGTGGTACGTATTTCCTGAAATTCTCCATGTTTCTGGCTTAGTCCCCTTACATAGGAGTTCTAAGATAGTAATCACTGGGCATAGGCTTAACATGTTCTTAACAGATTCTTAATTCTTGAGAAGTAGAGCACTCTGCTGCTATGTTTGCTTGACTTTGCTAGCTCAAATGAACGCTTATCTCACTTTACCCGGCGATCTGAGATATTCAATTTTAGGCGATTTCAGGAGGCCAAAAGAAGAGTTCTCTGGATCATCTGTCAACGATCGTCAAGAACATCCCGGGGGAAGGCCAGCAGCCGGCGGCCCCAAACGCGTCCGGCGAGCCGGAGAGTCACGACCATGATGACGTCGAAGAAGACGATGATGACGACGACGATGTCGACGATTCGGATGCCGATTGATTCGGTGGCAACACTTACCTCTCTTTGTCGCCTTTCTAACTACTATATCCCTCAAAAACTATTCTGTTTCCAGAACAAATCAATTTATATTAATGTTATTACTGCGCACAATGTAAAACGATGTATTATAATATTGTACTATTCGAGTGTTGTCGACGATCGCAAAAAGTGAATGTGGACGGATTGAGTGATTTATTGACGATGGTGCTGCTGTCTATGATAAATTGCGTTGTTACAGTTGTTGCTTATGGCCGTTTACAATCTGTTTTTTATGAGAGCTCGACGCAACTTTGATGGGGTGGTAAGAGAGTTCGGCACTTTGACTCAACGCGTAATTTGATATGCTTGGCATTGAATATGTCTACTATACGGTTACGTTATTGAAATCGGTACTGAACAACGGGTTTACACTCACAAGTTGCGTCATCTCACAAATCGACCAAGCGCGTTTTGAATACGTCCCTCCATTTCTAGCAGTCCAAAATAGAAAAGAATCAGTTTACCAAGTGGAAAAACGTTTGATCTCGGGCGGGCTCGAACCGCCGGCCTTCTGTGTGTTAGACAGATGTGATAACCACTATACCACGAGATCATGTTTCAGAACAGCAATCAACGTGGTGATGTAGTTGTACCCCGATCATTTTCCATCGATGTTGTCGCTATTTAACTACTGTTGGAGTTTATCAAAGATTGATGAAAATGCACATCGAATATTGAGAAATCATTTCACACGTGGAAGAAAGCTGTTTATTAAACATCTATTTGCTTCTGAGGGCGAGATCACAGTAACCGTAGTAACTAATAAAATAAGCACAAAGCGACCCGTAACGTAGGGAACAACGTGTCTATCAGAACAGGCAGAAGAAACCGAGCAGAAGGAAGCTGAGACTGATTTGGAACGAAGCAGCGCCGCGGTTGGGGCCACAATGTTCGTGATGCGTAGCATTGAATTCGTATTCAGGGCGAGTGCGCGAAAGTGCGATCGGTTGACAGCCAACGTGACTGAAGGACTGGACGTGGAAACTGCCGTCTGGTTTTCGCGAGTAAACCTGGAATACGTACCGCTATATTTCAAGATGACTAGTTTTCTAATCGTTTTGATATGTAGTTCCAAGCAGATAGATTTGTCTCCCTTGTTATCTTCAGAAATTATCACGCATTGTCGCATATGATTCACACCTGTCTTGTCCATATGAGTACATATACCTACCGAGCAGCCAAGTTTCTTGTGCTTGAGATCCTTTGTAATAAGGTAAGTCGACTCGCTTTCGCTCCAGTGCCCAACGCAGGACATCGCACCTATTACCACACATCGTGTTACCATCGTATGACAGAACATTATTGTTTACTTGGATCTCTCTGCTGACAGTGTGGGTTGAACTCAGCGTGCTCCTCGTCGAGACAACCCATCCGGATGGAATATTCCGAACATTGACTGATGATCATTTGTCCGCGCCATGGGCATTTTTCCTAGAACATCATTCGAAATAGCAACGAATAAGCGTCATGCGGCTATAATTACTCGTCTATCGCTGATGACAAGCGTCTCCATGTGGTGATCGATATTGTCGCAACTGCCCGATTCATATGCCATTAACGGTCCTCGAATCACGTCAATGATGTGATGCTTGCGCTTGATAATCTGTAATGTGGCGATATGCGGATTTGTCGCGTTGTTGTAATCCATTTCACCTTGACACACTGATAGCCTAGATCGCAGTTACGTTTGACGAAGACAACAAACTTTTGCATGTGACCGTAATCCTCATGCTGGATGCACAGTGACCGTGCATACACTTTGTCGCCCCACGTCTCTAGCCATTCGCCTGAAAATGAAAAAAAGGAAAACAGATGTGAGATTTTGGCTCATTCTTTACCATCATCGAATGTGTGGTTGTGTTCGGTGACGATCGATTGCCATGGTCGCTTATGGAAGTGAGGAAACTTGCAGAATGGAATGACTTTGGCATCTGAAGGCTGTCATTTAGCACGCTTGTATTGTGGAGTTCGCGATAAGCATCGCAGATCGACCATCTATCTTGACCTATCCATTTTGTTTTTTTTCATAGGCCAACATGAAATGTGCACTCTTAGGATTGACTTAGATTGGTTTGGAAATTTATGCTTTGTTTTCGTCTTCAATTTGACAGCGGAACGGCCAGCGAAATTGATGCGGCGCGCAGATAAGAATACGAAGTATGGACCCACCAGCTTTGTACGTGATAATCGTTGAGGCGGATGAAAGTTGTGTCAGCTCCTGACAGCTCGAGTCGGCCGAGATTCCAATTCGCCCGTGTGCGCTCTGCTGTTCGTGGATCTGCAGTGGAGATAAATAAAATGCAGGCAATTGAAAAACGTTATCAGTTTTTGCATATGCAGGAAGACAGAAGCGAAAACTTAAGCCACTCACAGATCTTACTACACACTTTCCAAACCTAAGATCCAATGCAATGATTACATATTGACGGATGAACGGTGGATGAATAATGGACTTTTATGGATTGTGCAAAAACGAAACAAATGTTCTTCAAACCAAGGTTTTCCGGCATTGTTATGAAACTAAGACGGAATGTTATTGTTTTCGAGGTACCTATTAGTAACAAAAATACAACTAAGCGGATATTTCGCTAAATGCTATTGTCAGGCATTCCCCTGTGAATATGCGTTTGACCACCCCTGATTACTCACCAAGCAACGATAAGTAGCCGACGTCGGCACTCCGAGCTGATTGACAATCTTAATTGCAGTGAATTTCTGCCCAAACGACGACCAACTCCCAATGCATCTGAACTCGACGCCTGCAAATGACCGCATCGCTTAATTGAATTGTCACGACCACCCAACTTACCATGCGTCTCACTATGTGGCACTTCCGGACACGCCTGATAGGTTATGCGAAATCGGTTCGTGCTCGAACACTCAGTCAGCGATGAAATGCGTGAGGTGCAGTGGCCAGTCGGTGTTTGATAGGTTAGGTTTGCAGGAGTCACCAGACCACATTCTTCCGTCTTAGCATCGGCTAAATAGACAATTGAGTGCTAATTGTTTGAAGGTGTTCATGAACAAAAGGAACAGCATGAACGAGACGAACAAAAGTATACAGATTGTCTACGTTCTTCAGTGATCTGTTAGATCTATCCCGGCCGTTTCCACAGCGCACTTTCCGAATCAAAATACAAAACAGACAGACTTAGATTTGTCTTTCACCGTCAAATGTTCCTTCAGTCGAACGTGGAGTCAGTCGAAACTGACAAACACAATGTGGAAGATTACCAAAGCACGATACTAACTTCTTGTAGTGGTGTGCGCTGCCTCTCCAATTGTGCGTGAATAAGAGGTAGCCACTCAATTCATGGCCCCTTAAAATTAAGTGCTTCTTGGCTCTTTTGTTCGCGAGCCATTTTTAATTAGTCATCTCAGCTTCAGTCATTTGTCGCTTCCAGCCGAATTATTTATGTCTCCTTGAGAAGTGTTCCCTTGATCTATTCATCTTCGCCTCTCTCTGCGTTGTGTCGTTCTTCGTTCCAATTGACACATTAGGTGATTGGATGTGTGGTTCGCGCGTTCGTGAAGGAGATTTGTTGATCAAATCAGTCGACCTCGTGCAAGGCGCCTCACAATCCCTGGGGTCGCTTTCGCGCAATTGCGTAATGGTGCCGCAAGGATGGTCAAAGCGACGACGATAGCTTACCTCGGAACAACGTCACCATGGGCGTGTCGCCGCGAAAAAAGTTGCGACATAGATAGGCGACGTCCAGCGAAGATGAATCGCGTTCGGCCAGACATGACGCTGTAAAAATTAATGTTAAATTCATGTCGCCCCAACTCCCTAGGGTAATGGCTTAGGCTAATGCGATCAGGCCGCGTCGATCCCGATGGGGAACGTCGCAAGATAATTGCCCGAAGGCACGGGAAGTTTGATGGCTAAGTAAGTGGGTGCTTCTTGAAGCAACAGAGGCGAAAAAGTGTCCTTTTCCGACGGTGATAAATGGGATATGACAGTCAGAGTCCAACGGGCTTTAAATATACATAAAATATATACAAAAACTAGAGGAAGAAAATCAATGTGTAGACCATAGAACCGTTGAAAATAACATGCAGACCAAAGCTTAGATGATGGAATACCCCCAAGGGTCTTGCCAGCATTTAACCAGTTCATTACGCCCGTAACAAGCTGGACATACGACATAACAATTTTTGCTCGATTATAAATAACGTACAAAACGATTGTTGTTGAAATATGGAATTGCGAATCAAAACATTCGCCTCAAATCAAACATGCCATCTTACAAATTCAGCTAATTGGTCAAGATATGATAGCTGAACTGCTGCATGATCTTAACCAAGATGAGATTATCAAATTACTGTTAAAGATAAAATACTGTTATAAACGATGTTAACCACTTACTGCTCTTGTATCGTAGAATGTTTTCGTGCATTGGGAAGAAGATAGCGCATCTTGTGCATTCGCCGGACGAGCTGAAACATGACAAAACATAATGCCTTGTTAACGCTTCCAACTTCAATCGATTGAAGAAAAGGGCATTGTTCTTGAAGTGACTGGTAACGCCGCCACTCAGCAGCGTTGCAGCATCTATTAGAGCAACAAAAGCAACAACTAACGTTTTTAGGCTGAAGATGTACTCGTTGCGTTGCGCATTTGCCGCCACACAACTCCCCAGGGTCTCCACGTAGGTGCCATTGATGAGTACCGCGTGCGCCCGGTCGTGCACGTGCCACTTGCCGGACCACGCCAGATCACATTGTTCTGAAAGGATAAATGTCAGACTGAATGTAGAACGTGCTCAAGAAAAATGTCCCAAATAACAAATATAATGCGATGTTAATGTGTAAAACTATATTATTAAGATTGTGCAGTACCACTAATATCCCAAGCGCACAAACTTTGTTTTTACATTACATAGATTACAGGTCTATAGGTTTCTTGGCAGTAAATGCTTACTGCGACAGGATTCTGTCTAGAATTCTGGGCGAACGACAAACTTCTGTATAAGCGCAAACGTTATACGATAAGTGCATCGACTAAAGAACTAACCTGAACTCCTTGAGGGTTTAAAGAGTGAGCCTCTTGAGGTTGAAACGAAAACAAAGACCAGAATTAATCGGAACAGCAGGCTAATTTGCATGACGCTGATCATGCATATCGAAAGACAAAGAAGGAAACCGCGCCAGTCGATGCGGTCGCGCGCCCGTTTTGCCCCTTCGCATGCGTTAGGGCGGAGTTAACCCACCGCCACCCCCATGGTTGAGCCTTCGAGGACAGCTCCTTGCCATCGCGGTCGCTTCACTTTTCCGAAAACGTCGCGCTCGTCATTTGGCCGACGAGTGAGAACTCGTTTTGTGGAGGCACGTTTAAACAAACAGTTCATCAGCACCTAGCGGCCGCGGTGCACCTCCACTTGATTCACGCTGTATTCTCTGTTTTTGAACGGGGTGCATCAAGCAGTACTGGGCAGAAACAGAGGGTTGTACATAAATGGCGCGTTGCGCAAAGCAATAAATCAACGAATATAATCGTTTCGTTACGGCGGACATCTGCTTTTTTGAGCCGATTTCCGCCGCTTCCGAACGCCACAGTCATTATGAGGCGGCGTCGTTAGATGGAACACCGATTTGATGATCATTATGGGGGGTTTCCTTCTGTTGACAAGTCAATTGAACGCGTAATGGTGTGACAGATGTTAATCTATAAAGCTGGCAATGATATACTTTGCTCGAGGTGTAAACTCACGACCATATTGGTCTTAGAAATTTGTACGTAAAAGAGTATTGTCAAAATTGTTCGTTTTCTACCCTAGACAAGGTTACAGACTGAAGTTCCAAACGAGTGGATGTGATGTGAAAGCCACTTATAATCTACCGATTGGGTTTGTTGAGGGTTTTGTAAAGTTAGCATGTTTCTTCCCACAAACAATTGCATTTATTTGAAACACTTATTGATATGACAGTCCGGTCAGAGGTAGCACACAATGGAAAAGTCTAAAGCTTGCGACCTCCCAGACCGGAGCAACCGGGAACATCGGCCAACTGCTTCGGGATTTTGGCCGCTGCCTTCTCCTCTTCGGCCATTTCTCTCTCAGCCTCTTCCAGATCGCGTTCGAACTGCGCTTCCATAACGTTGAAACACTCATCCTGTACCTGCTTCACTTGTTCTCGTGAAGGATAGCGATGGAAGCTGGTTCCACCCTGAAATGTAAATCACATATCCATTGGAGAAGCGACATTCTACTCTGTGTTCGGCGAACAGAGGAACAGCGTCGGCGTCGTGGTAAGTGAATCTGCGCTGTGCCTGTCCCTTACTCGTGGAGCATCTTGGAGTGCCGGGGTTCGACGTAGACTCTCCAGGAGAAGTGACAGGTTTCGCGAAGCTTTGCTCGATTCGTCTAATTTTCGCCTCGGGTTGCTCTTGAGCTTCAGCGGGTGAAGTGCACCTCTTGTCGCCCGTTACAGGCGGCTTAACATCAATGTTCATCTCGATGCGCAGGTCTGAAATAGAGCATTGAGGATTCTTATGATAGTGAAATGTCACACATATTATGAACTGAGAGCTGTGACTTCCGATGAATCATCGTTAACACAACAGTTTTCATGGTAGGTATCTTTAGTAATCACAGAATCCTGACAAAAAAAAAACAATGAATTGAATATCGCGGAATATCGCCTTGTATCTTCATCACATAAAATGGCAAAAGCTAAGCGTCTAACTGTCGAAAAAATCGAGAAAGGAAATGAAGAACAGAGACTTACAAGATCGAGCGCAGCAACTTCCATACCTATTCTACGTGCCACTCGTCGACGAGTGAACAAAAGTGCAAAACACGTTCAAGATGGCCGTCTTCTTTGCAGCTGCTGACGGTTTCATATATCGATTTGTATATCTATCGATGGATTTGTACATCAGCATACTGGGATTGGTGACTTTCTTAGTGAACTCCATTACTTTAATTTTATTACTCTATTTAATAGTTTACTTGCACACTTAGAATACTCAAATAACACACACAAACGAATTCGCAAACATGTTAGCGTATTTAAAGGATTTGGCAAAAATTTCTTATTTTTTAGTTGAGCTGTGCAGGTGGTGGTTACCTTGGGAACGGCTTATAGGAGATAAGGCTCACGGCACCTTACGCGAGTCGCATCTCTATTCACCGTTCGCTTAAACGGCTTATTCATTACACCCAGTACCCTTAGGTGAGACAAACCCAAATGTAAGATAACCCTGTCACAACATCGTGTCAGCGTGGATTGCCAGGAGAAAAATTTTTCTTCGAATATAACGTAAAAAATAACAATAAAAAGATTTGCCTTAAAAGTCACACACCAATTTGCGTATCAGATAGCGACAGCTGCGACAGCGCTCTCTCACGGATCAGGAAAGTTCTCACAGCATCTGCCCCAAAATAGACAGTTCTTGCGCAGAAATTCTGACAGGCGACGATGGCGATCAGCCAATGCCGAGCCGCACCTCCTCCGCCGATGGAACGTTGACGCTAATGTCCACTGCTCCGTTCGACGTCTATTTTCGTCAACGCGCAAACGCGATAGGCTTGCCAGCGGCCCAAGACGGATTTCACCGCTGCTGCTTATTAGAAATCAATTAATTGTTGCGCGACTCGGGCCGCGGCATCTCGCCGGTTAGCTGAGAAAAAAGCCTCATATAGTGGCAACGCCTTGCCCTACGTTCTCTTTTTTTTTATAAGTGTCCCATTGTGAATAATCACAGGGCAAAAATATAATAGCCTTGAATCCGCACATCAGAGAAGGAGTTCTTCGAATATTGCTACTTAGCAAAGTTCTCATTCATACGTTGAATTTGTTTGTGCAAACTAAGGTCACCAATCGGATAACAACGCTGCACTAGGTTATGTCTTTGCGAATTGAATTCTAAGTGGACCTAATGGTTTCAGGTAGTGAACACTTAACGGAAGCTATAATGTCTGCTGTTGGTCTGCCAGCTTGTCAACGTAAGCTTTTAGCTCTTCTGTCCATTGTTTACTACTTTGTGAAGCTCTGCAACAATTCCTATGGTTTTGTGTTAATCACTAGATACATTATATGTTTCAGCTGCAGCAGAAGCACGAAACATTGTCAAAATGGGTGAGGACGACGCTGTTGACAATTCAGTGAAAAGATTCGAGCCGATTCGGCCGCACGCGCAATGGGAGAGTGCTATGAAGGAAGTTAGACCTCTTCATGTAACGGAATACAAAATTGGCCGGACACCAACAGGTTAGTTTTTTTTTTACATTTTTCGTGATTTTCCGTGGTTTATCATTTGCGATTAGTAATGACTTGGCATTTTCGACGATATGCCCACTCCGCTACTGAGTTTAATCCGTACTTAAGTTTTCGAATGGCATCAAGTCTGCCCGGGATCTCAGCCGTCCAGGAACAAGTCATTGAATGATCGCAGCAAAGAGTCTACCCAGTACGCTTGGACTCCATTTCACGACATCAATGAACAGGACTTCGGTTTTGATCATAAAAGATATATGAGTGAGTTGGCGATAAGATCCATAAGATCAGAAACCGTTTCATTAGTTTGCGTCTGCCCTTAAACCATTTGATTTGTGGAAAACAAACTTGAAACAAATGTCGGGTAATATTTTTCATGATCTTCAGTATTTGAGGATTTTCATTCAGCGCATTCTCCCAACAATTACCTGTATGTGAGGATGAATTACTTCAATAGATACAGAGTTCGGTGAATTGACTAACACATATCTGTTCTAGTGAATACTGATGGACAGAGAATCAAGGAAGAATCTGAATCGGATGACTCTGAGGACGACGAAGAATCTGAACATAGTGAACCTTCGGATATGGACATCGCTGCGGAGGAATCAGAGGATTCCGCAGTGGAGGATTCCAGCGACCCGGATGGTGAGTTCCAATGACAAAGGTGTAGTTGGTGAAAGTGCTTCGACCATTCACATCTTGTCACATCTGAATCGGTTTCAACTCTTTCATTCTACAACATTACCAATATCACTGTAATTTAGATGACGACTCCCATGAGAGGAAAAAAGAAAAGCGCCTTCGCAAAGCACTGAAAAAGAGGCTTAACGGTATCCAGGTTCCTGATCAAGAGGCTGCTGATAATGTTAACGCAGCGATGCCAGGACCCACGGGGACCATCCAATTGGCGGGCGAAAACAGGGCACCACGTCAGTCGGAGACATTTTCGCCCGTTGACATTGAACAGACATGGCGCCTGGAGAACTGGGATTTCTTATCGAAATGGTTCCAACGGCCACAGTCAGTTATGACCGGGATGCCGATGAATCACCGAAATCTTCCACAAAATCTATTCCTTCTTGAACTCACCAATCATGCAGACAAGAGCTGCGTTGCATTTAGTCTGCACGCCATTCTTGGTGATGGTGGCCCAGTGGAACCTGACGTATAGCATTATTTATTTAGGAAACTGATATATCTTCTTGATGTCTAGGTGCAGCAGTTGGCTGAGGTGACAATTGCCCTACAAGCACCAAACGGCCGACTTTTCCATTCGTACACATTCGGCTGGCTGATCAACTCGGCTCAAGGGCAGACTTCGTGCGCTCGCAGTGCCTACGTATTGCCGCTGGACAGGGTCGATGAGTGCCGTCGACCTGATAACAGCGTCGTTGTATTTTGTAAAATTACAGTGTCTGACGGTGCTAAAATTAGTCAGCATCCCATGGCAAACTACGTTATGCCTCGCGTCCGGGTGAGTGCATTCAAAACGCGTAGCCGAATAGACACTATGAGCATTTCAGGTTTCTCATGGATACGTTGCGGGCATCAAACGATTGCTCGAAAATGAAGAGGCAACTGATCTCTGCATTAGACATGGTCATGAATATGTTAAAGCACACAGAGCTGTCTTCGTCGCTCGGTCGCCACGTTTTGGAGAGAGCATATGCATAGATGATCAAGACCCAAGAGAATACATTGACTTCTCGGAGTACATTTTCAATCGCAATGTCTTATCTTCGCTCATTAGCTACTTCTATACCGGAATGATCGATGACGAAATGAATTTAACTTCTGATGAAGCAGTGGATGTGCTCAAGTTCGTCATGCATTACGAAGTTACTGAACTGTACGGATGGGCGGAGCAGCGAGCGATCAGTATGATCAAGTTGAGTGTGCAAAACTTCACGAGTATTGTGCAATGCCTATACGTGTACAGAATCGACATTCCGCACTTTGCTCGTATGATCGAAGAGTTTGTAAGTTCCAAATCATGGTATATGTGCAGTATATTCATTTCTAGTTCTTTCGTAATCGTCTCGACATTGTGAAGACTATCGAATGGAAGAGCATGAAGAACGTATGCTACGACTCGCAGAACGAGCTCATGGAAAACGTTGTTCTCTGGGCGGAAGCGGCATATGGTTCGGTTTCCACCACGGTCACCCAGACCACAATGAGAAAGAGACGCTTTTCTAGTGCCCAGTGAAATTAGCACAGCGCAAATTTTCATCAAAATCACTTTTCTTCCCATTACTTATATTAACCTCCTTCTTTTCTACTCCGTTCTCCTCTAGTGGCCGCACCGAATATTTCGAATTTTTGTGTTGTCTATCTCATTCTACAAAATGCAAATAATATACTGAGGGTTTCTCTTCTCAGCGTTCACCTTTGCGGGCCAATTGACCGTTATCCTCATCCAGAACATATATTATCGAGTGCAACATTCGCATAAGTTCAGAGTTCTGTTTTCTGTGCTGTTCAAAACGTGTGACGCTATCGTTGCCATCAGATCTTAAATACTCGATTTCCTACGATCGTCACTGATCTGTGTTGGCCTGTTTTATGCAGTTGTAAGTTCCTGTTAATTATCAGAGTACTGCAGTCCTATCGAATAAACTCAATCGTATCAACAGATAAAGTTAGACTACACTGCAGTGTAAGCGTACATGTAAAAAAATGTTTTTTTTTGTAAATAATGAATCGTGATTTTGCAAAAAAGGACAGTGTTAGTGAAATCCAGCCTGCATTGCACGAAATGGTCAGCGTTCTAAAGAATGCAGATATACCGATAGGATTTCGGACTGACAAGTTGTTGCACTTCGATACCCCTTAAGATCCGCATACAAAAGTATAAAAGTGCTCATCAGATGTTAGCTCATGACTTCATATGTTCATTTGCCCTATCTTTTTCTTCCGCCCTCAATTGTTAGACGCAGAGAGTATAGGAGGACATTTGTGGCTTATTAATTCTGTTAATTAATTCACCAAAAAAAAATGAGTGGACAAGTGTTGAAAAGCACACGGAAGACGTCATGGCCATACTGGCAATTCCCAAACAGAGCAGTTTTAATTTTCACAAGTAGTGCGCTCAAGCATAGGCGAACGTCAATCGACGAATGCAACTGCTTTGCGTGGCCCCTTGGAGGACTTTTCATTATTGATGTCCGCCAGCACAACTATAGTTTGCGCGGACACTTGTTAACTTTTTTGAGGCCTTTTCAAAGACTTGTCGTCACGCAGGGTGTTCATTTTTTGGGGTAGACGAACGAATTAATTTTATCTTAGAGGACTTGCAAAATCAGATGTAAATGAGAAATTTCGGCTTACTTCACGCTGTTGCAGAACTTCAGTACTTTCTTTTTGAAAACCGTTTACCGTTCATGACATGGGAAACTAGGTAGATTTGCAGAACAAAACATGCTGACACCGATGGTCTAATTTTTCTGTTCGCTGTTTTGATAGATTCTTGAACAATTCCATAAAGATCTCACTGGATGTCGTTGAATGAACGGAAAGTTCCTCGTCAACAACCAATGAGTTCCGAATGAGGAAATTCATTTATTCAAGTTCCGAGGCTCATTAAGTCGTCTAAGCACGTCTATGGAAATGGATAATTAAGTTTCTGCCCACCGTTGTTTTTATGCGTTTGCTGATACGTGTTGCGAGCGGGGAACGAACGGTTGGGTGCTTTGTTCAGAAAGCTGATTAAGCACTTATTTTTTGGCATTCGCTGCATTGCCCACTCCCAAAGTTATTGAACCCTTTACGTCTCGTAGCATCTCTTATAACATTTGTTTTATACAAAGTGGTACTTCTGTTCGTCTGTGTAGCCTAGAGGCTAATCAACCTCATGCAACATACCCTTGCTTCGTTAAGCGAAGATCATGGAAGTAGAATACTGTTCATCTGTGCTTTTGCATTTGTAAGCCCTTGCCGGTATTGGAACTTCAGTAGAAGAGCGCAGAACAAGAGCTGAACAGTGCTGAACAAGAGTCCATTGTCCAACGGGTTTGCTCGACCAAGATGTCGGGAAAGATAGCAGTTTTCGTAAGTCAAACATTCCACTACTTCATATTTGGGTCCATTTGTGTGTTGTCTGTCCCAAGGGTGAAAAGTCACTAGTGACCATTTTCGGGGCCCAGGGTTTCGCCTACTTGCGAACCCAGCCAATAACGGGTGTGACTCTTCTGAATAATCATTCTGAATTCTGAATAATAATAAGTTTTTCTAATCTCCCGAGTCGAAGATCAGTTTAGTCAATTGCGAAGCACGAAAAGAAGTCACTTAAAAATTCTATCACGAAGAAAAATCGCATTGTACTGTTTACCAAAACTTACATCTACATAATACCACACGTGCTTTCCGATGCAGTTAACGTGTAGCAGTAAAAAGTGGAATCAGTTGACTCCGATGAAATAAGCTGTGATTGTGATTGTGCTGTGATTATTAAGCTGTGATTCCTAGGATTCGTAGAATAACACGAATGCGTTGGTTTCAAACTTACTACTTAGGTAGCAAAACCAGTGTTTGTTTGATCTTCGCATCCGGTGTTCGCACAGTATGCAATGAGCGCCTTTAGATACGAATATTCGAAATTACATATACGGTGCCATATTTAAACAGTCTCAAATTCTTTGTTTGCCGACATAATACTTTTCAGAACACGTTTTCAGATCATCTAGGACTGTCCAGGACCACTCATTCATATATTCGTTGTTTATTCCATCTATCTTACTTCAATTCTCATTTCCCAAACACTTCCTTGCACCAGTACTAGTTCTCATCAATAACTTCGACCCCCGCTTCTGCGGTGGCGGCAACCCACTTTTTGCCGGTCCTTCTTCATCATCTCCTGGCGGCTTCTCTCCGCCGCCGTTTCCTACCAAGAAGCAGCGCCTTGGGGGCGCTAAGGGAAGCCGCGCCCACCGCGCCCCTCCATTGTGAAGGTTCGAAGCTAGGCGCGGGCCGGCGCCGTCGTTCCCCACCCATCGATTCGAGGATATCGATTCAACGGCTAAACGAGTAGTGAGAGTAGTTGCCATAGTTGGAATAGCCTCCGGGGGTCTTCTCCCCTTTGGAGCGTGCCCTTCTGCAAAACGGCCGAATCAGTAAACTTCTGGATATTTCCTACTTCCTTCATGTCTTCTACGTAAATTTCCGTTCACTAAATGTGTTTTCCCCACTCGTCTAGTGTTCGTTTCCGTAATGGCCGACGTGCTTTATACGTGTTGCATTTTCCAATTTCTCTGGAAGCCACACAATTCTCATGTTTCATCGCTCCGGGTAACCGTTGGCGGCGGTGCTAACGACGTATGCGATTAGAACGCCTTACAAGGAGGGTTGCCCGATGAATCCCGACAATGGTGGCGAAATTGAGAATGCATATTCGATTCCGTCTTTCGCGCTTGTCGGTTTCAGATTTGTTTGTTATTAATCCTTTAAATTCACGACGTATCGTCGCGTTTCTTTCGCAGCTTCGTCTTTTTGTTATAGGAATAAGTTCATTGAAGCATTGGGAAATTAACGAACCTTTCCTATGGTTTACGTGCAGTCCAAACAGAGATTATTCACCGGAAACTAATGCGACGTTAGCTTCGTACCAGTGCATCATATCTGGCCAACACACCATATTCATCAACACTTACACGCGAGCAAATCACGGGATTTCAGGCATTTGAATTGATTCGCTAACGCCCGCCGAGTCTCTATAATCAACTCTCCCCTCTCGTCCTTTTCGACCGCGGTTAATTGCGTTTCGCACGGCCCGCCCGTGTTCCCAATTCCCGCTTTCGGTGTTGTGTTGGCACGCGCGCGTATCTGAGTGGGGCTGCCGAAATGCGAAACGACAAAACAGCTCAATTTTGCAGATAGCCACTGGAAGGGGGATTAGCTGAAATCGCGAGCAGCCGGCCGGCCTCTCTTCACCCAGCCTTCTTCCTGAACAAGCAGCTCCAGAGTCAGCATGGTGCGGATTCACACAGGTTCGGCGGAACCGGCCGCTGACCTTAACAAGGAGATGCCGTTGCCGGAGATTCCGATGGCTGTGACGGAGACCACGTTTCCACCAACGACACCGCCACCTCCGCCTCCTCCACCCGTACCGACTACAAGTACAGCAGCGCCTGAGATTTTCACGTAAGTTGCCTAATAGGATCGTGGCAGGTGATTTCATGTAGCAGAGAACCCTATAGAGCACATGGGCGACTTTCTCATTTTCAGATAAAAAAGCCGCAGTTGCTCATTGAGTTCCATGATTTTGACTCAGCTTTATTCATTTCATCCCTTTGTAAAAAAATTAGATTAGTTTGCTAGCAGCGCGGCCCTCCAAAGAAGCGCTGAATAGGACGGTATTCCAGAAATGTGACGCATCAAGCTGTCATCCGCTATCTGATCCCCTCGTCTTTGGTCGGAAGCCGCTTTTTCTAATACCTCTTCTCCAGTTTCCGCTTTTCTTCGCTGGTGCAAAATCGGAAATCCCGATTTGCCGTCAATGGTCCGCTGTCCCCATTATCGCATTTGCTGAAGCCACATTGACGACTATCATAAGCGTTTCGCATTTCAGGACGACAAAAGAATCAATGAAAGATTACGTCGTCGATAAGGCCATCGATCTGAAGGACAAGGTCAAAGAAAAAGTGATGGCCCATACTGGAAGTAAGTGTTTACATTTGGACATACGTATTTTCGTAGTAATTATTTTCACAAGGACTTGTGCCTCCTACATGTTTTTTTCCGTTGAAAATTGTGAGTTTCATTGGAGAAATTGCGCTTTCCCTGATACGTAAATGTCAAGTTCAAATTGGTTTCTCATAATGTATAGCTTGAAGAAGACAGAAGCATTCAGTTATTTATGGCGCAGTAATAAATTCTGGCGTTTGGCTTATACGTCTATTTAATGAACTATATAAGAGGAAGCTCGCACAAAAACGATTAATATTCGATGGAAAAGAATAACTGAATACCACTAAATACGATCACACTATAGCCGAAAAAGACGTTCGATCCTGCGATGCATCACTCGTTCACAGTCAAAATATGTGATGATCTCGCACAATAAATTATTACCACACCCTTGTCTCTTGAGCTTTTGCTAGCCCCACTTGCTTATGCCCAATCACGTAAACATCTTGTACGTATATATTGCATAAACTACAGGCGTACGCTGTGATCAATTTTGTGTACTTTCAAGCTTGCTTTTTCATATATGTTACCTTAATTTTATTAAGTTTATTAATATTTTCGGTAAAACCACATTTTTAGTGGCAAAATGCAATCTTCTATTTTCGCGGATTGTGTACGCCATTTTTCACTAAAGTTCATCGGTTCTCCAGCGCCATTTGGCGCAAACAAGCCAAGGTTCAACATTCATTCTATTCTTCAATTTTCCATTCACATTCCGAGCCATGAAATGCAATTATCTATTTATGCAGCGGCAATTTATTCATTTCGTTATCGCCATTTCCGTACGACCTTAAAACTAAGAGAGTGCCATGTATCCGGTTAACTTAATTTTTTCTTTCCATTGTTTTCGCCACCTATAGCGGAAATATTTGGAAACCTCTACTTGTTCTGATTCCACCAGCATACCCAGTGTAATGTGAAGTATAAAACACAAAACTAAGAATAAGGCACACTAGTCCTTAACGAGCCTTTGAGACTCTGGAAAACTTTGCTTCCTAATTACTATGTTTGCATGATACAGTGGTGAGAGGGGGGGGGAGCATGCAGAGGAGGGGCTCGGAACGCGCCATTTCCGTTTCACTCGAAGCGCCGCTTTTCTCGGACGTCTAATTGTCTTTCGCCGACTGGCGCCCGTGCCTTTTGACAAATGGCCCTTCTTGTTCCGCTGAAGTCGGCGGGCGCAATATCGGCAATAAGCGGTCTGCGTGTGGCACAACACATCACAAGCGTCCGACTTCGCGCCGTCGCCGAGCTTAGGTCCGCTATTGGAAACGGGCGTCCGCGCAAGGGAACATCGTTTCTTCTCCGCGATCTATAGCTTACCGCTGGGTCGGATAGCCGAAAAAAGAATGAATGCAGGCTATACTAGGAATTGGCCAGCTCGATTTGCACACACACATATAAGTTGTCATATCCTTGACAACTTCTTGAGAGTCACTGAGTGGACTGCTCTACTACAATCTACGCCATTTCGCAGCAAACCAGACGCACATTACAAGCATAACATGCTGTTATGAGAATATGGGATCCTATCCGTTCTTGGATGAGTGAGCAGAGTTTCCCTCAGATGATCACTGGATCACCGTAACAGATAGGTGGATCTGAACTAGAGTGATTTAGACATGCCAAAGGCCTACCGTACATCGGATAGGATCACACTTTCCGGTGCACTAAATATCGTAGTGTACTATCAGCTAAGTATCTTAAGTTATTCGTGCTGTCGATCTGTGAGAGGACTGCTATAGCGCACAGCGATGTAAATATATGTTTTTACGCAGATTATCGTCCTTTAATAAATATGTGTCTATTGCACTTAGTGATGATTACAGGTAGCAGTAGGGTTACCTCAAATGCGGGGTGAAATAGAAAACTATTCAACTAGTTTTTCTGGTATTTCCGTAGTTTACGAAAGCGGATGTTTGTGATATATGCCAAAGCTACACCGCATTAACATGTGTACAAGCTGCAAAAGCTAACATAAAAAAATTGCTGTGGCTACCAGAGCTCAGAATAGGTGAAATGCGAAAGGGTGCCATGTAGAACATTTCTGGGTGTGTGATTTTGTTCATTTTTTTAGTATCTCTTTCGGACACATAGCCATAACTTATGATCCTGAATTGAGTTATAACCATGAAAAAATCTGATCTTTTGACCTGCGATGTATTTAAAATGAACCATTTATTTCGATCTTTCTTTGTGCTGGGATCTACTGTGTCATTGAACGATTGAACTCTTGAACAGGCCACTGTTGTTGATTTCTCGTTATGTCAGCTTAAAAACTTTCTTTTCCAGTGCCCGAATGGGGATTCGTCTTATTTGGAATCGTGTGCCTTCTCATCGTCCTCTGCTGTACATATGCGCTCATACGGAAGTTGTTCGGAAAGAAAAGACATGGTGACAAGAATAAGGCCAAAGGTTTCAAGGGCTTGTTCGCGAAGAGCGGTCCTGACTTGAATGCTGCAACAAATAAGGTAAGCGTTGCAATACTTCCAAAGTGAGCATTTGATACATTCTGTTCGCGTTTCTACTACAGTCGGTTTCCAAAGGAACCATAGACTTCGTTTTAGTTCATTTGTAGGAAAATTTGGAAAACTTTCAAGACCACATTACCACAGGTACGACTGCGTTTTGTTTAGCTCGCCGCTGACCTAGAAGGCCTGGAGGAGAACATGGAAGAAAACGAAAAAGAACAAGCAGAAGAAAAAGAAGAAGTGAAGCTGGGACGAATTCAGTATAAACTCGACTACGATTTTCAACAGGGACAGCTGTCGGTAACCGTCATTCAAGCGGAAGACCTCCCCGGAATGGATATGAGCGGGACGTCCGATCCTTACGTAAAGTTATATTTGCTGCCAGAGAAGAAGAAAAAGGTGGAAACGAAGGTTCACAGGAAAACGCTGAACCCTGTTTTCAACGAGACTTTTATTTTCAAGGTGAGCATGAAGACGTCTCTGTCTTTCCCTATAGCTAATCACCGTTCGTCTGGTTTAACAACTTAGTCACATACTTGTTTGGTTACCAACGAGCGATTCCTCAAACTCCGCTATCTGCACGCACATATGTAATGCTAATCCAATTCCAGGTGCCTTTTGCGGAAATCTCGAATAAAACCCTCGTCTTCGCCGTATACGACTTCGATCGGTTTAGCAAGCACGACCAAATTGGGCAGGTCCTGCTTCCGCTGGGCAAAATCGATCTTGGCGAAGTGGTAGAAGAGTGGAAAGACATCGCGCCGCCACCAGATGACAAAGAAGCGGTCCGTTTCCGCAGCTGATTTATGCTAATCGTAACGGGGATTGCGCTATTTTAGGAAAAGAGTCTCGGCGATATTTGCTTCTCTCTGCGCTATGTGCCCACCGCCGGCAAATTGACGGTCGTCATTTTGGAGGCAAAGAATTTGAAGAAGATGGACGTCGGAGGATTATCAGGTGAGGGGTGGAAAACAAATGAGAGAGGGAGAAATGAGCAAGCGAATCGGGTAAAACGAAATGCAAAATCAAGGCAATTACCCTGAGCAGGACAAGAATTCTGAGAACAGAGCGGATGAGCGTGAAGCGCTATACTGTCACCTGTCGTGAGGTTTTGCCGCACTGTGGTAGACAGTGAAATAATCAGTGAATATCGGCCATTTTTATCAGGGCCTTACCAAGTACCAGATTATTCTAGCTTTATGTCCTAAGCAAGAAATGGTTGATGTAATTCTGGCAAAAAAACATCGCTCAACCATTGAAGTACACCGATTTACAACAAGTTATATTCACACACCAGTGAACCAATTCCCCACTTAAATCAACTAACATCAAAAATAAGTTGCTGACGTGTATCTCTCCAGATCCTTATGTAAAACTGTGCCTCCTGGACGGAAAACGCCGACTGAAGAAAAAGAAAACCACCGTGAAGCGAAACACCCTTAATCCCTATTACAACGAGTCCTTCCAATTTGACAAAGTGCACCCCGAAAAGATGAAGGTTACTTTTATTCGGCCTCTTTGGGTGGCGAATCTCTCGCTTTTGAAACTTTCTTATCCGTACTGAACCCTCTAAATGCTTTACTCCTAACTCAACCTTTGCGAATGCTTACCTATTCTTTCCCTCTTTTCCAGATCCCTACGTCAAGATTGTGCTCATGCAGGGCGGGAAAAGGCTAAAAAAGAAGAAGACGTCTATCAAGAAATGTACGCTGAATCCTTATTACAACGAGTCCTTCTCGTTCGAAGTGCCCTTCGAGCAGATCCAGGTTTGCTTCCCTTGCCATCTTTGTTTTCACTTAAATGTGTTCGCGCTGCTTGTTTGTGGGATTGTCGGCTTTGCACTTCTTGCATATGCGATGGTGAGGAGGAATGTGGAAACGAAACAGAGATCCGTCGGATAATGTTTCGAAAACACGCAGGGTTAATAAATTTGCCGAACTTGTGTAAAGCAGAAAACAGGACTATATCTGGATATAACTAGAGCATTGTCCTTACAGAGCAACACCATATTCGACAGGAAGAGCCACACTGCTAAACGCACATTGCAAGGGTCGATAGTAGTCAAGAAAGTATGGAACCCATGCAACTTTTGAGACAAATTTTCGAATCACTGTTTCCACTGTTCCCAGACAGATATCAGAGGATAATAGACGATTATCAGCATCCCAGTTTGGTTTCCACATCCTTCACTGGCCGCGGGTTCTGTGAACAATATGATGAATGTGCTTTTTTAGAAAGTCTCCCTAATGATCACTGTCATGGATTACGATAAGCTTGGTTCCAACGACGCGATCGGACGTTGCCTTTTGGGCTGCTCTGCGACCGGAGCCGAGTTGAGACACTGGATGGACATGTTGGCAAGCCCGCGCCGACCTATCGCTCAGTGGCACACGCTTCAGCCGGTGGAAGAAGCCGAAAACAAATAAATCCGTCAGCAAATAGACCCACCTAGTCTTCAGTACCGGTTTCGATCTCTCCATAGATTTGTAGATTTCAAATATTTTAACATTTCCACGTAGACGTCTCTGTGGCTACCCGTAGATTACGAGTGATTAAGAAAGGGCAAAAAATGCTAAAAACAGTAGATGGCACGACAGTCCGCAAATTTAAGTTTTCCGGGGATCGCACATCCCATCTATTGTACTTCTATGCAAGAGCTTCTTGTCACTCTTGTCACACCTATCTGAGAAGACAACCAAATCCATAGAACGATACTGTTTCCATCGTTTCCATTAAAGTTTATTATATTATATGACATTTGTGTTATGTATTCTTGTGCATTATTAAATGAAAAAATAAGAAAGTAGTTGGCGTTGCTGGAACGCTGGCATATGAAGATATCAAACACAGAAAACCAACATATCAGCATTTCTTTTGTAGAAGATGTGGAAGATAGAGACACGTTACTGAACACTTTACACTGTAAGCAAAGCATTTATCATGCATGCCACCAACTTTGGGAAATTATGTCCACTGAGTAACTTCATGATGTTCTCGTTTGTATTTTGTTCTTTTCTGGAGTAGAAATATAGCACTGTGCTTGAAATTTGATTTAATTCAGCAAAGTCTACACACAAAATGCTCATGCAATAACGTATTCCTCCGTCTAAACCAGTGATCCAATGCTCTGATCGATGAAGAGCCACGACGTGCTATCCGGAAGTGCTGAAATATACAAATGATATGACGGGCTAACTGGGAAATAAAACTAGCAAATACTGTGGATTCGAAAATAACACGTTCACGGCGTTTTTGGGAGAAGGCGCTTGTCTCTGTTTCAGAAAAATCAAGGGAACGAAAACCCATGTTTTCGATTGTTTATTTTAATTATCGGACAGTGAAAAAAGACGTGGCTTATGGCTTAAAAGACGTTGTCCCATAAGCCACAGCTGTCCTAAAATTTCCTTTACTATGCAGGTGTTACTAATCACACGTGCGCAGCTAGCTGTTTAGGCGATTTGAGGGTAGAAATCGTGGCGGTTCCTTTCTTGTCTCGTTTAAGAGGAGCACAGTTTATCGGTAAAAACGTATAAATGCGTGTATGCGTTGAGCGTTGTCCCATAAGCCACGTCTTTCTACCGGCTGTAGAACAATAGACACGCAAAGTTTGGGTGGAAATAGTATTTATAGCATAGCGATCCGTGCGCGGTTCTTTAAGCTCTGCCCTCCAACCCACGTCATTCTAGGTTGTCGATCAGTATCGGTCCAATTTTAACATTCGATTTCAATCGCTTACTTCTGGGAGCATTCTTATGCACTCACTTTCCTATATTCCCACCATTTGCATATCGCCTTCCTTTACGTCCGCAGTGGGTACGCCGACGTTTTATCGCATACGTTCAGCCGACGGCAATGGTAACCGTCTTGTACGAAGAAGGGCCGACACGATGCTTTTTACCGGTTGCTCCCATAGGCACATGATCACTTCGCTCGGACGAGTGAGGGAGTCGAGGGTGGAACGGTGTTGAGCGTAGCATACTGTTTACGCGTCCAGAATATTTTTTATGAGCATACGGGGCAGCGGTGGTCACTGGACGTTTTCCCCACCTTTGATGGAAAAGAGAACGATCTTGCGATGGTTTCCCACCGCGTGTTTTGAGTTTAACAGAATATTTTACGCGATAGTCGTGAATTTCAGAGCACCGAAAAGGCTAGCTATCTGAAAGTGCCGCTTTTATCCTGGCGATTGTAATAAAATGGTAGTTTCAGATATCTGGATACCTGGCCAAATGTCCTGGACAACAGGTGGACATCAGCGAATGATGTAAGTTTTTTTCGATAGTATAACAACTAACCTTTCTTATCGCTCCTAGTCGCTTTCTTAATGACCATCTTCAAAAAACGTTTCGTTGTTTCGGGAAATGTGCCCCAGTAGTGCACCTACATATTGCTTAGAACAATGTTTCAACGCTATTACCTACCATTTCAATGAAGTGTCCAGCTACCACGTCAACTAGCATCGAGTTTAGGATTAGCCCTACTAGCACAATGACCATGCTTACCATCGTGGATTCTGTCGTTGATGGTACATAGTCTCCGTAGCCTAGACATAACGCTTGAGAACTGCGTTAGTCTTCATACCTATCGAAAGTATCGACACACATGAGAAGTAAACTGCTTCCATGATATTCCACGTAGGTTCCCAGTAAGCGATCGGAACGCCCATGAGGATAGGATAGCTAATTGGTATCACCCACAAAAGAAATGTCGACGCTTCGTAGTCTTTGATTTCGTGTTCACGATCGAATAGCCGGACAACTTTCAGCGTAACGCGCAAGAATAGGTTTGCAGCGAACTTTGCCAAATCGCCGAGAGCTACCAGGGCAAGAGGTACGCCGAGTAAAGCGTAGATGACCAGGGCTGCACGACCCAGTGGAGTGACAGGGGTGACGTCTCCATAGCCTATGGTCGTTAGGGCAGCGCTGAAATGATTGCGAACAATGATTGGGCATTCTAATTGCATCTCCACCACATATATATATTTGATCAGATCTTGAATTGTCTTTCTAGGAATACAAGAACCTTTTTGTCTCCGTTTGTTTTGCCGATTTCACGATTTCGTTTAATATGAGATCAGCGTGTCGCGGTGGCGAGCGGTCGGTCCCTCCGGTCGCTCTCTGAGCGTCGGGTTGGTCAGACAGCAAACCCTGTGGCAGTTGTGAGTATTCCGGCTTCGAGAGGGAATTGGGGCACCCGGAAGCCGTAGTCCCACCACCGCTGACAACAAGATGTCCAACGCCAGGAATCCGGCTGCGTGCGATGTCATCCCGAAGGTCGCCGACGCTCTGAGGACGCCACCACCGACGAAAACGCAACTTCTGGACCAGGGACTCATCTTTTCGAAGCATATGCGAGCTCACAAGCGTCCGCTATGCCGCAAACGCCCGAGAAGAAGAAGTTTCACCGCCATTTCCGGAGATGCGCGATTCCCAGATGCCCCGTGAAGCGCGCCGTCTACGACCGGTTCGACATCAACACCACGCCAGGAATTAAGCCGTCTACAAGTGATATCCTCTGTTGTCTATTTTCGGTGTCATGCAAGGCGTAACGCCTTTGATTCATGAAGTAAAGTAAAGTAAAGTTGGATGATCGGGTCCTAACCAATACAGACCGACGTTCTATATTGGCTAGTGTACATAATAGTGCCTACTACAACAGATACAGAACAAGCAACCTTCTTGTTGATTTCCTCACTAAATTTTTAACCTACCTGCAAAACAAAACAGCTTTGCGGAAGGACCACATTTCCTCCGCGCAGTCACCATAAGGATTCTCGAAACTTTGCAGAATCGTGTACATGTAGTCGTTGATGAGATGCTTCGCACGTTCCTCTGCATTAGCGTCATCGCTCTCTGCAATACATTTGTGCATTCAGCTGTCGTGTGGAAAGACCACCCCAGGAGAATCGGCATATGCTGTTTAAGGAGGCAATCGTAAAACCTGCAATTGTGGCATACAACGAGTGTGCAGTTTAGGCGTAACTGGTGCTTATGCATTATGATTGTATGTTTCGTGCACTCCAGAATTTGTGGCAAAGAAAAATGTGTCTGCATAAACAAAAACAACCCAATAAGATCTTTTCAGAATGTGAGATCATTGAACCAATGACGAAATATGATTCAAAGATAATCACAAACGATCATACGAGAACTACTAAAAGTTGTCATTTTTTGTGCTTTCGAGATAAGTGAGTGGGGTTGTCCCGCGTTAGACGCTATCTTAAAGGTACAAGAGCTGAAAACGGACCCTAGAATTCAAAGGTCACAGCGCTAATCTCCTCACCATTTACCAATGTCGCAAATCCGTCAATCAAAGCCTGTTCGGACTCCCTTTTCGCCTTTCGCACTCGATCGCACTCAAGCTGTTCGTGGCCACTTTCCAAGAAGCGGAATAGGACTGCCCCGATCAGGACGACGCAAATGAGGATACCGACGATTACGATATGAATCCAAATGTGTGCCCATCGGTACTGCAAATAAAATACTATAATTTTTTATTGTTAGAACTAAGGAGCACCTGAATATGTGAGAGCAGCAGCGTCATCGGCCCGCCAGGTGCGCAATTACACACTTGCGTGCGTTTCAAAAAAGGGAACGTGATGCGCGTCCGCTAACCGCCCCGCTAACGCACCATTACATATGCATAGATTCATTTGTTTCTGGTCTTTTATAACGCTGTTAAAGGCGTAGACACCTTTGAACTCGAGAGTGTGGGCAGAGGTAGATGGTGCTTGCTATATGCTTGTTTTCCGCTTCAGTAACTCCATCTTTGCGTTAGTAGTGGAGAATAAGGTGTCGGCTGAGTTTGATAGAGTCATAAATTCTTCAAAAGTTTTACTGTAGTTGGGCCAATTTCATTGCTCAAGGCAAAGACTGGGGCCACTGAAAGATTTGTCGACTGCATGCAGCTAGCTTTTGCTATGGTCTTATTTTACTTATAACCCGCACTGAAAGTTGGGTAAGCATTGATATCTCAACAAGACGGGATGATAAACGATATCAGAATTGCGAGTTCAATCAACCCGAGGACAATCATGACCAAATGGGGCATTGTCGGTGGCAGTGATGTTCAAATTAAGGTTATGCAGAACTGTGATACCTAACTTTAAGTCCCTTGAAAGTGATGTCACAGTTTGAAAATGACCAGGGACAGTATCCCCCACAGTGTGTTGTTGGGATACAACACAAGAGCTTCTGCAAAGACATGTTTCACAAAGACATGTTGGTGCTTTCACTCGTCATGCTCTACGTAAAGCGCGCTGTAGATAACTTGGTTCGATCTGCAATTACATGTTAACACAATTGAGCAATGCTCTTCTAGGAAAACAAAAATAAGCCTCAAAATTTAGGCAATTGGTCTGACCTTTTTTGTTAGCTGAAAAGCGAAAAGTGCAGAGCTGTAGGCCTTAGTGAAACCGTGTATTCGGAAATTCACAAATATCTCTGTCCCTGTGATATAATAGCTTGCTCTAATACTAATACTTGCTCTAATACTAATGCTCTAATACTCTAAAAAAGTTCACATGAGGTTTTCGTAGCATATAAATAGAGCGTTGCTACGAGGTTCCGTTGAATGTTTATAGTACGACTCTCGTGTTGTAATGCCTATGGTATTCGTTCACTAAGCAGACGACAATATAAAAGCACACAGCAGTCACCCCATATCAGAAGTTCGTCTGTAAAATGTACGCATCCGCTGCATTACTTCTTTGAACTTTCCGACATAATAAGTTTTTCTGTTTAAACAGCAAAACACTACTGAAGATGACTATACCATGGTATAATATATTTCGAACTAAGCAACAGTATAGAGGCAGATTGCACATCATAGTACGAGTTGACCCTACAGTATGGCATACAATCTGAGAAAAGCCCTTGGCTTCAACGTTTAGTTTAGTGTTTACTAGACCAAACCTAGATGCTTGGCCACAAAAATGGCATTCCTAAACTGTGTAGATGCCCCTTCACAGCGCTAGTGCTTCTTGCCCCAGTAGCGTGATATTCTGTGGGATGAGATGTAATAGCCATTCGCTTCTAAACTAGGACAAAAGACCCTTGTAGAAAGCGGGAAAGTCGTCCCTTAAGGCTCATTCGCTTAGCTTGTCTACGTGTGACTGTTTACGCAAAACCAAATAAAACTGCAAAGTCATGATGCTTTCGGATCGGGCTATCAAACTATCAAAAGAAAAAAATTTTAGGTTAACTTTACGTAGGTTAACTTAACTGTCGCTTAGCTTCAACTTGACTGTCGCGCAGCTGTTTCGCGTAGCTAAGCGACAGTCAAGTTAAAGCTAAGCGACAGTTAAGTTAACCTACATGGCAAGTCCCAAAAAATATTTTCTTTTGACGGTTTGATGGCTCGGTCCACAAGCATCATGACTGTAAAGTTTTATTTGGCTTTGCGTAAATAGTCACACGTAGACAAGCTAAGCGACACCAAAAAGGGCGTTTTGTGTCGCGCAGAGTATAAATGGGCCTTTAGACGACCGGAATGTGCTAGTTTTTTAAGTTTTACACATATGTGATACTACCGTTATCGATTTAGCGCACAGAAAAGGACGTGGGCAACGGATCTCTGTGAGTCACAGATAAGCATATAAACACATCCGGCTGCTGAAGATAGATTACTTCTTGAGGATTAGTCGCGGATACAGGATATTTTATACGGAAGCCGATTTCTTATGGGACATATGAGAGTACATAAATAATGACGTCGGTGTAATTGGACAGCCACCTTTATCCTTCAATATATGTACATTAGCAGTAAAGACAAAAGAAAATTTAAAAACCAAAGCCAACTTTGTTTCTGTGTGTTTTTTTGTGGCAGACTATAACACTGCATCTCTTTATTTAGTGTCTAAAACTCATTGTTCGGATGTTTATAGACACTTGTTCCAAACAGGTCGTTGTCAGAGTGTCAGATTTCTTTAATTTATGGTTAGGAAACCATCACAGAAGAATGTATACTGACTAACCATACACTCATTCTAGTAGCGGTATTAACCAGTTATTGACATTTAATTTTAGTGGATGACGTGATTGTTTTCTGCCAGATGTGCAATTGTTCCACTTTACATTTTTGAATCAACAACGACGGATAAGACCAACTAGTTCAGTTGAGTCGGTTCTGAGACAGCGAGCAGATGACCCGACCATTGCCGACCCAAATGAAAAGCTGGAAAACATAAAGTCTATAAAGACTTGGAAGGCATAGACTGAACTACCAACCCCACCATTATTCTGACATATCATTAAGGCGACTATACTGTAGAAGTGCAAAGGCCAGCGACGTCTGCGATTGCGCGCGGAGGTCATAATCAGCTTACGCAAATGTGCTCATTGAGCAGGGAAGAAATACGAGATCTAATAAGCGATTAGTAGTGTCGTAATTGTGTGGTTGACGAGCAGAAGTATAAGTAGAACAAAATGCTTAAGACTAAGCCCTTTTACAAGACACTAAGGTGCTTGAACGACGAAACTGCAAATTACAAGTTTTGCTATCGATTATCGTATGTATTTGTGATGACCATTCACTAAACAGACATAACTGGCGTTCCTTAAATACTTCCTCCAATTACCACAAACGTTACAAAGCAGTTGATCGATGTGTCAACCGAGCTTTGAAGTTCCGATGGGCGCTGGACGTCAGCTGTGCACATAACAACAGCCGCCTGGTGCGTGCTGCCAGAATAAGCAACTTTTTTTGATCTCTTGGTTGACATAATATTTTGATAGGATCTCACGGAAGCGAAACAAACAGAAGTGATTGCTATCGTAATTCAGTACTCAAGACTTAAAATATTGGCAAATGTCGCGTTCAAGTGAATCTTCCTCACTTTTTCCCCACTTTTTCGCCCACTTTTTCCACAATTCGTTATAGGAATACTCTTTGTAGAAGGTTCTCTTCTGGAACCGCTTCTTCATGCGCAAAACGAAAGAGAAAAGGAAGTTGTTAGCAAAAGCTAATTCCTGTATTTCATAAAATTCGTTCGATTGACCGACCATAAAAGCGTTGCTTTAAACTTCTCCGTCAAGATGCATAACATATCGTGTCCCTCGAGCCTTTTAATACCAGCCAATTCTTGTCGACCCCTACAAACATGCTCCAATTCATAAACACAACGTTCAATGCTGAAACGACATGTTGTTTACGCTTTACGGTGCTTGAGAATTCACGACAAACAATTTTGCTGTTGACTAAACGCGGTTGTTTACTTTTCGGCTCCGTTAGCTACAAATTCCGGGTAAATCACGCAAAGTGATATTTATACGTCCGTCATAATTACGTTGTAATGCGCATAAAACAGCAATATTGTAGTCAGATATGAACGAAACGGAAGCGTATAAAGAGATGAATGTGGCTGAACAAACATCAGACAACGCTGTAAAATATTAATAAATGGAGTTCAAAGTTTGATCAGGCTATATCTCCCGCATAGCCAGTCCCTTTGTAACCAGTTCTTGAGTCAACAACCTGTAGATTATAGAGCTAGGAATCGGCGATCGCATTAGTCGTCAGCTGTGCAAACTGCCCCAATAGCAAGGTCCGCACGTGTCTTCGCAAAAAAAAGAAACTTTTTTACTACGTTTTACGATCGTTTAGCAAGCGCTCTGGAATTAAAGACAATTGGGTTCCGATTGGAATCATTGCTAAATGTACAACATATGTTATGGTGTGAATACTGATTCGTTCACTGATCATTTCTGTTTATAGTTTCAGCCCTTGATTTGGCCATTTCGGCCAAGACGATGCAGACGTCGTGACAGATGTGCCATTTGCGCTTACCATAGATGACGCTGAAGGTCATTCGCCCAGACCTGTTTATAGAAACCTAGAATTGGCAATCGTTTTCAAACGATTCCACACAAGTTAAAGTCGCATATCCGTTGGCTTTAGCTCCTAACGAGGTCTTATGACAGTGATATTCAGTATGCTTACAGCTTTGGACGCTTGACAGTATATGGACTTTGCTACTGCGTAGTAACTTATGTCGCTTCTTGTGTGGTCCCCCAATGACACGTTCACGTGACCGAATTCCCAAAGCTCGTTATTGACAACCCCAGCAGTAATTTGATTTTCTGTTTGCCAATGAGCTCGAAATTCTGAGTTGGCTGCAAACTTTGCATCAGCTGTATCGATGATAACTTAGATATGCGATCACCATAACGCTTTTTCCAATCTATTTAACTAATTGCTGTAACTCGATTTTTCCACTAGGTCTTCAACAGCACGATCTTAGCTTGCGCTTGTGCTATCCATATACTTCACGAATATAGCACATTGGAATCATCCATTTTGTGACAAGGAACTAAATAGTAAATTTATGGGAAAAGTTAATTTGTTCCCGGGCATCGACAACGACACGATGAGTTTGCGTCAGTTTCAACAATTGAGACGAGAACCGGACCTTCGAAGCCACTTCTACGAGTGTGACAAGTGTGCCTAGCGCGACAGGCCACTTCACATATCCTATTACGCCTTCAATAGCATGTTCACGAATTCGCAGCGCACCCGCATAATTACCATATCTCCCATGACCTCCGCACGCGTTCCGCTCCGCTCAATCACATCAAACAGCGTTCAAAGCGATCGCCGCCTCCCCCGTCGCCGCTTGGTGCCCCCCGCTCGTCGCCTAACAGCTTGGCAGATCTTATTTCTTTATCGCAATAGCATGTCGTAAATCTTCGGTCAAAAGCGCAGCGCCTCATAATTACAAGCCTTGTGCAGCGAGGCGACTCAACGTTTTGGCCTGCTATTTGTGAGAAACGCATCGTATATAACAACATTTTCTTTCCGAAAATGAGAAAACAAGTGCCGAGCAAAACGACAAAAAAAACGAGCAAACAAAAACACGGCGCGAAGAAGGCCAAGTCAGCATGTGCGCCGTCGAAAGAAATCACAATAGGGTTGTAGAGTATATACGTATACCTTTGTATTTGACTTTTTCGGAATATCACATCATAAACAAACAATGAGGGAAAACGTGGATAGAAAGATCTACGAGCAACTATGGACACGTGAGCGAAAGATTCGGGTGATGAAAGTGCGGAAAGTATAGTAATATAAGAGAGATGGATCATGGGGTGGGGGTAAGGCAGTAGCGAGGTTGTCAGCATCGCGAGACCAGCAAAGGGTATATGGATTTGGACGGATACGGGAAGACAGTTTCGGGGTTGATGAACTTTGTACACGACCTCGTCATGAGCGGAGTTCAGGACACATTTGGAGAGACCTGCATCTAGGATAATCAATGAAGAAAGAGTCGAGTAGGAATGGAAATGACGCGTCTAGACACTTTTTGTACAATATTTGAGTATTTGCTTGTGAAACCTAATTGGGAAGGATTGAGTATAGGCGGAAAGAAGATTTGCGACATCGTCAAACACCTGAGCGGAAAGACACACCGGTAAGCACTCTAGGAGAAGTTGTAGTGACACAGAAAGGTGCGAGGCACAATACTATTGTCAAAGTTTTGCATATCTTTACCAAAGAAAGAAATCAGGGCTAGTGACCCGGTCGAAGTCCGAAAGCGACGCCTTCCTGGAGTCGTCGCATCATCTCCGGCGCGTAGCCCGCACCGGTAGCCATCATTGCCTGCTGAGCAGCCAAATTCAGAGCTGGATGTCCGGCTCCGGCACCGTGGCCCATGAGAGCGGCCGGATTTCCGGCGGCAGCAGCAGCAAGCATCTGCTGTAACTGTTCGAAACCCTGCGGTCCACAGTTCAATAAAGACGCCTGAGCAGCATGAGCGGCCTGTTGATGTGCGGCTTGTTGAGCAGCTTGTTGAGCAGCTTGTTGAGCAGCCTGCTGGGCAGCCTGAGCGGCCTGAGCCTGGGCTTGAGCTTCGGCTTGCGCACGGGCATGAGCAGCTTGTTGATGTGCTTGAGCCTGAGCCAAATGTGCCTGTGCTTGCAGAAACAGCTGCATTTGTTGGCGTTCTGAAGAGAACTTTGTTGAATACGGAACTGCTAGAGCGAGTTGTTTACCAATGGGATTCATCATGGCGAACGCGGCAGCGGTGGCTTCTTGGTTCGCCGCTCCAATACCGAACAAGCTGGTAAGGCTTGCCTGTGCCGCAGCAGCAGCAGCTTGCGCTTGCGCCTGTTGTTCTTGTTGTCGCTGTTGATGTTCGCGTTGTTCGCGCTGTTGCTGTTGCTCCCGCTGTTGGAATTGTTGTTGTTGCATCAAAAGCGCCATTGTTCGGGGGTCGAGCACAGAATTTGGCATGATAAACTAAAATTGAGTTCATTAAGTGAAAGCTGATCGCGACCGGCAATATTGACTTACCCCATTAGGAGCTGCCGATGTCGGAATCGTCGCCATACTCGCCTGATTTTGCCGTATCTGCTCAGCTTGTTTCTGTAGCGCCTGCTGCTGCTCAATCTCCATCATCATTCGCATGTGCTCCTGTTGCTGTAGGATAGCCAGTCGGGGATCGAACAGTCCGTTGCCGACCGATACGAAAGGAGGCATCGCAGGGGTTGATGGGGCGATGCTACCGTTAATAGTTGGCAAACGCGTCTGGCTCATGAGTACCGAGGTAGCCGACGGTGTGGCCGCGCCGATGTCTACACGACTGCTTGGTGTAGTTGGTAATTCCTTGATGGCGCATTGAGGATACGTAATGACATAATGAGGTATTACCTTCTTAGCTGTAGCAGTAGGCGTCGACCGCGTGCAATTTGACCTCCATTCGGATGGACTCGTCCGCACCATAATATCTGTTCGCGCACAGGATATTTCTGATTTTCGCCGTATAAAACGGACAACGGTACCAGTTTTCATCGACTTCAAAGGAGTGTTGTCAGGGAACACCTCATCTGGCCCATCGTCAATGATTTCCTCAATTTCGTCGTCGTCCGTGGAAACGTCTTTTGGCGAATCTGTGTCATCCATCGGTTCTTGCTTTACGTTTTCCATGGGAATGAGCGTGGGTGCAGCTGTCTTATCTGGACTTTCCTCGGTCTTAATCGGCTTCGTCTCCGCCGTGAGCGTCGGACAGACGGCCGATGAGGTAGATGGTTGATCCGAGTGACCGCACACTCCGTTTGTTAGCGGTTGGTCGACTGGCTCCTCCTTTGGCTCTTCTTTGGGGATTGAAGTTTCCTTCTTGATTATAGCAGGCGTAACTGCTGATTCGTCTGAGCTGGTCGGCGAACCTTCAACTGTTTCAAGGGAAAGGGATCCAGCAGAAGAGGATGACGGCGAATCAGCGGTTGGAGCTTCGGACGGTGACCGACTGGACTCCTTCGGCCTCTTTTTGGAATTGCCGTTCGGAAGTGCCTCAGTGTCGTTTCCGTTCACATACGAACGAACACTTCGTTTACGCTTGTTTCCGTTTCGCACTATCAAGCTGCCATTCTTTTTTTCATCGTCACCACTGGCCGGCTGAGGTGTTCCATTCTGGCCATTGGCTGTATCGACACTTGACGTCCGTTTCCGGTCCTTCTTACCGCTAGTGCGTGTGCGCACGCCGTACTCCTCGTCACCGGCGTCACCATTCTGGAAAAAGCGCAAAGTTGGAAAGTTCAATGGGAATTGCATCAATTTAACTTACCATACTTCCGTTCGGGCTACTTCGTGACTTGAAGAGACAAGGTGGCACAGTGGACGGCCGATCGACGGGTCTCAACTGAGCGTACTTCTTGTAAAATAGTCGACAATCGGTGCACAGCAGCTGTCGATCCTTGCCCGCATGGTGCCAATCCTTGCTTTCTGCACGACAAAATCAATCATAAAGGCTCAAACTTTTTCACAACTCACTGGAAGAGTAGCAGTGATGACAGGCGTAGCTGAGCTGATTGCCTTGGGCCTCCATCTCTTCGGTTTCGGTTTCAGACGCCGACGCGTAGTCGTTTAGTTCGGTTGACGCCGGCCGAGAGTTTTTCAATCCATTCGCCGTCTTCTTGCGGCCACTCGTAACGATAACGTTCCGTTGTCTCGTCAGCGCTTTCGGTTTCGTCGCATCTTTCGTCTTCTTCCATAAATAGTAGAACGCGACGAGCTGATCCTAAAATGCGGCGAACACATCAATTAGCCATTAGGCGATGGTGCGCTAATTACGTACCCGCTGATGAAGTGGAAGCAGCTCTTTGTGGATTTTGAGGAAGTTCTTTCCGTAGCTGCGGATGCCTTTTCCGAACTTTTTTGTTTCGTCGGCAGTGATGAAACTCGAATCGGCTGATAGCAGTTCGTCGTTGGCCTGCATCATTGTCAACGCGGCAGCCGCGTCATACCCGCATCGGTGTAGCTGCAAAGGTTCACAGATCGACTCGGAAGGCATGGCGCGTGTTACCAACCGTAACAAGAGCATCATCCGTCAAAATATCGTGCAACCGCGCATTCCTCTCGATGTCGGTGATCTTCTGATTTTTGAGCAAACTGAACATCCTGAACGAGGCGGCCAACTTCATATAGTTCTTTTCGCTTTCGGCGCAAATTTGCTCCGGTCTATAGAGAAGTTCATCACGATCCTGTTCATCGGAAACGCGTTCTTCTTGTAACGCCGGCAACTTCGCCTAAAATTGGAACAATTGAGTTACTGCTCACTCGAGCGTGGTTTAGCTTTCGTTTTCGGGAAGAACGCGGAAGTATGACATACCTGATAGGAGTTGCCGACACGAATTTCCCCTTGCACGGAAGCCAGCCTGCTGCTCTCCAGGTTAAACGATAAACAAGAGAAGAACGCGTCGTCGTGGCTGATGTCCTCTTCGTTCAGCGAGCTGATGTCCTTTGCAAATTGGACAGTGCACTTTCCTCTGCAAGAAAAATTAATTACTCATTTGAACAACATAAGGGCTACTTAGGGGTAGGAGGCGACCTCCACCATGGTGCGGACAACGTGACCAGCACGGCGGTCACGCGGTGATGTCGAGAAAAATGAGACAATCGATGGGGGGCCCGATGAAAGCAGCGCACAGAAGCGCTAAGAGGGGAGCGATCGAGATCAAGAACGGGCGCTACAAGGCCGTGTGGCACAGGCGCCTCTTCACAGCGTTCAATATTCGTCTCTTCGCCTCGTGTTCTCCCATTCCATAACCTACTGCCACCCGCACACCAGCCCGAATTGCCCGCCCAAGTCAGATGTACACGCTTTGGCTCCGATCCCACTTCCCCTATCCCTCTTCAAAGTCCCCCCGTATTTAATCTCTTTGGAGGAAGCTACTCGCAAAACTGCGTGCCGCCGTTCGCCCTATTTAAAGTCCTGCTCCCTCGTTCGTTCACTCCCGACTGCTTGCAAAGTAGATCGCGAGGTTAAATGACGGAGAACAAGCATTATTAGTCACTAACAGAATTATCTATCCCTTTATCCTAGGGGCTCAGACGAACTAGCTACTCAATGACACGACGTCATAAAGACTAAGTATGAGCGGAAAGAGAACAGGGAAGCTAGCAAATGAAGTTTTGAAACGAGCAAATCGAATTAATCCAAATGAGCTCAATGAAACTGTGGCTGGGCGGGAGCTACGGGCCAAGCAAGAGCAAAGTTTTGTGTCACGATGTTAGACTTAGCCGTAGTCGACAACAAGATGACCGGAAAGAAAAGGGGAAATAATATGCGTCGTAGGAGGGGCAAAAGGAAATCGGGCGTCCGCAAAGGTGAAAAAGAGGGTGAGGTGGATAATCGCTTGTCAACAATCGTGCGCGGCCATCAAAGGTCACTGAGAGTGTGGCGCCCGTGAAGAGGAAATCGCGAAGTGCCGTCTGTTGTGAGACGGCTCTCTGTTGCAGCTGACCAGCAGGCGGGCGATGAGTGTGGGCTCGGATGACGCGACCGTCGTCCGTCAGAACGACGGGTTGTTTGCGGGCCGCAAAGAACAAACACATAGTTATAGCGCTAATAACCCTGGGTCATTTGCGGAAAATCCATTTCGCGCCCATTTCACTAACCTTAACGCCGAAATGGAGACTTGTTGAGTATATTCTGAAGAAAAAAGTTCTCGGGACTGTGTCCGTGGAGTTGTCTTATAGCCAGCCTCGGTCCGATCTTGCACTATCAGTGAATAGCTCAACTCGGGCACGTCGTCCGGCCGGTAGTATCTGGTAACCTTGACTGACAACTGTTCTCGTTTCGTCTAAAATGCAATTAATCATTTTTTGGAAGCCATCGAAAGCAAATGGTCGTTCATTAAATATTAAAATTGATTGGGCGTCTAAACAAACCAGACTTTCTGGTTTTTTTATGCGAAAGTAACACAACCTCTCGCAGCACAAGAGATTGGGTTTGTTTATTTAGTGTGATCGGCGGCGATGGGCGAGGTGCCGGTGTCAATGTTTGCTTTCATATTTCATGCGGGGATCGACCGGCGGTCCTTTTCAAAAACAGTGAATGGTAGTAGGAGAAGTGTGGAAAAAGGAACTCTTCGTTCTGCGAAACACAAAAACAACAAATAGCCACTTTTTCGCTGTTTAGCCGCCCTTCACGTCTTCTTTTCTGCAGTACCGTTCGCCTCCTTTTTCTGCAAGCAATTATTGCCAATTGGAAAGTGACGGTCGGTGTCGCGACGGTTGATCGCTGGCGTCATCGCGCCCGCGCGCTGTCGTTCGCCTAGTGCGACTGGGTGGCGCTTCGTTGAAATCGTTGCCACCGACACATAAGTGTTAAATGAGTTGACATGCGACCCATTCGGCAGAAAAGTCAAGGAAAACATGAAAGTCAAAAGCAAAAGAGAAGTAGCGAGTGCGAGTGCGAAGGTATTACTATGATTAGATTGTATTGTATGAGCGCGTGTGTAAAAATCGAGTAAACACATGATGGCGTCAGCAAGTGTTTTTTTGCTGGTTGCAGAGAACAGGCCGGTGTGGTCGACTGGACAGGGGGTGATAAGAAAGCAAAGCCGACACAAAGTTGGTAAACACGCGGAGGGGGGCCAACGAGAGCAAACAGGGTGCGCGACTCGTTCAAGCGGAAGTAATCCAATAATCCGACGAGCGCCCGCCGGGACCATAGTGACTCCTTTTGAAGAAGACACGTTTTCTTAGGGAGGAACAACGAGGGCGCAGAAGTTCAGGGAAGCGCAAAGCACCCGGAGCGTGTCTATGCGGTGGGCCATGGGGCGTAAGCAATTGGACCCCAATTTATGTTAATGTAATTGGTACGAAAACGATTTGGGCATGAAATGTTTAGTTTTTGAGCGATGAATAATAGCGTAGAAGAAAAAACAAAGCGATGTAAGGACGTACCATTTTGAAGGTGCTGATTGTGCCAACCAGGAAGGGTTCCGATGGGCCGACGTCGACGAAAATGTTGTCGCCTGGCTTGTATCGAAGGCCATCGTGCGCTTCGAAACACTTGTACTCGCCGGACTGGCGGCTCTTGTAAGCCTTGCCGCGCTTTTTGCGCGAATAATCATGGTGGCGGTGGTTGTTCGTTCCAGAGGAGGACGGGTAATAGTAATAGGGTTCAACTTCCCAATGTCCTTGCTCGTTTAAGTCGCAGGGGCTGGTACCCGCTTCGTCACCCATCGCTTAATTCCAATGGGACAGTAAGCGGTGTATGGGGCTGCAGAGCGCCGTCCTCGTTGTCCACTGGCCGACCTCTAGCTATCTGGAATGAAAGAAGCAGATGTGAAGATATTCACTAGATAACACACGATGCTCGTATACGCTCCTTAACTTTCTTTACAGTTTTCGCATTCCATTTTTCGCATACTGTTTTTTGGCCTTTGGTGTCTTGACGCATCTCTCAATGTGCACACGCGGGTATACCAGAGGAGGAGGAGTTTTTGCTGTCTCGAAAACAACACCGGAATGTGTCAGTTATTGAAGAAGAATAGTCAGTCGATCGGTCGATTAGTAGTTAGAAAACATTTGAAGTGAATAGAATAACGAACGAGAGGCGAACAGCCGACAAGAGCACAGCGCGTGGTGCTGAGCTCGGAACGATCGACCATCGGTCGGTAAACAATGCAAAACGAGCATCATCGGAATATTGCACGGTGTAAAGGTGTGAATATGCTCGATGGGGAAATTATGACCCGGTGCGAAACCATTCACACGTCTTGTAAGTTGCAAAAGGTTGCTGCAAAAGAGGCACGGCGGTAGTGCGTGGTGGCGGGAAGAGTTCAAAGAGGTGATGGTGGCTTTCACTCGTGCTGGGCTATCACAATGAAGTTGTCCAATTGAGCATTATGTCAAATGGATGACAAGACGAACACGCGAAAAATGGCGAGTGATGTCCAATGCTCGTGGGCTCCAAGATAAATCCCGTTATGAGCGGTTCCGTCGACTTAAAACGGGTCGAAAAGAGATAATGACACCGAGCCAGTCAACTACTGTATCGTCCGCCATACATCTTATCGAAATGCTAACCATATGAGGCAGGCTTTGTAGAGGTGTTAAAGAATGTGGGAGTCCTGTGAGCATACGGTGGATGAGGAAACTATGGCGGGGCGCTTATAAGAAATATGTGTGTCCTCGCCCGAGTTATGAGGAGTGATGATGAAAACTGTAAGGTCCAGGCGCGCGCCACTGCAGCATGCACACGTCTCGCGCACCGAAGAAGACGGAAATAGAGAGCTGCGCAACCCCGGAGAAAGGGAGAAGAGAGAGCAACTGGACAACAGCGCCGAGAGAGAGAGGACGTCGTCGCGAGCGCGCATGTACGCGTCGAACGCACTTATTGTTATCTGCTCGGCTCGTGCTGCTGCTGGTAGTGAGTGGTAGGGCTGATGCTCTGTGTGCGACACAGAAATCATAAAATTGCGAGACGATTGACTAAAGACGGCTACCGACGAAGGCCGATGTCCTCAGCAGCTGATCAGCACCGCCCTCAGCAGCTGGTCATCATCACCGTTCATCATGGTACACATTTCAACACTCTCGAACACCTCTTTTGAAAACACCACCAGTACTGTAGCCGTCGGGCGCGATAGCTAAGTTCACACTGATCCACTTGTGGTCTGTGTGTATGTGAAGTGGGGGCATCGAAAGTGCAAAGAAGCCTCTCGGAAGAGAGAGGGTGAATGTTTGCAAAACGGTTTCAGTGCTTGTTCTAAATAGATTAAGTGCGATCATTTTCAGCAAGACACATTTCCAATTAAGTGCATTCCATTGCCGAGAGAAAGAGGCGGAAGAACAGCCGCACCAGCTGATTTTATGCTTCTCCGCTTCCTCAAACATTTAGCACTATTTACTCAAGCGAACGCACAAATTAAAGCTTTCGCTGCGTGTGGGATATAAGTGGTAGTCTTTGCACGGACGCCTTAATTATGCAGTCGAACGTAAACAACATTGAGAGCGCGATTATTGAGAAATAGACAAGCGAAATAACAGCACATTAAAATTCGTCATCTGCTTTTTATAGCCCGTTCCGTGTTTAAAAATAGCAAACAACCTTGTAACTGTGAGTTGTGTTGCAAGCCAATTGTCGAGGAATAAAAGAGCCCAATGCAAAGTGGGTCAATTGCATAGTTCGATCCGACCGTGGAAAAGCCGCCGGTGGTCCTCCAAGCGGAGGACGTCGATTATCAAACAAAACGCGGCGGGCCTCAGTTTCGCGTTTTTTCGACTTCGTTTTCATCTTCTTCGTCCGTTTTGCTCATGAATCGACACCACTGCCGTACGCGTGACCTCTACTCAGCGCGCTTCTCACTTTTCACCATTCGCGCGCACCACTTATCAGTTAATTTCAAACCAAAAACACGTCCGTCCGTCTGAAGATCATCGCGTACAAATCCCTTTCGGAAAAAACGGCTGCCCCTTTTGACAAATGGTTGCATATACTTGTTGATGGGTGTCGGCGGCAGGCGGCGGTGATTAGAGCGATGCGCTAAGGTTGTTTGTTATTGTTCGCAGGGGGTCAACTTCGGTTAGTGCCTCCTCCACCACCTCGTTGCCCCCGTTGTGTCCTCTCCCGTTCGCCCCTCATCGTCGTCGCCACTTAAGGTCGCCAACGGTCGAAATCGATAGGGGTGCGATGTCCTTTCGCACAAATTACATAATGCGAGAAGATAAACACATGAAAAAGCAAACAACTGTTTTAGGGGGATATGATTTGTGGTAAAATGTCTCGTCTTAGCATTTTATCGCTGTTATTGGAAACGAAGTCACAGCTCACACGAAACGCTGTCAATGAGCCATTGTAATCAGAATAAGCTACAAAAAACGAATCTTTTTTCATTTGAGAGGGAAAGAACAAAAATAAGCGGTCTGATAAAGCTATGCGATAAGAAGTAGCAAAACCCACAATGCACCTTAAGGGTTAGTTACAGACTATACATGGCTAGAGAGAAATACGGGAACGGATTCTAAGTACCTTAACGATTTGGGACAGCCCTAGTTGAATCGACCCAAGTCGATCAATCAATAGCCGATGAACCAGTTACAGGACGCCGTTGTCATGACGTCTTATAATCGACGTTGCTGACAACTGATCGAGACAACCTGTACTGGTGTTAGCGGAGAACAGTGATGCTCGTAACTACCTCTACATATCGACCAGTTCCGCATGCTATCGCCCTTCCGATGTCCTTTTTTGCGCAAAAACCCACTTACCATCGCAAAAGTTGAACTTGTCGAACGCGCGGCCGTTTCGCGCTGTCGCTCCTAAGTCCCATTATTCATGCGCCGGATTAGAGCCGATGGTCGAATGGGCGAATATTTGATTAGAGCAAAAAGATGTGTGGCGGAGCAACGGACGCCATCACCATCGAGAAACAAAGTCCTTCAGATCAGCGCTGTGTGTGGCCGCCCGAGCGGTTTTGTCAAAGAGCATCACCGTTCGAGGGAAGTGTAAATGATGATGATGGGCGATGGTGAAAAGAGAAGGACGAGTGAAAAGTGACACAACAAATCATTGTTGAGGAGAATGAAGAGGGGGACTATGGAGAGCAAGCACGAGACATGTGCTCTATAAGTTGCCTGGTCAATTATTCATCTAACTCTTCCGGCTTCACGTCGAATAAAACATTTACGATTATTCGTCAAGAAGGCAAAACAACGGAAACAGATAGGAGCAGGCCCGCCGAAAAGAGATGAAGATGGACTCTTGGCTTTGCTGTTGCTAGTGCTCGATGAGGCGAAGCATCGCTTCTGGAAGACGACGAAGAAGGCGAGGCGAGAAAAGCTTAGCTTCTACTTTTGCCTTCTTGTTCGGGCTCCTCCCTTTCTCGAGGAGGTGCACAAGAAACACAGCGGCCTCGAGGTCGAGAGGGAATTTGGACGCTTTGAGAAGGGGGCACCGACTGCGGGAAAGAGCCATTTAGCCCGCGCCGAATTGGCAAATAACGGAAGCATAATAAAACTAAAGTAATCACATCGTCGGCTGTCGTTCGGGCATGTTTTCATCGCGCGCGGCGCGCAACCCACTGCAGTCAGTCATTGTCAACACGCGGCGACGGCCTGTTGCTCGCCGAAGTTGCTAATGTTTTGATTCCCGGAAGGGAGTCGGGAGTTCCTCAAATTGGGTCATGGCCAAACGAGGAGAACAGCTTAAGGACGGCGGCACAAAGCGGTTGTTTCTAACATCGCCTGCCGAACGAGAAGACCTACGCGCATGGCTCAAAGGTGTAAAGGAAGGCTTTGCAAAAGTGGGAACAAAAGCAACGAACGCACACATGTTAAGAGTCTTAACAGCTTAATTGTCACCTCCGTTCGCGGCTCTTTTGCGAACAAAGTGGGGGAGGGCGCCCCAGAGCACACCATGACGGACTTGAGAATGTTCAGTGCGTGTGTGAGGTCGTCTCGTCGTCAATCATGAATATCGAATTAGATGCGTCGTACGCGGCAATTAAAGGACCATGACAGTGGAGTGGGCATAAGTCAAAGTGACCACCACGTTAACCCGACCGATTGACTCTTTAAAGCCGGGAAGAATCAACTCGGCTGTCTCGAATGACACACCCCAGACATGCGGTAGGAAGAGGCATACGGTCGCCGGCTCCTCCTTGCGATGACGCTAGTGATATATCCGGATTACCAACATACTCTCACCGCGCCGCTGTTGCGTAGCTTTTTGTAGGGAGAGTGTCATGGAACACAACATAGAAGGGAGAGGCGCGATGAGGGAACCGGTTGACGCACGGCGACGCAAAGGCGATTGCAGCTTCGTGGATCAAGTAGCTGTTAGCGCCCGTTTACCTTGCACTGGCTGGACGACTACTCACTGGTATATGGTACTACGGCGAAGAAGTCGTTGGCGCGTTGACACTCAAAAGTAAACAAACAGAGGTAATGATCAAGTGCGAAATTGAGACACCGTGCTTGACGGTCTAGTTGGAGCTAAGACGCTGGGAAAATCCAATTGAAAATTAAAGAAAAATATAATCGCGCGATTAATCACCGCCGCGCTGTCTGTCAGATGCAAAGGTCAACAAAGGGCTGCTCGCTCCTCAATCTGCATAACACCCGCTCGCCGATGACCGTCCGCCACCGCCAACCACGATGGGCGACATTCTCGCTGGCCCTATCCCAAAGACCCCTTAGTTAGTCATATGGCGCGCTGGACGATTAATTAAGGCTCAGTGGGCGGCTCCTCTGAACCACGTCGAATGTTCGAAACTTTCCTAAAGGAAAACGCTTCCGAATATACGCGAACCGTGGGCAATTAAGGGCTGTTGCGGGCTGCACGCCAAAGAACATAAAACAAACAATACGTTTGCATTTGGTGGCGCGAAAAAAAGAAGCTGGAGGACCTCGGAGAAGGAAACTAATCTTCGATGGGGCGAGAGACGCTCTCTCTCGTCAAAGGGGGTGTGGCCTTCAGACACGCTGTGCGCAGTGTGAACGCGAAAGGCGAAATTTCGCGGCAAAGGAGGAGTCGGGCAGAGAGAAGCGACGCGGTTGAAAGAAGCCGCGCGAAGTGGAGATTAGTCGCCTGAAGGAAGCGAAGGGACTTCAAAGCAGACAAGAGAGACGCTTGACGCGAGAAAAGATGCACTCTATACAACATGCGCGAGCGCTTAATTCGCAACCGCCTATAATAACCTAATCCCTCTGCAATTATTTAAGTCGCCGAGTGCAATTACCGTATTATTCTAGGCGCCGCGCGCTGCTGCTTAAAGAAGCGCAACAGGGGCGCAGAGAACGCAGATGGAAACGGGCGCCACTAAAGGTGAGGACGTTCAGAGAAGCTGATCGCGACGCGTGCGCCTCTTCTCGAAGTCACAGTAACCGCATAGCACCTCCCCTTTGTGTCGCCAACTCCCTTTTGACACCCTTTTACTACTTCCACTACCGACCGTCGCTACACTTACCTCTGCTCGCCCTCCACGCGCATCAAAGAATAAACAAAACACAGAGCGAACAACTTCTCGTTCGCAGCAATCAGCAGCCTATCGACAAGACAGTTCGTTGTGCACGCGCCTCTGCGCCACCACCGAGAAAACACCGTTCGCGTACACGTTCGTTTTTGTTCTTCATCTTCTTCTCGCGCCTCGCGCCCGCTTGTCTTTTGGCAGCCGCCGCCACAGGCGCCGACCAGCTGGTTCCGCACCCGCGGCGCCGTCGTCTTCGTCGTGGCGGTGCTGATCCGGAAGGCGATCGAGAGGATTTGATTGAGGAGGTTGAGACGGACGCGGCACTGCGGTGGGCGGCGCCTAGGACCACCAGCGTCGAGGCGTTACCGCCGTGCGACCGGAAAGGACAAAAGGGAAGAGGGGCAATTGGTCATGTCGACCACCAAAAAGCAGCAACAAATAACGTCGCATGTTTATTAGATTACGACCAGCCGTCCGTAAGTTGTGAAAGAACCATCGACCGATACTATTTTACTAAATCGGAACATTTATGCGCATGCATAATAAAGTCGCCCAAACACCGGCAATCTATAAAAGGTTGCAGTAAGGGATCACTGGAATTTTATCGTGTGCTGTTGCGTACGTTCGTGGAGTAACAATCAAAAAGCAAAAGGAGATGGAAAAACGGAGATAAGAAAAGCTGCAATTTGCCTGGAATAGAATTCTTGTGTAAATCTTGACTCACCATTCCCATCCTGTCTGTAATCGTTTAGCGGCTTTCGTTCCTTTTTTCAATTTAAAAGGCTTGAAAGGAATGAATTTTTACAATTCACTGGGCACAGAATAATAAAGCAGAGAACAAAAGACAGACTGTGCCGACTCATGCTAATCAGCAGGGTATGCATAATTAAGCGCCCCAAATGATGATAGGCCGCCGCGCTCTTTGTGCTCTAATTGTATGTTGTCTAAATGTAGCCACATTCTTTAAACCACGCGCTTAACGAAGTTAATTTGATTGAGTTACCGCATAACCCATTTCCTTCTTATTAAATCAGCAGCCACTTACGGGAAACCCCGTCGAGGAAACAGGAACGCGAACACGTGAAGGCTGGTAAACAAGCCGTAGCACATCACCATTATCAATAACTACCGGGAGTCCAAAATATAGCCCTTAAAAGCTCAAAAATCGTTTCGCGATGGTTGCCCTTCTATTTTTCTGTCGCCTCTTATCTGATCCGGGGGGTAACAATAAATCAACAAAAGGCCAATCCCTGTGTGGTCAAATCAGTACGGGCGATGAGGTGGGAACTCGTAAAAGCCATTGCTGTCAAATCCTCAAAGTTGTCGCGCTTAAAATCAAAGCAACAATTAAACCCAAAACACAATTGAGACATTCGTACGCCCGGATCGATCAAACAGCACTCGGAAAACTCTATGACATATAAGTATTCAGTCAATGGGTGACCGATCATTTCAATCGATCTCTTTTAAAGTTGGTGTGTTTTGGGATCAAAGTTTAAGATCAAAGAATCAGCATCACTATGATCAGATGAATGGTATAGAGAATAATGATACGCTAGATAATCGAAAGGGCTAAAAGGATTAGATTTTTGTGGAATCGAAAATTTGGCTATTCTTTAGAATTTCTGTTCAACGGCTAATACTGGTAAACAATTCATCCACCGCAAGGAAGTGATCACGTAGAGGTTAACCGGTTTACACAGCATCTGTACTGTGTAAAAACACCGGGTTGCCCAAAAAATACATGATGCATCAACAAGATCAAACACCGATGAAGAAACAGTCTGTACACCTAGACCGACATACCTTCGTAGAAGAAGCGCTAGCATTTACAGATTGCCTAGCAATCGACAAAGAGTAACGAGCACAAATGATCGTCGGTGGGGGTCGCCCCGAGAGCGGGTGCAATCCAATCCCGAAAACCACGCCGATCGACAGCGGGTGACGCGACCGCATGGAACGCACTGATGACAGACGAACGAGCAGACAGATCGAGGGGAACTTCCACTTCTCACATTCAGTCATAGAGGGGGTGATCATCGTCGCGCGCATGCAACAAAACAAAAAAGCACATGTTGGAATACGATATTAAGTCCGATAAGAAGTGGCAAAAGAGCCGCTGGGAAATGTGCGCACAGGCCGATAGGAGGTTCGGCTGAGATGAACGAAACGATCGGGTGTTCCACGATGTGTCTGATTAGTTTTGAAATCACCCGCGGCAGCAGGCAGGCAACAGCTCTAATTTGTTTTCCGGTCCCACTTGATGATGAGAAATTGAGGAAGCGCGCAAAGGAGATGATTTCGCAGAGAAGGTGCAAAAATAGACATAAAGGAGCAAGTGACGGATCGAACAAGTGCAAATGGCACATTCTTCACGTGCTTTACCCGAAAAGTCGACGAAGAAAAGCCCCGACGACCGAGGAACCGGTGTCGATCCGTCGGAACTCGAACGCCCTGCAACGGAGAGCACACATTGTCCTCGCATTTTTTGTCATTGCTAACTTTAGGGTTCTTTGATGTCAGTGTTCTCCACCAAACCACTTAGTAAGGAAGAGGCAGGTCGCTCACAAATTGTCTCGAACTTTTGCCAACGCCTCCTGCTGTGTGCACCGAAGTGGATTGCGCGCTTGCGCGCTTGTCGCACCGATAATGTGATTTGCGTTCGAGACAAGCTTTTTTGAGTTCGTCTTTCGGCTCGCCTCGTTGGAAAAACACTTAATCCAATAAAACAAATGTTAAGCGCATGGGAACCGGCACGCCGGGAGGAGCTAAGGGGTGCGACGAGGTGGTGGTAACAAAGGCGTATGCTGGAGGAATTAAAAGAGAAGAAACCGGGAAGATGGTGACGTTTGGAGGTGGGACAGGAAATCAGTGAACTACCAACACTAGTCAACACTATTACAGATTAATGACCAAACAAATCAGACGAGCGAGAGCTGCCCGTAAAGAGTGTGCCGATTGGGAGAGAGCAGTCGCTCAGCTCTGGCGATGAAGACCGGCGGCCGGTTGAGGGGACCACGGGACGGGATGGAGGCGGGCAGAAATGACTCGCATCTGCGGGCAAGCGTGCACGCGCGTGCGGGCGCGCAAGACCATCAAAAACATTAGACAATACAATCAGGAACCGAGAAACATATTATTCATGTCCGAAACTGAGTTACATGTAATTGAATCATGAAAAGGCTTAAGCTTCGCTATGCTGGTTCGATAGATTACGGTCTGATTATTTTGCATGAATCATGACCAGCTAAGGGGGCATGGAGGGGGACCACCCACATGCGCCCCCTCTTCGGCCAGCCGCCCGCGGGGTTAAGTGCAAAGTCGATGTTGAATTAATTATCACAGAGCAAGGCACTCGACAATGTCCTCTTCACCGGCTGCTTCCGGAGATCCCTAAAGGACCCGGAATTGGAGACGACTTTGTCGAGCAGCTTGATCTCGCGCGCTCTTATTTCAAAGTCTAACCTTCAACACGGTTCATTGCAGGCTAAGATGGTGGTGGCGGTCACAACCCGTCCTTGTGTGGAGCAATTTCCGATGGGTCGCTTCGGAAGAGTCGCGGAAAAGACGAACGCGAGGAGGAACGGAGTGCTCTAGCGGGCCAAGGAATAAATAAAAGAGAACCGCCGTTCGATGGGCGTGTTGAAGCGCAGAATAAGTCGGAGAATTTCTGTCGCTGCCGAAACATTAAGTCGTCGAGTTATGTTCTCGGGGGATAAAAACGTTTAATACACCGCCTATAAGGTAGTACAATGCGCCGTTACCGTACTGCGCACCGAGTCTCCGTAGCGGCGTTCACGTTGTGATCAGCTTCTCGCCGCTAATCTCCATAAAACATCGAGATTTAAAACGGGAGACCGGCGAATTTAGACGGCAGCGCCAGCGAAACGGGTGGAGGAGGGGCACAGGAAAAGGGGCACAAAAAATGAGGAAAAAGGCAATTTAGATCTGGAGACGCGCGAGGCATGCGAACGCACGCGCGAGTGATAGTACGAATGATGTGCGCGTGCGTTGACAACGATCAAAATTCGTTGCTAAAACAGGTTATTGCCCTATGGCAAATAAAGTGAAAAATAGACTCAAAAAGAATGGCGTCGTCGCGCGCGACCACAGAGGCGACTTCGAGGAGAGTGCGGTTCGCGACTCAAGAGGGCATATCCGAGTGCGTTTGGTGGGCTATTTAACGCATTTTAGGATGCGTGAAGCAAACTAGTCCCCTTTACAGCGTTCGTTGCCTTTTTTGAAAGCGCCGCGATGTCTCATCCATTTCGGGACACCGAAGCGGCGACGAACATAAACAGATAAGTGGCTGTAAGAATCGTGTGCATGTCATTATCATAGCGATGACGTTCCCAGCTGATAATTGCCGATCGCGACCTAACGCCGGACAACGGCCACCATCCAAGAGCCTTTGAAGATTTGTGGCGATGGTGACCGTCAGTGGTATAAATGACCGCGACGGCAGCTGTTGCAAGAAAGTCAGGGAAAAGAACACAGAATAAGTCGATGTGACAGCACATGGGATTAGCCCATCGTTGGAGTCGCATATTTGCAGCAGCTTTAAGGCAATTAGATAGCGCGCGAGCGCGCGTTAAACGCGAGAGTTGACACCAAAGTAGTATGTGTTTTCGGGAGGGTTAACGCTCGTCAAAAGTAAACAGTCGGCTTTGGCTTCGCGTGGGTTGCGGCGCCGTACGCACTGTGGAAACTGATGTGGAGCTGTTAGTGAAGAAACAGAGCACGGTGATGTTGTAGAAAGTGCTGAGATTGTAGATTGTACGTATGCGTAGCGGCCGGTGTTGAAACAACAAGCAAAGGAGTGCGAGAGGCGGCTTGTGCCTAAGCCACGCCTACTCCGTATTTCAGTAGCATAATGAAGTCAGCCACTTGCCGATCACCCTCGGTTGATACATATTTTCCTTGTTCTCAGCTAATTAGCACCCTTCATAAACGGATTACGAAGTTCTAGGTGTTCGAAAGTTGCAACAACCTTTTCGGAGATAAGGTCACCTGGGAGCCGTGCTCGCGCGTACAAGGTGTGTGGTTGTAGTCATGCGATGACGCAACGGTCGAAACGTCCTCTAGCCGTACAGCTAAGCGTTTATTATGCGCCTATTCTTCTTTTCTGAGAGCATGACTAACCGCCATAAGGTATAGTTAACGGGAACAAGAAAGGGAATGGCCTGTTGTGCTTCAATACCGCGCTTGAAAGGCACGTGATACGGCCATAAAAGCGAGCAGATTAATCTTCGCCATGTTCCACATCCTGTTCCGCCTCGTTAATCCACTCATTTTCGGCGGCTTACCCAAAACGCTTCCGTCGATGTTCTTTGACCCTTCCTCTCGCATTTTGAAGGGGACGATGCTTGCGCCCTGACAAAGTGAGTGCGACTAACACAAAAAAAACTTTCGGGGGCGCCATAAATGAGTTTGAGATTATCCTAATCCGCGCGGCGCGCAGATGATGGATATTCCCTACGGGTAGGGCGAGTCGAATTGGCGATTGGTGGCGGGCAATGTTTCCGGGTGGGCGGAGCGATAGCCTTTGTAAGCCGGGAAACAACACACCCGCAAAAAGGATTACGACAAACCTATTTAGACACCAACTGGCACTTGAAAAATTAGCATATAAATCGATTTTGCTCTTTTTGTGTTGACGTCCTATTTAAGGGGTGCGCAAGTCAGCGAGTTGGGAGGAAACTTCTTGACTTTGAGAAACTCCCTGCTCAGGAGTGCGTGCGAGCGGCAATTGAACGAGACGCTTTGAAAGTGATATAAAAAAAGAGAAGGGCGAGCGAAAGTTTTGCACATCGCTGGATTCGGTCGAGCTGGAGTAATGAACTGAACACTTAGTTTCCTCGTGGTGAATCGGGTAGTTTTGTTCCCCGTCGATGGCGGTGGTCGCCACCGGCAAGAAGTGGAAGATGAAAAAGAAGAGGAGGGACCTTGACGCAACGTGTCGTTCGACGATCGTCGTCGCCCCGATGCGCCTATCTGACCGTGTTTGAAGAGCGCAACAGTTAAACATTAAGCTGCTGCGCACCATCAGTCTGAAGCTCCAGAGGTCATAGAAGAAGAAAAGAATTTGAACGGTTTCAGGAAGTGTGTCATGTATAGCAGTGCGGTTCCGTCAAAGATCGAAAGTTCTCTGCACTTCACGCCAACGATCACTGGTCCTCCACTTGACACTTTTGTTTTTGTCATCGCGACCGACAGGCGGTGGCGTGTTCGTGAAAGTGGTCGCCGTCCGACGACCACCCACAGCGGCAAGTGAACGATGCGATGATGATGACGCGGAAGATGACAACAACGGGCGCAAGTCCGTCGCCTCAATTAGACGGTCGGCTGGAGCAGCTGCTGTGCTCGCTGCCGCAACAGCAGAGACAGAGAGAGAGAGAGAGCAGTGGCGGGCGGAAGCAAACTACAAATTATAATTTTAGCGCCCGGTCATTGAATGGGACAAAAAGCCGTCAGCAAAAAGAGCAATTATCTGCGAAGCGAATTCTAAAGAATGCTTAGTGTTATCGCTTGAGCTGCGCATTCATTAAGTTGACGATGCGTGTTCTTGACTGAGTGTTTTAAACAAAACAACATACATCGGTGGCGTTTGTCGAATGAGCTTGGGGAGTTCCGCTATGAGCACAAATGTGACACCAGTTGTCTGAAGGGCGTCGACAGGGGGTTCCCGGCACAAAGTGCGTTCGCCTGCAATTAGACATTTATAATTCGGCTAATAGACAAATCACGCCGAATTAAGAAAAACGATATGAAGTCGGGAGTGCTCATCGTTTTATGGACATTTCCCAGTGGAACGGTCGACCACTCCAATGGAATCGGCGAGTGCGCTCGTCGAGCGACGTGTGTGTTCGAGGACGACATTTTACAATTCTATTTCGTATACGAGAGATCGAGGGAATTGCACTTATACAGCATCGTTCAAGTTGGATTGCAAGAAATTCATCCGAATCCATAGCACACAATTAGGAAAGCAACCGTACCCATTTTCAAAATGGATTTTCGGTTATAAATTTGTTTTTCATAAAATCACATAAGAACTTTGCAAAACAACTATCAAGAATAAGCCTTAAATACAGCACAAAGTTTTTTGAGCGGTACGGCTGTCCTGATGTATACAGAAAAATAGGCCCAAGAGAGTACTTTCCATGGAGAAGGCAATATTTCTTCGACGAGGGTACACATTTCATTGTCGGCCGATACATAAAAGAAAAATCCGGAAAACGATCAGGTTTTTAAAAGCACTCCCGTGTTAAGTACACTTTTTGTTTGCTAATTTGAAAAAAGGACTAAAATTCATATAAATAACCGTTAATATGCTGCGCAAAACATACGCCTTTCATCGATACACCCAGACTTGTGGTTTGTTGCACTGGGTTGAAAAGGTCAAAGTGCATATGATTGCAATATTCCAGCTCAGGAAACAGAACAAAATCCGAAAATTTATGTTTTGTAATTTGACCGCATTAGTCAGAACGACATTGGTAAATCAATACGACCTGATTTTTTGTTTCATTACTGGTTATATATGCCTGTGCCCTTTGGAATGGGAGAATGTTCTCATAGACGAACACAGACCTGAAACGGCCACATGATGTCTTAACTTACAAAGTCAAAGTGCTAGAGACAATTGCGTATAAGGAGGCTAATAACTGAGATATCGTTCAGCTTACTTCAACATAGCGCAAATTAATCAAGCAAAATATCGAAACACACTCGAACTGTGCTTAGTTTGACCGTTGAATTTCCGAGAAAAAGAAGCGCTCATATGGGATAAACAGAGCTGATAGGGCGCACGACGATATCGTGTGCTTTGTGGTACATTCAATTGCCTTTATGCAGACTGATACCGCATGAGTCATCTTATTAGTCAAAGTCATCGTCACTTCAACGAGCACCACAAACTGGCCGAATGGCGAAGAGCAAAAAAGAGTCGCGGATAAGAAACGCGATATCGCTTTGCGGCATACACTATTACATAGAGCGACGTCTATTTTGTCTTCTTTCCCAGACTCGTCACCTCCCCTTTTCTTCCCCACATCGCCCTCATCCTCATCAGTGACGATCCGCGATCTGGTGGGCTTATGTAATTCTTCTTCCGGACGCATAAACACACGTCAATTCATTCATATAAATAGCTTAAAAACAACAACTCGGAGAGAGGAGGGTGGGCTTAAGCGGTGGTTTCCGGAAGAGCGAACGGATGCACGCTCAAACATACAAACATATTTAGGCAAAGGCGCGACAACGAGCCCCGGTCGCCAAGGGCAATTATTTCAAAGGAGTTGCGCAAAAATAAAAATGTGGGCGGGGCATCAGCGCGGCGACCGACTGCCCGGATGACCTTGAAGTTCACCTCCTTAGCAGTGCGAACGCGTAACTGGAAAATATGTGTGTGTCTCAAAAACAAAACTTTTATTCGGCGCATAAGTGTTTCAAAGAAACTAAAGCAACGATATAAAAAGTGACTCATAACTAATGACACATTCGGTTGGCACGACACATTTAGCTTTTTTTGTGTCCGTCCCTCGCCTGCTGGCCTATCGCAACATATGCAAACGTCCTCGGCCGTCGGTCGCCGTCGCCGCTCCCCCGGCGAGATTTTTGATTAAAGACGGGCCACCATAGGGCTCTTTTGCTTCTTTTGCGCCCGGCGGCCACTGGGTGCATCCGCACGGACGTACCAACAAACAAATGTCTTCCACTTGACGGAGATGCGCTGAACCGCCCGTCACGACGGCTAATTGACTCTCCGCGGGCATAAGGAGCAGATATGCGAAGGTGCAAAAGCGCGGTTAATTGTAGCAGATAATCCGGAACGCCGCGACCATGGAACACAACAATTACGGTCGATGGCATCACCTCTTTCGACTTCGACTTTTCCCACTACCACCTACAGCATACCCCCCGACGATGATGAGGCCGGAAAATCTCATAAGTGCCGCTCTGACGAACTTCATTGAGTTACACTGAAAACAAATTATGCGGAATGCTATTAATTCCCTCCCGCCGGGCGAGTGTGCCGCCGCCGATAACACGGAAATGATGCGGAGATTCTTTTAGCAACCGAGCGGGTGATTAAAAGGTGAAAGGCTTAGAGACTAGCGACTTTTTTGCGCCCTTACTCAGTCGCTGCAAAATGAAGTTTCGGCAGAAGGGTACAATTGAAACGCAAACGAAGTCATAAAAATTCATGCGGCGGCAATGTCTAAGTGGAGGAACACCAAGAGCAACAACCGGTTTCCATTAACGCTAAACATCTAAAAAGCCAGCACTTATCTGAGTTGTTTTTTATAGAATGTGTCCAACTAACAAATACACCATTCAGGCATAGAAAAAATGGCAAATCATAAAAGTTCACACCGAAAAATGTCGCACGCTTGATTAATCAATCCTTACGCATAAATTGTTTCTCGAGCTAGTCTCTATCGCGCAGTGTTCCGTCTTTGAAAAGATCGGGAATTGGCCCAGTTGGCTTATTCATCTCATGACTAACACAACATCATCCATCGAGCTGGTGTTCTCGATCACAACATTAACCGCTTTTACGACTGGATTATGGATGAACTCTTAAAGGACACATTACTATGTTCAGTACTCGTTGCGAACAAGACTAACATTAGGAAGTGACTAATGCGTCTAACCTCAAGAATTTAGAGTTCAGTTTATGTCACCGAAGTTGGCCTTAGTGCCGAAAAACAACGTGTTTTTATGGTTAAAGTATGAGCGTCCCCGGCAAGGACAGCCTGTTACCTCGAAAACCAATAGTAAACAGCTATAAAAGTGGGAACTTCAAACGAACACTTTCCCAGGAGTTCATTTTTATTTTGAATATGTAACCTTTAGTGTAGGGTGTATAGCGTGCTGTCTAGACAACGAACTCCTCCCCCAATCGATTACCTGCGATGACCTCAATCTGTTTGTGTCTCCATTACAAATTACATAATAACAATGTCTTATGAATAAATTATAGTTGGACATGTGGTCTTAAGGGGTTTCACGTAATAACACAATTCGGCATTTAAGTAGATACACCTAACTGGTTCTTAGCAAATCAAGCTATAATCCATCAAGTTTTGCGCTAAACAGAGTCGCTTTTCCAGAAGTTTGAATTTGGAGCTACATAACTACAAAATATTTTGCATTTTTATGCTGTTGTATCATGCATCTTTAAACTTTGCCCGCTTTAATATACTCACTCGACTCGAACTCGATAGAGTATTACACGGCAGTCCTTGTTGAAGTGAAATAATCAAGTGTGGGGACACTTTAGCTATATCTTTTTATGTGCTCCGTAGTCTTTGTTTTCACAAAATCGACCTTAGCTAAAGCAAAATAGAATTAATGAATTCAATTTTCAGCTGCTTACGACAAAGACTGACTTTTCCAACGGGTGCTTTGGACTCAGCGCTACAGTCGTAATTTGAACTTTACGCTGTTTTTCTCGCCGATGTGCATAGTGCCTCGTAAATTTCCTGTAATGACCTCGCTCTGTTGTAACCTTTGCATCAACTCAAATAACAATAACATATTGTTACCGGTGTATGCCGGCGAAATGTTAATGAAAACGTCCAGCGTCTTTACGGCTGATGTTTGCACATTGATTATGCGAACTTATTCTATGTCAAGCATGTTTCAAGTACCCGTTGCGAAGCCAAAGTGTACACATAGTGCGTAATGTTTTTTCGTTGCTCGTCAGTCCGTTCGTCCGTCCGTTCGTCTGTCATCCCTTTGCCACAGCACCCCCCGCATACGCATCGGCAGCTCCATGAATAAGGAAACCGAAAAGTCTTATCGCATCGCATCGCGAGCAAACAATCACTTTAAACGAACGTCGTGTGTGTTTTTTGCGAAATGCGTGAAACACACGGCGGTGGTCGTCACCGCGCCCGGGCGGCGGCGGCGGCGCGTTGAAAGAAAGGGGACGAACAATTGCGCGGACAACGGATGCCCTTCAATGGGGCGCACGCGAGGGGCGATAACCTTCCTGGGGCGTGCGAGGGATTAGCTCAGGTGTCTGGTTGCACAGAGATTGTTTGGGTAGCTGCTGACTCATGATGTTGTGCAGAAAAACTTTTGCGTTCCGCAGAGTTTCGAAACTTTACATTCTACATGGGGAATACATGCCAGTTTGCATATAAGCTTGGAAGGGAACAGAACTGTACGGTAATTACATTGTTGTAAACGTTAGCTGAATTAGGGGCTATTAAGCTGTGCCCGACGTGGCCATTATGAGCTTGAAAAGCGCTCCGCAATCATACACATTTAGGTCAGCCTACAGATACTGTGCTTTGGAATGTTGCGCTTGAAAATCTTGAAAGCTTAGTGCAAACTCTCGCCGCTAATTGGTGGATGAATATTAGATGTACTGCGTTCTGCAGACCTCTAATTTAAAAGCGTTTTTGTGTAATTGCCACTCGCTTTTACCTCCATAATTGTATAAAAGAGCTTCGTTGTGACCATTGTCCTTTAGATAGAAAATGTGTCCTGCAATAAACTTCGATTTGAGACATGGGGACGTCGCGTGTGAAACGAACATTCAACTTCTAAGATCCTCAAGGACATATGTGTGAAAAATGATTATATTTTACCTCACTGGTTACACAAAGTACATCAGCTTTTGACTAGACAGCTGACTGTGTCTGCAGAAATCTTACTATTCCGCTTTGATGAACTTTTGCCTTCCAAAACAAATTATACGCAATTGAATGTGTGAAAAAGGAAGTAAGGTGGCGAAACATTAAATGGTTAACGGCTCAGACAGGAGATAGGAACGCGCGAAAGAGAGCTCGTTTTTTGCGGCGCACAAAGAATCCCGCGAATTAGTCAATGAGAGGTTGGGGGTCTTTCAGTGTCATGTAGGGAAGGGTATTTTGACGTTTAGGTTAAGAATGAGTCGATAATGAAAGCTAGGCAGATTCATGGTGGGAAGCCATGAAAAGTGACACACAAATTGATGACCTCTTTTTTATAAAGCGCACTCGCAGCTTCTTCATCAAAGTGCACACTCTCCAGGATATTTTTCGATGTTTTCAACGATGAACTTTGCACTTTCACAATAAGTTCTACCGGTAACAACTTTTTTTGTAATTTTACACTTTGATGTTTTCCGCCGTTCTCTCGGTATGTTTGTCTCCCTGTGGCACGTTGCGACAAATCCTCTTTCACCAAAGATTCGTGCAAAGCCCCTTATTATCTCGATTATCGCCTGAGCTAATCTCCGGGAATATCTTCCACTTCCCGTTCCCGCTCCCAGTTGCGGTGCTCCCCACATCGAAGACGATCGATCGTCCCCCCCTCCTCTCCCTTGTTCGTTCGCCTACTTTTTTGCCCCCTCCCGCGGCTTCTGTCTTGTTTGTTGCCATCACGCAAAGGGCTGCGAAAGAAGAATGCGAGAGAGAGAGAGGAACGACGACTGCGATGAACACGTGACTCTCGATGCCGCTTAAAAAGCGACACATTTGCAAGAGAGCATGTTCCACAGGAAAGGAAGTAAACGCGTTAAATGCAAAACGTCCGAAACAAAAAAGGATTTGCAATTGTACAATAACAATGTTGATTGGAAGTGTGTCAAATTTGCCCGACGGCTTACGTAAATGATTAAACAGACCGTATAAATAATTAAACATTGTTGCCTGAGCTAAGCACGACTTTGAACTTAACGTTCTTCGAATGGATCTGTCAAGACCATGTTAAAATCTCAACTTTGAGAAGTTCTGTTCGTGAAATTATCACATACGGTCGGGCTGTGATGAAGCTCTGCCAGGGTGAATCCTCACTAGGGAAATGAAACTAGTAAATGTCTGGTTTTCGACTTAGAGAACAGTACACTCTAACATGGGGGTCCCAATCCGCTCAAGGTCACTTGATGATCTATCGATCGAGGTTTCAAATTTAGCGCTAATGTGTTGTTTTGGTTCCTTCGATTGTGCGCAACGAGTTCACTTGTACCGATGACTAAACAACAATATATTAGGTCAAGAGTTCACAATCGACAGTGGTTCGGACCAGACGGCTCTTTGTGACCTTTGTCTTATTTATGCCACTATCCACATGGCTGGAACGAAGATAAATAATTACATTGTGTTTGCGCCGCCGCGCGGTCGTTGATTTGCATAGTGCAACGAAGAGTGCGACACTCTCACATAGTTCTTCTTCGCAGCGGGCATTTGGACGGACGGCCGTTGGCGATGTGTTGACAGATTGCGGAATTTGATAAACAAATTAGTTAGTTGTCACAATGCCGCCGAGGCATTGGTGTTATGTAAACACTGATTTGAATCGGATTCGTCGTTGGCCACTTGAGAAGTGCGCTATCCAGGAAACGGAACGAGCGCATTTTCAAAATTTATCGATTTCTGCGGGATTACACAGAACCGGTTATCGCATGTCATAATGTTTTTTGTCGCCGTGTGACGCGTTGTAAAGTGACCTCAAAATAGAAAAGCCTTTTACTTACTGTTGTTCAACGATTGAGCATAATGGAAGGTAATGCCTTATTAAATAATGCCCAGAGTAAAGGTAAAATCCACATCATCTATTTCTGACTCATTAATTCGATGGATGTTTAATGGGAAACGTGAGAGCCTAGTCCTAGCCGCTCTAATCGGCATAAAGCGTCTTAAATTTCAAACTGCGCACTATCGAGTAAGATGTGACCTTGAGCAGGTAGTGCAACTAGTGACCTCGATCCTTATAAGACAACAAGTTCATACAGAGACGATGACTAAATAGCGTGAACTGTGGTTTTTCGACCAGATGACTAACACTTCTTTTTCGACGCGCCCATCTTCCTCTGTATATAAGCCATATATCAAATGTCAACAGTGCATACATTACCACATCCAGAGATTGTTCTATGGTTTTACGACATCGTCATATGCGATTGCCAGAAATCAGTAACTTTCATTCAATTTTCGGGTACAAAATGCTTACTCTTCCAGACACATTAATCATATTTGAGTTGCCCGTAAAATGACAGGCGGAAAATGACCTTCACAGAGCGGACATAGAAGGTTTTGCTAGAGTATCACGGAACTCAAGGCTTCCACGGCTTGAAAACAACCACCAGCATTAACAATCTGCGTTTTGTTTCAATCTCAGTTGACCTTTATTACCTATCAGTCCCACGCCATATTCCTATTCTAAAATCATATTCCATTTTTTCTTCAGAACCCTCGGCTGGCCTTTTCGCAATCATGACCCTCTCAATTTTCGGTGCGTCTTTATTCATCTAGACCAATAAATCATTTTCTAAAAACGACCTTCAGCCGCGGCACCGCAAAGGTCGCGATGAGGTCGGCAGCTTTTGGAGGTTTGTGAGAAATTCGGTTTCTAGTGTTAAAAGTACAATCTTTCCTAATTTTAGACAACGAGCGCCCTTTTTATGTGGCAGGTTTCATTTATTTAATTACTGAGTTACATTTACTTCAGCTTGTAATGGTTCGAATTCCACAGCAAACAACATTCTGTCGTTTTCAAAACCTGTTAATTCTACTTCTTGGTAAATGGCTGATCTTTGAAGTTATCAACCTTTGCAGTGGGCAACCTTCCGTTCTTTGCTCATTAAATTAGCATTTAAAAACAACGAGACACTCGACACTTCGCTTCTCTCTCTAGCTTGCCCATCGGTGGGAAGTATATAATGACGTTTAATTGCTTTTACGCCGCCGCAGCAGCGCGTCGCTCGTTTGGCGGCAAACAAACAAATTCCAAGACAGACTCGTTGCCTATGCGATTAGTCAGTCGGTGAAGCGTCGCGCGCGGCCGTGCTGGTGGGCGGAGCGCGACGTCGCCGCTGCGAACAGATGTCCACTCACAGCTGAAAGAGGTCGTCATAACCTTATGGTCCTCGGGGAGTACAGTCGAGGGATCAGTAAAAAACAGAGAATAATGGAGAAGGAACAGGTGACCATCACGCAATGGGAAAAAAGGTCATTAAAGATACGGAACACTACAGAACCACAAAGTATGACTACGAGATGCCTGTAATGTGAATTAGCCGCATGAGGAAGATTAGGCCTTACGAAAGCTAATGATACTCATCAGAGGCTAAATAATGGAAAATCACATAAGTAACGTTGGAAACGTTGGAACGTGGGACGTTGGAAATCTTCCCTTAAATAAAGGGGGTCATGTGTTATTTCAAAGAACCCATGTCAGTCGTAGCACTCGATTTTGATATCAGGAAGTAAATGAAATGTGGTTGGGGTGATAAAAACTCTCGCATACATGGTCGCGATTTGGACTTTCATTCGATCATGGAGCCCGTAGAGCTTCTCGTTCTCAGGTTGTTGCACTCGAGTAGGATACAAATAGAAACACCGACAAAAAGCTGGGATCACAAAAACGCTCATGCAACAAAAACAAATTCGTACTTGTCGTATGAGGCTGCGTAAAAGTGAGACCAGGACACACAAGCGTTTCTCGTCATTTAAATGTGGTTGCTAACAGTAAATAAAATATGCATATGCACACCTCGAACTTCAATTTTTGGACTGCTTGTTTACCAATGACATAGCAAGTTGGAAAACTATAAATTATTTATCAACTTTGCAATAACCGACTTTTAGCTCCTGAAAGAGCACTCATAACTGTCCACAAAACATACGAAAATACAAGTTCTGTTCTTCAAAAAAATCACGTTCCCCACACCAAAGTTCGCCTTTGCGGACACGCGCCCTACCCGCCCGAAATTCGCCAACGATCAATAAACACACAATCTGAATTTGTTTGTCAACAGAATACACGGTGATCACGCTCGTCAACGACGTTATTTATAAATGAAAAAGCAGGTATTAGATTGACGCGAAAAACAACATAGAACAAAGTTCAACAGGGCAATTGGCGCGGCAATTGTTGTTTTCATCTGTTTTGAATGAAGTCGCATTGAAAGAACGAGACAGACGAGGCATCTCACATTAAGTACGTGTATGTAGTTGGGAAAACAAGCGTCGTCTTTCGACGAGGAAATGAGTCAACCAGGTGGCCGCGGAATTCACATGCTCAGTTATAAATTAAACATGAACAGTAGTGAAATATTTATACACTCAGGAAGAACTTAACTTCCAGTTATAATTAGACAGACCACGTTGTGAACGATTATCAGTCGTGCTGCCTGCATTTAGAACCCGTGGGACAGAGCCTTATCTTGTGGTAGGCATGATTGTGCCTACGGCGACGTCTCTACGGAAGTGCGAAGTGATTCAACCGTTATTAAACCAGTGGGAAAATTGACGTTATTCGTTTTGTGTCCAATTGTTTTCCAGTTGTGCGCGGTGACTGGACTCATTTATTTGGATGTTGTTGAGCGGAATAAAGTAAATTAACTTTGGAATAATAAAAAGGGATATCTCTGTCGGAACTCTGGTTACTGACTAACGGACCTGAAAACTCTTGCTAGTACTCTCTCGTAGGTACATTTCGCCATTGTTGACTATAATTTGCTCATAGTTCATGGTTATATCAAGTGCATAATTCCAGATAATAACGCTGCAGAAAAGCAATCGCTACATTCAGAGATGTATACTTTTACGCATGCCACGTTTTCTCATATAATAGGTGCAAAAATAATTCATTCGAGTGGAGTAATTGTTTCTGCTAAGTAATTTAGATTCACATTCAAATAAAACTGATTCGATCTCGATGTTATGACCTGTTTTTAACGCACATGTAAACAGATTTCCTTTAACAGCATATGTAATTGTATGTCCTCTAGGAGAACAGTGATTACGACACGCAAACGTTTTCACGTAAAGCACATAGAATAATCATAGTGTGGAACGAATACTAATCAAAAAGTATATTTGGGGTGGGGGGGGGGGGCATTCGAACTTATTAGCTTCAGAACAAAGCGAATATAAAAAAGCAATAGACATGAACAAAAAACATTTCAGCAAAGCGAGCACAAATCTAAAAACAATAAAATTTTTACTGGAGTATTGTGTTATTTCATCTATCAGTTGTAGCTGATTTCGTGCGACAGTTATAAATGCCCCTGTCGCATAAATCTGTTTCCTAATGCTGAACTTTATTATTTACATTGTTTTGGCGTAACGAGCGAACGAAAAGTCATTTGTCTGAACTTGCGGAAATGTTGAAAAACAATTTAGATTTCTACTGTTCACAGGCGGAAAAACATCAGGTGTGTTGGGGTGTGGGAATAAATAATGTGAGGGCGTGAGTGTTCTTTAGCCTTAAGTACCGAGTAATTACCAATTCACTGCAATGCCTATAATGAAGCTGATGAACACAAATATGAAACTTAGGTTTATCTAATTGTTCGCAATTTAATTCTGTTAGAACGTGGCGATTACCTTAATATGGTGTGTGACGTTCGCATGTGGTGTGACCTCTTATCGCACATGTTTGCTCAAGGTCACTCTTTCGACTTTGTGTTAGCGGTGTCCTTTACTATGAATTTGGTTAGGTTTCGCATTAAATTAATTCGATTTGTTTACATGCCCGTCTTATGCTTTGCAATTACGAAAAATGGGGACTTTCTGGAATAAATTATATTCAAGCGGCTGCCCCCATTCGAAGACGAACCGAATGGTCTCCGTGCGCCACGCTTATCTTCAGAGCAGCGGTGTTTTTCGACAACGTCGTTATGACTCCTGCATTCGTTGACGGGTGGGAGCGGCGCGCGCGCTCGCTGAAAAAGTGGAGGGCGAAAATGGGAAAGCACCGTTTTCCTGCTTTCATCTCCCTCGTCATCCATCAGAGACGCGACGAGTGTCGAGCGGCACTAGGAAAGTGTGAAACGGGTGCAAAAACACAAACCGGAAACCAAAAAAATAATTAAATCACTCAACCGTGTGATGTTATTTTACGGTAACGATTAGAACGGCATTCGTTTAACGAGCGACTGTAAGTTAGATGCTATACAAGCATGATTTAACAAAAACAATATGATATCCAGAGGTTTCAAATTTCAAAAAGGAAAGTATGTCGCCTATTTTTCATAGCTATCATCTTTTTGGTTCTTGTTCCATGTCAATTATAGAGAACAAGAAAAGATATGTAGCTCAAAGAAAAAACTCAGTAACTCGAGGGAGAAAGGGGCTTTAGTCCATGTATCGTAGCGCGTCTCATAAACAACAAAACAAGGATGCCTGTATCAAGGATGTGTCATCTGAGTATCATATGAGTATCATATGATTATTTTTCCTCCGACGGGCTTCCCGCGGCTTTTATAAATTGGACTTCGAATAAATTGCCGAGATCGTGGAGCATCTCGAAAGAAGAAGGAAAAAAGGAATGTTTGCATGTCCGTCTGTCGTTGCAGCTGATGGCTGATTGCCTCTCTATGCTGGCTGCAGCAAGCCACCGAGCAAAGTACGAAAGAAAGATTTTGACTTGAAAGAGCTCAGCATAACTAAAAGTCAAACCACGAAACATTTTTATGTTTGTTACTTGTTTTTGTCATTTCAAAGGCGGCCAACACAAGTTAGCAAATAAAGCTGCGCAAATGTTATGAACAACATACTCACGTCTCGATTCCCTAGATTTTGATGTTTGTGGGAAGATTCACACCAGCGATTTACTTCAGATCACTACGCTGTTGTTCATATTTATTTCCTGGATTAGCGAACACCCAATAAGGCTGTTTGAACATTGCGTCGCCCTGCTCGACACACATATCGACGCTATCCTGTTTCACCTCATAGCATCATTAACATTTTTGAGCGCAGACAAACATGCATGGGAGAGGTGTACTTTAGGTTACAGCCGTGACAAAGAAATCGCTTTGTACGTGTTACACATGCTTAAGGTATCTGTCCGGTAACAACTGTGCCGTTAATTACACAAGACAGATTAGGTCATTATCGTTTCTTTCATCGGCCGTAAAGTTCGAGGAATGTTTATCACTCCGTCCTTCCCCACCAGTCCTGTCATCGGGAAGACGAAATAGCAAATGGGTCATTGAATAGTTCCACTCCTCAAAGAAAGATATAAACTGTAAGCAAACAGAAAAGCAGGTAAACTGGAGTTCACCGTCTGTGTCGTCACGTCTTACACTGTGCAGAATAGTTATACATTCTGCGAACATTAATATTACAAGTGCGTGGCTTTTATGACCACCTTAAGCTTTTTAATGTCGCCGTAATGTATTCGACTTTTTGGTAAACATTTTCGTCAAGCTATCCTCCGCACTGCCTGTCTAGGTCACCGACGGCCGCTGCAAAACGAGAACAAAGGCTCCGCAGCATTGGTCCGTCCGTCCTTCTCCTCAAGAGAGACCGGTTTTTGCTCGCCAATCGAACGGTTTCAATCGAATTTACCAATTTGAGCAGAAAGCCGGCCTGCTCAGTTTTACGTCAATTATGTTCCTCATTGCATTAGCATGTCGTAAACACATTCCACATTAAGTAGCTTTTGGAAGGCCGCTTAACGATGAATACAAGTGTGATTGTATTATTACGACGATTGCGCTGTTTGTAGTTCCGTATGAGTAATAGTCCGTATGGACATACATCACCGCATAATGCTGTGGCTACGTATAATGCTTATGCACTCGAGTAGTCGACGAAGGCGACCGACGCAGATCTATGAATGTGATAAATGAGGCACGTTAACACGGTTGTTTATTTCAGGTGCCATTGTTTTCACATGAGACAATCTCAGGCTATTGTGAAACGATCTATAGTTTTACGCAAAACAAAAGAATACGATGTGGTCGGTTGGAATTTTGGTGGCCTATTTTAGAAACCGGCTTATCTTTACCGACATCAAGGGCATTTCATTTAAAAAGTCTTCCGGTTTTTCGGTCCCTAGTGAGCTACTTAAGGGAAGAAAGAGATAAGCTTTTAGAACTGTAAAGTTCACAAAAGAATCACTACTTTAATCTTCATCTGATCCGTCACCATTAGCCAACATCTTGACCACCCACAGCGCGCAAACCAAAGCAGCTCTAGTTTCTGTCCTGCTCATCTGACTTTCTGAAAAACTTTCCTTTCTCATTCCCACACTTTCCGGTTGTTGCATCGGGTTTCATTTCATTTCAACGGACGCGCGTGCGCGCACCACCAAAAGCTCGTTAAATCGCCCTTCCGATAAGAGTAGGTCAAGTGTATTTAGCGCGCGCAGAGAGAGTGCGCAAGTGTTCTTTTGATTGAGAGCCGCGGTGCTGCGTCAGCGACGCCGTGCACGCGCAAAACGAGATCGAGGGACCGGACGGAAAATCGTCCAAAATTTAGACACTTCCATTTCGCGGAAAAGATGGGGAAATTCAGCATTTTGGAACTACTCAATGACTGCCTTCTAATTACAATCACAAAAATGGCAGCTTTGATAAGATTGACAAGACAAGTTATCAAAATTGTCGTTATGGAATTTCTGCCACACATAATCTCGTTGAGAACCGAATGTTGAGCTGTTGGTTTACAAAGCTTACAAAAAATCGTGGATGATATTTGATCTCGCATTCGCCTGGTCATGAGAGAAGTAAGCATCTTGTTATTGCCCAGAATGTTTTGACAGTTGATCTGACGGAGAGTCGCCGATCATCCATAAAATTGACACGACATATTGACTGCATTTTCATATTTTCTAGATGACTAACGAACGTCTCGCGTCAACAGGAAGCTCGACTTTCACGTTTTAGGATGTTTTCGAAAACTGCTTTCATGTTTGGCAATGTCCAATGGAATGAGTCAACATTATACGTAAGCGAATTCGACACTCTGCGTTGCCTACCCATCGGCTGGAACGCATTTCAAATTTCATAAGCAACAAAAATTAATGTGAAATGACCTTGAATAAAGCGTCAGACGAATAGCGAGCGCTGAGGTACACCCTGACACTCAGCGCCGTGACTTAATTTGTGACGACCTTGAGCTGGTCCCCAACACCAACAGCATATTCGAGTGATATTGAGATTTGGGAAGCAGGCAAAGGTCCAGAGTGGTTAACATGGTTTCCGGACTTTTTAGACGTTAATCACACAGTCATAAGGCTGCATATATACAGGAAAAGTCAACAATTGATGTGTATTTCTGTTCTAAAGCTAATAAATTCTTACGGAGACGTGACAGTTGCGTATTAGTTTCATTCAGCTTGAATTGAACTTTCATTGAATTGCTTTTTTTTCTGCAATGTTTTTGCTAGGTACCCTTCTGCGCTCATGTATCGGAATCCCCTCTAATTTCCTTTTTCGCTGCACTAAGTTGTGCACTAATGAAGCCTGTATAATTCCAACTGATTAACCTTATTCGACGCTGCTCACACTGCGGAAAGAACGAAATTCCCGTAATGAAATTAAAAAACTGCGTGTCAAACAGGGAACTTCCGCTATAAATAATTCCTCGTGGGAGTGCAAGAGTCCAAGACGACGACGTCCTCATCGAACACGATGCCAATTTGTTATGTTGAATTGTTGATGTTCTTGGCGAGCAGTTGGTTTACAAATTGCGACATTACATGAAAATGACCGGAGCGCATTGCTTTGGCATTGCATAATTAACCGCTAAATACGACGGCGACCTCTTTGTCTAGGGAACGACCCGCTCGCACTTTCGCATCGCTGACATCATCGCCGTTGCCGATATCGTTGTGAGCGACGGATGACTAGGCGCGACGGCGTTCGCATCAGCTGACTACCACCGAACTGGTTATAATAGTAGGGTGCGAGAGCAAAATACGGAATGTGCGGCGGAAACGAGCCTTATAATTGATACTGACGCGTGTAACGCGATTACTGTTGAAACGCCTATTCATAACAAACAGGTGGGCTTATTGAGTTTAAACGGTACAGAGTTTTCTGCTCGGAAATGGTTAAATGATTGGTGTCACTAAAAAGTAGACAATGTGAGATAAAAAAAGAAAACTGTGAAAGTTCGACAACAGCATCACGATCACTCAACTGTTTTTTTAATCCCCAAAGTGTTGTTGTTTGTTCACTAAGGTCGATCAATAGTTTCCTAGCCTTTCAAATACCAACCAAAACATTTGGCACGTTTTGCACTAAGTCTACCATGTCTACGGTAATAAAGATGAAGGCCAATAATAAAGATGACTCAGCTTAATGGAAAGACAGGAAATATCGGAAATCTGTTCGGACATTTGAGTACACCGGTTTGAAATGTATATGACAAAGATCTCGACAAAGCGTATGCGGACGAAACAATACAAAAACAAAACAAGGAACACACTGTCGCCGGGGAAGTATTCGAAAATATCCCGCAAATTTGTCTGTATTCCGGCTAAAAAAGTGCGTCATTTACAAGATTGTTTTGCTACCCAAACATTGTCCTTATTACAACGCTATTTTGGGAAGTGGTCGTCTCTGAACGTCGTATCAGGTCACTAATCGATAACGTATCGAACAGACACAGGAGTCTTAATACCTTATAGTGCTTCTCGGAAGAAAAAAATGTATTCTGGCGAACATAATACGCGCTCAATCGCCGGAAGATTCGCAAGATTTCAAACAACGTCAGATCTTTGAACTCGTTTTCCGAAGGAACATAAAAACGAGATAAGCAAACAACTTGTTCTGATGCAGCGATGCTCGATCAGCGGGGAAACAGGGACGCGGAACAGCTGAGCAAAACTTAAAAAACCGGGAAATTAATTTCTGGCACCTGTGGAAGTGTGGGCCGAGTTTGTGGCGGCAGCTGTTTTGTAGTAGCTGGAAGGTATGTGTTCATTGAACAAAAGTAGTAAACAAGATCTCTTCCGGAAAAGTAATCGTATACATACATCAAAAAACGCGATACGATGTAAATTTTCAAATCTGTCGCATTTGTTTTGTCATTCACATTCACATTCGCGGAATCTATGAAAATCCAAAGCATATTGGTGGAAAATTCCAAATGGTCAAGAAACATATCCATTTACTGAAGAGAGTGCAACAGTCCTCAAGAATAGAATGAAACAGCAAACACCCTTACAATGAAGAAGATACATATTCAAATATTTTCTAGCGGTCGACGAGAAACAAAAGGTGTTATTTCTGCAACGGTGTTTCAAAGCATTGGCCTTTATGAAATGTGAACAGCTGTAAACAAGCCAAAAATAGAAATGGAAGCGCTGTTTGGTGAGTGAAAATACATCGATTACGTTGCGCTATGTGATGTTATATTGCAATTGTCGAACAGTATCTGAGGTGCAAATAAAAAGACATTATTCATGAATATGATAATCTTCACAAAAGGACACGAATTCGCGAATCATGCCCATGAAATAAAATTTATGTAGTTGATCATTACGGTATAGACGGCTATAACAGATGATATGAACGAATCGTCAAGATAAATTTTAATGGGAGCCGGCTGCTGAAATAAGCGGCTGGCGGCCAGACTACTCTCTACCCTAGACCGACGAATATATCTGTTGAAACAACTATTTTTATATGCCTTAGGTCTTTTCCGGAAACAGAGGCGTGGCGCGCCGCTACATAAATATCTCACTCAAATGCTTTTCGTTTGTTTTCCGCTCATTGCAAATGACAAATCCCACTCTAATGAGTTTCGCTTAAATCGGGATTCCATGGAAAACAACAATTGCAAACAAACAGCTCCTATTATTCGCCCAGTTCAAAAAGTGTTTGCTACAACCCTGTTTTTCTTTCACAGACATGAGAATGATCTTCAATTCTTGGAACAGTTGTTTGTTGATCAATGTAATGTACGCCTTCGACAACTTCTGCTTTTTCGTATGTGCCGACTGGGAACTTCCGTAAATTGTATTAGAAGAACTATGATAAATGTATGTTATAGAGGGCATTAGGTCGACCAGGAACTGAGCGCATCACATTTGACACGAGACTCAGCATGACATGCCCTTCAACAATTGTCTCATATGTCAAAATTTCGCCTTTTTGCTCGCTCATCTTGAGCCGACGTTCCCATTCGAGACATTTCCCACTTATCTCGTCGGCGATCAGCTCCGTATTTTTATCGCTCCTATCAGAGTGGAAGGAAAGCGTCGTAAATTTTGAGCCTACTTACTGTCGTGTTTTGAACAGTTTGAGTAAACGGCGTATTACCGGATTAGGTCATCTACGGCACAGTCGAAATCTCCGAAGATTTTGAAAAACACAAAGGTCATTGGCGTTTTGGTGGTGGTGGTGCTGAGAAAAAATCGATCAACATTGTTGTGCGCTGTTTGATGCTTCCACAAACGAAGGATGTTGCACTAAGTGTTCCGGTCTTCGGACTGCAAGGCGGTAATTGCGGAGTAGAAGGCTGAGAAAATCCCATTGGTGGAAAATGGTATGAAGAAATCTGAAAATTGTGGGTACAAAGCAAAGTATAAGCACATTTGTGGCAAAAAAAACGACGAATACAAGAACAAAGATGGTTTGTCGGCTACAAATGGAACCGTAATCGAACTAATAACAAATCGATATCCTATGTGGTGATCCAATCATGACTGCCGAAAAGAAAAGATCCATTAGTTAAGTTGAGAAAGCATCGGATTCAAGAGTACCAGATTCAAGAAAAGCTTCGCTTAGGTATCCTATACGTTGTTTGCTTCAGTTTTCACTCGTTTCTGAAAACGCTAATGTACCAGCACTTTTCTCCATGTATTTGTTGCGCTTAGTGATAGTCTGTACGCCCTTTGAGATATTAAAGAAATACTAAGAATGAACAAAAACGTTGCTGATGAGAGCACTCGTTCGTTTTCCCACGACGTTTGTGATAAACAGTGAAAAGACAATGGAAGTAATAATACCTATGAAATGTAAAATGAGAGCTTTTTAATTATATATAAACAACTGATCCTGCATGCTGAGACCCGAGCTACATACTGGTGTCCCCTGTTTTTCACCACACGCACTATAACCGTTATTCTGGTAAACAACGAAGCGTACCATAAACCGAAATAAAACATGAATTAATGGGCGACCGTATTTTAAGACACTAACGCACCTGTTCAAAACTGCTGCTGTCTGAAAGCAGGTGGTTTGGGAGTATGACTTTGTATGGTATTTTTTCCGACGTCATACTTGAGAAGTAGTCTTTTTTTCTCGTTATGGTTTCGCAACCTTACTTCATAGGACGCAACAACGCCTCAGCATCTTGCTAAACACAGTTTTGACAAATCCTTATACTTGTATTTTAATCCCCTCTCGACGACTACAATGTGTCAACGCCTTTTCCCCGATTTCCCATGATTAGCACCTCCTCAAAATGCGCGACTATTTGCGCCGTTGTACAAATGACCGCGCAAACAGAGAGTGTCGGCCCCTTTTATGATCAGCCTCTGCTGCTGCGGGAACCAGAGAACACTCACCAAGCAAACAATCGCGCGCTCCGCCCATCAATCTCCCGGGAGTCACCAGCGGCGCCGCGGTCGACGACCGCCATCACCCGAGACGATATGAGTGTTGCATGAATAATTAACATACACTATCCGTCGGGCCATCTGCTCAGCGGTACCCGCTTTTCTTAATGATTTAATGAGGCAAACGCAGCCAGAATGGAATCAGAACACAATCTTATCTCTTATGTCAATGTGCGATAAAAGCTGTTTACACTAAGGACTAGCTTGGGAAGTAACGCCGATGACGATTGCGCGGATCGGATCAATATTGTCGATCGAATATCACAGAAAACATTCCACGATTTTTTCACGCCTGGAACGAATCTTGATCAGGCTGCCATGCGTTCGTGAGTGATAAACATTTTTTATGAACAAAGAATTTATGTGTCATAATGTTTCGGCCGTAACCCGTCATAGCCAGCGGCTCTACTGCCTCCACTTCGTAGGCTTCGTGGATCTATTTAACAGAAGCATGCACTTCGTCAAACCAACGTTCCAGTTATCTTACTCCATTGGATAAAAAATTTACGGCATTATGCTATCCGTCAAAATCCCAAATCAGCTCCCGGAACATAAAGGTCATTAATATGGGACCTGAATCGATAGCTACAAGAACAACACACGTAGCGTCTGAGTCGGCGAACCGACGTAATTGCGTTTTTATGCGGAAGCACAAAAATTACTTCTCGTATCCAATTATATTTGCACTTCCACAAGATTAATGAGGGAAGTTTGAGCGGTGCTGAAATTATTAATGGGCAAACCATAAAAATTTAATGACAGAAGGGGTAGTAGAATGTGTGTGGATAGGGGCCGCCTCATTTTACAGGGACCATAACAATAAATGACCGATGTAACTGAGGAGAATTGTGTAATGATTCACAAAGCAACATGTTATTTGTCATGTCCATTTAGCGTCTTCGTGGTCTAATGATGTCCGTTTAACTGGAGCAGAGGCAGTTCCTCGGACCACTAATCCCATTTCCCTCGTCTCGAATCCCCTATCACCACCAAAATCGATACCGAAGCAAAACACTTTAGTGCATCGCCGACCACAGAGCAAAACAAAACAACAATAATCTCTTCTCCATTTTTATTGCTGTGTCCTTTGTATTTTGCTCTCATCGACCATCACAGTCGGGAACATACAGACGTTCCCACTACACAAAACTTAATTATTGTATCTTAAACAGCAGTCCCATCGCATTGTAAGCAACTATACCTCTGTCAATTGATTCCTTTTGTGTTCTGCTTATCAGTCAAGTAGATAAGTCCGAAGGTTGCAACGATTTTCGGTCAGATTCTCAAAAAATTTATTTCATATTATCGCCTACAGGATCATCCCGGTCGTTATAGTCTGCGGCAAGGTCATTACTAACCTGCCTTTAGTCGAAAGAATGCTTGTAAAATGCGCCAGACGGAATTAGCGAGCGCACAAAAAGAACGCACTTCTTCAACTTCTTAAGGGATTTGAAGGCGAAGCTGCCCGAAATGACTAATAGTCAAAATGTTGCCAAAGGGACTTCAGGTTTTTTGGCGAAACTCGTGTACTTCCGTTTGACATATGTGCCGCGTTGACGATTGCGATGGCGTCGTCGTCGTCGTCGGAGTCGATGGATAGGGGGAGGGGATCGGCGCTGTGTGGAGTCGAACGAACGACGTCTGAAAGCGAGGGGTGGACAATTCGAGAAAACTGAAAACAATGCTGGCAGATTCATAATGTTGCATGCAAATCACACTTGCTAAAATGGAACTGCAATAACAAAAGTGATTTCAGAAACACTTCTTCAATGGTGTCAAAATAATTTTTACAGCGTAAAGCATCCATGTAAGATGCGACGATGTGCACCAGCCTGCTAGTAGTAAGAGCATCAGGTTGTTTAAGCAACAACTTGCCCGGAGTGATTCTAATAACCACAATGACGTCCACTATGATGATCCTTATCAAAGACTGTTGCAGGTACTCAATAACGCCCGGTTAGCTCAGTCGGTAGAGCACCAGACTCTTAATCTGGCTGTCGCGGGTTCGAGCCCCGCATCGGGCTAAATTTTTTGTGATCAAGATCTTGTGTCCAGTTTGTCAGTTTCTTTGTTAAGGTTCATCTTTCGATGTTTCCCAAGGTACTATTGTTGTTGTGAAATATTGGCGTGCCAACGGACTGTCTGGACTCCTCTGCTTTTGTGTTCTGCTTCAAAAATACCCACAGCGAACAAATGCGCGGTGTATAGACAGCTGTTTTTCCCATGCGTTGTATGAAAGGCCACAGAAGAAAGAAAATGCTTTTCGTGTGAAAGCAACGCCAACACAACTTGACAAAGAACAAGGTAATTTGTTCTACGCAATTCATGAATATGGTGCTAATTTCAGAACTATGAATCTCATCAGCTAGTGGGCTCAACAGCTCAACACCACGAACATATAATTAGGTTGTGACGCACTTTGGTAGTATGCAAACACCTGGATAAACGAGGTTGCGTCACGAAGCAGATGATATCTTTAGTGGTAGCTATGCAAATGCAAAATAGTACTTGGAAATGCTGAACCGTGCAACCTGAATTTCTACCGTGGCTTTGGTAAATTGATCTGACGAAAAACAATAGTGGATGTTTCAGAAAACAAAAATTATGTTGACATCACAAAACGTAAATTCTGAGTCACAGCAGGACAGCTTTTCTATAAGGATATTGAAAAGAAATGTTCCAAAACACTAGCCAAGAAACACTTAATTCACAAGCAGTAATCAAAACATTGGCTTCGTTTGGCTGAATTCATTGGCTTCTGAGATGTACTACCACCTGATGTCCATTCATTCAATAGCATTTCTTAGAACTGCCAATAACCCATTTTAAAGACGGTGTTTCTGTTTGGTCTTGCACTTCCTATCCCACTGATAACAACTGATAACGTATCTTAAGACGTTGGGGAAGAAATCGATAAAGTGCACAGCGACACGTTGTGAACTGCACAGTCTATCGATAAGCGAACGTCTGGTTTTATAGACGACCTCAGCGAGTGGTCGTCGTTTGTTACGAGATCGGTACTAAAAAACAAAGGTCGTGCGTCTGGTGAGCGAAAAATCGGCGTCGGGCATAAATCGATGCGATGGGGGTGTGAGAACAAAGGCGGCGTGCTTTGCGTTTTTAGAAACAATGAAAGATGAATGATTCCAGAAATAGAGTTGTAAAAAATATATGTAGCGTGGGCTATATGTTATGTAAAAGTTCTTTTAACATAGTGCACACGGGACTCTGATACACAGATTGGTAATCTTTCCCTGCTTTCCAAAAAATTGGGGGACTACGGTACCGTTTTAGGCCAGTTAGTGAAGCCCATTCTCACTGTATATAGAGGCACGCAGTGTGACTAACAGTTTCCGAGCCCAACCAGTTTCTGTAACCACTCCAATTACCGCGATTAAAATACGAACGTTCGAAATCCTTATGCGCTTAAAAAAGGCACACAATCTCTTTTCTGATCTGTTTTTTATCGCTGGCACTCACTATTGAAGGTCACATCGTCGCCAAGACGTGGCTCAGTGGCGTCGCGGTCCTATCACCCGTTGATGCCCTCTTGTTTGTCGGAGACAAGTTGTTTGCTCAGGAACGCCCGAACATGTTAAGTTTTTGTTTCCAAAAGTGCCTTCTCGGATGCCCGCTTGCTCCGGGGACCACGTTACACGAGAGACTGCGACCCTACAAATGTGACACAGACCCAAAACACATAGCCATAAACCTGTGAAAAATGAATGGATTTGGTTTTGCAGATAGATTTCGTGGTTCCGTTATCATCAAAGCTCAAAGCAATGTGTCTGCAGTCATTCACTGGGCACGACGGGTTGTTGTTTTTAAATGTGTTTTCGTCTGAACGGGCAGACGGCATGGCGCACTTGTGACGTATATTGTTCGGGGAGGAAGTAGCGTTCAGATCCGCAAAGCTAGAAAAATATTAATGGAAATAAGTTTATCAAATACTTTATGCGTGAAGAAAAGACAGAAATCCAACGCAAAAATAAACTGAATTATTTACAACGTTGTTTAACAATACGAGGAGACGAGAAACACGAACACTGCTCAAATGAAAGACGGATGTCTGTTCTAACTGAAAAGGAAGCACACAGACTCTTGATATGGTGATAATGATTAACCACTATTATAATATTTCAGCTCATGAACTTACAAAATACGAAAGTTCAGCAATTACGGTTCAACAATTGTTTACTTGCGACACCTTTGACAACCTTTTCCAGATTCCCATCTGCTGCATTTCTGCTGTGTTAGGTAGTCGTCTCACAGGACGCTGATGTATCATTTCCACTATTAGCGTCCAAATGACATATGTCGACGTATGGGCGAGGGCTGCGACGAAAGTGCGCGGGTGACAAAATAAACAAACACATCGTCGCCAAATGGAGGACGACTATCGGCGATGGCACTAAACGAGGGTAGCATATAGTAATGTATTTTGCATTGGTTCTTGGGCTATGTTATCTCAATAACACAAGGAGCAGTGTTGGCCTCGTACTGGCAGAGCATAGCGACTCTATAAGCAGCCGTATATATATTTGGGTACTGATGCTGGATGAAACTGAGAAATGCCCATTGTTTCAACTTTGGTCTGTCACATATATGTCACAGAGTTTCACTTGAGTATGGTTTCATTCGAATGGAAAGCCCACGAGTGTTCGGTAGTTACGACAGGAATTTATGTTAAGAACAGCATGAACTCTAGTTCCTCATCATCAACTGATGTTGTGTGCAGATAGAACTGTTAGCCTCGCTGGGCCACAAAGTGCAGCAATTTTGTGGACAAGCACACTGCATAATGTTATCATGCGCTTGTGTTGTGACGAGACACTTAAGTCATTAATCCGCTGTGAAGTCATGATCCAAGGATTATGCATATCTCGTGGGATTTCGTCTGAACTTAAGCATGTATCATTCACTAATACTTTTCGAACAAGGTAGTTGGTTTATGAAGCCTTTTTGTTTGTGAAGGTGAGGGAAACAATACATCAATTCAAGTGTGTAATGGCTAATACTAAACAGTCTGTATCCTCACATAGAGACGTCCATCCCTTATAATGTTCCCTTTTGTTGTACACTCAAAATCTTGCGGTTTCAGAAATCTTCTCTGGCTAATATACGTAGTTCAACAAAATTTCTTATTTTGGACCGCTACGTCTAAATTTCTAAATGCATTCTAAATGCTGCATATTAAAAATGCTTTTACAGGGTGCAATCTATAGGTCTATGAACTTTTAAGAGCAGAAAGAAACATAACTTTTTCCACGGGAATGAGTAACATCTATGTGTAATGGTAACAAACACGGGTATGTGAAATTTAAAAACGCTGTGGTAATCGTGTTCGTTTTATTGCACCGTAAATTGAGCAATTTCAAATGGCTAGCGGCGGGCTTTTAGCGGAAAATCTAGATTGGGGAGCCCTTAATTTTTCCTGTTGCAAACATTTAGCGTTTCATGTAACAATTTGCGTATTAGAATGTGCACTGGCTGAATCCGGACGCGCGGCGTGACGAACATTGCAGATGTGGCAGAAGCTGCAAAGAAAAAGAAATTGAAACACACATGGAAACTCGCGAATGATGATGAAGAGAAATGGTGAAAGCGCCTGACGAAGTGGAGGTCAATCGTTCGGAGACTGCTGAGACAGTCCAGAACAAGATCGCGAGCTGAGATCGCCCCCTGCGGTGGTTGGACATAATGAGATTCACATTACAGCCCTGTACCGACGCTAAAGGTGACCACTTCGAATGATATTCGGGCCATTTGTAGGTAGTTTGGCGTGCTGAATAACGTAGTGTAGTTCGTTGATCGTACGGTTTTCAGCTATTAAATTCCATTGGAGGGTCGTAATTCAAAATACTCTTAAAAGTCGAAACTAGAAGAGTGAGACGATACTTTAACTGGCGACGTTATCGCCACTTTTATTTTTCCAAAATGCTCTTAAATTTCTATTCAACGAAAGATGCTGATCGTGAAGGCCATGTTGTCACGCAGCTTATCTATGCTTGTGGCAAGTTCTGGGTTATTATGCTGGAACACAGAGAAGGTGTGGAAGTAATCTTTTCTCATCCAAGTACTCCGAGCAACCCATTTGTGCTTTTTGAGTACTTCCGGTGCCCATAATTCTTATATTTCCGGTCGTGGATAAATCAAATTGCACATCTCTGCCGGGAGCACTGCTTTTTCAGTACTTGCGACATCGACACATGACTTTTGACGACAACGATTAGACAACGTACCAGTCCGTTTCACTGGTTCGATCGAGTAGATCAACGTGCAGGAGTCTTGCCACAGGTATTGTATAAGTTACTTTTCACGAAAACGCACTAACCAGATCACTAAAGCGATGTAACTACATAAATGTAGTTGACTGACTGGTGAAAGACACAGTGACTCTGAGTTGTTGCAGCTATTGTGTATCTGGTTGTACTGTACGGATTTGTGTGTAGTTGACATACTATATAAGTGCTGAGAGTACTGTTAAATGTATAGGATCCGTGATCGTTATGATATTTGACGATTGCGCTAAATCCAACTTATTAGCTGAGATCCACTAAGCCGATTTAGTTCACGGCTTTACTTCCCTTATAAATATCATTATGTGAGTCAGTAAGTAGATACAATTCAATGATTGCGCAAACAGATAAAACACGTATCTTACCCAATGCTTTGCTTATATCATTCCTCTCGTTTTGTAAACAGACTAATCCTAAGAACTACCACATAGTTATAGCGACCAGGAACTTCTTCAGTTCAAACCTTAATATCTTTTGAAAACCACTTTTAGCACAGAGTAACACGAAAGTTCTGTAACGCTGACTTCAATTGTTCATTTTTTGTCGTTTTGTGAATCGGTTTTCTCATTGTTATATTCAAATTGATCAGCTATTTCTGCCCACTGTTAAACTGTCAAGTTTTCCGTAACTTTAGAACCGAAGCTGCTTTTGTGCCAACATCAACATGTTCCAATGTCCGAGACTTGAAGCCATGACGCCGAAGAGAAGCAGAGTTAGAATGACATACATACTTCATTGGTGATTATATCTGTGGTTAGGTTGTGTAAGATATTAAAAAACTTAAGATATTGCAAATAAAATTCAAATTCAAATAGAAACCGGTCTTGAAAACTACTGCACAGCTGGTGTTGTGCCAACATCGCTGAAAATAGGCTGATATATGCAAGAACTCTGATTTGTGCTACTGTGTAAGACAGTCATGATATGTATGGTCGAAGCAATTTATGAACAGAAGGGGTGCTACCTGTAATGAAGACAAGGAACTTAGTTTGGTACAGACCGCGGTACTGTAAGAATCTGGCATCCTTCCATGTTCTGTTTCAGTTATTCAGCCCCTGATGATAAAGTTCCACGTGTGCTCATAAAGAAGCTCCTTCAACCTTGATCAGCCATTCGACACTTTAAAATTTGTTTTGTCTTTGCTCCAGTGTAATGGCCCCACCATCAGCAAAAATGCGCCCTGTTCCGACGCGTCTATTCGCCGGCGTCGGCGACAGTCACCAGACATGCCGCCTCACAAGTTGGTGTTCCTCTCTACTCTGCTGCTCTTTGGACTCGTGTCACCATATTCCATCCCCCACCTCATGACGTTCAACGACGAGATCGAAAACCCTAACTGGGTTTGGGAGTCGGAAGATAATTTCGGAAAATTTCTCAAAGCTTTCGAGTATGTCCTAGCGGTTGTAGGCAGAGACATCATTCCTTATCCGGTTACTCAGTTCTTTCAAGAGGTATCTGAACTTGCGCGCTATGTTTACAGCGATTTGCAGTTGAGTATAAGCGACTATGAAGCAGTGAAGCTGATTATCAAGTTGCATGACGACGTTCTAGCCTCCCGCCAGAACGACGACCACCTTTACGAAAAATTTGAAGAGGACATGAAACCACACTCACGCTTTATGGATAACCTCATCAAGATGTACATCAAGTTGTCGAACTCCTGGTTTAGGTTTAGTGAGGACACGAAGGTTCATCTGCGTGCGGTACGTTTTTTATGTTCTACGGCCAACAGGAATGTGTACTACTTGAAGTTAGGTGTTGTCTTATAATGACTTGTCCTTGTTTTCAAACAAAATGGATGCCAGTAATAATTACTTCTTTTGATGAATTGCAAGTCTAGGAGCAGCAACTTTCAGTAGATAATTCTTGTAACGTGTCACCACAACACACACCGTAAAATGTGCATCGAGATGAAGGAATGTTTGCCTGTTAAAAAACGATCGATCAAAGGCTGCAAGCCAGCTGCTGCCACTGGTTTAACACGCATGCTATTCCGATCTGATCAGAAAAATCAGTATTTTTATTCAAAACCCTTTCTAATACAAAAATAGCAAACAACATGTTATAAATCGATCGGAATATCGTTCTTATATGCTTTCAGATAGCTGACCACATCGAATTCATGAGAGGTAGGGAAAGTGATGAAGCCGTCGCGGACTACATAGTTGAAACGTATGCAGCCTGGCCATCAAAGGTGCAGATGGAATTGGATATGTTGTTTCACAAACTGTCTCGGTACATGAGAGGTAAGCGCTACCAAACTACATAGATATTGTGCTGCAAATGTATCTTGAAATTGTACAGACAGTCACGAAAACGTTCACAAAATGTTTACAATACAAACCGACATTTCGGCGCTTGTCTGCTAATGCAGCAAACAACGGTCTGCATTTTTTAAATGTAAAATTGGTTGCTTTCTTAGTTTCCAGTTACTAATCTGTTACTGTTTCAAGCGTTTGTGTAGTAAAGATGTGTGTATCCCTAGAGGTCGATCTTTTTTATAGCATATAGTTGTTTGGAAATCGTAAGTTCAGCCATATCCCTATCGGAAGTTCAGCGGTGTCCCTAGGGGTCAATCTTTTTTATAAGATATACAAATTACAACGAAGGGCTGCATTTCTCTGTGAATCAACAAAAACCGTAAATTTCAAATATGACTGACAGGTTTAACTATCTATGGACATTTATCACTACTGATGTTCATGCTGCCAACCTGCCATATTCTCAGGTTCATTCCAACATTAATATTTTGCAGAGCTTTACGAAACGCCGAAGAAGACGAAGCTTCCGTTCAAGGTGTCTCTTCTTTACCATTTACTTCCTCAAGTCGTGGACAAGATCTCCCACTACATCACACTTTTTGAGTTTATGGAATGAGTTGCGCCTTGCGTTTGTTGTCCGTCTTCCTGTTGTTTCCCTTTATAACTCACCACGACATTTATTTGACAAACAACGACACGACGTCTATGAAACCGGGACAACACAAGAAAAATAGTGGAATTGATAGGCGTCAAATAAATGTGAAGGGAAAAGAGGAGCACATTAATTCAAACAATCAGAGAGGATCATCGAGATAACGACACGGTTGTTTCGAACGAAATCTGGAGGAAGACGGCTTTCGAGATGTCGCAGCTGTTCACGGGTGAGCTGACTGGGACGTCGGGGCATCAGGCGAGGTTGAAGATTTTGAAAGTAGTGAAATGCATTGGGGACGTTGGCCGCTCGTTGTGCGTACATGCGGCGGAGGATATACTAGAACACGCAGATCACTCTCAAGGACCCAGATGAGACGCTCCAAAGACGACGATCTCTCTACGGACGACACCTAAAACGGTGGGCTCGTCGTGATAGATGTCCTTTTCGAAAATTGAGTGCAAAGCCATGAACTCTTATGAACATGTTTAAGCGTTTAATACAATCCTACTTCATTCGAAATGTTACAGTATACTTGTGTCTTTTGCTGTTTAGGGACCTTATCTGTGCAGCTATAGCTTAAAAAACCTGTGCTTCACTGATCACAACTTACCGAAGGTCGTATTGCTCCTTGCTGATTCGTATATCGATTACGAGCTTGCTGAGATATTGGATTGGGTCCGGGGCGTGAGTTGTTTGGCTGCTCTGCTGGTAGGTCGTTTTGAAGTGTCTGAAACTGATATTAGATGCCTGTTTTCAATAAGTACTCTTACTAGCAAAGGTGGTAGCGGTGCCTGCTCATCTGGCGTTAAAGGCGCCGGAGATCGATCGGCAATCGGTGATTGATTTGAACGAGGCTTAATTATTTGTTTATCTTAAACATCTAGACAATTTTGAGGTACGCCACTGTGAAGCACCATGATATCGCAAATAAAACTGTTTAAACGTCCAAAGGAACTTCGATGCGGCCGGCTTTCCATATGGACATGACCCCGAATTTTTTTTGAAGACATTGACGGAACTGTGTTACGGAATGTGCTCCCCTTAACTAACCGAGCTTCTGTTTGTAATCGGTCGTCGAGGTAGTGTAGCTGCGTAATAATCGACGAGTCGATTGTTGTATTCGCGAACTGTCATATTGTTGTAATCCTCCTGAAATATCCTTTATGAACTAGCACATAAGAAGGTTTTTTAACAATGATTTCTGCCCTTAAACGCAGCAGCATGCATGAACGCGTTCATCCAAGTTAAATTTACAAAAATGCTTACCCCTTCGTTGAGTGGAAACGGTGGACCACGGCGCGGCTCCATTTAACTTGCACCTGCAACATTGTACTAAGGTAACTTTATAAAATAGACTTCGAAATTCGAAAATATACTCACAACAAACCGCGTCTGAGTTTAACAAAGACGTTGTGCCCACTAAGCCTAGAGTGAATAGATGAAGTGAATAATATCCCCACTAGATGAAGTGCCTAGGATAAACGTGAAATTCCAAGTAACCATGACTCAAATATCTGAATCCAGACAGCTTAAGGAAGACAAGCATTTTTAAGCCCGTCACGTCCGGAGTATTGACGTCTTTGGAATAATCCATTAGGAGAAAACCCACACTGAAAGGAATTTGTTGTTGGGTGAGTAGAATACTACAAAATGCGATCGTTGGAATCGACAGTTGTCAGCATCAAATCGCTTTGCTAAAGTCTGTTGGCGCAATTTTTCGCTACAGGCAAAGCTGTGCGGAAGCTCCTCCTGGGTAAACAAAGAACAACAAAATGTTTTAGTCTAAGCGTTCGGCTTTGGCCAGGGGGCGGTTTTGAATCTGCTGGACGCAGCAGAATTAATAGGGGTCACAGCAGAATTAAAAGATTACCACTTCTGTTAGAGCACCATCAGTATAGGCTTAAGATTAAAAAGTGAAGATATAGCTGTTCACGACAACACGTCCCCCCGCCACTTGATATAGGTGCTTTTAAACACGTGAGTTGCGAGTAAATGGTCGTAAAACAGCGACTCATGAGCTTGGCTGCAAGACGCGATTTTTCAGCCGTACGTGAAACCACGACAGCTGGATATTGATTAATGAGCACGCAGCTCATTGCGAACGGCGACGTCGGCGCCTCGTCCGCATATGGATAGGTGCCGCGGGGAACGTTTTGCTAACAGGTGTCCACCAACGGCGTTCAAGCTTTGAGTGAGCTTAAAAGGTTTTGACGCACTTTGTGTCAGAGACTTGCGTCAATTACGTTTATGAGGGACAAAGAAGGAACGGACACCGGATAATGTGTGTATCTCGAGCTAAGCTCTTAAGTGTGAAACATCCGGAGCTGTATGTCTAGACAGGAACACAAAAGTTCGAATAGGGGCTATCAATTACTTTTGAAACTCCAACTGTGTTGTGACAAATATAAATACTCACACGTTTGTTGCTTGATAATTTCCAACCCGCGCCTCGATTTTGCCATGCACCGTTGCTGCACATGCCCTGTCAAAAACTTGTTGTTTATGATTCGTTCAAGCATATCAGTATGAAATCACTAAAACGATCCAATCAGTCATACACTCCTTTAATAATTTAGCAAGACCAATGCTAATGATCACTTCAGTCGATCGTAGAAAGTGCAGACCTAGCTGTTCACGCCCAGGACTGAGTGATTTTCGATTTATTTGTGTGCAATAACAACTTAATTCAACCAAACGAAAGACAGTTTACTGCACGGAAGGTTTTCCTTGCTTGGTGAAAAACTCGATCTGCATGTCGCTGTCGGACGCGATTCCAGCGCAGGCAGTAATGAGCTTTGTGATCGTGGAGAATTGCTTCATGAAGGCGTTGCACACCGGAGTTCCTTGCGGCACAACAGGAGCCTTCAACAGCAAGCTGAGAAGGGATAGCACTGAGCTGAAGTGCTCGAAGTCGCTGGTGGCGGAGGTCTTGTACTATAATAGATGGGACAATTATATCAATCGCTTTATATGAAATCGTACCTTGATGCGACTGCAGAGTTCTGTGATGAGAGCGAGATCGAGAATCAGAGGAGCGGCGAGAAGCGAATCCTCGCAAGTGTTGTGGATGACCAAGGTCTGCTGACCGCCCATGAAGATTGAGCAGATGTACTCGTCCATGGCGCGCTTGCTGTCACCGACGTAGGGAACGTACTTGATGACAACGACATGGTCGGGGTTCTTGGCCTGCGGGTACAGAATCTTGTTGCTTTGGACCATATCGTCGACGACGGAGGATTTCGAGATCTCCTTTGAACTATAGAAAATAGATCAGATTCTGGATGTTGTAACTTTATCGTACCGGAATTGACGCTGTTCGCTGAGGTTCTTTCCGTCATTGTTACCGAGATGATTGTACGAGACAATACTCTCCGGTTTGAGTCCGCTGCTGACAAGGAATTCAACGAGCGACGACTTAAGCTTGGTCTGTCCAGATTTGAAATCATCACCACCGACGAATACTTGGTGCTGAAAAGCAGACAAATCAATGGGAATAAGGGATCTTTTCTATACAACGTTGGGTCCGCTAGATTCCAAGCAGACATCAGCATCAGATCGATAGCATACCTTATCAGCGAGTTCGATGATTCCAGGAACCAAAGTGTTCTGAGGAGAACCGTTGATGTAGTGGGCACCCTCAAGAATTGAGGCAATAGCGAAGATGTTTGAAGGCGAGACTTCCTCTTCATTGGCATCGATGGACTTCAGGATTTCGTCGGCCGTCGTGTTGAGGCCCTTGCGGATTTCGGTGTATCGTTCGGTGTTGGCGGTCCAGAGAACAATGACGCAGTCTGATAAAGTAATACATGTTAGTACATAGTAATGAGCTGGAAACTGTCTTACCGAGATTGTTCTTCTCTTTGAATTCGCGAATATCGCGACGAATGTGCTGCAAGTGTTCAGCCTTGGACGCCTTGGCGATGACGTTGTCCACGCGATCGCCTTGGTTGGAGGCAATGAAATCGGGATAGTAGATGGAGGGGCGTGGGATAATATGCTCCACATGGGGACGGAGCTTGTCGATGAGCTCAGGCTCGAAAACCTAAATTAAATATTTCCAGATGCATGTATGAACAAAATAGAAGAAGCGTTTTCGAATAGCTTGTTCAAACCGAGTTGCTGATGCGATATATTCTGAACGTACCTTAGCACGAAGCATGGCCTCATAGAGGTTAGCCTTGTTGATATCCCATCCGTCGATGATCAGGTTGTTAGGGTCGACCATGGGGATGATGGAGTTGAACGGTACGCTAACCTGCTCCTGACCATCAAATCCGAGATGGACCACGGTGGACTGGGTAATCGAGCCGAGGTAGTTGGCGGTTTGGACACCATTGCGCGTACGCCAGGACATTTGCTCACGGTTGGCAATGGTCGATCCAACCACGGTGGACCCATTGTTTCCGCCAAGTCCAACCAACAGAAGACCAGTTCGGGCCGGAGTGAGCTTTGTTTGGAACTGGTAGTTGAAGACTTGAGGGGAAACCTTGATTTTCGTTCCTTCCACCTCAACCTTGTTCTTGCGGTAGGCGTACTCGGAGGTGAGCGTGTCTCCAGAGGTAGTGGTGTAAGGCGAGTTGATGACAAGCTGAAAATTCTCTGACTGTCGTTTCTGTTTCTTTTTGCTTTTTACCTCGGGATTGTAGGATTCGGCGTGGATACCGTTGATTCCGTTTTGGCACGACATTTTGCAAGAGAAGGAGAAGTGATAAGAGCGAACCTGTAAACTATAATTAAGAATGTATCTAATTAAAGCACATCTCGCACAATATTCACGCTTCTTATCAACATATTCTCATCAAATGCCCGAAGTACAAGACAGACTAGGACACGTATTTTCGATTTACTCTCTCGGCTAAGTAAGGCTCACTGACGTACTGCCGTCTTTTAATACTGCAAAGGTCACCTTTTTCGGCTTTGTCTCCGTCTCTATGAAAACCAGAATTTAGTATTTTTTCCGCATTTAGTAGAACATTCGGGAGAATTGCCAGAAGAGCGAAAAATTGCCGATTCACCTAAAAAGTAACCACTTGCCCTTACGGGGTCACTCACTTGTTTTGCAACGTCTGGAGCGAACCCGTTCTGCACTTTTGCACACTACATAAGACAGTCTATCAGGTACGAATTTGAGCACAACGGACAAATGAAGCGCAATATATCAAAATGGAGATGAATAGAAGAACGAAAACAACGACGTAAACTAACGTCCACGCAACGCATTTGTTTGGTATTTATGAAATCTGGATATCGGCACTCTTAGCGCGGCACCACCACGTCATCTTCAACAGCGTCAACGTTTGAACTATGACTCATAAGGACCCATATCATACACTAGAGGACGACTCAAAAGAAAAATGTTCCGCAGCTGAAAACCATGAATTGAAGCATTGAAGCATTTTTGTGCATCTGTTTTAAAAGTGTGATTTACACATTTACTGCTGAAGGTCAAAAGTGTTGCGAGCGTTACGGGCATGTTGAGATCAGGTTCTAATATTCGCTAATCAATGAGAACAGCTAAAGGATTTTCGAGCTAATGTGGCCGAGTATTTCCTCATTAAACACTCCACAGAATATGCGTAATTACGTCCCTATTTCACCAACCTGTTTCATTTCTTTTGATTTTCACACTGAAATGAAATCAACCACTTTTACTGTAATAATTTTTGAAACTCGATCATTACAATGAGTTCAAAACACGATTGGTTGATCTCCCCGCAGGTTTTCCACTTATGCGACCGTTCGATTTAAGGGATACATCAAAGCTGCAAGTGGGACCGAGATTATCCAGTAGTAAAAAGCTCAACGAAGAAATTAGCGATGAAGCTGGTGAAAATGTTTCTCTTATTTAGAGTTAGCTGAAGTCATCGTTGCTCAACATTTGACAAATAATAGCTCTGTGATTTTGAGGGATTTAAAGACAAAGAAATGATGGGCAAGTACCACGAATGGTTGGGCACTGGAGACACTTTGAAACATCACCTGCCAAGCCCACAGAAATGATACTGCAGCTTACCGTGGGGCGACTTTAAATACACTATGTTCGCAACATTTCAACCCTTTAAGGGCAACATTCGACAGACACGAGACGTTCGTTTTTTTGTGTCTTTGTGTCATGGCCTTATAGAAAACGAGTTTCTTCAGTTCCTGGTTGTAATCTCTCTCCTCTTTTTCCATCGCCTGTGAGTGCACTTTGTATGCACTTGCCCGCGACCGTGTATGTCATGTGCCTGAAAATGGCAACATTGGACACATTTCCAGGAGCACAGATTTTATCGTAAGTGCAGCACGGACTTTGTGTGACATGATGGTCATGAGCGATCGCTAGCCACAAGTCGTTTCGATTCATTCAGTTCTCAAGTAAATTAGGTTCTTTAATTCTGTGTTTTTAGGAGAACTTTTGATCGTTCATAAACCTCGATGGTCATGAGCGATCAGACCTCGACCATTTTCTCTTCGCGGCATACTTGTTCCACTGCCGTCCAAAGAGTGACCTTGTTTCTCGAATTTTTTCTTATGTGATGTGTGTTGTGTTTCTTAGCGTTTTCAATGCGGATCTCTCTTCTTCCGCGTCTGCGGATGTCTGCTGACCAGTTCACGCTGAATTTGTGTTTTCGCCAAAGGCGGACGCAAAAACTGCGCTCTTGAAGGGTATAGATCACAATGTCACGGTCATCCAACGTTCACTTCATATTTTCGATGCTTCTGCCGGCTATTTTCATATTTTATCTTTTTTAATACACCAGCTAGTTGCTGGTGAAATTGTAAAATTCAATTGTGACCTTGCATCTCAAAAAAGCGCGTCGTTCCACCAATTTGAGTGACAAAAACTCGACCATGAAACTCTCATTAAACTACAAAGTGGACTCTGAAATATCAGGAAGGTCAAACGGATATCGAAATACTTCATGTTGGTTTGTTGTATTGCTGCGTCGTTCCTGCCTGATTAGGTCTTCTAATTTTTAGAATTTTGATTCTTCTTTTTGATAACCGCTAAAAATACATATTAAGCCTGCTATGCAAAAGCCTGCTGCAAGACCATACTGAATCCACCTTATTTTCCAATTTTATCGAACGCAGCTGGGTTCTGTAACGAAGATTGTTTTGAAGCTAAGTAAACTTAAAATGAAAGCTTACCAAAAATTTAAACGTGCAGCATTGTTACCCTTGTTTTCAGTCTATTTTCAGTGAAGTGCTGTTTTCAATTACGGTCCAAATCGCTCATCATCATCATATCCGTTTTTTGTGAATACGAGCACCAGAAACCACATAAACAAATAACAAAAACTGAGCCACAAGGTGCGGCGGCGCAAATATTGCTTTCAAGGATACTCAAACAGCTGAATACACCAAAGGAATTTACTATATAAGTGGTCGAAACCAATAATAGATGATGAGTAGGAGCAAAAGTGATGGAAAAGACGACCCTTATCTTCCTCATTATTGCACTGGCCTTACTGGATCATGTGTCCACTGATGCTCCTGCTGAGGAAAAAACGACAACAACAACTGCACCCATCACTACGACTACTGAGATAACCACTACAACGTACAACCCGGCCTATGCCTGCGAAAACAAGCCCGGAAGTCCCGTTGACTGCGAAGCTAACAAGGCCAAGTGCACTCTGGAGCAATGGAAACGTGTGATGACCGAATTCTGCCCAAAAACGTGCGGTCTATGTGCGCCATCTGGCTGCTTGGACAAAACCGACTGCAGTGGTATGCAGGCTCTTTGCCGGGACTTCGAATGGGTCCAGTTCATGCGCGATCAGTGTCCAGCAACGTGTGGATTCTGCGGCGGAGCGGGAGGTGGTGGATCTGGTGGAGCAGGTGATCATACCATTTGAATTTGTAATGCAATCTATTTGCATTCATTTAGGATGTACGGACGTTTCATCATCATGCGCCCGAAATGCACGCTTTTGCAACGACCCTCGATTCTCTGACTTCTTGGGAAAGAACTGCGCACGCACTTGCAATCGCTGTGGAGGTTCCGGAGGTGGTGGAGGAACGGGACCTGGCGGTGGTGGTGGAGGAACGAGCTGCGTGGATTCCAGCAACAAATGTGTGACTTGGGGATTCAATGGTTTCTGCTCCAATACGTTCTACGACGAAGCGTACAAACGGCGAATGTGCGCCCGCACGTGCAGTTTATGCTAATCCATATGCCAATGAGTGAATGACCGAGTTGAGCAACCGGCAGCGTTTTTGACCGAGACAATAAAATCTTGAGCATCGCTGTCAATGTTTACACATGCAAAGACATTAGATTAGAACACCATTAGCGAAAATATATGTACTTACCATTTCGTGTGCCTCAGTACGTGAGAACTAACAGCTGGAGGTGATACTTACCTGCGTTTGATGACCGTTGATCCTTAAATAGAAAGTGAAATGGTACAGGAGTGTTCCAATGAGACCAGTCTCCCATTCATAGCTCTGATAAGACACCGTTTATGAAGAACAGAAACATGCAGCCGTTGTGGTCAATTGGCGGGTGATCTGCGATATTTGTGCCAGCGGACGAAGTACAACATGGTGTATTATTATATTGGGTTGGCGCATTGAAAATGGGACACTTGATAAACGTTCATTTTTCTCGTCATGTTTAGACTTGTGGCAAAATGGATGGATGATTTGTGGAGAGCAGTGAACTCTCACCCCACAATATGATTCTACACTTGTCCATTACATTCCTCTTAATGTTAGAGGTCTTTTCATTTTTTATGGTCAATTTTTTTTGGTACCTTGAGAAGGCAAACTGCGAAGTGATGTACGGGCTTCCTATGGTATTAATTGTGTGATGCACGGTGATCACTTTTAACTACGAGCATCCTTGGGTCTAATCTACCGAATGCACCTATCTATGTGGTCGTCGTGTATCAGAACATGAGCTGGTCTCAAAAAGATGGTCTTTTCGGATCATCGGATTTGATCATGTTCTGTTAACTCCAACATTTCTAATTGGTTAAGTACCGTAACAGAGAATGGGGATATAGAGCAGGTAGCCCTCAATCACAGCTATCATGCACGCATAACGACTGCACGAGTTCACTTATACTTCAAGGAAATAGAGGCCAAATGTTTAAAAAAAGCACACTTCAGGAATGGTGCCTGAAACTTCACATTTTCAAGTTGACCCCAGAATGGCTCTCCATTTTGAGCTGCAAGATTATTTTCTCACTATTTATATAGCACTCTCGTAACTTTATCTAACCGTTATATGTGCTCGTCCACAAAAGGCGACACCAGAAGAAATCACTCCAAATAAGACAAAGAGGTCGGAAATTGCACCACAACATTTTTTGACTTGAAGTCCCTTGTATTCTATGAAAGAAACATCTAGCTTTTGCCCTCGAAGTGGTCTGTAGTTGTCCAGTCAAATGGTGAATACCTTCAAGTGAAATGGTTGAATAAATGCAAATAAACAATAACTGTAAAAGTGTCTCATTTTCACTGCTCCAACCCAATAATTGAAACTGAATCTGTGCTTATCAAAAATTAGCGCTCTTCGCGGAAGAATTCTGGGACCATGAACTGCTATCCCGCACAAAGATCGATTTTTCAAAAGTATATAGATTTTTCCTTAATCTATCTTGATGCTCCTTTCAAAACAGTCCGTCAATTTGCAATGAGTGATGACTTTTGTTCTTGTTTTGATGACATCACTGTCCTCGGAGGGTTGCTGCCTGGATGACGTTCGACTTGATACATACGCACAAACTACGCTCTGGACTTGCCTGAATGTGGTTGTGAAATTAAGTGAACTTGATCTCTCGCTTGGAGTCATTTAACTGATTGCCATGTACTTTTCATGTACTGTGTTTTGTCACCTTCGACGAAAAACAACATGGACTTGTTGCGTAAACGATTTCTTTATATTAGAAGTTGGAATGTTCGCTATGGTTTACATACCAAAAATAGCAAAACAAATCTCTATGTAGTGTAGAAATCGAACGCAACCACAAGTGAAGGACAACATTCATAGGAGACTATAGCGCGGGATTCAAAATTATATGCTGGGATTTTCGTTTCTTTTAAAGAGATACAGATCAGGTCTGCAATAAGCTTCGTTTCCTGTACAACTGATTTTTTGTCGAGGGCAGTTTTACAGCACTCCAATACGAAACACTTGTATTGTTTTTGATCTCTTTGATAAATCAGGTTCTGCACATTTACCTCGGTGTCGATGAAATAACGTGCACTTCAATTATAATGACGTTGTAGGACAAGCTCATTGACACGTTCGTCACATACGTCGCCGATCACGACTTTATGTAGAAGTTTCATAATGCAAAGATATGCACTTAAAAACCATATTATCCTTTCCACATCTATGCGACTATGTTAAGCTTTTGTGGAATTTCGCTCAGGCATCTTAGTAGGATTTATTAGTTGTTTCTGCATGTCCAGTGGATATCTATTTTGTATTCACATTAGCTTTTAAGCGAGCTTCACAAAGATAAAGGCTGAAGTATATATCACATGTTGTCAAATTGAGCGTTAGTGTAATTCAATAAATAGATCGTATGAGATTTCTCACCAATTCACCTCTTATAAATAATTTCGCCATTTTAAACTGATACACCTACGCACAGATTACCAAAATATTGTATATTTGCACAAGCCAATGCCGTTGTTGATAGCTAATGTTAAAATGCTTTGCCGTCTTTAACATGACCATGTGTCTTCGTGATTTCAGAAAAAAACATGCATGAAATCAGTCCAAACCCCAGTCCAAACTCCCTCTTTTCTCAATAATCGACGAAAACAACACCGACTGACGGACGCAGCGTTGTCGCGCACAATTATTGTAGCGATGGCCGCCGTCTTCGACCCATGCAACGCCGTGACGTGCGTGTAGCCTGTTGTAGTTGGACCTGCCGACTGTTGCACGTGTCCGTCTCCGCTCTTTTCCTCGCTTACGCTCCTCCCTCCACACCTCAGGCCAGCCTACGTTGTTTGTTGTGTTCGTTGGCCTTCGGAAATTGATCACCAAAAGGCGGACTCTAATTATTCGGTCGGAGTATAAATGCGGCAGCATCGGTTGATGGTATCGATCAGCAGCGTCTCCATTGGTTCTTCGATCGCTGTTCACTTTCCCTTTCGTGGTGTAGTGTATGATAAGCAGTTTTATCATGTACTCCGCGATCGCTTTCGCTTTTAACCGCTCGGAAGTTCCTCTCCTTCACAACACACACAAAGGCAGAGAATGTCGCTGTTTACCAACGACGCGTTCTTGTCGCCGGTTTTGCTAGTTCTGCGTGTTGTTGTTTACGTTAGCACAATATAGCTCATTTCAGAAACCGATAAGCAGCATGTCTGGAAAGTCGTGCCCTCACGCGGAGCAACTGTCGCAGTACAAGATCAGCCAGGCTGTAAGTGTATTTCACTGTTTTAACCGGAAATAAGAGAGAACATTCATGCGCCTCTTAGTCGTGCCTGTAAATGTGTTTCCCAGTCACATGAAAGTTCTTAGTACTCAGAACTCATTAATTTATGTACGCCTTCAGCGTCCTCACACCTTCACCACGTCCAATGGCGCGCCGATCTTCAACAAAAATGCCGTCCTCACTGCGGGCCCCCGTGGACCCATGCTCATTCAAGATGTCGTCTTCATGGATGAGATGGCTCACTTCGACCGCGAACGTATCCCCGAACGTGTTGTGCACGCGAAGGGTGCTGGAGCCCATGGTTACTTTGAGGTCACTCACGACATCACCAAGTACTGTAAGGCAGACATCTTCAGTGAAGTCGGCAAGCGTACCCCCATGTTCCTTCGATTTTCCACTGTCGGTAAGTTATCGTAACTGCTAGAGCTATGTCCCATCAGCGGAACTCATATTTCGTTGGATTTCGAGCTTTAACCTGCTTCTATTCTAGGTGGTGAGTCCGGAAGTGCCGACACCGCTCGTGATCCTCGCGGTTTCGCCATGAAGTTCTACACCGAAGAAGGTAACTGGGATCTCGTTGGAAACAACACCCCAATCTTCTTCATCCGCGACCCCATTCTTTTCCCCAACTTCATCCACACACAAAAGCGCAACCCAGCTACTCACCTTAAGGTAAATTTTGGAAAATTTACGCTAGAAGCTATGTGCCCCATTTTAGGACCCCAACATGGTCTGGGACTTCTTCTCTCTCCGACCGGAATCCACCCACCAGGTTATGTTCCTGTTCAGTGATCGCGGCACTCCTGACGGATTGCGCCACATGAACGGATATGGATCTCACACTTTCAAGCTTGTAAACAAGGATGGTGAAGCCGTCTACTGCAAGTTCCACTGCAAGGTTACTTAATGTGCTTGATCGAAATAATGAAATGATCTTTTAGACTGCTCAAAAGATCAAAAACCTCTCAGCGGAGGAAGCTGGCAAGCTTGCCGGCACCGATCCTGATTATAGCATCCGCGATCTGTACGACGCCATCGAGAAGGGAGACTACCCTCAATGGAATATGTTCATCCAAGTTATGACATTCGAGCAGGCTGAGAACTTCCGCTACAATCCTTTCGATCTTACCAAGGTGAGGCTTAACAATTTCCGAGCCTTAGATGTTTCACTTTTCAATGACCACATCCTTTATGGTGACATTCCTGCTTTCAGGTCTGGTCTCACTCCGAATTCCCCTTGATTCCAGTTGGAAAATTCGTTCTCAACCGCAACCCCTCCAACTACTTCGCCGAAGTCGAGCAGAGTGCCTTCTGTCCCGCACACGTTGTTCCTGGCATCGAGTTTTCGCCCGACAAGATGCTGCAGGGCCGTCTGTTCTCCTACACTGACACGCACTTCCACCGTTTGGGCACCAACTACATCCATCTGCCCATTAACTGTCCGTACCGCTCGCGTTCCCACAATACTCAGCGTGACGGACCCATGAACTTCGGAGACAACCAGGGTGGTGCCCCTAACTACCACCCCAACTCCTTCAATGGACCGGTTGAACGTCAAGATGTTAAGGAGAGCGTGTTCCACGTTACCGGAGATGTCACCAGATACAACAGTCACGATGAGGATAACTTCTCGCAGCCTGCCGATTTCTGGAACAAGGTAGGAAGATAATCCTTAGAGAGTAAACTATATAGTCTCCTGCAGGTCTTGAACAAGGAGGAACGCCAACGCTTGGCAGACAATATCGCTGACTCGCTCGCCGAGTGCAAGCAGTTCATTCAAGACCGTGCCATCAGCAACTTCTCCCAGGTCAGCGCTGACTTCGGTCGCATGATCCGCGAGGGAATCGAAAAGAAGAACAAGGGAGTTGATCACCGTCATCACCTCTAAGAAGTGTATACGTATTGGGAATGCGTTGTGCGTTTCCATGCAAATGAGTTGTAAAAAATTATCCTTTCCTCTTTGCGATTCAATTTATTTTTTCTATGTAATGAAAACGAGTAGTATCCCCACTTGTACTCGCATTGTCATGAAAAAAGTTCATCAACAAAGATCATCCACATTTTTCGAACACAGAACAAAGGTTCGAGGATAATGAATGAATTGGCTATCACGATATAAATCGATCTGGCTTGCGGAAAACAACATCAGTTTCAGAAAACAACTTCAGTTTCATCAGAAAAAAACTTCAGTGTAATCGGAGACTACTTTGTTATGTCAAATAATGCAGTTCATCTATAGTAACGAATAACGCTGCACCCGAAGCGTCTGTCGAAAAAACACTTCATTGGTGAAAACAAGAAAGGCCACAAACATAAAAGAGGCAAGCAAAAGCAAAACACCGGGAAATTTGTGTCATGCAGATGCTCAATAGTTCGGCACCACGAAGAAGGACATGGCCCTTTCAAATTCAAAAGGTTTCAGCATTTAGTAGAAAGAGTGCTGAGGTTCGTATTCCATATATTCCTGTCTTTTTTGCCTCCGCTTGTCATATGCTGTCCTCCTTTAGTTGTTTTGCTTTGTACTGTGGTGCGACGCCTTAGAACCCCATCTTTCTATGAGTGTGGCTGATCTCTCTAGTCCTTAAGTATATCCTAAACTCAGTGCAGTTATGAATACGAAACGTAACATAGTTGACATGAATGTCTTATGCCTTTCGTTAAAATGCAAAACCGGCGAAAAATAGCCGCCAATCGCACCACTCTTTTTCGCGGCGAACACCGTCCTGTCGCAATTTGCGCTAATTGACTGACCATTTTTGTGTCATCCACGTTCCTTCTGAGTGCTCCTTCTGAGACACATATTAAGAACGACCGGTGTTCAGGATGAGGTGTTCGCAGCGGCGACAAATGTGGAGACGCCGCAACGTCTCCTCCGAATGAGGACAACATAAAAACGGCAGGCCGTCATTAAGTCATCGCGGAGACAATGTCGACCATGGCGATAAAATCGTTTTCCTCTGCAGACCTGCCCGAAATGCGACGGCGGCGTTTTTCTGCCATTCAGGCTGTAAACCACTACTGGAATGCACAAATTTTATATCATGTCGTCTGCGCTTAATGATATAGGTTCCTCCATCTAACAATTAAACCAACAGGACCCTACGGTTTGGGGGGAGGGGATCTCACTAAAGTACACAAAATATCGCAGATACAATCAACTGCTGACTACAGAGTATCATTTGAAATTTTTTAAAAACTTTTAGACGTCTGGTGGGAATGCGGTCAAGACTATGTGAATGGGAATTGCTGCCTTAAGAACTGAAGTGGTTTACCAAGATAACAAAAACGTTCAAACTATTAGGTAACGGGAATTACTAAAAACAGAAAATCAGCAATAAAATGGCTGCAAAAAGAAATCCTATCGTACACAGGTGTTGTAGAGTGGATCGGTGAAGGTGCTGTAGAGTGGAGCATTTCCGAAAACTCGTGTGCCTACCGCTTAATGAGCGTCTTTTCCTTACACTGTCCAACAGATTTCTTACACTTGCATAAATTGGAACTGTTGCAAGAAATTTGTTGCATACTTTTACAATTTTTTAATTTGTGATAGAGATGTTCTCTGGCAGACGGCTGATGAATGTTTAGGTGAGGATTGTCATCTGACCGTCCCCAATTGCATTAGACATTCTCTACTGTGCTCCGTAAAGATCCGGCAGAGATAATGCAGAAATTTATTTGTTGAGGCATGAGCGTGTTTTCGACCCTGTTGTTTGTGGCAATTAACGTGGACTTCCGCGTTTCACCAGGCGACTGTGTGCCTCCTTCGCGCAACACCAATTCAAGGAAAGGCGGAGTTTTTGTACGATTATAAAGAGGCGTCGGCGGGGAGGCCGATCAGTAGTCAGCGTCGACTTTGCTCTGCTTATCCAATGGAAGAGTGTGGACTTAAGTGGTGGGCGCGTTCAGCAGCCATTCTGGCTGGTACGGCCTTCGTGACGTTGGCCATCACGGTGCCGATCATCATGAATGATGTAAGTCTGATGGAGGAAGAGCTCGCGCTCCAACGCTTGGAGTATATGGAGCTGTCAAATATGATGTGGAAAGATCTGATGGAGCAGAATGACGAAATCAAACAAAGCCGTGTTGTTCGTGATGCGAATCGTCCTCGTCGACAGTGTAAGTATATAGTGAATTCTAATAGAATTTGAGATCGTACTCAACAATCAGAATTTTGACAGACTATTCGTTTTCATTTGCATTAAGTAACTCTCTCACATTTAGACGAAAACCCAGTAGCTGGAGTTGAAAGGAAACCAGCCAAACCACTTGAATGCCCCGCCGGCCCACCTGGAACCCCTGGTGCTCCAGGAGAAAAGGGTGAAAACGGACCAAACGGCACGCCCGGACGCCCTGGTGGTGGATCGGCTGGAGAAGGTGGCTACGACAACGGCATCGCTTGCACTCCTTGCCCGCCAGGACCACCAGGAGTACCTGGATACAAAGGCAAACGAGGACCACGTGGAGACAAGGGTCCTAAAGGACCGACCGGTAATGTCGGGCACGATGGTGAACCTGGCGAGGCCGGACCCGATGGCGAACAGGGCTATCCAGGAGACCAAGGTTCGCCAGGAGAGCGTGGAGCTCCTGGAGAAGACGGAATTGGTTATGCTAAGGGGCCGCCCGGACCCAAGGGAGAAACTGGACCTCCTGGCATGGAAGGTGACGAGGGAATGCCCGGAGAACGTGGAGACGATGCTCAACCCGGACCCCAGGGTGACATTGGACCACCGGGACCGTCCGGAGAGCCTGGAAAGGACGGAGTTCCTGGATTCTCTGGAAAGGCCGGGGGACCTGGAGCCGACGCCGAATACTGTCCTTGTCCCGAACGAAGCAAAAAAGGAGACGAAGGAGTCAATGCCAATCCTAGTTCGTACGAATCAGCCGCTCCTCACGCCAAGTCCCCCGCGCAGCAGCCGGTACCTCCAGCCGGAAAGGTAAGCGTACTATACTGGTAAAACGTTGCCTTTGTATTTTAAGGCAGCTGAGGGAAGTGCCTATGATAAACGAGCTCGTGCTGCTGCTCTTCGTCGCCGCCACCTTCGTCTCTAAACTTCCTAGTACCGTGTGAATTTGGCATTACTTAATAAACAGACGCTTTGCAAATGGTTTCCGTCGACCTTCTTTCATGCAGCTCTGATTTCATGAAACTGGGATCCTCTCATCAATGGAGAAGATGTTTTTCGCAACTGATTTGGTCGTTCGCAAGGAACACTGCGGTTGATACCATGCTTTCGTGAATCCCGAGACGCCATCAGTTTCCGTTTTCGATGTGTGATAATTGCACATATATGCCAAATACAAGTTGATCTTCCATCCTGTTATCCCATTGCTTTTGTTTAGTGCATACATGAACGACCTTCCAGCTGCCTTTTTCGACTCAACGTTCAATCGGCTTTCCTATTCCGAGCTTCGCCGCTTGCAGAAATCGCTGAATTCTCCTTGTTTGGCTTACCACATTGAAAAACGAGTTGAATTCAGCTTCCACCTTAAGCACTTGAGAAGAAATCCTTCAAAACCGTGGCAGTACGCTTTCAAATTTAGTCCTCTGGATGGTAAGCGTCACTCTGACCTAGACAACGAAATAGCGACTTTGGATCAGTTCGATTGTCGTTATATGCGATTCACCTCGATTAACTTCTACAACGAGAGGCAAAACGAGGTGGATATCTCTTCGTGGCTGGGTCCCACCACGACGGATATTATCCTAAAATCCATTCTTCCGTTTGTTTTGAGCCGGCTGACGACATCCTTTAAAACGCTTCAACTCAAATGCAGGGAATATATTCCATTTCTCGAGAAACTCACTCTTTCAGGACACGTATTTGAAGACATCGCTTTGGTGTACTGCGGACCGATTTGCTTAGAGTTCTTGAGACACTCCCTCGCATTTCACAGCATTCAACGGCTCTCATTGGACGGAAACTGGCCGCAATGTGTTATCCGTGATCTCGAACAGTACATACTGTCTAAAAGGCCCCAACGCCTCGCGATATACATTGATGAGGCTGAAATTCGGATTAGCATGGAGTTCATCAGTAAACTACTTGAGAAGGCTAACATTGATGAAAAGTTCACGCTCTTTATGAGGTTCAAATATGCTCTGGAAGAAGGCGAGCTCACCAATCACGAAAAACTGCATCAAACTGTGCGTCGCAGAAAGGATCACCAGGAATGGATCGTTAATAATCGAAGAATTGTGTACCTAAAGGAGCACGGAGTCGACGGTGAATACTACGTTTTGCGGATCTGTTCAACATCCACTATTTTCGTTTGACATGAAGTATATTAAAGGTATAATGAATCTGTAATAGTTGAATGAAGGTTTTCGAATATTTCTTTTGCCGGTCGGGTCCACTCGCTCTCTTATTGGTTCGGGAAGATTAGTCGTGTACACGACTATTTCGTGTCCTTTTACGGTACTTTTGTGGGGTACATTGTCTTTAGAAAACATTATTAAAACATGGACTATTACAGGAACTACTTCACAGTTCAGTACGTAAAGCAGAACTGGTGCGACACTTGCCAAAAACACATGTGAAAGTGCGCTAAATGAATGCCTTTTATAAAGGACATTGGACAACAAAGTTATAATGCAGCAACAAAGAGCTTGTTTACCGTTAAGCGCATGTTATGAATAATGCTTTGTGTTACACGTTTTCGGTGAAGTACGCGCATTTCCTCTCCAGCTGGTTTGAAAGGCCTTGAATTGGTGAAGAGGCTTCAGATTTGAATGAATGCTTAATTGACATTGCGTGCGTTTTGTGCTTTTCTCACCTCAAATTGGCGGTTTTCGAGGGCGTTCGCTCTCATTATAAATCATAGATTATTTAGTGATTACATTTGGCATTGTCTTATAGAAGGTGGATGTTCAGGTGAACCTTGTTGAACCCCCATTCCATGGTTTTTGCATATTTCGCAGAGATTTGTACGTGATTAACCAGGTCCAGTATGGAATTACCGTCAATAGAGCTGTTCGCTAGGAAGTGGGTGAATTTCGTGAGTGACGTTTCATTCTGTTTACTTTGAAAAAATGCTAAACTAGTTGACTTCGGACATATGCCCCCTGTCCCTCGAGCATTGTGCTTCTTATGCACGTCGAATAAACCGCATTTAGCAAATTACATTACATTTAGTCGCAAACGCGTAGGCTAGACGATGTCGTGAGGCCGTTTTATATGCCGTGTCCGTTTTTAGAACACTACAACTCTTTGGTGTCCTCTTGTGCGGTCTATACCTAGCAGATGTCGCTAGCAAGGTCTCTTAGGCAGAACGCTGTCCTACGCGTCCTTCACAAGACCACTTTCTCATTGCGACAGATGAATCTGTACCGTACTCACGCGAACCCTGATTCGCGTCACAAAATGGGTAGCTCCCTCAGAACAAATAAGACAACAATAACTCTTCCTTCAGCCGTAATTGAGTCTCTGTTGCAAATAAATCAAGTTACCCAATTTACCTCTTGTCGTTCTAAGACAAGCCCCTCAACAAGGTTAGTACGTAAATTAGCTGTGGCCTTGCAACGCTAACGCAATAACGCCTACTCAGAGCACATTCAGCATAAACTGTTTCCCTGTATTGTTTATAAGTAGATCATGGTAGGCTGCCATTTTTTAAACACGGCGTGATGTTTACAGCTACATACGTCATCGGCTGTTTTTGGCTGTGGATGCTAATGCTGTTGTCAAGTTGTCGATGACAGATCGCTTCCGTTTTATGCATAATTATGCCGCTGCCAACCAGCATAAAAATACCAATTATATGTATAAATGCCTGCGATAAAAAAGCTAGCATAAGCTATCGTCTGTATCGTCTCTATCTTTTGTATTGGCCGAAGAGGTAGAAGCTTTTAAAGTTAGTCGACATTATGTAAAAAGATTTCGCTGCATTTGCTTAAACAGGCTAAGTGCTCCAAGCTGTTTGCTTTGTGCTATAAATGCTATGACTTCGCTGTAGTTTCTGCAAATCCCCTTTACACCTCTGATAAGCATATAGTCGAGTCCGTCCAAAATATACGCCTACCCAGATGTTCGATTAAATTGCTTTTGCTATTTTAGCCCTGCTATTGTGTACCCTTCCACGTACGCAGCTTTAAAAATTGCTGTCCTATTTTTACTTCGCGGTAGCCCTATTTCTCGTGGGGGCATTTTCCCGTTTGTGACTGCTATGACGTAATGTTCCCACCTTTGAAAATTTCGGTTGCCCAATGGGGAACCGCAAATCGGACCTGGCCACGCACTGTACTCCGTTATAAGAAAGAGCAGCGAATCTATACACTTTCCCCCGAGCCGCCCACCATTGCGTGCCGATGCCGCTTAAAACCACCCTTCCCATGTTCGTGACGGCTCTTCCTCACCGTACGTTTTCTTCAATGGGCGTCCTTACACTTCCTTAGAAAAACGAGCATCCACAAATCGCGTAGTAGACTTAAGTTCCTTGTCTGAGCGAACTAATCTCTTATAAACGTTTCCGACAATTTGCCGTGCACCCCCTCCCCGAAACCTCTTCGTATTTTTGCTCTGAAGGTCTTGGTACCAAAAGGCTATACTTTTCAATAATAACCTAAGGGCACCTTTAAAAATTAATGCTTTCCGCTCATTTTAACTTTTTGTCAGTAACGAACCAATTGTTCTAACCCGTTGAACGTCATCAGCAAGCCACCCAAGGGTACTCTCGAGAGCACATTACTTGATATTGTCGCGCTTAAGTAATGAGGAAGTACGACGCATTAATTATCTTAAGGAGGCCAACGAGTAATAAATATGTACACATTTTTGTGCCTTATTTTATGACTGTGCTCTGTAGCACTTAATGCACTTATCTGATGGAAAAGACTCCAAACTTTTACAATCTAGAGGAGGAACTACGTGAAAATTGCAACCGTCCTCCGAATTTTTAATGTGTCATGTGCTCCTTTTTTATGATCTGTTGATACATAACATCTTTGATGCCTGTCTGTCTAGGTTTGGGTACTGAATGGCCTCCGCAAAGTTCACGGTGAAAGCGTAATGTTTTTCTGGAAATTGTGCGTGTGTTTGAATTTCAGCCCAAACAAGCATCTATGTTTGTTCCTATACCCAAGTTTACTTCCCGTTTGTGAAACGACGGCTTTCGAAATTGAAAAATGAAATTAACAGATTTGTTTTCAAAAACGCATGGGAAATCCGACCTTTTCCTAGTCTTTTACCTGTAGAATCCCTGTACCTCGGACCGAGTACTAGTGCTACGCTGGCTATAGGCCATCTTATTCAGCAGAAACACATTATTCCATTTCATTCGATGTCGCAACTATGACAACCCTGATCGTTATTGCGTGTCGGCCATTTGTTTTCGCCGTATTGCATTGAATCAGGACCATAATCATGGGAAAACTGTAGTTGTTTGCTCCAAAGCGTGGGTAACAGACGTAACTAACTGAGTCACCTGTCCTCACATGATCTCATATAAAACCCACATTTTATTTTTGTTCTGACTACCATACCATTTCGAGAAATGACTTGTTATTGTGTACAATTTCATCAGTAGATTATATCAATACAGCAAAAAAAAAAACACATGTGAACAAATAAGGTTGTAATAAAAACAAAGGCTGTTCCCCTCTACAGCAACGAGAAATATCGCTTTATTATTAATTGAATTTGTTATGTCGTTTATAGACCTGAACAATGCGGATCGGAGCTTAAGACCACTTTTTTGAAGTTTCTTGCACTCATCGGTTAGAAAGCAAAATGAAATGTTGATTTCAAGAGTCAAGTCATTCTGGCCATTAAGGTGATTGTGTTCTTTAGTTGATTTGATACTGGAGCCAACATAAAAACAAAGCGATGAATCTAATCAAGTCTATGTCTACGTCACTGGTTGCTTCGAAAAAAAAATCACCGTCGGTAGAATTTGAACGCAGCCAAAGCAACTGTATTATGGATTCAGATTCAGCAGTAGAGCATCCGCTAAGCTCGTAACAGACTGCTGTTATTTGCGTACTTTGTTCTAGCCCTAAGAATTGAGGTTTGGTAACAAAATTTTTATTAACATTTTTTACCGCAGTTTGTTTGCATTTCTATTGAATCCATGGCACCAGTAATCTGAGTTATATCGAAGCGTCTCGCCTACTCGCTCACGCTAAATCGGTGAGCTTCATACGTGCCGTTCCTGATCGTCTAAGCATGAATTTGAAAAGGTTTAGTGTTCACGGTGCACTTATAGCACAAATCGTTTCAGAAAGTGTTGCAAAAATGTACATTCTTTTGTATTTCATACATTTCTGGTTCCTTTTTCGAATACATTCATCAGTGCTCTTAATTTCTTCCGTGGTCTTTCTAGTGTCCTTTTTTGTTACACTAAGCCCGAGGCCCAACACGGGCAAGTTATTATTTTTTTCGAACTCATCATCCAGACGTTCTTAGCCAACATTATCAAAAATATTATTTACAATTCCAAGTTCTCTTTGTGACTCATAACGCTTATCCGGTTCAAGCTAATAACATGAGCTTGTATGCCCGCCTCTCAAAGGGGCGGGTGATATTTTAGCAACATCGACAACACGGCATAAGCACCTCACACATCAGTGGTGGTGGTCCCCTCCACTCCAGAAGACCAGCGACCGACGTCGTTCACCCGCCTTCATCGCTAATTACTTCAGGGATTTCGAATCGCTCATCTTTCAACGCGGTTCGCACTCGCGCGCAGTTTCAATCAGCCCCTTGTTAATTAATTACCTATTTACGATGAGGGCTCTCCGGGATTTTGGAGTTATTCCGGCGCGAATGTTCGGCACTTTATGAGCATGCATGCGCTTTCAGCTCGATTTCGCTGCTTTTTGCATCGCGCAGCCCTTTGGGAGCCGTTATAAAATGTTTCTTTGACGTAAAATGAACCCACTTATGCACTAAGTTCTTTGGTTCCGGTCTGGTGCGTCCTCTCGCCATTTCAAGTTGAAACGTTTCTTCTCATTTGGGTACATATGCCCTTTTACCAAACTGCCAAGAGTTTCTGATCGATTGACCACGCATGCTAATTATTAACAGTCTTGTTATTGGGGCTGACAACTGATCGCCAAGCAGGGCTCTTAGACGACAATAGTAACCTATTTATGCACCTACCTTTTCCGATTAAGATTTCAGTCTGCAATGTTAACTTATGGGGTTTTTGTTATCAACCAAGAACTCAAAAATCGTAATTGTAAAGATGAAGACACGTCGTTCAATCTAACTGCATTATGATATGTTCACTATTGTCGGTAGTACATGAAGTTAAACCTGATAAGGTGAACTTAATGTTTAACGGTAACTGAATCCTCCCAGAAAACATGTAAGAAAGTGACCTAAACGTGACTACCGCTTTTATTAATGTCGAATTCACCCGAACGTTCGCTATTGCTCCATTGTATCGCGCTTTCCAATGAGAACAGGTGGTTCTTGTCCATCATATACGTCTGTGGTAAGGAATGTCTGGGTGCATAGTATAAGAGTCAACACTTAGTTAACTTTGTACCGCCTCAGTATTCTTTTGTAAGTGAAACAATTGACGATTGCCCAGTAAAACATCGGGCCTATCTTACTGTCATATGCGTTAGCTCATCACCGCTGGTAACAGGGACCTATATTGTTTCCTCAAGCTTTCCTCTGTTCTCGCGCCAAGAAGCGTATTCTAAGTGCAGTGCGCTTTATTTTAAACACTTTCCCCACTCGTAATTATTCTGAAAGTCAATGCAAAAGAGGTTTGTTTTTGTCTGCTTCGCTAACTATGGTCACAGTCAACTTAGCACAAAGTGCTTGTGCATTGCTGACGTAGAAGCGTAATTACTGTTGAACCACGTTCCACCTGTACCTGCTTTAACATTCAAAATCCTCCTACAGTGTAAGTTGGTATTGTATATCCTACGCACCATGCTCGCTGTCATGGGATTCTACGTTTATACCTAGAAACGTACAGTGATGATGTCATTAGCGTCTCAGGAAGCAGATCTTTGGATCCGTTTCTCGTTCTTCTCAAGCACTTCCTGTTATGGTATTCCGATCTAATATCTAACAATATTTTTTCCATGTCATTAAGGGAATATTCTTCCGAACTATCAGACATTTTTTACAAGTTCTTGGAATCCATCACGTAAAGGACGTCCTTCGCAGTCCTCCTTCCAAAATATTAGCTAGCAAATGACAATGCGCTCACGTCCCGATGGCGATAATCAAACATATGATTTCTTTTGGGGAAATACTCGTGTACGCACATTGTACACTCATGTTACAATGAAACTTTTCAAATATGAAAGTTCGCATCACGTCATCACGGTATCGTATTACAGGATCGCATTCGGACTGAGCTCAAAAATCATGTACTCATATTTTCCTTTATAAGCAGTGCTTCATGTTCCACTTACCCGCTTTAGTCTCCTACTCTCTAATCTACACAGCCATCGTCCATCACGCCAGATTTAATTAGTCAATGCCTTTTGAATGTCAGTGAAGAACGATAACCTATCGGTCCAATAATCTTAATGTGCTTTTTGTTGCTCAACAAAAAACACTCGCGTCAAATATAGTTTTCTAGGCTTCTATTCTAAGTTATTCCTGAAAAATCATTTTCTATGTTTATAAATTACTTCGAACCTTGTGGCGAACGAATACATAACTTGTTTTGTAATAGTATGAAAGATATAAATGCACGTAGCCACATGCTCTTTTTATCCGTTATTCATCTAAATTCGTTTACGCTGAACGTAGCTTCGTGTCCGGATGTTCCGCTTCGTTTTGAACGAATAATAATAGTTTCTAAGTTTGCGAACTGGTGTCCGCCACTGGCCTGACTCCTTAGGGACAGCGGCGACGGCACTTTCGTCGGAATGGTGCAGTTCGAGTTCGCGGCTCATCTCGCGTTTCCACCCACAACTTGCGTCTAGTAGACTATTGAACTTGTTCCAGGAATCAACACAATGATTACCGTTCAGTACGTTGTGCTCATGTTCGCCACTCTCTTCAGTGTTCTCATCGTTGCCACACATGCTCAGATCGAATTGGACACAGTGAGTAACGCACTTTCTGATATACTATTAACTTATATCCTTGTAAGTGTTACCTTTTTCTCTAAGCCGTATTATCGTAGCATGCTAGCGCGTTACAGTCGTAAATAGGATAGGTTGTGAATGCCAGCAATATGTTCAAATTATCAAAATTCTCTTCCCACCTTTTCTACCTTCAGATTTTAATGCCTCGAGAACAACTGTAACAACTATCTTTTCAGCTCGGAAAGGAATGTATGTCAGCGTACCATTGTTGGAAAACGGAACCGGTTAGCGCAGACGGCCTACCACTCAGCCTAAGTGGTAAGTAAAACTTGTCTAATCCGCACAATTTCAATTCAACTTTATTTAGTGACATTGTCGAAACGACTGGAAATTGGTGGTGCCCTTGGACGTGGAAGTAATAAACATTTAAGACATTGTGACTTAATCCTTTCTTTCTAGACAAATGCAGATGTCGGCAAGGAATCTGTCAACTGTACATCATTCCCACGCGGACTTTCGTGCCGTGCGAAGAGTTCTGATTGTGGCCGTTGGCTCTTTGTCATTTTTGTCATTGGCTCTCCCGCTGTCATCTTTCCTTCTGTTCAGCCGAAATAGTTTGTGGTGGTTGTATACATGTGCGCGAAGAGATGCAGTCATTTCTTGTTGCACAAGTTCAGAACACCGAGAGTAAATATACTAAGTTAGATAACTCGTTGTTGGTTGATGTTTGCCAAAAGAAGGAAGGGTGACAGGAAAACACCGTTTCAAAATAAACCTAGCACCACAGAGGGGCATTATTTAACCTAGGGTGCTTTCAAGAAAGGTTCACGATAATCTGGATCGGTGGGTAAACGTCTTTATTATTTATCCCCCGCAAACTAGTGTCAGGTGTCTTGACAATGAAGGTCCCCTACAACATGACAATAGTTCTGCCTATTGCTCGGACGACCCCTGATGTGAATCAGTCACAGGCGAATGTATCGATAATCAACTATGACTGTCTTGTCTCAAGAATAAGCCGTGGTTATACAATCTGAATCCACTCATGTTTATAGCCGGCGAACTTAGGACGCCTGAAAAACCCATAACATCTATTTTAGGACGAAGGACGTGTAATCGGCTGCTTTTTGCAAATGCGGATCAAATTAACAACCCACGCGCGACAAGGGATTTTGTATAGTCGGCCCTTAAAATTCGAGCAATCAAGATTTTCATGCTGCATCCCTCATCTGACGTCATCGAAAACTTCTTCCTAAACTGCGTTAGACTCTCTTTGTACGACTGGACAACCTGGATAATTCGTTTTAAGGCTGAATTCTATTTCAACAAGGAACACCCCACATCTCAGTAAACAAATATGTAAAGCAGTGCATTCCTCAAATGTACGGTTCAATTCTTTTTGTTGGTCACTGGCAATTGGAAGACCACCAATTTCGAGCAGTAATTTTGAAAATACTGGCTGGTAAACGTTACGGTTGGTGCCGCAGATGGGTACCGTAGGATCCAGGGAACTGTATGCAATCATTAGCTATAAAAATACTGTACAGTTCCCATGTCGTTTGCTGCCCGTTCATCGTTGGTTTCCTATTCTTTTGATCGGCATCTCTTCGAAACTGAATACAGTTAAATGGCTCGCGGAAAGATCGTCCGCAGTTTGCGAGACTTCTCGCATAAATCGGCGGCTTCGGAAATGGAATTAATTAATTCGTCTTTGTTCCATCAGCCGACCGACGTTCACTTCACCAGCAGTCCGCTTCTGAAGCGCTACAGTTGTTCAAGCGGTTTCCTGACTACGGTGATGAGTGCGGCATCGCGAAGAGACCTCGAGAGGCAGGAATTCGAGAACCTAAACAAATTACTTCCTATCTCGGAAGCGGTTTCGGCAACACTCGACAAAGTGTCCATTGTGCGAATTGCTGCAGCATACCTAGCCTTGCACGAATTTTTGTCTGATTTGGACATGAAGCGAGATCAGCCGTTGGATTTGACTAAGCCCTACTTGAAGGATCTGCCTTCTTATATTCTTCAAACGCTCGACGGATTTGTTTTGTTGGTGGACTTATCGGGAAGAATCATCTATGCTTCGGAAACGGCATCCGTTCATCTTGGCGTCAGTCAGGTAGGTGCTACAGCGCTATATTGTATTTTTGTTTTTCATTGATGATGTATCTGAGATTCATATTTGAACTTCCGTCGCATTTTATGTTGAACTGTTATTCAGGCTGATATCATGGGCTGCTCCTTATTCCCTTTCGTACACGTCGACGACGCTCGCGAACTTCAACGATTACTACTGGACTGCCAAAGCTACTATGATTTGACCAAAAGTGGAGTCGAAATCCGGTATACGATAAGAATGAGATGTACCTTATCAAAGCGAAATGCAGGCATAACAAGGCAAGGATATAAGGTAACCAGAATAGCTAGCCGTATTTACAGTATTGAAGTTGTCCACATAGACAATTCATTTCTGGAGTCAAACACTTTCAACGAAGACTACGAACAGAATGGCATTAATTGGGCTCGGAACAACATTGGTTCAAGGTGGTGGATGCCTCGAAACGAAGTTGTCTTCAACGATGTTCATGTTCCGAGCCACTAAAGACCTAAAGATTGTTTTCATTGATGCAAGGTAAGTGGCTTTCCAATTTGCTTCAAACAAACTAACGCTCTTTAGAGTTACCGAAATAACGGGCTACAATCCGGCCAACGTTCTCGACCACACACTATACCAGTTTGTTCATCCGGACGATAGTACACAGCTGTTACATACGCACAAAACAGGTGAGGACCTTTAATATTTGATAAACAGCAAGTAGACATGAAAAAACGACAGAGATAAACGAGCATGAAATGTCGATGTCCGAGACGTCCTGTCCTTTTTGTGCTACAATATGCATGTTTTTTTGTTTTAGCAACCAAAAAGCAGCAGTCTGTAACGTCCTATTTTCGTTTGTTAGCCCGTGGAGGAGGACATATTTGGGTTCAATGTCAGTTCAGCCTTGTGCCACTTATTAAATTACCAATGGATTGTTGCATTCTGGGTATAGTTACATCCATTAGGTAAGTGAAACAGTCAACGTTAATTCTATGTCTAACTTGTTCAGTGAACGAATGGGATCGGTCGTTGAAGATGCTCTTCAAAAGACTCCGCTAATTCCTAAGCGACCGGAAATGGTTCTTGGCGAATACTCAAATAGCTTCTATACAAATCCTGTTATGCGATTTGCGTGAAACTGTGCGATTTTCACTCTCTGTACATCTAAACAGCGCCAAATAATAAGGTCAACAGTAACTGTTCTGTTTACATTCCAATATGAATCTAGCGGAAATGATCTTTTAATGTTCTTGCTATTCTTGTCTTGCCTTAGCAAATGGTTGATGAAGAATGGAGCTCTCCCACCTATTGGGCTGGAGATGCATTAAGATTTATTATTGCACAAATTATCGACATCGAAAGCGTTTGTAGACTAGCTCAGAAATATGTAATCCAAGAAGCACTTTGGTTGTAATCAGCAGTAACTGCCGCATCCGGCCTGCTGTCCGCGATAAGGATCCGTTCTGTCGGCATAGATGCGTCCGTCACTAGCTCGCTGACCGTAGCCGTAGCTGGTTCCGCGCTGAGCCTGCTGATAGCTTCCTCCTAAAAAGCAAGTCATTACAACAATAAGTTAATTTAAGCGATCAAGATACAGCTGAATGTTGTGTAAGTGAGTGTTGGTTAGTAAATCAGTAGAGGTCATACCGTGGCTCGAAGACGAGGAGTGGAACTGATAACTGCTGGAGCTGGTGGAGCTATGGCTGCTACTGCGGGAATCGAAACTGTTTCCGCGATGATAACCAGAGCCACGCTGTCCTTGGTAAGGGTCAGTTCTGTCGGCGTGGATGCGTCCATCGCCAAGTCGCTGATTGCCGTACTCCCTCTGCCGTGCCTGGCCATATTGCTCATGGTAAACGGGTCGGCGATCGTATTCACGACCATAGTTTCCTACAGGGTTAGACACGCACAAGCGACCACCCCATTGATCATCGGAACAGAGTTGTTCGCTGCGGCGGCTACCGTAGTAGGCGGATCGTTTGTGCAGGAATCGGACATTGTCTGCAGTTTATAGAAGTTACTATGAATTGTTCTTGTACCAACCAATAGTGGTGCAGTTCAGCTGATGCGTTCCAATGTTCCAGCAGGTCATGTCTCGCGGAATTTCACAGTCACCTAAATTGTTCTTTAAGAATTGCAAAATTTTACTATTGTACGAGTTTCGTAAACGCGGAAGCAGATGTCGCGACCATGGTTTGGGTGGCAGTCATCTCGGTACTCGGTAGTGACACGCGTTTCCCAGTACTGGGCTCGAGACTGTTCTAAACAAAATGACGTCTCCAATTGGTGACAAAAATTTATTCTCACTTTGATTTCCTCGGTGCATGTCGGGTCGTTCAGCACGAAGTGGGCCATCTCCTTGGCGGCGTCGATAATCTCCATCTTGGTTGTTATTCGTGCGGTCGCTTCCGTAGTAGCTCATAGTACCATGTTCTACATAATATATTATGAGCCTGCTTTCGTTAACCTTATCTAGTGTAATTTCCTTTGTGTGATTTGAGGACTCCATATCATTATTTTGTTATATTTTGTATCGTACGGGTACTTTAGAGCACTTATTAAATTGTACCTGCAGTTTCTTGGTGGCGGCCATTGTTCAGGTGACCACCCTGGCCGTTGTTCTGGACAATGGTTGTTTCACGATGGACAGTGATGGTGTTTCCTAGAAAAGCAAAATTTGTTGATACCAACAGCAAAGGCTACTTTAACAGAACGCCACCATGGAACCAAAACTGATACCATAATAACAGTACAATAGGACAACATAGGAAAGCAGTAGCCATTATACTTTTGATCAGCTCTGTTACATACCTTGGGCGCCACGATAAATGTCAGGCTTATCAGCATGAATTGGTCCATCACCAGCACGATATCCACAGCCATATCCAAAGTCTGGTACTTGGCCTGTATTTTCAAACGTTAAGGAATCCTTTCAAGAAACGAGTGACACAAACCTCGACTGTGCGCCCGGCTCATACGGTCTGCATACTGGCGTTGCTGAGCAAACCAGTCATCGAATGGGTTGTTGGGAATCGTGTAGCGGCAGGACTGCTCTCCCCACGCATCGATATTGCAGTCGGATTGTCTTGAGCTGAGATCAAACATCTGATGGTTTCCATACTGTTGCGAACAGCCAGTCATGTGTCGGTTCAGATAATTGACATTTTCTAAAAATTATCAATAGCATCATAACGGACGCTCAGTCTTGCCGGTTTCAGTGCAGTTCCATCCTCTAGGTTGAATCTTCCAGCAGGTCACATCCCTGGGAACATTGCACAAATCTAAAGAAAAGCACTTCTGAAAAGAAAATGATGCTGCCAATTTACTGTCATCGTAGATTCGGAAGCAGATAGTTTTGTCATAGAATAATCTGCAATCGATTTCGTAACCGCTGTAGCGCTTCTTACGCGATAAAGTAGGTTCGTCCGTTGGCAGGGTCTTCGCTTTTTCTAAAGGTTCTTGTTGAAGGAAAAACAGGAAAAACAGGTTGTCGTCTACCAGTGGAAGAACCCCTTTAACATTTTTATCCAAATCTATTATATCCGGAATCTCAGACCTACCGTGCTCGTATTTCATTGTTAGTCCACCGTCTACATACCTTATTCGATGTGACAAAACTAACTGTCTTTAATGTTTATGATGTGCTACTTCATTAACACTTAACGCGATGTCCCGGATATGATTATTTTAAATTACCCGCCCCGTACCATGTTGTTCACTTTTTTTGATGAGCGATACTCAGTTATCATATTCACGAAATGTTACGGTTGCACATGCAAGTTTGTTAGAGTCAGGATGCTCTTTATACATGCAATATGGACACTGATAGAAAGGTAGAAAACACATCATGCACGTTTAGTGGAGTATACAAATTTGAACTATACAAACAGATATGTATCATGCAAGTTTGTAAAACAGACACCGTTTATCCCCAGCGGTTTCCATACCAGCTGTTTCCTCCGTACCAGTTAGGTCGACCCCATGCTCGGTTACCGCCCCACTGGCCTCCCTGGTTTCCATTAAATCCACCTCGGCTATTGAATCCTCCGCCCTGACGGGAGCCTCCACCATTGCCTCCAAAGCTTCCACCCTGTTGAAAGCCTCCATTTTGGCGAAATCCGCCTCCATTGCCGCCGAAGTTTCCATTGCCACCGAAATTTCCGTTTCCACCGAAGCTTCCGCCACCTCGGCGCCCTCCGCCTGAGCCAAACTGATTTCCAGTTTGGAATCCTCCATTAACGTCGAGACCTCCACCCGATCCGAACTGCCTACCGCCGTTACTCCAGTTGTTTCCGCCGACGGGGCCCAGAGGGCGTGCTGGCTGGACACCACTTCCTATGCCTCCGTTGTTGCCCCACATGGGAGGTTGAGCTGGTTGGACACCGCTACCGATTGGCGAACGGGCACCGCCCCATCCCGGTTGCGCTCCACCTCCGATGCCCCCATGACCGCCGAATCCCACACCCGCACCGATTTGACGGGCGACGCGCACTCCGTGGCCAATTCCGCTGTCCAAGCTGACTCCATGTCCGAGAGCAGGCTGATCTGCAACAGAAACGATATGCAAATAGCCTTTTGTACAGCGTTGGAATTTTGTTTGAAATTCTCATTGAGTCACAATTTCGAGGGTAAATAAAAGATAATCAAGTCACAGCACAGGACCAAACTGGGTACTGTTTTACGATTGTCCACGTCACATCACAGTAACACTGTTACCAATTAGGTTCAATCGAAATATTTGCTTACCTTGAACTTCAGGGGCAACGCCCTCGCCAATGCCTTCAGTTAGTAAGACTCCAGATCCAACGGCTGCAACAAATCAACAATTACGGTTATCACTGGACAACTTAAACCTCACCTTCACGTTTAGTATTAACACCATGGCCGATCTGACCAAATGTGGCTGAGATACCTAAAATTTCCAGTTACACGTACAACTAAAACGATTTGCGAACCAAGCAGAACAAGAAGTGGGAGCAGAGTCCACCTCATCACGGTACGGTCGTTGAAGATCAACTGATCTGAAACAGGGGGCACCGCCAATAAAATAGCGCCGCGAACCGCCTGATCGCGTAGGTTGTGTAATAGCGTCAAAAACCCGCGCGCACTGATCTGGCAACAGATCACTCCGCCCGTTTGGCCGGAACCGACCCCTGGTGAGTCTGAGTCATATGAATCACGGTTTCGGTGACTAATTCATCGTACCAAGATTCCTAAACAGGTAATCCCATATATCCCCCGCGAATCTGTGATGCTCAAGGGCGGCGCGACGCGCAAATTCAAGTTTATGCTCACGCTAGGTTGCTTCCTAACTCGGAAATGGGGTTATTATGAGCATATGTCACTCGGCGTACAACCGGTCCATAGTACCCGCGCACTCGACATGGCTAATATGTAGGCACACAATGACGTGATTCCTCCAAAAATGGTCTAACAGACACCCACTTGGTTGTCTTCTTGAGTCACCATCCAATGCAGGTAAACGAAAATTCGTAGCCTTATATACATCTAAATAAATATCATTATTCTTAGGTTTAGATATTTTCTTTCCTTTCAACAAAAAATTACACCGAAACATTTCAAATGGAGAGTCCATCATAAAATACTAAAGCCGAGAGCGATCAGTACGGATATTGATATGGATTATGTCATAAACGATACAAAATTACTCAAGCGGATTTATATGACGACAACGCCAAAAGCTGATCGGTCAACTCATACTCGCTTCGTACATCGGCGGAGGTCAATGAGATGCCGATAACGGATTTCAGAAATTACTTTTTGCCTCCTGGAAATACTTTTTACCGGATTCTTGACCCTATGAATTACGAGATATGAGGGTGAGATCAATGAGTTGACAATCCTAAACCGTATGATGACGTTTCAAGACCCAAATGTCACGCAAAATCCGACTGAATCTTCTGCATGTGGCTTTCGAATTTCGAAAGCGCCCATTGTTTGATTACCCCGGCAAAATACATATTCTTCGAAAATTTCGTCTCTCTTGTGGAGTTTCAACGTACCAAACAAGTTCTTTCCCATATTTGCTTTCTCCACGTCACTTGACCCCATTGAAAGGAATGCGCTTAACGATCCAGACGTCCAAAAGTCTGTTTTCGTATTCTTCGTTGTTTTCAAAAAGGTGACAACCGTTTCGTGAACTGTCTGCGATCGACCAACAGAGACTCGGCGGCTGAACCCAACGGTCTTTCATCGGAGCATGTGAAAAGTGGTTCAAAACCATCGCTTCGCCGAATAATGATTAGAAGCAAACAAATCAATCATGGTTGATGATACTCAACACATGGAACGACCGTTTTCAAGGCTGGAACAGGTTGAGCAACGACTTTGGAGTGACATAATTTCACTGTAATAAGGAAATATTATTCTCATTATTCTGCAAATTTCAAGAAACAATTTGAGAAACATTTTTTTTTTTGAGAAACAGAAACATTGAGCCCCGAAATTTGCGTCACAGAAGAGAAACTGGAAGCAGGTTACTCGTTGTGTAGCGCACACCATAGCATTTGAAAAAATTGGGCACATTCGTTTCCGTTAATCGTCTTGTTCCTTGTCTGGATCAGAAACATCTAAGATTACGTCTCTACGGAAACCGGAGTTAAGAACATGTTACGACTCTAGGCGATAGAGGCGAGTACTTAAAGATAAAAGACTCATAGAAGACCATGTTTAAGGGAAGCACGACTCACCACTACCGTATCCACCGACCTATTGAACGAACGAGATTCTTCTGCCTCACGCTGGGCATTGTACCTCGCTTAAATGCATGCGTACACAGCCATTGCCTCAAGCACCATCAGGCGCTTACTGTTTTTCATTGTACGCATTACAACGATCGAACAGCACGTCGAGCTACACAAGACACAACTTGCGCTTATCCACCCGAAATCTAACAAAAACTTTGGGCATCTGCTGATATGAGTCATCCAAGCAGCCCAACGCACCAAAGAATAATTTATCGCCTCCCGACCGAATCGCAAACTTCAGGCACTGTGTATTTACAAAACTAAAGAACCATGATTTTTCACAATTTTCAATTCAACGGCACCCGCATTATAATTCATCATGTTCTTCGGACTCCTCCTCATCGCTCTCCTCAGGCAGATCGACGTCGTCAACCACACTTTTGAAGAAGCATGAGATAAAGGCTCGTCCAAGGCCTATGTAGTACTGTGAGCGTTGTTCGGTGAAGATGAAAGACTTCCAAAAGACGAAGTAGACAGCTTGACCTAGGATGCTGCGACGTCCGTTGGCTAGCGCTAGAAAGCCTCGCACTAATTTGAATGTCGAGTAGCAGTCGAGGAGTATTTCGAAGGTGTCCCAGAAAGTGACGTCGAAGCGAGGGAGTGACCATTCATTGACGCTTTTCAGAGACCAATGCTTCTTGTAGATGTGCCTAAAGAAGTAATGGTTAACGTCACCACAAGAATTAGCGAAATTCTGAGGGTTTCGTCCCGGTGATATAACATTAAGTAACATTTCTATTGGACACCGTAAATTTCAGTATTTGCCATATAACGGGGTAATTATATAACAATGCCAGCTTAATGAGACTCACTTGCAGGTATTGCACTGATTTTGTTGTTGAAACGGGGCGACACTTAGCCAGTGGCTGAAGCAACCGGAATGAACGTAACGAATCGATCCGGCACACTTGCATGGCGTCAGCCACCGACCAACGGTCTCGTCAGAGTAACAGTACTTGCACTGCCTGATCGGCTCCACAGCATGGTTGTCGACAATATTGCCTATTGCTGGCCTTGGACTAGTGCCCGAATCTTCAATCGGGCTTGAACGCATCGCTGTAGTCATGTATTAGCTAATGGGAGAACAAAACAAACGCAGTTGTTTCTGTGCGTGAAACACGGAAGCACGACGTGTGAACGTGATGAGCCATAGGCGGCCGAAAGAAACATCGAAGGAAGTGGTGCGTGAACCAACCTAGCCGAATATAGAATATAGCATGTGGCCAGCGAATCGAATAGTTGCATCAGCGAAACAAGGAGGGATAAGTTGACGTGTGGAAAAAATGCATTAATGCGGCGTTGCGAAATAGAGCAAAAGCAGTGATGTAGCTCCATTAGTAAGCATAACTATGTGAAACAAGGAACGAATACCTAAACATTAGAACATTACGAAACTTTAAAGATCATAAGTGTATACATCGTATAATAAACTAAATTGTCACAGGAACAGGCTAGATATTAACAGAAACTGATCGAGACAGCCAATTCCACGACAGAACAATAGTAGGATGTCACACACCCACATAAAAAGTAGGAAAAACAGAGGTTGTGTCAGCCATCGGATGTGCCAACTCGAAAAAGCACTTAAAAAGCACAAAAAAAGGTCAGCATTTCAGGTGACCATTTAAGACCGTCTTTGCAACAGCATCTTTAGAACATAAAATGGTGGATCAATCAAGACAAGTGACATCTATATTAAAAAGAAGCTTTGGATAGATTGAATCAGTCCTCAATATCATCATATATAGGGTATTAATGTCGAAATCGGCCATGGTCCGTTGTTTTGAAATCTTTCAGGTCTGATTGGCATGCGCACATTACCCGTAAATATAAAATTGTCTCCCTAAAGGGGCATCTTCGGAACCACGTCTAATCTGCTAAGGAAGCTGCCAGTACTTCATAGTTAGACGCATTCATGCGAAATTGGGGGCTAAGTAATGGGCCTGAGCGCCTGGCATCTCCGTATGATAAAAATCACGCCGTTCACTTTTGAAATCTCTGCACACATAAGCCATGTTTTAAAACAGTCGATCAAAACAATCTAGTCTATCTAATCAATATGAGTTCCGATTGTTAAGCTTCAAAGCGCGCTTAAATCAATAGTTTGCACAGGTAAAGCATGCGACAAACCAACGTTACACATCCACAGGTGACGATCACTTAGGAATCATCTTCAGTTATTACGCAATGTTAAAGTTCTGGCGCTTTCCTCATAACAACCTGTATTGGTCATTTAGTGCATCGTATTTACGATTTCGTCTCTCAAGTAAATCGTTGCGGGACCATTTGTCTCTCACCACAGCACGCGTGGATCAAGTGTGAATTAACTATTTAAGGAAAAAGTAAGGAAAGTGATCAGAAGCAAAATATTGCTCGAAAATAAATTCTATATATACTTTCGAAGGACCGGAAGTGGACGGGTTATCAAATATCACACCGACTGGATAACACCTAAGCTACGCTGTATTCATCTATCAGCGTCGATATCACTTGCAGGTTCTGTTTTTCGCAATCGCTCAGATTGGGTTTGTCATCCCGGAAACAAGTTGTAACTTTCTCAATTATCTTTTTCATCTTCCTATCTCATTTAACAATGGCTATCTTATTTCCATTTGTGAACAAATGAACAAACGTAGTTCCACCGTCTCGCCAAGAAGCTCGTCATGACTGCCCGACTCTACCCGCGCCAGAGAAGCCGAAGAAGCGTTGCAACTCCGAAGTCCGCGCCGCCAGCCGAACCGAAGATGCCCCTCCGTTCCGTTCGCTGTTCTCCGCCGCCGCGCCTCTTCCGGAATCAACTCTTCACGACTTCGACGCCCGCGCATACTGATGGGAACGCTGGATTCTCTTCGGATTCGTCTGCTCCACCGAAACCAGAAGAAAATCAGCGGCTACGGTGTGACTTTGTTCTTCTTTGTGCATTTATGAGACGTCCTTCACGGCGTAAGCCGTTGATTCGGGAAGATAAATCGTGTAAAAAAAAATCGTGTAAAAATCGAACAAATGAAATCGCTGTGAGTGCATACATGATCCCCATTATATAGTCCCTGCGGAATCGAACGGAAGCAAATTATCTCAACTATACTTCGCCATCGGAAGTGCACAGACATCCTAACTCTTATCAGCACACATTATCTTGGGTAATATTCGCTTTCATGTTGATGTCATGGGCTCTTTGAATTAGATGATGTTTCCTTGCTGGGGTCCTTTTTGTGTATGGTATATTACATCAGATTCTCTATGTGCACAGAGGTATCAATACTGGAAGAAGTCCGATTAACTTTGACTATCAACGCTTTGTTAACGAGTGAGCAGTCTTTAAGTGTAGTTATTGCTTGATCCGTTATGCCGGTTTTCAGTTCGATTGGCTATACGTTGATGAACCTCAAATAACAGTAGCATTCGATCTGTCAAAATTTCTTATCGCTATACTTTATGATCCGGACTGTTCGCTGGTCGAACTCACTTAAACCCAATCTGCCCATGTGACCACGAATGACAGACGCTTTCTTACAATCCACAATTGCGATCAATGGAATTCTGTAATGGAAACGATCTCTGTGGATGTCGCTTGATCAATTTACCGCACAAGGAAGTTCCTCAAAGGCATCGCGAAGAAGGTTGATAAGAACACCGCTGTCCATGCGATTCTTGTGATTGTTTATGGTGTTGTTCACTCCATTATCAGCAAACGCCACTTTTCGCTCTCACTTCCTTAAAAATGCGGGCCGATCATTGTTACTTCCATCATTCCTCTACAACAGCCATATGTGTATCGAATCTGACGAGGTTTCTGCTGCCGATTAAGCTCGTTTGGGGCGCTCAATCGGGAGTGGACACTTCGTAAGGTTAGGGACTATCGACCGGCTTTCATCCCTAGTTATTATTTGCTGCAATGACTCTATATTTGTCCGATTCCATAATGGTGTAGTTGGGCGTGTAGACAACAACCAAGCCAAGGTTGTCGTCAAAATGCAGTATGCGACCACAATTATAATTAAGGTGGTGTGAACACTTATACAAGTATGAACCCTTTGAAAGCACACGACTTCTACTGATCTTACAAATCAAACATCAGGTTGCAAACCATGCTACGGTGTACTAAGCAAACATTATGTACAGGACCACATGTTATCATTTCGACGATTACCAACCAGTCCGCCAATTCATTTCTCAGTCTTGAAACGGAAATAGAACCATTGATAAAGGAACAATCAAATAATATGCAATGAAATGCAACAGTTGCGTCATCGAAGTAAAGTGCATCAAGAATCACCGTAATGTTTCACTATGTTGAATAGCAAGAAAGAAGAGAACAGCATGGTCAAGCTGCGAATGCATCATGCTTAGTCATGAACACCTTTTTGAAAGACACGGTCATGCAACGTAAATGTTAAATTTTAGGGAGAAACTATCATTTTGCACAGATCTTCCCAGCAAAGGGATGCAACAGACTAGACCATGACTTTCGTTGAATACATTAGTGATCGTACACCACAACACATGCGAACACGCTTTGAACTTTTGTATCTAACAGATCATTAAAACCATAATGGTGAGCATCAAAGACCAGCCTGCAAGCCTTTGGTTATCGTCACTGCAGACAAATCAGATGTTCAAAATTTGGTCATCGAAAGCAATGCAACCATTTCCGGTGTAAGTGGTGTTTGTTGATGAATTAAAATACGAACCAAAAACTAGATTGGGATTACTGTGAATTAGCAGCTTGAAGACGTTAACGGTGAACTAAAAGCTTGTCCTGCGACGAATGATAATGTCCAAACTATTAATTACTGCCGAGACTACATAAAATGTGAAACACATTAAGGAAGGTAGCCATTGCAAAAAACATAATATAAATAAAACACGATTCATTCCATCTGCAAATCCAAATAATATCATTAATGCTATTACATAACACTATCGGATTTACAATTCCTTATGAATAGAACTCATGATATACAAGAAAGACTCATGATATACAAGAAAGGCGATCCAAGAATGATGAAGAACTATAGACCCATTTCACTTCTCTCCACCATCTACAAGATCCTCACAAAGGTAATCAACCAGAGAATAGAATCTGTTCTAGACACTTCACAATCTGAAGAACAAGCTGGATTCCGTAAAAACTATTCAACCGTTGATCACCTTCACGCGCTAAATGAGCTATTGGAGAGGACGCGTGAGTATCGAATGCCGTTATTCATAGCCTTTGTAGACTATGAAAAGGCGTTCGACTCGGTAGAGGTAAATGCGGTGTGGAATGCACTACAAGAGCAAGGAGTCCCGGTTCAAATCGTTGCAATGTTGCGTAAGATTTACCGAGAAGCTAAATCTCATATTCAGATAGGAGAGGACCTTGTAGAAATCGAAATCCATCGAGGAGTTCGTCAAGGGGACGTAATAAGTCCGAAATTGTTCACAGCCGCACTAGAGGGTGTCTTCAGAAAGCTGAATTGGGAACAGTATGGAATCAATGTCAATGGAAGAAGGCTTCATAACCTCCGCTTTGCCGACGACATTGTTCTCTTTGCAAACTCTCAGGACGAACTCCAAAAAATGATGGACGAGTTAAATGAAGAATCCCAAAAGTTCGGACTGAAGATCAACGAGACGAAGACTAAAGTGATGGCGAACGAAGAACTACACATCCGCATCAACGATGTGAGTTTAGAACACGTTGACAGCTTTGTCTATTTAGGACAAGAAGTTGAAATGATTCGAAGCAACAGAAAAGAGATAAGTCGCCGAATAAGCGCAGGATGGAATGCCTTCCGGGAACACAGAGTCCTATTGACATCGCCATCCGTGGACATGAAGTGGAAGCGAAGACTTTTCGATATGTGTATCTTACCAGCGATGACCTACGGATCGGAAGCGTGGGCCCTGACGAAGTCCACGAAGACGAGGCTAAGGACAGCGCAAAGAAGAATGGAAAGAAGAATGATCGGAGTGAGACTTCTCGACCGGAAAACGAACGACTGGATCCGCGGAGTAACAAAGGTGAAAGACATCATCGAGGAGGCCACGAAGAGGAAGTGGAAGTTTGCGTGGAACATGGCAAACAGCTCTGTGGAACGCCACAAGTGGTCAACTTTGATTACAGAATGGAGGCCTCCAGCAACGCGACCGTCAGGAAGACCGAGGATACGCTGGAAAGATGAAATCGTGAAGACTGTAGGAACTCAGCGCTGGCAAACTGTGGCGAAAAATGAGTCGCTCTCATCTTGGTGCAGCAGAGGAACTCAAACGCCCTAACGCTCCTCCTGACTGAGCAACCGATTCTTCCGAAGGTGACCGTCTTCGCGGCTAGGTGAGGCCACCCGTGACTGATCAGTTGGTTCTGGTCACCCACCACTGACTTCACATATGGGACACCGATAAGGCTGAGGTTCTGATGGCTTCCAGCGGCAGTGCCTGGACTGGACGAAGGAAAAGGCCAAATGAAGAAAAACCAAAGCTGGTGTTGTGCCAACATCAACATCATCCGATGCCCAAGACATAAGCGATGAAGTCAAATAAGGAGTGAAGCATGAAGAAAAGATGATCCTACATACTTGATTGGTGGTTATACCTGGGTGCAACTTTGTGTAAACTTATGAGATTGCAAATAAAATAAAAAAAAAAAAAAAATATGAATAGAACACGAAGATCTCAGGACGTTCGTCACTTGCAGTCTACTAGTTCAACTTCGTTTATGTTCCAGCACTCTCGCCTTAAGCTTGCAAAAGCAGTCCTCCCCTATTTGTACGACACATTGTACTTTATCGCTTGTTCCTAATATTCAGTTGCAGAAGACGATCATTGTACCCGGGAACAGGATGTGAAGAGGACAAAAAAGGCCGACGATTAAACGAGGCCCTTCTGTGCGAGAATTGACGTCAGCGATTGGAGTCAGTAGAGATAATCTCCAAATTTGTGGACACAGCGCATGTGCACGATGTAGAAGAGTAAAAGTACTTTTGGGCGTTACGACTTTGTGATAAGATGATATCGTGCCACAGACGCGTCGACAGTCATAATCTAGCGACGGCTACTTAAAACCGTCTTCGGACTGTTTCAGGCAGTCCGTTCTCGTTCAACATGCGTTCGGCTACTCTTGTCGCGCTCTGTGTGTGCCTCGGTCTTGTACTCGGTGGCCAGATCAACCAGCTCCCCGGAGCGCCCAGCGTCAGCTGGAAGCAGTATGCCGGATACTTCGATGTTGGAGAGAACAAGGATAAGCATATTCACTACTGGTAAGTGTATAGGTCAAATTGGGCTAGATTATATGGTTATATTCTAGGTTCGTCGAGTCTCAGGGCAATCCCTCAACCGATCCTGTTCTCCTTTGGCTCACTGGTGGACCCGGATGCTCTGGATTCTCCGCTGTCGTCACCGAGTGGGGACCGTTCCGTGTCAACGACGACGGAAAGACCCTTCGCCTCAACCCTCATTCGTGGAATAAGGTCGCCAACGTCCTCACCATTGAGGCCCCTGCCGGAGTCGGATTCTCCTACACCGACGATGGAGATGTCACCACTGATGATCAGCAGACCGCCGAAAACAACTGGGAAGCCCTCCGCGCCTTCTTCGAGCAGTTCCCTCAATTCAAGAACAACGACTTCTACGTGACCGGCGAATCGTACGGTGGCGTCTACGTTCCCACCCTTGTCGATACCATTCTCAAGAAGCAGGGCGACTACCAGATGAACCTTAAGGGCTTCGCCATTGGAAACGGATGCGTCTCCGGCAGCCTTGGCACCGACACCATCATCCAGTTCACCTACAACCACGGCATGGTCGATGAGTCCTCATGGCAGAAGACCAAGCGTCAATGCTGCAATGGAGCGATTGACGGATGCTCCTTCCACACCTTCTCTGGATTCGGCTACTGCGCTTCGTTCGCTTCAGAAACCGCCCAGGCTGCCTGGTACTCCGGCATCAACCCCTACAATATGTACCAGGACTGCGCGGGAGGAGACAACCAAAACCTCAAGCCCATCCAGACCCGCTACGCCGCCGACTACTTCCACAAGACCGGACGCAAGCTTCCTGCCAACGTAAGCCACACTATTGCCATTGTATGTAATATTTCATCGCATTTTAGTTCCAATCTGTCATGTGCCTTGATGAGACGCCCGCCACCACTTACTTCAATCTTCCTGAAGTGCGCAAGGCCTTCTTCGTTCCCGACCAGCTCGGAGAGTGGTCCATCTGCAGCGACGCCGTTGTTCAGTCCTATCAGCGCGGACCTATGGAAATGTCCGACATCGTCAAGAACGCCATCAACCAAGGACTCCGTGGCATGCTCTACAACGGAGACGTTGACATGGCCTGCAACTACCTCATGGGACAGCGGTTCAGCGCTCAGCTCGGACGTGCCCAAGTCAGCGCCAAGCAAGAGTTCCAGGTCAACGATCAGGTCGGAGGCTACTACACCGCCTACGATGGCTTCGAGTTCTACACGGTCCGCGGAGCTGGACACATGGTTCCCGAGGATAAGCCTGCTGTTGCGTTCCACATCATCAACTCTTTCCTCAGCAAACAGTCTCCTTAAGTTAGTGCTTGTTTGTACATTTGTATGTAAAGAGAAGATAAAAGTCTAAAGTCTATGAATCAAAAATGCTAGCTAAGTGACGACAAGCGGTAAGAAGGACACTGACAAACACAAAGCACATTTTGAACTAAAAATATAATCCACGCTATATATAAAAAGCCGCGTATCGTTCTACGGAAAACCTCGTTACATAACAAGGAAAACAACAAGGGCATTAGAGTGATAATTTGTTTCGTTTACTGCAGTATTTGGAATCTCAAACTGTGAGATTGAAGTACTGTTGTCAACACAGAACTACCGTTTTCCAAATTAATACGTGTATGCTCTTTGAATAATATTTAAATAAATCTATTATCTCTTAAACAATGGCGGAATAAGAGTGAAAGTTTAGGCATTAGGACAAGTGCGCTTTCGAAGGGTTCGACGAGGAAGCGTCCTTTCGGAATCCGGGCTAGATTCTGTCTTTTCTATCTTCCTCTTTCTCTTCTCTTTTTGCATCTTTCTCTGATTATAAGCGACGATGAGATCTTCGCATCCAACCAGTTCTTCGGCTGTATACCAATTCACCTCAGCGTTCAGAATGATCCTTTTGAACTTTATAAGGTACTCAGTAATGCCGCTTGTTGTTTGTCGGTCTGCAACGATCTTCTCAATCTTGAAAGGATGCGCAGCGTTGTATTGCATGACTAGGTCGGAGTTGATATTTTGATAAGGAAGCCAATCTGCCCAAGTATACGGTCTTCCCGACCACTTGACAAGATACTGAAGCTCACCTTTGGCCGTCATTCGGTGATTCAGAATGCAGTCGATTGGAAAGAGGGTGTCGTCGTACTCCTCGGGCTGCACACCATAGCGCTCCCGGTGGTAATTGGTGTTATTGCGCGCCCAGTACTCACTTTGGCCAATGCTTCGAACCATGATATGCGTTTCCACAACAGTGAAGGTTGCTACGTCATCAAAAATGGATGCACGCGCGTAAAAAATATGCAAAATTTTAAGAATGTTCTGTTGATGCGATGCGAAACTGATCCTCACGCCTGACCTAGCGATGCTAAACAAAGTGCTAAGACCAATGGAACATGCGACAAAGCCTTGGATGTCATTCAGCCTTACTGTGTTTTAACGTCCTGATTGCTTTAAGTGTGCCTTTTATGTGCCCAGTGTATTTACTAGTAATGTTTTGTAGTTGAGCAACTTTTATAAAAAGCGAAACCTGTGCTCAATCTGTAACACTTGTCCCTCTCGACCATATTTTAATTACCTTGAGATAAACGATCGGCTTACTTTCTTAGACTGTTCTTTTCGTTTCACCGTCCTACATATTGAAGATATTGTCTTATTACATTATAACGATTATGCGTTTCGTATTTCAAGCACCAGATATCCTTTCACACAGTCATTCGACAAAACAAAGCCGCGTGCAGTTTGCGGCTAAAGTTTAAATCTCGATGTTTATTGCAGTGGCCGCCGCAGATCAGCACCGATCAGTGGTCAGCGATCAGCGAACGCTTTTTCCATCGTTTCTTGCAATGTGCTGAATCCAGTGGGACCGGCTGCACATTTGCAAAGTTCAAACTCACAGTGCGAGCCTCAGAAACCTGTCGCATAGATTTCGCGTATTCAGAAGCCTAGATGATTTCGAAATGTTAGTCATGATTGTTTGATCAAGTAGCACGTGCCGATTTGAATTTTTCGCTGAAATCGACTAAAGAATAGGGGTGAGCATGAAGGAAATTAAGATCTTTTCGCGACAGCTGACTTTTCGGATTCAGGAATTTTTTAATTCACATGTTAACAATGACTGTGTGAACGACTTAGAGATTGTTACACAGACAGAGAATAAAACACAGAACAGGACGTACCAACTGAGGGTAGCAGTCTGGCAGTTGATCCACATTCAAGATAGTGTATTCCATCGGACTTAAAGTTAGTGTTTTTTGGAAACCTTAGCAGTGTAACCGCAGGTGGGGTGATCCATTTCCTGATATGCAGTGGAAAAACTCGTTAAATTAATGCGCAACCAATTCTGGATCCTTAAACTTGGCTATACATTCTACAGTCCGGCTAACAATGCGCTGACAATCTACAAAAGCAAATAGTTGGCATGAAAATGTTCCGATTGCAGAGTCTTGTGACCGATTGTTTGCTTTCAGCGGGGCAGATAGACGAATGGAAGATCGCCCCATGATGAAAAGCTATGTGTTCGCATGGGCTCATCGGATAAACAACTCTTTTCATTACGGCCAATCCCTGGATGAACCAAAAAAAGATAAATGTCAACGATTTGCTGCGAATACGGTCCAGTGTTAGGACTGTAAAATTATACATACGCTGCTCGAAAGATCGTCGAAAAACGGGAAAAACACTTTTATCGTTGTTTACCAAAGTGAGAACTAATTAGTCCTGTGATTAGACTGTTACGCAACACGAATGAAGTATCTTATCAATGATTGTTTTTCGGCCGAAGATAGTACCGTAACACTCCGATTGCTCATTTGATCATAGGCAACTGAGGTAAACAAACACAAAAAATACCGGTACTTTTAAAGAGTACTGTCGGCAACGATGCCCATTCCAAATTTTGCACAAAATGAGGTGTCTTAGTAAAAAATTCTTGACACAGTCTCACTTGTCTCGCTTTTTCCTTAACATTGCTTTCGTTACAGCAAGTTGGTTCGGCTGGCAGAAAGGTAGAGAGGAGTTAAAGGCGATACCAATGTCAATTTTTGTCTGTTCAAAGTTTTCCACCAATTTAATTTGCCTTAGCGAAAGCCGCCAGCGTCTTTCCAAGTGCCCAACAATTACTGATCTCTGAGTGATTTAGTCCCAGTTGCCCGTTTCTCTTTTTTTCGCAACACATGTCCACTCGTCTGCCGATCGGTGGCGTGACTCCCATTCACAATTAATTGCTTAACTCTTTGACCTTCTCCTCATTTGATTGTCCAGTCGCGGAAATCGGTGCCATCGCCAATCTGGCACTCGACGATCAGCGCGAGCAGATGCTGTTTCATTTTTTAAACAACGAGCCAATGTTTCCATTTTGCCGTCCGATGTCTCTTCTGCTGTTGTTAAAACGTCTTTGTCTGCACCAGAAAGCACCCGCCGGACTCGGCACCGAAGCGAAATGGGCCGAAAGCAGCGGCAACTGTCGGGGGCGTTTTCATCGTTGGGCCCATGCGCGACGACTGTGCGCCGTGCCATGATTGATGCTGTGATAATGAGTGCCAGGGGATGGGCCACGCAAATTCGGCTATAATAAGGAGGGGGAGGAGGCGCTTGCCGGACAGTCGTTGGATCAGTCGCCGCAGTCGCTTCGTTCCCGATGGCCGCCGCCCGGTTCGCCATGTTTGTGGCGCTTGTCGTCTTGCTTGCCTTTGCCGCTCAGGGAGAGGAGATTAAGTCGCTCCCCGGACTTGGTTTTGAGCTCAACTTTAAGCACTACTCAGGATTCTTCAAGGTGTCGGACAACCATCTGCTCCATTACTGGTAAGTGTTCTTCCGAGACTGTTTTGCAGTAGATCAGTCTTTGGTGATTTAGAATCCAGTTGCTGAAGCTTTCATGCTTTGCTTTCCCGTATTAACTTTTCATTTACCATATAAAACAATACTGCTAATATTAAAATTGCAGGTTCGTCGAATCCCAGAACAATCCAGCCAAGGACCCTCTGATCTTCTGGTTCAACGGCGGTCCGGGATGCTCGTCGCTCGACGGCCTTCTGAACGAGATGGGCCCTTACCTGGCCAACACGGATGGCAAGACCCTCCGTCAGAACCCGAACTCCTGGAACAAACTCGGAAACATCGTCTACATCGAATCACCCGCCGGTGTTGGATACTCCTACTCTACTGATGGAAACACCACCACTAACGACGACCTTACCTCGCTGGAGAACTACGAAGCCGTGAAGCTCTTCTTCAAGGAGTTCCCCGCTTTCCGCAACCACTCAACCTTCATCATGGGAGAGAGCTATGGAGGTGTCTATGTTCCAACTTTGACTGCTCGTATCGTTGATGGACAGAAGGACTTCCCTATCAATCTGAGGGTAAGTCACTCTTTACTTTCGCATAATTCTCAAGTTCACCAGTAGGCTTAGGCTTTGAGTTTGAATGCTCTCTAACGTCGTCGCTTTGTATATAAATATCGACCACTTTAGGGTATGGCGCTCGGAAACGGTTACGTCAACGAGAAGCTTAACATTGACACCTCTATCCGCTTCGCTTATGGCCACGGAATAATCGACGAGAAGACCTGGAACACCCTGGAGTCCGAGTGCTGCAAGGGATGCATCGACAGCTGCGACTTCACCCAGGTTACCGGTCACTGCGCCCGCATGGTCGAGGACATCTTCCAATTCCTCTGGGCTGGTGGACTCAACCCCTACGATCTGTACCGCGACTGCGACCCCAACCCGGACGTCAACAGCCTTCGCCTTCAGTCGATGCTCATGGGAATTGCTCCGAAGCACGCATCGCAGCACACCCTCCGTTACCCCAAGAAGGCCCACATCAGCTTCCCACTGATGGGAGCTTCTGTCCCATGCCTCAACGATTCGGATCTCGTCACCTATATGAATGACGTGAAGGTCCGCCATGCTCTGAACATTCCATTCAACCTTCCCAAGTGGGACATCTGCAGGTCCTGACAGGACATCCTGATCCATCGTTTTATATTTGTCATTTCTAGTGAGAAGATCACTGGTGAATACCAGAAGCAGTACACTGACATGAAGCCGTTCATCAGGAAGATCGTTGACTCCCACGTCCGCGTGCTTCTCTACTACGGAGACACCGACATGGCCTGCAATTTCATGATGGGACAGCAGTTCGCCAACGGCCTCGGCTACCGTCGCCTCCTGAATAAGACGCCCTGGAAATTCGACCGCCAGATCGCCGGATTCAAGACTCTCTACGACGGAGTCACCTTCATCACCATCCGCGGTGCCGGCCACATGGCTCCTCAATGGCGCGCTCCCCAGATGTACTACGCCATCCAACAGTTCCTCCTCAACCACCCCATCTAAAATGCCTCAATGATGTATGCCCTAGATTAATAACTTATTCATCGTGCTCATAAATTATTAAATGTGTGCAATAAGCGTAATAAAACTGTTTAGTAATGTATACCGTGGTACTGCAGATACATATCTGCAACTGTGATACCAAAGCACATCGCATCAATTAGGTCAGCTGACCAACACACGAACTGTGAAGACCTTGATGATATTAACTCACTAGATCAATACGTTCCTTACGAGAAAAGGCACGATCTGCAGAATTTCCCCATCAAACTATGTTCAAATTAGTATTTAATACCCTTGCGCTCGCATATGTGACAAACATCTCACAAAAAAACGGAGAATTATGGATCTCAATCAATTTATAAAACGTCATTTATTGAGTAGCACTAATAACAGTTCGTTAGCTCATAATATAACCCTTAATAACCCGAAAACGTTGATGCTTTACGGAAAACAGAACAGTGATAAATCGGCTTTCCTTCACGTTTCGAGCCACAGTATCGTTAATGCGAGTAAGTAGAGTTTTTGAGTGAATCTGTACTCCAAGTATTTCGGGTCGCAACATCCATAGAAAACACATCTTACTTAAGGCAGCTTCGTTAGTTGATCCTGGGCAGAAGAGATTGAGTTCTTTGACAAGTGACGTCAAGGGTGCCATGATCTTATTTAATCGTTTAATCTGGTTTCCCATATCGTTTGCATTCGGTATGTTGATGCCTGGTGGTTTACGGCAAACGTTCACTTTGGTGACACGAATATATCGGTACTCAGTGCTGAAAAGCTTGAATTCTGCAGTCGGACCTGAAAAACTAACATGCATTTCGCCATTGTCGCCTACAATGATTGTCAACGTGTCAGCACGTTTCGCTGCATGAACTTCAGCTATGCCGCGCCATTGTCGTGAGAATAATGCTTCTAAAAGTTTAAGCGAGAAAAGCGGTAGCTGATGACAGACCGATTCGATGAAATTGCAGCTGACAAACTCCATTTTCTCACAGAAACACAAGAAACCGATTATCACGAAAGAAATTATCATTTCATAGTTCGTGCGATGCTATATCTAATGCCATCCAGTGATTGTACCGAGGCATCGTCTTAGTTACGTAATGAGGACTGGACAACTGTGCAAATAAAACCATTTTTGAATGGTCTAAGGATGTCCTCAAACTCTCGATATTGACTACATCGTTATGGTCGAAGAGATCGGTGCTACAAACATGAGGACCTTTGGCTCACACTTGGATGAGTAAGCTTCAATCCCGCCCAGTCACATGAATTGCATTCTTCGACGTTCGATGTTGTTTTGACTTTATTAATACATAAACAATGAGAACCGAACAGACTTAAACAACAAAAAAAAATAAATCTCTCAACGAAAATCAGACAAAAGTGTATGTTTACAATTCAGTCTTCTTCTCCTTCTTCTCCTCTTTCTTCTCTTCTTTCTTCTGCTCCTTTTTCTCCTCTTTCTTCTCCTCCTTTTTCTTTTCCTGCTTCTTCTCCTCCTTCTTGGCTGGCTTCACAGGCTTCAACTTGTCACCCTTCTTCAGCTCGGGCACCTCAACACCGAAGTGGCGGAGGACATCCTTCATTGAGTTCAACACATCAGCGGGGCTGGAGTAGTAGTAGCTGTAGTTCTTGTACTCGGCCTTCTTGTTCTTGAACTCGGAGAGGAGATCTCCGTTCTGGTCTATAGCGCAAAAGTCAGTGCGGTAAGGGTAGTGTTCGACATACCGAGGAAGAGCAGACGAGGAATGTACTTGCCGTCCGGGCGGTATTCCTCCTCAAAAGGCTCATCGTCGTCTTCGGTGTTCACCATGACGAAGTACTCGCTGAGGGTCTTGAAGGCCTTGCGGGCATTGGACTGCTGGAAGGTCTTCTTGAGGGCTTTGCAGGCGTGGCACCACGATTTGTGAATGAGGAGGAAGATGGGCTTCTTCTCGTCAAGAGCGGTCTCAATGGCATCTTCCCATTTCACCCAGTTAATGTCTTCTCCGAAACCTGAATGGGATGTTATCATTCTCCGTAAAGTTCTCTTCCTTGGGTCTATGTCACTCTCGTTTTTGGTCGGTACAATTTTGTCCATATGCTTTTCTCCAAGGATAAAATCACAAACGTCCGACTAACCGTTGTGTTTGTAACTACTGTTGCGGGATGAACTCAACTGCCAAGGACATCAAGATTTCATAGCAGACAAGTTGCCATTAATCTACCCTATTGAAAAATTTAAAACAAAAATATTTGCATCTTATTCAAATTGATAACTAATGCAAGGAAGACATGCGAGAACCATTTTGTCCATTGAAGAGGTATGGTGCAATTTGAAAATCTCAAAACGGGAAACTTTATGAAATCTAATTACCCTTACATATTAATGATTACTAGGATACCACTTGTCCAAATAGGAGCATTACTTAGGCTTCACTATATATATTCGCATATGGTTAAAATTTAACATGATTTACTTACCGTTGGCCAAAGGATTCTTGTACATCTTGGTGATGTCATCGGCGATGACACTGGCCACAACAAGGGCCAGTACGGCGAGCGCGACGTGAGTTCGCATGGTTGCACGAATGGAGCGACGACGTAAACGAGTCGACGAGCAATCCAACGACGAGAGCGACGGAGTCTGCCTTACAGAAATGAAGGAACCCCTGAGGCGCCCTTGACCTCGAATCACCGACTGCTTTCTCGGCCACTCTCATCACGGTGCGCACTAATTTCGTCGGCGCCTCCTTGCGCGCCCGATCCACCTTCGCGCACACTACGCAAAAACGCGACCACATGGGCAAGAGACACGTCAGCGCAGCGGTTTTGTTTACCTGCGCAAAACTACAAAATTTCGAGAATAACGATAAAATCGGATCGAAGTGCGCGGCACATGTAGATACGGTGTTCTAACGAAAACTCGCTGGCTTTTTTAGCGTTCGTTCACAGAAAACCAGTGCATTTCTGGGTGGCCACGGTGCAATAAGTTTCATGTCATTCATCTTATCGCCTTTTCTCCGACATACTTTTGAGCACCTAAATTGGTATCGTTGATCTGGAATCGGGACGGAAAAAGAAAAAGGGAGCGGCGAGATATCAGGTGCGGAAGAACGATTAGAGATAGTGTAATTCAATAGGTTACGAAATACATTTTGCGGAAATGGACATAAATAACTCGCGCTGTAACTCGCAAGAGTTGTACTACGTTTCACTCAGCGCATACATGTGCTTTTTACAACCGATCTCGGCTTTATAGCACCAAAAAGGCGTTATTAGCTACTATCTCCTTCTCGACCATTCTTCCGACGGCTGCTGGTGTTGACCGATTTCTTTGGTCAAACACAATGAGCACAACGAAGTGAACATCTTTAATGGTATCAGGCCGTTAAAGCATGTTCAGTTCAGATACTCTTGCTTTTCTAATCCGTAAAAAGTTCACATGCTGAAGTTGACTCAAACGAGCACATAGATTGGGATTATAGCGGTACAAAAGGAAGGAAAACGAATGGAAATAATGTGAACACGACTACAGAACCGGCTAAATAACAAAATTAGACAAAAGTGGCACGCTCAAAGCGGAAATTAAATTCATCATATATGACCAACGAGTACTCTAATGTTTGGATATTCAAATTTCCCAATCACAACATTCCTTCATCCACGAATCCGTAATTTTCGGATTATTATATTTCGCGGGATGGTGCAATTTTGTTTAGAGTTACTGGTAAATTTCCACTTGCGAGTTCTAAAAGAAAACCCCCTTCTACCACCCCCAGAACTTTTTGCGTTTGCGTGTGAACCGTTATCGGGCCCAAATGGTTCAATAGTTTAGGGCAGCGGCAAGCCTCTGTGAATTGAAGTGGTTCGGTTACGTGCTGACACCAACAAAACTGCTTTGAGGTTCCTCGAATTGAGGGTATTTCAATCAAAGAATTGAATCAAAGGCACACTCTAAGATTCCGAATAACAAGCAAACAAAAATGACACTTGAAGGAGGCTTAATTCGTGACTTTCAAGTTCGCATCTGTTTCGGAGGCATGGGTCCTTGGCCCAGAAGTTGCGTCTTCGCAGGTGGTGTTGTCTTCAGAGCGTCGGCGAACTTTATGATGAGTTCTCATGCATCAGGATTCCTGTCATCGAACACCATGTTGTGATGATGGGACTACCGTCCCCGCATGTCCCAATTCTTTCTGAAAGTCGAAAAACTCATAACTACCAAACGGTTTTCCGTCAGGCCAATCGCACACTCAGAGAGCGAGTGAAGGCCGAGCCGCTCGCCACCGCAATACGAGTGAGGATCCTGCTTTGAGTTACATTTTCGTAACGAAGGATGAGAAGTCATTATGCACAACATGAAATCCAGTTGAAGAGCATTTTACAGAGATGTATGTTGTCGCAGATCGGCATTGCATAGTCAATAGAAGTCGATAGAGAAATTTAAATTGGGATCTTTAGTTGGTTGGAAATTGCTAATTTCAGAGTCACGACAATCGGTAAGATTTTGCTATTAAGATGCGAATCTATGAACGCGTTTTTTGTTTCAGGGACAATTTAATGCGGTTGAGATACGGTGATGTAGATGTAATGTGTCATTGCTCAATCATGAAACCGTTCATCCTCGCATCCATCACTTTCGAATTATTACGCATCCTGGGTCGGTGAAATTTCGTTTCTGGATGCCGACACATTGCTGATTACATGTTCTAAGAAAAGATCCGCATCCGCTCAATCGTCGCGGCACATTTTTGTGTCCGCGTGTAAAACGTTTATCGCTTAATTATTGCATAGAAATGTTTCATGCCCTTACGGCGTCGACAAGCCTTCAAGTGGTTCCGTTGCGCGCGCACCTCACAACAATAACCAGTCCGCATTATGCGTTACATTTGTATAACGGAAGGTGCGATTACCGTCCTTGATGTTACGCCTTTAAGAAGTCATTGTAAGTCGTCGTTGCTACGAAAGGCTACAATGAGGAAGTGAAGTTGTGCTGAAAATTATGCAAACTCGAGAAGAGGTAAACTACACGGTACCGTGGATTTGTGGGTTAATTAATTCGGTTTAACCGGCTTTTTGAATTATTCAAAGATCACTTTGTCACTGTTGAGAACACTATTGTCGTTGACATGATTGATAGCGTAGTTCACGATGAGGAAATGAGGAATTTGTGTCGACTAAAGGGCGAATTTTATCTTCCGTTCAAAATGATCAGTTGCCGTTTGTTACCCGTCAGAAATGGTCCAAAAACTGGATCATTATTTCGAATTTCTGACGTAACTCGCACAGTGACGCAGTCGGATAGAAGAACGAGGATGTTGCCCACACATCTTTCAAATAACAGACTGACGTCCCACTCGGTTTTCTGCATTCTAAACGTGTCCAAACGTCTGTTCTTCAACCTGAGTTACTCGACACAGATATTACCGTTTTCACAGGAAGTGTTTGGCAAGAAACCTTGACCAACTGGGAGATACGTGAATAGTATACATTAGAACATAGGCGATACTAGTTGTATCCAGTACCAAACTTGAAATAAGAAACTGGTAGACATAAGCTATCGAAAAGGCAAAAGAGAAAACGCCATAAGTGTCTTTTTCAGCTTGTCTGCTGTCTGACTCAGAAATCGCCGTCTTCGAGATATAAGTGCTGATCCACTTGTTGAGTCACTCAATTGGTCATCGAAATCAAATCGCCGACCGTGCCCTTATGATGCACTTTTTTGTGTGACATATATAATTGTCAATCATCACCGGTGAACGCCGTTCGTCGCGCCGTCTTGTCTGCTGTCTGCACAAATTATTACAACCTTCTTAAATTTTTGAAGGATGGAATTTTGGAAGAAAAAGCTCATTGCCAATTAGTGACAGCTGACAAAAATTGCGATGTCTCATTAAGACTGTTCAAGAGACAGAGTCCTTATACTCGAAAATGTGTTGCCGTGTTTAGTTTTCTTCGGAATAAATATGCCCTTTGCTGAATTCCCTACATGACCTCTAACTTAGTTGCAAAAACAGCTTTTTGGGAAGGAGTTATTCCGTGACCACAATCAAAGCCTAGTGTATTGTGTATAAGCTGCAACTGAAACATGGTGGGATGTTCGTAGCTGTAGAAGTAGTGTTGCTTCTCCGTAAAAGCGCATAAGCCGACCTCTTGGGACAAATCTTGAACTGCTGAGGAATGAAGCGTGCAAAGTTGTGTGTGAAAGGACCACAAACTAAAGGAGTCTGTTCTTATATTCATATAAAAATGAGTCCTCTGGATCACAGAAGCTATTCTCACCTACCGTACGTTTCGGAATTGCAACAGTACTTTAATGGTTCAGCATGTTATACCGATATCATATATATTTAGTACCCTGTTCTTTAGCTCAAGGGTTGCAAACAATCCATAAGTACCCATATGTCACCTTTTATGCTGTGTCGTTTTTCAGTGGACGATCCACGCATTGGATTATCTTCCAATTCTCAAGTATGACACAACTGAACTACTACAACAGTCAAACTTCACAAACTGTCTATTGACTCACACCTGAGTGCCCTCAGGTCGTCTGATCACCAATCCTCTCGCGCTCGGCGACAACCGGCGACCGCCTGGGTGGCTCTTCCGCTGGGCGTGTCGGTGCTTGAGGCTCTTCACACCGCAGCGTACATCTCGAGCGCGCACATCTTCTGCATATTCACAATCGCTCAATTTTGAGAATTTTCCGATCATCTACCAAGGCGGGAACCGACAAGGAGGGCGACAGGCGACAGCCCTTCGCCGTCTTCTTGCGCCTCATTCCGTATTCATTATAAATTTGGTTTCGGCCGCCTTCCGTTATCCCGTACTTTCCCGCATTACACAACCCATATAATTAACGGACCTTCTATTCTCTCGCTACATTTTGTGATTTTTTGCGTTAATTTTATTGCGTTCTTAATTTGCACTTTCCCTGTCGGCAGGCGCGGCGCTCCTACTGAAATGCAAATGCGTTTTTTCTGTCCGTTAGGTGGAGCACCTTAGGATTTATTCGGCGACCGAGACAGCGCGACGCCAGTTATGTGCGCTGAGGTATGACTTTAGGGTTTCGGTATATTTTGGAAAAGAAGTTCATTTACATATCGGTGGTCCGGAACCGCATTCTTAGTCGTCTGATAAGTCAGGGAGGGGCAGGTCTATTGGACTGTTCTATTAGTATTCATATTATGTATTTGCGCATCCCAAGTTATTGAGTGTCAATCTCCACTTTAAGACAAACTAGTCAGATCCCAGAAACATGTATGTGGGGTATGAAAAGCTCAGCATTTAACCAAAACTTGAACGCTACGCAGCATACAGAGTAAACCATGCCCACCGTAATTTGCCCTTTTCCCATTCGTTCCTGCGTTTATAATGCTTTCAAAACCTCAAACCTTCCTTGGCCGACGTGATTCAATCGGAATGAAAATTCTACCAACGCACTCCTGATCTTTTTCTTCTTTTTTTATGTTATCGCTTATCGATTTGCCGACTGTTCCTTGTGGCCCTACTGAAAAGGGCTCATTTATCGTTTTGAGATGACCACGACACTATTTTCCCTACTCCTCTCATTGACGCTCTTCATTGCCCACTCAAATACGGTACAAAGCGCCTTCGTCGAGGACACTCCACCCAACATCTACCGCTGGATCGAGGAGAATGCGCACATTTGTAAGTTTTGTGTTTACATTGAAATTTGCTGCGTTGCATAAAACACTTTTGAATATTGCGTAATGTTTGCTTAACCTGAAATGGCGCGAAACGGCTGCACTCACACTTACTGTGCACTTGAAGGTACCGCGGCGTCGACACTTCCGGATGGTGGTGCGGGCAAAACGCTGAGCTTTTTGCCCGAAGAAGAAGGGTTGAACTGCCAGCTTTGTCCAGATGTAGGTCCGGCGGCGGTGCCTACTTCCGCGTGCGCCATCCAAACTGCGCCGAATGACGTTGAAGAGATGAACATCGGATGTCATCCTGGTATGTTGCATGACGTGAAAGAGATACAAAAAACTGGAAGTGACATTTAGTTCCGGAACTGTGTCTACAAGAGCTGCGGACACGCTTCGCTGAGTTTTATACGAAGCATGGCATGGAGGACAATGAGGAAGAGTTTCCCTTCTTGATGAAGTCGCAGGTGTTCACATTCAGCACAACGACAAAGGAACCTGTGAGTGTAGCCACATGGTCCCAGAGATCGAGTGTCTAGTTGTCTCGAAAGCAGTATTTTGCAAACCACTACAGACCTTCAAAAAATTCAAATATTGCAAAGCAAAGAAAAGTTTATAACAAAAAGAGATTACTATTGCAGGTCGTCTTTAACGGCTTGGATGAGAAGTCCGCTCATTCCGAAAGCGTTCAACACATCGCTCCAACTCGAAATGTTTCCCCTCAAACGGTGGTTCCAACGCAGCACCCTACAACCAACGCAACATCTACCGCATCCCCAACCACAACGACGACACCGATTCCCACTACCGTAACCCATAAACCAGGCAATAATCACCTTCATCCATTTTCTTAATTCATTCATCCCTTTTGCAGTAATGTCGCTCGGGACCGTAATTACACGTACCCCGGGGCCCATTACAAACGGCGGGGAGCCTGAGCGGATGCCTTCCTTTGCGAAAGACTTGTTCAAGCTGAAGAAGAGCGCGATCGTCAAGAAACGAGTGAAGAATGTGGGAGCGTGCGTTGACAAGAGCAAAGTAATGATTATTTATAGCTCTATTCTATAATTGGAAAGTTTTATAGTTATGTTGCTTCTGGGCTACCGCCGGTGAATGTGATCGCAACCCTGCTTGGATGAAAATTAATTGCGCAAAGACATGTGGATCATGTCATTGCAACAGTAAGTCCTGGGACTAGTTTTTTAGTGAACTTTGACATATTCGCATAATTTACACACCTAAGTAGTACAAGCCCCTGAAAACGGATACCATATGAATTTTTCTTCATCGTCTCAGATGCTGCATTTCGATATTTAGTTTACAACTTGGACAAGTGCAAATCCAACCGAGTGAAGTGCATTCTCCCTCCAACAACCACCTCTACAACCACTACCACTACATCTACAACCACAACGACTACCACAACAACGAACCCTAAGCCCACAACTACTATTGCCCACCGCCATCCTCCAGCAATCAAGCCGAAAGCGCCCGTCACCTCCATTACATCGACAACAACCACAACGACCCCAAAACCGACTACAACGTCGACAAGTACCACCACCACGACCACAACGCCAACGACTACGGTAAGAAATTAGATAGCGTCGTGAGTGAGGTTATATTTAATATAGACCACTGATCCTTGCCGCGACTTTAACTCCATGTGCAAGTTCTGGGCTGAGATTGGAGAGTGCAAGAAGAATCCCTTCTGGATGCGACCCAACTGCCAGAGATCATGCAACACGTGTGGCGAGAAGATTGAGAATGTTTATGCACCGAAGCCTCATCCTGGTGAGATCCACAGATTCGCAATAGCACACTTAACCTAACTCGGAAAAACTGCTATAGTCTTGAGAAATAGTCTAGATGCGCTGTCATTACCCACGGATAACACAGAATCAGTAGAAAACTGTTGCGGTTATCATGGCTCTCGGTTTCATGTCTGGAGAGGACGATGAGTAGTGTTCTTGTAATACTCAACCAATTTTTCTCCAACGTTAATAGGACCAATTTAAGAGTAGGGAACGAGGACGAAAAAACGCAAACGTGACCAAATACCGCCGAACATATGTTACTTTTAGTCACTTCTCCCAATGTGTCGAGCATTGTCGAGGGTATCACAATTTGAAATCCCTAAAGTTGTGATCTTTGAGTGCGGAAGCTTTAGAGCGGAACATCGTGTGCCGCACATGTGCTTTGTCTATGACGTCTCTGCGGCAGTTGCTTGTGGAATGTGTGTATAACGATAGGAAGTAGACAAAAACGTTGCACAACAAGACGATTAAGTTTGAGCGAACACGTGACGAGAGTGGCATTCCTAACTACCGTAAACACTCTCGAACAAATATCCTAGAGAATGAATGCTTTCCTCAATGCATCGATCAAGTTCATAGTTCTTTCTTTGCCTTCATACATGTTAATAGTTTCCAATATTTGCCACAAAAAGGCACACTTATCGAGTTAGAACCAAATGTGTGCCCTAAACCACAGCTGCTTGTATTAAAAAGCGCAAAAATACTAGTATTTTTTTTATTCTGCGTACCTTAAGTTTCGAAACGTTTTGTCGCAAAGAATTTGAGCACAAATCTAAATTTGTCGGAAGGGACAATATCTGTGACGTCTTTACGTCAGCTGCCTTGTGGAATGTTTGGATTGGCACAGGAAATAGACCGAAATATTCAAAAACAAATCCCTTGTAGTAACAGTTGTTCTTTTTATAACACACGCCGTACATTCCAGAATGCGGAAACCACCACAAATACTGCCAGTTCTGGGCATACAACGACGAATGCGACAAGAATCCCAACTGGATGCTCATCTACTGTCCTTTGAGCTGCAAAGTTTGCTGACTTGTTCAGCACCTAATTTGAATGATGATTGATGTACATACGAGTACGTTTCGTGCTGTTTTGTTTACAGTAATGCTGTTCGGTAATAAAGAGATTTTGGACTTAACTGGAGTTGAGATCTTCCCCACTGTGGGTCATTAGGGTCATCCAGATGTTAGACATTGTTTAACATTACACTAAATCATGTTTCATTCGTGAAACCTCGTGTCATGACATGTGTTCTCAATTGTTCTTAACTCTTAAAATGTTTTTACGACCCCGCCGTGAGGGTTATGAGCAAATCGCCGAGATTACGTGACAAGAAACACATGTTTTCGATGATCTTACCGGTGACTTCCTTCTCAAGTTTTTTGACGTTTAAGCAGTTCATATTCATAGCGGAAGAAGATGACTGGACACAAAAACAAAACCACGTTTTTCTTGTCCAGTGTTGTTTTTATTGCAGACATAGCGGAAATTAACTGTTCCAAGAATTTGTCAATGTTTTTTTTGCTCCGAGACGGCGGAACAAAAATTGGCCCTCATTTGTGCGGGTTGTCCGCGACAGCACCGAAGAAGACAAGGCGCGAACGCCAGAGAGCAGACTAATCATCCCGCCCCAGCCACCCTCACCACCCTACTCAAATGTCCTCGGGGGCGCGAGAGGACGAAGCGGCGACCGTCGGCGGCGAGGGCATCGCGTGGCTCGCGCCTGGCCCAAATTGTGGCCAATCGCGCTGGAGCCACCGGGGCGGCGACGATGCCGCGCGAACGCGCGAATCGATAGGCTTTCACCACTTGTTCTTCGTCTTCTTCTTCATCGTCTTCTTGTCTTCAGCTAGAGATAGTCGACCCCTTCGAGAGGGCATTTTTTGTTGTCCACCCCGACACCAACATCTCGCAAGCTTGTCTCATTGCCGGCCGCCGCCGCCGCTTTGCAAGGCCACACCCCTCCTCATATGCATATTTATTCGGTTGACGACGCCGCCGCAAGTTCTTCGAACCAAATAATTAGACGAACGAGGCATGAGCAGGCGAATAGGGCTAAAGGTTTCCGGTCCCTTGTCTATCCCACCACCCTCAGCGGGGGTCACCTCTTTTTTACTTCTTTTTTTTTCTATACGCATTGCTGCCTATTCCACCTAGCTGCAATAAACAAATGCGTCCGGAGGATAAATAATGGTGAGCCTACGTTATTTGATATGCATCACCACCCTCTTCCCCCTACTTATCGCTTCTCTATCCGCTTTTCTTTTGTTCAGGTTCCGGGCCCGAACGAATGTTTGTGTACTCGCGCGAGAGCCCCTCCTTTTTCCGCATAGTAATTGAATTCTCCGTCTTCACACGTAGTACGCTCTGAGTTCTGTTTTCATATGCACCTGAAAACATGTTTACCAGCTTAACGAGCCACGGGAGCGGATGACGCTGTACGGCGCGAAACTCCGGAAACGCCTCATTAAAATTCGCGCATGTCATAAACCTCTCACTCAAACAAACGACTCGACTAATCCAGTTCAATTATTTCTGTAGTGTGCCGCGCCAGAACCTACAATTATTAAACGTTTTTCGTGATGCCGATTAGTGCAATTTGCTCTTTGCTGCCGGCGCTGAAGGCTGTTTATCAATGAGTACCTATAATTTCAGAGATGACTGTTGAACGGCGGTGATCGGCTCCAAATTCGAAGTACGCTCTACGACGACGAATCGCAGGAGTGCTACTGTGCGCTTAGAACACGACGAACGTGTGTGGAAATGCCGAGCTTCTACCCTCCGGACTACGTCCATCTCAAGATGGGAGGCACCAACGAGAGCCAAATGCAGCTTATGGCCATGCAGGACGGCACACCAACAGAGACCAGTTCACCGAGGTACTACATAAACTTTTAAATTTTTCCCATTTTTGGATCGAGCCTCATTAATCCTCAGCGCACATACACAGCAGTTTACTTTCTTTTTTTGCCAGTTTAAATGTCATTGGAACGCCATCATGTGGTTGTTAACTACGGATTAGGCCTGACGATAAAAGGGAACGCGAAAAACAAAGTTTGGGTACTTTGATGTCGTTCCTTTGTTGCTGCTTTCCGAATTGCTCCCTTCCGGTGGAAGGAATGCCATAACAGCCCGCGGCTGCTGTGCCGTCTAGTCGAAGTTTCTTTCTGTCTTTTTGCTAATTCTCATTGACACGCTTTTTTGACTTCTGTGGATTGATTTTGCTCGAAAGTCATTAGTCATGCGGCTCTTACAAGAGACGATGTTTTTCTGGACTCTTAACATCATCTGCATTTCGCTTTCCCTAAATACACATAGTACCATTATTTTGACGGGGTCCTCCATTAGATAACATCCGGAATCATGCATGTGTGATCAGTCATATTAGAAAAAACAAGACATGAGAAGCTTCTGAACCTTCTTTAGCTAATTATTGCCACTATATCTCATTTCTAAAGGGTTTCGTGCAAATCATCGTGCTTTGCGATCAGTGAAAGTTGTTGTACAATGATTCCTAACACTCGAATAATTATGAGAGTAGAGAGCCCTCACTGTGGTTCATTCCCGTTATCATTAGTAATTTACGATACGATTCCTTTTTTTCTTAATTTCATGTTTTGCCAGTGATTGCTAAAATAGGTCGCAGCTGCGGAATCTGTTTGTATTATTGGTATATGCAAATTTTGAACGTTTTGTATATGCACGTTCTGAACCATAAATAGTTCTGCATTGTCCGCTCTCTGTCTTTCGGATGACCCCTTCCAGCTGGTTGTGCAACGCAAGTCTGGCTAATGAGACCGAATTTAACTGCGTAAATGTTAGCGCACCGTTCTATCGTACTCCTTCCAGAAGCTCATCTCCAATGAGTGCCGACGCTCCAAGCGCCACTACCGCAACAGCGGATGACACATTGTCGCCATTACCACGAATCATGTACAAAGACGGCGGAAACGGAAAATCCACTATTCGATGGTGGTACAACCGTACCAAGATGGAACGGGCTCTGCTACTCTTCATTCTATTCCTCTTATCCTTGCTTGCATTCACACTTCTCGCGCTCGCCTGCTCCCAGGGACAATCAGATAAGGTGGCGAAGACCTGCGCCTCCGACAGCTCAGGAACTACCGTAGGAAATACCGATGCGCCTGTCGCGAACATGCCTCCAACGGAGCATGAAGAAATCTGCACGACCGAAGGGTGCGTCCAGGCGGCCAATAATTTGGTAAGTAATTTACATAAGTGGCTGAAAAACGAAGCTCGTTCGCCTCGTGACTTTCTCTGAATGCTTATTTTTCCGTCGACAAAGTGCAAAGCCTCAGACATTGGTGGGGATTAATTCCCAAAGAAGGTGTGAAAACGTCAACAGGCATGTTTTTGTCGAATGGATAACAGGAAATTGGTGTTTTTCTCGTATAATTAGAGATCTAAAAGATGTTCGATGGAAATAGATTCGGGAAATTAACAAAAAAAAGTAATTAACGCTACGACGGCAAACTTTATGGTAACGGATCCTGAATGGCTTGCAACATAATCAATCTGCTGATAGAAGAACACGGAGGTCCTGTGTTGTAGTGGTTATCACGTCTGCTTCAGACGCAGAAGGTCGCCGGTTCGAACCCGGCCAGGACCTTAATTTTGGACTTCGTTTTCTATCACTCTTTTAGCACTTTTGGATGAGCACTTTTTCATTGAACCGTCTATAACTAAATGTTAAGTCATGCATACGGTACCCTAACGCACTTAGCGCTAACAAATTCAGATAATGGCGATGAATAACTCCGTCGATCCGTGCGAAAACTTCTACGAATATGCGTGTGGCAAATGGAATCGCAATCATCCGATTCCGGACGACATGTTCGCCTTTGGCACGTTTGCGTTCGTGCGCGAGCACATGCGCCAGCAGATGCGAGGTTTGCAGCGAAGCCGATGAAAAATTGATGTTTGACTTTTTGCAAATTCCTTTAGTGCTTCTCGAATCGGAAGTGGTCTCCAAGTCGAGGGCTGTGCAAATGGTGAAGGATTCCTATAAGATATGCATGAATGTCACCGAGTTGCGAAAAAAGAAAACAAAGTAAGAAAAGAGTGAGAACATTTTCAATCTGCGTATTTAGGCCGCTTCAAAAGGGATTCGAAGACATCGGCTACTGGCCTATGCTACATCCTGATAAGTGGGCGAAGGAGAAGTTCAACATGACCGAGTTATTGGCTCAGACCAGACGGCAATACGGAAATGAAGTGTTCTTCCAAATTTACGTCTACGCTGACGCCAAAAATACGAAGCAAAACAGGCTCTATGTAAGTCAAAAATTTTGCTGCAACCGTCTTTCCCACTTACCGATTTATAAAAGGCTTCTTTAGATCGATCAAGGAGTCCTCGGCTTAGGACGCGGCTCACGCGATTACTACCTCAACTCAACCATGTTCTCCAACCACCTGCAAGCTTACAAGAAATACATCCGCCAAGTGGTGGAAATCTTTATGGACGACGGAAACTTCACGCGAGACTCTGAAGAACTTCTTGCCGACGAGCTTGCCATTATCGAATTTGAGAAGAAGCTGGCTACGATCATCGTTCCTGAGGACGACCGACGCAATAATACCCGTATGTACAACAAACATCGCGTAGCGGACTTAAAGGAAATGATTCCACAGGTAAGATCTATCTAGAGCAATAGCATCGCATATTGTTTAAGGTGGAATGGCTAAGCTTCTTCCGCGGAATCATGCCTAAGTCCATGGAAACATTCGTTGACGAGAACACGGAGATTATAGTTAACGAAGTAGAGTATTTGAAGAACGTTTCGCAGCTTATTGCCTCGACCGATGAGAGGATTCTAGCTAATTACGTGATTTGGAGACTGGTTCAATCATCAATCAAGCTCTTCGACGATCGTTTTGATGACATTAAGCAGGTAACCCAAATCAACACGTCTGCACATAACGGGCATGATTGCTATAGGATCTGGTACGTGTGATGACCGGTCAGGAGACAAAATCCGCTCGATGGAAGGGCTGTATCCAGTCTACTGTTAGCTATCTTCCTCTCGCTGCTGGATCCATATATATTGAAGAGCACTTCCACAAGAACGACAAGCAGGAAGCTCTGGCATGTTTTACCGTACGCTTATGACTGTCTCATTTTTTTATTTTCTAGCTCATGATCGACAATCTCCGTGCAGCATTCATCGAGCTGGTCAAAGACAGTAATTGGATGAATGAGGAAACGAAGACAGTTGCCATAGAGAAAGCCCGCAACATTATCAACCACATCGGATATCCTGACTTCATTCAAGTGGATGCGAAGCTTGACGACTACTATAAGAACGTTAGCATAATAACTGTTTACCCGATAGTATACGCTTCTTTCTAGCTGCATGTGACTGCTAATGACACCTACTTTGAACTGTTCATGAAAGTCCTCATTTGGACTCAGGAAAAGGAGTTTTTCCGTCTGCGAGAACCATTCGACAAGAACGAATTTGACGTTTCACCTGCCGTTGTAAACGCTTTCTATTCACCCGAGAAGAACGCCATCAGTAAGAAGGACGTATACAACACGCCACTTATCTTATCTTTAGCTTTCCCAGCCGGTATTCTACAACCTCCCTTCTTCAGTGGATCCTTCCCGAAGTGAGCTAAGATCACTACAGAAAGCTATAACTATTCCAATTCCAGAGCCGTCAATTACGGATCCATTGGAGCTGTCATTGGACACGAAATTACACATGGGTTCGACGACCAAGGAAGCCAGTTTGACAAAGACGGAAACTTGGAGAACTGGTGGAACAACGACTCGCTGGCCGGATTCCAGGAAAGGAAAAAGTGCATCATCGACCAATATAGTCAGTACAAGGTCCCTGGAACCGATTTCAAGATCAACGGAAAGCTAACGCAAGGCGAAAATATCGCTGATAACGGTGGAGTTAAGGAAGCTTATCGGGTATGTCATTGTTACCGTTGCGATTTAGCCATTTCAAAAGAAGGGTCTAGTTATCTAATACCGCTGGATTATCTTTGATTATTTTGCTTGTAGTCCAATTTTCCTATAATTTATAAACAATCTTGAAAATTATTCAAATTCTATCATATGACTGCGGATGCACTTAGCATCTGATTCCTCGAAAGCATGTGTTTATAAGTGCACTTTGATTCGCATGTTTTCGATGTTGAAAGGTCGATTAAATTGGGAGAGGACTGGTGGAAGTTTAGTTAAGCGATTTGGGTGATAGCCAAAAAAGTATAGTGGAAGGGACAGTGTGTAATGTCTCCACATACTACCTAGACAGTCTACTAGAAGGAACATCTCAAAGCAATAAAACAACATGGTCTAAATAATATGGAATTCTGAGTTTTTTTTTACGTTTAATCTTGATTATTATCTTTAGGCTTATCGCAAATACATTGTCAAACGCGGCAGCGAAGAGCCCAAACTACCAGGTCTTCAACACCTCTCTAATGATCAGGTCTTCTTCTTGAGCTACGCTCATGTAAGTCCTCGACTTAACTTAGGCAGTCTTATGTATTCCTTATGTTTAGTTCTGGTGTGGTCACAAGAAAGACGCTGCTGCCGTTCAGCAAGTGCTCACTGACGAGCACAGTCCAGAAATCTTCCGCGTAATTGGCGTCCTCTCCAACCTTAAAGAGTTCTCTAAGGCGTACAACTGTCCCAAGAACAGCCGTCTGAACCCAGAACAGCGATGCGTTGTCTGGTAACCAAAAAGCGTCTATAAACACACTACGGGTCTTAATCACACTGTGTAATGTAAACTAGTCCCTTATATCATCGAAAACGCTGGAACCCGTTTAGCCGGCCTTGTACGTAATCCTGTTACGATCACAACAAGATTCTTAACGTCTTTTCTTTGTTTGTTTTACGTCATATCATTAACATGAATTCGCAAGTCTGATACTCTTCCCCACATGCTCGTTTTGTACATACTTATGTAAAGATAAGCAAATCGAAGCTGTGATCTCGAAGTACCCAAATGATCGCCCCTTTCCCCTTCTCTTAACTTCCGTATCAACCGTACTGTCCTTGTCAGTTGCGCTCCCTCTTATCCCAGTGCAACGCATGTCGTGCCTCTTTCCTCATTCTCCACGTAATCTGTAACTCTTTCTCATACAAAATTATACGATTCCTGATTAGTTATTTGTTGAGCAGGCCGTGGCTAGCTCAGAAAATTAACATAAATACTTTCACTATCTGAACTGCTGAAAGGCAGTTGAAAGAAAGGTCTTGCATTGGAAAATGAATATGGTATTTCCGGACGTCGGTCTCACTCGTGTCGCGGTGGCGAGCGGTCGGTCCCTCCGGTCGCTCTCTGAGCGTCGGGTTGGTCAGACAGCAAACCCTGTGGCAGTTGTGAGTGTTCCGGCTTCCAGAGGGAATTGGGACACCCGGAAGCCGTAGTCCCACCACCGCTGACAACAAGATGTCCGACGCCAGAAATCCGACGCCCGACGCTGCGTGAGATGTCATCCCGAAGGTCACGGACGCTCTGAGGACACCAATACTGAGGAAGACGCAACCCCCGAACCACGGACTCATCTCTCCGTAGCAGATGCGAGCTCAGAAGCCTCCTCTGACGCAGAAGCCTCCTCAAACGCCCCGAGAAGAAGAAGTTCGGCCGCCATTTCCGGAGTTTCGCCGATTCCCAGATGCCCCGTGAAGCGCGCCGTCTCCCACCGGTTCGACGTCAACGCCGTGCCAGGAATGAAGCCGTCTACAAGTGATATCCTCTGTTGTCTATTAATCGGTGTCATGCAAGGCGTAACGCCTTTGATTCATGAAGTAAAATCGTGAAAATCGTGAAAAAATTTCCGGACGTCTCAAGCTGGATAGTGTTATGCAACAGCCTAGTAAGTCGCGCTCGCCTAAGAATTCTAAAATTCGTCAACTATTTTTGTGATTGCCTTTTGCATAGTGATATTTCCGGTGTAGGAATGAATTGTGCTCATAAGATAGATCACACACCAAGGTCATCTGATAGATCACACATCAAACGCTCAAATGCTGGCAGAGCTTCGATAATCACATAAAGTATCGCAAACATGGATCTGGCACATTCAGATTCTGGAACCAAGTTCCATCTACTTGATTCTATAAAAAACCAGAGTTGATCGTGTGCAGGTAAAACTCAGATCATGTTGGTATGTAGTAGTTAAGAATAGCGTATGAAAAATGCGATTGCGAAAAAGTTAATAAAGGACAGCCATCATGACGGAATTAGTTCGCTATTTTCAGCCGCATCAAATGTGCATGTCTAAAAGTGGAACTAGCTTCCCTGATAAAAGAAGATGCATTACAAGCAGCAGCACTCCACATTTGATTTCCACTGTTATCTCCAACCATTTCAGATGTCCGGAAAGTTCCTCGTTCTCTTCGCTCTTCTTGCTGTCTTTGCTGTTGGTGTCTCGTCCAAGGACGTCGTTAGACCATATGCTACGGATGTGTACAGCGAACAGCCCAAGAAGCTTACAGGTGGTGCTGAACCTGTCGAAAAAGTGCGTGTGGCGAAGCGAAAACTCTGCAATGCCCACAACCTTATTTGTAATCTGTGGCGCTAAAAGAGCGTGGAAATAGTATATTTCAGCGAAATAAATACTATTTTCCTATATATTAGCGTTCTCTTTGCGAACCAATGTGAGAAGAGGCAAATCCCTACAAGGAAAAGGCGTGGTGTGTGCGGGATGCTGCTCACAACAAGTCATTTTTCTCGGGACCAAGACGAAGGTATAAATTATAATTTAATTCTGGACTCATATACAGACAATCAGAGAAACGAGAATACATTTGCACATGTATTTCACAGGATTGTACTTTTGCACTTGCTTGGAGCGGTTTACTAAAACTGTTCATTGAAAATCCAAGGTCAGAGATTTGATTACCTGAGAAGCTTGACGGGAGAGCCACCCTTTCATCGAGCTGTCGATCAGTTGCTGCTCCTCCGTTGTCTCATCATTGTTGAAGTTTTGCTGCTAAAAGGTAATGAGTGTGAAACAGCGACTTATGAACGAAACCCTGCTACCTTCTTGCTCTTTCTGATCGGGGTCATGACCGGGAGTCCGACGGCGGCAGCAGGCCAGTTGGCGGTAACCTTCACAACATCGGGCCAGTTAGCGGGCATGGGAGGCACGTAGTTGTAGAAGGGAGTGGCTGGGCGCCAGGCGGCTCCGTAGGTCGACCCTATTGAAGCGGTTACTCATAGCACAGAACGAGAAACGTACAGATAGGGCAGCAGAAGTAGGGTCCGATGTCAACGCTGTTGGTGGCGTAGCAGTAGCTCTGAGGAGGGCACTGGGGCCATGGGCGCTTGGGATCGCATTCAACCGGGAGCGATGGGCCTCCGGGGCACTGTCCAAGAGGCGCGGCAACGACGGCGGGTGCAGCAACAACTGGAACCGCGGGAGCAGCGACGACCGGGGCGGCATCTACCACAGGTGCGGCAGCGACCAGAGGCCCCTGCGCTGCTCCAGGAAGAGGTTGAATGTATTGGCGACGGCGGTTGCTCTCCTGTCCCGAAGGACCCTCCTCTATACAAGAACAAAACTTTTTCGTGGTCATTATAAGGTAAGTCACTGCACTCTTTCACTCTAGATTGAATGATAAAGGAGCACACACTGAATAAAGTCGTTAGAATCAAACTGTACCTAGCCGTGTAGAGTATGCAAAAGAAGTGGTTCACAACACAGCAGAACACAAGAACAAAGCAATGAAGAAAAAACCAACCATTTCCTTGAGGATACGCGCTGATAGCGGACACAACGAACAAAGCGAGAACGAGCTTTCGCATCATGTTTTGCTCGGAGTGCGAAAGGAAGCTAATGTTGCCAACCAACGCTGTTGAGACAATCGGAGTGCTGGGTGGGTGATTGGAGTCGATGGAGCTCCAAACACAAAGACTGATGATTTTCAGCCGGGGCCGCAGACACTTTTATACGGCGCTGACCAGCGGCCGACGGCCGCCTTGTGTCAGACGCCGCCTTCGCTCGCACCTGAAGGCTCGCGCACCGTGCGAACAGTAAACAAATCGGGCGAAATGCGCGGGAGAGGTGCGAAATTGAGAAATGAAGTGTGTCGAGAGTTAGAGTTACATGGCTAAGAGAGCGACAGACGAAACACAGTGCGATTTTTTGCGCTTCAGGGATTAGAGAAGTCGCAAAAATGTTCTCACTGCAGCGGAGACCGAAGGGTTCTTGAGTGCGTAGCGGTGCGCTGACCAGATCGAAGTGTCAAAAAGTATGTGCGCAGAGCTACGATGTCAAGAGCTGTTGGGCGATCAAGCTTTCTGATGAACCTGTCTGAAAGCTGCAGATTAAAGCATTCAAGAAAAGCTGCAGAAGATATTACTCGCTTACAATTGGTTCAATTTACAAAATTTTCAAAATTACAATTGATTAGATAGCTTTGCCCCAACATCTATTCCCGCAAAGTATCTGGTTTGAATTAGTCATTTTCCAGCATCCTGCTTTTATATTGAGTAATGTAGTTCTCAAATGTCCCATATCCTTAAATGAGAATTTACATAATTCTCTTCCATACTCTTCGTAATGTTCGTTTCTTTCAAGCTATCCCTGCCCCAGAGATCAAATGGACCTATTCACTTTCATATATACGAAAGAAGGAAGCGAACATTGTGCTCTCTCTTATGTTATTGTGGGGGAATTCGAACCTTGAAAAGCCCCTGAGCCGGTCACTCTATCCTGTTTTCGCCCGAAAATTCCGTTCTTTACCGGGCGAGAAGACTTCCACAATTGCCGCGGTAAGTCTCTTTGTCGACTAGCGGCTAAGTGCATGCGCGCCTTCATGTGTGGCCAAGAACCGGCTTCCTGACGCTTTTCACTCCATGCGACCGTAAAGCAAACATATTAGTTTCACTCCTCTATTCGCGTCGATAAAACCCAAGTTATTTGGATCAGAATTTATGAAGCATGGCAGTGTTTATAAAATGTGAAGTTAATCATTCCATTAACAATGCGGAACTCCACAATTTCTTTTGATTGCAAAGTGATTTGCACTCCGAAAGTTAAATTTGTTGACATATGGAGAAAAACAACGCCGTACGAACAATGAAGAGACGACAACGCCCGAAGTGAGAACAATCAAAGTCGGAAAGTAAACAGCGGCGGCCGCAACAAGAAGCGCGAGGGACAGCGGATGACATTTTGTAACTATTCAGTAAGCTCATTACCTGTAAAAGCTCATTGCTTTTATTAGAAAATGTTTCAATGTATAAGAATCGGTTTGAAGGTGTTGACAAAAGATACGAAAGAATGTGACTGTGATTCCCCAAATGGATGTGGTATGCAAATTTGGAGGAGTGCTTAATAAAAGCGATACTTGATAGTATGAAATTCAGATTTTATACAAAAATCACGTAAACATAAAAGCTGATTTCAATTAGACGAAATCTCTATTTACAACAAGGGATATGCGAGATCGCGGAGTGTCTCACACTCCAGTTGTCAGTCCGAGCGGAGTTGCTCCGCGTGAACCGGAGCGATCCCGATCGTGCCGTCGAGGTTGAGGCGTCGAAAAGTTTGTTGGTGGTTGCGAGAATATATACGGCTGAGAGCTCGTTCTAACAGGAGGCTTGTCTAAGGAGTCGAACGATGGTTCTTCGGAACGCTCAGGGCGGCGATATGGTGTGTAGCTCGAGCGAGGGGTCATCTAGGATATATGTTCCTGTGAAAGCATTTCAACGCGTTCTCTACCTCCATGGAGTTCAAAAGCAATGGCTTGTTAACGTCCCCTCCAGCCGCGTTTCGAAGGCTGCTGCCATCTCCGCTCGAAGGGTTCGCACGCTCACTGGGTGGCTTGCTGTTTTGCCTTTTGGCATGGCCGACACTGTAACAAACGGCGAAGAGGATAATGAGCAGGGCGAGGACGGCTAGGACGATTGCCGTCCATTGGAGCCAGGTGTATACATTGTCTTGGACGCGGTCGCGACAGAAAGGCTGAGAACCGTGAGTCCACTGCATACGGTAGTCAGCACCACTGCCGATGGGGACGCGGCTACCTGGAAATAAAACGTTGTACTCCCCAAGAGAATACTCTTTAAATTTACACTTATAGTCGCTATCTCCAAGGAGAATATGCGTCTGGAAACAACTCAGACTCACAATGTCGCCCTCCAGATAAGCCGGCGCGGCGCTCGAAGGTCCCTTGATCATGTATTCTGGGTACTCAAAGTTGATCGCACCACAGCTATTGTCTAAAAGTAGTTGTAAATTCCCGGCCATATGGAATCAGATACTACATTTCCTCATTGCTTCATAGCGATATTCGCCAAATGAGTACAACTGCTGATTCGTGAGAATTCCAAGTGGAAGAGCTTGCAAGAGGAGTGCGGTAAATTTACAGGCAATGCTGTCTCCGCAGTCGGCTTCCACCGTCATCTCATCGCGAGGGCAACGTTTCATGATCTTGTCCGGGTAAAAGTAAGAGTCGGGGTCTAAAGATTGATGGATACATATTTTTGCATATCATAGGTAGTTACCGTATCCCATTTGTCGATCTCCACGGCACATCTGAGCAAACTGCTTGATTTGGGTTTCCGTTTGTGGAACGAACTGGTTGGGATGCCTGAAAATATTATGCGTTAAAGGGAAATTTGAAAACAGCCTATGTCACAGCCTTGAAAACTATGTTTTTGCGAGAAATGTGTTTGCAAGGCGAACTACTTACAGATGATATTTTGACGCGGACTTGTACACAGGAAGCTTCAACTCGGAATCAACGAAGACTTCAAAAACAGCGTCATGATCCGATTGTGAGACGAACATGTCAACCATCTCGTTTTGGCGACTCTGCTGGCCAATGTTCATTTCCTCTTCACCCTTAATGCGGTCTAAAAGCCATCATTTGCAGCAATTTTGTTTGATTTGGTAACTGTACATTTCATGAGCATCTGTCGGAATCCTTCGTTGTTAACGTCGCTCCATCGCAGTGGCTGATCTTCCACGTTGATAAGGTTGTCCGGATTCGGACGGAGTAGGCCTTCAACTCGAGGGTAGTCACCGAAGCTCGACGTTCCCATGTTTTCAGAATCATACTTCTGAAAAGACTCTCGATAATGAAGTTCATAACAGTTTAGAGAAATAATAGTTGTAGCAGCTTTTTCGCTGAACTTGGTTCCAGTTAACAGCTGCAAAACGTACCACTCGGTATCTGGGGGGAAGCGACAGTTCAACATCTAGCAAACCAAAGCTCTCCATGTAGGTATTGTACCTATCCATATCAGCCGAGTATGATTCACGTATACGAACGCCAATCTGCGCATTGTCAAGAACAACGTAAGTTTCAGCTTGTCCTCGGTGGACATTATTGACATAGATGGTAACACCTAAATCACTTTTGTGCCTGTTGAACTTGAGTCGGTAACTTACCCCGGAAACGTTGTATTTTCATATTGTCGAAGTATCGAACAACGTTTCCAACCAGAACGCTGGTCCTGTAGCGGAACCGCCTAGTATCCTTTCTGAGCACTACATGAACTCTGTCTGAGTCGCCCGATTCCAACACGATGCCGGTAACTACAGTAACGTTCGATGGGACAACGAGATCCTCTTGAGCAATGTTGACAGAGCCGAAATCCACGCTCCTATCGGGGAACCGTTCCATGCGGACCTGTATCCTCACTTCTGGAGTGTTCGCACTGTAGGAGCGATGAGAGTGTAGCAGAGTGTAGACTCCAGGATCGTTGAAGACGAACTTCTCGTTGTTGAGTGTAGTGAATATTCCCGGACCCATAACAGTTCCAACGGATGGGGGAGTGTACGCCTGGCAACTGCTCGAAGGCCGTCTCCAGTAGAACATTTGGCATCGGGCATCGGTGAACTTGCAGCACAAGTAGTAAGGCATCATGTCGTGATGGAAGGCGGAGAAGCCGGGCACTTCAAACATTCCTTGGTATGGAGGAGTGCCGAACTCAAAAGCTCGCATGGGGAATCCGGGACTGTAAGGCGTGGTGTCGTCGATTTTTATGATGGGCTGGTAGCTGGATTGCATGAGGTATCCTGATTCGTCGTAGCAGCAGACTTGTCCACTGTGAGTGTCGTAAACGCTAGAAAAATAGGCATATTTGTGTATAGGGAAGGTCAACTTACTTTAATTTCCCATTCTGATGAATTGAACCTTGAACATTCTGTGCGGACATATAGCAGTTACGAGAGCCTAAACAGATTGATGAAGTGTGAAGATAATTGCGTCACATACCCAAATTTTCAGTGCATGTAACATCACGAAACAGTTGTGAACATCGCGGATGAGGCATGAACCGCCCGATGTCGATTTTAGCCTGGTCTTCACGACAGGGACACGAAGCGTTGGACTCAACGTCTCTGATGAAGTTGTCGAGAGCGCCGTCTTCGTCGTACCATTCATGACACATCTCGCGGGCCTTCTGCTTGACAAAGTCGACTTTTGCGTGATGATCCTCCTGCTTGCCGTTTAGTCGTTTGTTGTCAATTGTCCACAGCCAGTGAAGCGAGATCGGAGAGCTGACCAGTCTGAAGTACAGATGTATGGGCTTTGCGTATTAGGAGATAATAGTTTGCACAGTATTTGCCCCATAAAGCATTGCCTCATAAAGGACTACAGGCTATTTCTGATTTACCCTGTTGGCAACTCATTCATTTCCAGATAGTGTGCCGTCGACTGGTCGTTTATCGGTAGGGGAGCCAACTTGAAATAACCAAAGCGGAAGGTATAGAGGAGACGCTCCCTCTCGTAGTCCGTAAGATACCACTGATCAACTTGACTGATCGGAAGACGCTCTCTAATTGGATCCCAGCGGTAGATCTCATCGCCTCGATTTTGGAAAGTAGTGAGTCTAAAATGTAATATTTCCACTACCGAACTGTAAAGCAGTCTATGGTTACCTTGCTAGTACGCGATGCTCGGGTTTGAACTTCTTGATTTGTTCGTCCTTTCCTTCTTTGTACCCAATAACGTAGAGTCCAAGCTGCTGATTATATAGCGATGGATTATTGACATCGTGGATTTGGTTGATTTTCGTCGGAACGGTAAAATTGCGTGGGTACCACACAAGCATCTTGTCATCCTCCACAGGGTTCCTGAACCAGGAGTGGATATCGCCAATGTCAAGGCGCATTGGATCAATGGTTGGTGGAACGAAGTAGATGTAGCCAACGAAGGCTTTTTCATCGTGGCCAAGACCGGACTGTGGCTGGAGAAAAACGGTTTTCGTTCCCCAGTCGAGGATCTTCGGCAGGGAGCATCGGGCAATCGATGGATTCAGAACTTCGCAAGGAGCTGTCTGAAAGATACTGTTCTATATGGTAACATAAAAACATCCCACCATTCTGCTTTCGATCATAAGTACGTAGTTCAGGTTTGGATTAAGGCAGAGGCCATTGACGTCGACTTTGGCCTCGCCAAGCATGCTCACGATGTTCGGGTAGATGAGGAGAGGGACTGAAAAGTATACATACATGACTTCATCTGCATGTTCAACACTTACATGTTCCACCGGTCTTGTTGGAGCACCCAGCTGGCCTGACAATGTCATCAACCCTGTGGAAATATCGTCCTCGCACTATATGGGGAACAGATGACCGATCAGCAAGCGATGATGGCCTTTCTTTTGTGATCTCGTTTAGATCCACCTGCACGATGCCCGTGTGGTTGCCACCGTTGAAGACAGCCTTAATGAAAGTTTGTTTTTGCAAGCTGGTCATGATACCAGTACCTGACACTTCCCCATGCGGGTATTGCCCTGCACATCAGCAGCATCGTACCCCAACTTATTGTAGTTGATCATCGTGTAAGACTGCATTCCGCGTGCATCTGTTAGCCAAACAAGCTGATACGTTGAAGTTTGATGGTTTCCGCCAAGCGTCGTCTGCATGTTCTCCCAGGTGACCACGAGGGCAGCGTCCGCCCGAAAGGTACTTGCTCCAGCAACGCCATCTTGAAGATGGCGCATCATGCGATTAAGGAAAAGATCGGAGCGGTAATTGCATTGCACGTGGTCTTGTTTACCAGGGCATGGCTTCCGGATTTCGGGGCTTTGGCGACCTGTAACGATATGAATGAACGAAGCCCGTTTATCTTCTGCGTTCGAAAGCAAGTTGAGCTTGTTATAACACCGAATATGTTTTTTTGTATTGTGGGATATTGTGTTGAGTCACATAGTGAATCAAAAAATGCATAGTGAAATGTAAAGGTCCGATTGTTTGGAATTGTAGATAAAAGCAAACGATGGAAACTTACGACTTGCAGACGCCAATCCTGATCTCATCTCTAGACGATAGTAAATCCGACTCCAGTCCCCGAGCTGTTCGGCAATGCGTTGTCTATAAACAAACAAATATACAACATTTTCCCATGACCTAGCGTCCGTACATAATTCAGATTTGTACGCAAAGTTTGTGGGCCACAGACTGCAACTAATTAATGCGATACAGTTTTTTTTCAATTGTGATATAATCGGATGTGTACTTACTTGCAAAGATACGGAGCAATGAGTGCGGGATCTGCTTCCCTGGGCCAATCGGTTTCCTTCCCAATTCTCGGCGTGTGTTCATTATCCGTAAAGTAGGCGAATGAGATGAATCCACTCGTAGAGATCTGAAACAAGCGTAAAGTCAACACGGTGAGTCATTGCGCGATTGTTGAACAGTCGGCATATGCATTGCTCACAACGCAAACAAAGACGTTTGTGAAATTTCATGAAAAATTCAACGCTATTTGCTCACCATGGTGTAATTGTATCTTCCCTGGAAGAACGGGAAATTCATGTAAAGCGGAATGGTCATTCCGGAAGCTCGTTGATTATTTGTAATCTCTTTGTCGCCAGCCGCCCTACCGTACTCCACCAGGCCCTCGCCAATATGGAGCGGTACCTGATAGGGATCATTAACGACTGGAAGCGGATCGTTCTGATTCAACGGATTGAAGTTCGCCTGAGCGTGGGCCGATGGCAGAAGCCACACGACAAGTGGGACGATTAATGAAATCGCCCAGTTCATTCTGAAAAAAAAACGAAATAGCCGATTCCGCGTAGAAGATGCGCTACGCAGCATAAATAAGCGACATTAAGCGATCAACAATGAAAAGAGTAAAGGGTCGGTGTTGCCACCCCTGCTCCTCTCTTCCCTTAAAAGTTGGTGATAACAAATGGGGGCGGCGGAAGGATGAGCGCAAACAACGACTCATCTGGAAGTGATCAACGCTAACATGAGTCATCCAAAATAGGTACCGCATGGCCCTAAAATTTGGCGGCCGCCAGTGACCCTTCAAATTCGACGTCTACCGAAATGGCAGTGAACACCTACAAAATGTTTTGAACCAACTGCCATTTTAGCGGCAGCGCATCAGGTAAAAGGAGCAAGGAGTAACCCTGAGCCTTTGTAAGGTTCACATCCAGGAAGCGAATGTCGCGATTATTTTTTTAGCACATCAGTGATAAAAAGAAAGAAATGGTCAACTTCAAACTTTTCCAAAACCACAATTAAATGCTTATTAAGACGTTAATGACCAGTTCAAACAAATAAATACGTAGCCAAATAGAACGGCAGTTGACATGAATGGCTTCAAGGTATTAGACTGCGAAGGGTTCTTGAACCAAGAGTGGTAATATACAATCCAAACAATGCAGTGTACGTAGGAATATGGTCACTACAGAGCGGCAAGCATCATAAACTCATTTTCCGCTTCCACTGTTTCGCAAGAAACAACATAGGCAATGCGCGGCATATCAAACATATGCGCGAACACAGAACCGGGCGCCTAAACCACGACTGTCCGTTCTGACTCATGAAAGACAAACAAATGAGGGGACGCTCTTCTTGGAAGGGGCAGCGATGCGGGACGACACCGTTTATATCATAATCGATATGAAGGTTGATAAGGTAGTAAGGTGTTCAAAGGAAACCGCTCAAGAATATATTTTTAATGGAAAAGGTACATGAATAAAAAGGCTTCAATATATTTAGAAGTTCTAGACAGACCCACCGCCAGGCGCCTCTCTGATTTGGAAAGACAAACAAGACGCTTTAAGCGGGAAGACGCCGCTGACGGCATCCGTACAGTCGGAGATCGTAGTCGCTCGTAGGAAATTGCGCTGCTTTTTGAAGGTGAATCACCGGGCCGCAGTTGAAAGCTGCCGTCGAAGTGTGTCAGCGCCCCACATTCCGATCGCATAATACGCCCCCGAAAATGGTCAGGCAAAACATTTGCATACAATTGGTCAAACCGGGCCAAATAAAGCCCGTGATGACTCACGCTTTACGTTCTCTTCAATTGGCGGTATAGCTGATAGCGTCACACATGTCAAAATTATACTTCAAAACACAAAATTATAAAAACATAAAAACTAATGAGGAAGCAACCACTCGAACAGAAAGGCTTTATCTAATTGCGTCAACCCAAGGCAAACTTATAGTATTTAGAAGCTTCAATGACTTCCAACAAGGGAGCACTTAAAGGTTCCCCAGCCGATTCGACCGAAATTTGGCACTAATACTCTCAATTGTGATCACTAATGCTTACCTAAGTGTATTATTCCTGTAAAATATTAACAGCACATGGGTACTCCAGACATGCTAAAAAAGGACGTTATCGGTTCTCACCGAGGACATACACGTTTCTAACCGGCGATTCCCAAATAACACAGTATGGTGATATAACTCACGGTTTATGCTCTTTTCAATGTGTTCAGACCTGCATTCTAGAGGAACGGTCTGACAGGCTACCAGACAGGTTGCTTTGGTAATCGCCGGTGAGAAGATATGACCTCGATGATCTAACTGCTTTATTACGTGCTTTATTAATGTTAAGAATAAAAGCCGGGAATCTTCCCCATGTAACCAAGCTGCTAAAGAGCAACCTTTCTGCACAATGGGTACTGTTGGGTTATTTATTCGCTGAGTTATCCTCTCACATACTAACTCTTATGTATGTGACCTGTGTGTCGAACACATTTATTATTGGACGGTTGATATATTGAGCACTTAGATGGCTTCACATACACATTCCGATCATCTTAGTTTGACCGTCCCTATAGGCACACGATGTCCAGCAGTCGACCTGCAGATGGCCGCATAATAAATCAACGAAATGGACACCAATTTTACACCTCATCAGTTCACTCTCAATTGTGATCCAATTTAAGTGAATTGCATGTAAAGGATATATGCTGTTGCCAATATGATTGCATGGATTTCACTAATAGATTGTCCATCGGCAATTTTTGTTTACGTAACATTTTCTATAGCTGTATTACTGCAGTAGTATTCGTATTGCTTCTTTTCTCTATGATGGCGGCGTTCCATTCAAATATTTTTATTTCAGGACCGCCCACAATGCGGCAATGCAATATCGGTCATCTCACGTATGTTCTTGGACCGACATTCCCAGATTGCACATGGAAGAACAATATGTCTGGTAGGCGACCAGAATTAGAGCGCCGCGAACCTGAAGCTGTCATGTCTTTAACTTCTTCTTGTGGGTTTAGGTATGAGCTGCATCTCGTTCCAAAACCAACATCTTTATAGTACCTGTCGCTGTACATAAAACAAAAACGTGCAACAATGATAATGCCAGATGCCAAACGGGTTTACGTGGTTGAAGTCAGCAAGACGATAACGTTGAGGACTGTGAATAAGCCACAGCAGGTCTACCTCCAAGATGATTCAAGAAACGCGCAAATAACTCTTTTCCAAAAGCGGCCGCGATCTTCCGTTAGATCCACATGATCCACATAGGTAGACCTACTTTTGCTAAAGTGTTACGAAGAAGATACATCACTCCTCCTGCATCTTAAGATTTTATTCAGTACAACTTTCGGAAAAAACGACTTTCCCAAATGCACAAAAATCCGCAACATAAGGCTGCAGGAAAATACCTATTTTCTCTTTTCCAGCTTCTTTGCACGAACCTATATAAGTCCAGCTCATAAAAAGAGCACTGTACAATGTCCACTCTTATACATATCTAATACCCACAAAGGTTACAGAACAGCTGACATTTAAATGGCGGCAAAGCATTTGATTTTTCAGTTATGCAGAAGTGTGAAATCAGCGCGTCAGATCAGCATTGTTGGTGATACAATAGATCGCCGTCATTCGATACGGAACGAAACGTTCCTCGTCGATTCACCAAACACAGCGACAACCCCAACTTGGACGACTCAATCAGCAGCGGTGCGGCGTGTACTCTCGAGTCAAAGCGGCGACAACGGCGCAATTGACGCTAGCGCGGCACTACCGCATCGCCCGAACGCTCTGAACAAAGACGACGGGGCTCTCCCTCTGTGCTCAGCGAGCCGACCACGAGATCGATCGCCGTCCGACATCTCCTTCGGGTTCGTTCATCGCACTTCAACGGACTGCCGGTGCCTCCAGCTGGGTGATCGTCTTCACCCCCGCCGACGAGAACTAACTAACTCCGAACTGAACTGTGCGCGACTCCCGGTTACGCGTGTAAAAACAAACAACTCTTGAAGAAGCGCACTGGAGCTGAGAGCTGAATGAAGTAGCACGACGCTGTGTCGATCACCGTTACCTTCTATTTTCATCGTGCCAGTTACTTTATTTGTTTCTACCGATGAGAGTACGTCCGCTAATTTTCGGGCTATGCTTGGTGGTGCTTATTGCCGCAAGTTCGGTAGATAATCCGTACACGGTGCTTGGATTGAGCCGTTCGGCATCGACAAGGGAAATCAAGCGAGCTTACAAAAGCCTAGCAAGGGAATGGTGAGTCTGTTATGTCTGTTTTTTTTTATATTTATCAAATTCCTAGTAGAAACTCTTGTTATAAATACGGGAAAAACGACTTAGCTGGTTTACGTATCAATTAGTAAGCTCTCAATGTGTTTCAGTCAAATCCGAAGATGGAGTATTCACTAATTTAAGGTATTGTGAAAAACAACTGTGATCAGAGTGATAAAATCTAGCTCATAACAAGAAAAATAGAAAACTGAAGGCAACAACTGACCGATTGCTTGTTATTTTCAGGCATCCGGACAAAAACAGCAGCCCTGAAGCAAAAGAAAAGTTCATAGCCGTGTCGAACGCCTACGAACTGCTTTCCGATCCAGTTAGAAAAGAGCGTTATGATAGGTTTGGAACTGTCGATGAGGATAAGAGACGGCACAATTATCACCACTACCAGGAATTTGTAAGTTCTTTTGTTATATACTCGAAAATCGTGAGGTTCATGGCCACAGGGACCTTTGCTTGTAGCTCCACAAGGTCATGTAGCCAATCACTTGAGCGGAGTTCATTCATTTTATGTGTCACATATTAATGATATTTCAGTTCCAAGGCTTTGGTGGTTTTGGCGGTTTCGAGTCGGAGAACTCCTACTTCCGGAAGGATCGACTCACGTACACCACTTATATGAATTCCGTCTTTGAGAAGACCTACACGCAGCCTTTTATTATTCTCGTCTACTCCAGCTTCAGTCCGCTGGCGTTTAGACAAGAGAATGTATGGAAAGCTGCCGTAGAGGATCTCCGGCCACTAGGTGGGTCCTTGATGTTTCCGCCCATACGGCTACTATATATAATCGCTTTTGTGAATGTGTTCCCCTGAATACCAGTGAACAAGACTTATTTTCCAGGCTATGGAATTGGAACTGTTAACGCCGTTTACGAAGGAAACCTCTTAGACGCACTTCGATGCCACACCAATTTTGCGCTGTTGGTCGTTGTCGAAGGCCGCGTGCTTCATTATCGCGGGAATCTAATGAACATGAAACCGCAGCACATTCGTCTGTTCGCCAGAGACGCCATTCCCAAAACGTTCTTATCCACGCTGACCAGCAATGATGGGCTCATCCGATTCGTCGATCAGTGGAAGTCCACGAACAAGGTGTCCGTTCTCATGATGGGTCCAAATGTCCAGCCTCGTGTCCGCTATCTCCTGGCTGCCATGAAGTACTCACACTTTGCGCGCTTCGCTTACGTACAATCAAGTGATGCATCTTCAATGGAGATGAAGCAGGCGTTGGGCGTCAAATGCACTCACTGCGACAACTTGTTCGTATTCAATGACTATCCCGAGGTAAGGTAGTTCTAACCAGCGAAAATTTTGGGTTCATCGGCCTAACTCTGATGCAAATGCGCTAATGATAACGAGTGTGTTCAGGCTGGACCGGTTGATCGCATCTCGAAAGCCTCCGGCACTGATCTCTTCAGCGTTGAAGAAGTCAAGAACTTCATCGAAAAGAATCTCTTTTTATCTTTCCCGCGAGTCTCATCTACGCCATACTTCGATCATCTTTGTCCCACGTCTGGTCGGAGCGCAAAGAAGCTGTGCGTCATTTTGCCAGTTGGAGGTTCCTCCGAAGACCAATTCTACATCAGTGCCATGAGGAAGTACGTGAAGAAAGAAGGATCTCGACTTGCTGATGAACGAATTCGATTCATGTACCTCGACAAGGAACTGCAGGACAAGTTCCTGGAGCCTGTAATGAAGAACGCCCCTCAACAGCAGAAGGCTGATCATAAGGATCTACTGGTGATCTGGAGAGTAGATCACACAGTGATGAAGTTTGTTTGGCTTGAAGCTGTGGTGAATAGCGATGAGAACAAGTTTTACACCGTGGTACAAGAGTTAAACAAAGCGATAGAGAACGTGCTTCAAGGAAATATCATGATGAATCACCATGCGTCGATATACAAGCTGGTAAGTGCTTTTACCATGTCTCAAAGCTAAGAAAACCAACAGGAATATTGTGGTTAGTATACATAGGTCAGTCCCAAAATAAGTTATTAAAAGAATCACGGTGTATGCAAAGCGAAAGAACTCACGAACAAAAGACGAAATTGATTAATTCATTGTTTGCAGACCGACGAATACGCTCCTTCCTTCTTCACTCGAATGTCGCACCGGGCTGTTCGCATCATGGAGACCATTCTTTTCAATATGCACAAAACCGAAGTGCTCACCGCTTTGAGCATTATCGGCACAATGATCGCCATCTTCGTGTTCCCGTATCTTGGACATCTGCTCACGAGACCGCCATCGAAACCACGAAAAAGCAATGCTGGTGCTGATGGCAGTGAATGGCACCCTGAGGATCCCGTGAACGAGAAACCACAGCAAACTAAGAATGATCTGTAAGAAGGCAAGCTTGATTTTACTGGAAACGAACATTACAGGAAACTGAAAGCAATGAACAAGCTGATCCGAGAGCTTAGGGCGGAAACGTACTATGGACTGGTCAGACTACTGAAGCCCGGATGCAGAACGTTTGTGGTTCTTGTGGACAGCGAGACGAAGGATATTCTGCTTCCTGCATTTGCGAATCACATGTGGGCATTGAGAAAGTAAGTGATATACAAACGTTCAGAACCATGACGCCTTTTCCAGCAACAAAACCTTCTCCTTCGCTTACTTAATGGTGGATAAGAATCTGCCCTGGTTCCGCAAACTACTGGAGAATATTCTTCCTGCAGATAGCACAGACGCCAACGCCGAGAGTGATCTTTCTCAACAAATGTACAAGCGATTGCAGGTCTGTATGATTTTTATAATGCCTTACTTTGCCAGTCGCTATACATTTCTATGGAACGAGGCTTGAAACTTAACAGCGAAAGAAAGGTTATATAGGGTCCCTCAAATCGGCTTTTCAGAACATCAACCCGAAGCAAACACTAGGCACTGTACTAGTCATTTGCGGCTGGAAGCTCTACTTCTGCATCTATCATCCAATGCACAACGCAAGTGCCCGTCAAACGGCCACGAACTACGGTTTCGACGATGAGGAATTCGATAGTGATGCGTCGTCGGACGACTCTTCCGATGTCGAAAACGTAATTCTATGTTACCTGTGCTGTTGCTAATTTCCTCTCTATAGGTGAAGAAAGCAATTAAAGCGCGTAAATTGCAGCTTCGCGATGTTCTGAACGGATTCCCGAACTGGCTGGAACGTCTTCTCGAGGGACAGATCCGCCGATATCATCTGCCCGAGTGGCCTGATAACCTTAAATGAAGCGCAATCTCAACACTACTGGTATCTCGTCTTTCAATCACGATCCTTTTTTTCCATGCCCACCACTAATTTTTTGTAACCTCACTCGATGTTTCCATGCCTTATTTAACTTGTTAGGTCTAACACGAATTTCTAGTCAATGTCACTTGAAAACGGCTGCTAAATCCCAAAAATTCTATGTTTGAGCATAATGTGTTTGTTGCGTGTTTCTTAATAAAGTGCCAATGTGGTCGATAAACATTTCTACCGTTCATCTCGAATACTCCGTTTGTGTACACGGTCACCCCGAAACGGCCTATTCTCAAATGATGGTGCTCCGATTAATGTGGGTCCGTCCGTAGACGCCAAGCACTTCGGCTTATCGCCCACTGGCACGAACAACACGCCGCCGACACACGAGCGACGACAACATCAGCAACGGAAACGTGTTTCCATGACGATCGAGTGCGCATAGCGCGAAATTTGCGAGGAAGACGAAAAAGAGTCGCGCGCCAACGATGGCCCCGCGCCAGGTGAAAGCCGTGAAAAAGGTGCTCAGCGCCGGGCGGGGCCCTCTGCCCGAGTACCGCGATGGAACGAAGGCGTTTTTTAACTACGAAGTTCTCTTGCCGTTGAACGATGTGAAGAAGCAGGGATTCTCTGATTGCAAGTAAGTCGGTCATCGTTAACAATGATCTTTATGGAAGTGAGACGATGGCAAACTCCTATCATTAGCATGTATGAAGACCTCATTGATCAACTCATCTCTAGATTTCTGTCATAAACTATTAGCGATCGGCAAAGCCTGTGAGCTTTATGCCGGACGGCGTGGAAAGAATTTGCGATGTCGATGTTTGGAAATTAAACTACTATTAAACTAAATATTTGGAAATTAAACTACTATTCTCAGTTAATATAGTACCAGATCCAAAAAGTTTTCAATTATTTGCTTTCTGGAATCTTTATGGAAGTCAGGAGATGACGAGCTCCTAGTACTAGCATGCACAAAGACCTCATTGGTGAATTTATCTCTAGATTTCTGTCATTTCTGATTTCTATCGTTTCTGCTTGACGCTATGATAACCCCATTGTAGAGATGACTATAAGTCCATCGACGACACTCGCAAGCCGTACCCTGACGGATATGGGAAACCATTGGAACTTGTGTTTGGAAAGAAGTTCCAGCTACCAATATTTGAGACGTGTCTATCTTCAATGCACATTGGCGAGGTAAACCAAAACCATAAACGCAAACTGGAATGGCGTTTAGGTATGCCAGTTCGATATCGACGAACGGCACCTTCACACATACCCTATGATATCCAAGAAGCTCCGTGACATTTCGCGAGCTGCAGTGGACCCGAAACACAAGCCACACCATGAGGGACATCACTGCGCGGCTATGGGACCAGTCAAGTCAGTAAAATGCACCAATAGACGGCAAACACGTTCATAATCCTGCTAGAAGTACGCGAAAAACGTACTCCGAGCACAGAGCCAAATGTAGAGCTAAAAGATCAACTTTTCGGCGAAGCAGAAATTAAAAACCTTTGCTCGTTCTAACTCAATTTTACAACGCACCCAACTAAAATTTGTATGACACGGCTTTGACATAATCAGTTGCGCCATATAAAGTAAACTCCGTCTATGATGGGTGCCTTGAAAGGTGATAATATGCGAAATAACCCATCAGATCAAACTCTACTACTGTTTCAGGCTGGGCTATGAAGAGTTAGACGAGCTCAATGAGAACCCGAAACCGCTGCGTATCATCTTCCATATGCTTGACGTTGTGCAGCCAGAAAACTATGAGGCTGAAAGCTGGCAATTGAACGTTGAAGAGAAGATGGCCAGCCTAGATACGCTGCGGTTACAGGGAAATGACCTTTTCAAAGCGGTATTAAAACGAAAATCAGTAAAAAATTGACAATATCCCCCAATTTCAGGGCAAATTCGAAGAGGCTACAATAAAATATCGAGAGGCACTGGGAAGAGTGGACACGTTGCTACTGAGGGAGAAGCCCGGTGATCCTGAGTGGGTCGAGTTAGATAGAAAGGTAAGCAAATTAAACAATGAATAAGTCGTTTCACTTCCAAAACCTAGTAGCGCAAAGAGGAAACTTACAAGAATGCAGTAGATGTGGCCCACGGCTCTTGTAGATTAATGCCAGTAGATTGCAGTAGATATCAGCGCTGAGTGGGCATCCTTCGGATATTGGAATTGGTACTTTAGCACAGTTCAAGTAGATCAAACTAAAAACGGAATGTAAACTAAGATTAAGTCATCTTCGGGATCTGCTAATCCTTACTTCCTACATATTTTCTTTCAACGTGGGCTTTGTTTGCCGGAGCGCTAGCTTGCCCAGGTTTAACGAACAACTTTTATATTGTCTCATTGGTAGTATGCTTTTGCTTCACGGGCGACAATATTTTCTTATTTGTGTACATTTCGGCACAGTTTACACACAGCATACCCTATAAACCAACTCACTGTAGCTGAAGCGAAGGATAGACACCATAAGGTGCTATCAACGTTGATGAACGGAGCGCCGCTAAACGTCTCATTGTTGTCGCCGGCCGATGGGCCGAAATGTCGAGATCCTTCTGTGACAAATACAAAGTGTCGTTGTATACTCGCGCGACCATGAGTCAGCGATGCTTCGAATCGCGGTGAAGATAGGCCATCGCGCATACAAGCGGCCCACCGTTGCCGACGGTGATGCGAAACAGACACAATGTGCACTTTTGGCTTCGGCGGCGCATTTCACTTACATTCGGGTAGGCAATAGCAAAAGATAGATTTGACTTCCTGATAGAACCAACAACGAGGTGTACAGTCGCTATTGTATGGTCACTATTTACAGCGAATCACAAAAGAGTTTATCGCACATAATCGGCTAGCATCAATATCACTGTTCACTTTTCAGAACATTTCGCTCTACCTGAATCTCTCGCAATGCTACTTAAACATGTCCCAGTATTACGACGCTGTGCGCACGGCGTCCGAAGTACTAAAGCGAGAGGAGACGAACGAGAAAGCCCTTTTCCGCCGCGCCAAAGGACGCATCGGAACATGGGAGCTCGATCAGGTAGGCGACGTATGCAGAACGAAATAAGTGCTTTACAAAAATAAACGTATTGAAAGTCGACCGCAAGAGATCGTGCAAGTTTGCGACAGTCCTCGGTCCGACGAGGACGATACGAAACAATTTAGAGGAAGCTCATCCTCACTAGCTTCGACCGTGGCTCGATGCAATCCCCGTTCATTGTTTTTTGGAAAAGGTGCTTACCCGCTCTATCTAGTACTGTCTAAAGAGAAGACCTTCTGTGTGCTTAGTAAGGGCTTGACTTTGTGGGGGTTTACCAAACACATCTAGTTTCTATTCTCATTGCTCTCCAACTTAATTTGTTATTTAGGCCGAAGAAGATCTTAACAAGCTGCTCGAACTCTACCCTAGTGCAAAACGTCTCGTCGATGCGGAGCGCGCCATTCTTGCTGAGAGACGTAAACAAGATGAAGCCAAATCAAAATCTGTCTTCAAGGAAATGATGAAAGGTCTTTCCATCCACTGAACAACCCTAATAACTCTTCCAACCATACACACACTTCCGGCATCCTAGTAATCTCAACTTATTCCCTAACCGATTCGCTTTGTTTTCTGTCACCAGTCGCGATTCCCATATTTAATAAAATTATGATATTCGAACGTCTATGCCTACAAATGCGAACCGTATCGATCGGTTTTTGTATAGAACCACGCATGTGTGTTTATAGATGTTCGACGTGGTCATGGTCGCCTTTTAGATGCGATGTTCACGATCGTGCTGATCTATTTGGCTGGATCGAGCCTCGCTTTGCCGATTTCAGAAAAGAACGTGCATGCCACAATTGAAAAGCCCGCTAAGGTAAAAATTTTTCTTCAACATCCGTAGTTTACTTAAACGATAGCCTAAATATGTTGCAAAAATATCCCTTTTCAAGGTAAGTATTACGTCTTGTCGCAGTTACATCAGCCAAGTCATTTGAAAACTCTTAGCAATTTGTAATACAAGTGTTAACAACTTGACTTAGGGCACCTCATTAGAAGAACAGAGAATTATGATCGCATTCGTTCACTTTATCCGCTAGCCACTTCTAGATAGCAGTCGATGCAAAACTCGTGGAACGGCCGGATCACCTGGAAGCGATTCCACTGGAGCGTGATGGAGATGTGAACAGAAACTTTGTTCATGAAGTACTTCTTGGCGAAGACAATAATGACTTTAAGTCGTCAACTGCCGAAGATAAGAAACACGGAAGCTTGACAGACCTTATTAAAAAAATGTTCGCCAGGTATGTGATCCAAGTGCTTTTTTGGATTTTCTGAAGAGAAACGCGATGTGCTTTATAATGCCGATTCCAGAGGGTCAGGGTGAGAGCAGGATGATAGGCGGAAAACTTTGTTTCAGGAGCAACATGTGCACCAATATCTCACCTAACGAACTGAAGTTTTAGTGCCGACAAAAATAAAGATGGAAAGTTAAGCCGAAGTGAGCTCATGGAGCAGATTGTCTCCAATGTCCTCAAACACTTGGATGAAGGAGAGACGGAAGCAAAGAGTTTGTTCAGTGCAGTAGACGAAAACCAAGATGGTAAGATCGCGTACTATTTTGTGGCTGACATATTAAAGTCATGTCTATTTCAGGGAAGGTCAATTGGGATGAGTACAAAGTGTACTTCATGATAGCTAAGAGGATTGTGGATGCTGACCACGCTCGAGAGCACTCCGAACACATGCAAAATTTGGGCAAAGAAAGTAAGTCGGTTTTGTAACTACACGTAATTGGTTTTGTTGCTTCTGCAGTTAGGCCTTAGGAGCCGAGACTCGATAGAAGACTGCCGGCTGTAAGGAATCCTCGACGTACTGTCTATATGTAAAATTGCACAAGGTTGATTGAGAATCACACCTCCAGAGAGCGTCCCCATGTCTTGAGAAATTCTCGATACGCACAAAGATTGCTCGTTCTTTTGCTTACTCTCTTTTACGATCGCGTCCAAAAACCAAAAGTGTTTAAAGATTGCATCCGAATTTCACGTGCAATGTTCATTAATTTCAGCACGTCTTATGATGCAGGATGAAGAGGAAGCGTTCAATGATGCTGATAAGAACTCGGACGGCTTGGATGAGCGTGAATGGATTGGCTTCCGCCATCCTGAACATAGCGATTCAATGCTTACATCCATGGCAGACGAGATTATTAAATCGTTTGGTGAGTGGTGCTCTAAATATAACTTTAAATTTTAACTTACCATAAAGGTAAGTTACGTAACTTCGTATTTTCCTGCAGAATTCTAAGCAATGTTTTTATTTATATCTTGAAACCCGTTTTCACGTACCTTTCCACTCCGTTCTCCACATGCACATATACAACCCATATGCCGTCAGATAACTTTGCACTGTACTTATGTTTATCGTCTGAATACCGTATGGGTTCTTCCTCGAGAACCCTTGCAATTCGGTCCCAGTACTGCGAGGGTGATAGACGTAGCGGACAGCCGTGCTTGAAGTAGTGACCAACATAACACAAAACTTCGTTGAAGAATAGCCGAGGAGGTGAATGCTGCAGTGAATCTGAAATCATGTAAATGGCTAGTTTAACAGCTCTCAGCATCGTAGTCGATGATGGAAAGTAGGCTCGGACGGATTCCGTGGACTGCCATTCGCTTGCGGCGAGGACTGCGGCATTCAGGTTATGGAGATTTTTTGTGACGTATAGACATGACTGCTTTCTGTTCGTTAGCTGCAGGCTCAGAAGCTTGTCTTCGGTAAGGTTGAGGAATATGTCGAGTGCCATTCTTCTTACAGACTCGGCCTCGTTGAACCGCTGCGACAAGTCGTAGTGCACTTTCTGCATCTCAGCAAGCTCAGCCTCGCTAGCGCCAGCGACTACTGAATTTATTTTCTTGAGATGTCCACTCCATCCAAACTGTTTGAACTGTTTTTCCTTCTGAGTGTGGGTTCTGAACCATTTGCTGTTGCTTTCAACTGTCTTACGATAAGCAGGGTTAACCATGTTAGCCATTTTGCTGGGGTTCTGCTTTCCTTTTGTAAATTACCTATATCTTTTGCGTATATCAGTTATGTTCGGTGGCTGCGTTTGTGGGCTTTGCTTTTAGTTTTCGCACCTACTGTTCGATCTCTATCATATGGGTACATTTTTTTTCAGGAATTTTTTTCATGTTCATTTTTTGTGATGGCATTGTGACGGTTATTTCCGTGTTTCCTACACGCAGCGACTGAGACATGTCTTTTACAAAACTGCCTTTCTGTCTTCATTTTTTTCTGATACCATTATAGTGTGACTGTTTTAGACAAAAACGACGATGGCGTTTTGACTAAATCAGAATTCGCGCAGCTACCGCCCGGTGAAGTCGACGACGCCTCGATGGAGAAGGAGTACTTGAAGGAGCGCGAAGAGGAGTTCGATCAAATCGACGCCGATCACGACGGCAAAGCCACTCGAGAAGAGATTTTGCACTTCTTAAATCCACGGAACGAGCGCCACGCTACGAACGAAGTGAGTGCACTTTCTGGAGATCTCGAACTCATGACAATCAATCGTGCTTTTCAGGTGCAAGAGATCATGTCGATCGCCGACGACAACCGCGACGATCATCTTACACTCGAAGAGCTACTGGCGAAAAAAGACTTACTCGATCAGACGGGTTTCGTGCGGCCCGTGGCGCGCCTGCACGACGATCTTTGACGAGTGCACAACGTGCCACTTCCCTCTAGTGATCTTGCTGCCATATAGTTTTATGGGTTCAGTTCGATTTGTTCATGATTGCCTGTCGCGATGTGTGTATTGCTTCGGTTGCTTTAATGTTTATAAACGCACTAATGTCAACTAGCCCTGCGGGCAACAATGCACCATCAGGCTACCGGCGGGTGAGCGCGTACCGAGAGACATAGCAGAAGTAGAGCAGTGGCATCTGTACTGTCTGTGTGGCTCATTGCGAAAGTACTCAGTTTGTAAGCGAGCGGTGTCGGGTTCGGTGCCCTTCCGGGTCCTTATTTTGTGTGAGTGTACCTGTCCTGCGCATGAGACAACACAGAGCAGAGTACCCGTTGGTTCTCCGTTTATATACAGGGTATAAGGGTTTTTGGTGATAAGGGTGAGATTTACGAGCAACCCCTGTATTGCGTTATATGTATTAGTAAATAAATGAATGAAGAAAAATTGCAGATACACAAATCACTGAAAAAAGTCGTCTATAATGCGAAAGAGTAAAAAACAAAAAATACGAGACAAACCATTTATTTCTACATAAAACATATAATATTGCGGTAATGGCTGATTTCATGACAACGAGAGATGCACAAGGCATGAGCTAATTTTGATTGTGATGCTACATTGTTTATATGCAATTTTTGCTGCACAAACTGCCTGCCTACCACAGCCATTCGTTTCAGTGGACCTTATATGGACTACACGTAGGTAAGCTTTCACTGCCGGCTTAGCTCAGTGGCAGAGCGTCTGTCTTGTAAACAGAAGGTCGCAGGTTCGATCCCTGCAGTCGGCATTTATTTTATTCGTAACTTTTTTGTTTCAACTTTCCTCATGAGATGATCTAGCTTTTTTTCGAACCTTTATTAAAAAAAAAGGTCATTATGTACAATTTCTAACCAAATTGGCGTTTCAACGAAATCGCCCTTAAATTATTTGTCTATTTCAAGGATTCAGAGCGAAAACCGCAAAACAGGAACTACCAAAGGAACCGCCTGATCTCCACGTAGCCGATCACGATCTGTTCCCCCCTCAAAAATAATCAAATTAAATGCGTTTTTCTAAATGAGCACGTTAGCGAGTGTTCTTTGGTCGTGCGATCTTTCGATTGTCGAGTGCGCACACAGCTGACAAAGCTGAACGAGATGTGGTAACATCAAAGAACGTGATAGCGACAAGGGAGGGAGTGGCAGATAACGGCAACGGCGTGCCTTAAGTCACAAGTTCCTTCGCCGCTGCGAAAGTACAGAGATTTGTTGATTGGAAGTGATCGCTTTGGCCGCTTGTTTATCGTTATTATTGTTCTTTCATGACAGTTGGAGAGAGCGGAGATAACGTTCAGCGGCCATAAGGGACACACTGTCGTTGCTGGTCCTTTCGGATGGAGTGGCGGCGTTATCGTGGCCTTGCTAGAAGCGTCTGAGCGTCTATTATTTTATTTAATGCCCTTGTACGAGAATGCACCGAGTCTTGTTGAAGTTCTGTTTCCTCAGGAGCGTTCGAATGTTAACCTGTCAAATAAATATGCCAAATACCCAAATCTCTGTTTATGCTTAATTCAGAGTAAAAAATGACATTAATGAACTGAACTTTGGTGTTCTTCTTTCCTGATCCGATCACCGAGCACTTAGAGGTGATTCGGGTAATCCTTGATCCGATTTAAACATCACTGCTCAATGGTCACATTTTGCCCTTGCGACATGGAGTTTTCCAATATAAAATCCGATATTGGTTAATGTTCCATATGGATCAAATCTCTAAGTGTGTTATGCAAATAAGTAAAAAACAAAGAAATCCCATGTTCTTCAAAAGGAATTCTGAGAAAGCGATCAGTAACGTTAAGTGTGTTGATGGACGACGTCAAAATGTAGCCGGCTTAGCTCAGTGGCAGAGCGTCTGTCTTGTAAACAGAAGGTCGCAGGTTCGATCCCTGCAGTCGGCATTCTTTTTTTACATGATTCGCTTTTACTAAGTTTTCTTTTCTCTGTCGAATAATTGTTGTGTTTTGCGAACAGCGACACAACGAGGTAACAGTATAAATACTTCTCCATTGTTCACATGAACCGCACGTGTACATAGTTGAAAAGATGAAGACAATGATTCTATAGCAACATCCACACATTTTTAAGCGAAGTTAAGTGAGTGAGTTGCTGCACCTGCAACACTCGACCTTTTGTTCACAAATTATGAATTGTTGACATGTTTTTTTTTGTTCAACTGAATGGGTTTTTCCCTATCAATGAGTGCATTTGACAAGGTTTGCGCGGGCTCATCCATGTATTTGTCCATAATTGCGGCCGCGCGCGAACGGTGAGCGTGGGATCGTCAGGTTGCTTGAGTACGCGCAACCCCCCCTACTGAGCGCAGCGCCAAATACACTCTTAGATGAGCCATTTCTGCTTGCAGACAAGTAACAACAGTCTCAACACTTAGCCGCGTTTACGTTGTCATCTCTTGCAAGATGGCCACTACTGAGGTAGTGCATCTACCCTCCGACGGCGAACATGAGCATCCCCTTAACGGTGAGTTCATTTCGATTTGCTTCCAGTCAACAGACGAACACGATATAAATCTTACTTATAATTACAAGCATTCGTCAGGATTTCCATTTTTGCACTTATGTTGCATTTGTATTATTTTACTGATAAGTGACGTATTGTAATCACCGTTTTCCAAGAAACGGCTAGTTTTCGTAGTAATTGAATCGGATGTATACATCAAGAAATGGAAAGTTCACTTGTTGAGTGTTTTGGACTAACTAAAGTGCTGTTTGATCTAACACCTTTGACATTCCCGTTAAATTCTTAATGAGCACTGTTTGCGCTGGTTGAAATAGGGTAAACAGTGCAGTAAACGGGTCATCGTCCAACTTAAGATTGTTTACTACAATAGCTAGTTTTGTTTTCTGCAGGTAATGAAATTCCTTCCTTCCGATTTCCAAAAACACAAGAGCAGTTATGATACAAAATTTAAACAATAGTGAGAGAATGCCAAAACTTTCACAATTAAGGGATCATGAAACTTTCCTCTGTTTCAGTCAACTGTACAGGAAGTGACCGGTCACCCGAGTTAGTAATGTCACTTACTGGTTATGCGATTAGAATGTCGATCGGTCACTGTTTTTATCTAGCGCTTGCTATTTATATTTCGGTATTTATGACAATTTCATTCATCACAAGGTTCTTGAAAAATAAAACATTGTCTGTTTACACTCTTAGTTGCAGCAGGAACGGTAGAAAGACAATTTCCGGTCCACACTCTAAGATCGTCTATGTCAAAAATGTATCTGCAACATGAGGCTATAGAAGGGAATGGATAATGTGAGGTGGCCAAATTAACGTACAACGAGAAAGCGGGCAAGATCTGCGCACTACGAGAGGTGAAAAGTCACTAAAAATATAGTAAAACATCTTAGCAAGAACAGAATAAGCAAAGAATTATGTCAACGCATCATGGATTAGTCACGAAGTTGTGATATCATCTTCGTGACGTATTTCGGATAATACGCAAAAACAAGAGTATCAATCTCGCCAGAAACTAAAATTAGGAGCGCAAAGTCTAGCTCCTATGTCTGACCGCGTCGCATGCTTGACTATACCTCGCAAACCTGATCCGCCCAAATGTGATCGCACCCAAGTTCCATATAGCCTGGAGCATTTTTGCCACCCGCGTGTTTTGATCGATCGCATTTTTCGGTTTCACCACCGTCGTTTCTATTCGACAAATAAGAGGTCGCCAATCGGCTGAGCGATCGCCACCCGCGCACCATTATCAGTCCCGTCGTCGCCGCCGTGCTAGCGACAAGAACTACTGCAGGCGCTTTCACTACTTCCCCTAATTGGCGGCTATCGCAGATCGCTCCGATTACGCGCACCCTTAATGTCATCCAGATATAACAATAATCTTCTTCATCCTAAGTGGTCTGTGGGCCAGAAAGGTTCATACCCTTCAAGTGTTTATGAGCATCTGATCTATGATGATTTGCTTTAGAACCCTTCGACGGCCCTCTCCCCGATCAGCCGTTTCATCGCCATAAGCAAGGTAGTGGCAATGAGGAGTTCGGAAGTGAAAATCTCCTGGAGGTAAGCACATTCGTCGCCATAGTTAAGGGCTTACACAAATATAGTAAATGTGTAGTGGTTCTACGTTGTGAAACCCTTAGCAAGGTAAGTCCGAGTAGTTCGCACAACAGCTTGCACTGAATAGAAAACAAGTTAAGACTTGTAGCTGCCGTTTTTCTTACCACCTTAGAAAAGAAGAGCATGACCGTATGTATCACAGATTTTCACCACCCTCGGGACTCAAAATGACCATGACTCAAAATGACCATGTTTAGTAAGAGTTAAAATATCAATTTTTCCCATTTCGTTTTTAAACATTTTTCTTTTCGATTTTGATACTGAGCAGTCTACACTATTTGTATGTGAGACTCGGAGCAGACAAGACAATGATAATGGATCTCCATTAATTACCCGAGTCAGGGCGTAAGGGAAGCGAAAACATCGTTAAGAACTTATGCACTTATGACGTCAATCTGTGATGAGCAGGCTTGATATCGCCCAACGAAAGAACCAGATTGACTGGGATTTGTTGCGTAGCTCTGGTTCAGTGGTACAAGGTCCACTTTTCGTCAACAAGTGTCTCTCTCTCTCTCTTAACACAAACTTTGCCTTTCACACATTCGACGTTGTTTATCTTTAGATTGTTCGCTCTTCTGTGAAGGCGCTTGAACATGACAATGTTGTCGAAATCGACGACGGATTACAGAAATTGACACAGACATGGCGTCGACGTGACGGTAAATCTGAGCTCGCCTTTAAGGTATACGCACTTGTCTATGTCCCTTGTCAATGCGTGCTTTTAGGGTCTTCTCTCTACCCTTGAATACTGCCTCCAGCACCCTTTTGACAGCAATGAAATCTTCGAGAAGTTCATTGACACTCTCGGATATAACACTTTCCAGTTCTGGAAAGCGGCTGTTCCGCACATCTTCGACTCGGATCTGGCTTTTGGTACAAAGTATCGCGATGCACTGCTCTTTAGTATAACGCTCTATGATGTAAACAATGGGAAGACGAGGCTACGGTAGGTTTACATCATGAAAGGAAATATAAATGGGGTCTAACCCTCACATCATAGATAGAAAACTAAGAAAGAACGGACGAAATCTCTTCTTTCGCGCGTATACTTCCCACCAAGAAACTGTAAAAGTGTTCGGTTTCCGTTTCTCATGGTCGCATTCCGTGGCTCACTTTTTTGTTCTTTTCTTGGCTATTCTTTTAATCATAGCTGAGCTTCATCGCTTTTATGAGAAACTAAGATAACGTTGATTTCAGAGAACTGTACGCGGCAGTTCCCGGCATTCGTAAGTCGCTTCTTGGTGTGAACGCCAAGCAGTTCGGCGAACGCTTCCATCACCTCCAACGTAGGCTTAGTCGACAGTCATCCCAGGCTTCCCTCGGCGGATCCAACCAGTCACTTTCGTCTCACTCCGACAGCGGCGACTCAAGTAAATATGCCTTAATCTTCTATGTAGCTAACGTACGTTTAGTCCATGATGCAAAGGACAGTCCCCGAAGCCGCCTCTGTCGATCGCAATCACGCGAATCGAACATGGAAGCGACGGATGACACAACGGCTAGCTTTGCTTCTGGTGGCTTGGCATCCAATCACTTCCAACAGCGAGTGATCAATGTTTCCAACGCCCCGCCAGTCTCGTTGAAAAAGGAGAAATCCGGCGAATGGGAAATTAAGCAAGGCTCTGGAGGTCTTGTGTCCTGCGTCGATCCCGTAATGTCGAAGGACCACGAGAATATGTGGCTAGCGAACCTGGGGATGAATATGCACAGGAAGAGACAACGGTACTGTTGAATTGTGGTGGCTGCTAGCGTTTCTGAACAAAGAAAAGGATGTAAAGTCTGGTTGAGTGTCTTGTACAAAGCTTTAAGCTTTTCACAAGTCGGACCTTTCCTTTATATTGCCACATTGCATAAGAAATTAAGTGGCACAAAGTAACTGATTCGGTTTCAGATCAGAGCACTCGGACCTAGGCAACGCCCCAACGACCAACACCCTTGGACTGCCACTGATCAAGCAAGCCCTTGCCGATGTGCTATTCCATGTCATTGCCGATGATGACGAAGTTCAAGAAGCCGGGACTGACAAGGAGAAAAAGATCCGAGAAGAAATGTCCCTTCTCGGTGTTCTGCACAACTACAACCGTGGAAACTATAAGCTGAACCCCGTCATTGTTCAGGAAGACGACTACAATGTTTACTATGGGGGCATTAGCAATGGACTTCTGTGGCCTGCTCTACACAACCTGCCTGAGTACATTGTCAATGACTATGATGACCCAAAGGTTATCCTAAAAATACTAACCATTGAAAACTCATCGGGCTTGTTGTAGACCCTCCGAGATCACTGGTGCTCATATGTCCGAGTTAACTACCAGTTTGCTATTGATGCTGTGCGGAACAGTCGACCTCAGGTGAGGAAATTGCCCAACATACACAATTTCTATTCTTTAGGACTTCATCTGGATCCACGACTACCACCTTATGCTTACTGGGATGATTATGCAAAGTCTGGACCACAACCTTGAAGTTGGCTTCTTCCTCCATATTCCTTTCCAACCCCCAGACAACTTCTTCGACAAATACGCTATTTGTGGTTTCCCGATGTTGAGAGGATTACTCAGATTCACCAAAGTAAGCACAGTTGGAGACGGATCTCGTAAAGGTCGTATTCCTTCTTTAGGTTGGTTTCCAAACGCACCGCGACCGAGAAAAGTTTGTCGAACTCATCGACATCCACTTAAATGGAGCCAACGTCGCCTATGACGCCAAAGTGGACATCTACACTGTGACCTACCAGGGATGGACGTGCTCTCTTGGTGTCTTCCCTGTGAGCATAAAGAACGAGGACTTCCTGAAATTTGTTCGCATGCCGGACACTGTTAAGAAGGCTAACGACATTCGAGAGAAGGTAGGAGGATCTGACTTCCAGCTATAATAATAGTGCTCTAGATACTCGGAAACGCACATCCACAGGGCTCGCGAATGTTCTTCTCCGTTGAAAGATTCGACTACACCAAGGGAATCAAGGAGAAGTTACTGGCTTACATGCGATATTTCGAGAAGTACCCAGAGAGAATAGGCAAGGACGTTCTCTTTCAAGTCGCAGTCACAAACCGACGCTCTGTTGACACCTACCGTGTTTATCAAGACGAATGCATCCTGCTTGCTGAAAAGATCAACGAATCGTTCCATTCAAAGGAGTTTCCTGATTGGAAACCGTTGGTTTTCCAAACCGATGGTTTGACGAGACCTGAGCTTGTCGCATCGTACTTGGCCATGGACGTCGGAGTTGTCACTCCGAAGAAGGATGGCATGAACTTGGTGGCAAAGGAGATGATGGTGTGTAACCCTGATGCTGGGCTGGTTCTGTCGAGTGGAGCTGGCAGTGAGATACAGTTCACAACTTCTGGCATCTACGATTTCGAAGGCGACCACAGCTACAAGCGGATCGAGAATGTTTATGATGTTGAGGTACGCATGGCGATCTTAGCACTAAATTCTAAACTGACGTCTTTTGTGTATGGCACGGTTTACTATTTCTAAAACAGAAAAGTCTGCAAAGCAATATCCAGGTGTTGTTTAGGCTTACGCCGATGCGTTTTACACGGCAGCAATCGAATCACCCGAGGTTCGAAGAAAACACGGAAAACGACTCCACGAGTTTATCATGGCCAACGATATCGAACGGTGGAGTACCGCATTCCTGGATCCCAGCTGGACGCATCAGGTCATTCGACCAGTGGAGGTCAAAACTCTCGACGACTTCTATGGCCTCATGATGAGAACTCGCGACGTCCGCAGACAAATTGTTGAACGCGTATTGAAAGGAATTCCCATCCAGTCCCACTTTGCCGTCTCCCTAACTAACGCCAGGGACTCCTTAGCCCTATCATGCTCTCACAAATCCAAACAACTTGTCTTGAGAACTAGTGCTGAAGAGAACTCCGCGGAAGTGGCCCGTTTTGACATCAAGAACGAACTGGATGAATTTGAGAAGGACCTCAGCTTCATTAAGTTCATCCAGAGCGATGATGTATACAATGTTGAGCAGTTTGTTGACGTGAGTCCATTGGCAAAGAGGGAATTAATAAGCAGCTCGTTTTCAGACCCTTCAAATCTACCATCCCGTTTCGGTCGATCAATTCCGTGAGGAAGTGATCAACGTGGTTGACCTTCTTTACGATGCCGATCATTTCCAGTACTTCTTTACTGATCGTGACGGCACACTGAAATCTTATAGCTGTTCGTATCCAGCCAGCATTCAGCCTGCCTACTCAGGTGTTATTCAGGTAAGCACCGTATCTTTTACAAGGGTTTACCGATTGCATATCGCATTGAGGCTTGCTTAATTAACCATTATTTTGTGGTATTTAGGCTCAGTTCGCCCGACGCTGTGCGCAAACCTGCGCGATTGTAACCACAGCCCCTTTGATGAACGTCGGCGTCCTCGACGTCTGCACCATACCTGAAGGCTACTACTACTATGGGGCTTCAGTGGGCCGCGAATGGTTCATCGACCCATCAAACAAATTCAAAGATACATCGATTCCGGAACAAGATCTTCAATTATTGGACCAGGTTCTGCAGGAAATTAATCATCTTCTCGAAGACCCCGAATACAAGCACTTCGCCTGGATCGGTTCCGGGCTGCAAAAGCACTACGGTCACCTGACCATCGCCCATCAAGATGTCTACAAGTCCGTGTCACCGGAATCTGCCAATCAGCTTTTGAAGAGAATACACACAATAGTCGAAGGAGTGGATCCCACTGGAAATGTTCTCGTGATAAGAAGCAGTGAAACTGATATTAAGGTACTGCTGAAAGCAAAGCTCAGCGGGGAGGTGTTCAACAAGGGCCACGGCCTGAAGCTTCTCGCTCAAAATATGCACTGCGATCTGAGCAAAGGCAACATTTTGCTGTCAGGCGACAGTGAGACCGATCTTCCTATGTTGGAGTATTGTCTGAAGGAAAACTCACAAAGCGTGTATACGGTGTGGGTTACCGCAAATGAGGCACTACAGAAGAAGGTGAGCACATCAATGGTCTATACAGAGCGGATGAAGTATTTTAGGTGAGCGATCTCTGCCATCGTTACAACAACCACAAATTCGCCTTTGTCTCCTGTCCAGAAGTGCTTCTTGGGGCTATGGCCCAAGCCACTATTCGCGAGATAAAAATTAGTCGGCCACGTAACCTGATGTAATATTTCAATGGTGATTTGCTCACGATTTACTGGTTCTGGAGAGAGTAATTTGTAATAAGTAAAACAATTTAAACAGTGTTGTTGTCGGTTGCGTGGTGGTGCATTGCCTAGTACGTGAAATGAGGCACCGTGGTTCTGCCAAACAAGTATGACTATGCTTCCATCTTACCTGAAATTTGATGGTCGAGGTTAAAGAACGACTAAGAGGTACTTGAAGTAATATTTGCCTCCTGCAATACTTCTGGGCCGCAAACGCTACGAGAAGAAGAAGTCCTACAGTCATTTCCAAAGTGCCGATTCCCAGATGCCCCGTGAAACGCGCCAACACCAACCCGTTCGACATCGACGCCACTCCAGAGAGATGAGGTCGGCTTCAATGAGACATCCTCTGCTCTCTGTTGTCTATTTTTCGGTGTCATACAAGGCTAACGCCTTCGATTCACAAAATAAAATCCTAAAGTCGTAAAGTGCAGTTAAGTGACATTACGCATTTATTTTCTACTGGAATGACAAACATAAAAATAAAACATTATCAACAACTCGTAGCTCCTCGTATTCTTTTTGTTCTTTAAATCGAACGATCTGGCGTCCCTCATATTTCGTCAGTGATTTTCAGGCTTCTGATTTTGACGAAACTACTGAGAAGCTGCTCAAAGTAAATTTGCGGAGATTCTAAAAAGAAGGGTAATGAATTCTGAGGCTACATTCAGACTCCGGAAACAGTTTGAGCCTCACCGTTAGAAAGAGCGAAGTGTTTAATAAAAGAAACGTTGTGCTTGTTTTCGGCTCGGAATTTAAGAAACGAATTCCACGATATGAATACGAGCGATAGTAACTACAGTGATATTGCGCTGCTCAAACGCTTCCGTAGCAATTTATCCAAAAAAATTAAACACATATTATCTTAGATTCTTACTAGAGGTACGACTGGTTTGGTGGTGCAGTTGGCAGACTGTGGGTCCCAATCCTCACTCGGCGCAAATGTACGTTGATGGCTGTGCTTATGCGACCCACTTGCTGCGTATTTTTGAATCTTCCAATATTTAAAAGCAACGGGCCTATATAAAAATGGTGGGGGGAGTGGACTTTCAATATGACTAAAACTTGGTAGAAAAATATTTTGATTCTTTTTCATGAATTTTTTATTGTTTTTTCGCTCATCGTTTTCGATGTGGAGAACACAGAATTTGTTGTGTTATAAAACGCGTGTTGTGTTACAAAATGAAACGAACTTACTGTTAACCAACAAATCAAAGCGATCTTCGGAAAGTCGCTCGATGTATAGAGTACTTCGCGTACAAAGTAAATGCCTACGACATATATCATTTCATCCTTATTAAAAACCCAGTAAAAATGCAGGAAATTTGCGAAATATATTTGTGGTTTCGTTATTTGTGACTTTTAGGGGTTGGAAATTGGAAATTTGGCCTACCAATTTGGAGATGAAATGCTCGGACACTTTCGACGTGAGGATCAAGTGAGGTAAAACCTGAAAAAATGATGTGCGACAATGTGTGTTCTGGCGTTGGCGCGACAGTGGTACAAAACTACACAGCATACTACAGTATAACGACCAACGCCGACGGATCTTTAGGTTCGTTTTTGTCTGGCATCGTCTAAACACGGTCGTTTTGAAAATCTTCACAGAGAAAACAGAACAACAGTAATCAAGGAGGTTCTCGAAAAGGGTAGCTATAATTGGTCAGCTCGAATATTATTATATTAAACGGACCAATCCACCTAACGGACTCTTGCGAACTGGAGCGGCAGTGGAAGATAAGCACCAAAAGATTCGCCGATTTAGCTGGAACTAAGCCAGACAAAGCTTGATGATGCGGCGCCAGTGGTGTTAAAGAAGTGAGGATAAGCCATGATTGTTTTACGTCTACGTACGTTAAAGAAAGCGAAGGCACCTAAGTCCGATTTAAGGGACGTGTTTTTGCTATTGAGTGCATCATAGACGCACTTTGCTGAGCTGCTTTCACATGTACCTTATTCGACTGGTGTTGTTTGCGTGTTGAATGTCTTGCACCTGCCCCCTCATACCATCGTCGCTACTTCCACATTTGGCTCTTTTGAACGCCGCCCTAAGAGTTCTAATAAATCTCTTACCGATCGAGAAGCGTCGCTTCCAATTTTCAACGTCTATGCTGGAGATGACGTGCAGAAACCGCGAAACGAAAAAAAATGTGAAATCGAAACGACCCTTTCTGTCAGTATGTTTCATTCCGAAATATGCCAACAATTATATCTGTAAACAGTGTCGCATGGGTTTATTTCTGAAAGAAAAGATATGTTTTTCGCTTTGAAGGCTGGCCCTGAGTGTATGATGCTGTATTCTCTGCTTTCTATATTCTTGAGATGAAGGGAGCTTGTACTTGCACTTTGATAGTCGTGATTCGTTTGAAGTGTGATGATGTGAGAAGCAGCTTTATTCACTTTTGTTTTCCAGGATTTCTCGTTGATTGCTGTCGGTAGATGCTGAGCTCCATATTTAAAAACGCGTAAGTACTTCTATTTTTTCATTTGATAAGATTTTATATTCTTATCTTCGCCTCATTTTGGTACGGTATAAATAGCCTGGTTCAACAAGATGTTTCGTATTCAGATTCGTCCACTTTGCACGTTCGACGCAACGAATTTTTCTAGTCACTGTAGAAGGCGCCAATGGGTGACAAAACATATACGCTTTATGCTCAACAATCGATAACGGCGATCGCAATTTCTTAGGTGAAGCAGGACATTACCGGTAGTGACCACGGTTTTGACTCACTCAAAGTCTCACTTTTGGTCTTCTACGATAATCGGTATGGCGAAAAAACAGATGCTCATAAACCGCATAAAACTGTGGGAGTGGATATCTATACCCTTGTAGGACAAATGAACAGCAAATGCTCTTCTACAGCCTCCTATGAAAAATGTACTGTGATACTAACTTAAAACGTGGACTTTTTATGACCATTCCATAACCAGATCATCCGGACGATTGCATGTATAAGGTGGAACAAACATTTTCGAGTCGAAGAAATCGTCTCATGGATCTTGTTACCTTAATTATTTCCCATTGATTTTAGAACGATTAAGACCAGTAGGAAGCCAAAGAAGACAGTTGGCCCCTTGGCGCCTTCCGAACTGTTCATGCGCCTTAACTCCCAAGCAAGGAATGTGGAAAAAGGGTGAGTTTACCGCTTTAGAATGCTGAGCTGCTAAAACAGATTTTCTTCAGGTCGACCGAATTCTTTTCAATCTTTCTATCATCTAACAGCAACATTTCCTTCATGTTCTTCAACTACGCGCAGCCATCAGCCGAGAAGATCACGACGCAACGTAACAGTAGTATTTTACGTCCTATATAAAAAGCTCCTTCCAGGTGTCTCGACAATTCTGGATACGAAAGTCTGAAGAAGAAATTCGGTACGATCTTAGAGCCGAACAGGAGGACGTCATCAATATGTCGACGATTATACGAAGATGATGATGACCATCTGCCAGACGAAGATAAAAATGCCTTCTGGACGAAATGTGATAAGAAGCAAGATAAATATTTTATTTGTCCATTTTCTTTGTTCTCCTATCAGTGCTGGGCAAACACTAAGCTGATCATGTGATCAGGACACAATGGTCCTTGGCGATTCTTCTTGCAATTGGTCATTCAAAGAATTGAAATTAACTGAAGTCATTCGGTCGCATAGAGAATGCAAGTTTCGAGATGTTACTCATGCGCTCAAGCATGCATCTGTAAGCAAAGGATATATGGTGATGTTCAATAATTTTATTATTCCCCGTGGGATGTACTTCTTATCAGTTGTAGATCCCAAAACAAGGGAACACGGTCCCTCCATTGTTTGTTAGATACATAAAGGCACCCATCAGTGTACTCCTCATTGTGTACTTCCTCGAACGTTTCAGACCATTTCTCTTTAGATGATTATTAAGGTCGGAATTGTACTGGCAGGTTTAGCTGTTTCCTGTTCCGGGCACTGTTTTAAAGATAATCTATTGACTAACTTCACAAAGGACGAATACGGCTACTTCTTGAAGATGGGGAACGAAGCTCTGGATAACGGCGAGGATCTGCTCATCCCTTACGAATTTATTGATCTGTTTCGCACCGTAAGTCACGTCGTTAAATTACACCATTGGACAATGCGAATGTCACCAGACTATTAAAATTTATGCTTAATTGATGTGTTGTGTGGTTACAGATGACCCTGGACGATTAGGTCGCCCTCTCGTTCACGGCAAAGCTCTTCTACTCCATCCAGAAAACCCAAGTCAGGCTGCCTTTCCAACCGGTTTGGAGTCTCCTGGCATACAAGTTCCCTAAGTTCCACCATTTGGGCGTCATGGCCATTGATGATTTCTTGATTCGAATTCAAAGACTGTCCGGCGGACCGAATCGTCTATTACATTCGGTTTGCATAAAGCCGACTGATGGTGAGATAACATAGATTTCAGTTTTATGAAATACTGATGGCAACTCCATGGGACTCTGAAAATGAAAAATTCCTCCTGAAGCAGTTAACGACCTTCTGCACGCGCGTTACCGAATTCGGCGAAAGAGAAAAGGAGGAACTCGATGCGATCTTCCCGGGCTTATCGGCATACGCTGGTGAGATAGTCGCAACACTTCCTGCTTTCACAATAAATAATTTCAGACAGGTACACAGGACGCAAACCTGGACATTAGACCAGTTTGCCCTTATGTTTCTTTCGTATAATAAATGGTCAAATTCTATTCTAAAGAGGGCCGTTCAAACAACACCAAAAGATCGTATGTTATGCGTGCAGTTTCAGTTTCCGCAAGCATCAGAAAAGCCGTTCCATACCTGAGCAGAAGACCATCAAAAGAGATCAAGATCTACGGACATAAGAAGCCATGAGATCAGCGGCATTTTGCGTTGACCCCATAATAACTAAAAATTCAGTTTGGCTTGCATTCTTATTCTGCTCCATTTACTTTCCGAATGTGACTAAACATCTGAGATACAAGTGAAGTTCGATCAAACCACCCGCGCTGTATATCATGAACCAATACAGTATTCAGCCCACATGAACGTCCACACAGTCATTTCTTTCCATCTCGTAATCATCTGGAGTACTGTCGTCTGCGAGCCGTTCGTTATCAAAGATCAGGAAACATCGCAAAGTGTTGAGTTTGTGCTCCTTGCAGAAGCGGGTTTTGATTTTTCGGAACGTTTCCGTCTAAACGGGGTTTAGTGAGATAACAGCGAAGTGCTTTATCGCTTACAGGATCCACCATAACCTTAAAGGGCTTGTGACAGTTCTTGAGCTGAAATTTGATCTGGATCCAGTTGTCTTGGACACAGGCCGCTTGCTCCAGTTCTCTTGTGGCCTTTTCAGTTTGCTCCTGAGCTTTCTGCTTTTGGGCAAGATGGAAAGCGATCTGAGATGATTGACGAATGCGAACCGTTTGCACTTGGCTCAAGTTCCAACCCAACTCCATTGGCGTTTTGTCCGGGTCAATGGGGTCCAAGTCTTCTGTGAAGAAATAGAGGTACGGCAGTGTCGGATCCAACTTATTCTTAAATTTCGCTGTAATATCGTTGACTTTCGCATTCTATAAAAACCGGCTTTTTCATGCTCCTCGCAGCTGAACCTACTGCTGGAAAAAAGAATGAGGCTATTGAGTTGTCCGACAAGTCCTTGATGAAATAGCGCACTTCCATGATTTCGTCTCCCTCAATTTCCACGATGTCCTCATCGTCGTGCACCCTAAATCAACAGCGATAAAAGAATCAGAAAGAATTGTAACAAACGGTGATGAATTGCGCACAATAGTCGATGTGCTGTTCAGTATACAGATCTCGTCATCAGACTCTTGAAGGCTGCTGGATGATGCCTTCTTTTTCAGTGGACTTTCACCAGTGCCACTGTCGGCGCTGGAGCTTGCCGTTTCGAGTTCGCTCCGCCGTTTCCGATGACGGGCACCGCTTCGAGGCCCGCATTTCCCGTCTTCATCGCTGCTTGAAAAATCGGATGACAAGGACTCAAAAACTTTGCGCAGTTCTTGCGTCTTCTCGCTCTTCTTGTTTTTCTTCATGCGCACGCGCTCGAGAACAGTCAATCTCTTGCCATCTTCTCCATCGGAACTGTCCAATTCGTCGCTGTCTTCCTTGGTACGATCGTTTAGAAGCTTTACCTCATCGTCCAGGATATCGTCCAAGCCTAGAACAGATGATTATGATTTTCAAGATGTCTAAAAGAAATTTGACCTAATCTGATGTTCCCGGACAGTTTATGGGCAAAGGAAGGTTGGTAGCGCTTCCGCTCATGATACTATGTGGATTCGTTGAAGTTCGCTCTTCATAACTGTCTATGAATGCTCTACAGATCACTGTTTTGCTCAGATTTTGAAGTTAAAAGATCAAGAAACTAACTCGCCTGAAGAGAAGTCGTCAGCTTCGCAAATTCGTTTTTCGTTCCGTGCTTTCTTCTTCTGCTTACGAATGAGTGCCTTCACGTTGAATGCTTCGTCCTCGTCCGAGCTGCTCATCCCTATTTGTGGAACTTTACGACACCGCAGGGGTAAAGTGTGCGCGTAAAACTGACTGCAACATACTCTCGCGATAACGAATATGATAGCTTCTGCTACAGATAAACTTCAGTGCAGTTACGACGCGAAAAAAAATTACTTTAGCGCAACCAACCAAGACCGAGGAATACTACAACTTACTTCCAGCTGTGTTCAATGTTGCCGCTTTTAGCATCGACGGACAGATCTAGCAGGTCCCGAGCGGAATTGCCTAATTTCTGTGGTTGCGGGAAGCGATACATTTTGAACAAATAAGACAGACGATGTGTGTGGTCGCGCAGAACTCAACTCCAGTGGTAATGTCAAATGTGACTGTAGTATGATTTGGATATGGTTGCATTTAATCTTAACTTGCATCGCTGTCACTTTTCCGAGCGACACCATTATTAACTTTCTCGCCGTAAGTACGGGTTTCACAGAGTTTTCACTATTCTGCATCAGTGAAGTGGGTCAGCATAGATATTTGGCAAGATAACTCGGTAATCCGATTGCGTAAGGCGATGTAAGGCTGAACGTAGTTCAACTCTTGTTAACTGAAAGTGACACCTTGATCTAATGTGGCTAACCCGTAAAATCACACATTTCAAAACATGTCATCTTAGGACACCCTCTTCTAGATTTCAAAGAAAACGAAAACCACGAACACTTTATACTTCCAACAGTACTAACAAGTATTACATACTATGTAAAGTTTTCCTCCAGAAGATCGACAATCTGCTGCCGTTCTGTACGGGAATTTTTCCGCACTGTCGGCCATCGCGGATGTACAGAATGCTTCTCCCTATCTGGAACAGACAGTGGCAATCCGGGCAATAAAGTTAAAAAGAAGAGGGAAGTAGCTGAGATGGATCCATCGTGCATACCGAGTCTAAAAATAACCACGTCAGTGAGGTATCTGTCATAAATTTGTAGTTAAATGCGCACTGCTTTCCGTTCAAACAACTAACACAGTGCAATGACAACGGAAAACTAGCCTTAATTATCTCAATTCAGGTGGAAGTTTTACTTCCATGACTTCGCCACTACAATTCACTAGACCGAACTTACTCATAATCAAACCATTCTATGAATGGTTGTTCCTTCTCCGCGACCTGGCGTAGACGATGAAGGAGCGTTGTCCGCTGTTGTTGTTTATGACCCTAAAAAAGCTGGTATGGTGTGTTACCTTGATAGGTATGAAAATTTGTACCTGTGTAATCACGAAGTGGCATTTCCGACGCCATGTTTGATTACGATCTGAATCTCATCCACTGCGTGCCACAGTGGATGAGATACATCCCTTGTGCATCCAAAGTCTAAAAATAACCGAGTGAGTGAGATATCCGGCAAAGCAAATCATACGATTGGGCAACTAGCGTCGTTGGTGAAGTCGTTGGGCACGTGGTCCAGTCCATTCGGAAGCATCCTTCCACTGTGCATTCCCAGCCTAAAAATAACCACGTCAGTGATGTATCTGTCGAAGCTGCTATGAATACGTAGTTACGGTAGTGTACACTTTTTCAGTCAAAGAACCGACACAGTGCACTGACATCGGAAAACTAGTCGTAATTATCAAAGTCCGGGTGAAAGTTATACATCGACGACTTTGCCACAACAATTCACAAGCCCGGACTTACTCATAGTCGAACCATTCCATGAATGGTCTTTTCTTCTCTGCGTTGTTGGCCTATTCGCGAACGAATAAAGGAGGAAGAACCTGTACAAACGCTGATGTACTTTGGGACACCTACAAAAGGTAGTATGTAGTGTTGGCCGGATGGGTATGAAAGTTTGTACTTACATAATATGTGTTACCCACGGAGAAACATGAGGGTAACAACACTTATCGGAAGCAGTTACCGTGCTTCTGGATGTCCACGATGCATCGGTCCGTATCGAAAACAAGTTGCGCTTTCGGAGATGCGGAAGTGGATAAAACTGCAAATAGATCTCTTTATTGCAATTTTTGTTGGTTCGACACTTACGTGAGGAGCCGGAGATGGAAGCCACAAAATTGGAGACGTCCCTTTCAATCGACCACTTCACCGTGGGCGATGTCGAAGCGGCACTTCGTCAATTTTCGCCTCCGTTAGGCACGGTCTGAAATTGATCACGATGTACGTACAAAAAAAAGCCAAACATTCATGAAATTAGTGATACAGAAGGCGCCAGATCCTCAAAGTAAGTACACATAAAAACATGTTGTAAAATTCTGTCGATGCTATGCATGATTTGGCAATTTTAGGTAGTGTTTGTAAATTTGGGATCAGTGGTTTTCAGTAATGAGGAAGCGTAGGGGTAGCTTCACTAACATTCACAACGGACAGTATGAAACCTCAGAACAAACTGGTTTTTGTTGATTTTACACTTGTCAAGCTAGTTGCTTCTCTAACATATCAACTATTAACCGATTTTTCATTTCTCTGTCATCCCAAAGGTATAGATAAGATTTTCGAACTACAAATTATATGACTTACTGAATTTGAAGACTTCTGCTCATCAGCGTCGACTTCATACCGCGAGGAATAATTACCCAAGAATGGTTTTCTGAAATGAAATAGTATCAAGCGATAAATTCGGCGCATGCGAATAATTACACGGTTCGGTGCTGAATGGCAGTAAAGAATTTTTCACAGAACATTAAGGGCATTTGATATTTAGGCTGCAGCAGTTTAGCCTAAGTTAAGCAGGTATCTATTGCATAGGAGCTGCGTTATTTTAGCCAGTTATCCATATACAGTCAAAACTCTTTTTAAGACACATATAACTCCAAACGTGAGTAACGCGAGAAAGCGAAAAAAGAATCGATAGTGCTTGCGACGGACGAGTAAAACGACGCCGACAGCCACCTGCCATTAACATCCTCTATTTGGACATCACACATTTGGTACACACGTGCACATAGATGAGGCGAATTTTTGCACAAAAGAGATTTTTGTGTCAGCTGACGTTATTTTGAGCGCAGGGTCAGTGACGGCATCGGGAGGACACTTGAGAATCGGATATTTGAGTGCCACACATTTTACATTACAGTGAACAGTACAATATTCAATAGTACGACAGATTATACAACTGTCCACAAAGTTTAGGTATGCGTATTGAATGAGTAGACTTTATCAGTATTCTGATAAATACAAAAATCATTGGTGCTCCTACTCTCTAAAATCGGTTGGCCACGCCTTCGAATTTTATGCGTTTCTAAGTGTGCAGGCGCATCTGATATCGATACCTTTTCATAATACCTTACCATCACTTAGAACCTGCATGTTGTGGCGTACAGGTTCAGATATAAGAAGGCTCGAAAATGTCCCGCGATTCCATAAATTCTGAAGTCTGGACAGTGGTTTTCACGCTAAGAGTCAAATTCTAATTATATTCCAAAGCTGGTGAGAAAAATAGGCTAGCATGCTTTTAATGTCTGTGTTCTTCTACACCCATAAAGGTTGATGGACACGACGCTAGGTACGTCGTTCCTTACAAGTGCAGTTGTCCGCCTTCCCCTCCACTGTACACACATTAAGCCGCGTCGTTTCGTCGTCTGTCATCTACCTCAATGCGGTTTCGTCTAGTACCCGTCTGTCTGATTTCGAAATCTATTTCAGCAAAGTAGTTCTGTCGCATTTCGACCAGGGTGTATACGTAGTTTTTTTTTGCGTAGGACCCATATGAATTGACAGATGACGTTATTTTAAATCTAGTGCTGTCTTTATGCTCACTTTATGTCTTTCTTCCCTCAACGTCCCTCCTGCCCTTCCACTTTGTTAACAACGATTATTTTCGCATGTCGATCCGACATCTCATCTATCGTCGAGTACTCTCAGCGTGGCGCTCATTCGCAGGAGACTTACATATCGACAGGTGCATTTGTATGTTGTTTCGTCGCGGGCGCAACCCGCCGCCCCGCCAAGTGCAGCACAATTATGTACCTCTGTATTGTCGTTTTCGCGCCAATAAACATTGTCTGTGCGACTTGCACTCGTCCTCTTCTTCTTCGCTTTTCTTGCAGACAGTTGCGGCGTGCGCCTGCGATCGAAAGTGGCGATAATTAATTGCGATAAGCGATCAGCCCACACTCATTGCCCGGGCAGCCGCCATTGAGAAAATGCCTGATTTTTATTGCATTGCTTATACTGAGGTTTTAAGTATTCAATCGATCGCCTTTTTAAATGTGAGACCAGTTCGCACGGATGTTGTAGAGGGAGAGAGATAAGTGCAATGAATGGAGAGAGACGAATATGCAATGCGCGCCCGCTTTATGCGAAAGTCATTTGATTAGATCGAGTGCAAGTGAAACAAAAGGTTCTCCTCGCTGCTGTTATGTTTAACTGTCGGGTGCGCGCGGTCTGTAACGCCATCGCTGCTAGTACATTGGTATTCGTTTGCAGAAATGGGTCCGTTGATCGATCTTCTCGAAGTGGCAAAATCTCTCACAGGCGCGAGGAGAAGAGACTCCGATTTGGAAGATGAGACCGAAGTGGAAATTCCTACTGATATTCTGCCGGTGCAACAAGAGTCTCGGGCTGTTCAGAACCACGACCGACATCCTCAACCGATAGAGACTCAGAACCAGGAACCGCAACTGATTGAGAATCACGACCGGATGAATGGAGACTCTAAGCCGACTGAAAATGGATATGTAACAAACGGATCAGACGTCATTGTACTCGAGGTGAGCGAAAACGAGTCTTCCACTTAGGGTAGTTTCATTACGATTCTGCTATAGCTATGAGACTACGTACTACGCCCAAACTGGTTGCTGTTTGTTAGTTATATTACCTTCAATTTTGCTGAAATTCTAGAAAACTCATTACGGTCCCGTCGCGAAGTCCAGTGGCGGCGACTTCCAAGCTTCGAAAGAATAGCGAGTGTTTTGAGAAAAAAAACAACCATCTGACGTGGGGCGGAGACGGGAAGTTCACGTGCTCAAATGAATCAGCGGCGTGTCTAGTGATGAATCAGTGATCTTTATGTTCTGTTCCTGTTCGACGTGGTTCAACAGAAATTTTTCCAATTAATGCAAAACGCAAATACTTAAAAAAATCAAAACTTGACTATTAGTTTCAAAACCGAAAACTGTTAGTGTAAAGCAGAACTGCCCACGCATATTTAATTGCATTTGTACAATGAATTCGTTGTCCATATTGGAAAAAAATCACGTCATTTTTCAGAATGGAGAGATCGTTCTAAGGAACCAGTGCACGGCGCCTGCGGCAAAGAAGGCCCGTCTTAACAACAATCAGATAGACGTCGAGAAATACGAAAGTATTAACAACTACCTCACTGCTCTTTCGCACCAGGTAAAGGTCACAAATTACAATGATTACTTATGTACGCTTCCAGATGAATCTCATAATGAAGAAGCTTGATTTGAAGCCATGTGCATGTAGCGATTGCAGAGACAGTGGAAAACGGCAAACTTCGAATCCACGCAAGCGATCAGTGCCAACCCATCTGCCACAAGCTGGAATTACTATCAGTATGGTGCCTGGTGCAGCGTCTCAAGTTGCGGGCAGCACTAGACCGTCGTCCGCTGGAAGCACTGATTCGGTCGATGTGCTGAAGATCATTCAGGATCAGGTATGTTAGCGACAGGGTCAATGGCATATGACCAGCTTATCTCCGGAATGACGTTGCTCTGTGATGATATTTCAAGAAAAATGTTACGAAATCTCAGCTCATTGTAGTAGATCAGTAAACAACATATGGAATTACGGAACCCCGTGGTCAGTGATCCCATGTTTTTTCAGAGAGCGGACTACGAAAAAAGCGTTGAAAAACAAATGAGCAGATCTTCGGATGGCTCTGCTCCAACCACATCCTTCACTTCTCCTTCTGTGCCTCGTGTAAATTTCACAAGCACTCCATCTGCCACGGCTACCACTGCCCAGACACCCAATGCTGATGTCATTACCCCTGATTTTTTGCACACTTTGCAACAGCAGGTGAACTGAAACGATAGGCTATGTTATGACGCAGTTATTTTCAGACCCACTGCGCCACTGTTCGAGGCCGCGGAAGAGGACGGCCCATGCTAATCGGCGACGAACTACATAACGCCCTTGTTGACTATCTAGTTAATGTACGTGATATTAGGGTGTCGCTAAACAGATCATGCTATTTTTAAATTATCTTTCGCCTCTCTACATACAACAAGCATAAACCTTCTATTTTTAGTACGAAATTCTCCACAATGCCCGCTTGTACCCATCGCAAGCCATCAAAATGGCGACCGAATTCATCAAGGAGAAGCAGCCTGGTCTGCTGGCCGACGAAGGAGGCAGCATCGTTTTAAAGATGACGTGGGCAATGAAACTGGTGACACATGTCCGCGCACGGAAGCAGAAGCTTACGGACATTGTGAATCGTACCATGGAGGACATCAGTGGCTCGGTGATGCCAGCCGACTGTGTAGACGGTTTGTTATCTATTTGAAAGTAACTCACGTAAATCTTATGCGTCGTTTAGGAACCAACGGGAACGCCACGGAAAATAACGATCCATGTAACATAGCTATGGAAAGTGGACCAGAGATATCAAAGCCATCGCTTGACGTGAATCCTGCCGACATGAACTACGCGCAGCTCATGGCCTTCTTGCAACAAACAAAAAGTCAATGAACAATTACTGCTTGTTAAACTTTTTACTGCCTTTGTTATAGTACAGTAGCAACAAATAGAAAATGAACCGGAAGGACAGTTTTTAGGTGTCTGCTTACGATAAGCCCTCGCAAAACCATACCATAAGCGATACTCCACTCGTTGACTTCTGACTTTTTATTTTTAACTGCTTCAGGAAGTGGAGTCGTGCATGATGACTCGTGCGAAATTGGCTGCTGAACTGTCATAAATTGACTGAAGAGAACATCGGTCTGGAAGACTGGAGGTGCACAATGTTGTAAGAGGTTACTTTATTATCCGGAAGAAGAAGTACAGTAAGAAATACAATGACATAAGATAGAACAAAGAATATAACATACGATACAACATGTCGGTCTGGAAGACTGGCCGTTCACAATAGTGTAAGAGCTTACTTTATAATCCGGAAAAAGGAGTACAATGGGAAAGACAATGATATAAGATACAACTTGTCGGTCTGGAAGACTGGCCGTGCACAATATTGTAAGAGCTTAGGTCATTATCCGGAAAAAGAACTGTAATGAGAAAGACAGTACCACAAGATACAACATTGAATACACTTGAACAAATTTTCGGCTTATCTAGAGTACGGAGTGGTCACAATCGGTGTTGATAGCGAAGGTGCCACGCATGCCACATGAGATCATTATCTGAGTGTACAGGGAAGTTTGTCCACGTATAGCGTGAAGAACAACTTCAATTCCGTGCATCTCAATGATAAAGCAGCCTCTATGAGGTTTGCGCTCGTAACCAGCCCAGTAATCCTTAGCATTCCATCTTTCCAGCAAATCTTTTGCCTCAGATCGGGATTCGCATCCAGCTATGAAACGGCAGTAGTAGTTATCTTCGCGATTAGTCAGGAACTTCAGAATTGTTTCAATTTCGTTAACCGTTAGTTTGTAGAATTGTGCGTCCAAGAAGACCTCCACAGCTTCATGTTCCACAAATAGCTGAATGCATTTTCCGATGACGTCAACGTCGTTAAGATAAAGTGACTGAAGTTCGATAGTAGCTCGTTTCTTGGGAGTCTGCGAGAAATAGCGTCTCACGAAGTCATTAAGTGGCGGTATGGAAGCCTCCAAATTTCGTATACGCAGAGAGGTAGCCGGTATATGTTGTCCAGCACGAGAAAACATCTGCGTCAAAGCGCTGTTGATCGAAGTGTAATCGAAGCCCATTCCATTGATCTGGAGACTATCATAACATCCATTCAAAGCCAATGCAAAAGTCTCGATTGCTTTTTCTGGTAGTATCGCTTCTACATACATACCACCATCGTCGACGTCGTCGGCATCGATGTCAATTTCTTTGATAGAGATGCCACTGAGTTGGGCAAGATCACGCAGAATAAAGGGTTCTTCAGTGGTCGATAGAAAAGCTCCAGCGGCTGACACAGTTATAGATCTTGAAGAAAGCGTTGTGGGTTTCATGGGAGCATTCATTTTGACCGTGGAGAGCTCGGTGGCGAGTGGCGACGACGTAGTGCCGTATTCGCTCAGCTCATTGACACCTCAACGGGGAAGCAATCAATACTTGGCCAATATCGAAACACGGATTAGCAGCCATGGTGTTGTCACAAATTGTCATATGTTCAGCACGTTGAATATTCCTTTGGTGTGCCATCGAGATGGCTGAGAACATCATTACTAAAATAAGTTCAAGATATATAATGTAGTGGAATTTATCTCTAAGACACATAATTTATTCTGCATTTGACATCGTATCCATTTACGACCACTCTCTCTATATTCATACACATTACAATCGTCCCGTTTCTTAATGGCAGCTATGGCGCACAACCCAAAAAAAACTTAAGCATTAATGCTATGAAATAGTCTACAGGAGCTTCGTGAAGTGATCCAAGCCTTGTCCGAGATCCCATACGGCCAGACCGACTTGCATCTGCGTAGCGAGATCTAGTCTTTTTTGCATAGATAGCAGAGTGGGATAGTAGGCAATTCCTTTCGATCTGAAACGAAGTCGGTGATTCAAATGTTGTGGAATTGAGAAATGCTGGCGTTCAACAAAATAATACTGATGTTAATGAGTGCCGTGGACAACGGGCCGTTACCAAAAAGGTCCTCTGTAAGTACCATTCTTCAATAACAAATGCACACATATTACGTTAACTTTTTAAAATCAACTGGACTCATTATATCTGTTAACACAGCCATTAATCGCACAAACATACCCCCATCTAAGACGATGCTCCTTGACGGAGTCATCCCATTCAATACGCACATCATTGCGGCCCAGCAACTCGAGGTATCTGAAACAAACAGCCCGTACTGCACGTCAAAGATTGGTCGTTTACTTTGACGATACAATTGCGTCCATTCGACCTTCAGTTCGATCGTAGCCATAGAAGTTGATGCCCATTAAGATGCGATTGTGTTCGATGCCGGCGTCGAGGAGCCAATCCAAATTTGACTGAACCCAGTAATAGGGCGCAACACCAGTGGCTCTCAAATTCGGCAAAATTACAGGGCGAACGCTACGAGCATCTTACTTCGTGCTTGGGAAATCATAGGTCATGACATTGACGTAGTCGACTTTTCGAACGAGCCTTTCAAGGTAGACAGGAGAAAAGAGTCCCGTATCTTCGTTGCTGTAATAGGATCGGTTCAGGGCGATGAACCAACTCTTCCATAGTTAATCCTTGTAATGTTTGGTACATTTACCGGTTAGCGCGCTTTAGCCCATATTGCATGAAAATTACACGTATAATGATCAGGCAACCTACTAGCTAGAACTAAGGAATTTGTCCAAGTTGTGCAAACCTACGTGTCTCTCAAAGGTGGAGGAATTGGAATCACCACCAGTAAGTTTTTCTTGTGGAAAGTCTCGGTCCACTCTTCGATCAGTTCTGTCACCATTCTAAACATATCGCTTAGTCATCATCACTTCAAACGCATACGTACTGTCCAGCCTGTCCTCGGGTCATTGACATTATTTGAATCCATACTTCGAGAACAGCTCCGTCAAACTGATTTCTCTGAAAAGATTTAATAAGCGTGGGCAATGCTGGATTTTGCGGGTCAATAAATCTCATATCAATATATATATAAACTAACGCAGAAGTAAACTAACGCACCAAAATAAAGTTAGCGAGATCCTTTCCACAGCGAATCTGCCATCCTTCGTCGACAAGGAAGTCCTCCAAGTCCTGAGGGTTCCAATTCTCGAACAGGAATCGAGGCACAATCTTCACATCGGAGTTGTTCGAGCGAATGTCAGCGATCCAACCTGAATAATTAAATTAGTAAAAGAATTGTACAATCATAACAACTCTCTGTTGAATAGTTGTATTTAACTGACCTTGGTCCATGTCGTGGGTGCCTGCAACTGTACAGGTTTTCCTGTCAAACTTGGTGAGTGCGTTGATCTGCAATATTTGACGTACGTTAAAAAAAATCCGAAGCTTTGTCTACCTGGAACCACACTGGGACGATATGAGTAAACTTCTTAGCCGCCCACTTCGCGACGTCGTAACCGTGATTGTTCCACTGCAACGACGAGACACCAGTTAAGAAAATGAATATCTTCACCTACAGGAGTAACATATCCAAACGTGGGTCCAGATGAAAACGTCCTATCTCCAGCGTCCAGCTCAGAATGGGATTGGAGAATCTCCTTCTTTAGCTTAGCAGACTCTGACTTCGACTGTTCTTCGGTTGGATCGACTTTCGGGGCTTGTTTTCTGCTTGACTTGGAGAGTGTAGCGAGGACCCCAGCGCAGCAGAACAGCAGGATAAATGCTGCTCCGCGTAACCGCATTGTTTCTAAATAGTTAATAGTATTACTAAATTTCCTATTTGTCAAAAACGGACATATTGATAACAGAATGAATATGTCTGAGGTTTTTTCTGCAAATTGACAAAATGTCGCATCAGATGCGATAAAATGACACGGGGTTCACACGGTCAAATCCACCAAATCATTGGCAAATAGGAAGTAAACAGTTTTGGTTAATCTAGGATGATAAATGCAAAATACATTGAAAACAAGCTGTATTCCCATGGGGCACCATCCCGTGGATTGAGCGCCGTACAGACTACTCTGTCAGTTCTTGCAGGCGAGTTTTAATTCGGTATGTGCTGTAAACAATCGTTGAATCCCTTTGAAACGTAGCATTGCCGTAAACCTCAAAAACGAACAAAAGAACCTCGTTCAAGGTGATATTCAAAATTGTTCGCTCGTGACTCAAGTTGCAGTTCCACGTTCTCGCAACCGCATAAAACCTGAATTAGTGTTTTTATTTGGCAAAAAAACATCACTATGCAGATCGAGAGCATCCGATGCAATGCGATCGTCGCAAGACCTCAGTTCAGCACATCATGAACTTTAGGTGAAAACTGCGATGTTAGTGCGTAGTTCACTGGAAGCCGTGATTATTAGGTCAAATATAAGCAAAAACAATGATATAAGTGTGAGGTGGAACCAAGAATTCGTTTTCATCCATTTGTGCAAGACTGTTAGCTAACCCTCCCCTTTTAACAGGACCGTACCTTACAGTCCACTTAATGTACATACGTCACTTTATATTAAGTTTTATTTAAAAATTCAATATTATATTTACACGTTTAATCAATGGGACAGCTTTACAGATCACAGAATCATGGCAAAGTGAGGCAACAACTAATAAGTTTGGTCATTGGATGGAGTTATCCGTTCTCCACGCTGACGTCGTTGGAACAGATTGGGCAGACTCCACCATTGAGTTCACCGGCAAACGAAAGGCTCCGTCGTCCTCGCATCATCGGCTCTTCGACGTCCTCGTTGTCCTTGTAGAATTCATCGCAGCAGTGCTTGTGGGCAATGTGGCCGCAACCGAAAGATTTGACTGTGCAGTCGCCATCCTCCTTTCCCTGCATGAACAAAGTTGACCTGGAATATATCATTGTATTGCGAGCCAGGGGGTTTTGATAAATAAGAAAGCACACATCAAGTAAACCATCGTCGATTAGAACTAGTTCGTTACTTACCCACACACAGCACATTCCGTGAATTGGCCAATATTCACGCAAGCCGACAGCTGCTCGATGTAGTTGTCAAAAAGTGAGCATACGTCATCTTGGGTGACAAGCTGATAACCTCTTTGCAAGTTCAATGTGGCGTCGTTGTCGCTAAGAATCAGTACAAGAGATTCGCGAAGACCAGGAATGTCCATGTCCGGAGGAATCTATAAGACGATTCGTCATGCATTTGTCTTCAATGCAACTGTACCTTTTCAATAATTTTCAGCGGATCTATGCAGAGGCCTGATGTTTTCAGCAGCTGATTGATATGATCTGCTGTTCTAAGAGCTAATTCAATGAGGTAGTCCCAGAGCTCGATGTCATCCTCAAAATTGCGACAAAACTCGATCGCCTTATCCATGCGACCCATCTTCTCCACCATGACGGCCACGGCTTCCATGCGTTTTCCGCTCCTACCCAACAGAAAAGCAGCTTCCTCCATGTATTTCTTCGCTTCGCAAATCTTTAGCGCTTTATCAATGCCGTAGTTTTCGTGCTTGGTCAGGAACGGCATTAGTTTTGGTCTGTCATATTCAGCGTAGAGTTTTACGGCTAGGTCAGCAAATTCGCCGCCTTCATTTCTCTGCATCAGCTGATTCAAATAGTGCATCTGGAGCTTTGGTTCTCGGTACAGTTGGCACATAACATCCTTCGAAGGCATTTGATTTTCGTTTTGAATCAGCAGTCGGAGTGCCTTGTTCTGGTCGATGTTCATCAAGTCGACAATTTTGTCTTTCACCTAAAAAGAGGATCGGAGCTTATGGAGATGATTCATCTTAATCCACGCACCAACGGAAATAGACCATATTTCTCGATGAGAGGAAAGACAGCCTTGTCGCACAGCGCCATGTGAAGCTTCAGGGCAGTTTCATATTTGCGGTCGTACGTGTACAAATGAGCAAGCGAAACAAGTAGAGCTGCCTCGTCCTCCTTTGTCAGCGGTTTGCATTCGGGAATGTCTTGAACACGGTTGTATCTTTTGTAGGTCATGTCAATGATGGCTCCTGCAATCGAATGCGTTCAGGAAAGCTCGAAAGAAATGCACCTACCAACACGATAGATGTCAGGATTCCAGTTTGTCACAAAGTGTTTGAATAACCTAACACTACTAAACAGCGATGACGTTAGCACTTGTTCGTAGCATTCTGGCTCCAGCTGAGGGTTATTTGTTGGTAGATAGGGAGCCAAAAGAAGGATTTTGTTGTGTCGATCGAACTCGGTTACATAGTATTCCCATTCTTCTTTGTGGTTCGAACACACCTGAATTTCCTTCTTTAGTTTTATGTATGAGAAAGAACGTGTGCTGACCTCAGAAATGTTCTGCACAGCCGTTTCAAACTTTTCCTGCTCGATTAGATTGTCAATGAACATTTTTCCAATCTCGAGAACGGTGTAGTCTATGAGTTGTGTCGAATGTTCTCGGGAGTAATACATCGCGTCTTCGTAGCGGCTCTTCTCTAAACACCACTTTACGTGGTCGTCGACGGAGCTCGGCATTGCACGAATGAGCTCTTTGGAAGCAAGTAAGAAGAAGATCGAATCGGTGGGAATCGCGCCCATTTGGAATTTTGTGAGTGTGAGCCTTGAGGAGCCGTGCATTTTGATTTCGTCCTCTGTGACCAGAGCGTACTGATCAATGGCGACGGGCTCCAGAACTTGCAGCAGAACGTCACTCACTGTGCCTTCTGTTGAAAGTCGTGAAGAGCAGAAGGACTGAAAGGCAGCAATTGACGAAATGATCGAAAACTGGGGATGATCCTATTCATGTCTACCCATTAGAATTTATCCCACATATTATCCTTGTTCTTCTGCTATGATCAACGCCAAAACTAACCGAAGTATCATCCGCAGGGTATGATTCCTCGTCGTTCGCGCTGATACCGAAAACGACGATGTCCTTCCACAGCAGGTCCTCATCGACGGTGCACGAGATTCCGGCTATATGAATAGGCAGCGAGGTCCACCTATAGGAAATTGCACCACGCTTCTCAAATAATTGAGGATTTCTCTAAATTTCAGTTCTTATGCGATTGATCAGCAAATATTTTTTACCCTTGACGGTACTGTCGTTGTGGATATCGTGACGACTTCGATGGTATTCGCCCAGCCGATGGCCAGAGTTGTATTGTGAAGCCAGCAGTGTGAAGGGCGGAACTTTGAACTGGGCATGAACCGAACGTCATGGAGTGGTTGCACAAGAGTGATGATTTTCTCGAGCTCCAAGTCATACACACGCGTTCCAGTGTCATTGCTGAACGCGATGAAGTTTCCATTCCAAGATATCGCTGCTATGAGACCGTCCTTCTCGAATCCTTGGTAGAGCCGCTGAAGTGTATATGTTATTAGAAATGTGAACCGAGTAGCAATAGAGACTGAGAATTTAAAGCTGACAAAGCTGGTATGGAGGGTTGGCAAGCGAAAAGCGAAATAAGCGAAATATTCGACAATCATATATATACGGACGTTTATGGTTTTAGTGCAAATAGCTTTCAACAAACCTTTTCCTTGTTTTTGTGGATATATCCCTTCTGGTGCAGCGTGACATTGGTGTTGCCAGTGGCATATCTTTGTCCAGAATTGGGTTTCGAATAGTCTTCCGAGATGGCAACGCACTTGGCCGACGTTCCGATGTAGACGTTCTGATTGTAGTCCGACGAACCAAAGCCCAAAATCGAAATTTGCGAATCGTAGGCGCAGCTAATTACGTAGTTTCCGGGTTTGTCGATCGCAATTCCACCAACGGCGCACCGATGCGCATGGGAAGTCTAAATAACAGGCTATTTGTGATTCCGTTGATTCCAATTACCGAGTGAATAAACCCATCGTGGTCGCAGATGTGCACGAAACCTCTTTGCGTTCCTATGGCTAGGAACTTGTCGAAAACGGCAATGCAAGAAGCCGCATCTTTGGCAAACACAGTGCCAAGACCGTTCAGCACCCGTTCATAGTTGAACTTAGGCTCTAGGAGGCCGTCGGACTCGTCATCGGAGCCGTCGACAAGAGTGGTTTCATTTCCGTTTTCAGCTGCTGCCATGGCCATGTGAGTTGACCAGTGGCATTCACCTGGAATCGGGAGTTATTAGAAGGAGGGCAGAATTTGAGTTAGAAAGATATGCGCGTCATGCGATGCCAAAGTTTTTGGAGCGATGATGCCGTCGCTTACGCACGTATGAGCTCAAACAACCGGAAATAAGAAGTGATCTGTTAAGTAAAGCATTATGTAAGATTAGGTATAAGTCAAAAATTTTCAAGTAGACAAATAGAGAACAAACATCGTAAAACAACTGATAGTACCAGAAGGCGCGAATTTTTTCAAATACTGGTTCTCTGTAAATTAGCTGTATGTTTTAACTTCTGCTTTTAGTCGTTGATCCCGTTTAGTCGTTTACAGAGGACAATAGCCGTTGAATACAAAGCGTGGAAAACTAATCAAAGGGTTTGCTTTGATCAACAGAAATAATGTTGTCGGTTGAGTTGGTCATTTCTGTCAGTACAGCTTAAAACTTAGATCAGATTGGCTTGAAATGAATCACATATACTAGCTTATTGTGCAAAAATAGACAGTTCGGAGCAGCGGTTCGTGCAAAAAGGGCGCGGCGACGTCGCGGGACCACACACATTAGAATGGTTAACCACAGCACACAACGGTATTTGTTGACCATGGCGCGTCAGTTTTGACATATTTGAACCAAAGTCGAAATAGCAGGTAGTTGTCGCTATGAAGAACAAGGAATTTCTTATGCAAACAATAGATTAAGGGTATGTCGTGAACTTTCTTTATGGAATATGGCTACGGTGCACGAGGAGGTGAGGACCCGAGGAGCATCCTGCAGAACGGATCCTCGATTAGCGTTTCGGACATGTATTGCGAGCATAACTAAGAACCTATGCGACTGTACATCGTTGAACTCCCATACCCGGAATGAAGCTCCATGCTGTTGTCACTCGTCAAGTCACAAATTTAGTATTTATATACTATTATTGGATTATGTTGACCGGTACAGAAAGTTCACAATGCTAATTAAACTAAGTGAGTGCCCAGTATTATTCGGAATGGGGCACTATTTCTTGTATTTGGACTTCTTTTTTGGAGGTTCTTCATGGTTCTTTTTCATTTTTGTATCTTCTCCATCTCTTTTGCGTTGTTTTTTCTCTGCAGACGACGGCATCTCTTTGCGTTCTTTTTTCTCTTCAGAAGGCAGCTTCTTTTGGGATTGTTTTTTCTTTTCAGAAGCCGACTTCTCTTTGCGTTCTTTTTTCTCTACAGCAGAAGGTTTCTCCTTAATTCGTTTGTTCTCGGGAGAAAAAGTCTTTTCTTTGCGTTGTCTTTTCTTGTCAGAAGGAGTCTTCTGCTTGCATTGTTTTTTCTCAGCAGAGGAAGTCTTTTCCTTCTCTTGCTCCTTCTCCTCCTTTGGCGATGCTAGCTTCTTTTCCTTTTTTTCTTTTTCCATTTTACGCTCTTTGGCCTTTCCAGGGGAAGATTTTTCTTTTTTCTTCTTTTTCTCTTTCTCTTCTTTTTTTCGCATCTTCCTCTCCTCCTTTTCTGTTTTCCGCATCCTCCTCTCTTCCTTCCTTTTTTCTTTCTCTTTCTTCTCTTGCTCTTTCTTTTCTTGCTCTTTCTTTTCTTGCTCTTTCTTCTCTTGCTCTTTCTTCTCTTGCTCCATCTTCTGCTGCTCCTCCTGTGAAGGCGGCGGAGTAAACCAATATGTGGGCACCGAATCTGCAAACTCCAAAGCAAAATAGCTGCTTAGAGTGTTCGTCAACTCGGTTATCCGCAGATATTCGGAGGCTTTCACGAGGGCAGCTAATTTTTCAGGGGAAAATTGCAGCTTCCTCAGAAGCTCCTCATCCACCGTCGAGATCTTCGGCTGCATAGGTGCCTTTTCTAGTTCTCCAGTTGTCAACCTGCGTTCACTGGCGTGAGCTGTGCACCACTCAACGATTGTGTTCATCGTTTCCTCTTCTATTTCTGGTAACTTGATCGTTTTTTTCTTTGGATTCAGTTCGATCATTTCTTGAATCGTGCGCATTCTCGGTGCAAATGTAATTGGCAGCATGATAATCTGCTGGTCGGCTAATACCAACTTCAATTCCTTGTGACTGCTCTTAGATTTGGAGTGTTGATCGCGCGGTCTGAAAAGAGTTGAAGGAAATAAGTAATTAAGAAGGCCACAGTGCGATATATAAACAAACATCCGGGTTTGCATACTCACTTTACAGGAGGTTCCTTCTTTTTCTTCGCAACCACTTTGAGAGCGGTCTTGGTTTTCCTTGAAGACGTAGACATTTCCGCAATAACACTGAAAATAAACAATTAGGATGTTAGCCGCGTAAACAGAATCACGTTTATCAGTATCAAACGAAAACACATTCATCAAAACAAAAGATCCAAAACAGGAGCCATGGAAGTATCGCCGATAAGTGCAGTAACATGTCTATTCGCATATCGTTTATCTCAGTTGTTTCATAGTAATAGACTAACAAGACAGTATGTATTTTTATGGACTCATGCCGTCTGAAAGTAAAGAAAATTGTGAATAGGACTTCGCTATATCACAGTTCCTTGTGTTTTCATTCTACGGCGTTAGGAAGAATTCATAATTTCCCCACATATCGGCAGAGAAACGTTTATATATCACATTTCACCAGCTACGACACATCCACATACATGTATCTTAGGTGAAGTATCCATTAAACAAGAGGAACAGATGGTTGCGATACAGCCCAATTAGCTTAATTAACCGAGAACGCTAGAAACTCAAAGGAAATGAATAGCTGATTAGTCACGAACATAAGAGACGCGACAAAGCTGGATTAGTCTTTGCTCTCCGCACATCTGATTTGCGGATGTGACTAATGTAATGGACGGATATCAGAGGGAATTCAATCAGCATTAAGACCGTTGTTTTGCGTTTGGTCACTTAAAAGACGTTACCACAGTTGTTCAGACTTTACATGCAGATCGACATTCATAAGAGATGCTTTCATTACGCTTGAGCTCAATAGCTTGTCAGTCTCCTGTTGTGAATGGGATCCTGATTTAAAATTCACAAATAATAAATTAGAGCTTATGCCAAGAAAGTTGGCATGTGTTAGTTGAAAATTTGTTGTAACTGTGTAGGGCCTATGGAAACATGCTAGCAGCAGTTTGTTCAGAATTGCCTAAAAACGTCATTTAGCATTTCTCGGCTGAACAAGGAAGAGCGCATAAAGACGTGACGCGTTGGTGAAGTAGAGGAATGGGATTGTAGGTGATGGCGCTAACGCGGACAGCGAGTGCTAGTGTAAGTGCAATAAACATAGTGCACCATATGCAGGAAATATACTTCAACAGTCAATGACAAAGCCGGACTGTCCTCAAGATAGGCGGTATTGATAGGAATTGTTTTGGACGGGAACAGTCGATTCTCAGCATTGGCATTATAAATCACAGCAAAGCACGAGAGTAACCCATTATTTTATGGGGCTGTTAGATGCATGTCCCGTAACTCTAGTACATTATTGGCATTCTCCGATAAGCTTAGATATGGAGGAGAATTACCATATCTTATATCACAGCGGATTGTAAAGCGACTTTATGGGCATGGAGAATGTGATCCTCGTGCCTTACCAAAGTATTTATACACTTGAGAACGATCAATTCACAGAAAAAGATAAAATTTTGCCCATGTTAATATTATATACAACACATCATAAGCCTTCATGGTGTGTATGTTCGCGTTGCTATGAATAAGCAAGCTATCGAGAAGGCAGTTTGAATACTAATCTTATCCTTTCATCATTGTTAATCGTAAATCCTAAACTGCGAGCTGGATGGCACTCCCAAGAACACGTCCAAGATAGATGGTGACACTTTGGCAGTCGCATTATTAGCACCATAGTATAGTGATATGGTATACATGAAGCAAGCTCTTCCCCAGTGACATGAGACCGATAAGTGACACTCGCGTGCAGTGTAGTATAAAGCAGAATGCATCTTGCATCTGTTTGGCCAATATATCTAGCCGTAGAACAGAACTCCTATGCCAAGCGAGTGTTACTGATTTTAACATACAAACCGGTTTATTCACAAGAGGAAAGAAGTTTTGCGACATGGATGTACAACGTTTTCGTTTGGGGAAAACCTATGTTATGATTTTGTCAGGTATTCAACCGCATTGGGACTTCAAGCGGCTCGACACTCGGAACATTCTCTGTTGACGATTAAGGTCAAATTGTCGTCCTGACATTCAGTAAACATGGAACTGCAGCCAATGAATTTTTTGATGTCTTCGCCGAGGTCGGCACGAAAATCCTCCCCGAAATTCATGAACTTCATCCTGATTTGTTTGGGCGCCACCATACTAAAAGAAACACATCAGTTAGAGTCACATGCCAGTAACGCCTACATTAAATTGTACGACCGGCTAAGAATGTTGTGCACTTTGTCTTTCAGGAACCTCATGATCTCCATGATCTCGAGCCCTTCACATGGACTAAACTCGAGTTCTTTTAGAACTGGATTGATCTGTAGAGAATGATGGTTATTCATGGACTAATGCTTACCCAAGACTTACTTTCATCACTTCGATAATGGTCGGAGCTCTTATGTGTTCCACATTCAGATCCCATTGGCCGTAGCTCAGGTGAAACTGTCTAAGATTTGGAAGTGCTTTGATAATGTCTATAACAAGTGCGTGGTTGATATTTTGAATAGCGGTGAGAGCAAGACTGAAATGAGCGTTTAAGGTGGTGCAAAAAAGAACAGGCTTCCAAAGATACCTCGTGATGGTAGGGCTGAGAAATTTGTGGAAGTCGCACGGAAGATAAGTAGCCACAAGAGAAAGCTCCTCCAACTTCGTAAAGTCCCCTAGCTTCTTCAGCGCATGATGGCCAAACCAGATCTGCTCCGGGTCCATGTCGGCTGTCCGCAAACTAAGAGTCAACTTTCGTAGATTGGGGTTCTTAACAGCGAGCTGTCCGAGCATATCATGCATGTAGATTTCGTTCAGTGAATTATCATAGCACAGATTGACTTCGATGGACTCAAGATTATCTTTAAAATCAACGAGGAAGTGGAAGAACTTGTGCACATATCGGACTGGTAGGCAAACGCGTCTGTGCCTATCCTAAAGAAAAATGACCATAGCTTTTATAAGCGATCAGAAAAAGACTCACCACTTTGTTTTGGAGCATACTAATTCCGAACCGTTTCAAACTGGGGCTTTGCGGGAAAAGTACAGTAACATCTTCAGGGAAAACGGGCATGTCGAGTTTGAATGTGTGGACATTCTTCAGTAAGCGAATGAGTGCCCTGAAATTAGTCAAATACTTAACTTTGTCACCTTGATGTAGGTCTCTCAAAACAATAGTTAATCTGTGAAAAGGAATCGAATTCTCAGAGAATCAATGTGACTATGAGAATTTGTTAAAAAATGTCATTGGTGGACGTACCTCAACGATTGAGTGGGAATGGCAAAGTTTCCAATGGTGTGTGTAAGCTGGAACGATTGGAGATTCTTGATCAAATCCTCCGCGTACAAAGTGTAGATGCGGAGCACCTCGCCGTAAGCTTTGCCTTCGATGTCCGAACTGAGGTGGAGCTCTTGGATGTCTGGGCAACGCTTTGACATGCTACAGTATTAAGTCGGTGATACCGGTGCATAAAGCAGTGAACCATACCAGTGGAAAATGTGATGACCGTAAGTTGCGCTTGGGATGTCAAATTCAATTTTTCGAAGATACTGTCCATACTTTTTCAGAAACCCACATACGTGCATGTCAGCGACCGCGCTCATTCTAGTATGGTCGGCAATGGTGGTGGGGATATGTATTTCTGACACTCCTTTGAAAGTCGTCTGTATGATGTCGTACCAGTCGCGGCAAACGACCTCCACTTGAACACGACGCCTCATGGAAAAGTACTGGAAAATCTTGTATTTGACGTTCTCGGGCAAGTCGCTGAACGAGGCCTCATGCTTCTTATATTTCACGCAAGTGGCACTGTGGTGCTTCCGCTTCTTCTTGATGTCACGTTTAACACGCGGTTCGTGCTCGTCCTGATTTGGGTGCTCTTTTGTCTTACCCATTCTGAAGCGGATACGTTCAAGTTCACAGAACAGCAACATTCAGGTATAAACACGGCACATTTAGTTAACGTAAATTGATCGGCACGCTTTCCATATGTATAAAATTAGTAGTTCTGCTCGTATTTAAATCCAAGAGATTGCTGGATACCGCGTGCCCATAAAATAAAGTTAACCCTAAAGTGTATAATGGTTTGAAACCGCAGTTTTCTTTTATAGAATTTCTTGAGCATAAGGCGCACTAAGGTGCGCCATGTCGGCCAGTAGTAGGGCGGCCATGAGGTTCTACTTCTACACTCACCTCTTAACTAGCTGTGGTATGATCGCGCCACATGGTGTGCATTTGTGCGGTTTCGAAGGTTCTTTGAATATGAACACATTCATTTACATTCTCAGCTGATTTTCAGGGGGCTATCTATGATCCCTTAAGAGGGCGTTAGTAATGGAAAGTGATCATAGCACTGAGAAAACCTTCAAGGTTGCCAAGCTTTGCTTTGACTTCTGAGTCAGTCGAACATCGTCAAGCATTACGCAAATTTTTGTTTACAGAATTCACGCAAAATATCGTAGTGAAAACACCAATTTCAAAACAGCAATTTGACTACGTCAGATGTTTTGTGGTGTAGTGTTAAACCTCCTATTATCTATCACTATTGCACACAATACGTTGCTGTAAGGTGAGAAAGTAACCCCTTTCCGTTAACATAAAGTTACAAAAAGGAAATAACAATCGTATAAGGGAAGGCCTCCACATTTTGCCACCCTGAAGAATAGCATTCTCAGTCAAAATATACTCTCCTTGGTTTACGACAAATTACTCAAAATACATATCTCATGGAAGCCCCTCAGCCACTTGGTGTCTCGTTCTATCATCCGTAGTTCTATCATCCGTTTTCTATTATCTCATATCCGGACTAACTTTTTTAGTCCGATCAGCTGTCTCAATTGTCCAAAACAAGATTACATGTGCACAGTTGTATGTACACTGCACGTAGAAGATGGTGAATCTCTTCTTGAGGGCATTCACTCTCCGCAAAACAACACCAGAAAAATAAACAAATAATAAACAGGCAAATATGTGAGAAGCGAACGGGAAAACGCGCGTGTTCGCGGCATGGCTGAGCGGCGCCGCTTCTTTCGCCCTGCGATGGACACTTCCGAACGTCGATCGATAATGCTCGCCGTCGAGCGCCTTTGCTCTTCGGCTACGGGCGCTCGACGAGAGAAATTGAAAGCGACTGGGGACGGGGATGCTTTACCAAGGCGACTGCCGGGGGCGATGACATGTGGTAATTACATGAGCACCTGAGCAATCAACCATTTTCAGGTAAATCCAAGATGTTATTGCGAATGTGCTGCGATAAGGGGCACAACAACTGCTGAATAAGCTTTGAAAAAGTGGGACAGAGCAACAACTATTATAACGCGCTTCCCAGATTAATTTTCTTCTCGAATTGCGAAGAGCGGGTAATTAGGTACAGGATTGAGGAATTGGTCACATATCAGAATCTGAAGTTTCTCGAAAATCTCAACACTCAACGTATGGATTTTAGTTTTTTACTTATCATACAAACAATGCAGCAGTTCCCAACTGAAATGAAATGCACTAATGATTGTTTTGCGCGTTCACTTCGTCCATCATGTACCGGTCTCACCTTATAGAAGGACGTATTGCAGAGCTATAGTAACGTTGTTGTATTGACAACAAGCGAACAAGCGAGGAACAGAACAGAAATACTGGGAAATAAGCCAGATATAATTGAGTTGTTTTTGATACTGAGTTATTAGAACCAATAGTAAGCGAGTTCGACCTAGATTTTCCAAATTCTTTCACTAGAACTCCCGCATAAATTCCATGTAACTTAGGCGACCGGAACATGCCTAACATGAAATACACGGACCGTTCTCATTCACACCAACTCAATCAGTTCCCCGAATCGCACTCCATGAGTGAGTTACCTGGCTGACAGCTGTAATGAAGTTACTATATATAAATAAATTTCATATTGGTTCCGCGGTGTTGGCCGGCCAGAAAGTTCGTGTGCATTTTAAAGCAGGTATGAAAGCTATTGCAGTTTCGACTCTTAACTCTTCTGAGGAACGAGGTGCCCTCAGCGAAATACCTTCCCATCGAACAACGAACACTTATGGGTACAGTGCTGTAAGGGGTACATTACAATGGATGCATATATGAAGATAGGGTGAGGATAACCATTTCTTTGGACATGACGCAGACAGACATCGATGAAGATGTGTTTGCCAATAAAAATTCCGACCTATAAAGAAAACGGTTTTTTAAACGTCAAAAGCAGCCAATGTGCTCACACCATCGCCGAATGAGGCGAATTCAGGGTGCTAATAGCATTGGTCCATATGACACCGTGTACACGTATGCCTTCCCTATGAACGGTAGAGGCTTACCATAACCGTGACTCCACGAAAAGTACTCCCTTTCCAAAGATTCGCGCAGATTGGACCTGTAGGTAGTTAATTAGTGATCCCGTTGACCAACACACTCACAATATTTGGCATGTTTATAAAACCGGCATATCTGCATTTGACAGAAGAGCTGCAGCAGTTCAATCTTTTCTGTTTTTTTTTGCCAGTGCAGCGTGTAAAAGCACGTTTGCTTCTCCAAAAATTGGACCACGTCTTATATGGTAAACATATGGTAAACATGAAGCTGTGACCAAAAATTACAACAATTTATATAGTACTGCCTTCATTGCGCAGAGATATGTATGTTTCTGCATATATTCGGTGCTTCCAGAAGACAGCATGCGATTGATTTGTTTGAAACATCTTCGAAGAACTCGTTCGGGCGTTCCCGTTAATTTTTTTTGGCTGCAGAATGAAACGCCGGCGTTCAAGATCTCCACTTGCAACTTCCTCCTTCAACTGTGTTCCGTTCGAATCAAGCCGTTGCATTTGTGAGTGGTGCAAATATGGAGATCTTGTTCAATTTGGACCTAGAGGTAAGTTTGTTATCTTTGTGTTTAGTGCTTATATAGTTTGGGTGCATGGTCGCCTTAGAGTGAGAGTCTTGAAAGCACAAGAATCTGTCTTTGATTTTGGGTAGTGGTGACGTTTTTTCGTGATCAATACTACGAAAAATCATCTATAATGAACTATGTTGTAAAGTTACAATTAGAAGTCAGTTGCATGTTTTGCAATTTATAACTACTATAAGAATACCATGGGGTCTTCTGTGTTGTTTTCTGCTTTTTTCGCAATTTATAATAGCTTATTTGTGTACAGCGTGAACATTTAGCGAATCACTCTCATCTTCGGTATCCTCTACGTCATTGGCAGTGTCCTTGGATTCTGTCTTTCCGGATTGGGCTGTTTGTGTGCCAAGGACGACAATGATATGCGGCGCAAGAGCTGTTGGTATGCCATCCAGAATGGGAACACACTACTTTTGGGCACACTTACCATTTTGGCCATTGTGTTGCAAAAATCGTGGCTTCTCTGGCCAACAATCATCAACTCTGTCTGTAACGCTTACGATGTTCTAAATATTATGTTTAAGCAATAGGTAATCAAATTGGTGATCGTATTTATCGAAGAAGTGAAGATCTGCGTGAGCTGCGGAAATACCGAACTTCAAAGTACAAAAACATGAATTTTTGTTATCACAAGGTCGACGTTTCAGATAAGCTTCCTGCTCGGTTCATGGGCAACATCTTTTCGATCCTTTTCGGCATGGCCTACATTTTCGTCGTATATAACTGTGCAATTCTCTTGGGTCAGAAAAGTGCATCTGTCGCTCCAATGAGTACCACCAATACCACTCTGACCGGTTGACATTGAGCAAGCTGACGAACTCCATCATTCCTGCTTTAATGAAAGTACGGATGAGTTTGAAATTCTCTTATAGACTGCTGAAGTCAGGTGTAATAATGATTCGTTTGCATAACAGCCTTTATTTCCGTAACAAATCTAACAATGTATTAATAAATACCCGTGTCATTATTCCAAATCAACATCAAAATCGTACTCGTCTTCATCAAATTCTTTAGGCTGGGTTGCCGTTTCAAGAGAACCGTTACTGCCAAGTGCAGCAAAGATGCTGTCCGGAATCGAGGAGAGCTTTGGATCATCTTTTGCTAACTCATTCGTCTCCGGTTGGATCGGGCTAGGTGTCGCGAAGATGTCGTCCATTCCAAACGGTTGCTGTTTTACATTCTTCTTTTCATGGTTTGATTCCCGGAGGTGTGTATCAGCAAATGTTACTGATTTCTGGGGCTTATCTTTGATATTGGAATGTACACCAATTTCTTCTGCATCGTTGGCAAGCTTTCGCACAGTGGTGACTTTGTTTTCGGACTTCTTTGACTGGTCCTTCTTGTAGAGCTTAGAAAGTGGGTCTTCACTCTCCTGCTCCATTGGCGGGAAATAGAGTTCACCATTTTTCTCCGCTATGTCGTTGTCGTCCCTCTTGACGATATGGTCCATTTTATTCCACATGTTAAGCACGATGTTGCTGATTATGTGGTCTTCGTCAAGCTCTTTGATCACATCGCTTTCCTTTATGTTCCAGTTAGTGTCCAAATTCGCGGTCATCTCTTTCTTGAACGGCATCCCCGTCTCCACTTCGCGATCAATGAGATCCTGTACAAAGGTGTTCTCCTCGTCGCTGTCGCTATCCAGTTCGAGTTCGCAATTCATGAGGGTTACAGCCGTACTTGTTGGCCGTAAGAACTCAGGATCAAGTTCTTTCTCACAGATCGGCGCTTCCTCCTCTTCGTAAAATTCTACCACAACTTCTGCGTCGGCCTTCCTGTCTTCTTTCATGTCCTTGATTGTAACAATGTCACTCCAGAGCACTCCACCGTCTGATAAACGAAATAGGAAGGCGTCTTCATCGCCAACGGCGCAATGATGCATCGAAAATGTCTGAGCGCCCATTCTCGCTTTATTTGGGATCCGTCCTTCGCCGTGGTATTTCACATAGCTCAGCGCCGAGTCCAAGGCGTGGACTTGCTTTGGCGGTCCTAGCGATGAAAAGGTGGACAGACTTGGATGGAAGTATAAGGACCATAGTTGTAGCGAGGGTTTGACGGCCAAGTTCATGCTATAGTAAGGCATGATAACTGGTGGACGTCCAAACTCTGTTGCGCGGCTTCGGTCAATGTAGGTAGCACCGAAGGTCACAAAGTCACCGCCGCCATAGCATGAGTGTGTCATTTCCAGAAGGGGCTTCTTTGGGCTTCGGTAGTCCAGCACGTAATGGAAGCGTTCTGTGGTTACCATGGTGTAATTAGGCTGTCCAGGGATCGGAGCGACATGGCAAATGGTCATAGGGTTCCGCAGTACGTCAAGGGGATCTTGGATTGCGTCAAGTTCCGGAAAGAAGTCATCGAATTCGCAGAGTACGTTGCCATGCGAGTGGGCCATAGGATGCTCGCGGAGATCACAGAAACTTAAGGAGAAGCTACCGCCGGCAAGAATGACACGCGGACAGTCTGTTGCGCATATGTTCTGCAACAAAAGGAGAGGTATGATTATTCGTTATAAGATTAGGCTGTACCTTCACATCCTCGAAGTGCTTCACTCTTCCAAGAGGCTCGCCAATCTTTCCATGCCACACCAGTCCCATCCTGTCACAAATCACAATCTCGTCTTCCATATAAGGTATTTGTAGCAAATCGTCAGCGTATTGATTAAATAGCATCTGTGGTTGTTCCATGTTGGGACCGCACAGTTCAAGGCCTGTGATGGTTCTAGCGGCAACCTCGTTTGAGAGCCTAAAAAGTGGTAAATGTCAGTACTGAATTATAGCATCTATTATGACTCAGTTCTGTTGTAAATAGTTTAGAAAAGCTCACCCTTTAAGTGTCCTCAATTGCACAATGTTTGAAGATGCTGTACATTCAGTGGCTATGCTATTATACTTCTCCATTGCGATGGAGGGCTTTCCCTCATCGGTAAGTTCAAACCCAATATTTATATTATATATCCGGCTTCGATTTGTGGATTCGTCGACCAACCAAAGCGGAATGTGAGAATCGTTTCTTGTGACGTGTGCAGCGCCTGTGAGAAGATTTCTTCTTTTTAAACGTATCGCTGGTTGGTCGGCGCGGTGTGTTCCCGGTGGTCGCAGAAAGTTAAAGCTGTCATCTCCCAGGTCCCTCATTCGGAGCAAAGGCTGGCTGAATCCGACTTCATGCGGTTCGAGATATGGAGTTTCCCAGAATCGAGCTAGGTTGTGCTCCGGAATGTAGCGTTCCTTCGCGAAAATATTTGGAGCACTGAAGTTCACAGATGAAAATCGAATTCCTCCATAGCCGTGGGACCCCAAGCCAATGCGATCGCGGTCGTTTCTATTTGTGGATATAAATGACATGAAATCTGGAATAAAAAAAACACATTAGTAACATGGTAGAAGCTCTTGGTGAAAGACAATCTTGTTTTCGTCAAAGTCGCATATTTAACCCAAGTGAATCGCAGAACAATCAAAGAATACCAACAAGAATGTGAATAGAATCGCTTTCCGAGCCACCATTGTAATGCATTTCTTCGTCAATGAATAAGCCAAGACTCACAAACAAAACATAGAACCGTATTTGTCCAAATGAGTTTACCATAGTCACCTACGGCATTTTCGACGTCGCGTGAACATCAGCAGCTCAAACTGGATTATTCCGCGATTGCTTGGTGTCAAACAATCATATCAAGTTCAGTAAAGCCATAAAAACGAAGGATTTTGTTTAGAACGCGGAACAAAAACTGTAAAGTATAGTAACATGTTACCGCTTTTTTGCTGTTAAACAGCTGTTAAAAGACATAACAATCGTAGATATTTCCTTGTGGTCTTGAGTGGAAACGTGCAAAACCAGCCTGTTGAGAAAACGAGTGAGTTGTGCTAGTGGGAGACATCGGTAGTATTTGTCGCAAAGCCCTTACTTTGGACAAGGGTGCAATCCAAACGTTGACAATCCTTGTCATAACAGTGATAACAAAACACGTCGGCATTCACCATTGGAAAGATGCGTAGATCTAAACTCAGCTTGATGTCGTACTAAGCATAATGTACCGACCGTTTTCTAAGTGTGAAATATTCTAATTGTATAGTCTACCTTCCGGAGTTTTTAAGGTACGCGAGCGATTGGACATGGCTTACACTTGATTTAGGAAAGATACCATTTAAATGCAAACTGCGCTTTCACTCCGCTTTGAGAAGGTCCACACCGGAACGGGACAGTGCATCTCCGAGAGGGGTCCATCTCCCGAAAGCTAACGTGAATTATCTTCACCAATTCGCCTTTTCTGAAATATCACATTCCGCAAATCACAAATGTCGATAATAGCGTTTTCGGATCCCTTATGTGACTCACAATACATCGCCGTCACCACAAAGGCGCAAGAAAAAGGGCCAACATATGTAGGACTTCAAAATTCGTCGCCAAGGCTTGCTTCCAGCCATCTTCCAGCCAGACACTTCGAGTCGCATTGTAATTATTATTTGGTGCGTTGGGTGCCTACGTATTGGATTAAAACCTAACAATTATCATGGACACTTATGAGGTTGGTATGCAGTGTGTTTATGCTAGACGACGACATACATCAATAGCTTTCAGGTTATCATTTTGATTTTTGGAATTTTGTACGTTCTCAATGGACTATTTGGCTGTACTTGCGGAAGCGCCAAATTTTTGACCTCTAACACCGAATGGAAATATCGAACATTGATTATCCATCTCTTTACCTATGTAAATGCACTTATTCTTGGTACCCTAACTATCCTTGCTATCGCACTCCAAAAGTCATGGCTACTCGGGCCGACTATAATCCACGCAGTGAGTTAATTTGGCTGTATCTATGTTAACCTTCATCTTCATTTAGCTTATTAGAATTGTTGCTCAGTGTTTTTATATTGTAATTACCTTTAAGGGGTATCGCAATGAGGACGATGCCAATGAGCAAGGTATGTAAAGAAAACTGGTGCTTGTTACAGTATGTGTTTCAGATGAACGAAGAAAACGCATTTCGACCATTGGTACCTATGTCATAGCAGTAATCTTGGATATGATCTATATGATCGTTGCCATCTTGTGCGTCCAAGTGTTGAATGAAAAGAGCGATGCCTCGAACTGGAGCGTCCATCCTTCTAGGGGATGATTTGGACATTGCGACTACTGAAGTGCCGTTTTTATGTTTCATGCTAGAATTTGCTCTAAAGGATTTCTACAAAATAAGTTGATAAACTTCGTATTTGCGCGTGATTGAAAGCTCCCTTTGCTAATTGAGAAGCCGTTTAAGGTAGTTGGCTTGGTATTCGACAATCTTGGCGTTTATATTGATTACATCGCTAATTTGCACGCTTAGCTAACAGCATTGAGGCTACGCTGTGGTTGTCGTTACCAGGGGAACGACGTCTGTTTGGACCACCGGTATTTATGCGGCCAACGAAGGGGGGACATGCTTTACAGGGGAGTTAACGCTCATGCGCGGCCGACCGTAGGACTTCGATCATCATAGCTGCAATTTCTGCTCTTGCTCTCTGAGCGTTTGTCATTGTGTTACCCATTGTTGTCTGAAGATGCCAATGAGTTTATTCTGTGTTTTTGTTTTTTACATGGTATCTGTCGATGCACAGACTGACCTTATCAGGGCATCCGGACCTAGGCTACTTCAGTGGTTATCTTACCTGCTACCGCCGCTCTCTCAGCTTCACGGCTTTAATGGAAAGCAGAGTGCGAGGGTAATGCTGCTCCTCATCAGAATATGAGTGTGTCGCGCACGCTTTTTCTCTGGGCCTGCGTCTCCGCATCAATATGTGCAGCTTGACAGCTCTCGGATGCAAAGAAATCCACGCGCTTATTAGTAGCTGTCGTTTGCGGGGCCCTGAGGCTACGTTGTGGTTGTCGTTGTCAAGGAAACGATGCATGTTTGGACCATCGGTATCCATGTGCTTAGAGTACTACTGTGGAAAATCTGGTTTGCTAAAGAGGCGCCAATCGAAAGAAACTTTTTTACTGCGGTTTTAAGCATCTGAATCTTTTACACGGGGCAGATATGATTTATGGAAATGTAATTGCTGATAGCTGATGAAGACCATGCTCGTAGGCCGTTGCTAATTGGATTCTGAAAATATGAAAGCTCGGTTTTGTTTAAGGCGAATGATAAGCGACTTAATTAATAAACAACTTTGTTTACGTAACCATTTTCCCTCGAGATGTTTTGCTCCGTAGCACAGGCACTACAAACCTGCGCCATGAGCTTCGAGCATTAGCTCCAGAGCTGTTGTTAGTAAATAGGCGTAAACTTTGCATGGAATGACCTCGCTTTTTGCTCAGCAACGAGAACAGGGCACGATAGGATTGCTAAGAACTGCTTGAAAGAAGCACATGCTTGCTCCTGGTAAAAAATGCTCCGGGTAAAAAAAATGGGTAACATTCAGGGTTTTCTCCACCACAACAAAAATCGTGAAAATGCTTTCAATCGTGACATATATTTTTGAATAACAAATATGAAATTAAAGTTTCGATAATTGCAGAGACGACCAGCACGCGATGTCCCTTACAACGAAATACGGAGCTGAATGTGTCAAGGCTCTGCTAGAAGAGATCGCAAAGCATCCGGAGGTCTACGAGGTGCCTCTCTCCCAGCACACGACGATCCGCAAATTCCCTCCATGCGCAATGGTCAGCTGGAGGGGCATCATCTCCAATTTGCGGGAGATCTTCATAGGACGTTCGTTTTTTATTTACCATAATAATATACTTTCTGGATGGAGAATGTGAAAAATTGCTGCTTTGATTGCTAAAAAAGTTTTGATGACTTCGGACTGAGTGCCTCAGAAATACAGACTCAAATAACTAGGAGTGCAAATGAAAAAGCCTTAAAAACGTAATTGTGTATCTTTCTGATGTTTTTTGACGATTTCTTTTTTCTGACAATGAATTTCGGATGAATTTCTTCCGGACGCAAAATGGTAATGATTGTGTATATTTAGTCACCTCAGACGATGCGTTCGTCACCTGGCGTTATATGCGCCTCCAGTACTTCAAAAGTTCCAGCAGCTCATGGATGTGGAAGCGCCACATGACGTTTCTCGACACAACGCATCGGAGGCGCCCGATGGGTAAGATTTTTTCGCGTTTATACGCTTGCGGTTTTCCGTATGCCCTTTCTTCGTAGGGAATGTTGGAGTGTCGAGGATCAATTGACGATGTTACCTTAGTTGAACTAATTTTACTCTTTGCAGCAGTCAGCCACGCTTTGCCACCAAGTCAACAGCCTCGACGTCGGGAGGCCTCTCTCGAAGACTCATCTTCGCCGCCCATCGAAGGTATCATGTTGTAGTTTTTTATTGCAATTTCCGTAAAAAAAACAAAATCGAGGTGTTTTTGACGATTATGTATTTTCAGCCTCTCCTGCTCTTCCACAGGGTCAACCTCGCCTTGACCAGGCCCTCCTCAATGATGCGCCGGCGTTGCCCGTTGAAGGTAACACCATCACAAAATCGTGATTGCTTCGCACCTTTGCGGATTCACGGTTATTTCTGTACCGTGAAACGCTTTTGTAGTCTACCACTGATGTATGCAGCTTATGTGCGGAAAATGGAAACTAAACGAGTGGTAACTTTCCTAATGCTCATCCTTTCCAGTCGCAGCCCTTCCGGCACTTCAAGCTCTGCCGCACCTTCCTAATTATCGCCCAGAGGCCGATGAACACGATGCTCCCATCGACGTTGACGGCGATTGGATGGAGCCCATGGACCAGGCTGTCCTGGAGCTCAGAGAGGAAGTGGACTCCACCACAGAGAGACTGGAGCAGCATGCGTTGGCCGTTGCGGCCGAGCAGGAAGCTAATCTCATGATGCCAGGTCCGCTCGTCCTCAATGGATCGCTCCCGTACCACCCGGAGAATCAAATATTTTGTAAGTTCCTTCACACATGCTCTAGTATGAGTTTAACAACACTTTTAGATGAAAATCTCGAGAACGCTTTCATGAGGATCGGCACCCACTCTGGTTGGGAAGAACATGCCAGCGAGCTCCGCAGGAAAATCGCGCAGATCGTCAACGCGATCCACGAGGAGGACGAGTAACGGATCAGGACAATCGCGAACATCGTTAATGTGATCCACGACGAGGAGGAGTGACGTCGTGTCAATGTTGCTGTTTCTTTGTTTTGAGTGAATGTGAGTGAATAATGAATAAACGTATTTGTCCTTCAGTGATCTTTAACAGCTTTGCTTGAACGGCGTTGTCCTCGTTGAACATTTTCTGAACCACTGTGCTAGTTACGTGTTGGACGTTGGTCGTTTAAAAAAACTTCAGGTGCACGGTTTCTTGGCAGAGTTTGGCAACGTATGTTACCGAAAAACTGAAAGTCCACCTAAGCCGCGATAGTGTCATGTTCAAAGTGTGAACTCTTTGCACAACGAAAACTTGCATATTACGAGATCACTGATGATCAATTGCAAATTGTCTTTTGCGGTATATTTTCATCTGTTTTGTCATATGTGAATATCACAGCTCGCAACACCCTCAAGTGATTCATGCGCGCACTGTCAAGTCGCTTGGTCATCCATCCAGTGGAACGTATCACACAGGCGGTCATTCCGTTTTAATCGTTTTCCCTCAGACGGCCGCTCCCTTGTTGCCTAGTTTGTGTTATATCCCAGACGGTACTCTCAACGCGCGCGCATCCTGATCACCCATTCCAAGCAGTAATTTACATAGTTGACCTTCTCTCCATTTTTTGCCGGTCATCCGCACGTGCTGCTTCAAATGACCTTTCACAAAATGCCGGACGGATTTGTTTATGTTCCTGCGATGACCATCACTTATCCAATCGCTGTTTCTATGCTGTCGCGAAAAAAGATCCAATGTTGGTCAAAGAGCATATGCGCGCGCCGGTAAGTGCAAAGAGCCCGCGTCGGCACTCTGTCGTTCCGTTTACACTTCCGAACTGCGCGGGAATGCAAAACATTCAGACACGGCGAGGTGAGTGTGATGGCCGGCGGGAGCGTCATTAACCATTTCGATCCGGTGCCGTGCACTGCGCTTGTCCCTGCTTGCAACGTTAACCTTTCGCGCTAATATAATTCACTACAACGCCACCGCGTCTGAGGTATTCGATGGTCATCGCGTTGCCGCAAGTGCGTTCTAATTGCCGTGACTTACACTTTACAGAATCTAGCGACTCTCTTATCGAACGACAACTTCCTGTCTTCTAAAGCGAAGATGGTAAGTTCGTGTTTAGCTTTTTGATTTTATGACTTTGTATACATTCAATAGCATCTCACTGTATTCTCATTTCAGGCTAAAAAGAACCGTAAGACCAGCGAACGCCTTCCTAAGCCTGCGAAGAGGCGAAGTGCCCCGATCAATCAGCGTCAACTGATGCCGAGGGTATTTTTGAAAATTGCGGTCCGCTCATAATGACTCGATTCAGGGAAAGTACCTGACGGAGGAGTATCCTCCATCCATCATGGACCTTCTTGGCCAGTTGATCGGCCAACATGACGAGCTTCACGTGCATACCCTTGTCGCCCGCAACCGCGACGTGTCCACGCTGCCGCAGGACATCCGCGAAATTTGGGATACTGTGTGGACGGGGTTGTTGAAGACCTATAATGATGGTGAGTAAAAAAGCTGACTAGTATTCTTGTGTACAGTAAACATTGTTTTAGTCGGGGAGCAGCAAGCTTGGACTGCCTACAGAGCCGTCCGCATGAACTATGCGAAGAGCAAGTACAGAGACGCGTTTCCGTTTCTGGCGGGCCCAAGGCCCAGAACGGTTTCTAGGCGCGTTGCAGACGTTTCTGTAGACATGAACGCCGTAGACCTTATGAACGTTGATCTTTATTCTTCTGAATCTATGGAGTTCAATGATGATGACTATGTGGACCTGTTCGACGGTATGGATGTGAGCCTTCAACAAAATGCCAACCTCTTGTCTGCCAACCCGGATGCTGCCGATCCCGGCCTTATTGACCCTATCGTTTTCGACCCCCCAGCTGCCGTTGGTCACGCCGATGATCAGAATGATCTGCCTGCCCATGCTGTGGACTCCGATAATGCTGCCCCTCAAGCGGTCGCCGTCCCTGCTGTCGACCATCAACCGCAAGTTGTCATGCCCAATGCCGTGCTTGTCCAGCCCCGTGCGGACACCAGCTCCGACGAGTCGTTCCGTATGTTTCAGTTACTGCAGTCCCCTGCGAATGAGTAAAATTATTTAGGTCGTACTTTGGAAGCGACGTTCATGAAAATTGCCACACACGGCAACTTCGAAGAGGAATTGTGCCTCTTCCGCCGTAATGTCGTCCACATTCTGCAGCAGTCATACAGTGCGATCTAATGCATATGTGTGTTTTCGTGTTAATATGTTGATTATAAATGTGAAATAAATTGATATTTTGCCTAGAAATCGCAGCGCACAATGGAATGAGTAGTGTCACTTGAGGTTACTAGTTGTCCAAGATAATCAAAATGTTCTGTTTCCCCTTCAGTTTTTTTTCGGTTCCTATTCAAAATGGTCCCATTTTTCCCGGTATATGTTGCTGGGCTCCGGCTTAGTTGGCATGTCTGGTTGCACCTCACCATTACACGGCGCATGGTACTGCCGGTCTTCCTGCAGGCGATGACAGCGCGCACCGCAGTGAAAAAAATTCGTCGGCATTCTGTGAAGTGGCCTAAAGCCAGACGACGGTCGCCATGGCTTGTGCACGGCTCTGAAGGGCATGGGAAAGTGCAGATCGCCCAATAGCCAAAACATTTCTGCATTTTTTTAGGTTTCAAAGCGCCAAATATGTCTTGCAGTTCACAGGAAAAAGTTTCTAATGATTAGCAATGTAACTTTGACACCACTATATGTCAATGACTACCTACAGTTTTTAAGTAGTACAAACATCACCTGACACTGATTATGTGGTGTTCCGATTCTATTTAAGAACTGCTGTGTGGCACTGTATCTAAGGTGCTCGCTCGTCTATTAGAATTATGTCCACGGATCAAGACGTCCCAATCGTACGGTGGTCGAACCATGACGCGAACGGTAGCGCTGCGGAAGGGAGGAGTCAGAGTGGTAGAGCTCGCGTCCCAAATGGTTTAATATCGGTCGTAGCGGACGGATGACATTCACTTCTCGACAGTCCTTACCGTAGTGCCGACTATGACGTTGCCCGCACCTTTTGCTCTTCGTTTGATATTTTCGAAGTGCAACTGGTTCGTGCCACAATGTTGTTCAAACGTCTACTCTCAATGTCCTGAACCTGCTACCTAAGCTATGTTTTAAAGGTTAGTGTGGTTCAAACGAAAGCTCATTGAAGCCATAATACCCATTTCTACATTCGTTGACATTCTGGAAACAAAGTTGCCTGACTTCGGAGCCTTTGTGATAAGCATTAAGCTGAGGGGAGATGTTATTAACGAGCTCATTCCAGTTTGCCTCGCAATTCTCAAAAAAGGAAGTTTGGTTATGCTCAATAGAAGAGGTGAGACTTCAATCAAACTATTCAGGTGGGTGTGTTACTCAACTATCACTCAACTACAACAACGAATTCAGAGTTTAACAACCACGGTCCACAGTAATGTGCACCTGTTAGCTTACCGGAGTTGCGTCACAAGCAGTATTTAGAACCAACGCGGTTTACATTTCCAAAGAAGCACGAATCTTCGCTTGGAAGTTTTATTTTAGTTAGATTGGGAACATCATGCTTAACAAGAAAACTTCCAACGGAACCGCATTCGCAATGAAGGCTACGTATTCTCTGAGGTCATTCGGAAAGATACCTGCCAGCCGAGGTCCAACTTGTACGCGGATGTATTCTACATACACCAGGGGATCTTCTCTGTGTTACGTGCTTATCAGCTTCTTACGAGGGACAGAGCAATTTCCAGAACTTAAATGTATCATTCTCTTCTCTGCTAATGGATCCTAATGGACTGAGCCCAGAAGGCAAGACACCAGGAACCAGTGTGTGTGTTATTGAACAAACCGGAGCGATACGAATAGCAGAAAACGTGTTGAGTCATTATTTTTCCATTTCTCGTGAGCATATGAAAAAAACAACCACAAAGTTGGGAAAGCGGTGACTGTTCGTGGGCAGCCGGTGTCTTTCATTGTTACCAGCGATTTGCTGCTTATCGGCGGCTAACTCAGAACTCCTCGAGTTTAGCGAACCCCGACGTTAACACATTTTAACACACAACGAAAAAATGTGTTAGATTTTAAAGATTTCTGCTCCGTGAACGTTTCAGATATGACTTGTATTAGTACATGGTTGTGAAATGTGTTAGTGGATAAGGTTCCATAAGTATTTGTTGACACTGGGATACTTGTTGTCACATCAACGCTGCGCAACGATGACTCACCGTTCGCGCAGCGGCTATTGACAATTAAATGATATGCTGCATTAGGCGGAGGATAAGTCGTTGTGTTCGGTTCGTTCACGCTTAGGAGATTCTTTTTAGCTTTCTGCAATACTGATTCTTTCATATGTAAGAATGAATCCTGATTCTTGGCGTTGCGTTGATGTCGAACCGGCCGCGCGCTTCACGGAGAAAATGTAGGGATTTTCGAACGTCCAGACCTTCAAGCTCGTATATGCTTGTCGATGGCTTTGTGGGTACAGAAATTGAGTCTTCACCAGTGTTGGTTAACAGAACGTCCTTCAGGATGACTTTTCACGCAGCCGAGTCCCTGGGGTCGGGTATATTGTTGTCAGTGGTGGTGAGTCTACCTCTTCCGTGTATTCCCATCAAATGTACATATTCTATTATTGCCATGGTGGTGTTCGTCCGTTACAATCATCAGATAAGTAAAGAGATGTTACTTTCACCAATTTTCATTTGAATAATAAAATAACACGCTGGAATAGGGTAATATTCACAGCTGCTTCTGGTGTGCTGGTTGTGAGCAGCGCAAGAAGCTCGATTTTCCCCAGAAGGCTCAAATCACTATGAATTCTAAGCTCGTCTATTTATATTTAATCCCTTCCACCTATTTCTAGTGCGATCTCAGTACTCGCGCAACTGTAGCACGCACTGTTCTATTCGGTTGTCGCATGTTCGTTTCGACGATGTTGCACACGATTCGTCAAACATTGCAGGCCGTCAGCCCGGTCTCCTTCGCTATCCCCTAACCCTGCTTCTATTACATAGAGTTGGAATGGGAGCTGATGGCCATTCCTGGAGATATCACGGCATTGCGCTAATTAAAGTTGCTTGCGTTGCTTCGCATATGTCACAGCATCGAGGATGACGTGCATTCGCGCATATGCTATTCGGAAGGCTCCCGGAGGCTACGATGGTTTTTGCCTTCTGTGTCCATGATCGTTTTTTTTCCAGCAACCATTTTTCAGAGACAAACCTTTGTGTTACCTAAATTTAAAGCCCATGAGCAATACCTACCTGCAATGAATGCTAACGAATAACATAGTGAATAACATTCTTGACGGATAAAGTAAACGATGCATTTCCGAGCCGGGCTGCCGCAGCTCGGCATTATAAACTTCATCCGCTGCATCATCTTCAAGTGGATCACCGTACGAATCTCCTTGGGAAACATGTTTCAGGAAGCATGGTTTTTATTGCTACAAACTCTAGTTGCGTAAGGTACACAACAATGCCTTGCAGTAAGGACTGACTTCCGGCTCGCTTATTTTGATAGCATTTAAGAGAAACCGACCGCATTATTTTCTACTTACTCTTATTATATGAACAACAAAATTATTAACATTAACGTGCCTGACAGTGGTTTTCCATGCTCATCGCTATTTTTTAAATGTCGTGTAAATAAGCGCTAGCAGCCCTACTTGCCACCGTTAATTTCCAGAAAATCGCAATGCACTAATCGATAGCAGCGAGGTCGATGGTGTAAGATAAAAGACACAAGGGAAAAACTCATATCTGTTTTGGTTATAGGCAGTACATTAGTATCATGTGGAATAGGCAAATTGCATATAAGCTGCATATATAACTAGAACTTTTTGACGATTCGCCGAAAGCTATAGCGACCTGCAGTAACCACTTGATATTGTAGCAGTTGCCTCAAAACTTCGCTTATAGATTTGTATTAGATTAATATTTTCACAGTGCACAGTTGCGTTGTTGTGTATTGGAGGCTGACCCATTGCAGATATCGCGAGAATGGTGCTGAATAATTGTCGCGCGTTCGTTTAATGCACAGTCCTCTGAATAGTGTTTTTGGATTAGGTATTGAGGTGTTCAATAACGAGCAGATTCACTGTATTTTGTTCATAAGGACTTGGTAATTCCTAAGGTAAATGCAACGATTTCTTTTGGGTCCTAAAAGGTTGTTATTCCTACGAACTCTAGTTGCGTGAGGTATTCAACACGTGAGGTATTCTTTTCAACGCTTAGTCCACTTCACATAGAAGCAACAGTAAAATGTGTGGTAAAGTAAGTCATTCTGCAAAATTCTTGCAACTCCAATCTGACCTAATTGAGCAATATTCTGAAATTAGTTCCTAGCCTGAAATGACATACTGAGAATCTCAGATTTACAATAGTCGCAGTGTATCAACTATTGAGTCCTAGCGTGTCTATCCAAACATTGTTCCATTGAGCATGTCACGTTCGGAAGCCTATCGGTGTCACCGAACTATCGCACGTTCGTTTGTGCCTTTATGTCTTTCTCTCGAAATATCAACGTTGATCTTTTGTTCAAAATTGTGCGTCTTTGTTACGTTTTCCAAGCAACATCTGCAACAAAAGCAGTGCACACGTTGAATCCATATTTTGAGCATTTACGCCGTTGAGATCATTGCATTATAGCGTACTTCCGGTGATTACAATGTCGCAAATTGCCAAAAACTTCCGTATCTTGCCGCTTGCGAAGTCAACACCAAATCGTGTTTGGTTGGAAAAGTCATGTGGAAAAATCCGCATTTTGCATCTCCTCTGATGGGCTGCAGTACATGCCAACTAGTTTTTGTTGGCTACCAGTATAGAGGTAGTGCTTTGTGCTGTTCAGCTGTTCCTCTCCTTAGCCTCCTTGCTGTATTCCAGATCGTCTACTAAGAAACATTCAGAGAATGTCCCATTGAACATTTGGTATGAGGAAGTAACTTAGATTCAGCGAATTGTCGCACGTTCGGCTCCCGTCCATGTCTCTTTAGCCGCGTAATTCACTTGTGTGCAGTTGCCCAAAAACTGTCGATTTCCTGCTTGCCGCGCATTAGCTGCAGTGGATCAGCGCCTCGAATAAGTATAGCTGAGTTAGAAGTTGGCGTTTGTTGTCGCCAGTTATCACGGCTTGTTTACGTCTGCACCGAAATGGGGTGCTGTGTTTTTCTCTGTCGTCGGCACCCAAGTGACGTGCATTTATGAAAAATCCGCTATGCTGAGCACAGGGACTGTCAGGAATCGATGTTACAAATGGAAATTCATATGGAAAAAATCGGCGTTTCGCAGAATACATCATTTTCCTTTAATGCAACCTACTATGTAGCTATAGAAAACGATTATCTCATTGGAAATCTTATTGATGTTCGCTATGGTGCTCCTGTGGTTTGGTTATTTGGTAACAGTCCAACGTCTGATGTGCCATATTAAAGCAGTATGCAGTTGCTTTGCCAAAGCGGTTCTCCTTCTTGATCTGTCGCATTTTTTACCTTGTTTTCGACTTCCAGTCAACCTCTACTTTCTCACTTTTACTGTGCAACTCACAGCATCGCAACGACCGCCTCAGCGTCCGAACGCCATAGCGATGCGTGCTTTGACATTTAACGCTCTCTCCTTCACGGCGTCCATTTGTTCAGCGCAACCTTGCTCAATTTTAACCATATTTGCATTTCCACAGAGTCAGGAAATTTTATTTCGTTCACCTGCGGACTTGCGGTTTCAATCAACGAGCGACAATGAAGAGGCGAAGTTCGGCCGCCAGAACGGCCGATTTGTCAGCTGGCAAAACGTGAGTTCCTATTGCCAATTGTAACAAAAATACGACTATGGATTTTACAGTCACCAAGAGACTCCTCCACCGAAAAGATCGAAGGGTGTGCGTCAGGAAGCGGCTTCGGATCGTCCTCAACGCCGTCAGAGACGACCTCCCGCACGACATTCTGACTATGTTATTCCCGGCTCCGCCAGGGGTCGCTATGACGAAGCTCCTCCGGCGCGGCCGGAGCCTGAGCTTCAGGAAGATGACGACGACGATGATGACGATGGACCTCCAAAGCTCGAGCCTCAGTTGCCGACTGAGATGCCGCCTTCTACTTCGAAGCGAGCGAAGTCGGCAGTGGAGCATAACGACGAAGAGAAGAACGAGCCGCAAAAGGATGTTCAAGAAGAGGACGAAGAAGTGGAGCATACTCCGACTGGAAGTCGACGAGGTCGTCCATCGAAAGGTAACTAAAGAGGAAGGGAATTTAAAGGACAGCTCAGTTTAGCTGATAAAATCTGCCTATTAGAAGGATTAATGATTGTTGAGTAGTTATTATTTTTCTGGGTAAGCAGTGTTATTCAAAATACTGATGGGTTTACAACACTAAGTTAGACAACAAGATGAAGCACAATATGTTCAACTAATGTCTTGCACCTAGTAGTTGGCATAATGGTCGGAGAAATGTTTCAGAGGCGAGAACCGCTTTCACATAGTGAGCACATGCAGTATTAGCTTTGTTTGTAATACAAGGCGTTTCACTCAGCTAAGCGCTAAAGTGGTAAACAACGTTGATAAACTGGCATCGGCGCAAAGTGATTATGTGACCAAATTTATTGATGTGATAGTGAATTACTCTGAGATAACGGGTGTCGTGGAAAAGCTCATATAGTGCACGTAAGCTTTACATTCTGTCTGAACATACGTCCTTAATTTCTATATAGCTTCATACCGCCATATTTTACAGAACGACTTGAGGATGTTATCCTCCGCATCTATGTCATCCTGATAGTGATTTTCTGTTCAACTACACTTAGAGCAAATGAAAATTGCAGGATGTAATTTCCATGATTACGCAATTACTAACAACGATTAGGAAGCAATTGTTTTCGTCCGCTAAAGGATTTTATTTCAGAATCTTAGAGGTCAATCCATATTCATACATATCTGCATTTAGGGAAAACGGGCTCTTTCATGTACTGCCAAGAATGCCCTTTCTCAACTCGCCACCGTGAACGCTACAGCAAGCACTGCAAGAACCACGAACGCACATCGGGATTCAAGTGTCCACTGTGCTCCTTTATGAGCACCTCGTCCGGATTCCTGAAGCGCCATTGTGACGGCCATGGAAAGGATTACAAGTGGCCGCCTGAATACGTTGCTGGCGATGAGTCCAAGAACAACTCGAAGGATGAGACCATGGAGGATGAGATGGAGGAGAATGAAGAGGGGTCTCCGGAAAGTCCGGAGCTAAACATCAAGCAGCGTCCGCGCCGTTCGGCTCCTGCGAAACTCAACACCGACTTCGTAGAAACGAACGACGACGACGACGAGCCTTCATTCGCATGCCCCGTTGAATCGTGCTCTTTTGCGAGCAACTTCAAGCGCTCGCTTAATCGGCACATTAAGAACAAGCACGATGAACTCCCGAATCATTCACTTGATCAGGAGACGCCTGCTTCGACGAAGCCGGACACACCACAGGAAACCCCACAACTGGATCCGGAACAGCCTACCTCCCTGAAGAAGTATGCTGACTTAGTGAAGTAAGTTCGTTTAGTTTTACAAAGTTAAACTGACCAAAGCGACAAGAAAAATCTTGCGGGGTTTGTGGAACAGTTGCAGTTATTGGTTAACTGCACAAAGAGTGGACGTTTTTGGGGAAATCGGCAGATGTCTATTGGCCAGCGCCGATCCACAAATGCTATCATACATTGACTTACGTCGTTGCACCATCTTCGTAGACCAGTTTCACTGGAAGATGGAAGTGTCTCATATTAAAAATTAACAACACAGCGCAAGAGTTTGCTATACTCCGCATGAAGTTAAGACCGTTACACTGCTTCTTTGATGCAAATAACATATTTGTGCATACACTTAATTGCTTCTGTTTGAAAGCGCATATTTTAACTATTGCCAAGGAACCTTCAATTTGTTTATCGGCATTGCCGAGAAGGTAGTAATTTCAACGAGCCCACGCTAGAACGTGCATGGAGAATATAGTTTTTCCTGCGTCCAGTTGAATAAGCAATCTTTAATTCCCCTTAATTCCATGATCAGACATTGTATTTAGACTTTCTGAGAAATAACTCACTTTCTGAGAATCGATGCGAATCGTTATTGTCTAAAAGGAATGAGTGTGAGTCATGGGATTTGGATTAAATGCCCCACGAAAAGTTGTCATAGATATGGCGCTATTAACTGCTTGTTTAATCATTTAGTCGCAGGGAGCCGGAGTGAAACTGCTTTAGTATACGTATAATGCGATTTCGTCATTTCAGGAAGCTAGAAGAAGCAGCTGAACCCAAGAGCCCGGCTTCACTGAAAGAAGAGTCGACCCAACCTAGCGACGCCAACAAAAAAACCTTCCGCTTGGACAAGTGTCCGTATTGCCCGTACGCTTCACGATTCAAGTGTGACGTGAAAGCCCACATTGAACTTCACCAGGGAAAGCGAGAGTTCGCCTGTAGCCGGTGCAGCTATAGTACTATTGTGCAACGCGCTTTGAAAAACCACATGGAGATGCACGACCGTCACGATCGAGAAACGGTTGGAGAGGTAAGTGTCAGTGATTATTCGTTCATAACAAACAACGCTTAGGCTGAATCGAAAGAACCGAAAAAGATTGCTGCCGTCCTCGAAGATCAAACGGATAAGGTGATCGGAAAAGTTTTTCTTGACAACGGTGGAATCCACCGATTTTACTGTGAAGTGTGCAAAACTAACGAGGCCTCTTATGAAATCTACGATGAGCATACAAGGTAGGATCACTCATACTTTTATAGACTTCAAAGCGACGTTCTTCTAGGCAGCACACAGACAACGAGGTGTTCTATTCCTGTCCCCAATGTGAGTTTCGGACTCAAGATGGACAACTTATCATCGATCATGCTGACAACCATCCTGAACCACCAGATCTTCCACCTGTATTGGTTAGAGCCGAGAACCCTGCGCCGAAACCTCTTCTGGAACCTCCCCGTGAACAACCGAAGCGCCGAGGGCGTCCTCGAAAGGAGGAAACTATTGCGAAGCAGGCGTTGCAAAAAGCTGAAAAGGAGAAAGAGAAAGCAGTGAAGGCGGAATGGAAGCCGCCTATGAGGAAGGGAAAGAAGGGAGACGGTAAGAAAGCGCACACAAATTTTTCTATGAAGAATCACAGCATAGTCTACCTTCTCGTTCGTTTCTGCGTAAAATGTTCATCTGTATGATTAGGAACGTCGGGCAATTGACGGGTTCGATCCCCACCTTTATGCTGGCAGGCATCACTGCTGAAACTGTTCTTATTATGATTTTTCGTTTTCCACGAGTATTAACTCATTATAGCATGGATTCACTTTTGTCATTTTCACATGTAGGCTGTTTCAGAACCCGTCATAAAGAAGTGCTCGCAGTGCCCTTTCCAATCGGAACAAGAGCCGCTCTACCAGCTCCATTTGGAAATGCACATTGGAAGACGTCCATTCAAATGTCCTGACTGCTCGTACAGTTGCTTCTCGCCCAGTGCTATCGAATCGCACAAACTGCTTCATTCTGGTGAACCTCCATTGAAACGTTCTCCGGATGCGCCACAGAAGAAGACCACAAATGGAGTGAAGAGTGGTTTTGAGTGTCGCCAATGTGATCACAAAGCAGCGGATTTCCGCGCATTTGAAGCTCACCACCAAGAGCATGCTCGAGAGATGCGCGAAAAAGTGGTGAAAATGACCGAACACTCGCGTGAGATCAGAGAGGCCAGAAAGAAGGAAGCTGAAATGAGAAAGCTGGCTGAACTGAACAAACCAACTGCTCAACCCGTGGGGGTCAAAAGACCCATAGTTCGACTGGTATGGCTTTTTTCAGTAGCTTTAACATCATTTTGTGTTTAGACATTTTCATGCGTGAAGTGTGCATTCAACAGCGTGCGAGCAGACACATACGCTCAACACCTGGAACGTCACGGAGACACAAGTCGCCCTCTGAAATGCTCCGTCTGTGACTTCCACGAAGACACACAACAGCTTATTACGACTCACGAACAAGAGCACCATGCCAAAGGGACCATCCCGAAGACGCACTGCTATCGTCATCCACAATTCCTCGCCGCCCCTGATGACATCAAATCAAAAGAAGATCTCTGGAACCAATTGCGCGATCTGAAAAAGCGCATTTTTTGCAAGAAGTGCGATTTCAACTGCTTTGATCTAAAGCAATTGGTAGAGCATTGCGAACAGGCGCACGTCGAAAGTGCAGAGGATCGCCAAGATCTTGAGGAACTGAAGTCGTCCATTGTTATTCGATCAAGTGTCAACATGGTTTAGATTGTCCAGAGGTCTCATCACAGCTAGTGAACTACTTGAGTTGTTATAGAATTGTTTAATCGCCCAACTTGATGAATTATGCTGATAAAATTATAGCTATTTTATTGCTGAATCAAGGCAAAAGAGAACAACACATGGATCATTCGAGATATGTTTGAACAATGTCTGAACAGACACTACACAAGGTTCACATAATGCTATCTTCCTAACTACATGCTGAAGCGAGGTGAAGCGGAACAGAACAAGCACAGTACATCATAACTCCATGAAAAGGTATCGGAGATTACCGAATGCATATATGTCACACTATCATCTTTCGAGATACAGTGTTCATCGGCCGGTAGATCAGATACGACGTGACAATATAGGCGCGGAAGAGATTGTCGATTGCATGATCACAAATCTTGTATTGAGAAGTCACGGAGAATCGGTATGATACCCGCGTATTAGGTCTCGCTTTGGCGCTGATCACTTTACCCGTCTAGTGCACACGTACGCAAGAAAGCTAGACAACAGAACGGCCTATGCTGATTGAACATGGGCACAAAATGCCCACTCAGATGTAGGCTGTGGATACTGTTAAGGAGAACCTTATGTGCACATATAGTGGTCATATAAATAGGATCACCATTACCGAAGTTTCTTGTCGATTTCTTTCGCGCTGTCCAGCAGAATTCTGGAACAAATGCGGAGGTGTTACTCATCTTTCCCTAGGTTTGGATCAGGTCAGCGTTGTTCTCAAGCCTTACGAACGTCGAGATCTATGCAGAGAATGCATTCTACAGCAACCCCAAACACACCTGCAAATTGGCGAAGAAGGCGCACGCTTGAATGCGTAGCACAATGGAAATTCAAAACTTACTGACAGCTGCATCTCATGTGGAACCGATGAAGCAACATGTTGACCTGTAAGATCAAAATGTGCCCTTCACATTTCTTTTGTTTTTCTTATCGTTTCCACGTGCGATGCGCTTCAATAAAATCCGTAGTGTTGCTGAAACGACCAACCAATCCTGATAAGCTATTGATCTCTAGTCGACTAGACACCTATATAAGTTAATCTGGGCCTGCGATCACGGTATCCACTCAGCAATGGAACATCTTCATATCTTCGGTCTTCTCTTATCCGTCGCCTTAGTCTCGTCGGCCCCTGTGGTCGGTAACGATATCATTGGTGGTACGGAGGCTGCCGATGGCCAGTGGCCGTGGCAAGTCTACCTTGTCGCCTACAATCCGACCACCGGTAGAGCAATGAGCTGTGGCGGATCCCTCCTTTCCAAAAGGCACATTGTCACCGCTGCCCACTGCACCTAGTAGGTTTTCATTCACGTAACCCTTGCTGTATGTATAGAATGTTGGTTTAGTGGAGTTGAACCACAAAATACTCGAACAATGCTGGGAAGTATCCAACTATACGACAACACCGAAAACAATCCGTTTGTGATCTACTTGGATGCGCGCCGAACGTGGATTCATCCTGAGTACAGAGACGGAGATCCATCCCTCCGGAACGACATTTCAATTATCGAGGTGCGTTTTTTGAACACATAATGCAAATCTTGATAATATGCCTCTCCCAGTGACACACATTCTTATTTCAGCTCAGCACAGATGTCGAATTTAACGACTACATCCAACCTATCAAAGTGCGCAGGAATGACACCGAACTTCTCGAGCTGGCTGCTGTTGTCACCGGTTGGGGTTTGACGTCGCGTGAGTGGAACATAAACTTGTATATTTTGTTTTTAAGTTTGTTTTAGTAACTACCGGAACTCTAGACTTAATGCAGACGCGCGTTCCGTTCATCGACCACAGCTATTGTAGGTAAGTGTCTACTAGAGCAATGAGGGTTTTCGAATCATGTTGTAACTGATCGGTTCTTCACTATGTTATAATTCCGTCATACTAAATTCTGACGTCTTTACTACAGGAGCCGGTGGCTAGAAATGTCCAAGAACCAAGCCACAATAGACGACACTCAAGTCTGCGCCGGCTCATATCATCATGGCACTGCTCCCGTAAGTGACTTTTCTGAATAGCTGCGAGCTGCATATTTTGTTGAAGGGCGACAGTGGTGGTCCTCTCGTTGTATACGCTCCGAACAACCAGTGGTATCTTGTGGGACTTACGTCCTTCGGCGACAACTCTGCCACTGGGCTCAACGACCAGTACACTTATCCAGGTACATTACTGTTGTGATTATACGGTTGCATAACCTTCACCACTTCAGGGGTTTACCTTCGGCTGTCAAAGTACTGCGACGACATTAACAGTGAGACTGATCTTCTTGCGATTTGCGTTTAACTTACAACATGTACATAAATAAACTTATTCTAGTTGCTTGCAGACATTGGTGTTCTGTAATGGAGTGCTGACAGAGCGGAGTTTGGTGTATGTATACTGAGGAATTGAGTTGTACATGAACAAAGATGGGAACTGAAAATGATCTTACGATCTAATAAACTTCAGCAATACACATTACGTAATCCCCGTGTCACAGAATCGTTACTCCGTCACATGGCACGTGTTCATGCATGGACTAACAATCAGGCTTCGCTTAGGCTCTGGTTTTGCCGTATATAACTGTTTCCGGAAGCGGTTTCCCAGAAACTATTTTTAGTTGTCGTCCGAAGCGATTTCGATCTGCCCGAATGAACGAACTGTACGCTTCGGCGTTCTTCTTGTATCGAATGCGGCTAAATTCATGCATTCATCGAGGCCATCGCTGTTCCACTGTGTCTCGCAGATTCTTCACGAACATCTGGAAACTTGTCGTCGAATTAGACCCAGCGCATTTTCTCGATCGCTTCTCATGCGCGGCAGAGATCTGCGGACGCCCCTTTCCTATGTTTCTTAAACTGTTTTGATTGTGCATGCGTAAATTTCCGCAAAAATAAATCAATACCTTGTATTTCATAGCTGCCCATTAACATAGTTTTCACTGGAGCACTTGCCACTGTAAACAACAGCTAAACAGGCAGCGTCACACATCTTGTTGTTGTCCGATCGAGCGGCCATCCTTCGCGCCTTCCCTCCCCCTTCTATGTGGGACCGGTGCCGTGCGCGATGCGAGAGCGCAAGCGCTTCTTTTTGCTTAGTTTTTTCACGAATCTGTGATTTGAAGATGCGAATCTCTTTGGATTCGCGTTAGAAATTCGATCGTCTTAGTTTTTTTGTGACTTACACAACTTTGTTTTATCACAACTACCACTGATTGCCCTGGGAAGCACACAACAGATGTTTGTTTACAAGTATATTTAGACACGGTCAATCACGGGGCATCGGTCCGTTAATACCGTTACATTTTTAGCCAGTGAAACGATATCCTGATCCCAGTGACGTTCACTATTGACGTAGAATATATACATCTTGTTTGAGCTGCGCAACCAACACTTGCACTTTCTATTGCGATGTTTTGCAAATTGCTATCAAGGACTTCCTACCCATATTACTCAACTTTGCTTTCGAGAAAATTATTACTGTTAGTTTAGCACTGGCCAGCCATGCAACACGACGCGCTTCGAAAAGCGAAATAAAACTTTTTCAAAGTAGAACTTTTTCAGCTTCATTCCATGGACCGACTGGGTAGTTATGCGAATCAGTCGAATCGAGATTGATGGATTTAAGTCATATGCTACCCGACAAGTAATCGAGGGTTTCGATCCACAGTTCAACGCTATAACTGGTCTCAATGGCTCGGGCAAGTCGAATATCCTAGACTCTATCTGCTTTGTGCTCGGGATCTCAAACCTAAGCCAAGTACGTGCATCTAGTCTTGCCGATCTCGTCTACAAACATGGTCAAGGGGGCATTACGAAGGCCACCGTAACCATCACGTTCGACAACACCAATCCTGATCTTCGTCCACTTGGTTATGAGGGTTGCAAAGAAATCGTCATTCGAAGACAGGTAAGATTTTGGCAACAATTATTGTAGGCGAGCGAAATTATCTTACTGGTTGTAATTTTTATAGTAGCTTCCCAAAATGGTCCGTGTCAGCACTGCTTTTGTAGGTTGTTGTCAATGGTCGCAACAATTACACGATCAATGGATTTCCTGCCACCAATCAGCGTGCTGCGGACCTCTTTCGCTCAGTTGGACTAAACATCAACAACCCTCACTTTTTGATCATGCAGGGAAGAATTACTAAAGTGCTGAACATGAAACCCATGGAGGTATGACCGTCTCTACTAAAAACATAATCCATTCGACGCCTATATATGTAGATTCTTGGTATGATCGAAGAGGCTGCGGGTGTTCGTCTCCTGGATGCAAAAAAGATGAACTGTCAAAAAACAATCGACAAGAAAGAAGCTACAATGGCGGAAATTCACCGTGTTATGACGCAGGATATTGAGCCGAAAATTAACATGCTAAAGGACGACAAAGCGAACTACTTGGAGTATGAGCGGCTTACCCGTGACAACGAGATCTTGCAGCGGAAAGTGATTGCAGCCGAATTCCTTCAATGTGAGGAGTCACAACGGGCGTATCTTGAGAAGAAGGAGCCTCTCCTTGAAGAGATCAACCAGTTACAAACTGACATTCAAACTAACAGGGGACGAATCGAGGAGATCTCTGCGCAGCGTCAAGAGCTTGAGGAAGAGCGAACCAAGATGCAGCAGCAGATCTTATCCGATCTGCAGAGCAAGGTGCAGGAGACTGCCAAGCACTACACAACGATGCAGGCAGAGAACAAGGATAAGTCCGACTATGTAAAAGCCATGGAAACGGCAATCATGCGTAAACGGAAGGACATCGATTCGGTATGCTTTCAGTATTTTACGAAGTTGGGTTATTAATCGTTTCTAGGACCGAACATATTTGGAAAAAAGGAAAGCAGAGTTGCAAAAGTTAGAGTCAAGTTTCGGTGATGAAGAGCAGAGGGGAAAAGAAGCTGAAGAAGCGGTGAATCTTGCGCGCAAAAAGATTGAGACGTTGGCCAAGGGCATGATGCTAAACGATGTGGGTCAGGCAGTCACGCTTGAGGGTCAACTAACAGCGACTCGCAGTGCAATTTCGGAAGCAAATACAAAGATTAAGATGACAGAGATGCGTCTGAAGCAAATCGAGCCGACGTTGAAGAAGAAACAGGCGGAACTAAAGGACTTTGCAGAGGACGAGCGACGAGGAAACGAGGAACTCATCAAGCTAGAAAAGAAGATGGCTGATGCACAGGTTGGATTACTTACTAAATAATCGGAGAAACGTGGGAGTTTAGAAATCGATTGAAAACATCAGTTACACAGAAGGCACATGGGAAAGGATTGACGAAGAGCGTCGACAACTGATGGACCAGAAACGGAAAATGCTACGGGAGCATGACGATCTGGCGAATAAATACGAAAGATTTCTTGCGCCTAACTACAAGAATCCTCAGCGGAACTTTGATCGCACTCTGGTGAAGGGTACAATTGCGGCCAACATCAGAATAAAGGAACACAAATACATGGTCGCTTTAGAAGTGGTCGCTGGTGGAGCTGTAAGAGATTTCCTACAGTTATTAAATCTGAATGTACTCGTCTAGCTTGGAAACATAATTGTTCAACATCCGCACGTCGGTCGTGATCTCCTGCACAACAAGTGTTTCAATCAACGTGTCACGTTCATCCCGCTGGAGCAACTCACATTTAGTGAGCTCAGTGAGGAGAAAATAAAGTTCGCCAAGGAACTGGTTGGCGACGACAACGTGCAGCCGGCCTTGGAGCTTCTGGATTATGACCCTGTACTTACGCCAGCAATCAAGAAGATCTTTGCGAACACTTTCGTTTGCAGTACCATGGACAGCGCCAACAAACTCGCATTTCACCCACAGCTCATGACCCGTTGTGTGACGCTGGGTGGTGAAGACTACAGATCCACCGGGCAGCTTACCGGTGGCGCTCGATCGGCACGAAGCACCGTTCTTCCTGGCATAGCAAATTATCGTGATCTAAAGGAGAGGCTGAATGGAATTGATGCTCAGTGTCAGCAAGTCGATGTGCAGCTACGTGAAGCGGCAACTGAACAGAAGAAGTTCAGTCAAGCAAAAGAGGTCCTCACAACGGTGCAGAGCCGCCTAGAGAGTCTACAGGAACGTCTGCAAACGAGTCGCGTCCAAATGCTTCGCAATGATATTGAGCAACTGGAGCAAGAGATTCCATTGTGCCGGCAAGAATGCGACGAAGCTAAGAGCCGCATAGCGGAGCTGAAGGAGAAGGTCAAAGACTTGGAGCTGAACAAAAAGAACGAAAAGGAGTACCGCGAAAAGCAGAAGAAAATAGCCCAGAAAGAGCTGCAAGACGCCGAAAAAGCCTTCACAAAAATGCGAGATGCCTATGAAGATGCTCAAAATCAACTCAGCATCGTGAGGTTCGTTATTCACTGCGTTGAAAACCACGCAAATAGCGAAACCGCTCATTTTCATATTTGCATGTTTTCTAGAGGCGAAATAGAACAACTTGGCGGCGAATTGGCGGCCAGTGATACGGAGCTTGCTAAAATGGACGAGCAGTTGATCGACTCAAGGGCTGATTTTGAGCAGTTTGCGCAGGAGCTGGATGAAGCGAAGGTATAGTCAAATCTAGTCAAAGTGCTATGAACGTTTTAGAAATCGGAAGCGGCAGCCAGACAGGAGCATGAAGTGGTACTTTTGGGAGTACGCGAGATGGAAGCCAAGTTGCGGAGAATCACGAAGGAGGCTGATTCGTTGCAAAAATCAACTTTTGAATTAGGACAGAAGAAGGAAGCTCTCGAGGATGAAGTGAAGGATATGTTGCATCAGGCTGATCAATGGGGCAAAAGAGTAAGTGAATATAGCGTTTTTATCAACATAAAAGATCACATCTAGGGCGTGGCTTTGGAGAGAAAGCACACATGGATCACTGAAGATAAGGCACTCTTCGGTCGTGCGGAAACTCCCTACGATTTTGAAGGCCTCTCATATAGGGAGCTTAGGGAAGACTACGACAGGCGCCAAGATCGAATAGAGTGCTTGAGGAAGATCGTGAAGCCTTCTTCGATGCAGACCCTGAACATGGCCGAAGAACAGCACGCCATGCTCCAGAAGCAAGTGGATGCGATTCGGCGTGATCGCGAGAAACTTCGTAAAGCTCTTGAAACTATGGATACGAGGAAGGAAAACGAAATTCTGAGAGCTCATCGCCAAGTGAATAAGGTTTATTAATTATTTAAAAGCCCATGGTAATTTGACTATCCTAGGACTTTGGAGAAATTTACAAGTCACTTCTGCCTGGTGCTGAGGCCAAGTTGGAACCTCCCATGGGATATAAGAATGCTCTTGGCGGTCTGGAGGTGAAGGTTGGCTTCAACGGTAAATGGAAAGAGTCTCTGCAGGAATTGTCCGGAGGTGAGTGCGAATTTTGCAACAGTCAATTTAAAACACACAAATATCGACGATGATTTGCTAATACGACGGCATAACATTGGCAGCCTGTGGCTTATGAGTAATTTAGCTGTTTTTAGGTCAACGCTCGCTGATCGCCCTAGCACTGGTTTTGGCCATGCTGAAGTTCAGTCCTGCGCCTCTGTACATTCTCGACGAAGTCGATGCTGCCCTTGACATATCGCATACACAAAATATCGGTCACATGATCAAGGAACACTTCAGTCAGTCACAGGTTTTTATAGCTTTACAAACACTGTTTAATATGTTTTATGTTTCAGTTCGTTGTCGTATCACTTAAAGAAGGAATGTTCAATCACGCCAATGTGCTTTTTAGGACCAAGTTTGTCGACGGAACCTCGACAGTTGCACGAACAACAAACATTGATAGGTGAACTGCATCGTTCTGTTCATATATATCTCATTTGTCCCGGTATCTCACACTCATGTTTCCTCTCTCGGTCTCATACATGTATAGTCATTAGGTTTTACACGAAAATAAATCATTATGTACACCATACCAAAAGAAAGTAGTACCTTATTTTACTCTAAATATCTCTTTGTACTTACTAGTGTCAGCAATTCACAGAAAAGACAGTTGGAGGAGATGGCTCTTGAGATGTGTTTTCTGGCAAACTGAAATGCAAAACTGAAATCTTAAGTTGCAAACTGAAACTATAGTGCGCCATGTTTCAGGATTCCAGTTACAGCTGCTTGCCTGTCATGATAAGCATAGGATAAAGTCGCACTACTTCAGAGACAAATTTTATGACACAAACCGGTTTACAACATCAGTGATGTTTAAATGCTCTATTCACCTATAATTTCGTCAAGGCGCTTCCGGATGTAGAGAACAAGGGAAGCACGAAGTTCAGGTGGAATGTTTTCGATAGCAGGGCGGTGCAGCTCGTTGCGGATGTCGTCGACGGACACGTTTTTCAGTCCCTAGAATAGTTCAGTTTTTAATGGGCTACAGATGAGTTATTTTTCAGATTTTGCAATGCTAAAAAATTCAGAAGTTTAGTCGTCAATGACAGTCAGCTTAAAGTCGCTTACTATCTACAAAATCATAAATGTGTACTATACATCGACTCACATGTTTGCGCACAAATTCCCGAGTGAGATCGCTAAGCATGTCCTCCCATCCAGAGTCAATGAGGATCTGTTCGATCTCCTTTTGCAGCTGATCGATATGGCCGCCGTTTTGCAAGATGTCAAAGAGCTCATCGTAGCTCGGTATGAACCCGATCCTCTCTCTGAGTGTTTTGTGCTGCTCGAAGTCTTCGATGTATTGTGTACCATCCTCGTGCAAATCCTCAGTGTCAATAATAATCGGCGATTCTGGGCGTTCAACGCCTTCCTCTTCATCTTCCTCAGCTAAAAAAATTAGAAATTAGGATGACACAGTAACATCAAAGGCTTGATGCTGACAGAATAAAATTAATGTTACAAACAAAGCATTGTCAACAAAATGCCACAAAATTGCTTATACCTGACTCTGTGTAATGCTCGGATCAAACGGCGTACCCTTACTGCAGAAATAGCCCATTATCGTTTGAAGGCTTACCTTCTTCCTGTGCTGCAAAAGCGGCTTTCTTCATTCTGTTGAAATTCTTGAAGTCTTCGATTAGTTTCTTGTAATTGTTGAACGCTTCCTCGGGCCACCACGCTGGTCTTACGAAGTCTATCTTACTTTTGTTTACTTGTATGAGCAATGATTCTAACCTGGATGGGAAGATGGCAGGAAGCGTTGAGTTGGCATAGGCTCAACATAAACTTGTCGTGCCGGCGGTGGAGTGGATGCATCTTGCTCGCCGGAAGCTTCCGGGCTGCGTCCGATAACGTCGACATCCTCTTCAATCGGAGCATGCTCCTCTTGAGGTTGTTCCATCTCAACATCATCAACCTCCATCTCGCACTCTTCTGCCTCCTCTGCCTCCTGTGTTATCGTTCGTGCTAGATAGTCATCCCATGGATCTTTGCGTCCTTCGTCCTTCTTGGCCCATGGAGGTGTCCTGTGTGGAGGCGTCGAGCGCTTTCGGCGCGATGGGCCTGGCGCATCTGTCTGTTCGACGGATTCCGCCATTTGTGCCCGGTAGTCATTCAAAAGCTCGCTCTGTGCTTCCATCACATCGGATTCTCTCGTTCGTGCCGGATAGTCACCCCATGGATCTATGAATGTTTCGTCCTTCTTCGCCCAAGGTGGAGTCTCGTCTCCAGGCGAGCCCAATTCACGACGAGGTGGAGCAACCGGAGCTTCCCGGCCGGCCAGCTCCCTGTCGATATTCTCCCTCGTTGGTGATGTCCAACCACTACAACATAATGATGAACAAATAAGTGATTGAGTTTGAGGTGATTTACGTTCCAAACGGTTGGGTCGACAGTTGCGCACTTCCCCTGTTCGATAATAACGATGGGCCAGGTGCATCCATATTGACAGCGGATTCTGTTGTTCGCGCTGGATAGTCACCCCACGGATCTATGAATGTTTCATCCTTCTTCGCCCATGGAGGAGTCTCGTTTCCAGGCGACCCCAGTACACGGCGAGGTGGCGCTGGTGGAGGCTCTCCGCCAGCCAGCGCCAGCTCCCTGTCGATGTTTTCTCTCGTCGGCGAACTCAAACCACTGTAGCACAATAAGTATATAATAAATGTTCTATAATTTTATAAATTCTCACATTTTAAAGCGTCGACGTGACGATTGTGAACCCGTATTCTTGACACCTGATGACGAAGGACCCGGTACATCGCTTTTCTCGCTCGATTCCTTTGCGCGTTTCGGGTAGTCGCCCCATGGATCGATGAATGATTCATCCTTTTTCGCCCACGGTGGAGTCTTGCCTCCTGGCGACCCAAGTTCACGAGGCCTCGACGGACCTGGAGCATCCCTGCCAGCCAGCTCCCTATCGACGTTTTCCCTCGTTGGTGAAGGCCAACTTCTGTAATTTCATGATAGATAAACGAATGGTGTGAGAATTAGAGGAGATTTACGTTTTATATCGCCGCGCCGGTAAATGTGTGTCCGCATCACCAGTGTCCGATGTTCGGCGAGCTCTTCGCCGTCGATCGGACATCACGCGAAACGAACGAAGGCAGTGTTAGGAACTGAAACGAACGTTTACTTTCATTTAGGATTTCAAACACACATCTAATAAGTAATCGTCAAGAGTACGCGTCAAAAACACAAAGTGAGGTGCGAAAGCGGATCGATTGACGCGCGGCCAAAAGCGGTGTTCGGTCCTGACGAGAGGGTGATGAGGGACGGCCACAGTGGGATACGGCAGACCGACATTTGGCGCGCTACTAACACGTTTTGAATAAGCGCCAGGAATTTTGACGTTCACAAAGACGGGTCACTGAAATGAAAAAATTAGCCCGATGCGGGGCTCGAACCCGCGACAGCCAGATTAAGAGTCTGGTGCTCTACCGACTGAGCTAACCGGGCGTCTGAAGGAGGTGGTGACAGAAAGTTGATAACGATAACATCAGGCTATGTTTTTATGTTCAACAAAGATCGAACTGTTTTGGACTTGAAGAAACGGTGAAAGGATGGACGCTGCTGTTACAATCATCAACTGTTCGCCTTGATCAGTCGTCGACGCCCGGTTAGCTCAGTCGGTAGAGCACCAGACTCTTAATCTGGCTGTCGCGGGTTCGAGCCCCGCATCGGGCTAATCTTTTCCTTTTGAAAGTAGCACATCCACATTATGATACCTAGCAAAAAGGGGAAATAAAAGCATTTTTACAAGAGCGAAAGATAAGTTCATGTTACAGAAATGAATTAAACGAATTATTTAAGGAGGCAGATGAGAGGTTGGTAGATGTGGTATTTAAACCAGGCTTAGACGGTCGCTATGGTTGCTATGGATACAGAAACGAACGCAGATGACCGTCATTACCTCATTTCTTAACAGGGCCGGTTTCGGTACAAGTCTTTTGGCGCTCAAACATTACATGAACAGTTTTGGTACTTCTTCATCTGAGCCTGCTTTACAACTATCTTGTTGAAGGGTGGCCAATAATCATGAGGAAGATAGTAGTACATTATTAGCAATGCAGCACTCTTCACACTCCCCGTTTGGTTGCTGTTTATCGAACACTGTCAAGACCCACGAACTCTCGCGGCACGAAATTTTAATACCTATGTGTATAATCATATACAATAGGTAAGTAAGTGTCGAAGGTCTTCTTACTATCAATTCAATTTAATAACAAATCTGTTTAGGCCGTACCCGCTGCATGGAAAGAATGGCACGTGAAGAATGTCCCGCTCGGAACCGTCCTCGCGATTTTTCTCATTCCCCAATTGTGAATCACATGATCGATTTGATGCTTGTAATGCTCTGGGAAATAAAAGCATTTTTGTTTATTACTTCCACATAATTTTGATGAAAAGTTGAATTACTTATTGCCTATACTTATCTGTGCAAAGCAGTAGTTTCAAGGCTGTTCTCTTAATATTGGTGTTCATGCTAGGGATAGCAGTCGTGACACAAAAGTAAAAACACAAAAGACAGCTATCAAATGTTGGTTCTCTTGTCAAATCAATAACACTATAAACAAAAGCCGAAAAAAGCCATTCACATATGCAAAAAAAGATGAAATTCACAGCTTCGCGCATAAGATGAAGGATTACAACATCATTCTACACACGAATGGTAAATAAAAAAGCTTTGTCGTTATATACAGCAACATGCGCGAACACACATATGAGTTAGCTCGCATCGTTTGTGGCATCATTAGAAAAATTAGCCCGATGCGGGGCTCGAACGCGCGACAGCCAGATTAAGAGTCTGGTGCTCTACCGACTGAGCTAACCGGGCGTCATCAATAGTCATTGACAGAATGTTAATCATTGTATCTTCAACGCGTCTGCTCATCTTTCCTTTTTTTTGAGGTCAAGACTTTCTCAATTTTCGTTAATCCAAGACGACCTCGTTGCTGTTGAAAGCAGAAATAGGAAAATCAGTCAGATATGGTTTTTAGAGGCAGTGATCAATTTATTGCCACACCTGATGATAGACGCCCGGTTAGCTCAGTCGGTAGAGCACCAGACTCTTAATCTGGCTGTCGCGGGTTCGAGCCCCGCATCGGGCTAATCTTTTTCCTTTGGAGAAATTGTTTTCGAGGCAATGCTAATCTGACATCCTACCCTATTCTGAGTAACTAGTCACTTACACACCACTGCTTTTGAGGAAGGCGGGAGATAACACACTTCACTCATTCCAACAGCGGTTGGAATCACTGCCGCCGTTCCTCTTCCTCCTCCTCGCGGAGAGACAGAGCGCCGCCTTTGGCTGTGCGTTAGTCGATCCGCGTCCACATTCCGCTCTCCCCGTCTACGGCGCGTGTTCGCACCCTCTTTAGAATACAACACATTTTTTCCTTAGTCGATTTCATTCGTCGCCAAGCCAAGCCATGCCTGGTCGTCAGCGTTCTACTCGTTCTGCGGCTTCCGCTAAGGAAGCCGAACCCAAACCTCCACGGGCGCAAAAGTACGTTGTTCACATAGTAAATTTATCCGATGAATTGCTGTAGCAAACGAGCACCGCGTAAGAAAGAACCTGACGAGAAGCTGAGGAATCAGGCGCCGGGGCCGTCATCGAGGACTAGGCGGGCGAAGCCCCAAGGTGAGACGTTTCATTGAGTCAGATTAAACGCAGGAAATATAGATGCCAGGAGTGACCGCACCGCGGACGACGGTGCGGGCGTGTTGGAACAACCTGTAGTGGCAGAAGTGGCCGACAATAGTGCATCTTCCGGTGGAGCTCCAGCCGAAGCGAACTCACCCGCTCCCGCTCCATTTGTTCGTCTTTCCTATGCTGAACTGTACGATATGATGGAGAGACGGGGCCATCTCCACGATCACACTAGGAGAGTTGAGCGACTAGTAGACCAGGAGATGGAAGAGAGAACGAGTGTTCTTGTTCAGCAATACATTCGGAATCACGTACGTAAAATTTTTCTTTTGCTGCTCATATTGGCACCACATGCGAGTTACAATCTCGCCTTTAATTGTACAACTTTTCAGGGCTGCAATAACATCAACTATGAGCAACTACGTAGAGAGGTTATGGAGCCCGTCGTAAACGCCATCTCTGACTCCCTCCGTGAGACCATGTTTGAAGAAACCCGGCAACACATCATCCGAATCATTGGTAATGACCCGGAGTCGATGGAGCGCTTTCTGCAAGGAAATTTGCCGTGACGTTTGGGAAGATGTTCAGTTTGCAGCATATCGGTGTGACAATAAAGAAATAACGCTTTAAAAGAAATAACCCAAAGGATCAGTTGTGCACGTTTCGTATAAAAGCAAATTCATTTATATAGATGGAGACAAGAGACCACAAGAATTAAGAACACAGAAAGAATGATCATTTCCGCTTGTTAGTCGTAATTTGAGCGTTGTCGTAGTCAACTAACGCGAAGTGCCACTCATATTCGGCACTAACTGGGCACGTGACAACGTGATTACCATCGCCCATCCAGTTGATAAAACGAACGGTTTCTTCAGCAATGCGAGTGCTAATTCCGTTGGTTCTGATTACAATGGTAACCTCCGGTTGGCAGCCATGCCGAATTCTGCTCGTCCACGCACGTTTCAATTCCTCGACCAGATTTCTTTGCTGGGGAAAGCTAGGGCCTGGGTTGCGGGCGTTAACAAAGCGGAGCACTCGCACATTAACATTTTCAATGATTCCGATCATATCGTTCAAATCGAAAGCATCAGTTTCCAGAGTGCTGAGACGGTTGAAGTTTTCATGCGGCAGCTGTTTGAAGTACGATTGTATGGCAGGAGAACATCTAAGAATCACTGTCGATGCTCGTTTAAGGAAGTTAGCCGCAAGCTTATCCATGGCGGCCGTGCGATGATGAATGTCATGGAACACTACTCTTGGAGCCGCGTCCCATTGAAAACCGTTGATAAAATCTTGTAGTTCTTTGCGTTGCACTTCGTCGTTCAGGTCAATCAGTCGAACCTCGTCATTCCTGAACGCGATCTGCATAAAGTGAAAATCTACAATAACGCTCCTATCATTGTTCGGAAACTCTAATGGAGTTAGTTGAGCGGGAGACAACAATAGATCACTGCTCCACAAGTCATATAAACATTGGACGTGGTTTTCTTGTTTCTCATCAAAATTGACAGCCACAGTGAGAAACTCACGTGCCTTAAATCGTTCCGCCACCTTTCCCCACACTCCGGTTAGCTTCACAGCATTAGTGTAGAAGTATCTCCGTAGATTTTCCATTTCGGCCATCGTGTCAGATCGGTGTGCACGAGGACGCCCGTGTACGAAGTCGCCGTATGAGTAGTGAATATCGTGCGCGATCTCACAAGGACGTTCAAGCAGCCTCTTGATTTTGCTGACGTGAACTAAGTCGTATACTAATTCCATGAACTTAACGGGAACGGTGTTCATGGTGAGCGACACTATCGTGGCGGATGCAACAGCAGAGTAAATGCGATCGATTGATCAATTATGTCTCAATTGGGAAGGTGTGAAATGGGAGGCACAGAACACGCGTATACTGAGCCACGCCTTATCACCACAGTCTCTCAGTCTCCTGTTGGCCAGCGTTGTTACCTACAGTATGGGCCATAAAGATAGCCTCACCTAGTGTTTTTCCGGTTTCTGGCTTTGTTGTGACTTTAATTACAAAAGCTGTACATCATTCGAAAGAGCGTCGAAAATGATGACGGACAGCTTGCATTCCGAAATCAGTCGGCGAAAAATTTTGAAATTTTTAGAAACAAAATAAAAAAGTCATTTCAAACTTTAGAACCATACCTTTCAAAAGGCAAAAAGTAAATGACAAAAAAGCGTCCTGGAAGAATTGCTTTGTTTTGAGAAGCTGTACCATGAAATCAGGAGAAGATTGTGCCTAGGGGTTATTTTGCTCGGTCTACAACGTGGTGTCATTTAAAAAGACCGGAAAGCCGGTATTTCACATCGTTTCGGGACCCATTTAAGAGTGCTCGATAAGTTGCGGTTCTAAGTTTTGAAGGCGAAAAGGTCCTCAAAGGTACTTATTTCGACTCATTTCACCCTCTAGGTTATTTTTAATGGAGAAAAAGATGATTCACGTTATTTACACGTTTTATTTGGTCACTTTTCAATGAAAATTCCCAAGTTTTTAGTTGTCTGGAACTGCTATTACAAATTTAAAAGTTTTGACATCCCAAAGCACCTGGGCATTGTCCAAACTACACTTAGATCCGCTAAATATCAATTCTTAATGTTATTTACTGCACCACGTGTTGCATTGTTCATTTATGTTGCACAAAACGGGTTTTACACAGGGTGAGGCTATCAATATGGCCCGTTGATATTGGACACTTTTTTATTTTGTTTCTAAAAATTTCAAAATTTTTCGCCGACTGATTTCGGAATGCAAGCTGTCCGTCATCATTTTCGACGCTCTTTCGAATGATGTACAGCTTTTGTAATCAAAGTCACAACAAAGCCAGAAACCGGAAAAACACTAGGTGAGGCTATCTTTATGGCCCATACTGTATATACCTGATGGCCCGATTCAAAGAGACTAAGACTTGTTATAGAGATACCCTAGTTATTCGTTTCACAATAATGAATGTTTATTGCGTATACCGAACACAAGTAGCTTATACAGTATACAGTGAAGATGGCACATTCTTAGACATTACAGTAAATGGCTTCGCTGGTAAAAAGATATTACTTCCGTTTGAAGGTTGTGATTTGAGCGTTGTCGTAGTCAACTAACGAGAAGTCCCATTCATATTCAGCACTTACTGGGTACCTGACAACATAATTGCCATTTTCCACGCAATCGCTCAAGCTGACAGTTTCTTCAGCAATACGGAAGCTGATTCCCTTATTGATAATTTCAATTGCAATCTGCGGACAGTAGCCTTGCTGCACTCTACTTCTCCACGCATGTGATAAAGCGTCCACCATATGTTCTTCAGGTAGATTCATGCCCTTGCTTTTGGCAACACCAAAGCGGAACTTCTCAACGTTCACCTTTTCGATCGTTTCCGTGATGTCACAGAGGTCCTCGATTTCCGTTTCGAGCGCAGTTCCGGGGTTGAAGTTGGTACGTGGCAGATTCCTGAGGTAGGACAACATAAAGGAAGAGTTGCGGAGAATGATCGTAGACGTGTTATTCAGAACGCGAGACATGAGACGTTCCATGACAATCGAGCAATGCGTGATTGTGTAGAAGACCATGCGCGGGACAGCGTTCCACTGAAAACTATTGAGAAAATCTTCGAGCTTTTTGTTTTGTTCTTCGTTTCTCAGGTCAAAAGCTGCGATCCTATCTTGACTGAACAAACCAGGACACTGTGCAAAGTGGAACTCCACAAGCACCTTGTTTTTCAGAGTGGAAAGAATATTTCCTCGTTGCAAGGGCACGTATCCTGTCACAGCTGGAGATACTCCGCGGTTCCACAATCTGTAAAAACAGTGAACGTGATGTTCGCTGTCGGGATTAAAATACATTGCCACAGAGATGAATGTGCGTGAAATGCAGTTCTTAGCCACGATCTGCCAATTCCCAGTCAGCTTCAGCGCTTGTACACACTCTAGATTTTCTTCAGATACATTGCAAAAGTCGTCATCATCAATCTGGTCCGCCAATCCATGGTCAACTGGATCAACTCGGTCATGGACATAACGCACCGCAACTTGGCTGTCGGTAGGGGAACAGGGCTTCCGTTTGATGCTGCCAATCTGAAGCACATCGAGCACGGCTTCGATAAACGCTACGGGAACGGTGTCCATGCTGATGGGATACGTAGACTACTCACGTGAACGCACGAGCAAACTGATTTGTTAATCGATTGGCTTCAAAGGCATGTGATGTGTGAAACACGAAGCGTCGCTTTACGCAGCATGCGCGGGATAATCGCATGCGCGGCAAACCCTCTGAATATCATGCTAAATACTAATGTAGAAGATGCATGGAACATCTTTTTAAGGACACTTCAACGTTTTTTAATTGGAGGGTTATTGGAATTTGTCCAAGGGAAAACCGAGCGATTGTTCAAGGGTACAGAAGACGCCAATGGAGTATCGAAAACGGACGTTTCATGCGCCCGGCTAGATCTCCCATCGAGTGGGTCGTTTGCGTATGGGAAAACTCTGTTGAATGCGACACCGCTCGATGAGTCTTTCTCTTGATTGACATGTAATAGCGAGTTCTTCTAGAAAATTAAAAAAAAGCGTTTCGGATCCCAGTTCTGGGCTTAATTTTGTTGTTGTTTGTTGTTTCCATAAAATTCGTTTGTTACTTCATGTGGGTCTTTCATTTGTGCCCCCAGCGATCGGTCGGGTCGTCCACTCGCTCTCTCTCTGAGGCTGTCTGAGCCGATTGAGTTGAGTGAGCGGTCGTTCTCGGCCGTCGCTGTTGGCGCAATGATCGCCCCGGCTCCCAGAAGGCCTGGAACACCAGGGAGCCGTAGTTCCACCGTCTCGCAAAGAAGCCCGTCATGACTGCCCGACTCTACCCGCGCTGCCAGAGAAGCCAGAAGAAGTGCTGTAACTCCGAAGTCCGCGCCGCCAGCCGAACTGAAGATGACTCTCCGCTCCGTTGGCTCTACTCCACCGCTATTCCACTTCCGGAATCAGCTCTTCACGACTTCGATGCCCGCGCAAACTAATGGGAACGCTACATTCTATTCGGATTCGTCTGCTCCACCGAAATCAGAAGAAAGTCAGCGACCACGGTGTGACTATGTTCTTCTTTGTGCATTTATGAGACGTCCTGCACGGCGTAAGCCGTTGATTCGGGAAGATAAATCGTGTAAATCGTGTAAAATCGTGTTACTTCATGTTCTACGAAGCGAAAAAGGGAGGTGCGGGTACGATAAAGGTGATGCTTGTAACTCAGATACAGAGTTAGCCCGATGATTTAGCAAGTTAGCAAGATCATGATGTTCGTAGTTCCCTTGCAGTTAAGGAATATGCAGCTCAATGGCTAGCGGTTCTTGCATGTGAACCGCTTGAGGAAGGGGCGCGTGGCGCGGAGCTTGAGATGGCCGGCAACCATCAAGACGACGGAGGTCTCGGCGAAGGAGAGGTAGTTGACAAGAACGTAAATGTCGGAGCTGATGAACACGGCGACGGAGAGGAGGGCGAGGAATAGAATCGGCTTCAAGAAGCGCACTTTGGTCATGGTGAGCAGCTCGGGAAGCGCTGGCTCCGGCGAAGAAAGATACAGAGGAGAAGAGGATGCCATCGAGGGAGCCGAGGAAGAAGTGGGCGACGAGCAGCGGCATCAGGGGTCGCAGCTCGGCGAACGTCTTCGCCATGGCGTCTAACTCGATCTGTTTTTCGGTGTAATGCAAAGCGAAACGCCTAGGAATCGTAAAGTAACGTCGTACAACATGAACAGTTATTATCAACATTCGTCATAGGAAAACATTAATCAAAGCTTGGCTCTTTTGAGAACAGTAAACTCCACAGTATATCTATCATACAGGTGAACATCCAGTGTGTAGTTAGTGCTCAAATCGACTCTAACAATGAAACGTTTGTCCTTTTCAACGGCGTACATCAAAGTTTCGGCGACGATCTTCGATGCTATCTCGTGTTTGCTCCGCAAAGTTAGAGAAATCTCCGGATTCAGCCGTTTTCGTATCCGCTGTCTGCAAGCGTTTCCTATCGATTTTAAGAAACAGTCCTCACTGAATCGGTCGCTCGTAGATAGGTTAAATGTTCGAACGTTCAAGCGTCGTAGCGAGTCCGCGATGTCGCGGACAGAAATCTGATCGTTTTGTAATCGGCTGTATCGGTTATATGCATCCTTATCCAACCTCTTCAGCTTCTCCATTATGCATGGAGAATTGGCGAGCACGATGCTCGAGGCTTGCTTGAAAATAGGTTGATTCTTAATGAGGTTATCGAGGAAAGTGGAGCAATTCGGAATATCATGAAAATAGATAGCAGGATAGTTCTTCCAGCTTAGCTTTTCGAAAAACTTGTTCAGCTTTTCAACATGCGAAGCATTGTTGAAGTGAACAACTTCGTTGGCATTATCAGTGAACGGAGTGTCGGCAGTACGAATATGAAAGTTAAGCACATAATATTTTTTGTTGGTAGCATATTTGTGAATTAACGGAGAGTAGCCATTACGAGTTTGTCGGTCACTTTTCCCGTAGATTTTATACATGCAATGAACAGAGTTAGGGCGAGCGTTTGAAGTAGTGAGGTTTACGGATATGAAGTAGGTCTTACGATAGAAATTCGAAGCTACTTGACCCCACGGACTCGCTACTTGCCCAAATCCCATCTCATTAAGGTCTAGATCCTGATCAAGACGTTCGCCAACGCGCCGTCTGAAACGATGGTTCCGATGCTCGTCGCCCTGAATGTCTATGATCATAGCAATATCTAGGGGGTCGTCTAGGCTTTTTGTTGTGGAAAATCTGTTGATTTTCTCCACGTGAATAAGACATAGAACGGATTCAATGAACGTAACGGGAACGTCGTCCATGGTAGCGTGCAGTTGGTGCATAGCTCATCGATTTTGCTGATCTTTATGCTTCATTATAATGTGCGAATATCGCATCAGACAAAGTGATCAATGTGACGATTTCGAAAAATTCCTTTTTGTTCTTAAAATGTGCGAAAGGTGATGCTAACCAACCAATGTGTTAATATTTTATCGGTGTAGCAAGCACAATGCTTAGACTTCACGAGTTCAGGTTCTTCAGCAAACCCAGTTAGCGCAACAAGACAGCACTGTCTAGGAGGATAATGGGCATTCTTTACTTTCTTAATTTTCAGATCTTTTTAGACGGTGCCCATTTTAAGAGCTGCACTACTTTGTTTATCGTCGTTCTTCTTGTTGTTTAATATACGTTATCTTTAGAGCTTATGGGAATCCTTAGCACCCTTCTACGTTTTTGATATCATTTGGACCAGACCTCTTACGTTCACGATATCCAATACATCATATTTATAGCTTTCCATTAAATGTTCTTGAAGCAACACGGCAAACAGACACCTGCAACGATGGCCGTCCTCCGTCATTTTCGTAGCTGTCTCAGCGTCGGATCGCCTCAACCTCCTCCATATTTGTAAACGCTCATCGTCGAGCACCACTCAAACAGCACCCATCATGAGCGCTCATGATCGAACACCGAAGAGTCAAGCGCGGGCGACGCTCATGCCAAACATGCTCGTAGAGGCGAGTATGACCTTGTCGCGCACCTAGGCTTGCCTCGAAAGTGTAAACAAAGCAACATATTCACCTGGTTGCCTCTCCGACGCTCGTCTCCACCAGGTCGCTGATCGATATACTCAACTCCGCCGGTGCCGGCCTGCTTGGCGGTTGGTTCGTGCTGCGGCGCGCGTCGCGCCCTTCGAGTGCATGAGCCGCTTCCGTGATCGGCTTTTCCTGTCTTACACCGAGTGAGCACGCGTGCCACTCGTCCACGTGGGTCCTTTGATTCGTTGTCGTGGAGACATGTTTTAACCGCATTGCACATTTCCTGTGCTGGCGACGGTTAGCATGCATCAGAAATATATAATACCCCTTCAGAGGTCTGTAAGAGGTTCATGGGTGGTCGCTAATCGATTCACAATTGTATTTTTGGGAAATATTCCGCATCGATAATTGTCTCCAGGAAAAATGTTTCGGATGCTTTCATTTGTGTTCCCAGTGATCGGTCGGGTCGTCCACTCGCTCTCTCTGAGGCTGTCTGGGGCCGACTGAGTTGAGTGAGCGGTCGTTCTCGGCCGTCATTGTTGGTTGCATAGTGATCGCCCCGGCTCCCAGAAGGCCTGAAACACCAGGGAGCCGTAGTTCCACCGTCTTGCCAAGAAGCCCGCCACTGCCGCCCGACTCCACCCGCGCCGCCAGAGAAGCCGAAGAAGCGTTACAACTCCGAAGTCTGTGCCGCCAGTTGCCTTGATGGTTCCCGGTTTGCCCGTTGTGCTCCACCGACGCGTTTCGCCCAGATGCCGTTCTTCGCCCGTGCTGCCCGCGGAAGCCGCCGAAGAAGCTTCTCAACTCCGACGTCCGCGCTGCCACCCGAGCTGAAGATGGGCTTGCTGTGTTCCACCGTCTCCGGGGTCAACTCTTCGCCTCTCTGATGCCTGCGCACACTGATGGGATCGTCGCCTTCTACTCTGATGCTGTGCCCTGCGCCGAAGCCAGAAGACCGACGACTACGGAGTGACAATGTGGTTTTTGTGCATATATATGACGTCTCGCAAGGCGTAAGCCTTAGATACGAGAAATAAACTCGTAAACTCGTAAAAATGTTTCTAAACGTCAAAAGCAGAGCACTTGTCACACACGAAGGCTTGTTCACTGTTTGCTGTACGACCCTTATCAGCTGTTTTGTAAATTTCGGGAGGATGTTTTAAATACAAAGCTGTTTGCTGCGCACGGTTTCCTGGAAACCTACTGTAATCGGATTTAATACATCCATCAGCTAATGGCACGTAGTGTCTAGGCCACCCCTTAGCCGCTTAAGCACTTTATGCTAATTGCCAGCAGATTTATCAAATACGACATATTCGCAATCATATGTATATGTATTTGCTGCGTTCCAAACGTCTCATCCGATCATCGTTTTCCTCTCGTAGATCTCGATCCTCAGTTTGAGGATGCTTGAGTACTGTGTCTGAACGGCACGCTTTCATAGTGTTTATTCAGTAATCTCATAAAATGCGATATACGCGTTATGATGATATATTCTAGCTCAAATAGAGACATATTTGTTCTTGAGGCTCAACGGGCAATTGCGCAAATAGGCTGCGCAGTTGCACTCACAATTAACCACGCACCAGTGCAGTCTTATTTGCAATTTCCTCATACACTGATTCAAGTTTGTGTTGGGCAAAAAATTTAACAGTGAGCAACAACCCCTCTTCCATTCAGTTTTGTGATGGACCTCTTTTAAACAGTAGTCGCAAACTGGATGGTTGCAACATGTTATTATCAGTGAAGGCTGTTTCAAAATCTATTGTCTTTAATGGCAAATGTTCCCGTTGTGCCCTGGGAAGCCTTTTTTTGTCATATGGACGAAATGGTGTTTACCTTTTCGAATTTGTACCCTGCGTCTCCCTTTTCGCATTACATTTCTCTCTTGCACTTCACAGTACAGGTCCTGAACTCTAAAACTGACCCATCGTCTCATTCATGTGCGCACAGTTACAAAAGATCGATCGACATCGGAGAGACAGCGGCGCTTCACTTCCCGACTGTTTGAGCGTTTGAAAAAGGCCGTAAAGGGCCGTGTTATTCATATTTGTTTGATCACACGCTGTCGCCTGTACCGAGTCATCGTGCGTTGGCGATCACACCGTCAGTACAGTCTCATGCAGCTCCTATCAGAGTGCCCCACTCAGCAGCCACGTAGCTTCCAGTGATGCGTCATTCCCCTCTCGTTTATTTGCATAATCCTCTCGAACGCTGTCGCCCGCTAACATCTCTCCGGCACCCCCGTTTACATGTTTGTACCGATTGCGCTTTTTGCAATCCTGCAATTGCAAACCGGTTTTCCATGCCACCTGGCGACATTTTCTTGAATTGCGACTTGGCGACGCATATTTCGAAGATCAGTTGTCTCTTATTGATTTTACAGCTTATGGTAGCTAAGGCAAATGGCGAAAGTGTTAGAAAGTGTTCTTCTTTAAGGCGCTCATAGCTAAGATGTGGCTGCAGATTTAGGTTAGCTCCACTTTCCCTCTAAGTCATTCTTGGCTCGGAATCAATTCTGACAAGTTGTGTCAGTACAGTTACCAAAAGAGTTTCTCCCCGAATCAAAATCAAATCCTTCTACAACGGAAACGAAACAATATTTCGTAACATACTGTCGTGGGCGTTTCATTCACCAAAAAAATCGATTTTTGCGTCGATCGCATTCGCGGGTTCTAATCGATACCCAAAATAGGAGACTGTCCATCCAAGATGAAATGTTTTTCACTGTTGCACACGTGTCAACCGATATAACTGTGCATCAACTAAGTCATCGATGCCCAATAAAAATCACTCTACCTCCACCCACGTATGTTCCATGGGAAACAAATCATTATTAAGATCCAAAGTCCGTGTGTAAACTGTTATTTCCTGGATATTATATTTTGAGAATGCGGCAGCGCTTCACACAGAGACATTTGCCCATTTCCGGCACTTAACTCCCGCAATCGGCCGCAAAGGGTCATTCCCTAAAGTAGCCTATTGCTCATGTGAGATGAGCATCCGCGAGGCGACATGTCTCCAGCGAATTGTTTCTTTAACTCGAAAGCCCTGGTCACTCCTTTTATTCATTCATCAAAACAGGGATTGTGTCTCTATTTTCGTTCACTCCTCAAAGTCTCAAAACAAATCGCCGAGGGAAATGCGCGCTGGAGAAGTGTTGTTGCGCCACTACAGAGCACCTCCATTTGCCCTTACCTCTTTGTAGATACAAGAACGATTCCTTGCTCGTGGATTATTTAATTAAACTCACGCGTCTCCTATAATCATATTATAGGTTCCTGCGCGAATTATATGACAGCTAATTAGTGCACGTATATTTTCAATATTGCAGGGTAGCGAAGCCGACAGCAGCTTCCGATGAAACGATGCTAGCGCTGTTCACCATATCGGATGCGCACGTGTACGCCTATTCAGTTATCTTGATTGCGGGTTCCTCTTACGCTTATTACGACTCGATCTCCTTTCTCATTTGGCCACTGATCAGCTTCTTGTTCATTCTCCCGGCTACGAATCTTCTCGTCAACTTTGGATACGTCGCTTCCAATGGTCCTGTTTTGGCTTTTAAGCAGATCGCACCAATCACTGCAGGTAACCGTAATTAACAAGAAAGGTGGTGTGCCTTGTGAAATTCTGAATCGTGCTAAGTAGAAAGAGTTCAAGTTCTTTGTGATTTCGTAACGTAAGGAAAAGGAAGGAGAGAGTATGGCTCATAAACAGGTTTTACTGTGTCTAGATATCGTAAATAGACTGCAAACACTTACTCAGAACAAAAACCAGTTTTGGCTCTTTTGGGATGTTTTTCTTGGATAACGTGCTGACCTTGAATTGCGGCTGATCGAAAGATCCATTGCTATTCTTATCGCAATTGACAAGGCTATCAAGTTGCTGGGAAAGCTACATGGATTCAACGTCAGCTGCATAACTACAATTCCGTTAAGGTATCGGCTGGGCCCTAACATGGCACATCGGAGAACGTCTCTATCGCCAAAGCCTGACAGCAGCTCAGACCCTCCTTTATATCATCTTCTCGATCCGAACGCGACTCGACTGGGCTCTCGACTGTGATCACTCGTACAACAACGAGCACTGTCGAAAGTTTAACGATCCAAATGTTACTGAATACCATTCGCACAACCCTTTAAACGTCCGGCACCAACCGGATAACAACTGGCCAGCGCAACAATTCAACAAGTACGATCTTTTTTTTATTGTGTTATATACCGGCGTTTGCAGGTTCTGCATTCGTGGCGTGGATATCAAAGAGAACGTCAGCATTTGGCAGCCGAACTCCTGGTACTACGGTCATACCAATAATGACTCTATTTTCCCATCGGTCCCACTTTTTTGCGCGAACATCATTGTATGGCTTTTGGTTTTCGCCATAACGAGAAGGTGGGCTCTTGCAACCGTACTGTGGGGCATTTTTGTCTTATAGGGATGAGCTTCACGCAGGCCGCGTAGTGTCTCGAATCTGTCTCATTGTACCATGGCTGATCTACGTCGTTCTTCTGGTCTATCACACCTTCTTCGAGTTTACGTTCAGCGAAACAACGGAAGTTCCGGTCACCACGGCAGAGGTCCAAAAATTTCCTTTCGTCTTCTTCTCCGATGTCTACGTACGGCTGTCATATAATTTACATTTATTACAGTATTATTCATTCAGGGTTTCTTCAGCGTCAGTCTGGCTTTCATAAACTACTCTGTTGCTTTCTCCGGAATGGTAATCTATGCGTCGAGTAGAACAAGAAACACTGGCCGACCATTGAACGTTCCTGTTCTTTCTGTGCTTCAAATGGTGAGATGACTATACATGTACTGCTAGCAAGTACAGTGTTTAGTTCATTCCAATGGCACTCTACGGCCTGCAGCATGGATGCAAAGGGCATCTGAAGACGGTTCAGCCTGCTTATGACACCTATAGTGGATCAGGTACGACTGTTAATATACTAGCTTAGAATTATAGCCAGCACATGGTGAATCGAAAGTGTTATATATGGAACATGAAAAATAATGGATTTCATCTTATATCATCGGAACAGCGTTAAAATTTAAAGTGTGCAAAGTATACCTGGGAATACAGGAACCTCCCAGCAATGCCATCGCTAACTAAATGATAACTGAAAACATCAGTGACTTGAACATAATTTAGACGCAACAACGGTGTTCGACACAATGGGAGTATGCTTCGCAAACACCTCTGTGGGACCGATGTGGGCCTTCCTCTACTACAGCGCCACCTTCCTATTCAATGCTATAGGACCAATGTCGATCTTCGTCATGTTTATTCAGAACTCTCTGATAGAACAGTTCCCCTCACTGGAAGGCCTCAAGTCTTATGTCAACGCCGCCATCTGCTCTTGCTTCGCACTTGCAGCAACAAGTCTGTTCACACCGGTCAGCAACATTACAAAGACGTTGCCATAACCTAGTGCTAATTTTAGATGGGAACTGCGTTCTCGACGCTGTTTGAATACACTACCCAATCGGCTGTAACGCAGATACTGGCCTTCTCGGCCATAATGTTCCTTTGTGGTTGGCACAAGTTGGACCGCAGCATGAACTCATTGGTGGGAAACGCATCGGGCACGCTCGTCGAATTTTTCATGGGTCACTCCAGTCCCATCTTTAGCATGATGCTCTTCATTTCTGTGCCGATGTTCTTAGCCGTAAGCCGCCGTAGGACATGTAGAATAATCATCTGGTTCTTTTTAGGTGAAATATGTGAGTGAGTTCGATCTGCTTCTCAAAGGGCGTGATGTTCAAATGCACATTGAGTATGCCGTCGAAGGCCTCACCCCGTTCTCATTCATCAACATATCCTTCGGCTACATCATTGTCTTCATGCCGTTCGCCATTATTGTCAACATGGCGCTGTACGCTATCTACCATACAGTTCGAGTGGAGAAGATGGTAAAGACTGATATGTGTTTTGCGTAATAATTAGGTGATTTGCAGCCGCTCGGATCGGTATTCAAAGAAACGGTGCATTTCGGCTCTCCTAATACACTTGGACAGGTTGGACGCATCCTTTTGGTGATGAGCATAATATCGTTTTTGTAGAATAGTGACGATGCCCCTCTTGTAACTGCTATCTTCAAGAGATGCTGGCTGAGAGATCATGTCATGGTGGCAATTCTCTTCATTTTCGAAACAATCGTTGCTGTTCTTCTGGTTGCATTCTTCGCTACGTACACAGTCTTCCACGTCGATCCAGTCAATCCCTACCGCGTTCTAGTCATCGCTGTACTTCTTACTTTGAATATCATGTCGCTGATGGAGCTCAAATGGCTTTACAGTTATTGGGACTCACCTTATAGGTAAGATACACATTCATGGAGGCGACCTATACAATACGCTACTCAAAGTCACAACTTCATGATATTGCGATAACTGGAACTGAAACGATGGTAACAACAACTTTTATAGGATGAACTTCCACATCGCCGTTTCCACCATGGAAACCGCCTTTGTCAACGCATATCTTCTGATGGTCGCCTTCAACCATGCCGACTCAACCGGCTACGTTCCGCTTTTCATCATGCTGCTGCACACATTCGTCCGATCGATGCTCATCTCGGTCGCTATCACGCTCCGCTCGAAGCTAATCCAGAACAGACCGAGCCGGACAAGAGACGTCACCGAGATCTACGATATCAACAACGGTCTTGATGATCATGGCGACGACCGCGACGACGATTCGCCGATTGTTTATAATTTGTCATAGTTTAAGCAATTTCGAGATGCAATAAATTAATATTGATTTAACTCAAGCACATTGTGGTTTTGCGTGTGATCTGCTTGCCAAATCGTTAACGTGTCGTGGAAGATCATCCACCAAAGTCATCTAAAGAAACGTTTTTTCGGATCCACCATAGAGAGCGTTCTGGAACAGATATGATATTAGCATCTATATGAAATTAGATGTTTGCTCAACTGGAGGGCTCCTCACTCCACCAGTGATGCTAACGGTATCACAGACCAAAAACGTCCGATGATGCAACTTCTGTCACACTACATAAGACATACAGAGGTCAAGACAAACCAAAGTACGGAAAACTCCATTATGCAGTTTTTTACGTGCTGTTATCGGTATATGATGTTTACAGAAGTGAGTACCGCACTTTGCCCTATTGAATGGGGTATAAAGCGAGTCTCAAGTCTATGATTACCAGCGGTTGTCTCCAACGCAACCATGAAGCTTTTCCTTCTTGTCGCCGCCGGTGTTGCTGCTGCCCTGGCTGCCGCCGATTCAAAAGGTGGTTTGTTTTGGTGGCGAGGAATCAATGGTGTCTTAACTCATTTAGAATGCCCCGACGGTTGGTCCGTCAACTCCGGTTTCTGCTACAAGATGCATCAAGGCTATGAGATTCGAAAGAACTTCGCCGATGCAGAGGCCCACTGCGTCTCTCAGGGCGGTCATCTCGCCTCAATCCACTCGGAAGCCGAAGACAAGTTCGTCACAAGCTTGTTCGACTTAAACACGCCCGATATGAATTTCTTCTTCTGGATTGGCGCCCACGCCAATGTGCTTCCCAACTACGGATGGACCGATGGATCGCCCTTTGACTACACCAACTGGATGGATACTGCGTTCTTTCCACTCGACGAGCCTTGCGGCATTGTATAAGGCTACCAGTTTTCTTCTATTGTAATTATTTTCGTTTAGTTCTTTACGGGAGCCGACAATAAGTGGACCGTCGTGAAATGCTCTATCAAGCAGAACTACCTTTGCAAGCGTTCTGTCGGAAAATGAGCTCTCCTTATACCGCCTATAAATACACTATATTGATTGAATAAAAAGTTTGTTGATATCCTCATGATCTTCACGTGAATACAAATGACATTTGTGATCTACGTAAGCACATTACAGTGGGCTTCTAGCCTTCGAATGTCTCCTGCATGGATTTTCGCAACCATCGAAATCAACAAGTAACGTATGCTTCGTCAAACCCAGTAGACGAATATAAATCCCCACCTCCAATAGACCAAACGGAAGCTTTCTGCCTTCAATGTATAATCTGGTCGCAGTTTAAATTTGACACACCAATAGCACACAAATTTACTGTCGACGGTACTGATAAAGGCCTATGTACGTTCGAAATGAGAGGTCACAAATGGTACTAGAGTTCAGAGTATGTAAAGCACAAGAATCGTCTTTGTTCTGATCTGGATCGCACGTACTTTCATCCCTTATCGTTGGACGCGTATATTGTTTACATGAAAGAGCATTCGCTCGCATAAAAAGTCGCTTAAAAATGAACCTCTGGTCCTTCATATCTCTATGAACGCTAAGGTGATAAGGATAAAAATAAGTGATTGCTTGTTGGTCTGAAAGCGATAAGTAATTCTGAGTTTTCTGGGAAAGACATGTATGTTTTGACGAGCGCAGGTTGGAAATTCATTTGCAATCATAACAAATACTTTTCACAGTATTTTGTCTATGTAGCATAGCTGGCCAGTATACGTGAAGTCTTCAATGGCATGATGAAATGCTCAATGGCGTGATATATTCAGTGACAGGTTTCAAAAGAGGAAATTCTGTCACAAATAACGCAGCTGCATCTCTTATCTCTGTAACCATACATAGGAAGCACAAACGTTGGACTTTCACCATTTAACCTCTATTTTTGTGCATAAAAGCATAAGACACTGGAAGAAACCATGCCACGTGCTCATCATGAAGCTTCTCCTTGCCGTCATCCCCAGCATTGTGCTAGCTCTCGGTACTGCCATTCCCATTTTGCCACAGATGGAAGGTACAATTTATCATATTCGTAGCTGAGTGGATCATCTACCATGCCCTCCCGGCTGGATTACCAAGTTCGGTTGCTGCTACAAAGTATTCGAGGGTAAACCTCTGCGAAAAAGTTTCCGCAACGCTAAGAGCCACTGTGCTTCTCAAGGAGGTCATCTGGCTTCGATTCACACGAATGCTGAAAGTTAGTTCGTGGCGAGCCTGTTTAACAGGACCGAATGGCAACAACAACTCAATGTGATCTTCTGGATTGGCACCACCGCTCAGGAAGGCTACCAATACGGATGGACTGACGGGTCGCCGTTCGACTACAGTGACTGGGCGAACCGTGATCCACAGGAGAAGTCATGTACCGCTGTAAGTAGCGATTTGAATATGTGATTGAATTTTCTTCACAAAAGTCATTTCACATTGTTGAACGGTCTCGCCTTAGTTCTTTACCGGGAATGCGAATCAATAGGTTACAGGCGCTTGCACTGCCAAGGTGAACCTTGCTGTAAAACAACCATTATAATGCATCTATTTATGAGTTTTTCCCTTTACAAATAAAGGGAGTGTGTCATTCTTGTGTTCGCTTCACTTGTTGCTATCTGGAAAAAATTAAAACAAAATTTTGTTCTACCTCGGAATTCTAACACCTCGTTCTTTATGACGAAAACGTGGGTATTAAAAACTGTGATTCAGGGTGTTCCCCAAGCGCAAATCAACTCCACTTCCACAGTTTGCACACTTAACGTTAAAATTCACAATGGTCTTTGATGATCTCGTCGGCGGCGTCGGACGAAAGTGAAGACAAAGACGAACTTTGTTCTCTCATCGCATATGTGGTCAAACGTTCAAATCGAACGTGTCGGACGCACATTATTGTAGCGTGCACCCGTCAGAGAACGAGCATTTCTCGAGCATGATGCCACTTATCATACGGGTTCATCATGTGTGCGAGAACGAAGATTGTCGAGCGTCCGTGCAAAACAGGTCACAACCACAACAAGTCACAGTAAGTGTTTCATTTGTGTCAAGCGTAGAAAGGCGCGAATGAAGCGTACACCCAAAATTTCAAGAAATTAGCTTTTGATCTTTTCAACAGCCATGTACTACAGTGTCAAAAGCCATCATTGTCTTACTAATCACATTACGCCCGGTGGCGTTAATCGCTTTCGCCATTTTGCGTGTGCGCACGCGCGAAAGGCTGAGGACAGAAGCGAGTGGAGACTTCCGAATCGCATTGTCTCTTTGTGGATTTTTTTGGAGATCGCGCGCGATCTGCTTTTTCCCAAAGTGGACGCGTGCGTTGACGGTGCTTCGAGAATCCACCGTGTCTGTGGCGCTGAACACACCCCTTACTAAACAGCAAAGTGCAACGATTTTGCTTGCGTTAGATATCATAAGCAATTCCACAATGATGACTTTTTCTCTCTGTGGATTCTGACTGACTGATGTGATACTAAACGCTTCGGAAAGTTCATTTCACATTGCACAATGGTTTTTATCTGGTTCCTGGTTAGAAGAGATTAAAAGTGCCGTACTGCATTGTTTAGTCATTGAAAGCAGAGTACAAACAAGATCGGAATTATTAGTGGCTGGCTTTAAATTTTAACCGAGTACCGTATCTTGGATGCTACCGTCTTTGCAACAAGTCAAATTTGAGATGAGGAACCACACACAATTAGGCGAGAATCATTGATCATTATCGCTTCGATTAGCTTTTAACCTTGGAGGTCAGAAGGTCGAAAGGCAACTACTGTACCCGGTATCAAATTTCGGTTAATCGACGAAATATTTAGGCGATCTTGCACTCCTGACACGTGACCGTAAACGGGTTTAATGTTGCGAGTGTGAACCGTTTTCGACACTGGCGGAAGTGCGCTGATCGCTTCTTTATGTATGATCAGCATCACACGATTAAAATATGCCTATTGTTTGATGTAGAGAGCTTCTAAGCCCTATATGGATCAATTTCATTCATCGGCATTTGAATAATGGACCGCTTCACAAATAAAAGCGACTTCCTTGGAGATCACATGACCTACCGTACGCTAAACAGGCCATGTCAGCTATTTCGAAAACCCGAGCGTTTGCTCATCCATCATATCTCGCAGTTGTTATGATTATAATAAGAGACTCTCATGGCCTTGTATGTCTGCTTCTAACCAACCATTAAGTCGTCTTATCATCCCTTAACCGTTACTTTGCAATGTACACATAAATTGTGGTTTCGAACGGGACATACCTCACTATAGATCACCTGAGGGTTGCGGAAGCGTGGTGTTGTTAACCAGCATCCAAGCACAAGCTGACGATCGTAAAAAAGTAAATGAATATCGCTACATTATCGTGTCTCCAACAGTCAGATTTGGTCACCATTGATAAATTTTAATGCGAGGACTATCAAACTAAGAACCTTGATTCAACGCTGAACGAGGAAAACACAGTCATGCTCAATTGCTCTTTATGTATATTTTGTACATTTAACACAATTTGTTGTTTTCCCTTTCAAAAAAGTCCTCACACACTATGATCAGGCTGTAGCGGAACCGTATCCTACTGTGTTACAAAATCACTTATGAAAGTTCATCTCTCATCCATACGATCCAATTCAATGAGCAGCACTAATGAGATCAGTGAACTTTGTCGTCGTCTCGGCCTGGGGCAGATTTATGTCATCATTCTGACGTCGGAAAGCTGCACTGTCTGCGCAATTTATCATGAAGCTGATGACCGATTTGGTACATCGTTGCTGTGTTCCTACTTTTATAGTTCAAAGAATGATCAAGTGCAAATGTTTCGGGTTACAGAAGAGCAAACGAACGAAAGTCTCCTCCTTTGTGTCTACATGTCACCGGGTGCTTTGTCTGGCGTACTGTGATTACAGTAGAAAAACCAAATCGCGCCTATCGAGTGTGAAGAGGAGATATCTTTGCAGAAAAAGGAAGAAGTAATTGGATATGCACATGGATTTCATATGAGCGGGATAAGTGCGACGATTAAGGTGGTGGCGTGATCTCGTTGATCCGCGTGCGAAAGGGCAAAGTGCATGGCGAAGTGCGAAACAGTACGGTAGTGAGTCTGCAAAAACATTTCGTGGACATTACCTGCTCAGATGAGAGAAGCATACACGCAATAGGGTGGTAAAAGACCAAATAGCTTTATAGAGGAAGATGGAGTGGCCATTTGATTACTATCATCTACGTTAAGGGTTGATTATAATAGACATTCACTTGTTGGTAAAATTGCAGTTTGAACCAGTCAGTTGTCCCTCGGAAATACAGTATCCTGTGGCGACACCGTAGGAGCCGAGATTTCCGTTGTTATTGTTATCATAGAGACATGAAAACTTTGTTAAGTACTTGTGCAATTCTCTAAAATTGTAATAAATCACTTTTCCAGGAACTGGATCCCTTTCAGCACTTTTCTAGGTCAACCTGTATTCATCAGACAAAATAATTTTTTCAGTGCCTTGCTGATCTCAAATGTTGCGATGTGGGTAAAACTGGTATATGGGACGTGTTCGATATAGAGTCTATTGTTTCGTGGAGGTACCATTGCACAATATCCCTAGCAACCACTGTGATCCCAGCTGAGTTGAATGACAGTACGAATGTAGTAGTTGCTACACGTCTAGGGAGCGACGTATGATAAGACAGCCGGTGGATACCGTAGTTTGGCTTCCATTTCAAATTTACCGGTCGTCAACACCACACATGACACCGCTAAGCCTTGCAAAAAGAACCTGAAAAAAGATGGGGTGGACACTGTATTCATTCGGTGACATTCACTTCTTTTTGTTGTGGTTCAGAAGGCTAGACAAAGCGGCAAAGTGCTTATGCAATATTCTTTAAATCAAAGTTTGTTGATCAAAACTTAATTGGTGAAATCTTGTGACATAAGGAATGTTTGAGGTCAGGCATCTTTTTGTGGTAGTTCGTACGAATGTCAATTACACCCTTAAAAGATGAGAACGTGGAATGTTCGGGGTTATCCCGTTCTTGGAGCACAAAAGAGACCTTCATTAAGTGCGGAAAACCCGAAGGGTTTTTCCTGGATGTCTTTTTGAGAACAGCTATCTACATTCAGAAGTTATTCTGCTGCACTGACTGCCAGGTTAGCTTTCTCTTTGGTAACAGTACAACAACAGCACAAGGCAAGGCTTCTGGTGACTAAGTGGACATTCAATAGTATTTACAGTAATGCTATTCACTTGAGTTTGCTCAATGTTCCAATTAGCACTTTTTTTAAAGAAGGAAGGAAGGAAGAGGAAAAGACCAGACGAGCGACAGACACTTTTTGCGCAACCGCATTGACCCATCCGTAGTACTTTTTGAAAGTGCAGACACACGACGTACTATGATTTTGTGTGTTTTGCACGTGCAACTGCCAAAGCCTTCTCGCGCACCATCAGTTATCTTGATGCGTGATCGTCTCAGCACTTCCATCAGCGGCGGCTCGTGGGTCGGCTAGAAGAGAGCACAAATTGTTATCTTTTGTGGCTTTTTTTGTCACGCTGACCGTCTCAACTCCATTAATCACCAGCTATACTCACGTTGTGATATGGCTCAGCATCGATGGTGCTGATGAGTGAGCTGAGTTGCCATCAACACACATCCACATTCAGCCCACAACGTATCCTTCCATTGACGACAAAAGGTCGGAGGGTACGATCACGTTAAAAATTTTGATCCGCGAACCGCTCCCGGCGTAGCCGGCGGCGCTCCGCGCTCTCCTTTTGTTGCAAAGCGCTTGGCTTGCACGTACGCATCGCGCGATTCGCGTCTGCTCCGTCGGCGAATCCTCTTCTTCATCATCATCTTCGCTGATGCCCGCCGATTATGCGCGCGCGCGCGGTCAGCGTCCGCCGGAGAACGACGAGCGGAGACGGCCAGGTTCACATCACGTCGGGGTGCACAAATTTCCACAGGCTACCGTAGCCGTCGGCGACAAAAGGGGCGACGACAGCGCCGTGACCTAACTAAGATACACACACAAAGGAGAACCACGTGCGTTTGCCCAAGTGCACATACCGTAATCCAGGGCACGGTGTACTGCGCATCCGCGTCCACTCGCAACACCAGCCTTTCCCGGCCTTTTGCGCTTTTCCAAATAAAGGAGCGCGTGTGATTAATGACGACTTTTTGCACTAAGAAGTTATCAGTGCGCGCGCAAGTACACGCGCGCGACCAAAAAGTTACTCGCCCGGAGCACCGCCCGCCATATGCACCCCATACAATATGTTTATTTTTCGAACCGGTTCCTGCGCCAGCCCAGGATCTCAGGATCACGATGGGTATATATCGGGATGCGTCGGACGTCAGTAATCATCTAAGTGTTTCAACCCATCCACCGACGACCCACACCGGTGAACATGGTGTCTTTGAGGGGCTCCCTTCTCCTGGGCCTGCTTGTCACTTGCAACGGTATTTGACGTTTCATTCAAGGATACACATATTCACTTGGCTGTTTTAGTGCTTCTTGTCCAATGTGCCTTGAACCTCAACATGAATGTCGAGGACATGGAGAAGCGCTACTACAACGGGCGGGCGCTAGATATTCCTCTCGGTGAAGAGGGCACTCACGAGCTGCACGGACACTGGATTGGCCAGGCCCTCAGTGGTCTTATGGCAGCTGTAGCTACTGAACGGTACCTGCTCCTTTCCGTTCTGTTCTATTTGTATTTGCTTCTAGAGCCGAGAACATCGCTAAGCATCATCGCGATGAGCTTTTCGCGTGCTCCAAGAAAGCCAGTGACATTCATCAACACGCCAAGTGCGTTGTGAAGTCGCTCGATGCGCCTGACCACAAGGAAGAGAAAGTGATCCAGGTGGAAGAGGCGAAGGCCGAGGACAACGACGTTCAGTGGGTCGGAGGAATGGCCGTCGCTCGCGCCAAGCGCAGTGCTGGACCCAGGGTTGTGTCTAAGTCCTCGTACACCCTCAACGACGACAATGATGCTAACCCGTTCGCGATGCTTGCCAAGCATCTTACCAGCACCGTCCGTGCGATGAAGCATAAGAAGGGAGCTGAAAGGTGCGTTAATTCTTTCCAGTCAATGCTGCTACTTGATTTGTCTTACTATGATCGCATGACCTTGTATAATTTTGCGCTTTTCAGCTGGCACGAGACTCTTCTCAAAGTTAAGAAACTCGAACATCAGCAAAAGGAAGAAGATGCCAAGCGCGATGCTCTGAAGAAACGCCTCCGCTCTATGATCGAGGCTATGCCTGAAAACGTCGATACCACCCACAAGCAGCAAGCCCTCAAGCAGTTGGAAGAGGTCGAACACCCTAAGAACATGACCGATGTTGAAGCGAAGAAGGAAGCCATCCGAATCCCAATGCAGCTCATGCGCGAAGCCGTCAAGATTGGCATGCAGTTGACCGGAAAGAACGTGTCACACTTCGACGACAAAACCATCAAAATGGTTTCTCCGCGCTTCTTCAGCGTTGTGCCTGACCAGGACAACGACGAAACCGTATGTGGTCCTTTCTTGGTTACGGTACACAGCAACTCTTTCTATTCAGGTCAATCTCATCTCTCCGTCGCTGTTCAGTCTGCACGAAGATGGTGATGAACTGGAGCGAGTCCTCAGTCTGCCCGGACTTTTCAAGCGTATGAACCTCAAGGGTCAGGACGCGTGGATGGACTTCATCATCGAAGCCTCCGGTGTCGGTGATATTGTCGAAGACAAGCTGAAGAAGGACGAGCCCAATGCCAAGCGCGATAAAGAGCTGCGCGGAAGCCGCGGTGAGCCTCTCTATTTCACGAAGAAGAATGTGACCGAGATGTATGGAGAGGCCGAGACACAGAAGGTGGAGACGTTCGAGAAGCTGGACAAGAGCTACAGCAAGGATCAGGTGAGTCTTGTGGTCACATCGCATTCCATAAAACGTAAACTCCGTCTTTAGATCGCTGAAATGGACAAGCGCGGATACACTTTCCTCAGCAACGACCAGCTGGACCTCGTCTACGGTGACGACTCCCCCTACAAGAGCAACCACTTCAGAGAGGGATTCAAGAACATCAGCAAGGAGCAGCAACTTGACTTCATTATCAACAAGTACATACGACACTCACAAATGGCCTTAATCAACGTTTAAATTTCAGCATTCGGGGTATCGCTGCAGCCAAGCCTAACCGCACCAAGCGTGCCATCGAATTCTCGCCTTTCATTCTGCAAAACCTCGTTTTCGTCGGACAAACACTCTCGCAGCCCGTTACCCTTTCGCCGTTGGTACTTTCTCCCATTACCCTTTCGCCTGCCGTGCTGGGACCCATCACCCTGAGTCCTTGGGTTTTCATTCCTCTCATCCTCAGTCCTCGTGTCCTCTCGCCTTTGATTGTTTCGCCTCTGGTCGGTTCGCCCATCATCCTCTCACCCCTGGTTTTGCATCCCCTCATCCTTGTACCTGGCGTTCTCAATCCCTTCATTCTGTCGCCTTTCGTCTTGTCTCCTTTCATCCTTTCGCCCCAGGCTCTCACGCCGCTTATCCTGTCGCCGTTTGCGTTGTCGCCTCTCATTCTTACGCCTATGGTGTTGTCTCCCTTGATCCTCAGTCCCTTCGTCCTCTCGCCTATCATCCTTTCACCTCAAACGCTGTTCGCTGTCGTTCTCAGTCCGTACGCTCTGTCGCCTCTCATCGAGAGTAAGCTCACCGCTAGTGAGGTTGTCCTCTCCCCTAGCTGGCTTAGTTAAGCGATCCTAGTGTTCGTTACTATAATTTATTTATTTCTTATTTATTCATCATCAGGAACCAAAGTAGTGTTCTGTACTTAATAAATTATACAGATCTAGCCGGCAAATGTACAACTCCATGAGAGAGTGATGGTGGGTACAGACGAGGGAAAAAAGGAGAACGACGACAAAGAAGACCAGTAATATATACAGTAATATATACATATATATACGTGATATTTATTTGTTCGTCAATTGTCTTTTTGTTGTTTCAGAAGATGATTCTGTTGTCCAATTCTCTTTGTTTGTTTTCACATGCCAATTCGGAGTCCCATCCGAAAAGCGTTCCTCCATAACTGTGCATTTTCAGATTCTGAAATGGAAATTCGAGGAAGTTGCGGCTGGAAGTCGGTTATTATAGGTGGTGGTGTCAAAGTGTTGTGAGAGGCTTCTCGTTTCTTCAAGCTGATGTTTCCGACGATGGCGCCGTGGATGGCGACAGCGATCACTGCTGATCTCACATTATCGCTGCCGTTCACTTTTAGTGCAGAAAAAGAAACCATTTACAACTTGGAATTTGTTACCACTCCTTCCAGACCAGAACAGAACATTGTCAAAACGCACAAGGACTGTATTCTTCAATAAGAGAAGCTACACACTGAGCAACCATAATTTACACAGTGGAATGTAATAACACGCATTCAAAGTTAATTATCTAAATCTTTGAAACGACGGTGTTGCCGTTAGTGGTCACGAACTTCAAAAGTGATCCGCTTTCCGGGCGGGCCGCTGCGTTGATGGTCCAGTTGTGAAGCGACTCGGCAATAAATTCCAAAGGAGTCCATCTGCAATACGATGTTTAATGATCTCCGATGCAGTGTTGCACTTACGTTGAGTGGTCAGCCTTTGGCATCCACTTCCGGTTCATGGGAGTGTCCAAAGTGACGGGCAAGATGGCGAGCGAACAGGCTCCATCAGGTAGTCCGGACCCCTTGGCGGCGAGGCTCTTTGTTAGCTGCTGAACGGCAGCTTTCGCCATGCCGTATCCGATCATTCCGGGAGTACCGTCGACAGCAGGGGCGGCTCCGGTAAGTTGAATAAGTCCACTTTCTTTCAAATGTTCGGCGGCGATGCGAGCGGAAATTGTTGAGCTCCACACGCTTTGCTTCCACATAAGATCGGCAGTCTTGATCATGTCGGCGCTGCTGGCATTTCCGCCAGCCCATCCTCCGGCAACGCAGAACACGGCGTCCAATTTATCAGCTCCAAGTGTGGATTTGAGTCTAAAATGTGTCATAAATTGCAATATTTGCAACATTGTCCAGCAGCATTACCCAGTGAGAATTGACTGCTCCTGTTCTCCCCATGTGGTTGTGGGATCGACAGTGATAGAGGCGTCGGCCTTATCGTTCTTCTTCAAGTCAATGCTAACTGTCCACTGAAAACAAAAGGGACATTACAAACACACTGTCTATTGCACTCACAAACTGCTTAGCCTTAAAATAGTCAACGACAACGGATCCGAGAGCACCGTTTCCACCGTAAACAAGTACGCGTCCTGCAGACATAATCTGAAAAAAGGATAATGAGCGATGGTATTCTCCACAAGATATCGCGAACTTGCAAGGGAGAAAATGCGTAGGAAAATAGGGAAAACACTCATGCAGTTGGCAAGTCAGAATGCGAAAGTATTCGATATAACTTACATTATGAAACCTGCAGGCTGTCTGACTTAGAAAACCCGCTTGCATTTCCGCTAAAAGCGATAGACACACTGACAACCAGAGACATATGGAAATCGCGATACATAATAATCACGACGCAAATAAATGCTCAACCGCTTTGCATGACAGAAAAATAATTGACGTCCGCAAAGGAAGGAAACGAAAAGGAAAGACCTTTACGGGAAGACGAAGCCCCCGGGTATGGGTATTGATTGCAAAACCCGTTACCAAGAAGTTCTCCTATTACAGCGAATAGCGGGCAAGGGCTGCGCAGTAAATAACGCGTGCTCGCATGCAGTTGAGAGACTGTGTTTTCGATTTCGAACGGCGATGAGGTATACATATTGCTGCAACAGTGCGAGCGGAGATCATAAATCATGACAGTAATCAACATTGCGGTCGCAAAAATGCCCGCTGAACTGTAAAAAGGCGAGTGGAATGTGAGAAGACCGGTGTTTGACAAAATGAGGGACTCTGGTAAGTCGCAATCAGAACCAGAGCAACCCTGAATCGGTACAAAGCATTAGTGGTACATACCGTAAATAACAAAAATGTAAACATGAAGGCCTTATCGGCATAGAGCAGCAGTGCCTCGTAAACAAAACGGGTAACGACCGCATCGAAGAAGGCGCGATACACCGCGTTTGATCGAATGAGTAGAAGAAAACGACGAGTAGACCATTAGCCACTGTACCATACGTGGGATGCTTCATTGCACCTGAAATGTTTGCATTTAGTAAAACTAGACCAAGTTAAGCATTCTAGAGTACTTAGCTGCGCGCCGTCCCGATATAAGTTGCAGAAACTTAGTCGAAAAACAGAAATATAGAGCGATTACGGTGTAACTGCGCACAAGCGCAAAGATTGGTTACAAATAGTAGCACGCGAACAGTTTCATTTCGTTGAAATAGCTGGACGGACGCGACACAGTCAAACGCGCAGGCAAGAGACAAAGCAAGGAAGGTATCGTCTAATAAAGTGAGCACCAGCGTTGAGCAAACTTTGATAGCAGTTTTCGAAAATATAAAACGCGAAATTTGTTGCTGTTCGAAAGTCGTCGTTTTCTTTGCGTTTCCGATGACGTCAAAGCTGAGTACAGAGGGCTATGCTAAATCAGTGATTTTGCTGCTAATTTTTTGTGAATTATGAATCGAAGAATTGCTTGTTTTGAGTCAAAATGATTTGCAGAAAATAAGCTTGCACAACATTGTGACATGTTGTTCAAAAGCATTCGATTTACGAATTTATGAAATCACAGATGACAGACCGAACAGCAGAACAATACACCCGAATTTCTTGCACATGTCGTGGTGGGTGGCAGCTAAGTTTTCGCTGCTGATCGGCTTTGTTGTACATGATTGCATCGTTTTTATACTGCTCAATTAATTCTTGAACTATCCCAGATATGTGCGTTTAATTCTGCCCTGATTTTCAACGGTATTTTCTTTGCTTTCCGCTACTCATTATCGTGTTTTGCTAACTACTTCTTCATTTCAATTGTACAATTTCAGAACTTGGCCGGGGCACCGCAATGCGCTGTCACTACGATGTGCTCGAAATCGAGCGCGACGCCAGCGACGAAGTCATCAAGAAGGCGTATCGGAAGCTTGCGCTCAAGTGGCACCCCGACAAGAATCCAGACCGAATTGAGGAGTGCACGCAGTACTTCGCCCTTCTGCAGCAGGCTCACGAAGTGCTCAGCGATCCGCACGAACGCGCGTTCTACGACCGCTACCGTGAGAATATTCTAGCTGGAGGTGCTGATGGAGACTTCAAGGACGAAGGCATTGATTTGTTCGCGTACTTTACGTCGTCGTGCTATTCGGGTTTTGGCGATGATGACAAAGGATTCTACAGCGTGTATCGACGGCTTTTTGAACAACTCGCTACCGAGGACTATGAGTATATTGATAATTCGGCTGATCGTTGTTATCCGACGTTTGGGAATTCAAAGAGTGACTATGAAGAGGTAAGTGTGATGATAATCGGACTTAATTTGCGGGCGGTTTTTTTCGTAAACAATGATCCACCGGTTCTGATATTACAAGTGTGCTTTACATTACGATTTTAGGAGGTCGCGCACTTCTATGGCTTTTGGATGGACTTCTCGACAGTGCGGTCATTCGCTTGGCTGGATGAACATGACCTTCGTCAAGCCCCGAACGCGAAATACGTCAAGCTAATGGAAAAGGAGAACAAGAAACTACGAGATGCTGGCAAAAAGCAGCGTAACGAGCAGATTCGTGAACTCGTTCAGTTTGTTCGCAAGCGTGACAAGCGTGTTATCGCGTATCGGCAAGTTCTGGAAGAGCGACGTCAACTGCAAGCCCAGAAAACAGAGGAAAATCGTCAGCGGCAAATTCGACAGCAGCTTGAGTAAGGTGCAGTGATTCGAATCTTTCTTAGTGATCTCTTCAGGCACATGCAAAACTATAGGGAGAACGACCAGCACAAGGAAGATCATTTGCAGGATTTACGCGAAATAGAAGAAGCGCTTGATGCTGAGTATGGAGGCTTGAGTGCCGCTTCAGACGAGGAAATTTTGGACCCAGAAGATGATCTTTACTGTGTCGCTTGCGAAAAGTCCTTCAAAAATATGTATAGCGCACGGCGTTTGATAATATTTCTTATGAACACTATTCTAGGAAGTCGAAACAGAACCACAATAAGTCAAAGAAGCATCGTGAGAACTTGGCTCTTCTTAGGAAACACATGCTTGATGAAGACGCAGAGCTATTGTTCAACGCATCGGCCAATGGCTTACTAGAAGAAGAGGAGGACATCACTCCTCCTCAGCCGACGGGAGGCAAGCGCTCCAAGAAGCAAAAGAAAAAGGACAAGCGACAAAAGGCGATGGAGGAGGACGAAGATAGCGACGCTCCTGCCGAATGCAGTGATTCCGCTCCATGTGTTGAGAACGAAGTCAATAAGTTAATCGAAGAGACCACAAACTTAGAAAGTGAGTGCCTTTTCTATCTGCCTAGAAATCCACCTCGTTCAGTTAACCAAGCTAAAACAAAGAAAGCAAGGCGGAAGGCGAAAGGAGCCGCAAACGAAGAAGAGCCAACGCCCAGTGGTCCGAAAGAAGCCATGTGCGATGCGTGCCGGGAAACGTTCGATTCAAGAACTCAACTCTTTGCTCACTTGAAGGAGACAGGACATGCCACGTTGAAAAACGTCGGCCCAACGAAGAAATCTAAGAAGAAGAAGTAATATTTGATTGTTTTCTGCGTTTGTTTGGATGGTTGATTGTTGATAGCTGTTGATTTTGCGAATTCGGTTCTGGTTACGTTGTTTTGAATCCTATTGGCAGACTTCTACGTGTACCCAGCGACATGGCTATTGTTGCGAACATGAGAGGCCCGGTGACAACTCGGCGCCAAATACGACTGGGATTGAGCCCCACCGATGTCTTCACTTCAGAGTCTCAAATGAACGTCCCTGAGAGGGAAGAAACCATTGCTTGCGTTAACTCCAACACCCACACTCCAAGTGAAACTGCCCCGCTCTAGGCGCTTCACCGATGGCTCTTCACTCCATAGTGACTACCTTCCGCTCGTTTTGAATATTCATTAAAATAAAACAAACGGCAGAACATCACCGCAACAACTCTTGAACGTACAAGATCAAATCGTGAACAAGGCGACAACATAAAGCGATAAGGAACAATTTTAAACGGAAACAAAGAAGCCGAAGCAGATGCACGCAACGTGCAGATGATGATCGTTCTTAATGACATTCGTCACCGCCCCGAGGCTCAACCTTGTCAAGCTTGATGAGATCGTCGATACGAAGAATAGTGATGGCGGCCTCAGTAGCGAACTTCAGACTCTTAACTTTGCTAATCAGAGGTTCCAGCACTCCAGCGCTCTTTCGGTCGCCCACGGTACCCTTGATCAGGTCCAGACCGGCAAACTTGTATTTGGGTTCTTCGCTGACGAGTGAGTGGAAGGATCGGAGTTTACCGCATAGGGAGATGCTGTCTTTCGCAGCGTTCTTTGCAAGGGTCTTAGGAATGACGAGCAGGGCATCAGCAAAAGCGGCCACTGGGAGCTGTTCACGGCTGGCCTAGAAAATACTGTGTGTATTGAGGATCAGAAACGGTGCTTTATACCAAGCTAGTAGCGAACGCTTCAAGGTAGACGTTGAGGGCGGCTTCGACGGCACCACCACCGCAGACGACATTTCTGCTTTCGAGAACACGGCGGCAGACGCACAGCGCATCGTGAACAGAGCGTTCCATCTCATCCAGCATAACGTCGTTGGCACCGCTAAATAAGAATAATGATTTCGAAAAGGAAAACCAATACTTACCGCAAGATAATCGAAGCGGCACTACGAGCGCCAGTCTTCTTAATGATGATCAGCTCATCGTCAGAAATGCGCTCCTGGACGATCTCTTCACAGGTACCCAGCATCGATGACTCAAAGCTCTCGTCTCCCTCAAGGTTAGCCAGCGACGAAACGAAAGTGGCACCAGTAGCCTTGGCAATTCTCTTCAGATCGACCTTCTTGCACCGTCTGACAGCCATAGCACCGGCCTCAGTAAACTGTTTAAGGCACAGGTCGTCAATTCCACCAGTGGTGAGCACAACATTGGCTCCGGCCTTGAGGATTTTGTCAATGCGGCGCTTGACGATGTCCATTTCCCTGCAACGTTGAATATGTATTTCAGTAGTTTAGCAAGGATAGGATAGCTCAGTTCCACAGTTTCGCAAAAATAGCACTCAGTAATCCGTAGTATACGCAACAGGATTCAGCGCACTCTTGTTGTTCTAATTTAAAACCCACAGATAATGGTCGTGATTTCCTTTTCTGAACATCAGAAACATGTGGTGACTTACTCTCTGCGGATAGCTTCCAGCTTGGTTGGGTCTTCAACAACAACAGAAATTCCAAGGTGCATCTTGGCCTTCTGGAGAGAGAAGTCGAGACAGGCGATCTTGGGATTCAGGATCTTGCGTGGCATAGCTAAAGGGAGTTTTCCGATAGTTTCGAATGGCATGGGTTGATTCACCTTCGCTGGCAACTGTGCAGTTCAGAGCATATCCTTCGATGAGCATGCTTTCGCTGGCAGACTTTCCGTGAGCCTTGAGAACGTTAACGGCCTTGATCGGGTAGATGACCTTTCCGGAAGCATCAACGGTCTTTACAAGCTCCGCGGCTTTGACGACCATCTCTGAGAAAAATTCGGCATTCCTGAACAGACAATTAGTTTTCGATGACGGCTCACAGAGCACTTACGATCCGATGATCTTGGACGACATCGATGTGCGCGCGGCTCCAATGATCGACTCATGGCCAAGCTCTTCAGTAGGGATGGCGAGGTTCTTTTCCAGGTATCGGATAGCCTCCTTGCAGGCAAGACGATAGCCGTTGATGACGGTGGTAGGGTGAAGCTTCGCCTTGACGAGCTGATCAGCAGCCTTGAGAAGCTCGGCAGCAACAATAACAACGGACGTCGTTCCATCGCCAACTTCTTCGTCCTGCAGCTGCGCGAGCTCGACAAGAACCTTGCCGGCGGGATGCTCAACTTCGAGCTGCTTCAGAATCGTCGCTCCGTCGTTGGTGATGATGACATCTCCGACGTCGTCAACAAGCATCTTGTCCAGTCCGACCGGGCCAAGTGACGACTTGACGATGTTGGCAATGGCGCAAGCGGCAGTGACTGAAACAAACAAATTTGACAATAATTGGTAGGAACGCCTTCGAAAGTAATTGAACAATGTTGAGGTCTGCATTTGCTTATCGAAATTAACTAAGAATTTGTTGGTTAATCGTTCTAAATTCGTTCCGAACCATGCACAAAGGAAAAATGGCTAACAAATGCAATTTGCTAAATGCATTCCATACTAAACTACTACGCTACTTACCATTTTGAGTGCGGATGGACTGTCCAGAGTTTCTGGTGCCCGTCAAAGCCAGGAGAGCTTCACCGGCGGTTGCCATATTGATCCCTGAAAACGGCAAACAAATGAGTGGAGAAAAATCGATCGATAAGTGCACGAATTATGTTTAAACATTATCCAAAAGCAATAAGAAAGTTTACTCGAAAGATGTGAGAAATTTTTCAAATTAGACGGCGCGGTCCGAAAAATCGTGAAATCGAACATTCGAGACGAGTTTAAAATGCATTCGTACAGTCTGCATACTTTCGCGCCAGGACCACTGAAAGTGGCGTCCATTGCCACCGCTGTGCGGCGAGTCCATCGAAGAGAGGGAGAAGAAATTTCTGGAAGCAGTAATGAGTGTGGGTGGCCGAATGACTATTATTTTTGAGCACAAAAAAGAATGAAGCGTGTAAACGTAGTGCATGCATTAATTTTATGAGAGGGAAATTTCGTTGTGAGCTTCTCTTTCTGATTCTTTCGGGTCTGCCCAGAAAGCTCATTGGTTCGAGATCATATAACGACGCTTATCGGGCAAATTCAAAAATGTTTTGTTCATTTTTGCATGTGAAACTGCTGAAGGAACCCATTTTTCTCTCTATGATCTTCACGAATAGGGTTGTCGAATCGTCGTGGGTGGTATTCGATAGAATTTCATCGAATACTGAAAAATAAACATGAATAACGAACTTTTAATTAGAAGCGCCGGTACGCATCACATGGATCAACTCCACGGCTACCATTTGCTACCAAAAACTACAAAGAAGTAGAACAAAAAAACAGAAATTCAATCAGGAATTCGATCGAATTTATTCGATTCGAGATTCGATCTGGATGACAAACATCGATTTTCTTCTATTTCTCTGTAGTTTTTGGTAGCAAATGGTAGCCCTGTAGTTGATCCATGTGATGCGCACTGGCGCTTCTAATTAAAAGTTCGTCATTCATGTTTATTTTTCAGTATTCGTTGAAGTTCTATCGAATACCACCCACGACGATTCGACAACCCTATTCACGATCCATGCATGGCAATGCCGAGCGACATAGGTACTCCTAAACTTAGGAAATTGCGTCTATGTTGGGGACGAATTGTAGGCGGAATTGATTGCCATCGCCGATATGATAACTGTTTCCCTAACTATTTACAGAATAGCAATAAGTATGCAGGAAGTTAACAACCACATTTGGAAACTACCGACAGCATGGTGTCTGTCAACGAATACTATGCTTTCAACAACACGTACTTCTGTGTTCCCTTTTGAAAATCAACCCATGCATTTGACATAAAGGATCACCTTTCTACTCTTACATACATACAGTCACACATAAGTGACTTTTGTGCACGATGTGGACAGATACATTGTAACAAAAACAACCCCAACACAGTCGTGTTTTTATTGATGATTGTTAGGAGGGGTGTTGTTTTCTCTCCTTACAGTTAACTGCAAGTCGGATCAGTTCACGAAACCAGTTGAAACCCGTTACCCAACAACCTTGTCATGATTACGTAACGGTTACGTTCAAAAGAAGAAGAACCCGCTAGCCAAACCCATCGGTCAACGGCGCCAGCATCAATTGCATTTTTGCCGCGGGCTAGTCTGATCAATTTCTGGTTTTGGAAATGACGATCGCCTTGCCTAATTCCACTTTTGCCTTCCGCCATCGTCACCCGTTGCACAATGCGTTGCTCCTTCTGCTTGCTCATCGCCCTCCTTCTCAGCGTCGCCGTTCCTTCGTTGGCACATCTGAGTTCGTTCGACTAAGCAGCGGTCAACTCTTGCAATGTTCTTTCAGATTTGCGAAGAAGGAGAGACGCCGTCGATGTTGTTTGTAAACGAAGACCAGAATTACCGTATTGCCATTCGAAGAAAAGTGCAGCAGAGCCTTCGTTGCCTGTTGAACTCGATGTTTCCGAACCGTTCCCTATGGGTGTGCCCGAAATGAGCAAGACTGTTGAACATGTCAAAAACCCTTTCGATGAGATTGGAGAGAGAAATTCGACCAAGTGAGTCGACTGATTACCTGAAGAGTACCGATACCCCCCTAGAAATCTTTTTTCTGCTTGTGTCTCAGAACATATAACAAGTTGCAGAAGCCATTCCTACAGGAATTGCTAAAAAATGTACAATTTTCATCGGTGATCACGACGGAAAGTGCTGTTTTAATTCTAAGCCGTCGGTCCTTCGTTGTTGAGACATTTGAGCCCCGGAACATGAGTCCCGGACATCTGAGTCCAGGCACTTGAGCCCCGGACATTTTGAGTCCCAGATATTTGAGTCCCAGAGCTCCAATGAAGTTGTTGAGACATTTGAGTCCCGAAGTGCCGGACTCAAATGTCCGAATCTCAGATGTTTCAACAACCCAATGAAACGGTGACTTTTGCAAACCTTTATGAACTATTTCACTGGTGATTTATCTGCGCCACTTCTAGGTTTTAGTCACAAAAAAGTATTTGAAATGTTACCGTTTCATCCTCTGTGTCTGGGACTCAACTGTCTGGGACTCAACTGTCCGGGACTCATGTGCCGCGACTCGAATGTCTCAACAACGGTCCTTGACGGATGACGTTTATAAAAGCCAATAGATCAAAGTTTTCCTCCTAAAACTTGTGACAAATCGATGTAATCTGTCTTGCTGCTTGTTACCAATGCGCAGTTGCTTAGCCTACTTCCAATACCGAAGACCGGCTTCCACCCTCATATCATTTATCTCTTTAGGAAACCAACCGCGCCTAAAATCGTCCTAGACCCTGAAAACGAACAGCAATTGGCCAAAATCAAAGTTGTCGATCCACGCCCTTGGACATCAGGAAACAACTGGGGATTCGAAAGCGAAGTCCGCGACCGAAAACGACCGTCAAAGGTGCCCACATCCACAGACAGTGTTGTTACCAATCCGTTTGCCGTTCATCATTCTCAATAACCAGCATTAGTGTGAGGCCAATAAAACTGATTAGTTTTCATGTCTAGATCGCCGCCGATTCCCCTACATTCGTTCCATCGAAAAATAAGAAGCTCCAGCAGATCTACGACTCTCTGTACTGGGTTCCTCGTGGCGTCGCCGTACCGGCAAACGTTGTTCTCTCCGAGGATGACCCCAACCATAGTGGACTGCTGAAAGACATCGGTAGCATCGACGTCGGCTTTAACTTCGGCGTCGGAACGTATCCGGGCAACGATCCAGTCAGCGTTGGCGCGAAGGTAGACCGTCTCCCCGAATCCCGATGTTAACGCTCGTCGTCATAGGTTGGTGTCGGTTTTGGAGCAAGCGGGCGAGCCGGAAAGCTGCCGCCTTATCTTGGATTTCCCGCCCAAGGCGAAGACGTCAGTCTGAATGACTACGACGGAAATAAGGCACTGATAGTTCCGGACAAAGCTGCAAGGGTGGCGCAGCTCATTCGGCTCGGAATTCTAAAACCCGTTAACTATAAGGCGGCCAAGCAACTGGTTGGAGTAAACACCGGTCTTGGTGTGGGTCATCCTGGAAAATAGGCAGATTTATTTACAAATGTTCTGTACATAATTCGCGAAAATTCTCTCTGATCTTGCAATAGTTTAAAGTGGATGAAGACATCGAGTTCAGAAAAACAAATAAATGACTTATTTGTGTTCTCCGATGCTGTATTTAGAAGGGAACATTTAAAGGTGACACCAGCCGAATCGACTGAAATTTGGCATAGAAGTAGTACTAACTGTGTATTTGTATTATTCCTACAAAATATTAGCTGCTTATGGGCACTCTAGGCATACCAAATGGGGCCATTTCATCCTTTTCCACCGATGCGACCGTTCATTTCTTACCGGTTATTCTCAATTCACCCAGTACATGCTTAAACTCACGGTTTCGTTTTGGCTGCACACTGTTCGTATATGCTTTCTAGAGATCTGGCCTGGTAGGCCATGATCCGATTGCCAAATGTTCTTTAAGCATAGAATGATCGGTGAGAAGCGAAAGTCACAGTCGGTGAAAAAGGCTAACATGGCCCTTTTTAGTATGCCTAGAGTGCTCATGGGCCGCATGGGTCATTTGCAGGGGTAATACACTCAGGTAGTAACACTTCTATGCCAAATTTCAGTCGATTCGGCTGTGGTGCCTTTAAATGTTCCCTTTTTAGAGTTACCCGAATATTTACCCCTTATAATACACTGATAATATGAAAAATATACAATTGAATGTGCTCAGTTATCGGGCATTTCATAGCCAGCCTGGTTGCAGCGATCTTCTGTACAGTAACAGTGCGTGATGCCGTCTTTCCCGCCAAAGCAGCCCTCTTTGTTAGATCGACTATTTGCGCATCCGCCGTCGATTCTTGCTGATCGATCTGAAATGCAAATATATTGTTTGTGAGTCATAAATAATCAATATGAAGAGACTTAAGTTCTATTACTCTTCAGATCAATGTGCTCAGTGAACGACAGTCACAAACTATGCTGTCTTGAAAGCAAAACTACCCTCTTTTTAGACCAATCCTTTTGATCGCTTAGGGAATACGACCAGAATAATAAAACACCTACCTGCACTTTGTTTAAATCGATAAACACATCCATAGTCGCACTCCTTAATAATGGCGAATTGTCCATTCGAATATTTGAAGCATTCGGTGTCCGACACAACTTCGCCACACATCAGTACAAATCCAATGATGCAAAGCACGTTTGAGGGGCGCATGCCTCACGTTTGCAGAGAGGAAGTGGAAGTGGAAAGGTAATCGGACGAACTGGCGGGCCGCACCATCTTCACCGCGCTTGTTGTTCTATTTGATCATCAAGATCAATTGGAGTTCAGTTCGAGCGACGCTGATAAATTACGAATCGAATTCAAACAAAGCTTCGCGACGTCCATTTTTGGACGTTATACAGCACATTAACTTCAAATTACCTTTTACGAGCCTTTCTCTTTCGAGCTGAACGGTGTGAAGGTAGGCCGCGATGAGGTGATCCCGACCGGCGGGGATCTCATAAAACCGCCATCCAAAATGCGACATTTGACACAGTTTCCACAGTCCCTCGTCGCCGACCTCTCGTTGATCACTTGTATCGAATCTGTTCGTTGGTTGTACTCCTAATGGAACTCAGTCGGATTCTGTTGCTCCTCTTCGCCTTCCTCCTAGCTTCTTTGGATCTCATCGAAGCGAAGCGTGATGGAAACCAGAAGTTTAAGGTGTGCTGCGCGAGGCAGAAGAAGGCAGATAAGGAGTGCAAACGAATGTTTTGCGATTTCAACAAACTATCACAGGATAACGTATGTTTTCTTCTTGATTTTTACGTAATCTGAGGCGAACCGCTACGGATAAGACAGTGAGATGCTGCCTTATGCCCGCTTCAATTGTGAGCTAGGTAACCGAGAAGCTAGTTGAGGCTAATTTCGCTTGGTCCACTTCGACAACAAACGTCTTTTGTTTAACTAAATGTTTATATTTAAAAATCTAACCCATTTAGATCAGCTTCTTCCTGAACATGTGCTCACCTCGCGGCTCAACCATCAAGGACATGTGGGACTGTGCCAGTTCTCACTACGATCATACCGAATGTTGCAAGAAGAAGTAAGGCCCACATTCATCTTTTCCTTCAATCACAGGCTTCTTTAGCAATGTGATACCCGAGTGTATGCGCTACTGCAAAGCCGATGATGTTGTTACGACTGACTACAAGTACCTCTTCTGCATACAGTCCTTCAACGGAATTCGCGACTGCTTCCGCAATCATCTCGATACTCATGCCAACATATTCGGCGATAATTAAATTAGTTTGGCGTTTCGGACTTTGTGAACCAGTGTTCGTCGTTTTTGTGGAATAATTCATATTGTGTACAGCGTCACGTGGGGGCGCATTTCTGGAAATAGAAGCTTTGGATGGTTGTGACGCTTGCAAGACGATGTACTTAGGATTATGGAAAAGGAAGTGGCTGAACTGGTATCAACTATGAACGAGCCATTTTTTGTTTCTGAAAGCCGATTTTTGTTTCGAACCCTGAACACTAGACATTTCCATACACAAATGTAGACAAGGGCATTGCTCGTTTCATTGATAAAACCTTGTGAGCATTTTAATTTTGAACTTAATCCGTGTATGAAGCGAGAAACCGATTGAATGCGCTCGTGACAGGGCGGTTATTAATAATAAGCAAGTTAAGCCATAAACATGACGCCCTTTCAGTACACTTTGCGCATCATTTATGGCTTTTGTTGACGTCATGCGTTAAGGATCAAAGAATTGTTCTCGACGCGTCACCCAGGGGAACAAGCAGTGTGATAAGCGTTTGATGTGCCTAATTGTCTTTTGTGATTGAGGAAACGATAAGTTTTGCATGGAAGCTGGCGGCACTTAAGGGAACTATAACCGAACTAGGGATATGTGAAGCTGCCCGACAGGTTAACTTTCGTGGTGTGAAACTTTTGGAAAAAGTTAGGTTGTTGCTGTGCAACAGGTTCACATTGGCGCAAGTTACCCTGCCACACAGGCGAATCGTGTCGAGATCCACCTTCCCCACTGGCATCGCTTTCGCAGTCCACCAATTCCGTGCACTGAAAAGCGCACCAAAACCTCTTAAAAAGGGAATCTTAAAAAACACAAAGTTAAGGGTACATTGAGGTTAAGGAACGAGAACGATACAAACTCGAATCATGGCTTATGTATTGCTCTCTTTAGTACACATAATCAGAAACTTCATGTGACAATTTCCAAACGGTCCACGTGTCAGTTCGTGTCCACTACATATGTATTGATAAGTTCCGGAAGAGAAAAGGGCAAGACAATTTCACGTACTTCATGTAGGATGTCGATTAATAACAAATTTTCGATGTTTCCTCGTTGACGCACGAGAATACAATGTTTAAGCACTAAAGTCAACTTGTGTAGGGCCCACATTATGAGCAAGTACAAAATGAGGATTTTCACTACACTTTTATCTAACTATCGTATTGTTGTAGTTACACAAACTAAGTTGACCTTAACCATGGACATGCTGTAGGATGTGGGCGACAAGCAAATTTCATCCGTCAAAGGCCAGTTGTTCGAGGGACATGTAAACATTGGATTAACAGTTAAACCCTGTTTGTGGTCCAAAATACACGCTTCCAAGTCAGTTTGTTCCGTTTGGCGTGGGATGCCCAATCTCATCTGCATAGATGTACTCACATTTGTTATCTCGTTAATGTGATGTTCTATTGAGGATATACTGTGCACTTGAAAACAACAACGAATGTGTTCAATAGCCAGTGTTTAATTATGTGATTCTGACTGAGTAGATTTGTCTATCATTTCATAATTTATACGAATGCTGATGCACATTTAAAAGTCCTTTCCTGCATTGAGAGCCTGTTGTGTTGCCATCATTCAGGACAAGGAAAACTGCGTTTTGTGTCAAAGACATTGCTCCACTAGGCCGAAAAGTTTTTGTGTTTCATATATTGCAATATGGAAGCAATAACCATATCCGAAAGGAGCACTTTTTGTTGACATAGCCTTCAAGTGAACGTGCGATATACTAAATGTGAAAGTATGATAAGCGGGCGGAACCTTGTGCGAACTTTTTGATCACTCATCCGGGTAGAGAACATGTATGTTATGCGGAAAACTTTTCAGCAATAAAAAACATTTTGATCGCAATTTCTAGAAGTATAAAACGTTATGATCTTAAAATCAGACGACTGGATAGGCATTGTAATCCTTATGCATACACAGCAAATTTGTATGGTCTATGAACTTGTCCAGACTAAAAGTCTAGTGCGCTGATCTTTGTGTTGTCACATTTTAGTCCCTTCCTCTTGAATATTAATCAGATGTCAATGCTAAGCAACATGTATGTGAAAACGAGGTTTTGAATCTGATTTTACCCTATATTGCACTTATGCCGAGGAACATTTCCGATCCCATATGATTGTAAGATGTAAAGGCGAACAGTAAGACACTTTTCCAGGCTGGATAGATTTTTTAAACAGCCAAATATTTCTGGTGCACCAAACGCGGCTTTTCTACTGCAGTTTAAAGAATGCTCCAAGCGGTTCAACTACCATAGCGCTGGGTTGTAGGTAGGTGCACTGTCTTAATCACTTGGTTCTCGTATTGGCCACGCCAGAAGCCACATCCTATCATTCAGTTCCTCCCCCCGTTATAAGCAACCTAAAAAGGTCCGCCTTGCGTTGTTCATCACGACAATGCTTCTAAAGGGGGAGGAGCCTGATGGATCGCCGAAGGGCTATAAGTAAGTTCGTAATCAACATCGTCGACCCTTTTTCGCAGAGTGAGTAGGCGGAGGTCACCGTATCCGCAGTGATGCATGTGGCCACCTGTTTTTCGCGTTCAACACCTCCTGCTGATAACGTTGATCTCTTGCTAGGTGTTCCTTTGAGAGCATCCTGTCATGAGTATGCGCGTAAAGTAGTAAGATTCCTTTCACTATACGTATTTTGAATATTACAGTCTATAAAATTCACAGACCATGCAGCACTGTGCGAATTACGGACTTATTGTTCTCGTCATCTCCATGCTTCTGTCGACCATTTTTGCATCAGAACAGGTAAGTCAAAGATGGCCCCTTTCAAAATCGTTTATCAGTCAATTATAAATTACGACACTTCACAACGTAGACCAGTCTTTATGTGGGACTCTTTAAAATTGTCGTTCAAATACTAACCCATTTTGAAAATCTTTGAATACAAGATAGCTACCATCATGGTAATTCCAGACAATGTCCAACAAACGTTCAAAGGTTGCCAGTTTCTTGGACATTGTTTTGCTCATGCCTGCTGAAAAAACACTTCAAATATCGCTACGCGTGACCAATCCATTTGTCAACAAATGGCCATATTCCATTGACAACATTGCAACTTACATGTAAACATCATATTTTTTAAATTCCACTCCGCTGCTTTCTTCGCCATTCTTTTAGTATTCAGAAGTGGACCGCGCATGGAAATTAAGCATTTGACCAGAAACATCTAACTTTCCTCTATTTGGGCGCCCAAATCTCGAACAGCAAGTCGTACTGCACGGGACACTGTCACACTTCTTTTTTGTCTTGATCCTTTCGTCCAGTCAAGGGCTCAGCTCAGAGATATTGAAACCGTCCTTTTCTTTCCATGGTGCAAATCATAATTATGAAGCAACATTCTGTCCCCTCGGTCCCCTTTCCATGACGTAGAGTTGATCATCTTTGCCCTTGTTAATTCCTCGTTTGCTATTGGTATTTTTTAATGAAAATTAAGGAGGCTGCCCGCAGCCCCACTTTATCCGGATCGTGGAAGACGGAGCAACAGGCGGCGGCACTTGCGCCCAGAGAGTTCATCAAACGCTCCAATCTTTACGCACTTTTCAAGTGAGTTCTTTCGTTACGCTTCTTGCGCATGCATTGTCCCTGACCAGACAGTGGATTAAGTGACGTCTTACGGAGCCAGACGGACGTCTTGTTAATCAGTGACTTTCAGGAAAGTAAACTATGAGGCGAACAGAAGGAAACTCTACAATGAGATGGTGAAGAAAGCGGACGCCGACTATTTCTACTAGGATCCCAGACACAATGATCATTGGCAAGGTCCCTTGTACAGAGCGTTTCGTATGCAAATAAATAAAGCGAGTTGTGTGGAAGAGGAATATCATATGCCTTTATGAACAGTTTAGCAACTAAGCTGAGATGACCATGTGAGCAAACATAGAAGTGGGCGGTTCGGTCTTATTGGTTTCCGTGCAACATATCTCTTTCTTCTGATTCTCGCTGGGCACGCGTCGGTTATCATTAGTCTTCACATAAGGGACTTTTAGCGTTTGAGAAGCATGAACCGAAGTTGTCGCTGGAGACGATGAGCTCTTCGAATGGCGATTGGGAGCTCGTGAACGGGTACGTTTGATTTGTTTCGAGCCCCTGGATACGTTCCTCACAGGCGAACGCGGTCGATGGCGGCGTGTTTCAACGGACATGTTCAAATCTGGAACAGGCTAATATGATAAATGAATATGAACTTTTTCACTGAAGAAGTTCTAAAACGTGGAGATCTTCAAGCATAGTGCACGAACAGTGTGTTCACAACGCCCGTTTAAAGAGCACTGGCAGTTCTAGTATCGTTAGTATCCTTGGTTTGGACCGTAGCGGTGTTCTAGAACTATTTCATTGTTGTCTGTTGGAAGTGACCATATGTTTGATTCTGTGTAAAGAGAGCGAATCATCAGTACTCTTTCCTGGCCAACAAAATTGCTCTACTGTAGTCGAAAAAATCCACATTCAGTTGTGCAACATAATCCCTTTAGCGCTTAGGCGCAGCATTGTTATTGAGCGGCTAGTTCTGCCATATTCACTGGCCGCACTACAAATTTGTCGTCAACAAGCTCCCTCTGTCGAGGTGCGAACGTTTGTTTATAACTCGTGATGATCGGACGTGACCATCGCTTGCTCTAGATATTCTCAGTGCTGATATTCATCTGCTATATGTGGTTCCATTCGTGATCGCTAGAGACAGCGTGCAGCATAATTGCAGCGAGGACTGTAAGTCATGTATAGTCTAAGGTGCTATAATTTATAGCTGCGGGCTTGGTGTCGTCAAATGCCTACGCAGGTGACACGTGATTTTGTTCAGTGGAAGCGTTTTGTGGGGAAGTGGTGAGATTGAAGTTCGAATACTTAGAATCTCTACCAGTAGATCACACCCAAAACGTAACTGAGGAGTCGCTTCGAGCATAGGCATTCAATCAGTTTTCTTGTAATAGGGCCTGAAGCAGCGACTTGTTCATAAAAGAGATAGCTCTGCCTTTGACAGCCCAATTCTAGATCACCATCTTCGCGACTAACCATAAACTTAAATGGCTCCAAGCATACAACGAAAACAACAAACAAGTACATAGCATTACAGGACGAACATGCTGCAATCACAAATTGCTACTTATGGGTTTCGTCACAAGTATGTAACAAGTATGCCCTATGGGGGCTAAGGCGCCACGCCGCTCAGAAAATGAAAGTCTGGATGAAAATTACACGAGAAAGCGTAACTGTTTTTGATCGCCTTTGGCGCGGCTGAGAATGGCTATGGACGGAGGCCGCGCTGAGGGCCGTCGCCTGGCAAGGCTACCTCCGTATGTCGTCGACAGATTTGTCGGCGTCGCTGAATACCAAATGTAAGCGGTTAATAAAGTTCGTTTCGTAACAGTAACTGCCTCGTAGAGGCTTACGAAAACCTTTGGAATGAAACGATAGTACGGCCTGTGCCATCGGTTGATTCATTGGGAAAAAGCAGTTGTCTCTACGCTTTGAACACTGTCTATATTCAAAATACAAGGACAGTATATGAAGGATGAAAGGCGAGGATTTCGCAGAAGCGATGCAGGATAACATTGACACGCACCGATAGTGCGGCTTCACCCATAGTTTATAAAATGAATAATATTGTTCCATTTTCAGCTGTTCCTCTATCTGCGTAGATGATTCATAGAGCTCTGTCTCATTGGGTTCCCCTAAGTTTCGTTTTGAGCTCCGCTCCTGAGCAGTTTCATACCGTTTATCAGGCTGTTTCGAAAGGTTGAGTGCTTGAATTCCTGTCCTGTTCAGCAGCATTGGCATCACAGATCTGTCAGCCACTTAAATAAGTCAAAGGCACATGTCTTCTTAGAAGTTGCAACCCTCAAAAGTTTTGATGTGTCTCTCAAATGTCGGGTCTTGGATTTTGAAGGCACGTAGGAGTCTATAGCATTCTCTTGCGACGGGTCAGCACCACACCAGCTGGTGTGACTAACCACGAGGCAAGCAAGGAATTGCAATTCGATATTCTTCATTTACCCTACCAGATCGTCCTGGCATCATGCCTCCTGTTATCAACCAAGTGAGGATTTCTTCTTAGATAGTCCTCTTTAGTGATAAACCCATCGTCACGCCAGACCACCCACGTTGAAACTACCCCACTGAACTATCACCCATTGCACGTAGTGCCGTCAACACAGTGAGCATCGCGTCCACCAAATGGCTTCGCGTCCGCTCACTGTTGGCGGCGAGTGCATGCGACGACCGCTTCACTTTTTCTCGCGACGCAGGGACTGAGAAATGTCGCGATGTTTGCTGTTTCTTCCTGAACATTCGCGAATTTCTAAGGACGTTTTTTAAATCGCTATTTATCGCGCAATAACTATAACGGTATATTGCCTTCTATGCTCTGAAAATTCCACTTGATTGTGCGTGTTTTCTAGTTGTGGAGGTGCATAACATCGTTCTGGTCAGCTTGTTGGCAAGGAAGCTGATGACTAAGGTTGGATAATTGTGATTCTTCAATGTGGCTAGTAGCGTGGCAAGTTTTTTTTCAGATCCAGGCGTTGTAACCAGGATTTGAATCGATGTGGCTTCTCATTCGTCCTTTTGCCTAGATCAGCCGTTTATCCCTAGTAAAAGAGCGGCTTATCCCGGTAATCTGTGCAGAAAACATTTAGCTTCTTGTTATAACACCTCTAGTTGTTAAGTCCAAATTATGTGTTTCAGCACAACTACTAAAAGCTTAGGGATAGTTGCCCTTGCCAAACGTCCTTGCCACATTGATATACCTGAGCATTATCAATAGTAATTAGTGCGCCGCTTCAGACGTTAAGCGCCAACTAACCATGCAACTTCTTGAACATTTCGAGCAGATTCTTTGCGATGATCAAGGAAGTTATTTTGTAGGTATCTCTTCCACAACTATCACGCTATTTTCAATGCGTTCTCGGAGTTAATCAATGTTATGGCGGGACCCACATAAACAAGCTTATTTTTTAGAGTACGAAAGACATTTCACAGTTCATGCATCTGGTTCCCTTAGCAACCACCAGCTTTGGTGGGAGATTGACATCTATCTCATATACAACAAGACCGCTCGTTGACCAATGGAATCGAATGAGTTGCTGTTCTCTACGAGTCTCTTCATCACCGACCAGTTTTGGTATTTGCTTAAACGAAATTAATAAGACCAAGTTAGCATTCCGAAAACGCGATTGGCAATGCATTTCGGAGGCACAAATTCTAATTATTCATTGTGTCTTTCAGGTAACATTCGGATGGGTGCGGCACAATGTTTGGCCTACCCATACCGTAAGATAGTGCTGCGTAGCCTGAGGTTCAAAACTGCTGATAATGCAGGTACAATTTCGCGAATACTACACATGATTGCTGTCAAAGCATTGACAGATGGCCTTGCTGTTGTTCTAAAGCGATGCACATCTACTATCCTCAATATTTAAATTTCGTACAGGCCATAATGAGCGTGCGTGATTTCTATTTCTGCCCAGAACATAAATATTTCCATTTCGTTCTGCGGTATCTGGCGTAGTTTATCGCTCTGCTGTTTTCTATATCGCTCGGTTCTTCACACATCGAGAACGTTCCAAGAGCAACCAAGGTTTAGGGGATCCAATTCAAGAAGAAAGATGTTGGTTCCCCACCTTGGTCATTCCACTCCGTCCTCACTCAATCGCGCCGAATTCTTGATATAACGAATTTTGTAGCTCACAAGTGTCAATTACAGATTCTATCATGGCGGCCCCAAATCAAAGCAAATCCGATCAGTACTGGAGGATCCTGTTGGACATGTCCACATCCGTCACCCCAGCCGCTGGAAGCAGCATGGCGCCCGAGCTGGCGCCGAAAACGCTTAGTGTCGAAGATCAGGCGTGGATCGAATCGGCGATTAACGAATTGTCTTCTGAGAAGAATCCAGTTTCTGTCATGACATCGTATATGCTGGATATCAAGGCAAAGTTGTTCGAAAACAAATGCAACACCATTCACGATTCGGCGATCATCGAAGAAGAGCTTGGGCACATCAACGAGCAGTGCTATGACCGTGACATAGCTTCCGCTTTCTGTGCCAGGGGTGGCATTAACATCATTGACGAGATCTTAACGGTAAGTGACATGACACAGACGCGCTGGTGTTTTATTATACAACCTGAGAAACTGTGCCACGTTTTGGAACAATATATAACTCTGCATTTTTTCAGAAGACAAAGAAGGATGGAGCACGAAAGTGGGCCGCTCAATTGCTGGCCACCATCGCCCAGAACAACCCTGAAGTCCAGGATCAAATCATTGAGAAACCTATCTTAGAACAGCTCATCAAATTTGTCAACAACGAGAGTGGATGTCCTCTTGCTAGGAAGGCCTGTGTTGGCGCCATCTCTGCAATTGTTCGCAACAACCAGAAGTGCTTCGAGTACGTATGCCTTTCTAAAATTCATGTGCTATGTGTCATATGTTTCAGAAAGTTCATCGAACTTGACGGATTCATAAAGCTAGCGTCGGTCGCCTTGAAAGCCGATCGCCACAACCAAGAAGCGCTTCTAAATCGTATTTGTGTTGCCTTAACCAACATCGCTCGCAGTTTAGAACCCAAAGGTAAGTATACTCGCTAGCTACATGTTACCGTTGGCCAGATCGGCTCACGTGTCCTTTTTATACAGCTTGCGGGCATGTGGGTTTAACGCTACACCATTTCAGATATCGAAGAGAACCGCATCAACTGGACGCTCGCAGAAACCCTTCTCGCCATCGAACTTGACACAAACGACGGTATTGGATATCTAGTCGAATACTTCGGTGCGCTGAAGCAGGAAGAGAGCAATTTGTCCGATGACTGCTGGAAGATGTTACGTCGAAAATTTGTACGTTTCTTTGAAGCTATTCTCTTGTGACTTATAAAATGCTTTTTCAGGAAGAGTACAACTTCATGATGGGCTAGGCGAATAATCATCACTATTTTGATGGCTGTATAGATCTCACATACCTTTAAAAGATGTTGTATGTTGATGAGGTGAACAATTTGTTATATTAACTTGGGATGATACATAAACGAGAAGAAGCTCGTCATTGCACCTGCACTGGACACATGCACATTATCGGTTCAAAGATTCAGGATAGAGGAAAATGAAAATTTCAGTTTTTTCATTGACGTCTATTATCGAACTGTTTACTCTTGGTGCACAACTAGTGTGCGTGTTGTATTGGTCACTGATACGTGCCTGGATGGTGTATCGTCATATCTCATTATTCTGCAAAATATAATTTTTTTATCATTCATATCACATAACAGACACACTGCCATATGAACATGGCATTAGTTGTATGATAAACGGCGACTGCCTCGAAATACGGAATATCATCGGGTGTTTCCCACTGGGTGTACCTATTGCGGTGCTAGTCATATGATATGAGCAAATCTTAAAAATAAGGATTTGTTCGATCACCATGTTCTGTAAAGCCCACGTTTTCAATTGGCTAAGACCATAGAACAGGCTACGGGGATATGTAGGTATTACTCGTAGCTGCTACCAGCATATAAGCACTCTTTGAGCGTGTTTCTGCTTTTCGGAAATACATGCGAAAAATGATCCTTGGAGTACCCGAAACCGTATGTTTCTAAGTTGACCTCCATAATAGCTGGACCCCATTATGGTTCGCGATTCGATCTTCTCGATGAGCAGGTGCTAGACAGCCTTAGAAGTGTGCCAGTAGGCATATCAGTAGCATTGGCGTTTATAGGTGGGTTGCAAGCATATCGAACATGCTTTCAGGAATTGTAACGACAAAGTTCATGGGTCACTTTTGTCAACTGTGCAGAGGGCATTTCACCGAGGTCGGATTCCACTTCGCCACTTGCTGTACTCCGCCGTCTTCGCCTACATAGGAACCCAGACGGGTCGCCTTTGCAATACCCGCGCAAACTAATGGGATTACCGTGTCAAATTCTAAGGCTCTGCTGTGACTTGAAACTACAGCATGATAGTATGCTTTTCGGTGCTTACAAGATGTCATTCACGGCGTAATTCGGGAAGAAGTGAACTCAGGTTTTACTCAATTTGTCGCTTGTGCCACCTAATATGATAATCTCCCATTTTTCCTCTCGGGTGTGTGGAAATGCCTCCAACAGCTTGGACGATTACAATGCGAGAAATATGTTCCCATCATACTAATCGCCCAGTGCCAGTCACCGTAACGTATCGAGAAAGAACCAATAGAGTAAGTGTAGCATTCTTTTTATGAAACATAGCCGTTTATTGTAAAAAATTAAACACACTGAAAAACACATCATACAGTGCAACTATACAGATAGCATTAATTCCACTTAAGAGTTGTTGAAAGAAAAAAATATAGATTTTCTGTTTGTTAATACAAGTTGCGGGTTGACCCGTTTAAGTTGTCTGTGCTACCACAAACGGAATGAAATGAGAGATGCAACAATAGTTCTGTTTCTGAGAATGGGATTGTACAATGAAAATGCGGACAGAAGGTACAATTTTCTAAATAATCAGCACAATATAGATGATATTTAGAGCTGGCTAAGTGCAAGACATATATGGTGCAAGGTGATTATGTAATAAACGATGGGACAAATTGCTTATAGGGGAGAGTTACGTCCGCAGAAGCGGAAACTCTGCGGAAGGTGAAGCTTCTTGGCCAACTCTTTGTATGTGGGAGTGTGAACAAAGCGGCTGAAGCAGTCTTTCTCCATCAAACGGTAGACATGAGTCTGCGCGCGGTCGTAGATGTCCTCGGGGAACGGCTCATGCGATCCCTCAACACGTTCGATGATCTCAGTGCGCGTATCGTGGTCGATGTTGATCGCGTGCGGCGAATCGGCCGCGATGTACAGATCGTACATTTGACGCACTTGGCGTGCGAATTCGTTTCCGTTTACATTGCTGCTGCGCAACTGCTGTACGGCCCACCTGCAATAGAGACGAGTGGTTTATATGAGTTCGGCGCTATTTTCAGCCCACTATCCCGCGGTTCTTCTAATTTTACCACGCACTTAGCGGCGCCAGGTTGACGTAGGATTCCAGCTGTTATTTACAGGTGGAATTAACAAATGCAACCAAATGTTAGGATTTGTGGAGAACTATCTCTCTGCAGAAAAGTCAGTTCAGAAAGTAGAGGGCTCAGAATCCTCCTTTTCTTGGATATACAGTGCACGGTTCTTTAGTGAACCTCATTGGCAATATCAGCTCATTAACTCACCAGAACATGATGTTCTCATCGCTGTACTCCGACTTTAAAAAGTCAGTAAAAGCCGAGCGGCCATCATCATTACGGATCATACTGTCGAACGCGTAAGTCCACTCATTTGGACTGAGGCGGTGTTGACATGTGGGCGAAGGCGATGATCCCTGGCTGCTTCCCGAAGGGATAGTCAGTTCGGCCGATCGGCGACGTCGCTCACCTAAAGATAATTCGTTTGTTAATAATGAATGACTTTAAGCAGTTCTTTAAACGAGTTATCAATGATCAGATGTTTGACACTAGCAATGTTATTACCCCAAAAGTTATTGTGTTTCCGTTAAGTGATCACTGCGTCATACTGTAATGAGATCATAAGGAAGTTAGTAAACGATTTAATTGTTCAACAAAGTGAGCTTGCCCTACAGCTTTGTGCCAGACGGAAAGCAATCGTCTGTTATTGCAGAAAGATTGATTCGTGACGGAAAAGAAAAATGACGTATTGATTGGATCAGAAGTTTTGAGTGGTCCAGCAACTCCAGTGCCACAGTTGCTGGACCATTACCTTGTTTTCCTGTATTTTCTGTACTAAGTTAGGAAGGTTGCTGGTGTGAACAATATTAAAATGATGTCGAAATCGTAGGTAACCTACAATATATTACGATACTGAGCAAAATTCATTTTTTGAATCATGCGTACTGAGAAATTAGCTGGGCGGTAAGACTCAATCCTCACTATTCACGTAGGTATAAATTTTAATAAACTCATAGTAAAACAGTCGGATACATTCGGGTTTTATGTTATCAACACAGGCTTCAACACCGCTCCAATATCATCAATGCATTAGTGGATCACATTAAAAAGTTTTCGTCCAAAGTTTTTGTCCAAATTCAAAAACTGCATACCAGGCTCGGCAACAGGAACGTGAGAAACGCTCATGGCACTCTAGTCTCCGAATAGAAACCAATCGAGCGACCTACGGCTTCGCCTCAGCGATTAATGAAAATGAAACAAAGACCCTATGCCGTCAATTCTTTTCGCGTCCGTCGCTCACCCACATCAAGCGAACACCCCCGGATTTAATCGGCAAGGCTTCTTCCCGCTCTACGCCTTCACCAAAACCGCCACAAGCACTTCTTAATTAACTTGTAGGACCACGTTTAAAACGATTTTTCTAATTAGCTGTTCGTCTTCTCCACTTTTTTGTTTTAAGAAGCATGTAATTGAGAAAGACGATTGTAGAAGGAGGTAAACCACGCACGATAAGCGCACGACGAGATGATCGTTCTGGCGAGGTCACGGAACTCTCGGCACTTAAGGACGAAGTTTTCGACGGCCCGTGGACCTCCAGGCCCGCCGGGCATGCCAGCGGCCGCCATGGCAGCGCTCGTGGTCAGCGAAGCCGGTGCCGGAGCGCTGATGGAGCGCGGAAGTCTGGCGTGTGGTCCATGTGAATGGAGCTGGTGGTGCGGATGGGGCTGCAGCATGTAGGTCTTTCGGCTGTCCATCATTTTCTGGCTTTTCATTACAATGTTATTCTGTAATATTCGCTCCTTGAACGCGATGGAACACATAGTTCGTACAACGCGACAGTGTACGGAAAAACTATGCACTGGAGTATATATTAAGTGTTCGAGGCATTGAAAACAGCATGGTGTACAAAAAAGCGATATACCTAGCTACAGTAGGAAGGTCTCGAAGGCTCTAAACTCCTTGCTTAAAGTGGACGTACTAGGGGCGCTATCGCACCGCGCAGTTAACAGGGTGCGAAAAGTGAAGGTTTCCATTCTAATCTCAACCCATCTCTCATCTGCATTTGTTCTTATTATCTGTAATCCAGACTCATTGAGTGTGGCAAAACAGAAAATAAACGCTTGAAAACACGAAATGCACTTAAAGGGGTGACGCGAAACGCAATTCTCAAGCACGTTGCACTTGAACGAGCCGTTGTCGCCAACAGAAGCCGTCAAGAATTCGGTTCGAGTGTGTTTCATTAGTTGCGTGTAAGGAGTAAATAGCACAATCCATCGCAATGAGTCATGTTGATGAAAAAATGGGCGAAATTTTGACGCACGTAAGGCCCTGTGGCGATGTTTGTTTTCGCTTTACGTTCGTTGTGCGCTGACCGTAACGCGAAATTTGTTTGCGTTGAAACACGGCCATGTAAATATTGGCAGCGTTATTTTGGTGTTGATTTAGGCGGGAAGCGCGTAGGTTATGTGCTGGTCGATGATGTGACGACAGCACAAGGCGTTAGGGATTTCGGATATCAAGGAGTTCCGGCGTGATTTGCGGGGATTCTGAAGTTTTCTGAGTTTGAGAGCACACTCCTTTACGCGAAGAAGCGTGATCAGGATAGCCATAAGTAGATCAGAAAGAAAGGAACGAGCACGCCTCGGAGCCTTGAACAGGTAAAGATTGGTTCTCAATTTAGGAGAGTCTGTGAATGACTAAGAACAATCTTAATATAACTAACTATTTTTTAGCTCTGTCACACGACAAAATATTTTCTATTTTGAGATCCTATAGTAAGCGAGAATGACAAAAGTGCGTTCTACTAAATGCGAAAGCTGTTTGCTGATGACAGTGTAAATTTTTTGAGATCTAGGTAGTTTTAGCTATACGCGAGGATATGGGAATGTGAATAGGGCTGCGATGAATTGTTATACATGCTTTTCACTGTCCTTTTCAAATACTATGCCACGCTGAATAGCAAAAAGAACGAGATGGTCTTCTGATATGTATAATCCGCAAGAAAGCAAAGTATGGATGTCTTCTTTAAATTTTTTGCCAGGTTCCAATGGGACTCGGAATAGCTGAGCATGTAAACAACATATAAATGAAGGAGAATGAAGGTTTCGCTTTCGCCATTCATCTTTGCCAAATGTCAGCGTTTTTACTGGGAGTTCAGGACGACAAGAAAAGGACACGAAGTATAAGGGCTATCACTGGAAAAAATGGTTCAAGAAAACTAAATTTCTTCACAGGTATTTGTCGATTTTCCACTCAAGAATTTCTTCACCATGGGCGTAAATCTTCAAATTTCAGCTTTGCCTAGCAGCGATCTGGTAGCAAGACACCACACGCGAAACTGCAAGTCACAAATCTTGCAAATCATATAAGTGCCATCTGGAAAATCTTCATCACAAAAACAAGCTTTTTGCAGCTTTCCGAAATTTGCGATGTTTGATCGTTTAAGCCTCTTCAATGGCGGGATTTTGCTTGCCTAAGCCCTAATCACGGCACCACGTCAAGAAACAATGAGGACAGGTTTTTTTGCGTTGGCTGATGAGCAGCTTTGTGGCTGGTCCAGACGCGGAGAGAGGACATCCTGACAAGCTAAGCTGCTAAATCAGGAAAGATGCTCTCAGGATACCTGGCCACCGACCGCGTACTTCAGCAAATGTGAACCATAATGCGTTCGGCCTACTTAGGAGAACGCGAAGCAGGTGCACAGTAAACCGACATTTTCCTAGGAGATACTGCGAAAAAACATCTGCTCAGCGGTGTAGCAAGCCGATCAGAAGGTGCAGCGCAACGGAAAGCCGAGGTTACGTGCCCGAGCGTTGGCACTAATTTTCAGAATCGGAATGAAGCGCGTGAAATTGAGTACGAAGAGGGGCGGGACCCGAGGGTAGCGGACAATCTCAAGGGGCGGCAGCGGAAGACGCCGCGCCGGCGATCTGTGACCTGATTATAATTGAGCGATGCAGCCGAGCTCCCGCGTTTGCAGCCAGTGGAGTCCAAAAAATTTGAGGGCATTCGAATCCGGAAATTTAGTTAGCTGCCACAAATTTCGCAGGCGAACAAGCCTGGAAACGGTTTATAGGACACAAAAAAGTTGAAAATTCGACAGCCGGTTCCGGAAGTAAATCAGGAAGTCAATTGGAATGGTAAAAATAGTTTTCTGACAAGAGCATCTGTAGGCAATAACTTTGGATGATGAACCTGAACCTTCCGTGGCGTAAGTTATTTCCATTAACGATTAGATTCAATTCAACTACAGTCACAAATTTTCCGTGGAACCCAAAAAGGAAGGGAGAGCACAAAAACGCCAGCAACGCTGGTTGTGTTTTAATAAAGGAACTGGAAAGGTGTCTGCAGTCTAACTCCATATTTCACTGAACCAGCATAGTAAAATATGCGTAGTTTAGAATAATGAGTGGACGATTCTGTCGCAGCGCATAACGTAATTGAAATTTCTGCTCTTGATCCAGCACTGGCAGCGCCAAAAGTTGATTTGCGTCACTCCATTAGCGGACCAACCACAATTTTAATTCAATCAAAATCGAATCAGTGGAGAGCGATTTCATTGAAACATTCTACAGATTGAATGTATATTCTCTCTCAATTCTATTATATCAATATACATGTATTTCAAGAATGACATCAGTGGAAATAGTGCGAAAAAGATCGAATAATGGTGATCAAAGCGTTTAAGCATCAAGTTATTTAGTAGTCACAAGAACTACTTAAACCTAATTTAGTTTTAATCGAATCAGCATAAGACCAACAAAACTATCGAATACGAGGCTTCTAACCAAAATAGACACAAACGCTGACCACGTCAGTGCTGCTATCTCTGGCTGCAATCAGTATTTTCCGCTTTTGACAATTCTGAGATTAATGAACTCCCGCCCACATAGATCGGATGTAGAGATAGTCTCTCTTTCGTGTTGTGGAAGTTGTGGTCCAACAACTTTTCGCGCAAGTCGAAGAAGACCTAGGTTTTTTGTTTCGCAGACTCTAATCCCGAAGCTAAGAATCATCGCCAACTGAAGATGCGATCTAATAAGAGTGAATCAGTCAATTGCCAATGTCGGAAAAGAACACCACTAGTGGGAGTAATCCCCACTGCATTGATAACACCACTTAAACGAACTTTTAAAGACCATGTTCTGCGTTTAGCTAACCAGCATCCGTTACAGCTTAAGGAGTCAATGCCCTTTCGTTCGCGGATATTAGTGTTTCAAAAAAGGCTAGAAACCAAAAGTCATTACTAATTAGAAGTAACTTTATGGGCTTTTCCTAGCTTCAGCTTGCCTGTAGAGTCTGACTTCGACGATAATTGTTCTGATGTGTGATCGTTGCGGTGCAGAAGCTTCTTCTGCGATTTGCGCAAATCACAAGTCAGGAAGCAATAAACCTGCAATGGCCCGGCCCGATGCAAATCGGAAACTTTAACGCCTCCGTGCTTTGGAGGCACTGAAATGGATGAAGGAAGGATCTCCCGGTGCTACACCGTCGGTATTCCGAATTTGGGTGCGTCACTCATACGGAAACTTGAACTAAAATGGACATAGTTGTGTAGCTGGCCAATAGGCACTGTACTTATTATTGTAGCTTTTTTGAAATCACGTTGAGTTAACAAATAACACTTCGGGGTTCTGTTTAAAGGGCCTGGGAATGAGAGTTGTGAGAAAATGCTTCGTATTGCCGGGAATCTAGACATTGTGACACTGAACAATAATAATCGATTCGGTCTGTATTTGAATCCATTTTGAGAAACCAGACTTCGCGGAACAGCAATTGTTTCTCATCACAAGAATGTTCTTTATTTTCGCCGTAAAGGTTTCACTTTTTAATCGAAGAAACTGAGAAAAGTAACGGGCCTAAAGTTTAAGATCTTAGCTATTTTTCTACGAATGAGCCACAAGAAAAGTTCTAACCATCAGATCCACATGGGAGAGACAGAATAAAGCTCTCTTTCCAGGTATCACATTTACAATTTAGAAATGCCATCTTAAATTGGCACCCCTGGGGATCAGATTCGGATTCCCGTGCTCAATAAGCTGGAACTAATCTTGCACGAACCGATTGTGAATTCCGAACATGGCAGACGTTCCGCTGCAAAATTTGTGTAATCGCTGGAATTCTGGTGTTCAATTGGGCATGGAGAATGGAAATACTGTTGCCCTTACACACGTGTTACCCTTGCAGGTTAAGAATGGAGATTTGAACGCACACTGAAAAGCATTTCAAGTGGAAAATTGCAAAATCAAAGTTGTTTGTGTGCACTTCGGTGATATGCATATACAAGTTAAGGACACTGGTAAGCAGCTGAAAAACGACTACGGCATCGTCGTTTACGTGACCCACTTGCACCTGTAACACCTGTAATTAGGGAATTTTGGAGTCCTACAAGTGCTTTCGTGTGACTGTTTCCGAATGCTGCAAACAGTCATGATGATTGCAGGATTTTAGAGGAAACATGTACACACATTTGTACAAATGTTTCTTAATAAAGCTATGTGGATTTTGCTACATTTTTACCTCATTCATTAAATGCTGTCACAAACAGAGAATCGTGGGAACTGTTGAGACAAATTCCGAAAATAAACGGCTATATTGGGACAGAACAGTGCACAAACATAGAGGCAAATGCTAAATGGAAAAGTACATCTCAGTTCGTGGACCATTGGCAGTTCATCTCAGTTTCTGTTGCATGACTAAAGTGTATTTTGTTTACATACATTGTGGGTAACCTTCCATTGGCCTTTCCCTTGGTTTGAACTGAACATACTTGGATTACAAAGTATGTCTAACGTGACTTCCGTATCATCCAAGAATTAGGAATCGTCTGACGTTATTACCTAAAATTGCTCAAACGCGAAGGCACCACCAACGCTACATCCTAAATAATTCATGGAGAAACGTTCAATTTTGTGCCAGTACGTTCGTCTTACGAAGTCCTCTTGAACAACGGATGTCACAAAAAGTGACCTTTTGGAGCTTCACGTGGTTATATAGATGTACCTGTGATTTGGCACGTTTTAGTGTATTGAATAACGCGCACCGTTTCACATCCTAAATTTGCGCGGGGCAGGTTAGGTTTGAGGAATGGCACATATTTGGGTAATTTGTTGTTGGATTTCAAGCGTTGCCATTTCGACCGTGAGTCAAATAACGGTTTTGGAAAGCCCCTTCAAGAGGACGTTTCAGTCAACATCTATCTTCGTTCGAAAAACACGTGCCATTTGAACCAAGTGGTCGACCACGAACCAGGGATGAATTTCTAATGAAATATTTAAGTGGTCTTTTCTGTGTAGTTTGAACGCGTGCTCAAACTTATAGATGAACTTTTAAAGCAAAAATATGAAACTCAAATTTTCTCGAAATAGAAACAACAACTATATTAATATTGAATGCTATTCTTAGACCGCAAGACCTGAATATTACGGCCATCAAGAGACATTATTAGTTTTCCAAAAAAAGAACACTCGAACGCTGGTTCAGAAACCACGTTGTTCGATCAAAGTGCTTTGTGACGTAGATGGATATAAGTTGAAAAATACAAACACTTCAGAAAAGCACTCTTGATTGAAGTACAAATTTCGGAGATGATACAAAGCGCGCACGTCTACTCTACTTTTGCGCGCAATTCGGACAAACACTCCAGAACATGGAAAAAATTCGCGAAATTTAATACAATTTTATTGATGTCATTTCTAGACTGGTGGATCCGGTCGACACGAACAAACGTCACTTGATTGTGTTTACGTCAAAGTTGTGTGCCATAAAGACTCTGCAGAACTTGCAATAAACAAAACCATTATTCTGCAGAAGAAGACCCGATATCATATCTCAAGCCGCTTCAGTGAACTTTAGATCAAATAATGATAGCGGATGCGTTTTTTATCAAAAACTGAAGGCTGTTGAGAAGGTAATGCGATCATTTCAATGTTAAAAGTTCAGGTTTTATGTGGTTTCGAAAGAGGGATGCGCTTAAAATTGAGTTCATGAGGTGGGATAAGGTTTTTAGTGATTAGGAAACATACCATTCCGAAAGACTTTTTTCAAGCTCAGCCTCTTTATGTTTTTGAGGACCATTGTCGATAGGAGCGAACGTTATGAACAGCGAATATTAACTGAATAATGTCTAACTGTCTTGAAACGATATCAATCCGACAATCTAGCATTTACCCAACAAAGGAATCGGTGAGTAAACCTAAAATTATAAGTCATCAACACCTCTTCAAGTGTTCTAATCGCTTGACAAAAGCGAAAAAACAAGTGCAAGATCGTCATCGGTAAAGCGAGGTAAAACCGAGCTACCAGTAGATAAAAAAGCGAAAAACATTTCACTCCAGGTCCGCTCGACTCCCGATCAACAAAACCATTTTCTTATCTAAACGAGTTCGTTTCTAACACCACCCACCGTTGATAACACCTGGTTGTTTGGGTGAGCACAATGAAAAACAGACACTTGATAAGACAGACGCAGTCTGTCTGCTGCGTCATCAACCAGCCGAACGATGGCTGATTGACCATTGATGTTGTCCAGAAATGAGTGGTTGCCAAGGAGCAACGGAACAATGTTCACAGAAACCGCTGAATCGATTGTAGGGATACTGTATACAAAAGCAGGTTGCGAGTTTCTAATGATTGCTGAAACGAAATGACCACCACTAAATTCTGATGATCTCTTCTGGCATTTGGTCTATCAGCCGGTGATAATTGGAAGCAAGGGCACCACTGAATGGATGGCTGAAACCGCTGTATTCCCCTTTAAATCAAGGTGAATTTTCGATCTGTCGCAAGCTCGTAACAATCATCATCTCATTACACAACAAAGCCTATTATTTAAAATTAGCATAAAAAGGTTGTAGTCAGACGCCATAAACAGTTGTACTGTCAGAAATACGCAAAAAAGGCATGTCTATTATATGTGAAGCGACGGTAGTAAAGCATAGAATTTTAAAAACATTGATTGCTAAAAAATTCGAAAGTGATGCGAGCAGAAAGTGTGGAGCACTAGACAAATGGACAAGTCTTACTGGTACTCGGGTGCGTGATGTGGCCAAATCGTCGACGCTGTGCTACTCGTCCCCTCGAGGGCCTCATTCATTTGAATATTTCAGCATTGCGCGCCGACATGCCCAAAACAAAACCAAGTGCCGCGGCGTGCTGCTCTCGATGAGCAACGGCCTGGGGGGCGCAAAAAGGAGCGAAAGTCATCGCACCCCACTCAAAACGTCGTCATTGGCGTTGAGCACGGGATTATCGCGCGGCGCCACTTGTAAGTCGCTATAAATTGCCAAAGAAAGCAAAGAAAACGCTCGCTCTTTAGCATCTTTAACATACTGAGGCTTCCGCTAAACGATAGTGTAACTTCTTAAATGAGAACCGAAAGGCTCGTCGCCGTAAAGTAAAGATTACTTTCGGTACAGTTCAAAGATCACATGATTGGACAAATTTCTGCTAAGCAGGTGTGAGATGCTCATGGGTATCTCATTTGGTCTTTTACATGTATGATAATGTAGGCGATGAAAAATCGGTAGCCTTCTCAACCATTTTTGTTCTAAATTTTTGCAGAATGCCATAAAGGCATATCTGGTTCTGGTTGATTCGATATGTGTGGTTCTCATCCACGTTCAGGTAACACAATTGGCAGAAGTATAGCCAAACAAGGCTAGATCTCGTTCGAATAAAAACGGCGCGCAGAAGCGCCATGTTAATTGAGGGTCAACTGAAAGAACTGATGTCCTTTCGATCCTGGAAATCAAAAGTGCGACTGCGGTCCAGTCCAATTAATCCAAGATAAGACCCTTTTTAATTGAAAGTGACCTGTGAATGCCTAAATATAAACGTCCACTCGATTTGAAGTAGTATGAAATGAGTCCTACAATGCACAACGAAACCGCTTCTTTTTCCAACAGTAAGGAATCGATGCCATGCAAAAAAAGTTGCCTGGAGCCTAGGCCACAGCTTCTTAACTGTCCGAAGCCAATAGAGGCGCCTGGTGATATATTACCGTTCATGTTCCTTGTTTTGCTTTTCTCGTCTTTATGAAATTTACGACTTCCGCGTGTGAATTGCCTCTTCACAGAGTCCGACAAATGGTATTCTTTTTTTGTTTCATCAACCGTTGCTTGTTTCGTTTCTATTTTGTACAAAGGGACCTACCTTTGTCAGAAAAGAACTTGGTCTCCGAAAGGGCGATCTTGATACGGGCCAACTTGAGTGAGTCCCGGATCTGCAGCCATTTCTTGCTGAAAGGAACACTACTGTCGCTCACAATTGTCAATCGCCTGATGTTGGCTGTCAATGACATAGACATTCTAATCGTCTTTACAGATGACAATTTTGGGATAGTGATAGTTTGCAAAAAGCTAAAGAAAACGATTGGAAAACCAGTTCAATTCAATCGAAAACTTCACTAGGAGCAATAGGTACAATTTCACTAACCGACTATGTTCCTTCTTCTGGGTCGCTGGACTCTTCGGGCATACAGGAGGACCACCGTTCGGTCCGGAAATGGTTGGTAGCTTCGGTGATGGCGGCTGGAGAGTGACCGTTTTCATCATTAGCACTTAGGTCTGCAATGTGGTAGTTGATTAACGATTGGGTTTTCATCAGATCAGTTGCAAAGAACTCGACAAGGACAGCGCAAAGCATTCAGGATTTTGAACTTATGGACGTGGTTTCTTTTTGTTGAACAATAATAACTAAATATACACGAGACGAACATAACATAACAAAACCGAGTATGGAGACGGTCTTTTCGAATCTTTGGGAAATGTCATCAGTTCAGAAAACAGAAAATATGAGTCATATGTTAAATAAAGATCTTCTGAAATGCGTTTCATAACCTTTCTCAACTCCACTTTTCAATTCTAATTTTATTAAAACATCATGTGCTGCCACTGATTTTCAAGTCGTCATCAAGTCAAGTTTTCAAATTGTGATTTTCAAGGCAACTTTATTTGCAGAAAACTAACACTTTGTACTTCGTCATTGTCAAGATCACTACCTTAAAATAACTTTTCAGAAAAAAAAACATGAAGAAACACCGAAAATAACTTAGGTGTCAGCTGTTGTCGTTTTCAGTTAGACCTTTGTGATTTATTACGGAACATCAATGAACACGAGTTTATGAACTGAGGGCTGTGCATTGTCCAAAGACCAGCGTGAGGTTCTCAGCGGTGCTACACAATACTTATGTCACCTGACTATCAGAATTCATCCATTCTTGTACCGAAGACTTCTTCAATTGAATCGATGAGCATCTGCTTAATTGCCGTTTCCCGACAGCTAATAGGAATTCATCTAGTGGCGGATTGCAATTTACCATTTGCTTTGAAAACGAAATTTTATTTATTTGACTTTTCTTTCCATATAAAATGAGCTTTGTACTTTGGAAGGATATAAACAGTGGATACCTGGACGACAAGATCGGTTAAGTTCATTGTTACCCGCAGTGCATAGGATGCTGCGTTGAACGCTGTGACCCTTAGCCTGAAAAACTAAGCGGGTTTCGCAGAAAGACACTGATATTTTAAGAAAACTGAGTCGTTCTCAAAGCGTATTAACCCCTTTCAAAGATCAAGAATCCAGAAATTAAGTATAAATGAAGTTTGATCATGAAATGGAAGGATCGCCGTATGTGCCTTATGATGTATTCTCAGAATTTCCATAATGCTCGATGTTTGGTCCAGTGCTTTAGTAACCAGGACGAAGTTTGTGGTGCTATATATACGCTACTGATGCAGACACAGCCCACAATATTGCATACCCTATAGCAACAGGAAGCGTTTTAATGGCTTCCCCACGGCATCTGTACGTCTTCTTTGTTTTTAGACGTAATCAGATGTTCTGATTAATTAGAGAGCTTGCTTTTGCAAGAGACTTCTACAGATTTGATATGTTAGGATTGAGTACTAACCGTAGGTCATTAATGCGGATTGCGTGGATGGATGTTCAAGTCAATGAATATCAATTTTCTCATGACAAACTCCTCTAGGGTTGCTGCATCATACTGTATAATCATATTTTAACCACACCTCTAAGCGTTATCTCGCCAACTACACCAATAGTACCCAACAATTTGAAAAAGAACATACATAATATTTAGAGGAACATAGTATAAGCGAATGACTGCATTCAGCTAACGATTCCACAAAGTAATCTGCAAATGGGCACAGAGAGTCGTAGAGCATGATGCCAGAAAGAGGAGCAAAAAGCGGAAATGAAGCGGCTGAGCGTTTCACGGCTCCCGGAGGCAATAATCGAGAACGAGACGCGCAGATTCCAGCGCCATTATAGTAATCAAATCCGAGCCGAGGCCGAAAGCACCTAAGCGAATTATTATCCGTAACACGCCTGATTTTAGCATCTTGACTGCAGTGAGAAAGTGATGCTGAACATGCGTCGCAGTGAACGGAGAGGACTCGTTGCAGGTGGTGGCAATTCGCTGAAGCGACCATAAGACACACGCGAAGTCCATCAAAAATTAATGGTGCTCCAATCAAACAACGTTCGGCGTCGCGATACGCCCTACTGATCCCATTGAGCAGCGCCGGAAGCGGAGGCCAAGAATGGTCTCCGATCCAGTCGGGATTCGTGCGAAGTCGCAGAACTCAACGTGTGTTCGTGGCGACAACAAAAAGCCACGGCTTCTTCGGAGAGCAAAGTACGCCCCTTATGGGCGTTGATCATTAATCCGTAGAATATGAATTTCTGACTAGGTGTAACTTGAATGCCCGGTGTGAATGAAAAGTGGTTTCAAGAATGAACCTTTGAACCAAAAAATGCATATGTCATGCACTCTCACATTTAGAAATAATGTAAGTTTGGGAATCAAATTTGCGCATGTGCATCTTAATAAAAATGCAGAAAACAACACAGGCGTAGAATGCAAATAGAGCGGTGACAAAATATGATAATTTCAGTCATTATAAGAAAACGTCAAAACAGATTTACCGTAATCATATGAAATGCAGACGTGAAGAGATACTGGATGGTTCACCTCCAAGATTATCCAACAGCCCATCTCCTCAACAATCGGCAAAGAGTTTGAACACGTTTATGCATCGCGGAAATGAAAACAGACTTTTAAATTTAAAGTGTAACGCCAATAACTGTAAGTACCCCTTCGTCGCTCAGTTATTCATTTAGCTACTTTTAAAATCATTTGCGGCATAAATTTTTTATCCGGAATTAATGCAAAATGAGATCTGATGAAAACGATAGCCTTCTATGAACTCACTGGTTATTTATTCCTAGACATCTGTAAATTTAATATTATTACCTGGAAGCAAGAATCCGCACGAAGAACAAGAAAAGATGGAGACAAACAAAAGAAAATGGGTTGAAGACATGTCTATGCTGTAAGAAGAATGCTACTTACAGACTGGATTGCCTTATGTAAAAGCATTATTACCGTTCCATAAATAAGCGTAACCACCACAACCACACTTATTTGAAGGTCTTTACTTTACTTTACTTTACTTTATTTCACGACTCAAAGGCATTATGCCTTGTGCGACACCGAAAAATAGACAACAGAGGATATCACTTTGCAGCAGGCTTCATCCCTGGCGTGGTGTAGACGTTAAACCGGTCGTAGACGGCGCACTTCACGGGGCATCTGGGAATCGGCGAAACTTCGGATTCGGTAGCGGAACATCTTCTTCGCGGGCGTTTGCGGCATAGCGGACGCTTCTGAGCTCGCATCTGCTTCGGAGAGAAGAGTCCGTGGTCCGGGAGTTACGTCTTCGATGGTGATGGCGTCCTCTGAGCGTCGGCGACCTTCGGGATGACTTCTCACGCAGCCGGATTCCTGACGTCGGACATCATGTTGTCAGCGGTGGTGGGACTACGGCTTCCGGGTGTCCCAATTCCCTCTGGAAGCCGGAAAACTCACAAGTGCCACAGGGTTTGCTGTCTGACCAAGCGGACACTCAGAGAGCGACCGGAGGGACCGACCGCTCGCCACCGCGATACGAGTGAGACCATTTGAAGGTCAAGGCTTATATATTGTTTATGCGTACCATTCTATTATAGCTACTTGCAAAAATGATTACGGGCTGTAACTATAACTTAATTGTAACTTCATTGTGACGGCGTTTGATTATTTTTTTGCGACACCCGCGATACGCATAATAGTTGAATGGTTGAATAGGTAAGTGTGCTTAAGAGGAAGTGCTGGTGTGGAGGAAAGGCTTCTGCGTTGAAAACATCTCAAACTGATACAGTATAGATTTTCCTATTGTGAGAATATGGAGTTAAATGGTGTAGTGACTCGATGTTCCATCCATGCATTGTGATATTAATGCTCTGCTTGTTTGTACTAAACACCACTGTGCTCATAGTCTAAGACCGACCTCCTTAACAAGTGAAAATTGGTGGTTTGTTCTGTTGTTTCCTTGATAGCAGAGCATCTCAGTCTTCTGCTGAAGTTTAACAATCTCAACCGCAGATTTAACAACATCTCTTAGTCGATTTGAGTGTTAGTGCTGTGCGATATTGTTTTTTAAAGCTGAAGAAATTGGTTTTGGCCAGAAATTATTTAGAGACACGCTGCTATTGTTTATAAGGTCAGCAATTATTGTTATGAGCGGACTCTTGATACTGTTTATGTTTGTGAAATAAACAAGAATGTTTGCTCCTTTTAATCCGCAAAGATATTGCAAAAAGCACAAATAATGCGCGAAAATGCGGAACAATTGGAGCTAACCAGAACGACTGATGAAACCACAGAACCACACTGAAACGTCGCCAATCTCACACATAACGGGCCGCCCCAGAGGACAACGGAAACGATACAAATCTGGACATTACTTAGCACTCACGACGTCTACAGGAAATCATAAGTGTTGATGACGATCTAAAACGCTCACAATTTAAAATCTGCCCTTCAGAAGCACATCATCCGCAAAGTTCACATGTACGAAATTAAAAAAGTGCTTATAGCGGCATCTGCCTGAGACAGACCGTCGCGCCGTGGATGTTGACAGGACCGCGGACAAGGAACCAAGAACGTCGGCCTTTGATTGCCGACAAAAACACGGTAAAATGAATATTCATTAAAGTTGTTTGCGCGCCCTCACAACGTGGTGATTTACGGCCACCGTCGGCAATCCAATTGCCGTAAGACGATTGCCTCTACTTAATCTTGTTGCCTATTACTTACATTAGGTTAAAAATTACCAGAGAGCTAAAGGTTAAGAAGATTGTTGGGTTAACAACATTTAGCGATTGACTTGCCGTAGTTGATATTGTTGATGTCTCCATTCTGGCAGCTGCTTTTAAATTGATCAAAAAGGGACGATTAAAAATAAAAAAAGAAGGATGTACGGTAATAAATTTCATCTGTTTTGACATATAAAGATGTCTTTTGTCATCAGGCGAAAGAGGGAATCTCTATATGGCATTGGTCAGGAAAAAAGCAAGTGTTTTTTCATTTAGGAACAGGAATGGAGGCAAAGCAAAGTAAGTTCCTCCACACGGGCATTCCACTTGCATACAATAAAGCTATCATACGGTGTCTTACATATTATTAACCAGTAGGCACTGTTCCGTGTCACTGATTAGGAAATGAGATTCCTTATTAAACCCACTGAAGCTTATATGACTTTGTCATTAACATAAAGAAAAAATACTTCATTATATGATAATAAAGAGAAGCTTCCAGCAAACAACACATCCTTCCGCTTTTTTGATTAACGGCTTTCTAATGCAACAGGAACAAAACCATTCTAATCACAGCTGTGCGAAAACAGGCAAACACGTCAACCACCCACGATCAAAATAATTTACGTCTTATAATCATGCTAGTTGCTGCGTTATAAGCCATTTAAAAACTGAATCGGAACGCGATAGATCTCCGCAAAGCTCTTAATCAGAGTTCTGGCACCAATAGATATGAACATTCATTAATAGAATTGAACTCCAAGGCAGAAATGACACCTGCCTAGTAAGAGTATAATGGGAGCTGTTCACGCAAATGGTATGCAATTTTCCATAGTAATATATATGAAAATGAGATGTTGATTTTTGCTGTTCCTCTTTTTAAGAAAGAGTCAAAAATTTTCATCTTTTCGCAATTAAATACTATTGAGATTTTGTGACAAACACCATTGGAAGACACCTATTACAATCACGGATAAACACTAGGAAACGACATTACTCACGGTCGAAAAAAAAGAATGAAGCTTACCGATCAAAGCCAGGGCTCTGTGTTATCTTAGAAAATGAATGCAAAATTCCGAATTTTTGAAAATGAAAAAAATTTACTTTACATTACGCGAAAAGCTGACAATTCTTGTGAAACCGTTACACTGCAACACCGGTAAAAACATCGTGACCAAAGGTTGCCCAGAAAGGAAGTACGCAAACAAAGAAAACATATTTCAATTTGTTCAACATAACATATTCAACATTCATTTTTATTATTTTCCAAAACGCTAAATGATTCGATTAGCTCTATGAATAAAACGTAGAATATTTGGAGCAGTGTTTTCAAACAGGAACTTCCTTCGCATTCAACATTTTTTATGAGTTTAAAGTTCCGGGTTTATGAGCTACGGAGTTGCTAGGTTCTCGTAAATTGCTACGTTCTCGTAAATTCTCCTTTTGCTTATACCATCAAAAATAAAAAATGCTCAGAATAAGCCGAATGTCGAATGGTTGCCCAACTAATGGTTGCCCAACGCAAAACGATTTTCTCTCTAAAAAACGGCTTCCTATGATACCTCATTCAGGACACACCGAACGGAATACAGTCGTGGGCCTAGCTGGACAACAGTCATCATACTTTCAATAACAATCATTAGAGTACTGAAACATAAAATTGCTGGTTGTGACTGTTCACCTTACGTAAGTATACGAGCAATAAAGGTAATGTCTGTTTGTCAGGCAGGTAACGAAAAACAAAACAATTTAACAAATTGGTTGTAAAACGAAAAGTGCGCAGACAAAGTACTATATGAGCGCCTTGATGAAACTTGACATGTTCGTTGTTATAGGCTGCACTTGCGACATACTGTCTAACAAAAGCATTGTCATGCTCGTCCTATTCCTAAATATAGTATCTGCGGTTTTATCAAAACTGAAACGTAGAGCTTTTTTGCAGCGAGCCAATGGGCCAAGTGCATTGGAATTTGGCGCAAAGAAAAATAGTGGACTTTTTTTGTATTTTGATTGTCTAACCGTGCTAATAAGACCTTTTTTCTTAGAACATCGCACCCAGAAAATAAAAAAGGACAATACATAAGGATTAATATAAAGGTTGTTTTCACGTAATTAAAGTAGGACCTTTGCTGAGAAAGAAAAAATGATATGGGAAGATGCCAGACTAAATGTTGTCTAACAAAAATGTGAAATCGTATCAAAAAACCTATACGATATGAGCAACAAACTAGGGGTTTCATGTAACAATACCGTATTTGTCGAGAAGAAAGGTTTCTTTCTGGATTGTCGTTGTGTGTAGCACGCATAGAAATCTCAAAAAATGTGCAGTAAAATGAGGCAAGCACATTTCTACATTTGTGAACAAAACAGCACGTGTGGCCGTCAAGCCGTGCGTCCAGAGAACGTAGTCTATTGCACTAATGCGCCTAATTTGTACGAGCCAGTAGACCGGAAAGCTCTTAACCGCAGCGATGAAAGAAAAGCGATTTCAACGCACAATGCGACTTTTAGAGGCTCTTTTAGGACTCCAGACATTTTTCGTCCGACAGTAAATTTAGCGTCAAACGGCGAATTAGGCGATGTACTCGGGAGACCTCCAATTATCCGTTAATCTGCTGGCGGCCGAAGCACTCAGCCGCGAAGCACGCTTTCGAATAATCTTCATCTCAGAGCGGTTTATGCGAAACGCACGCAATCACGAGGAAGCTCGCGTGGATTGTCCGGGAAGTGCGAAAAAAATAACGTCTGGGGATTCGAAATTTGTGTTTGACCCGGGAAACATCACGGAAATACGTCCAAGTATAGATTTGGCCTATGGAACTGACTTTGCTAAACGAATTTGGTGAACGCTGAGTAGACTGCGGATTCTGTCCTCCATGAAAAATGATTTGAACCAGCTCCGTGAAGATTCGTTATTGAAGCTGAAATTTCCCCGCCTATCTAGATTTTAACACATGTTGGACCCAAGGAGGACAAAAGAAGGACAAGAAAACAGCAAAAATGCAGCGAAAAGGCAGAACCGAAGTATCTGGTTCTAACGGTTACCAAACAAATACTACAGAAAGTGGTTAGCGTTCTCTGGGATGCGACAATTACCCACATCAACGTGTGACTTTGACCATATCAGCACGAAAAATAAAATCAGATATACGCGAGAAGCAATCGGCAGTACCATATCGTATTCTGGAGTGCATCCGTACTCACGACTGTGTTGTTTTGATTGTCGTCCACATCTGAAAATAACGTTAGATAAGTGTAAACATCGATAGATTTGAAGATAACAAACGCTAGAGTCAAATAACCACGCCATCTGCACGCCGCCCATCACCGGTGTCAACGTCATTTAATTCGTACAAAGCGGACCGGCACACCAACATTTGGCTAAGGTCATTTAGAGCATCAGATCGTCAGCCTGTTTCCACAGGGCAATTAAAAAAACTGAAAAACATGCCCCTGCAGAAAGTATCAAAACAAACTGCGCAGCAGCGTTTATTCGATAACACCTCCTTGAAGAACTTCACATAATGAGCAAGGTAGTAGTCGTTCTGTTTGAAGAAAGCAGGAAACTCCGGAATTCACTGACTAATCGTATGATGCAGAAGCTGAAGCTCAGCAAAGTGGATTAACGTAAATCGCCAGACTTCTTCTCATTGACAGTACACAGAAATCCAGACAGCTTATTCTGTTTTAATGACACTTGTTCTTGCAAAGTGGATGTCCTCAGCTTCTTCATTCAAACAATAGTTTCAGAGTTTCAGAATGTAGAAAAACGAACATCCAAATAAGCATAATATCAAACCTTAATTTTGAAATTTGAATATCGTATCGAAACTTGTTGCGCTAACGGTCATAGAATAACAATGACCCACTTCTATATCGTACGAACAGTTCAGTGACCTGTAAATGTGAAATGTTTCTCTTTATGGCTTCTAGTTTCCTGTATTTCATTTAAAATTAGCCGTTCAAGCTTGGTGGCAACTGCATAGCAATCGTTAACCACGGAGATCTAAGGGCGCAAAGATTGATATTGCTACTTTTTCGCAAAAACTATAATGATACAGCTCCAATTCCAATCACTGTAGTGTAAATAGTTAGATGTTCAATGCAAAGCTCGCTTAATGTTTTTCCCTCATCTTGAATCGCTGCCAAAACGACAAGAATTTGAATACATAGTAGTTGTTTTGAACTGTTTGTGTTTATAGTACAGACACACTCTTAGACATTTGATCGTTTTAATCCAATAAACCAACCTGGAAGTGAATTTTTTAAATGACTGAAAATGTATCAACACGCAAAACAGTCCATGTTCCATCGAGTTCAGCATCTATCGGAAGCCTATAGCCACAAAACATTAATTGCAAGAGAGCTGTTTTCCGCAAAGTGCAAGCAACGAAAAACACAAAACATTACTGAAGGTCCATGTTCCTTATACGATCTTCATGAAACACGACCCTTATGAAACACAATCCTTTACACTAAAAAACAAGTAAACTCCCAAAGTTTCCACATAATGGAAAGCGGTGACCTTCGTCATCACCGAGCCTTTCATCGAGCGATGACACATCACCATTTCGCGCAAAGTTACTAAAGCTCATTTGAGAGTTGTGCGCGTGAGTATTTCAGCGATGTCGGGTAAGGCGTTCCGCATTTAGCGCGAGGAACTTCTTATAGGCGTTCGTTAGGAAAAAAGGCTGTTGCTGCGGCAAAACAACGTGTTGTGTCGTCGTTTCAAAAGGGCTCTCCGCTCTAGTGTCGGCTCTTGAACATGAAAAAAACCCGAAGTGAAAACCGAATGGCTTTGTCCGCGCTGCAAAACAAGTGATCTTTCATTGGGAGCGCGCAAATGTCACTTGTAATTAAAGTATATGAGAAGTGAGAAGGCGAGCATAAATAAGAAAGCAAAACGAAAAACGCCCTTGTTTTCGATATCGAAAATAGCATATCAGCATGCAAAATGAAAGGGCTATAAAAAACAATTGCGTTAAGAACTATCCAGAAGTAGCAAAACAAACATTTCAAATATGAACACCTGAAAACGTCTATAAAAAGCTGCAAAGACAAGAGCACACAAGATGAGTAATGTTGAAAAAACGAAATGTCGTCGTTCGACATCGTCGCAGCCACGACTCCAGCACCTAATCGGCGATCAAATGGAGCCCACTCAGAACAATAAACAAACACCGGCGGCGACGCAAGTGATCCAAAGGTGGTGTTGACTGAGTTCCAACTGTGGACAGCTTCAAGTGGCCTTAGAAAGTCTCTCATGAATGTGTCAAAATGTCAATTTCCCTCTCCATATAAATTCTGTCCATTTATCGTTTTCGTAATCGGGTTAACGGGGTAAGACTGCTTGAACTTCTTCTTATAAATATGAACGAAAATCAAAGATTAGATGTCATCTGAATGAAGGAGGTTAACCCGTTAACAATCCACCTTTATCGAGTACTTGTCTATGTCATCATTTTGAGAATTGAACGATTTTTACGCAAAAAAATGGAACAAAAAGTGATATGTTCTTTCACAGGTCAAATAAGGCAAACGGCAGTGACTTACTTCCGTCTATCCTTATCAGTTTTCTCTTTTTTTCTGTAAAGCCATATAGTCAGACGTGTTCACATATTTTTGTTTTGGAAAAAGTGAGTCATTTTCTGAACTTCAAGGATTCACTCGAACCAAGATTGTTTGTTTTTCTGTGGATTAATTTTGACGACCTACGCATTCAAAACAAAGACGGTGTCCATGGCGGTCACCCAAATGCCAAGCGGATTGTGGAGTTATTTTTGGAATAGTCCATTGGAAAACACACCAAATCATTTTAGAGTGGGCGGAAAGAGTAAAGATCGAATTTAGCCCATGAAAGAAAGAACGCGGATCGGGATGGCTGACCGGGAATAACTCTATCCAATATAAATCCATTTCGCAGACACAATTTATCAACTGGTTCATTTAATTTTTTTGCCTGGAGATTGAAGAGAAAATGGGATCATGGCTGGAAACCATAGGTTGGTCTTTTATAGGCGAGAGAACTGAGAATATATGAGCACTATTACGTCTATTTACTTCTGTTTCTTACCACAATAAAATTTCAGTTTAAAGACAGGTGTGCAGAAGAAAATTTTGAAAGAACGAAGCTCGATAAAGTCTCTCGATCAACGTATCTCCGATAAGCGTCCGAATCTAGCGAAATATCTGTGTGGAGACACTTGAGCTCAGCGAAATATTCATCACACTGATGCAAAGATCCTCTTGTCAGAAACGGATTATGGCTGTTTTTCGGTGAACTCCCCGTAACAACATCAACAGCTGACGATTTCACACTGAACGCCTTAAAATTAGCTTTGTAGACAAAGCCTTTACACGTCAGTTTCTTAATACAGGAAATGATCCAAAGGCAACAAAAAATGAGACGAAAGCTTGGACAAAGATCACTAGACTGCAAGAAGCAAAAATGCTAGATCAAACGCAGACACATCCTGGCAGAGACAGACGCTTACTCACTGCACGTCAGCAGATCAGACCTGGTACTGGTCGGAACGAAGGTTGGAAGGAGTTTTGTTGAGTTTTTTTTAGATAAGAAAAAAATGACCTATACACGGGAATATCTTATATAAAATATATTGAAGTAAACATAAGCAACTTCAAAAGTAGGACTTACAACTTACTTAAGATCAGAACAAGCATCATCTTGAACGATTTCCAGCCTCGCATTGGCGAAATTTTATGCAACAAATCCCTTTGCTCCAATTGCTAAACCACAAATGAAAAAAACAAAAGATAGCCACTAATGTTTGCTCATCTCCTCAGTCAAAAGTCAAACAATGCGAGGTGGTTTTTTGGCAGTGCTGGTTTCAATAATACCAGAGAAGAGGTTCTAATGACTAGGACAATGATGGTAGAGTTATAACTAAAAACGATAGCCTTCATCAATACGAAGTGGTCATGATTTGCAAAGAAATCGTTCTCACAAACATTCTTTTTAAGTTGGGAACGGTAGAAAAACATATCACAAAGTTAATATTGTTCAACCTTTCCCATTGACGGTTGGCTATGGACAATATATACCGATTTCATCAGAAGCCAGCTGACGACGGGAAACAACAAGAAACCAAATTAAGGTTTTGTGCAACGAATACGACACGAATGCACCGGTGCTTAACAACCGTACTTTTACAAGGGACCATTTACGCTTATGGAGTGCCTAGGTACATCATTTTACTCAAAAGAACCAAACGCTTCAACACAAGATGATACCAAAGGAGTAACCCTAAGCGATAAACCAGCTTACTAAGAACGATGAACGCGAAGTATAAAAAAGTGACGATAAGCGGGCTAGTTGAGGGGGAGCGCATACTTATGTCGATGAAACACTCCTCCCTTTTAATTAAAGCATTTCCTATAATATTCACCCTTAGCTCACAATCACCATCCATCTCCATCGCTTCTTCAGCATACGCTGGCCGGCCTGGCGGCCACCGCACGTGCCGGCCGCCGGGGCTTCTTTCCGCGACGGCGACCCTTAGCCATCCCATCGCTCTTCTCAGCGAATCTAGCAAAACTGTTGCTGCAAGAGCGACGTTGAACACCGACGGCAGCTGCCAGCCGATCGGTCGACCTTTGTCGCCTCCCCAAAAATACAAGAGGTTTGCGCGCGGCGTTCAAAAAAGTCGTTTTCACACAGACACACAAACAATGCTCTTTGAGTTGTATGAGCACAGAGACGTCATCTGTCTTTGTGCCATTTGGCCGGAAATCGACAAATTAACGAAACGATTTATGCACAAAACATGCCAACTCTTTTGTTTTCACTATGCTCGAGGTTATGGGAACGGAAACAGATACAGCGTCTGTTTGCTGCCTCATATAATTATAATGTGATTCGTTTACGTGTTAGTGTCGGAGATACGGTATTCTCAGGCAAGGCTAAAAGAGATACAATGGAGTGATGTACTATAAACATCGGGGATATGTCGCGTTTTGTGTTTAGACACGTGACTGGCTCGCACGGAGCCGAGATTTCGCATGTAAAACACGTAGTGTTCAATATTTCAAATTTGAACTGATGGAAAATTGTGATTCTGTTATGATAGTGTAAACATGATTTTGTACAGCTGAGCCTCTATTTCTCAATGCATAGGATCCGAAAATAACACTGAAAACGTTAAACAAGAAACTCCTTATCTTTGTTGAGCATCAAAGCAGATTATCGCTACCATAGCAGGCAAGGAGTGAACTCTTATCGCAAGCTGAATGACTCCTGACGTTGCTCTACTGTTCCTCAAGCCTTAGCTATGAACTGTATTTGTAATACACTGTACTGCATAAGAGAACGGGCAAAGAGAACAAGGAACACGGGAAATTACAAGCTGTATTGGCTGATCACCTGACATGCCACAAAAAATGACTGCCGAACGTCAGAGAGAAACACAGCAAGAATGACTGTTGACAGCACAGGCGCCTCCAAGTGGACAGTACAAAAACAAACTCATAAAACTCTTTGTTCCTTCCGAAACTCCAAATGCTTAGCTGGGAAACCTGGAAAACAACGAGGATGATGGTAAGCATTTGCACGATTGTCGTCATCAAGGTGACACACATGTTTTATGCATTGTTTTTGGCGGTTGCCATCTGCCCAAAAGACGCAACTTGGTATCAATTTTTGACAGTCTAGACTCACCTGATAAAATACTGGTTACTATGGGAAATGACACGAAAACTTTTTTATGCTGATTTACATGAGCTGATGTCGGGGTCCCAAATTTTTTGAAAGCTATAAATATTGAAAACACATCGAAATTGAGAACTCCACTTTCATGTACATGTTACCGATGATATTAATTGTGTGACGGACGGCGACTACTTTCGGTGACTACCGCTGACTACCATACTACTCATGTACATCGTTGCTTTTCGAACGTCCTACTTTCCTTGAAGGGGTGGTCAAAATCCAAACGGGGACGATTCAAATCTCAGAAAATCTTTAACGGAACGCTTGCGGGATGATCGAGATAAAGCGGATGTGTGCGGAAAATAGCTCTACATAAATATCAAGATTTCCTTCCATCCACCTCATTCGCATTCCATGAGATTTAAGCTTTGAAAGCATCAAAGCAAAAGCACAAATTTCACCCTGCTTCCGATAGCTGATGTGTCGCAGGCGAACGGCAAAAACACTTTCTATTGTAAACGGGAAGTTATAGGATTGCACTCAGTGCCTGTCGTCTCGAAAATAACACGATCCGTCACAATCAGAGCGCTTCAAAACTTGCACAACTATCGTCATCGAGGCGCCGTCTCACATGTTTCTTTTCGACAGCTGCAATCGCGAAAAGACGAACAAACACCAAGGATTCGAATCAGATCAACACATGTGAGTCTTTTTTTTCGGTCCTTTCCGCAAGAAAATGCAAATATCAATTTGTCACAGTCGGCGTAATCCACAATAATTGATTCGCAAAAAACGCGCTATATGTGACAGTTTCAGCGCAGTAAAAATGGTTTACACAGTGGCGCTTTCCACGGCTGCCCGCCGCTGTTCTCATAAAAACTGAAGTTGTTACAACGTGTGAAAAGGCACGGGTTTGCATCAGATGAAGTCCCAGACACGGGCATGCCACATTACCTTACAGTCGGACAATTGAGTTACTTCAGATAGAAGAAAACGGGACAGTACTCTTAGCCGCCTCAATTTCGGCCTTCATAAGATATGTTTTACGATAAGTTTCTGCAAAGATGTCTGAGTAGTTTCTCAGACTTCGGCTCTAGTAACAGCGGTTCGCTAAGAAGCAAAGGGATGCAATAGTGTACATAGACTACGTTACAAAGTAGGATCTATGATATGAAGCTCTAAAATTTAAATTAGTGATCTGTAAGATTGTTCCACCAAAGAGGACATTTGCTTAAGAATTCTTACAATTGTCTTCCTTGCTGTGAAGATCATATCTAGTTAACCGTAGCTCTTGGCTTCCTCGACAATCTACCCAGTTCGTATTTCAGGTTCTGAGATCTATGTGCCCTGAACAGTTCAGGACGAACATTACTAACAGGACTGTAAAACAGCAAACAATATGCGACTGAAAGTAGACAATAAAAAAGAACAGATTTGAAGAGTTACGCTAAGCTAGCAAATGAATCCCGATCAGTCCAGAAATTGCAGATGTGACACATCTCCCCCTCAAATTGTTGTTTTTTACTTAGACGCTCTCCTAAATTATTCGCCTGGATATTCTTAGCAAATCGAGTCCGCCCAGCACTGGCACGCTCCGGCTGCTAATTTTTTTGTGCAAACGCCTCCAGGCTCCCTTTGTTTACGTCATCTCATTGGCCAATTCGTTCACGGGTCGACGTCGTCGTCGATGACAGGGCCAACGGCGATCGGCTATCAGTGACGCACTCGTCGCATACTAACGGCACTGCTTGCGGTTTACGGAACGGTGTAATAACTCATAGCACATGAATGATGGCATCAATTTCTTGAGATATTATACAATTACATTTATAAATTATTCAGGAAAGACTTTAAGATGAACTGCAAAGTGATATGTTCCAAACCAACCTTGACAGGAGGGGAAAACAGCTGTTGGATTTCAAAACATATGACCGGTACTCCATCAAAATATGAGTGAAAGGTCAGGCGAAGAAAAATAAGTCGCGAAAGCTCTGACTTGAACTTATGTATGACAATTTTTCAGCTGACTGCGGGCAGACAGTTCGTTATAGTCCCTAGTCCACAATGTCAAGTTCACGGAGCAGCAAACATCTTTGTTATGCTCAGGTCTCACAGTTTCGGCGTCGATTAAGCTAAATAAAAAAGATAAACTATTGGGCAGAGAGCACCTTTGGAATGTTTTGTGGAAAAGCTTCGGACCTAATCCACAAAAGGGTTCTGAAGATAGAGATCATTTTTGGGTCATATGGACTAATGTGGGGGGACCACTATCGAGAGATATGCCAACCCTATGCTCAGTAAAAAAATGCGATTTGTAAATTATTTTAGTGTTTAGTGGTTAAGCAGACATAATGTTCACGCTTAAATTTTGAGCTTCGCGTTCCAATTCCATAGAAACTGCACAAGCCCTCGGAAATAAAGTACTAGAAACTCAAACCAGTAAACGTTATACAATGATACAATATTTCAAATTTACAAGTAATCAACGAAGTTAAATATTTGGTATTAATATGCGATACGTTTTTAAGAAAAAAAAAACCAAAAACTGTAGAATTGCCTTTCAATGCTATTCGAGATCACAATGAGGAATGAGCGGACCGAGGTTATACACCCACAGAGTGCAGACGAAATATAAGAAAGGCGTAATATTAATCCGGCAGTGGAACAACGCATTCATTATCAACAACAATATATATTCCGTTCTCAGCAAAGCAAATACTGAACTCTACTTGTTTGCGCATGCACCCTTCGCTCATCGAGTGACGGTCGACAACATGGACCGGACACACTGACCAACTAAGCAAGACCCACTAATTTCAGGATACGCTTCAATTTTCGAGCATTCTACAGTGTTTTGTTCCAACAGCCTATGAACTAGCGCTTATCAGCGGACTAAGAGAAAAAGACTGCCCTATAAAGAACATATTTGTTTGTTCGCCACAACATTAGTCTTCCTCGTTGGTCAGTACTAGATAACGGCCGCAGAGATAAGAAAACTGCACTAGTCTGTGTCAAGATTTACTTGGTGACCTTCTTTGTACTATGCTGTGAAACTGTTTGCAACCATACGAATATTATTTTCCTTAAAATCACAACTTATTGTATAGCATTATGACTCACGAAGTCGGAGTGGAATACGGCGATCACGTTAGTTTGCGTGGGAATTGGAGAGGCTAAGAGTTGAATCCGGTAGAAGTCCAACCCTTGGTTCAGCTGGCGGCGCAGACGTAAGAGTTTCCGAGCATATTGGGCAGTTTCCAGGCAAAGGTGGTAGAACGCGCTGAACCGGAATCATGAAGTCCAGGATTTTGGCAAAAAAAACCGCTTGAAAAAGATCATTTCCTTTGCGTTTCTTTAACCTCACAAACAAACCTTTTAGTATCATTAAGTTTGAGCTGAGTGTGCTGAAGAATTGAAGCTTCGCTTTGAGATCCAGAGAGTGTACTATCTAGCATCATTCGATAGTAGACAATCTGAACTCAGAGCGCAGTTCCAAAGTAAAATATGAAGGTGAAGCTATCACATATGATGCGTAATCTATCTGTGCATGGCCACATTGTAAATAAATCTAACAAAGTGTACCGCGCATCAGATAGATCACACCCCAGTAGGACAAAGGAGGACGGATGTGCAGATACAGCCCCGATTTACTGTCCCTCCGCTCTACCTAATCAATTGTTAAGGTAAAGACAATGAGACAGAAAAAAGGGGCTGCATCCAAGAGCAATGAGGGGAAGTAATACAGAAGTTTGAGCTGAGTGTGCAGAAGAATTGAAGCTTCGCTTTGAGATCCGGAGAGTTCACTATCTCCATTATTCGATAGTGGACAATCTGAACTCAAAGCGCAGTTCCAAAGTGAAATATTGAGGGGAAGCTGTCACGTAAGGAGCGTGATCTATCTGTACATGGCCACTTACTAAACAAATCTAACCAAGTGTACCACGTTTCAGATAGATCCCACCCCAGTAGGACAAAGGAGGACAGATACGCAGACACAGCCCCAATTTACTGTCCCTCCGCTCTACCTAATCAAATGTTAAGGTAAAGACAAGGAGACAGAAAAAAGGGGCTGCATCCAAGAGCAATGAAGTAGAGTCGTACAGACTGTTCCCGTAAATATTTCAAGCCGCACTCAACAGGCCAGAAATCCCACTATCTTCGATCGAAATCCCAAAGATGGATTGTGTGAAATCTGACCGTAAAGCGCAGGTCGAAACTACAGTTCGGAACAGTTAGTCGACAGCCTATTAATGAGACTTCTTCTGGTGCCGCTTTTATTTTCTGGGTGATCATTTTCCCTCCAGAAAATAAAAGGACATCTGAAGACGACCCACAAAGAGCGAATATTGCACTGTTCAGGGAGACGCAGGATACTTGTCGTCTGGTGAGGGATCCACTTCGGGCAGATTCGGAATGGTATCCGATGCGGCTTTGTGTCGAAACAACACGAGGAGAGAAGTGCTGAGCAGGCAACGGTGGCCAACTTTTATGCAATCTGAACCGACTGTGCAGACTGAATCCCATGATGACTCTGCGTCCTCCTGATTCATGGTCTGTCGGCATCTCTTTGATGGGGGATACAGGGGATTTCTGATTCAGGTGTTCTGCTTGCACGTGAGGATTCGCACAGTGACCAATTCCGATGACTCTGGACGAAACGTGAGACATCAAAGAATTGCCGACAGTCCTAGGCGCCTCACTGGCGCCTCTGTTTTATCTGTGATGAACTGGGATCTGTGATTCATATTTTTTGGCCTTTCACATGGAATTGCCCGTTTGCAAGACGTTTAACCTGTTTGAGTTGTGGACAATGCAAGTCGAAGGTGATCATGTAAAGTCACAGAATTACACAAGACCACGTTGCGAAAGACTCGAAAAAACGGCTCATTTACAGGATAAACCTCAACTCGACTACAACTGATAAACGCATCATAATTCAATCATGTTTTGTAGCGTTGACATAGATCGTTGAGACGGCTTTCTGATGAATCACCATACTGCCGCTTTAAGCAGTTGATAAATGCTGCACACACACGGAAGAAATGTTGCCTTCCGCCAGTGTAGTTATAAGCGTTCTAACGCTCTAGATGTTTCTCCACTTCCAAGTGGTCGTTGCGATCATATTATTCTTCCTCGTTCCTTATTCCTCCTCTCAATTGTTCGACTGCTATTGGACGACATGCTATTCTTTTCTTGCTGACCAAGCTGCGGATCATGCCCAGTGCAAATCGCCCTATCGGAACGCTGGTCTGTCGCATTGTGGTGTGCTCGACCTGATGAAGAGCAAGTGTTGTTTGCTGAACTCCCGAGTTCCTAGTTTGTAATGGTGTACAGGTCCGTAAGAAATTAAAGGCTTACAAGTTGGAGACCGGTCGTGATGTTTTGTACAATGACATTTTTCAATAGGGAAGTGATGAAATATTAAGTCACAAATGTGTATTTTGTGCTGTGCTGTCGGAAGCATCCAGAAATGAGTGCGATACACGGAGTAGCGTGCGAAGAAACGATTAGAGAGAGAGGCGAAATGCTGCTTTTTCCAAACGAAGGCTTAGGCATCTGTTTTGTTTACTTCTCTCCCGAATAGCCTATTCTGTGTTCCTTGTTTTCTTCAAATTCCTCATCTTTATTTCCAATTCAAGACGGAGCGAGTTGTCCGTCAGATAGCAGTACTGTAGAATTACTGCAGCAAATTCGGCCTCATCTCCTACTAGAAACGGTTTACGTAGTACATACATGAAGCATAGAAAGCTTTAAAAGACAAGAAAGGGGATCGGCTGTCATCGCTTGCTTCATCAGTGGTCTTGGCACGAACATCCTGACGTTCTCCTCAAGGCTTCCTTATAAACTGTGTGTTCTGTTTTTCCTTTTTCTGAGACTTGTTTGAGTAGTGGCATTCTGATAGATCACACAAGAAACAAAGATCGCCGACGGTGTTCTTGTCTTCGTGAACAGAACCAAAACTGTTTCGTAAACACTCCTAGACGCACTTAGCACAGCAACAAATGTGACCCTTACGCCTGACCGATTCAGAATTTTGTGTAGCCGTTAGCCAGAGCTTTATGTACATCAATTTACATTTACATAAATAACCTATTGAGCATTTACAGCTATTTGTTGTAACCAGTGCTAAGGAGACCATTACCCGACATAACTGGAACAATGACATCATCCATGTTAGGGCAGACCAGATTCTTCTCGAGTAGAATGCGTAGCTTGCCTTCGATCCAGTCGCTCACAGTTGTCATGTCTACGCTGCGGTCGCCGACCTGTGGGATGGCACGGATCGAAATGCGCGGCGGTTTGCGGAATGCGTACCTTAAGTGGCAATATAAAAAAAGGCCAGTGTGGTTAAAATCTAATACCATAATCGATCTGACGGTGGCGGAGGTATGTTGACCGTCATCGTCCCCTCGAGAGATGTAACTTCGACATTTAATCTCAGCTGGGTCGATGAAATACCCTCCATGACCTTCTTCACAGGTTTCAGCTCAGCAGCCTCTTGGAAATATTTACTTTGCGTCAAACGGTCAACGAAGGATAGAATTCTCTTTCCGGTTTTCTCTTTGGCTGTCCTAAACGGATACGGTAGAGGACTGACAGCAGAATGTTGGCTCACCTATTCCGATCGTCACATGTCTTCGATCCGAAGTCTTCATCGGGACTCGATTCCGGCGACTCCGGAATGTCCTCATCGGAGTATCGGTTCAGCTGTGATGAGTTGTTTAGACGACAGGCTTTCTTCACCGCCGTAACGCTTGCGGCGCTACTTTTGAGTTTCATGAGATTTACTCTTGTTTCAAGAACAAGACGTATACCACCGTGATATTTCATCTGAAGTAAATCAGGAGAATGAGTTTATAAACAAGCAATATTAACCTCAAAATCGGTCCAAATGCCCCACTGATCGACAATTGGCGCATACACGCCCACAATTTGAGGAGCTTTTGTCCCTAAATCAAGGTTGGACAGTTCGAGAGTTTCGATGAAATACGGCAGGTGAATTGTGGCCAGCTTTGTCTGGATTTTATCACGCACCGCTTTGCACCAGTAGTCATCGCGACAAAAGTCGAAAAATATCCTAAATCCAGCACACTCCAGCATAGTTATTAGAAAACTAATGAATACCTTGTAGCCAGCACATTGACAGCCATAACGATGTCGTTAGGGGCCGGTTTTTCCGGTTGCTTCCACTTATTGCGGCCGAGATCCATCATAACAGTACCCGTTTCTTTAGACTTCTCCGAGCTGGCAGCACCCATTACATCCGCCAGGTATCGGTAGAACTGGAGGTGATTGCTCATATATTGCAAATACTCAAGGTTTATGGAACGTTCATCCATTTCGTTTGGCAATGAAACCGTGCGTTCTAGCTTCGCCCTTGCGCGTCTTATAGAATTGCCGTTGATCGAATGTGACGTCGCTTTCAAGTCGAACGGATCAGTCATTATGGAGGGCCGGGAGCGATATTGACTACATGCTTCGCGCAGCCTAAAGTAGTTGTATTCAAATATGCAATGCCAACCTTAATGCCTACCTGTGAAACCAGCGCTCTTTTTCACGAGCAGAACGCACAAATAAGTAGATTCTGGTGGGGTTGGAACGTTGAGCGTTTTGATCCACACGCAGCTCAGCGAACGCCTTCAGATCACCGGTTGAATTCGCGCGAGTGATGTGCGCCGGAGAGCCAGTGGTTTCATCGTCCGAACTCTCTTCTGGGTCGTATCCTTCGTCCCCTTCGCGAATGTTATGGATATCGCCTGTTGTGGCCGAGCCCACTTCAACGTCGGGTACCCCTCGTCCCCCAGCAACATTGTGATCGGTTGACGATCTTGATAGAGCAGCGGTTCCCTTCTGGTCGACAGTGGTCAGTACGCTTTCGCGAGATGCCAAACGAATGTAGATGGGGTATTTGCGACTCCACCAACGGCGCTTTGCCAGGCGTTTCGGACGTAAGCTGACCTGAACGAAACATCGTGATTCAATGAAGTTTCGAACGGACTACATACCTTAGCATCCTTCAGGTCATATATGCTCTGCCCAACCAGTTTTGGTTCTGGTTCCGTAAGAGTGGGATCTGTATGGAACGAATGTTTCAAAACAGAACGCTCTGGTCGCGAGATCCGCAGCATAGACCCGTCGAGGCGCACGAGAACCGTATGAGCTTGATTAACATGATACGTAACGGAGCTGTACCGACCCCGCAGTTCATTCATCCATCCTGAAGATTGGTCATTTTCGAAATATTCGTTATTCTTACCTTTGTAAACAACATGTGATTCGTTTGACGTCTTCTTCACACACTCATTTGATATGTCACGCATAACATCATCTGGAATTCCTTTCGACGCCGTCGGTGGGAGCGGTTCGGATACGAAGAAATAGAGAAATCCGATAAACGAAAGATAGAAGCCCCATAGAATACCTAAGGGAAAGCCTAAAACGAAGTTTGTGGCGAGTGCATTATAAGGAAACTAACAGGGCCACTTCCACGTCACTGCTATCAGGAAACAAAGAAAGGCCATTCGATGCTGGAAGAAGGGCATTGTTCGGCAGCGAGTAGCCAATGAACGCGGAAGACTTTGATGCCGCTCGTTGTCCTTATCAGAAACTCTAACGTTCACAAAGGAAGTGGTCCAGCTGAGAAAGTTCGTCACGACTGCGTTCTCGTCACCGGCCCCTCCGTTCTAAAAAGCGTGCTTTCACCAAACCGATAGCGAACAATCACAAAACAAACCGACGCGGAATCGCTTGAAACTGAAGGAGTGGAGCTGCGTGCTATCGAAACAATGGACACCTCTGATATTGCGTCCGGGTCAATGGATACTTGTAGCGACTCGTCTATCAACTCTAAACGGAAAGAAACTGCATTACATACGCGTTTGTTGCGTTGTTTTACCTGCTTTCGGCTTTTTTGAACGCGTGACCAGTTTCTTCCCCCTGCTTTTCGCTTTATCAAGGAGTGACGCTAATTTCCCTGGCTCTCTTGCCGAATCTGTTGACCCAACTGAATCATGGTCGCTTAAATCGACGGCGGATAGTCGATTTTTCTTTTTTAATTCTTTCGAAGTTAGGCTTGAGCTTGAAACTGAGAGTGACAACGATACATCATCGACGGAGTCGTTGAACTTCTCTAGGGAACCTGCCGGTCGCATGGCCACATCCCTACTCGATGAACAAGCGGATAGTGATGTGCGCTGGAGCTGCAAAATCACTATTGATTTACCGGCAAACAGTCGGTCATTTATTTATTTACTTTGCTTATTAACCGTTAGCGCCAGAAGGCATTTGGTTCTCACCTTCTTGTAGCCTCGAGGGAGGCATACATGTTTACTTACTTTCCTCGCAGATCAAAAATCCCGGGCACCACTTGCCCTTTTGTTAAATTATTGACCAATCCCAATAAGGAAGCGCATTTCTGAGTTACAAGAGTTCATGATGCACTTTGAAGAACGGAGACGACACGACTCTGGTTTGTTCACGCTATAATAGGGCCAACAATCAACAGAGCCGAAGGCGTGTCTGCTCTTCGTCAACGTGGATAAAACGCTTCGGAAATAGGCTAATGGCAAAATGAAATGTCTTCGCTTAATGCAAGGCAGTTCCGCATAGAATTACAGTATTCATTAAACGACACCATAACCACTTACGGAATAGCTCGCGACCGGCGGATCGTACTCATCGGAATCGCCGGCTATATCTGCCATCCGTACGGACAGCAACGATGAGTTGTCGAAGGTGATTGAACGCCTCTCTGAAGTGCCGGCAAATCTCAGTTATGATAATGTGGGAATAGCACCATGCCTGAGGAGACACGTTCTCGGCTGTGGGAAGATCTTGGAGGCACAGGCGGTGGAGCGCCATAGTATATTTCGGCTGGTTGCTCTTCGACCATGTTCTCAGTGCTGAAAGAGTTGAGACGTTCCTTATAAGAGCAAAATATGGAGAACGAAAGGAAATGCTGGTGATTCAGTATTTGGGCGTCGCTCACTGGTCACGGATGCCGCCGGCAGGCAAGCCAAGCACGAAGACGTGAAATAAAACAGTCCGCCCGGCGCGTTCATATACATACATTATAAATACACTTTAAATAATAAAAAATCAATGAATTTTGCTGAGCGATTGCACTGAACGAGCGGACCGGACGAAATCTTGAAAGAGCACATGGAACGGCGAAACAGAAGAAGCCAAACGGGTGGATGCTTGATGGACAAGGAGGGAATGGGATGGCATGCGGGCTCCTCTTGCTTGCCTCCTCTTCCACGACCGCCATCACACAATCGGTCGGTCGGCCGGTCGGTTGAGGTCGCATGTCCGCGCGTGTGACAACGTCACGGACGGGACGGAACTGTGTTCGGTCGCCACGAGGCGGTTAGTTCATTTGGCTTCCCCAGCCGGCTGTTCTTCACCAGCTTCCGTTTGACAATGACTCGTGTGACGAACTGGCGAACATCCTAGAAAAGAGATGCGACCGAATCGACTTTGTCTTTTTTTGAGCTCAAAAAGAAGGGCGACGCGGAAGATCTTCTTCGCCGTCGCTTTTGAAGTGCACACATTGGCGCGCTCGCCCGCTCGAACGGTTTCGAATTGCCGCAAAAAGCGTGTGATATTGTCCGCTGAGATCTGTTGAGCGCGCCAGAACAGATCGATTTTTGTGTGGCGGTAATCAGGCGGTTATCACGACGCGACAAGCACCCAGACAGCTGATCACAGTTACATTTGTGACACAACACGTGCGTTCGTGTACGCACCGGTCTTTGATGCAGTGGGAAAAAAGTCTAGCGAAAACAGGGTCAATAATGTGACAGTTGAGAGCTGTCATGTATGACAGAGATGTTTTGCCTCTGTGGTAGTGGAAGTTGTTATTTATTATGATTAATCGGTAGATGCTATGACATTAAAATAGCGCTTTGTAACTTGCGCCGATTTTGGATGTGTACGTCAGAGTCGTAACTTGATTATATGAGCATCCTCGGGATATTTCCTTTTGTTTCTGAAGACCGATATGATTGATACTTTGTGAATCACTTTTCTTTTTTGATGATTCATCATACGCTTGTTAATTAAATCAAGTTTTATGGTTAGTAATTCGACGCGTCATGCCTCTATAGAGAAGCTATGTGTCCCTTTAGCAAACCCCCAACAGCCACCATCATTTGCCAAAGATCATTTGGTAACTTATCAGCTGTACTGAGAGCCTTATGCTGATTTTACACTGACACCGGCCGTAGATCACAATGAAATTTTCAATGAACTCACTTCAGTGATTGACTGTATGGGGCAAGTGCATTGACAAGTGCATAGCGATTACAGTTCATTCGAGCATTTGGGGCGATCGCGACCACAATTATAACTTAGATGTATCGTTTCGCCACGCGTCCATCGTGTCCTTTTTCCAGGAAAATGTGATTGTGGTGCAAGTGTACTATTGAACGTCACTTGCCCAGTTGTTCGCATCGTATCGTAAAGAGCTGTTCGGTTTCTAGTCACGTAACAGTACTCTACGATGTATTTGTAGAGAGCATGATACGACCGCACGCCGCAAGCAATAATTTATACTATAAATGCATTATAGTATAGATATTGTGCGCCGTGAATTGAAAAGCAATGTTTAGAAGAATCGTGGCCTTGGAGGAACTAATAATAGAAGGTGCAGTCGACCATTACCAATATGCACCATACCTGGGGTGCACGAAACCGGATTTGTTTTGAAACAACAAAGACGAACGTGGGTCTTGTTTTAAATGCACATCAACAACAAGTAACCAATTTATTCTGGCCGACATTCGAAACAAAAAACTTGACATCTGACCAACTAACGATAAGAACGGGCACTAGGTTATGGTTAACGTTGCTGTTGACGATTACTGGATCGAAGGCTTTCCCATCTTGGTGAAGAACTCGATTTGCATGTCGGTGTCGGCAGTGATGCCAGCACAAGCAGTGATGAGCTTGGTGATGGAAGTGATCTGCTTCATGAAAGCGTTGCTGACCGGAGTTCCCTGAGGGACGACGGGCGCCTTCAGCATCAAGCTGAGCAGCGAAAGCACGGGATGGAAGTGCTCGAAGTTGTTGGTTGCACCGGTTTGATACTAAAAATGGACGATCATATAATTGGCAAAAATGCGTTATACCTTGATGCGGCTGCACAGCTCGGTGATCAGCGCGAGATCAAGAATGAGCGGAGCAGCAAGCAGCGAGTCTTCGCAGGTGTTGTGGATGACAAGAGTTTGATGTCCTCCCATGAAGATGGAGCAGATGTACTCGTCCATGGCGCGTTTGCTGTCACCAACGAAGGGCACATACTTGATGACAATAACGTGGTCAGGCTTTTTGCCGTCGGGGTAAAGGATCTTGTTGGCGTTAACCATGTCGTCGACAACGGAAGCTTTGGAAATTTCCTTTGATCTAAAGAGCGCTAATTCTATTTTTCGTTGTGTCAACTTGGGGTCTACCGGAACTGACGCTGCTCGCTCAGATTCTTTCCGTCGTTGTTGCCCAAATGGTTGTAGGAGACGATGCTTTCCGGTTTCAAACCGCTGTTAACAAGGAAGTCAACGAGAGCCGACTTCAGCTTAGTTTGTCCAGATTTGAAGTCGTCACCTCCGACAAACACTTGGTGCTAAAATGGCCTGTCAGAATTGCAAATTTATCTCAAGGCGGTACCTTCTCAGCGAGCTCGATAATGCCAGGAGCCAGAGTGTTCTGAGGAGAACCGTTGATGTAGTGGGCTCCCTCAAGGATGGAAGCGATGGCGAAAATGTTGGACGGGGAGACCTCCTCTTCATTGGATGCGATCGACTTCAGAATTTCGTCAGCCGTCATGTTGAGGCCTTCGCGGATTTCGGAGTAACGTTCGGTGTTAGCCGTCCAGAGCACAATAACACAGTCTGTAGCGCGCAGGTCAATGAAATCGTTGCTCAGCACTAAGCCTACCTAGTTTGTGCTGTGCCTTGAATTCACGAATGTCACGACGAATATGCTCCAAATGCTCAGCCTTCGAAGCCTTCTCGATCACATTGTTCACGCGATTCTCCTGGTTCGTCGCAATGAAGTCAGGATAGTAGATGGAAGGGCGCGGTACGATGTGTTCCATATGCGGGCGCAGCTTCTCGATAAGCTCAGGTTCGAAAACCTAACAAACAGCTTTGCTTTTGTTTGTGAAATTCTCATCATACCTTAGCGCGAAGCATGGCTTCGTAGAGGTTGGCGTTGTTGATGTCCCACCCGTCAATGATCAGGTTGTTGGGATCGACCATGGGGATGATCGAATTGAACGGGACATGGACTTGCGCTTCGCCGTCCCATCCGAGGTGAACGGTAGTCGATTGGGTGATGGAACCGTAGTAGTTGGCAGTCTGAACGCCGTTCCTCGTGCGCCATGACATCTTTTCACGATTGGCAATGGTGGCACCAACCACGGTGGATCCGTTGTTACCGCCGAGACCGACGAGCAGCAGACCAGTACGGCTCGGGGTGAGCTGGGTCTCAAACTTGTAGTTGTAAACTTGGGGAGTGACGTTGATGGTGCCATCATCGGAAACCTCCACCTTGTTCTTGCGGTAGGGATATTCCGAAGTCAAGGTGTCTCCATCAACGACCGAGTAAGGCGAGTTGATAACGATCTGAACAAAAAAAAAGATCTTTTCAAACATTCAAACAACCATTTTACCTTGCTCTTCGCGGACTCAGCGTGGATACCATTGATACCGTTGTGCGATGACATGATTAGCAGCGAGGGAGAGTGACCCAGAGAGTAAACCTGAAACGACTGAACTGTGAAGGTGTCTGTCATCAGTGATCAATGGATGGAATAGGTGACTGTGCGTTTTATATACAGAAGCATCTATTGTTTATGATGGGCCAGACGGTGCACGAAACGTGATCTTGTAAACAGTTCCGCGCTTTTTTTTGCTTACATCCGTTCAGAGCGGAATGTTTCAGAAAGGGCAAAGAAAGAGCGTCGTGAGTGCTGGAGGGCCCAATTTTAAATTAGCCTCACGGACGTCTTATCGACACGGCCGTCAAGCAACGCGCACATCGTATGCGCATATGCGCGGAAGCTAATGAATGAATTGGAATCGATTGTTCTGCACGGCGCTGTCCTGCTTGAGGCGTCTCCACCTTTGTACATACCTTGGCTATATATTCTATAAAAAATATCCATCGGAACCCATCAACCCCAATCCGTTAAATATACTTCTTTGAACAGCTTGAACGCGTCGGCTGGGGAAACACGCTGTATAGTGATCGTATTGTCATTGAACCTGTTGTCATGGACTTATCGAGTACCGGGAGCTTGAACGTATTTATTCAGTCATAACAGAAATGAACAGCGGTCGAAGAACGTGAACGCTTCTTTTTAATTACTGTTTACATCATGCCCAAAATTAATGTTGTTCTCGATCTGGCTCATAGTGCAGCCTCTTTTGTACAAAAACAGATACGGGAGGATGAGAAGTAAGTTGTTCTGTCCTGTGCAATGCAGACGATTGCCAACATGTGACATCTATTAAGGGAATCAATGGGGATTAAGATTTGATCGTGCCTTCGTTTATCCTCTAGAAATGCCTATTGCCAAACGATCTATTTCAGATTGATTGAGTGTGTCGGTTCAGGGTTTGCTTGAAAACTGATACGCTTGATTTGTTTAGGGAGAACTTTGGCGTCGTTGTTACGAAATCCGATCATTATTGTGCAGAGTCCAAACGCGAAGACACACTGCCCGTGGCGACCAGCCCTTCGAAAGACTACTGACGTTGGCACCAACCCGGAACCTTCTTAAATGAGTAAAGTAACCTGTTGTGGTTCGATTAAACAGGCTAATCACAACTATGTGTAAGATCTCGCAATTAAACGACTCCGTCTACAAGGTAAACATCATCATTATCCTCTGCGGCAAACAAAGATCTCGTGCATCGCAATCGTGATTAATTTAATTACCAGGCTTCGTTGTCTCTTTTGTCGGTGATGAAAGCGAAAAATACAATCGAAAACATGTAATGCTTCAGCAAGTGACCATGAAATCGTCCTAGAACATAACACAAAATCGTATCGCCTACATCGTTTTCTTGTTTATGACCTCGTTCAGCACTGATCATAACATGTACTTGTGTTGTTTTCAGCAAGTTCGACGAGGTTCAACTTAAGAGCCAAAAAAAGTGAGAAGACTCTGAAAGTACTACGGCAATACCAAAGGAATCCCCAATGATTTTGATGTACAGCATTGTGAAGTTGGATATCTTTTCGGTCCTCGAAGCCTGCACTGACTAAAACTAATGGATACGATAAGTCTGGTACACATTTGGCACACGTATTTTCCATTCATCAATTTTGTTTTGTTTCTCCCTTTGTTGAATTGTTTATTTTGTTCGGTGATTATATGTTTCAGAGTGCTTTAACTAAGCGAAACTATTGTATTCGTGATCGCGACGATGTACAGAGAACAGTGGGTGTTGTCTACGTCTGAAAATATCATAAACACCATAATATAAGCAAGAGATAGCCGTTCCGATCAGTGGAAGGCAGGTGAATTTCTTGGCTATGTGTTTTATGATCATCTTCAGTTGTTAGTTCCTCGTTCATCAAATGTAGCGCGGTGAGACGTACTCCGCAGACCTATTTGTTTTCGAGCAATTTCCGACTACAACAGGAGTTAATGTCGTAAAACTAGTAACTGCGTGGCCAAGTCTATCTGAAGGACACCACGAAAGAACCTAAAGGTTTTCAGCGCCTGTTTACCAGGTATTTGAGCCTACGACTCCCCCTGCATATGGTTACCGGGCATATAACTTAAGTGGAAAGTGAATTTTCCCATCGAATTGTTGCTGTTGCCCCGCTACCTCCTTCACAGCCGGCGCCGCGGATACGTGATTACCCCTCGTTTACTTGTTGCAGTCACTCGGGAGGCAGGCGGTCGGCAGACGCCTGTCTTTCGCTTAAGTGACGAATGCGCGCTTTAATTTATTACATAATACTCTAGGGCACATTATGATATTATGTTATACAGGCTTCAAGGCGCGAGTTCAATTTTTTTTCCTTGTTCGTTTTTATATTAAAAACAGACTCATTATCGTATCTTAGTCCTGAAGAATTCGCCCGTATAAAGTGTTTTCCTACATGTGCCGTTCTACTGTCTGGCTGGCCCATTGAAAAAAGGTAGAGGGGGTTCTTGGTGCTTCCCATCTGCTCCAGCTCTGCAGCGGCACCACGTTCAAGCGTAACGATTGTAGACCCGCATCAAAATAAATGTCTCGGTTGAATTTAGGGATTTGGGTTTCTTTAAATATTTGTTACATGTCGAACTGTGCGTCCAGCTGTTCCTTAGGTTCTTCTGAAGGGCATTTCTCGATTTGACTCATCCTTCTACCGGCCGAATTAGCCAACTTTTGTTGAGGAGCATTGATAAGCGATGAGTGAATATGCGATAGAAAGATCTCCGATCGAGTTGTTTATCGACAATCGTGGGAAGCTAAGGCGTTTGTTAAGGTTTTTTTCCCTCTAGAGTTGGCCGTCCGGTGTTAGCAATAACATTTTTTTATCTGGCCCTTGACAGAGTCATTATGCCATATTGATTGCGCGCTATCTCTAATGAGTTATCACTAAGGATATCATCTTTGAGTTATCGTAACTGATCGTGATTCATAAGATTGCTCCACCATATCATACCATACTTCTAAAACTTTTTGCGGTATGGTTCGTGTCGGTCTTATGCAAAAGAGATGAGGTTTCTACGTTTGCCGTTACTCCCACGCTAAAATGTGAAAAATTCCGGCAAAGCCCCTGGCATAAAAATTAATCATGCGGGCTTAGGCTCCATTAATAACCGTGGGAAATGCAGAGGTAGGCTGGATTTTGCGACTCTCGGGAAATTGAGTTTTTCTAACGTTAATTATTTCCAACCTCAAAAGGGAGCCTTGGTAGAGTGAAGCTGAAAGGGCTGTTTCTTCCCGAGCACAACAGCACACGTTGAACATTTCCGCTGACTTTACATAAAAAAAGGTTACGAGTATGAGTCCAAAAGCATGCACCTATTCCATTACACGGGTGTTCGAATGAAGTTCACTTGTACTTATAGTAAGGTAGATTTTTTAGTTTATACTTGTTTACTGCAATAGCAACTATGGGTGTACAGGTTGGCACTTCGTGTACCTTTCTCATTCGCTAATGTTGTCGGGGTTCTGTGAAAATTGCACTAAGAATTTACCTCAAATAAGTTTGGCGAGTTCTGCTTGAATTTGTTTTGGACATAACGCGTATATATAAAAGGTGAACTTCATTTCATGTAGCGAGCGATGGCTTTTCGAAAAAAAGACCGTCGAAAAAGAGATACATTTATGGCGAATCGGTCACTTTTGTCAGATCGACAACTACATATACGCAGTACTTCTTATGTCTATGAAATCATCCAAACAAATCTAAAATAACTTCCAATCACCTAGCCGAGATCGACGCCTGATGGCCGACCCGGATCGTGGGAATCAGGTCTGTATAAAAAGAATGAAGGCGTAGTTTTCACGTACCCATGTCCACACTCACGTCATGTAATGCTAGGCTTTGCGGCTCAAGTTGGTTTCTCAGCGTGGCATTTATGGAGGACTATAATTTGTCAGTCTGCAGAAGGAAACTGTGTAAAACAATCCATTCATTAATGGACTTAATAACACAGCGCTTCGTAGTCTTCTTATTCTCCTTGAAAGTCGCTGACAACGTAGCTATTTGCATTAGGATAGTCTTACTTTGGTCTCAAAAGATTGTATACTTGACGCCCGGAGCACACACCACCTCGATCGTGCTGGCCGTAGCCAATCTCTACAGTCCGTATCTGAATGATCTGCCACATTAGGTGTCCAAAAGACATCTTATGAAGTGTTGAGTTGTGAACGTACCACAGAATCCTTTATTAACGTTTTTCGCTCAGTTCATTGTGCGTGCTGTACTAGGCTGATTAAAACATAGTTATGTATTCAGCATGTTAAAACCAAATCATGCCGTTCTTTGTGTGCAGTGCTAATGGCTAGGTTCACATTTAACGTAATTTTCTAAGGCCGATGTCAACGCCTTCCGCGTTTAAGCACGCCAGTTGTCCATGGACGCACATCGTGAGCCATTGTTAATGTCCTGGTACCATGTGGTTTTGCTATTTCAGGGATTTTTTTTGGGGGGGGGGGGGGTGCTAGCAAGGGAACTTGATGATGAGGAAAGAAAGGATTCTTGGTAACATACAGCGCATCCCCCTTAGGGGCGGGTTCACCACAAATTAGTCGAGGGTGTGACCAGACAAGGTAATTTTCCGCCAAACAACCTAAAGTTCTGGGAGTATACGTACAACACATGTCTGCGGTGGTCACGCACTTACTTATACGTCCGCCCCTACGTCATGTTCTCTGAGGTGGTGCTATGCGCATTTCGAATTATCGAACTATTGCGATTGAGCAGTTTGCACGATGGCCACTTTGCAGGAAACGTTTTAGTTTTCAATACTCTGTTCGCGTTCGTCACGCACATTCCCAAAAACGACTTGAACCCTATTTGACTTAGGGAGAAGAATGATCGTCTGAAGCCAGCGACACTGTCAGTTCCACGAAACGGAGACCATGGGCGCGTCGCTATGCAAAGGAGCGCAGAAGAAGGCCGTCGGCTCGTGGGTTAACAACGAAAGTGAGAACCCATTTGAACATTCGTTCACGAAGAAGGAACGCATCTGCCTTCGAGAAACCTATCAGGTACGCATTTTCGACTATTTCCATAGTTCCTTCGGTGTACATGCTTAATTTTAGCTTTCAATCGATGCATAACAACTACTCTAATACCGAGCTTTGTACTAATAATTTAAAGTGGCCGGCGTGGCAACAATCGCGTCATACGCGCTTAATGAGGTTAATAATTGGAATTAACGGGCGATTATTACGAGGACGGCGCAACTGGCACGTTCAATCGAAGGTTCGCGGGGAAATTAGGCGATCGGAAATGGCGAATATAAGCTTTGGCTTTCAATTTTTGGTATGATATGACGATAGATTCAATTATATAGTACGCAAACAAGTACGTGATTAAAGGACAAGTGCAGCGTCAAGGGCAAAAGGTAGAGAAGAACAAAGCTTTTTATCAGTAGTAAAGATGCGAGCAAACCAAAGTTTTTGAAGATAATCTTTAGACATTGTTTGTTCAGGGCCAATTAACCAATAAGTGCAGCAATAGTTTCGTGGTAGATCTACTAATCAAAGAACGCAACTTCTGGATGTTGAGTCACTTGAGACAGGTGCATGAGTTTGCAGGTCCTACATACATTATATGCCATTCGGGCTCCTTAACTGGTCAGCCTACATTTGCTAACAGCTTTCATCGTATATCTACCAAGCCGCACTATCGGCAGAGGTGAAATCATTTTTGCATACAGTGTGCCTTTGATACACTCTATGTTTGGTCATCACTTTAAATCGCTTGATCCACAGCGCACAGTGTAAATCTCATACGATCATTTCGGGCACAAAATTAAACGAATTGTATGATCTCATACACATAAAGGTGCTTAATGGACCACGTTTCGTTGATGGAACTGCTTCATTATAAATTATAGCTCCATCCATGATAGTGTAATATGACAATACTTATTTTCTTCCAGATGTGGACTGAGTTTGATAGATGTAAGACTCAGACGCTTCACTTTTGTTTGGTGTAAATGGAGCACTGCGGAATCGGGGTTTCGGCCAGCAGACTTGAGACCCTAGACTACATTGTTATTAATGTTGACAGACACAAATTAATTAAGCGTCTCAGATATTCTCTGATTTTCGTTGCCAAGAGAACAATTAGTTCCCGTTGTGCAAATTCTCGGAAGTGGTGATCATGCATAATTGACGCTTTGTTTTCTTATGCATTTGCCTCTGGGAAAATAACAAAGTAGTGTGATTCACGCAGAACAAAAGCTTTTCTTTTAGCCAATTCAATGGTACAATAACAACTTAGGGAATAGGGATATGGCAATCATGACGAAATGATGATTTCGAATGTTACATGAATATGGAATGGACATGTTTCAAGCGGTGATTTGTAGTGACCTCAGCGACCCGTACCATCCTGTTAAGATGCGTTAGCTAACATAATGGAGGAAAGAAAGTGTGTATAAAAGAGGACCAACCGATTATTTTGGTTCGCTTAAACAATAATAAAGAAGTCTACTTCTCTATCAGATAAGAGGACATAGAGAAGATCCTCACTGTTTGAACTATTTTTCTTATAATGTTTGTTTGTGGGCTGATCTAATCATTTCGACAGAAAAAATTGGAAACGTCACACACATATGTATAGAAAACATATGCCGCACACTCAAATATTTATTGAATCAATAAAAAAGTTCACAAAAATGGAGATATGCAAGTCGGGAATATAACATGCAGGGGACACGTGGATGTTTTGACCACTGATCAGAGTTTAGTCCATCGGCTTATCATTCATTTCTGAATATGATCATAAGCGATCTAAGATCTGTTTCCACTTGTTGACGGTACAATAATTTTTTCAGAGGCTTCACGATCCCAAGGAAATCATCGGCAAAATCTTCCTTGACATTGTGAATGATGTAGCGCCAGAAGTAAAAAAGGTGACAGCCTAGAAACATCGATATCATTTTTGATGTGATTTTTCAGGTTTTCGGCGTTGAAAGAGTTCCAAGACCAAATCAGCTCAAAATGCCTAAACTAGGAGGACACGTCGCCAGAGTGACCGACATTATAGATCAGGTAGCGCATCCATGATACTGATAAATAAGGATAGTTTAGACAACTTCCATGCTGGGATATTCGGAGAATGTGTTGGGCGCCTGGCAGCTTATACGAAAAACCGGCCGTGCCCACACAAAGCAGACCTTTCTTCTGGAAAACTTAAACCAACTGGAAAAGAACTATTTCCAGGTGGTGATCGAGTATTTCCAAGAGCAGTTTCTGCCTTATGTTACGGGTGAAAAGGTAAGACTTCGTTCCGTGGCCACGTATACTGTACATCTGTCCAGGAGGAGCCCTTGCCTGAGGGACAACAGAACAGGAAGAACCGATTAAACCACAATTACACCATCGTACTCATCGAAGATGTATGGCGGCGTTTCTTTAACATCATCATCGCTCAAATGACTGACTCCTTCGAACAGGAACGCACCAAGGTGAATCAGGCACAAACGAAAAAAGCGCTCACGCCCCATCTAATGCCTGATGGTAGCAAAAAGAAGCCTAAGGTACCGTACAAAATAACACCCTTGTCACATCACTATGGTTTAGGAGAGCCAGAGCCAAGCAGAGCCAGAGCAGGAAATCAAAGAAAAAGAACCTGAACAGATGTATGAGGATCCTTTCTAAAAATCATTCCAATTATTCATTTATGTTTTTACATGTGCAGAATCGTAGTTTGCGCATTCCTGAACCATGACTATATATTATACGAAACGTATTATACTGAATTAAGAAGTAAAGCGATACATTCTTGCTGTTTTGTGGACACAATAGAAGAAGGAGGATGACAGCTCAGATTAGGAATTGCTGTGTGTGTATGTCAAAATCAGCTTGATCGTGAATACGGACGAGCGAGGCAGAATCTCAGTGGGGAACAGCGAACATGTTCTTCGGATATGATAGATAGCCATTATCCACAGAGATCTCTTATGTTGCTCGAACTCAGAGTGTTCCAACCGGTGCACCGCCCCAGCACCATTTCGCCGTTTCCGACTCCATATGCCTACAATGGCTTCAACATTTTTTCGTCTGGCAAAAGGTCTCCAGTCCATCAACAAGTGAAATGTCATCCCTGACAACAGCTCGTTCCATATCGCATAAAAAACCGTCAGGCCGCATCTGCTCAATCAACCAATTATAAATCGTTATTTCGGGCACACAATTAAGTGTCGGCGAACGCTTGAAACAATGGGAATCTGACGCACCTATGTAAACCAATCCTCGTTAATTGCGCGGTCGCCGCACGTGCGCCTTTTTGACGGCGGCGATGAGTCCCTCTTTCGGCGTGCCGACTCGACTGTCGCCAGTTGCACGAGCGTCGTCGAGAGGCGCGACCAGTTTGACCTTGGCATGACAAATCCGCATAATCCCGTTCTGGCGTGCGTCTCGGGTGTCAATTGAATATTCAAAAGTCTTTGTGTTCGCCGTTCTCCGAGGCCACACAGCGCTAAGATGTTGTGCACTTCGTGGATGACACCAGAACCACATGTTAAGACAGGTTAAGCTTTAAAAACTCATAATAAAGAACTCATAATACTTGTCTTCTAGTTTAATTGCGAATACATTCACAAGTTTTTCCCAGATATGTTCTGCTGTTTTATCTGTAAAACAACTTCATTAATTTGGCAAATACTAAAACACTTTTTAAAAGCAGGGATGATCACAATGGTCTCATCAAGGAAGGCGCGCGTTAAGTTACGTTCATTCAAATAAGGAGAACAAGATGGATAGCGCCTTCCACTAACGGTAGCCCATAATTTATCACGCACATGCAGACGTTTTTTCGTCGCCTGTGCTCACCCACAGAGCGCCTTGCCGTGTCGGTCGGCGCCGCAACGACGACTCATCAACTCCTCCTTGATGGTTTTTGTGCCAATTCGATGTTTTATTGTTATCTCATTGTGTGATGCAGATCGCCAAATTCGAAAATGTCCTTTCGCCTATGCAACGAATTACATTTCAACTTTACAGTTGGCCAGATCTCAAGCTTAAAAAACTGTCGAAAAATAAATCGTAAGAGGCATCTGCCGTTGTAAGTCGGTACAATCTCGAAAGATAGAAAGAGCGAAACGCATAATAAGGAAGTGACTCATCGCCAAAGCACGCTCAAGGACTATCCATGAAGCGGCTCCTCTTTCCACTAAGTTTTTTTCTTGTCGCTCGCTCAGCTGTTTCCTTCTTTGGGCACCAATTACGCAGTTCGGACAGCTCTAGGGCATATGGCATCTGACAGCTGTGAAGACGCCGCCTTCTTCCTCACAAAAACTCGACCGCATGCGTGTGTAATTGTCTTAGGGATGAAAAAATGCGTTACAATCGGACGAACTGGTTGCGGGGCAACTTTCAACTTTTTGACACCTCGCGGATGGTGGCCGGCGGGGTCGTATTGACCGACAGCCACGATTAACCCTCTCCGTAATGCCGACGAAGGTTTTTAATATCCAAATGGCACCTCGGTTGGCAAAGACTCTGCAAACGCGTATAACCTTATTTGGCCACTTGAGACCCTTTAGTACAAAATTTATTACTTATATAGAGACGACTCAACGTGTTCATCATACATAGATATCACCCATATAAAAACGTACAAAACAAATCTTCTGTTATTCGATGGGACAGGATTCTGGTCATTGGGCTCGTTATTTAGCTAAAAATGGTATTAATGACAAAGCAAATACTGACAAAATACATACCGGTTTTCTGAGTTGCCTTTTCCTCGGCTCGGATGGTAGCACACTCATCCGAGACATCCTCCTTGTCATTCTCACCAGACACAGCAGGAGCCTTACCACTACCATCAACAGGCTCACACTCAAGCAGGTACACTTGGCTTGCGTACATCTCGCCGGGGCCATACTCTTCATTCGTGCTGTAGTCACCAGAAGCAGGAGCTTTTTCGTCTTCGTCGTCAGAGGCAGCATCGTCATCAATGTAAGGCCAATGGTCAGTCTTCTTGGAAGCACCTTCTCCATCAGGAGCATTCTTGTTCTCCATCCTTTCGGTGGTCGCAGGCTTCAAACCATCCTCAGATTCAATAGCAGATGCACGAACGACTGCAGCTCTTGTGGGGCGCGGAGGAGGAATCGGAATGCTGACCTTGTGCGCCGGAACAGGAGGCGAGATGTTTCCAGCGTAGCAATCTGCATTCATCTTCTCGGAAACACTTTTTTCGTCAGGTGTATTCTCCTTTGGCGATCCTCCATTGCATTCATGCTCATTTTTCAACCCATCGTTAAAATAAACAGCAGATGAGCTGACGATAGCAGATCTTGTGCGACGCGGAGGTGGAACGGGAGCCTCCACGTTGTACTTGTGGGCCGGCACAGAACGCCAAACGACTTCAGAATGTCCATCCGAATCAAACTTGGCCGACGCATTTTCTTCAGAAAGAAATCTCTCCTTCTGCGCTCCTCCAGTGGCTTCAAGCGTGCTTTTCAATCCACACTTAGAAGCTACAGCAAACGCGCGGGCGATAGCAGCTTCCGAAGGACGGGGAGGAATAGGGGGAGCCGTTTTGCGGGCTGGGACGGAAGGTGAGATGACTTCAGTGTGTCCATTCGCACCGTACTTCTTGAAAGCATTTTCTTCATGAGGCGTATGTTTCTTCAGCGCTTCTCCAGTGAATCCATGCTCGCTTGTCAAACCATCCTCGGAGTCAACAGCAGATGCACGAAAAATGGTAGCTCTTGAATGACGGGGAGGAGGAACAGGAGGCTCGTAACTGTGCTTGTGGCCTGGAACAGGAGGCGCGATTTCTTCAGTGTAGCCATCCTCGTCAGGAACGTTGTCGAACTCCTCCGTGGCAGGAATTGCAGTCGCACCACCGATAATAGACTTCCGATCATCACCGGGGGAACTCATCGTTGTCTGAAATAACAAGAGCACGTCATTATGTGAAATTTTGAGAAGGCTTTAACCGCGGAGCGGCCGGTAAAGAATCGTAGCGGGGAGCAAGAGGCTTTGGTCAAGAGTAGAAGGCGAAAAGCTGAGCTGTGGTCAATGCGAACGAGTGAATTCAACTGCTGGCATGCCTACATAAGTAGAGAGTATTCGACGGGCTCGATCACCTTCCGTCCGCCAGACGCCATCTGAGTCACGATAGTGAGTGATCCTCATGCATCATAATGGTGAACTGTTCGAAATCGGCGGATCTCCCTTTGTGATTAATAAAATATTTCGCAAGAGTGAGTTGTAAGAGTGACCGTGCCTCCCCGCCGTGCTTTGGCTGTGTTGAGCTCTTCGTTTCTGCGATGCCCGCACCATCTAATTGAATCGCCTCTTTTTGGAACTCACCTATCCAGTGAACGTGCGTGATTCCAATTCTTGATGTTACATTTTTTATTGTATCTTCCAAAAGCGACAGGTCCTAGGTGCATGTCCCGAGGAAAATTATTTATTCAATCGAACCAGTTTATGCCATAACACCGTTCGCAACATGATCTGCTGAGTTCACAAGACAGGCGACGCGTATTGCCATTTCATTCTTCACCTCAGTGACACTTCGAAGGGCGATTTTATGAAGACCGTTGGTTATTGGTATGCGTGTAGTGGGACGTCCTATCGCATGGCGTCTTATTCTTTTTCTTTCTTAACGAAGGCGAAATTGGAAAGTTGACTTTTCAATTGCTAGGAAGGATTTGTAAATAAGTATGTGACAGGTTCATTCGTGTCGAGAAACTAGGGATGATTTTTGCACGAGTAAACTACAAAACTTTAAAACGATTAAAACGATCTTTTGCTTTTTGAAAACAATATTTGGATGGATGTAACTCTCAAACTGCGTCTTTCTATGTTTTCGATTCTAAACAGAATTCGATCAGATATGCCAGCTGTTTCCGTGTTACGACCTTTGGCATAACCTTGAAATCGGCAACACTTGTGAGTGACCAGCGCCCGTTTCGCGCACTCCACCGACAACCGTCATTTGCGCTAATTTGCGCGGAACACTCGTAAAAGCTGGCTCCTTTCGGTTTCCATGTTCCATTAACTTTATATCGCTTTGCAAACAACACTTCACCCCTGTGTGCACCGTGCCGCCAAAGAGTGCCGCGCGCGCTCCTCAAGTAGCCGCACGCCGTTTGTCAACAAACTCCACGCGCGTAAAGTGTGCCGCAACCGGTGGTGTGGCAAGAAGATGGCGGTCACTTCTCGGTCGGCGTCGCCGACACAAACGCATGCGCCAACAACGTGATGATGTTGTCTTAGCGGAAGTATTAAAGGTCATCCAAGTGCGTGTTTGTTCGTTCTGACGCTAATTGACTTGAAGTTGTCGGCAACGGGAGCTGTTAGGTGATGGGAAGTTCTGATTATGGTCACAGGTGCGCTGTCGGTAGATCAAACGTTCCAAAATCAGACATCTCAATCTTCCTAAAGCCATCCTAAAGTCACCAGGAAGACAAAGAAGCGTACATCTATGCATGATCAAGTTTTCACTGTCAACAGCAAGTTTCATTCGCAACGGTGGGACGATCAGGGTTCAATACTCATTTGACAAGATCATCCTATGGTGGGGGTATAGCTCAGGGGTAGAGCGCTCGCTTAGCATGCGAGAGGGCTGGGGTTCGAATCCCCATACCTCCAAAACTTTTTAAGAACGCTTAATGACTTATTTTTACATTCAAAACATCGCGAAACATTAACATAATGTGTACACTTTAATGGCTGTTGCTAATATCACGAAAAGTTAGGACATAAGATAATCACTTCATTCTGCGTCTGCTCTGAAGTTTCGATCATTTCAAAAACCCATCATCCACCTTGCTTATTGCTTTTATTGTGGTATGCAACAAGTTGAGCAGGATTAGCACTTTGAGGACGCGAAGCATGCCTGTGTCCCGATAGTATCTCCGAAAGCGTCGGTACAATCCCAGTCATGTATAGCCGGCTATCTTCAAGCGATCTTTATTGTTGATCTCGCGCCGACAGCGCATTATCGACGGCGTCTACAGTGACCCACAGAGCTAATTGAGTCGGTGGAAAAAAACATGAGGTCACATGCGGAAGGAGCTTGCCGCCACCATAAATCATTTCCGAAAGGAACTGACCTTATCTACAGGTAGTGCTATTTTACAATTCTACAGAACTTCCACCGGGATATGGTAATCCGTAATAGAATCAACTTCTTTGAAGTGAACATGGAAGATTCTTTTCTGAGGAGTATATTTGTCACTCTAGTTTTCTACAAATGACAGAAATTTTGTTTTCGTTGGATAATATTTTGCGGTGAGTCATGAACGGTCCTCCGGGTAGCAAGACCACCGACGACCACCCACAGCGAAGCGTCAAAAGTTGAAAGTTACCACCCGCAACCAGTTCACCCGACCACGAGGCGTTTTTTCGCTCTTCGGACGATTACTCGCGTGCCCGACGAACTTTTTGTGAGGAAGAAGGCGGCGACATCACAGCTGACAGTTGCCATATGACGCTGAGGTGTCTAACCTGTCTAATAGAAGACCAAAGGAGGAAACGACTGCCTATTATGGCAGAAAAAAAACTAAGTGGAAAGAAAAGCCGCGTCGCTGGAGGTCTGCAAAGGTTTCCGGAGTGTGAAGTGCATGTTGAAAACGAAAAGAAGCGTTTGCATAAACTGCTATGTGTGAGTGTACTGTTGCGACCTTTCGTAACTACCGGCCTGATACTATCCTGATTGCAGGAACTGAAAAAAGATCCAGCAGTGTATGTATAGAGTCCCATCGTTTAGAACGGTGAGCCAAACTTTTCTTACTTTGTTGCAAAACACTCCTCATAAACAGTTTAAAAACCTCTGCTATAAATTGTAACCTAGCTTGCATAAATCCCGACTATTCAAATAGGACATCTCCGGAGGACGACGGCAAAGACCGGTTCAAGGCGTCGCCGTGATTTGAATCCGATTTGACATCTGCCCGTGTTCGACACACGCAATCCTTTCAATTGTCTTCGCCACAAGTGCCCTCTGGCGAGATGCGACCGTCAAAAATCCAATAATACCGTACTTGCAGCCGTCAAATTGAATTGCACGTGACGTCGCCGCCCGTTTTTGCGTTGTTGTATTTGTTCAAGGAGTCCTAAGTGGAAGGACAGCAATTAATTCCGCTGACTAATCGCATTATTCACTCCGGCAAATCCTCAAATCCACAAATTCCAATTTTTTGCATGCCCTTCCATCGCTCTTCACGATAATGCCATAAATGCCTTAATTATATGTGGGCCATCGGCACAGAAAATATCTGCCCTCCGCCGACGTTATTAGCGACCGAACCGTGCCCGCCCCCAATCGTCTCGCTTCCCGAACCACCCCGCGTGAACCTAAGTGGGCGGCGCCGCTTCGCGCACCCACCGACCGGCCACTCGGATTGTCTTTATTCGGCGATTACTGTTCTGTCAGTCACTCGCCTCCTGTGCCCTCACTTGTCAACACCGCTTCTCCCAAGTCCTTCGAAGATGCCCAGCTGCACCAAGTCCTCATCGGCTTCGTCGCCTTCACTCTCCAAGACCGCCTCCGGCAAGCTACCCCATCAGGTTCACCGTCGCAACGAACGGGAACGCAAACGTGTCCAGCAAATCAACAACGGCTACGTTCGTCTTCGTGACTCCCTTAGCAAGTACCAGAACAACTCACGCAAGCTCAGCAAGGTGGAGACGCTGAAAGCGGCCATCGCCTACATCGCGCAACTCCAGGACGTGCTCCAGACCGATATGTGCGTCAATGCCGTGCCACACCACTCCCACGACCAGTCCTTCTCCTCGTCTTCGGACTATTCGGTCTATTCGTCGCCTACCGACTTCGGCACCCAGTCGCCCTACTCGGCTTTCCCTTCTAATATGCAATTCGATTTCTATGCCTATCTACGCCATCATCATTAAGTTACTTGTAATCTCTTATTTATCACTATCATGTCCACGGGTCTCTTTTCACTTGCTCGCAATCTTTTGTACTGTATATATAGTAGTATCACACTTTTAATTATTTACTAATAAAACTATATAAAATAATATGTTGCCTTCTGGGTATCTGGTCGTCATACGACTCGTACAATTGGGACATAGGACTTCTTCCTCTTTGGTAGTTGATGGTTTGCTGCATTCGTTAGAAGATTTCCTTGATTCAATCTCGATGGTTCGATGGATTCGATGTTCCGTGATAAACTTCCAGGCAGTAGGTTCGTTATCATCATGCTTTTTTGTATACGAATTATTCGACATACTGTCCCTGGATGACCTGTCCCCTAAGTTATACCGCTCAGCGTATCCCTTGGCGTCTCTCTTGGACGTTTGCTATATCGATGCAGCTTACTACTTCACTCGGTGTATGTTAAGCAGTTTGTAATGTCTTCCCTGGATTATTGAGCATAGTATTTCCAGTACCCAGAAGTGTTTTCAAACCACTGTTGTTGCGACATTATACTTCGACCACTAGAAGTGTGTGTGGGAATTAAATGTGCTAAGGGCCTGTTTATCTGGGTGTGCGTCTAATGCTTATTTTTTGTTTTTTCAGTTTTTTCCTTAAAGGTGTTCTTCCCACGTCTTCCCAAGGTGTTCTTCGAGGCATAGCGTCACAGTAACCTACTCTCAATTGTTGAGCCGCGCTCATTACCCAACAAGAGCAATCAAGACCGTTTCCCATGACGATGCTTGACTCTGGTCAACTGGTTCTCGGTGTCAAATTCTCGAATTGCGTGTTGAGTGCGCGTCTCGCCTCCACTTTTCGAGATGCTCCTCACGCTCAGGTTGTTTGTTGCGCGCCCTTCGAAGACAGCTGCGCGGCCCGGACTCACCTCCGCGCTTAGCCAAATCCCGTTCCAAACGATTGATTTCAGCGCGCACCGAAGGATTGCGCAATGGTCAATCTGCACATTTAATTGCGCATCTTATATAACGAAATTGGGCATATTGTTCCAGCGGTTTTTGGAGGCGCGCATGCCGGACGAGGCTGCTAATTGCCGTATGCCAAAGGGTCAGAAGGGCACGAGAATTCACTGAACACCGGAACCGGAGACGCTCAAGAATTCGCGAGAATGTGGGTCAAACGTCATTTTTTACGCTTTGCCGATTATGCGCGTGAATGGTGCAGAAATCGAGAAGTCGACGGTGGCGCAATTAGCCGAAAGGGGTGCATGCGCGAGGACACCCACCGCGCCGAGGCGGCACGCGCTTGTTCGCGCAACACAAGTGCTAACTTTTGAGGACAGTAGCCGTCTGCTTCTGTTGTTGTGGAGTGTGAAGTGCACGCGGCGGAAAGTGTCAAAGCACGTCTCTTTCCAAAAGAACGCACATGAGGTCAATCTTTTTATCTTTTTGTTGTTCACACTTACTTTTGAGTGGCAAGCTGTGCGGCGGCGAGCAATAAACAACAACAAGTCGCACCTTTACATGGAATGAGTATCGGGAGGTAAGGTGGCATTCAGTGGCAATATAAGTCAGAACGACGGCTGCCTTAGCCCGTTGTATAGGAAGCTTAAGATAGACTCTTTAACTAGGACCTGTTCAGATAAAGTAGATTTAAAATTTAAAGCCCTTTTGGGTTAGTTCAATAGCAGAACTACAAGGATCAGCAAAGGCCCTCCTACATATAAGGATCAAGTAGGCCCTGGTATCATTCAAACAATAAATACTGCACTATGTCCTAAGAAAGCCCTATAAATTCCGCTTACACAACTTTAGGCTCTCTACAAGTTTCAGGTCGCCTCTACCTGATTTATTGCCACTCATTCGTTGCGCAACGCAACTCGCAACATTCGCCAATTAGGTAATCCCAGTACGGTAAACACGCGCGATCAACGGATTTACGGCCAAAATCGTAAAATGCGCACTCTATGTTTGCATAACCAATAAACGGTGGCGCGCAAATATTGTTCGTGGCCATGGCCAGGCCAAAATTATTAAGCCGATCATTGTTGGTGTTGCACCTGCACCGGGATTCCCTTTCGTGATCGTTATCAATGTTGTGACGTTGAACATGGCGGATAAGCGTGGCTTCTTGCGGAGATGTTAATCCTCATTTTGCTTTCGGAGAACCGACGGAAAGGATTTGGCGCTTTTTGCGGTGGTGATAATTGGGCTACTGTGGAGAACAATATGCTTTGAGGAGATATTGCAGATATGAGTATTGTAGAGGTAAACCCCGACCTTCTAGGCAGGAGAATCAACAAGAGAGCCTCCTCTAGGCTAGGCTAGCAGAGCAAGTCGATTAAACTTTTGTGGTAATTTCATTATTCAATCTTTGCAATGTTTCCTGCATTCATAAGTCCGCCATTATTTCTAAATCATCGCTTTCATTCTTTTTCCTGCGTTCACAAAGCTAATAGCCTGTCCGTTTTCTACGCTCCACCGTTGACCTCATGCCGGAAGCTGCAGCATGCATACATCTCCTGGGCCAATGGGTCATTCTTCATTTTCATGTAGCGGACCACAAAATTAACTACCGTTCTCCGTGTGTCCGCGTGCTTGCGACCAGAACAGCCAGCCAGCGAGCGAGCGCGTATTGTGGCCGTGCGATTGTTTTATCGCTCGGAGCCAATTATGGCATTCGGGCTCAACGTGCGCGTGAATAATTCTCTCGCTGGAGACGATAATTACACGCGGAAATACAATAAAAAACAATCTCAGCGACGGTCGCTTATCGGCCATAATGTCCAGGAAGCACGAGCAGCGGATGGATAATCGCCATCGACGCTCAATTATCACTCATCGGTCATTGTTTTTGAGTACGGTACAGGGTGAAAAGATGGGAACACGGCTGACGGATTAGCAAGTGAGCCAGAGATAAGTGCAAAAGTGTGATGCATGCATTGTTTTGACAATCTCTTCTTGCTTTAATTCTTTGCAGATCTGCGAGTTATCATTATCACTAGTTTCGGGGCATGCCTCCGTAGTATAGAGATGGGTATCCACGCTTCTCACCGTACAGAGCCGGGTGCAGCCTTTTGTGGGACAGCATGTAACATTATTTCTCGGCCTTTCCTCAAATACTTTTCAGCTGTGCCTGTTTTTTTCCTTGAAATTTTCGCTTTCAGAAATGCTCCTTCTAGAAAAATCGACAGGATGAAAAAGCGTTGCATCTGTAGCATGATAGGACGTATCTTACCACATGAATAATATTGTCAACGTACAGCAAACTCTGTAAGATTATCGCTTGGGTTCACTGGGTCAACATCCATTTTGCTGTGAGTAACACAGACACTGGACATCGAGTTCCTCAAGGCTAGATATCACTTCCATTGTCACCTGCGCAATATTCACCGTCAATACACCAAATCACATTAATCAGATTAATTGAAAGCCTTCAATGCCAAGGGCGCAATACGTAGCTCGAATCAGCTGCTTCAGAACTCTTCGTCATTTGTCCTTTTCAATTGCGTGTTGATCGCCGTCCTTGATTACATACGTTTCGCTTGTTCACTCTTTGTTTTAGCTGGCAGATGCGCACTGCGACGCTTGACACTCGAAATCATATCAAATTCACGTTGATTTATGCGAATGGCCGTTGCTCCGTGCGCCGTTACGAGTTTGAACTCTGACAATTGGCATCGGCCGAGGACGTTTTGCTACAAATTTGATGTTGTTGTTATCGTCGGTGATGAGTGAAGGTGCGAAAGGAAAAAGAGTTTTGGAATGGAAAGCGAGCTGTTGCCTTGACCACTGGGCGCATAATTTATTCGCGCCGCGCGAGAGTGACTGTCAGCAGTTGGTGCGTCGTTGTCGCCACAGGGGTTCTCCGTTGTGATTGTTTGAATAAGGATGAGTGACCGAGTTAGGTGCGGATAATAGAAAGTGACCGATGTGGTCGGGATGCCTTTCGAAAAAAGAAGAGTTACCAAATTTAAATAGATAGCTGAAGTACAAAATAAATGCTATCTTTGAATGTTTAGTACAGTGGTTCTGATAGAGGTTTCTTTCGGCCCCACAATGATGGCCTTATATGCGGTCATTAAGAGAATGCTTTTGTGATCTACACAACATTGCGCATAACGGTCCGATCAAATTTCAGAAAAAACGCAGCCTACGATGCAAAATACCGACCATACTGCGCTGCCGCTCAAGCTCGGGTCACAGCGATTAGAAAATGAGCTTGACAGATCGCACAAGCCGAAAGCTCAATGGTAATTAGAGGGAAAAAGACTCTCTTGTATAACACATAAGCACACACGCGCGCTCTCCTCAATTAGGTGGTGCGCCTAGACACGCCGACAAAGTGAAGATTATTGCCTCTTTAGCTGCTTAGTCTCTTAGACGCGGAAAGCTCTTTTGCAGTTGCGCGCAGCTGTTTGTTTCGAGGTCGTCAGCGTAATGAGCATTTAAGGGACGGGAAAAGGGGAGAAGCACTTCTAAACAAAGGGAAGCACTTCAGTCTCGTTGGAGGCTCAGAGAAGAGGGCGTAGTATTCAAATTTTGCCTTCGAATAAGAGTTGAATCTGGGGACAAAGTGCAATCTTAGCTTATACAAAACTCGTATTTGACAGGCGAAGGTAACGGGCCGAATTGGCGAAATTTCTTACAACGACCACGCCGTCTTTGCCATATTCTGACCTTTTGTCCTTGTCGTGGCCCACCGTTTTGATATGTCATCAGTTAATCACACATCTTTGAGCAACCATGCTCTACAATATCTGGCGTTCCAGAACAACGTTCGGCAATACCATGCATGGTTCCAGAGGCATATCATACCAATCTCTAATGTTCATCATAGCTCCATTTTCTTTAACCCAAGCACTTTAAGATCAATCTTGACTAATTTGGCCTCTAATCCCCATGGATGCGCTCAGAATAACACTTGAAACAATTGTTTTTCTATTCCAATCCGATTCTGCAAGTCGAAAAGAGCCTCTTGACTACCGTAATCTCATCTCGTCGCTTCCGTCACCCTTCCCATGGGTATCACTTTCCTCTCGTCGGGCCACTTGATGCTAACGCGTGAAGTGGTCATGGCCCACAGGTACACGGCTAATAGGATTAACGCCGTAGCTCAGCCCAACCGTCTCACACTAATCCCGCAAATCCCACAATCCCACTCTTGTTGATACTTTCTGCTTGTTTTCGTGCGCTAATGACGGGCATGAACTTCGTGCGGAGAGTAATACAATAACTGCGGCCTGTGCAACCGGTGATTAGGGGGATCGCCGTTAATTCTGGGCAGCCTCCACAACCACCACCACATCGTTGTGACCTTTTTGCGAGGTGTCAAACAGTAGTAAGTACTTCCCGTGTCCACGCGACTGCAAATTATGGTCGTTGCACTGAATCATTAAACATATATATTTTCTTTGCATCTCTTCCTGTTCCTCAAGACGGCGCACGCCAAGGGCATTGCCGACACCACTGCCGCATCACCTTAGCCGTCACCGTTTTAACGACCTCGTCCTCTCCTTCCTCTCTGACACGACAACGAGGGAGTGCGGACTGCGAAAAGTCGCCCTTTTGCGGCGGCGGCACGTTTTTGTACGATCCGATCGCAGCGATTAAGTTACTCTGTTTGGGCAGCGATAAATTAGCGGCAACACCCTATAAATTTCGCACTTTCACTTTGAGTTGACGGGCTTGGACTTAAGCCGAGCAGAGATATATGGGGACCTTCCGCAGGGTGAAAACTCTGTGAACGCTGGAAATTCTAGAAATGAAAATAGCAGCAGATGGGGAGCAAAAAAGGTGCAATATTCCGGAAGTCCTCAGTAGTATAATATTCCGGAAGTCCTCAGTAGTATAATGTTGAGTATGTCCGATTCGCGGGTTCGATTCCCGGACAGGCTGTGCCCTTTTGACTTAGGTTTATGCTTTTTTATTACTTGCTTTCCAGTAGAGACCTGAGAAACAACGTAAGCCTTCCACCACCAATCAACTTGATTTTCATCTTACTCCGAAAAAGTGGAAAAGTCACCTTACTAAAGCAACTCGGCTAAGCGATCATCGAAGATACTAAACAGTCGACGACATCCAGCTGTTACCAACCGACTCCCCCAGGCAAACCCTGCCCTCAGTGAACTTTGCAGTACTCCATTAGGTTTCATCCGATTTATATTTGTAATATCAACATAAACTCTTTGCTTGTATGTACATTGAGAGCAGTGTCACAAAAGAATACCCGACATCTGTGATAAGGGACAGCAGTCAAAAGAAAACCATAAAAATTCGGAAAGTCTAGGCAGGCAGACGAAGGCAGTGAAAGATGAACAAAGAGCCGATTAGGAGTGATACATGGCAGGCGGAAAGTACTTTTGCTCTTCGAAAGAGTTATCAGATCGATGACTTGAGTTGGACGAATGAGGGGAGGGATAGGGGGCATTGAACGTCGTTGGATGATATGTAGCAGGTGACATAGAGTAGGCAAAGGCATCGAAGGAACTGAAGGCGTTCTCATTGAAGTCAAGCGTTGACACCTGAGAGGCAGGCTGACTCGGCTCGGACGCACGGGATTCACCGAGAAGACGGCTCAGATGGGAGATGTACCTACTCGCTTCGCGAAGCGTCTCCACTTTGCTGAGTTTCTTGCCCTGGGCAATACGCTGCATGGAAGTCTTCGTCATGACTTTGTTGCGAAGCTGCGCGAAGCCGTTGTTCACTTGTTCCACGCGTCTTCGTTCACGTTCATTGCGGCGCTGCACCTGGTTAGCCGCCTTCGGAGTGGTGGAAGCAGAGGTCGCCTTCTTCGGTTTGGCCATGGTCGCCGAGGGCGTTGTAGAAACGGAACAGAAGGCTTATGGTCTGTAGTAACGGGATTAGAAGCGGGCGGCTAGACCGGGAGAGGAGCTGCTTGCGCGGAGAGGACGAAACTGACACACACGGTGGGTGTTCGTGTGAGCTCGCGAGGGAGAGCTTTGTGACAACAGAGCGGTAACTCCGCCCCGAAATGAGTGGAAGTACGGCCACTTTTCGCGCCTTTCAAGGAAAATGAGTGAAAGTCGTCAGCATGTTAATATCCGTTTTAATGTTCTAAGTAATGTAACCTACATCAAGACTGCAGCTGATGCACCGAATGCATGTACAAAAACAAGGTTCAGAGTTTCAACTCTGAGTCCATAACATTGCATCTGTAAGGGGACAGTGTCTCAAAACCAAGCAAGGGTATCATGGATCTCTGCCTGGAAATGACTTGAGCAACTGAAGCTAATAAAATATTTGTTTCCTCAAGAACCATCGCAGCAAAGTGACTTTTTCACGAAAGCGATTGAACACTGAAGACACCTCTTACCTTGAGCTTTTTTTTCTATTCAAATGGTCTTGTCCGCTTAAAGAAGTCCTACTTTTGAAAGATGGTTTTAGTAAAGTTCCGGATATCCCCAAATTTTGTTCTGGTGCATCGAATCCATGAACATGAACGTTTTCCAAATTGATGCCGCAGTTGTTGCGGAAAGCTCCGAAAACATCGTAAATTGTAGGGCAGGTATCATTCTGGGAAATAGTGTACGTAACTAGATAGTTTGACTCACATTTCTTACAGGAACCAAAGCATTTAAAATATTTGGTCTCAACTCATTTCTGCAGAATGTGACTGTAAAAGATGTTCTATCAACAAGAAGCTGTTTCTGCTTTTTTTCTTCAACCTCACGTCTACCACCGTAAGCAAGAAAATTTGAAATGTCGATCCCCAGTATTGTCTGTCCTTTGTCTACGATCCCCTCGGCGAGCGGTCGCGTGCCATCTTCGTATCCGTCGAAACTTCGCGCAATCAGTAGACTGCACCCGCCATCTGGATCGGATCTGTTATTTGTCTTTTCTTTTGTTCCCTGTAGCCGCCGATCTCCTCTGTACTTTTCTCCACAGAAGGACTAATTCGATTATAGCACTCGTGCCATCTTCCCCATAGCCACAACTTCGCGCAACAGCAAGGCACTAGTGCACCTGTCGGGTATCCTCAGATATAGCGCCAAATCAGAGCATTTGAAGTGAGTGCTAGTCGCGACGATAACGAAAACGCAACAGTGCCGTAGAGGGGTGGCTATGAAATCTCACATCGAAATGGAGATCACAGGGCGCAGCAGCGGTCGAAACGAAAGCGAGATTGAGCGGGAAGATGCCTACTGTAAAATCAAAAGGGCGACTGAAAGGATTGCGTGTGTCGAACACGAGCAGATGTCAAATCGGATTCAAATCATGGTGACGCCTCGAACCGGTCTTTGCTGCGACCTCCAGAGATGTCCTATTCAAACAGTCGGGATTAATGCAAGCAAGGCCATGATTCACTACCTTCACTAGCTTACAGTAGTATCTGAACAATATTCGATGGTATGGACATTGACTTCGACATGATTTGCATAGTAACGTACACTCCTTTTACTAAACCTTCTGCAGATCTCGTTCTGTCGTTCTTAGCCGGCCGGTAGTGCTCAACCGTTAGACAGCAATGGTAATGGCAATTCGCTACGGAATTCACTAACATCGTAGAAAACAGTGAGAAGACCAGCATTCCTTGCAGTTCCAACGGATTCACCCACCGTTTTGGCATAAACGTTAGCAGCCAAGTTCACAACTTACGGGAAAGATTTTGTTTTTGTCAAACTCGGAAGACCTTCCACGAAGCGGTTTCCCTTTCACTCACTTTTTTCCTGCTTAATAGTCAGTCGTTTCCTTCTTTGGGCACCAATTAGGCAGTTCGGACACCTCAGCATCATATGGCAACTGTCAGCTGTGATGTCGCCGCCTTCTTCCTCACAAAAAGTTCGTCGGGCACGCGAGTAATTGTCCGAAGAGCGAAAAAACGCCTCGCGGTCGGGTGAACTGGTTGCGGGTGGTAACTTTCAACTTTGACGCATCACTGTGGGTGGTCATCGTGTGTCGTATTGCCTCGAGTATGTCGTTTGGCCTCGGAATACTGCCGCCAAAAAACGCAAAAGTTTTTGCTGTCACATGACACATCTGAACGCAAAGTCAGTACGGTTTTTCATTTATTGTAGTCCTGATATCTAAGAAAGGGTCTATAAGGATACCGTAAGCCATGGAGTGCCTCCCCCCTGCTAGATGCTCGTTGAAGTTACATCGATATTTAGGTAAGAGAATATTGTTCTAGAATGGATATTGTGAATCTGCAAAGATAGGCATACTTAAAGTTTTAGACACCATAATCTGAGATGCATGACGGCCGCCAACACAAACAAACAAAATTCGTAATCCACATGTGCGTATACAAAACAAACCACTCTGATCTTTACCGCTTCCACGCTAACCGCAACCTCTTGAACGGATTCCGTTTGCCTTAAGCAGCTGCAGCGGGCTGTGAAGTTGTGTAAATTGGATTAATGGGTCACTCGGCGGTCATGATACCTTTGCGGCCGCATGCCGCCAGTCAAAGCGGCGCCGTTGCGTAAAAGTTATGTAAATACTGTGTCCCGACCATGGCCAATTATCGATGTTTGGCAAATTAGCGTGGCGGGCAACCGAAAAGACCATTTACGACTAAGTAAGTGGCAGCGACTCGAGAGCGCCGACAGTTTGACCTTGGGGCAAGTCCTAATCCGTCGCCTCTTTGTTCTCGAGGGTGTCAATTGGATATGCAAAACTCTTCTTTGTGTCGCCGGCGCTCCTTCGAGGCCGAACGGTCGTCCAAAGGGAAACATGACCCTGCCGGCCAAGGAAGAGGATCTGTTAAACTGTCCAACAACTATTATATGTATTAAATTGAGCAGCATAAAGTACAGTGTTTTCTGGAGTTCTTGCCTGGGAACGCATCGATGACGTTCGTGCTGATCCGCACTTTTCTGGTGCACGGAGAAACGAATGACCGTAACTGACCCAATAAACGATGTATCATGCCATTCCGGAAACGAGACATGTTGACACTTCCCGTCACAAACGGTACACGTCCTTCATTTTTACAATAGCCATGCAAATTCACGAAGTTGTCAACGTCTCGGAAGCCATCTGTCCTCAAACCTCTCGATCAACAGATGTCGCGAACATTACCGTTTCGCGCGTTCTCATTCTAATTAATATTCAACGAAGCGATCGCGTCGAAGTCAGTCAGCTGATCGTCGGCCATGTTCACATTAATCCACGCGACTTCCGCCATTCATTCATCATTGATGAGTTCGAGATGAGCAGCAGCGCATTCCGTACCGGACAGTTTCACTTGCTCATGCATAATTTAGCCGGCTGCTTGACTGCGCTTCCGCGATCCATCATACGGTATGCGATCATTTCGACTAATATATAATTACGGGAAATAACCAGGAGGAAATGGAATGGTTAATGGAATTTATAACCAGATTGAAGCATGAACATACTGATGTCGAAATAGAGGTGGCCATGTAAATACAGTCACCGTAATCACTCTGAGAAGTTTCGGGGGTCACGGTGCTTCTGTGCCTTTTTTCGCACTCGCTTGTTCTCTAGTGAATACGTGCTGTGATCAAATTGTGCACTATCACAATAAATGTGGACTATGTTCACCGAATAAAACGAAGCAGGCGCCAAAAAATGCGCAAAACCCACCTTGAAAAGATATTTGCACTAGTGATCTTATGTACATGACTGAGCCAGAATTGCACTGGTTACAAAAATCGCATTGCAATCTCTGATGAAGTCATCTCTTTGAAATGGTGCGCACAAATCCGAATCGTTCATTAAATTCTGAGTATCATCTTCATTCGTTTAAGAATTGTGCAAAAGTAAACAAACCATCTTAACTGACGGTGAACTTAGTTGTATGACTGCCACTGTATGTAGTCGGCGAACGCAGAAGGGTAGTTCAACTTCTTATAATTGTGGTGGGAAAGCGAATGTGAAGCTTGCTCCTGTAACTGTGCCTGTGCCATCAATTTTCACAACGCCAGTAACAGACAGTCTGTAGACTAAACTTTATGTATCATGTTCGATCCAGATCAGCAGGACTATTTACATAGGTGCAAGTGTCCAAACACGCAACTGATACACATTACTTTCCCACCGTTTACCTTACGCGAACTTTCTGTGCTTACCTGTCAGCGCATCTAATGGACTGTGGCAAGCTCGAGTTACCGTCGCAGATTAGAACGCTCGGGAGCGCAAAAAATTGGTTATATTAGTTAGGCAAACAAAAAATGGTCAGCGATACCCAATGTGAACTCGAGCTAATTGGGCGAAAGTTTGCTGGGGACAGTGCGTACAAATAAACAAATAAGCTTGCGAGTTCCTCTGGTCAGATTGAGGTCACTGAAGTAAGGGACTACTAACTTTTTATCTTTATATCTTCAAACATAAAACGATCTATGTTTGAATCGCTATTTGAAGGGATTGGAAGAAATGCGTATCAACGGTAGATCTTTCATGGACATAGGTGTTACTGTGATAAAAAATATACAAATAGGTGGTCAATATGTGGCTGAAGACCATGAGCGTTCAGAATAATCTGATGACTTTACACTTTATGCCACAGATTATGTTGTTGTAGCAGATGTGATTGTAAAAGACTGTCTGAGAATATATATTGGACCATACGAGCTTGTGGGTCTCAGGTTCCACTTCACTTCGGTTAAAAAAACAAGTGGTTTCCCCTAGGTGTGCTTCAGTGATTGCATCAAAATACTTCCCACGACGTAACGACCAACATGCCGGCCACACACGACGAATATCGACGAACCATTTGCCCATTCACGAGCAATGTTTTATGCTTGAACTGGAAAACCGATTAAACTGCGAACGATATTTTAGCATTGCTTTCCATCTCCTTTTTTACATTTGCCATTCCACCGTGCAAATCAAACACATTTGTGAAACATGCGTCGCTTTCAGATGGATTCCTCCTCGAGCAGAGGAGCCTGGGGAGCGCGAGGTGGAGGAGGAGGTGGAGGCAGAAACCGAGGACGAGCTGGAGCATCAGGTGGAGGTGCGAATTCCAAGGTGAGTTCGATGACAACAACTTACAAAGCAGGGAATTTTGTCAGGAAAGAGAGATACAATATGCACCCAGTTATATGAGGTTTACTTAAATAGATTAGCAAAGACCTTTGGGAACAGATAGCCAGCTAACTTTCCTGAACTAGCAGTGATGAGGTTGCTACTCTGGGCTGTGCTTCTGTAGTCGAAAGTGCCCCGGAAATACCCACGAGAAAGCAAATGTTTCGTTTTGCTAATTCTAAATAATAAACACTATACGGTTTTGTTTCAATATTCTCCAGTGAAGACGTCAACCATCGATTCTGGTAAATGTCGGTGAGGATTGTGAGGTTCCTAGGACATATTTGCACACTTTTACATTTCGCTTTCCGTAAAAGCGCGTGCACAGTCACGCTATAAAGATGGTTTTAGAAAAAAGCAGCTAGCAAATATTCCAAGCCATTTCATCAAATCCATACGGATCACTATGGAAGTGTCTCTATCCTAAATTGCTGCATCTCCGGAAGGATAGATAAATAAGACTCACATCCGCTTGAGAGAGCCGCTAACGTATATGCAATTTAAACGGTTATTCTGATATTTCCTTAAGCCAACATATACGTTACACGCAACCGTTTGGACATATCCGAAAGCGGACCTTGCAGGCGTCCCTTTCGCTTTCAGCCCACTTTCATTTGCAATCAGTGAGCAAGACGCAGACTGCTGCATGCAATGCTAATTTGCGCTAATTGTGGCTTTATGAACGCAATGCTCGACGCTGGTTGTTTTCAGCATGCGCCTAGCTGACAAGCCGTCGCTAGTTTGCCCGAGACGAAGGTCGCGCCTGGGTGGCTTTTGATAATATAGCACTGACGGGTCCGTGTTATATGCAACCGTAGCTGAAAAACGGGCCACTACTGAGGATTTTGAAGCTCGTGTTTTATAATATAAATAAATAATTAGTGATATATTTCGGAGAAATCTTCGTGGTTATTCAATATTCTATAAGGATGTTATGTGATCATGCAAGGCATAGTTTGCGTGCATGAATTCGGGTTATTAGTCACATCGCTTCTTACTTAGTTAACTTGGCCATGTTACAACATCGGCCGACGACCATCACATTACCGGAATGGATCCTGTGCCTTTTTTGAGAGTCGGTTACACCGATTTACATCATTCTGTACTTAGAGACTTCGTTATTTTCTAAAGAGGATTATAATCAATATGTTACAGGATCCATGGAAACGACAGGACAAAGACGAATTCCGTCCTCAAGGCCCCATAAAAATGGCCGTTCGTCCCTCAAACGCCTCGGTTGACGGGGATCCAAACGCTGCTTCGTCGCCTTCCGACACACCAGCATTCCGTATCTTGCAACCGAAGGCGCAGTCACCCCCAGCCTCATCCATGGATCCCACACCCATGGAAGCTGCTAAAGCTATGGTGAAACCCATTCAGAGGCACCCTGTGCAGCAATCCTCATCGTCGGGTAGTGTCAACGGTAATTCTCAAACTGCCCCGGCAAAGATCGCTCCAACTCTCAAGCAAACAGCTAGACCTGCAGGTAAGTGAAATCCAAATTCGTACCGATTATTCTGCATCATATTTAGCTCCAATGAACGCTGTTCGAGCAAGCTGTACACCGCAGAACACAATGGACCTTTCGGTTCGTCTCATCGACGATAACAACGAAATCTGCGATCTGAATGAATTCCTAACCGAAAGCACTGCTTACACTGTAATCGGGGTGATAGGACCACAAGGAACGGGTAAATCCACACTTATCAGCATGCTTGCTGGAAACGAACCGATGGACATGTACAGGTTAGTTATGTTTCCGTTCATTCTGAACAACCTCATATTTTAGAGAGTACTACTTCCGGCCATGCTCTCGAGAAGCTGTGGAGTCATGCCTACATCAGACGACAAAGATAAGCATATACGTGGGGCCCGATGCAACGATGTATGTAGATTGTCAGGTATTGAACCTTGCGCAGGCGGCCATAAATCTGTACAATGCTTCAGCCCTGCATGTCGCCGGCCATTCTCGACGAGATCATTCGTCAGCAACGAAGAGGGTACATCGGCCATGAATTGACGCCGGAAATGTATCACGAACAGGAGGTAGGTGTAACAGCTCAGCCAGGACACATACAACATCGGAGGACGTTATGTTTTGTACAATTTCTTGAAGCAGTAAGCAACCCTACAGGATAACTGAATACATTGTGATAGGCTTGCTTTCCTGCATTTGTACACAAGTAGACTAGTTCTTTATCTTATAGGGAAAGCACTGCAAAATATTGGTAGTGAGAGGTATATTACTCAACAACGATGTGTTTCAGTCCAACCGCTTTCTGGCTTTCATGTACCAGATCTGCCACACCATTATCCTCTGCATCGACTGGTTTATCGATGTCAATCTTGTCCGCGAGCTCCGAAACGTAGAACTCTTGGCCTCTTCGCCTTTACAACACGATCGGTCCAATGAAATGCTCCGGATCAAGCAGAATCGCAAAGTTAATTTAGGTGGGACTGATAAGTGGGCAGACTGTTGCAAGAGATCATTTCAGTTGTGGCACAGCAACGTTGTAAAGTCGAAGATTTCCAGCCGGTAGTTGTGCTGCAAAGATCGCAAATCCTATCGGACCTGTTTAACGGATCTCGCCTGAAAGTCGACGGTGGCCTTACGATGACGAAACTACTCAGAAGATGGGACGATTCTGATGACCCTGTTCAGGTACGAAATCAACATCAGGTTCTATTACAAATTTAATGTATGTACTTTAGACTAGCTACGTCATGTTCCCCGACTTAAAGCCACGTCTGCGTGACGGATTCCACTACGGGCAGTCCGGCTACAATCGACGTAACGCTCATCAGCCTAACTATGATCCTGATCGCGACCCTAAGAACCTGAAGATGGGAATGGTCGAGTACACTGATGTGTTGAACGGACTTCGAAGGCATATCAAGAGTCTACCAAAGGATGCATTTACGATTAACGGTAATCGGATTACCGAGAAGCAGTGGTAAGGACCTTTCTGAAATATTAAGCACTTAAAGCGGTCGTTGCAAAATCTGATATCAATAGTCTTAAAACGCAGTGCGACATCATAGCTATAGTCGTTCGTTGATCGTTTTGATATGCAAACGAACAAACAGCAAACTGTACTATAGGCAAACAATATTTACACGCAATCGCAGTACGTCACTAATCACAGGATATCATTTTGGCGTTTGATATTTCCCATAAACGCATAGTTGCGACACTGCTGGAACGAAATGCTCTTCAGTTCTTGGCTGACGTGAAATAAGGCTGCAACAGACAGTCTCTGGGTCCCTTGCGTTTCGCTTGTTAGAGAAGTCCATTTTTGAAATTGGAGAATAACGTGTTTTTGAGCCTTGGTCCATAAACGCTCACTTCACGTGTTCATTGATGACCCTGCTAACCGTTGCGTTTTCTAAGTGGGTTCTCATTTCAGAGCTATTCTCGTCTTTTTGAGTTTGTGGCAGCTGGTCGGAAAAAAACGAGCTTCTTCCTAACCGGCAGTTTTAACTTATAGCTAGGAAACGAAAATATCTCATGTTGTTTAGAGTCTGCGGATAGAATAGCTCTTCTAATCCAAAGCTCCCGTTCGGAGGCCGCTTTATACACTAAGCAGGTTGCCTCATTAGCTTCAAGCGCCTTTACAGCAAGCAGTCGATATTAATGTTAATCAATCCCAATATCTTCTTATTTCTTAGCAATCTTCCACTTACATTAAGCACAAGATTTTCGGTCCCATTCTACGAAGCTCAGGTTCTATTAATTACACTATAGCAGACGTTCGCGATGTTTCTTTTTAAATGTGTCACTTATAGTCTTTCAAGAAGTCATATCACGGTTGTTTGAACTGATTATTCATTAGCAGGCATAACATTCAACGGTCAAATTTCGACGTGACAAGAATTTACAAAATCAATCCCTTTTTTTCACAACAGAACTACCAGTTCCACTTCACTCAAACAGCCACCTCATCGTGGCAGCCAACTAACAACCCCCGTTTCAGGTTCGCGATGGCCTCTCGTACGTGGCAGAAACTGAACGAGCGCAGTTTCAATTCACGCAATCGACACTTCTAACGGGACATCAGTATCGATGGAGCTGATCAACAAGTATCAGCCTGGCAACGAGTCGTTCACGCACCAAACTGTGACCACACTGTGGAGGCTGAGGCGCCCACACAGCTGTTTGCATTCATCGTCTACTGGCGGTCGACTGCTGACGTCACTGTGCATGCGTGGCATCTCTCCTTGTATATGTTTGTGGCGACCGCTCTCCCGATTTGGTCTTTCTCCGGCTGGCTACTTGGTGGACACCGCGCCCGCTTGCGCATTTTGTTTTGTGTTTTCTGTTTTATTTTGCACGAGACAATGTGCATTCCGATAAATTCGATCATTCCAGCGTGGTTGTACAAAGTAGTCAACTTTAATTTATATCGCAATTGCGGATAGTTTATGTCGCATTTGTCCATTTTCAGATGAGCTCAACGTAAAGCGGGTAATAACATGATTCCGACGCGCCTTCACTTTAGCCTTCATATTGTATTGATTTGCATATTATGGTATTCCATCAGTTCAGCGAGCAGCATTGTCAACAAGATCACCTTACAGGTTTGTCGCTGTATGGCCACTTATATAGGTTTTTAGTGGTGTACTTTAGCAATATCCGTATCCCACAACGCTAGCGTTGTCAAGTCTTATTAGCGTGTCGTTGTATGCTGTCTTCCTATTAAGCTACTGGGGAATAGGAAGCAGCTCTGGACCGCTTACCAGCTACTACCTCTACCGGTATATTGTACCGCTGTCGCTAGGCAAAGCGCTTGCTGCTGGATCGGCTTACTATGGTCTGTGGAAAGTACCCGTGTCGTATGCCCATACGAGTAAGTTGTTTTGCACTCCGAATATGTAGGCTTATAACGTTTATGTGGAATTTCTCCGCATAACTGCTTAAAATTCTGAAAGTGTCGGAGTTTTGAGTAGGTCGAACATTTACTGTGTCCCCAGGTGCCATAATTTTTCTCATGATGCACCGTACTGCAATGCTTGTCGTTATAAGTGAAGCATGAGAAAAGTCAAACTGGAAATCACCGTATCATCGTCGGAAAGCAGTTTAGTACTTTGACCATGAATGACCCAGCCTGGAATGAAATCAAAAAGCGTTTTCACAAACAGCTGTAGACTGATCGCAAGTTGGTCTTTGTATTCAACGGAACAGGTTTGCATGTATGGATACGATTATGCTAGTTCAAAGTTACAACTGTTGTTTTTTGGATTGTCTATTATTATGCATGAACGGCATGATCTGCAATAGCATGAGCATGAGATGTAATATTTAATGGCCAGCACATTATTTTTTGGTTTGTGTGACTGGTTGAAACTGCGATTATACACTAATGCTATTGAACTTTTGAACAGTAAAAGTCAGACGATCTTTGCGGCTAATTTGCATCCATGCATCGTAAGCAGTTGCTGATTGAACAACCATGCTTCAAATTGTTTTCAGTGATGTGTAAAGGAGTGAACTACAGGCGACCATCTCCTTTACATTTACAGGGTGTTCCATAAGTTCTGTAACAGATTTCAAAATGTGTGTTTTGAGTTGATTCTTTTGCTTTTCGCTTATTTTAACGTTCACTGCGTTTTTCTTGGCCCTTTTTTATCTTATATCCACTGTTTCCCTGATATTCCGCAATATTATAAGAATTTGCCATGGCCTCCAAAGAAAAGAGTTTCGCGTCCGTTTCGTATTTCGCAGAAGGAGGTCAAAATCGGACATTGGAAAGTTGCTGAATCTGGCTCGCGGAAAGCTTGTACGGCAGCGAAACGACTTCTGGGCCTTTATGAAGCCGCGAAGTTCATAGAACCTAGTCCTAGAAGTGAAAAACCGAAGAGTGCGCGGACCAGATTGATGATTTAAGCTGTGAAGAAGCGATTTGAACGAAATCCGGAGTGCTACATTAGAAAAATGGCTTTGGACTCCAAAAATATTGAAACCATCCACCCAATGCATTGTGAACGATAACCTGAAGCTAATCTCGCCCAGAAAATCCACTGGATGCGTGCTGACGCATCACAGAAAGAAGTATAGAAGGGAAAAATGGAAGAGTCTGATAGCCGTGGCCACGAGCAAAGAAATTCGTTGACTCCTGTTCATGGATCAAATAATTTTTTCGATTAAATTATTCCCAAATCAGCATAACGAGTGAGTTTTCCATGAAGCAGGTTCTTCTCGATCTGTTGAGTTCAAAAGGAACCATTTCCCGTCGAAGCCCGTCATGGTATGCGCTAAAATATGCGGGATGGGCCAAACGAAACCCGTTTTTATCCAAAAGGGGTCAGGATTGATTCGAAAATCTATCAAGAATGGAATTTGAAGGCATATGTGGCAAGATTCACTTAGGAACACTCTAAAAACGATAATTAGGTGTTCCAGAAAGAGTTGATTCCGGCGCATGGACCGAAATTATCGATGGAGGTCGCGAATCAGATCTGCCCCAAGTTAGTGGGGTAAGGACATGTGGCCCTTCATTAGCGCCAACCTGAGTCCACTGGACTATGCCATCTATGGATTCTTGGAGAGTGAAGTCTCGCGAATCCAGCACACTAGCTTAAACAGTCTGAAGCGATCTCTGGAGCGAGCATAGGCGATGAACTGCTCGTGGCCACGACGAAGAATTTTAGAAAACTTCTTGAAGCCTTTTCTCCCACTGAATGTGGCGATTTCAATTAATCGTTATAGATAATTGTTTTCCTGGTTCTCTTTTATAGGTGTACCAATTTTCACGCGAATCCGTTGGATTTTCGTCGAGATATAGCCATTTTTAGGCGTTACAGAACTTATGGAACACCCTGTATAAGCATTTATATGCCACTAATAGACTGTTGTCACGTGTTTGCTTTGTTACTGAGTTACCAAAGCTGACAGGACCTTAAAAGTGCCCTACACTTTTGAGAACACATTGGGAATCATAGAGCCGATAGCGTTTATTTTCAGTTAAAGCCACAATGCCTCTATTCGCCGTCCTCATGGCACGAGTGCTATTGGGCGAGAAGCAACGGCCTAGAGTCTACTTATCGTTACTTCCCATCGTCCTGGGCGTAACAATTGCATCGGTCACAGAAGTATCCTTCAACTTAGCGGGACTGCTATCTTCGCTGTTCTCCACATTCGTCTATTCCGGACTCAATGTGGTGGTTAAAAAAGTGAGTCAACCCTCGGTAGCTCGATTTACAACATACGTTCAGATTTTAAAAGAAACGGATATGCATCCACTTCATCTACTCAGCGTCAACTCCCAAATCGCTGCGATCTTCCTCTTTCCGTACTGGATCTTCAAGGACGCCTTCAACCTCCACTATGTAATCTCAGTAAGACTGTATGTTGTAACGTTCTCAACTATCTGTTCCAGAGCGGCGAAAGTGGCGCAATAGACTCACATTTCCTCGTGCTCCTTACAGCCTCTGGATTCCTGTCGTTTGCGCAGAATCTTTGCGCCTTCACACTGATCCATAAGCTGACGGCACTGTCGTACGCTGTATCGAACGCGACGAAACGCGTTACCGTAATCGGAGCGTCGTTGTTGACGCTTCGAAACCCTGTGACGCCGCCGAATCTCTTCGGAATGTTTCTTTCAGTATTCGGAGTCTTCCTGTACAATAGGGTCGGTTTTGCCGCCACATACAATATCCAATTGACCTGTCCATTTTCAGGCTAAAAACGGCGAGTCGAAACGCAAGATCCTCCCGGTACTCTCGGGCGATCAAATGTTTCGTGAACTCCTTCCAGAACAAACATTCACCACCCACCAACATCAACGATAGGGCGTGCAGGTCGCCCAGTTATTTATTAAACTTGTGATATGTAAATGTTACGGGAAATGTTTATGAACAAATGAAGAAAGAGTTTTATACATCAGCGGCCAGACCCATGACATATGAACGAGAAATGAACACACGCACGACTTATATTACATAAAAGTGATATATCTCATTCACGTGGCGGCAAGCATGTCATTAAGAAGCGGCCCAAGCTTCTAAGTCCGCCAAATCGTCATCAACATCCTTCTTGGCACGGTGGGCAGGCACGGCGGCTGGCAGTTCCGTGGACGGAGCTTCGGGCAGACGGTCAAGGTTTGAGGGAGTGGGTGCAACATCGAGCAACTGCTTGTCAAGCTCTTGCTAAATATTGTAGATACGGTTAAACATCGAGGAATAATACTATTTGCTTACCTGCTCCAAATCTTCAAGCTCCTTAAGCAACTCATCCTCGTCAACCTCATTGCCGAATCCGACAGGATTGCTAATGGCTTCCGCGATCTCGTTCGCAACTTCCTGCTGCTCGGCGATATCCTCCATGAGATCGTGCACCTGGTCGACGTCCATTTCATTATGCGCTGTCTTCATAGCTCTTGCTGCGGCTCCCATAACTTGCAACACTTCCGCATTGGTCGACGCATTCTCCAAAGCTTCGCGCTGGAATTCGATCGTCGTCAACACGCCGTCGATGTGGTTGAGCTGCTTCTCGTATTGCTTCTTGCGCTTCAGCGCATGCAAAGCGAGTCGCTTGTTCTTTGTACCGTGTTTCTTGGCTTGAGCAACTTCCTGAAATATAACGAACATTAGCGTTCATTAGATGGGTCACGTGGCAACGGACAGAAACAACATTTTTTCGCTCGACTACTCAACATCTCAGGAAGCAAAAAGCACCCCAAAACAGCGCCTTTCCGATGCACACCAATAAAAATCTATTAACTCACAGCATCGATCTTCTTTTCCAAAAACTCCTGCTTCTTCACCAACATTTCTTCAGTTTCGCGCAACTGCTGGATGGATTCCTGTGTGGTGGGCGCGGCCGGCTGCTTCTTGCCACCGCCGAAGATCTTCGAGAACATACTCATCTTGAGATACTGAAACAAACCATGGACTGATGCGTGAAATTCAACGCAAACACGCAACAAATAGGCACGTTATCGAACAGCAATGGTGATATCAGTTGATAACATTGCTTAGTGTAACCGTGGACAGTGTACAGCGTTGAAATAGAAGAAACACAGTTCTGAAGGCGCTACAGGAATGGCCAAAAGATGGAGAGCGTGAAGTAGACCAAATTTAACCTGGTAAATAAAAAACCAGAGAGACAGGCATCTACCCGACTTGGCGCTAGGCTCTAATATAAAAAAAATACAAAAACATAATGGACGAGTGAGTCACACTCCATTGAACAATCTGTGACGAATATCATAAAATAAATGAAAATGTTGTATTGCTAGCATCGCATGAAACCTTCACGTTTAGATAACAACTGAAAACTGCGACGTTTTGGAAGCTGTTCTCCGTAGAGAACTGTGTTGATCAAATCGATCGAAGTGATGCGATCACACCGTGAAATTGTTTTAAAACAGTGTGAAGGCGCATCGGTGTGAGATTCACCAATATACGCTTCTTTTCCGGGAGACTGTGTCAACGGGGGATTGTGACCGTGGCATAGGATAGGAGCTAACACATGTGGTTGCGTTGCAACGTTCCTGGTATGCTTATCCTAGGCATGCGCTTTTTACGAATACCGTGTAACAAAAACGGTCGCGTATGAAGGGCACCTAAACGTCAAGATGTTCTGTAAAATCCTGAAATCGATTCAAATCATAGGACGCTAAGTGCTGTATGGAGCCAATCATAGAGAATACAGGAGAGACTATAAAGAAGTGAAATGGTTTCGATCTAAGGTTTCGACATCGCTGGCTAGCTGACTCATAGACATCGGTTTCGACCAATGATGTAAAGAGTTTGCAGCCATGTAACCTCGATCGATATTTCTTACGCTGGGCAGGCAAAGGCACTGGCACGCTCCCATGTTTTGTGGGAATACGATTCCCTTTTCGAGTTCACGGAATCCTATGAACCAGCCCACTTGTTTTCGGCCTAGAGGCACCTGTTGATTCCACTTACTTATAGAATTAGGACGTCCGCGAGGTGTACACTTACCACTAGATTCACCATTATACCAATTTGGGGCCAACGAAACTATGGAAAGAGTTCCTTTGTTGTGGGAATATGAATCAGCTAGTGACAACAAAACCGGTGACAGGAGTAGCGAGATCGACGGGAGGAAACCAGTTAGGCTCGCGTACGACGATGGTCAAGATGGAAACCATGCTTCTAAGCTGAGACACATAAGTGCAAGAATGCGTAACATGGTACAATTGGCTAGATGCGAGCTAATCTAGACCTTGTCATCATCAATATAGAGCCAAGTTCCTCATAACTAGGGTCAAGCTTTAATAAAATAAGATGGATAAGATCGCCTGAATAAGATCGCCTGAAATAAGCCTAATACCCCTCAACAATTATAAAACAAAAACTCCGCTTTCAGAGAATAATACTAACTTTCGGAGCCAAGTGTGGTACCCACTGACCACTGCCGGCGTTCCTGCAAAGTACAAGGTCACCAAACACGAACGAAGATCGAAAGAACTGGACTGGGGTAATGAGTCATGCAGTAAAAGAAGTGCCCGGTGTCGGATCTGACACATTATCGAAGCGTTTATGTACGCACATTGCACAGCCTACCCTTCGTCAGCATAAAGTACCTGAAGGGGAATCTCCGCTCTGAAAGATGTGAAAATTTAAGGTTTGACTAACGCGTTGCCGCAGACCTTTCCGCTGCAGACCTCATGATCAGAAAAATGTCATCTAAAACGAACACACGTTGACGTTGGTTCGATAATAATTAACAAAAAGGCTAGGAAGCCCAAATATGGTGAACAAATACTTGCTGAAGTAGAAAATTAAACTGAAAACGAAACGCGACGGAAAGCGAGGTGACCGTTAAAATATGGTGACTAAGCGCTGATAGCGCGACAACGTTCATCACTGAAGAGAACTACGAATATAATCGATACTGCAGTCCGCGAGCAAACACTACGAGAACGCTGCCTTCTGGGTCCTTGGTACCACAAAAGGACGCCGAACGTGCATTGACCTTATTGCGAAACGTAAATCGGTTTATGGTGTAGAAAATCCCGTTAAAAAGTTAAAAGTAGAACTGGTGTGCCCGACTTGAACAGTGCTTGCAAAGGAAAGAAGTGAGCATGGTGGCGTTTGCAGAGATACCGGTGACGTCGCCGAGGCGCATGGCTCGCTGGGGTGAGCTCGTGAGCCAGTCGAATGGCTGGGCTAAAGCTGTGCGGTCTATCGGTCTTCTCGCGCGCGCGATGTGTCATTCAGAATTTCATAATGTTCGTTGTTCAAGTTGATGTGGGCAGAGGGTGAAGCGCGTTGAAGCCGAGCAATAGAGTTTTTCTACGTGTATTACGGTGGCGCGATAAGGCCCTCTTAAGTTTGCGGAGATCGAACTTAAGAACTTCAATAATTCTCTCGGCGGCGAGCCTGTTACTCTTTTTTTCCTCCCTCTCGCCGCTTCTTCACTTGCAGTAGTTTTCTCATCGCGCGGCGAACACCACGATGGTCGAAGGATCGCAGCCGGCGCCGCTGCAACGCCGCCCCACCGTGGAGAGCAAACCGAATTTTGAATGATCAGGGAACTGCGTAGGAGCCCACCGGTCGACCACCGTAATCGCAGGGCTGCGTCGCAGCCATTCAAATGTGTGCGAGCGAGAGAGAAGCGAGAAGCGCAAGGGTGCGAGGGTACGCTCGCGTTGCTAACATTAACTGGAAGTAATGCGGCATCAAACCGTTCGGGACCAACTCTTCGGATCGATAGTCTCGACTATTCGCGCAAGCGCGCCCTGAACAGTCCCAAAAGGACACTTTTCTGATCCGCTTCTAAAGACGTTGTCAGTATTGCCGTCTGTCCATGGCTCTCCCGCGCGTTTACGGATATGAATGTGGTACGGTCGGTCGGTTCCCTCCAGGCGCGCCCCTTCCATTCAAAGCCTAATTCTCGTTCCGTCTTCAGGTAAACACAGTGACCTAGGATGAACCCCGAGAAGCTCAAGAAGCTCCAGGCTACTGCCGCCCAGGTGCGTACCGGTGGCAAGGGTACCGCTCGCAGGAAGAAGAAGGTCGTGCACAAGACCGCCGCTTCCGACGACAAGAAGCTGCAGAGCAACTTGAAAAAGCTTTCGGTCACCAACATTCCCGGAATTGAGGAGGTGAACATGATCAAGGACGACGGAACCGTTATTCACTTCAACAACCCCAAGGTCCAGGCTTCCGTGCCGGCCAACACTTTCTCGGTCACTGGAACCGCTGAGAACAAGCGTAAGTCGCATTATCATTCTTCAACCATCGAGTCAAATGATCCTGTTTAAGAGATCACTGAGATGCTCCCCGGTATTCTCAACCAGCTTGGCGCCGAGTCTCTTACGCACCTGAAGAAGCTCGCCAACAACGTCACCAGCCAATTCAAGCCCAGCGAAGAGGATGAGGTCCCAGGTTAGTAGTTCGCACACCGTTTTCACTCACCCATCCTCACCGCTTGCAGAACTCGTCGGAGATTTCGAAGAGGCTTCCAAGGAAGAGGCTAAGGAAGGCGAAGAGCAAGAGAACAAGCCTACTGCTTAAGTTGTTGCTCGCCACTCGCGGTTTTGTTTGCGGTGTGCCTCAGTTGTTTTTGTTAATGAACTTATAGTCGCCCTGGTGCGTCCGCGTTTTTGTTTAATACAATCTCACAATTTTTGTTGACAGCAAAATTCCAATAAAACCCAAAAATCAGTGAACAGATAAACTCTCATCTCATATTGATCTTAATGGCTCTTGCTCAACGTACACTAGTTCTATATTAGTTTTCTGCTGTCGCTGATAAAGTTCCGTTCATTTTAACTATGCTGTTTTCCCCTATTGCACACTATTCTCACTACTCTACTCGGCTTCTCCCGACGGCTATCTCTTACCGGACGTTCTAGAAGCTTCTGTGGAACATCGACGGGTATGATGCAATTCTTCGGTCGTGCTATTTCTGATAGGAAGAGTTCGAAAACGATCTTCGCTCTACTTTTTATGGCAGATTCGGAAGTGCAGATTTTCGTTGGATGGTGTGACTATTTCCCCGTTCCTTCCGTGGACATATTTTATCCTATTCTATGCTCTCTGCACCGTGCGTTCAACGCTAGGTTGTACGTGCAATTGTGCGATTGGTTCCCTGTAACCAGGCAACGTGCATTCTATGTAACACCTGGAAATGTGGCTTCTCGTGCGGTGCTCTCAAATGTGATCGGCAGATGAATTATTTAGCCACCTATAAATGCATCTTGAGGAGGAAAGCAGGTGTACACAAGCTAATTCTCGAGAAAGAATTACTCATTGCTTATTATCCAATTATGCCACTAATAATAGATATTCCTAGAATAGCACAGCACGAATAGTTCGATTCAGCGCTGTAACAGAAGATATTCAACTGTTTTATTTCTGGAAAGGACTTCAGTTCGCATTAAGTGAAGGCACAAAACTGTTTGTTTGTGCGAATTACAAATGAAACGCAAGCGAGGGCCTCTTCATCAAAACCCATAACTTCACTCTGTCTTTTCGGAACTATACGGCAACCAAAGGGAAAGGTTTAGGATAACCATGGACTTTGCATTAGTAGAGGCTATAAACCACTTTCAAGTAAGTCGCTAGATCTCAAGAGCGACACACATGCTACCTTTTACACGCAGCTTGTCCTCCAAATCTCAAATTTGAGTTGAATTCAACTAGCTCCGCGTCATACGCAATTCTCAATGGTACATGTTGACCATGTCAACCCCACTACTCGGTGTTCGTAATCAAATCACAACAGTGGCGGAAATTCAGCGCTCACGAAAGCTTTCCTTCCATAAAGGACATTAGGGGTGGCTGTGTGTGCGGCACCTGTTGCTGTAATTTACGTACGAAACAGCAATAACGGGTCGACTTGAGCTTGGTGTCCACTACGTTTCAAGAAAAAGATGATGTGCTTAAACTATGAGGTAAGTTACGATCACTTATTTATGGTAGTAGTACCGTAAACGACTTACGTATCTGGAATGTCTGAGAAACAGATTAGTTTGTATGAAGCGCCACGAAGAATTGTAGCACATTGCTTATCATTGTCACTTAGTACACGACCAATGGCTACCACAGAACTCCTATGTAATGGTTACTAATAATGTTGACACATTTTGATAAATGCTTCATGTGCGATCCAAAATTTCTCACACGTCTGAATATCACCATTCATTTACCGGGCCATGTCCCATTTCACACATGGTGCACAATATTCACCAGTTATACGGACGCCTCTTGTCTGTTTTCTTTTGAAAGCCTGCAGCCAAGCTTGAGGCACATGAATTCCACAACACTACGAAACAATGAAAGTCCATCTTCAATGGAATATCCCCCGCTCAGCTTTTCTATTTCCCCCATGCACTCATCGCATTACCCATCCATGCAACCGCTGTGGGTGGTCGCATCGCGCTAAATTTCTCCCGCTTGTCATAATCCACCGCCAACGTCCCCTGTTCCCTTCCGATCTTCCAGATACCTGACGCTGCATCGTCTTCAAAAAAATCGACGATGACAGAATCGAACAGGGACCAGCTTCTGTCGTTAAAGGTGATGCGTCTCGCAAGGCCGAAGTTCCACGAGAAGGTGTGCGTGCCGGTGGATCCGCTGGATCCATTCTCCACGCTGATCGAAACGGCGATGTGCAAGGTGACCGGCGAAGAGAATGCCGAATTCCCCGTTGGAAAATTCCTTATGGCGCCACAGATGTTCGAGTATGTTTCGTTTTTTCCTGTGATTCGCTTGATTAATTCATCGATTGTCCTTGCAGCAACATCTACCTTGGAGAGACGTTTTCCTTCTACGTCTCTGTCCTCAACGAAAGCTCACAGAAATGCTATGATGTGTGCGTGAAGGCCGATCTGCAGACGACAAGCCAGCGCGTATCGCTAAACTGTCGCCTCCAGGATGCAAACGCCGAGCTGGAACCTGATAAATTTCTGGGACAAGTGGTTTCGCATGAGATCAAAGAGACTGGACAGCACATGTAAGCGTTACTGGTAATTTATTTGATATTGTGTGGACGCTATTTCTGAACGAGAAAGTACATGTTTATCAAGAATGCATATGAAACCGGGCAGAGCTCTAATTGGATTATTATGAACTTAAAGAAAAGCTGGAAGTTTCAAAGTTTCAAAAACGGGTTACAACTGACCATAAATTGATCATGGATGGATTTCAGACTAGTATGCGCGGTAAACTACAAGACGCAGGACGGCGAGAAGATGTACTTTCGGAAGTTCTTCAAGTTTCCCGTAACTAAACCCATTGATGTCCGAACTAAGTTCTACAACGCTGAGGTAGGCGTTTTTAGTGCATTGTACCCTCAACAACCCCTTCCCTGCATGGCTGTTATTCGCCATTACTAATGTTCGCTATTTCAACTGCATGCCCTCCCATCGCTTCTCGAATGGCTTATGGCTAACGATGTTCTAGGACAATCTGGTAAGTTTTGTGAACTGAGAAAGCGTGCTATCGTGCATTCCACTAGCGAATATGAGCGCAGACCACACACATCGAAACAAATCATAATCATTGCACGCAGTGAACAACAAAGGTGTCGATAGTATAAACATTATTGCGCTGACGTGAAGCTCATTTCAACTCTTTTCAATTTGGGTTTACTAACAGTGAACTTACAGAACAACGATGTCTATCTGGAAGCACAGATTCAGAACACATGTTCTGTTCCAATGATCCTGGAAAAAGTCGAATTGGACCCGTCGGAGTTCTACACATGTTCAGAGATAAAGCCACCTGAAACGTGAGTTCGCGCGTGCACTGTATGCTCACATTTACTGTTTTCAGCGAAGACTCCCGTGGAAGTTACTGTAGCGCGAAGTTTCTAAGCCCTAAAGATGTACGTCAGTACCTTTACTGTCTAACACCGAAGACCGGTGAGCACAGTTTGAACTACTACCGCGGAGTTACATCCATCGGCAAACTGGACATGTGCTGGAGAACGAGCATGGGAGAACGAGGACGTTTGCAGACGAGTCCGTTGCAGCGGATGGCGCCGGGATACGGTGACCTGCGGCTAACAGTGGAGAGGGTACCGGCTACAGTGAAGATCCATCAGACCTTCCAGATTATCTGCAAGATTCACAACTGCAGGTGGGTGGTAGTTTCAAGTTAGAGACGATGCGAAGCCATTCGCATTGATATCTATATGGTCGCTATTCTGTGCATTCAGTGAACGGCCCTTGGATCTCAGCTTGCACTTGGACAACAACTTGCAGCCAGCGATGGTCTTTTGTTGCACCAGTGGTCTCAACCTCGGTCAATTACTGCCGAACAACTCCTTGGAATTCACTTTGGAACTACTGCCTACGCAACTGGGATTGCAAGTAAGTATCAGTGATACACGCTGTGCATACATGCATATGTGCATTGCAGAACATCTCTGGTCTACGAGTAACGGACACATTCCTACGCCGAACATACGAGCACGATGAAATTGCTCAAGTCTTTGTCCAGTGATCGCATACGGGATTGTAAAATACTGACTTTCTTATATTGGGTACTTAGTTACATATTGAGTAAAGATTTTATCATATAGTATCATACATTACGGTGCGGCTGTTTATTAACAACCATTACCGCAGTTTCGCAAATACTAGTGTTTTCGAGTCGAGTCGAGTTCGAGGCGCCTTTTTTTGACTCGATTCGAATCGCCGACTCGGCCATTCACGACTCGACTTTTTGACTTGAATGCCAACCTTAGTAAATACTCTCTGGTACTAGTTACTTGCTAGGCAATGTACTCAGCCACAGTGCTGGTCGGCGACGGAGATGACGAACTCGACAAGAACCATATGAACATGAGGGGTGGCTACGATGTCGATAATCACCTATACCCATACTGTATTGTCTGGACTCCGATTCCATTCATTACGTTCGTGCGCATTTCGGCGCTCTCATGAAATCACGTTCATCTTTAGATGGTTATTTCCATTCATTGGCCACATGGGCATCGCCACGAGCCGCGGAATCATTCACGACTTCTCTGGAAGTCACTTTGTCAGTGTATGTTTTAGCATATTCTGATGATCATGACTTGTTTTAACCCAAATTCGAGCCAACATATCGAGGTTGGTTCTGGTTGCAGGTGTTGTTAGGATTGCCTTTTTTTGTAAAACTAGCTGGTTATTCACATGCATTCACCAAAAGGTTCATGGTTTGGACTAGCGTTGAGTATGTCCCTGAAGTGGCACATAAATTTCTTTTTGTGGCTTTGTAGCGTTTATACATTCAGTTCGCTACACTACCTTCATTCCAGGAAAACAACATGGGCTTCGGATGGCCCACAATGTATTGGCAACTGAGCGCCGCAAATGTTGTTGGTGGTCCTGAAGCCTTTGACGACGCGATACGCGATGCATCCGATGAATACAGAAACCATACTGTAATGCTGTGAAATCTTCGCACTGCATTTGCCTTCCCATTCATTGCAGCACAATTTGCTGTGCGATAACTGTCATTCGCATGTCGCATATGCTCTTAATCGAATGGCGTACAATGGCCGAACCAACTACAACATGGTCACCCTCTGCTTCTTGATTATGTACCGCGGGAAATACATCAAGTAATATCACAATTTTAAGGCGTTTTTTCATATCTCGCTTTATAGCACGTATGGAACAATCAAGCAATGGTTACCATTCATCCTGCTCACCATGGCCGTTCTGGGCATCATCTTTTTCGCGCACCTCTCTTGAACAATCATAATATCATAGTTTCATTTCGTTATTAATGAGTTTTCCAATTACAATTCGCGGTTATAAATACTGTATTCGTTGAACACCGGTATCACCTCGATGGCCATCCTTCAACGGGAATCACCACTGGTCTCACCGCGATTGCTGCTCACCCGCGAAACGATGCTGAATGGTGTTGAATTCCGCTATTGCTACGAAGATATAAATTTGCTAATATTTGTATCTTCTAATACAGTGCTTCCTAATATGCGAGTTCATATTACGCGAACTTTCTCATGTGCGGCCTAGAAGGCAATATCAAATCCTTTCTACTTTCAGGCACAATGGTACGAATCAGTCATGAAGTTGTCGAAGAATCGTACCAATTCATCAACTCGGTAAACATGCGTGAGATCTCGCTGCGCAACCTGCAGATCCCGGCCATCGAAAACCTCGGTGCCACACGCGATTTCTTCGACACCATCGACCTGTCAGACAACAATATCCGAAAACTAGAGAACGTACCCGTTCTCAAGCGCCTTGAAATGCTTCTCATGCACAACAATCGCATCCAGTAAGCCGCACGGTAATATGATATTTTACTGTTGATTCTTTAGACAAATCGATCCAGAAATTGGTGCGTCGCTGCCCATCCTGAAAACGCTCGCCTTGACAAACAACAATCTCTGCGAGCTTGGTGACATTGATCCTCTTGCCACCTGCCCCAAATTGGAGTATTTGACGTAAGTTAGCGAAAACGCCAGCTTATCAAATGGTGTATGTGCATGTAGCACTTATTAGAGATCGTAATCCGCAGCTGACAACGCAAACTATGTCTTACATACCTAATGAGGCCTAAAACGAAAGAATAAGTTCACAAAATGAACATTAGAAACTTACTGCTTTCGATAGAAAAATACTTCACCTCCTGCATTCTTTTCCTGTTGTCTGTCTTTAGATTACTGCAGAACAACACATACATATCAGATTCAGAGTCTCATAGAATTACATAAATACCACATCACTTATGAACATTACATCACCAGCATTTTCAGTCTGATCGGCAACCCTCTCACGCACAAGGCCCACTACCGCCTCTACGTTATCAACAAAATCCCGCAAGTCCGTGTGCTTGACTTCAAAAGAGTCAAGCTTGCTGAACGCGATGCGGCCAAGAAGCTCTTCAAGGGCAAGAAGGGACAGAAGCTGCGTACTGATCTCGGACAAAAGACTGTCATTCTCACAGAAACGGACGAAGTTGCCGCCGCCGCGCAGAAAGTGCGCCCCGAGGATCGGGCCAGAATTCAGGAAGCCATCAAGAATGCGAAGAGTCTGCAGGAGGTCGAGGAGTTGCAGGCCATGCTGCAGAGTGGGAAGGTGCCTGAGCCTGGATGGAAGCCTCGTGGCGTTGGCGCGGCAGTTGAGCCGATGGACATGAGCTGAACATAACTTCCTTTTTATTGTTATTGCGAAACTGTTGTTGTGACGTTCTTAACTTAAATCCTTCTTTCGCAAGTCGACAAGAACTTAGGCATTTCATGAACATAGTAACAACACATGTATGCACATGTATCAACTACATATATTATGATCCAAATAATGCGCACAGTTAAACCAAAATGTTGTTCCTATATGGTACAGGTCTCATTGGTGTCGTGATGGCGAGCTATTACTTTGAGCTTCCGGGCAAAGGACATATCTCTTCGAGGCAAATGCAAGCGCTGCCCCTAAAACATACCGCGAAGATTCAGACAGTTCTGGCGCCATTTCTGAAGTTTCTAAGGATCAAGGATCTTTGATTAATGAAATAAAGGCGCAAGTCGTATGGTACAGGCTCATTCATCTTTTCAATGCTGCACTTTGGGGAACTTAAAAAAGGCTACTTAAAAAACAATGAGATTAATGATAAGTCTTCAGTTTAAACTACTTTGCGTTTATGTGCACAATCTGCTTCTGTAGGGCTGCGTTAGCTTTAAGAAGCAGATGTGTATCTACCCACTGACGTATACATTCGTACATCACATCTGACGATCGACGATCTGTGACTATCTTTCATAACGGAAATGCAGCGTGCAACCACGTGACGACCGCAATGAAGTGTGACATTCACTCATTACAGTCGTTCTAATTTTTAAAGTCGCAAGTTACGACAAGAAAGACAGAACATTAGCCAAAACCGCGGGTAGCGTAAATACCTGTACAAAAAGGAAGTCGTCGTCGGCTTCGACTTTTGATTTTTACATCACTTTAGCACGAGGCCAAGTTGTGATGATCACGAGTTTCGGTTTGTTGTGTGTAACGACCTTCTTGACACCGCGTGTTGTGCTGGTTTTCCGCTTTAAAGAGTTGCTCATCCTGGTCCAAAAGCACCTCTGAAAATCCGTCATTGTTACCCTTGCCCTGAATTCACTTAGTTTCTTTTTCCTTCGTGAAAGTGTGTTCTACGTGATTCTTGATTTTTCGAAGTCTGAAGTCGCACCGCTTTTTTTAAATAGGCCCACAAATGTAATTTATATACATATTTATCTTTTTTATTTTTTACTTTGAGCTCTAGGAGCGCTAGGGTATTGTGTTGCTCTTTTATAAAAATTAGAAGTGTAATCGATTTAAAGTCGAGAGATTGCATCTGTATCAGAGGTCTCGTTTTTTTCTCGATCTCGTTTTTTCAGAGTCTCGATTTGCACGGCTCTGATCTGAATTTTTAACACTCGACACGATAAGGTGTGCGTATTGTACAGTATCACTATAAAAATAAGTTTACCAACTATATTCTTGAGTTTATTAGAGTCTATTTCTTATCAATGCATCTCGGAAGCTTGCCATTAACATCTTTTTTGAGCATGACACAGGAACGCTACCAGTGATAGCTCATGGCACTGCGCATGAAACGGCCAAGATAAATCTGTATTCTTGCACGACAATTGGAAGACTGTGCGGAAATCAGAGCAAAAAGAGAATCCAAGATAAAACTTTCAGTATGCATATATAGGAGTTTTTGATCGAGTCAGGTTTCAATGTAGTGCGTAGACAACATCTGATGCTTATTTATCAGGATACCCCTCTCATCGAACTCATGTAATTAATCAGGTAGTCTCCACAACACTGCAGAACGTGGCGGACGAAGATGTCAACATCCCCAATCTCACTACCATGTCACGTGATATAGCAGCGAAATGTCGAAGGGTGATAATGTCCCCGCCACCTGACGGACTTGTCGTCGACATCACTCGTCTTCACCGATCTTTATTGGTCATCTTCCATATTAGCTATGTATCGTGAAGAGCACGTGATCGTACGCTGCTACTGATAAGCAGTTCTTTGATAACCAATTATGAATTTATCGTCCAGGTACCTGTGTAGCGAGGAGACATCGCGGCACCAGGTTGGCGGATGTTTACAAGGGGGTTGCCCCTCGAAACGATCTATGTGTCATCTGTGCCCGCAAGGCTGCACCTCTTTCTCGCCTTTTCAGATACAAGCGATCTCCCGACGTCATCATTGGATCAATTAGTGTGCGCCAGTTGACCGATCAAGGCGCGAGAGTCTCGATGTTGACTTCGTCGTTTTTTACCCGTTTCCGGGACTCCGTGCATGCGTCTTCTTCGCGTGTAAAAGAAGGCGTCGGTGCTATGGTGCGTACCGCGTGCGGGGCCGGAAGTCGCATGTGACCGCACGGCGTTTCACTTTTAAAGTGGTCGCTTCCATATTTAGCGCTTGACCTTAGCAATTTCCGCCCATGGACCAAAAGTCGTGGGGTAGCGCCTAAGGCTGCACGTACGCGACACAAGAGTACCGTTGTTTGTATTGTGTTTTGTTTACTTGTTCGCGAGGAGTGTTTTGAAATGAATGTGATCTTAGAAGTGCATGGCTGTAGATCATTCACTTGTGAAATCACCAATTATCATTCATAATTCTACCCCAAAATAAATGTAGAATCGGCTTCGGAGTTGATGCCCAGATAAGAAAAAGATAAATTTTTCAGAAAGTGCAGACTTGGATCATGTTTAAATGATCCTACGAAAGTGTCGATGTGGTGGAAACAATCACAGACAGTAGACTAGTTTAAGACGCCACACTTTAGTGTAAAGGTCGCCGTGCAAACTGCAACAAAGTCTCAATTTCGGGTCAAATAGATCAGGCAGAATACGGTAATTGATAAAAATGATAAGGTTCGCCAATTCGCTCATACATTGAAGAGAGATCAAGCTTTGTTAACAACGCTATTCGCAATTTCAAACATTTGTGCTTTGAATGATCTGGAAACCACCATTTCCGAATGCAGGATACTGTATATGTAATAGGAATGAAATTTCTTTCGCTTTCGCTTTATTTTCTTATACGTCATTGTGCCCGCTTCCGGACCAACGTTCATCAATCGCGATTCACGTTATGAAATTGGTTGTGACAAGCGATCTGTGCCACTTGGCGACAGCAATCATATCTTTCGAGTTTAATTCGGTTATTTTGAAAGTGACGTTGTGGTATGATACTAAAAACGAAAATTGCACTTGAACTACCGTAGTCATTTCGTTTGAATTAGTGAACAATTTTCAGTATATTCCACAGAAAGTTTTTCGGTCCATCCGGTTTATCAGTAATGACTAACAGCAACGTTTCTACGGAATGCGCGTTAGATCTCTGAAACGTGCTCCATGATATTTTCCCGTCCAAGCTGCCCGTCTCGTTTTTCTCGTTTATCTTCGAACTCTGCGTTTGTGTCTCTATTTTCGGATCATCGTTCACCAATCTTAAAGCGTTATGTTTAATTAATGGTGACAGGACAACCTATGGCATACGGTAGCATTAGTCGCGTTTGTATTGGTCTCATTCACATATTCTGTGCAAATGATGATGTAACATGGAATGATGCAAAGAATGCTTCCCAATTTCAGTTTTCAGGTAATTTCTCAGAATTCGTCATTTTAAGGAGACCGATGTAGCATAGCAAAACAGATATGAATCATTATGTGAGTAATCAGAAGTGTTACAAAACATTACACAACGCAATTTCCGGAAAGATGTGTTCTCGGCTTAGGATTTATCAAGCTGCTTCAACTGTGTTCCTGTCTGGTTGAGGCACGTTCGCGAATGGCGGTCGCATATAGCTTTGCGTACACGTTCATGCATTTGAGCGAGCATGAACAAGGGAATAACCAGCTGGCGCCAAGCAATACGGCATCCGTTATGATGTACTAGCCTAATATCCTTTCTGCACATCTTATTCTAGGCCCTTGTCTCCAAAAATGTGATGAAATCCCCCTTTTTCGTACAATACTTCCGGCGCATCGACCATGTTTACGTAACATGGACGCGCGGAACGGTGCGCCTTTCGGAACCGTCAAGATTATCGGTCAGACGCCAAAGCGACTCAAATTAGGACTTCGCGAACGAGCATCGCCCGGGGTGCACAATTTTGCGCCGGCGGCCATTAATAGTCAATTTCGTTGTAACTAACACCGCAGCCATTCGTTCATCTCTAATCTTTGGATCGTCATCGTTCGTCTCCCTCTTGCCTAACCGACGATAGGCTGCGTTTCGCGCACGCGACGCATAAAATGTTAGAGGATGACTTTCACTGTATCGATATCAGACAACTATCTGACACATCACCGTTTCCGCCGCCCACTCATAAATAAAAGACGCGTGCGCCTATTAGTCGCCCTCTTTTCAGAGAGTTCAACTCGCTTCGGTTCGTTTCCGGTGCTCGACGATGGCCTCGATCCCGATTTATATGCTATCGATAGCCTTGTGCTTAAGCGCAGGATTTCAGCAGGGCTATGTTGCTTCCGTACTCAATCAACCTTATTTGGCAATTGAGTCCTTCATCAATGAGAGTTGGATAGAACGCACCGGTACGCCGATTAATTCGAATACTTTGGTGAGTTGACCTTCCGTTGAAATCTGTTATCAAAAGGCTGTCTGTGGTTAGGATGATTGTATCACTTATGCAAGCCATTTTTATGCCAAGAGATGCTTAGTCATAGGACCTTACAATAACACCATTTCGGGCAAGCTTAGCGTACGTAAAAATGGGTATCTTAAACGGAAAAACAAAGTGATTGGAGAAGATATGTTAAGAAACAATTGGGAAACGTGTTAGCTGGAATTTCTGTGCAAGGGGTGATTATACCAAATGACTAAAATCGGCTTAGACAATCTATAGGTAGAGCTTCATGCACGCGCTTCCCATCGCTCCTTGTGCAGTCCACCCCAACAATTTTCTGAACTTCATGGACCGGTTCCGCTGTGTACCTAGCAAGTCTATTTATGGAAACCGTTCGGTCATTGAAAACATTTTTCGTGCATACAAAAAGCACGGCCGTTTAACGACTGACGCGGCTGGTTGCACAATATGTGATTGCTTATCAACTCTTTCAAAATAATGGAAGTAAAAGTATCCACATTACTGTTGAACTGCAAATTATCCCTAGATACTGATAGATGACCGGTTGTAAGGGAAAAGAAACAACTTGGCCGATCATAAAGGATTGTTATCAGATCTTCTAAAAATCATTAAAACTTCCATTTTAGAACGTGATATGGGCCAGCCTCAATATCTGTTTCCCATTGGCCACCATCCTCGGACAGTTCCTCGCCGCCTACCTCTGCCAAACGATCGGCCGCAAGAAGACGGCCCTTGTCGCGACGGGACTGTACGTGCCGGGAGCATTGGTCTCCTACCTCGCCCGCAGCATGAGTCCCTATTTCGAAGCACTTTTCGTTGGCCGGTTTATTTGGTCAGTGGCCATCGGAATCAACACTGTCAACGCCACCGTCTGGATCGTTGAGTGTGCGCCTGTTAAGCATCGTGGCCGCATGGCTGCCATGCAAGAAGTCTTCATGGCCACCGGAAGTCTACTAACTCAAGCTCTCGGTGTGCCCTTTTCCTCCGAAAGTCTTTGGCATTATATGTTCATGCCACCGTTGGCCATTTCTGCCGTATCTTTCGTTATCTTCTGTCTCCTGCGCGATTCCCCTCAATCGCTGCTCAAAGAAAAGGACGGCTTCCTGAAAGCTCGCAAGTCTCTGGCATCGTATCATGGAACCGACGAAAACGATCCTACTCTTGAATCGGAACTTCTTCTCTGCCAGAGCAAAACCGAGCGCAAACCATCGGCACCAGCGTTGCACAAGGACAACATCTCATGTAATCATGACGGCATAACCGTAATGTTCAAGCCGTGGACGGCCAACGATCCCGTTTCCAAAGTTATCCGTCATGCGGCATGGTTAGGAGTCATGGTTAAGGTAGGTATTACATTTTGGCTTACGTAGTTATTTCTTGTTTTTTCTACATTTGAAATGTATTGGGATCCTGTTACGGCGTACTCAATGGAAAACAAGTTCTTATGCCACCAAGATTTTAGTGCACATATTACTAAAATTAGATTTGGTTCTTTCTGCAAATTGAGGTTGTGAAGAGTGTACTTCAGTCATATCCCAAGCGAGGAATTCATAAAGGACCATACAGGCGTGAAAATCTATTTTTTCGCAAGAAATGTTTAATTTACGACACATCTCGTAACTATGAATGTGCCGCCACAGTTGCCTATGCCGAAAAACCAGTAGCGCCGGAAGTCGTCGGAAATGTGCAACGAAACGCATGAAACGTTCTCTCTTAATCGACTAATTAATCGTGCTAGGCAAACAGGGCGCTTATTATATCAAAGAACCGGAAATGCGCGAAGAACAAAGAGCCCGGTTACCAGACTTTCGTCGTTTGCGTCATCAATCATTTCCGCCGGCGCAAAACACTTTCCACGGACATTACTTCATCAATCACTTCGGTGGTGGTGTCGTAAACTATATACTGTTTTGGGGTTATTAATGGCAGAAAGAAAAAAACATCCTGGAGGTATGGGGATTCGAACCCCAGCCCTCTCGCATGCTAAGCGAGCGCTCTACCCCTGAGCTATACCCCCATGTGTATGGTTGCATTGATGTTTGTGCTATTTTAGACGTACGAAAACAAACACTACAATCGAAATTACACTATTAAAGTTTGAGATCTTTTACGTTTCAGATCGCCTATGTGTTCACTGGTGCTCGTTGCCTACGCGCCTACAGTACCTTCGTCTTGCACAGCATGTCCGGCTGGTCGCTAGATAACGCTCTCTTCGGCTCCTTCCTGATCGGCCTTCTTCGCCTACCAATCACCATGATCCCCGTCTTGTTCGTCGACAAAGTCGGCCGTCGTCCTCTAATCATTGGAAGCACGGCTATCTCACTTCTGTCTCTACTGGTGGTCCTTGTTTCCATCGAAAATGCCCCAGAATGGAAGGTAAGCGTCGCACTATATCCTGCTTTCCTAACGCATACAGCAAAAATTAGATTTTGCTTGTGATATGCCAGTGGTTTGTGCCCAACATATAGCCATTATTTTCCAGATGGCATCCCTTATCGGTCTCGCGGTGCTCCTTCTTATTAACGCCTGTGGGATAGGATCCGTTTCTCGCTTCTACGCAGCCGAGCTGGTACCTCGTAACCTGCTCCTGAAATCAGTGTCTATTCTTGCCATCTTCGAAGCAATCATGAAGATCGTCGTCGAGTTCTCCTTCTATCCGCTCGCTAATTTGGTAAGTAATCGACGAGAGACGACCAAATCATCAATTATATCAAAAATTATAGATCGGCGCCTCATCATTGATGATGTTTTTGCTACCAACCGGCCTCTTCATCATCTTCATGTGTTACTACTGTCCAGAAACCAGCGGGCGCCCTGTTAACGAAGTGCTCGACTCGGTGGCTAGACAGAAAAACATCAAAGTCTCATTTACGAACACAGTCATAGTATGACATTGAATCGAAATTCGGCAACAGTATATCACAGTTTAATTAAGTTCTACACGGGTTGTACGCCTTTTAAAATAAATGAATGACTCTCAAATCAGGATGTGTCGGCCTGGATAATAGCGTACAGCGGTGAATTAAGAGAATACAATGTGATCTTTCCGCGGTATTCGTGACCGTTGGTGTGGAAATATGATTGAACTGTGGGATCATTAATGCACTAGCGACACTTCTAATATCAAGTGTATATTTTTTTTTGCTGAATTCTTTTTATTCTGCTGAATGAATGATGATGAATGAAACGGCAATCGTGCCAACGGGAAACAGAAATTGGAGGTGGCCATATGGAATCTCAAGTATCTTAGTATACTTTCAATGAATTAAAAAATTGATGGATTTCATGAGGAACAATTTTTTTCAAACATTTTTCCCAAGCTCAATCATTTTTTCCCATTTTTTTCCATTTCATTAAATGTATGTAGTTCGCTGGGACATATGGCCGTGAAAGTTGACTTCCTCCTAAATCTCCTTCCGCATTTTTTAGAAATACGATTTTCTACATTTGATCTTTTGTCATGTTTCGTCTACAATTCTATTGTCACCACTTAATGTATTCATACATTTTAGTCATATTGTCCTCGGAAGGGTATTATAGTTTGGGCGACAGTGACAAAGATCATAAGCACAACTAGAATGAGTTATTTGTTTGTGTTCAAGTCTACAACACTGAAGACAATGAATATAGAGATCGAACCATCCAATGAAGAACTATAGAGAAAATCAAAGAGCATAGTGTTCTAAACAGTCTGCGTTTCATCAATCACGTGTAATGATCATGGTGGTCTTTTAATGCTATTTAAAATAATGAATCGCTCCAAGCTTAATGTAGATGTCTACACAATACCGTTTTGTACATAAATAGTGTTCTTGGTAGGCCAACGATATGTTCTGCAGAAAACTGTCGACCAAATGAATAGTTACAGCGGTTCCAGGCACCTATTGCGTCTCAATCGGTGGCATTGGACGTCTTTAGTTAATAGAGATCAACATTTGGAATCTTGTGCTCTGTTCGACAGCTTAAACGATGTTCTACTTGAAGAGTTTGTGGCCTTACTGAGTTTACCGCCAATAATTTCCTTAGCATCTGCTTATGTTGAATGAGTTTCTGTGATATAACTTTGCATTCGCAAGGTACTTATCTGTGTGAAGGTCCCTCTTCTGAATGTTTTCCGAAACCTATAACCTCTGATAAGTGCCGGCGATGCTCGACCTACATAATCACATAACCACACACTTCTTTGCCAACGTCCGTTCCTGGAACCACTCTGTAATGGCGCCATAAATTTCGTCGGTGCCGCACATTTCGTGAAGTATATTCATTAAACTATTCCCAATCTTCAATATAAGGAAGTGACGAATGGCTGTTTAGCGGAACTAAACGTTCTCGTTGGCCAAAGTTTAACGAGAATCACCGCAATTTGGCTATTTCGGTGCCATAACTCCGCGCTTTATGGTTTCGCATAAATGCGTCGGCGCCGAGAACAGAGAACAATCACGTGCTCTTCTGTGATGATGTTGTTATAGAGCTTAAATGCACACGATGACGACAATGCACGAACGATGCCATTTCCTTGTCCGTTATATGGTATCCGCGCCCTTGATGTGATCGTTGACTTCAGGTGGGCGAGCAAATGACAGCCGACTGCACGCAAAGAAAAAGGTCGACCGGAGACGACACTCGACCCGTGCGTTATGAACCTTTTCCTTATTCTTAAAGCGGTTTTTTGAGTAACTGGTGCACATGAGGTTATTTTGCAATTTGATGTGATGTGGGAAGTGGTGAAAATTTGAACTCTTAATGAATACTAAACATGTCTGCTTGAGAAAGTGTAAGGTTCGACTCCATAAGAATAAAAAATACTTATTATACAACGATCCGATCACCCAATCAGCTAATGTTTTGCGGAAGCTGATGACCTTCTATGTAATCATCGGTCCTCAAAAGACACCGACACATTTGCCAAGAAACACTAGACATTCCCGAACATTGGTTTACACCTAGTTGCAGAACAATTCCCACAACGAGTACCCAGGTGCTTTTTTAGGTTGCCCCACGACCTAACACCGAAACACAGTGATCACCTGTTTTCATATATTTCATTCTCGAAATCACTTCTTTCATTCACGATTTATGCCTTTCGCATTCCCCACTTAAATAAACGAAAGCAAAATGCGCTTTTTCTCCGTGAACGATCCCATTAACCTTCGATTTGATGCTTGTGACTTCATGCTATAAATGTCGTTCAAGTGTTTGTCAATAGTTATGAGGAAGTGCTTATCGATGGTACGTGACGTTTGCGCGAAGTACATAGGTTAATGAGTGTCAATATATGCGGTAAACAATTTTTTCACACTTCCTTATGGGCTCAATGTGAATGAGCTTCTAAAAATAGTTGTGTTTCCACGCTGCAATCGTAACAGTTTTCCGTGTTTTTGGGTAATTAGTGCAATAAGCTTGAGCTCTAGTAAATGAGCCCACACATCGAATTGATTTCGCCACTGTTGTGACCGCATGATGCTGTTTGTTAGAGATTAATTGTCATCTGAACGATTGCCTTTGTTACGTTACCGTAGATATACATGAACAAAACACTCATATTCCACTACAGCCACATAAGACCGTATATTTCTAATTTGATCCAAAAATCAGCTGTTTATTTCAGGCTTTTGAGATTCTCGCTTATTTGTACTGTAGACCTCTCTTAATATTAACTGACTGGAACTTGTTTCTTTCCGGAACGAACGGTATCGGTTTAGGTTCTATGGAGCTTGTCAGAAGTCGGATCTAAATTTAATGAACCTAAGCGAACAATCCTATAGCTGAAGCGCAACAGTGTTCACATACAGCAAAAGTTTGACCAAAGTTGTGCCGACTCCTGAAAAATCCTTTCAAGGAACTGTTTAATCAGTCTGATGTCAATACAAACTGACTTTTATAAATGTTTCTAAGTGATTCCACATGGGGGTTCAGAGATCTGTATGGGAAGAATCACTTTTGTGATCATCCGCGATAAAAAAATTCAATCAGACCCTCTAAGGGGACGTTGAATCTTTGCTATTGTTGTAATAATATTGATAACGTTCATTCGACCATTTGATGGCTCCTCATCGAGACCATTTCGAATTTTCCGCAGCGATCTTTGTACGACGAAATTTTCTTTATCGTTAACTACGATCAACGGTTTATTGTAGGTTCCAACTTCGCTATGAATCTTAGCAGGTCACTGTTAGCAGCATATTCGCCTTTTAGGAACGTAACGATCAACTGTAGTTAAGACATCACACACATAAGCCCTTATTGTTGCTTCCCCCGGTAGCTTTCCGACCTGTGTTGTGCATTGACGACAACAACACGGGGATTAAACATCGGCGGATCATAACGATCCGCCAGATTAGCGAAATAGCTTCTTTGCGCGTGATTCAACGGCGCCGACGACTGTTCCGATCTTCGGTTCCTCCTCGGAAATCAGGAACGCAGTCAATCAAGAAATTGCATCTCGAGAGGACTTTTAAAGATGGCTCCGATTAAGAACGGCCTTTCTGGGTAGTGCTAATGCAACTGATATTTGTTGACCGCTCTCTTATGAACTATGAACACAGAAAAAACATCTCCTTGTTTAAACGATCGAGGACTACACTTCCGGACACAGTGCATAGAGCAACGGAAACTAATGCTCCAGCATTTGTATGTCTAGGATTCCATTTGGAAACATGCAATTGGCTACAACCTTGCAGTTTCTTTGCGAAATGGGCAACTTGTTTTATGTGATTAATCAGTACAATTACTCGAAAAGTAAACTTCAGCGAATTAGACAATAGAAAAAGGATGGCAATAAAAAAGTCTTTTGTGCCACCGCAAAATTTAAGCACATCAAAAAAAGCGTATTTACTTAATGATAGCAAATGGCGCGACAGCAGAATCGCTTCGAAGGTCACTCTTCTATGATAATGCGTCTCCTTTACATACCGAATATTGGAACGAAACACTCATCTGTGATACTGTGTTGAAAGATCAGAATTTTTAAAGCCTATAAAATAACTATTTTAAGTAGCTTATAAGGTCAGAATATATACAAGGTGTTCGGGATGGGCTGCATTTGAGATGAATTGAACTCAGGTGATTAAAACTTTGCTGGAATATGGTCATCAGCAATACGGGAGAGCAGCAACGCTACCACTGAAACATGATTCCCTCTTCGGGTCCGCTTTAAATAAGGGGCATCAGCTTAAGACCAGTCTGCATGTTAGGTCCTACAGATCTATAGAAATTTGCGTAATTTACATGTAAGTGACATTAAATGTCTTCGAAATTTACCGGCCATGGAACGGCCGATCACATACTGTTCCTTTTATGATTAACATTGTGTTCCCAAACCTGATCTGAACTATTCACTGCTGAGCGAAAATTCAGAACAAAGATCACCATAAGCATTGTAAGTTCATTTCGTCTGTACAATCACACTCACTCTTCATGCACTCAAATTCTCTTCTTTGTTCCGGTCCCTAAAACTGTTTCTGCGCACCAGCTCGCTCAATGAAAATGGCGACGTTGACGTTTCCCTTTCCTGTAACATGAGATTACGCAACAGAGCTGATTACATTCCACGACATTACATGACACGTTTATTATTCTCTCCAGCTTATATCAGTACGGAGAACGCGGCGTTACACTTTCTTCTTAAAGTCTGTTATGGCTAGATAAACACATCGAGGAAGTAGAAAACAGACCTGTCAATCAGTCTAATGAATTATTAAGCGTTCTTCGAACTTTGTTGCAGGCACAAAAGCTTAATGAAGTGTGTAATGTAATGCATTTAATGAGGCGTGTAAAATCAACAACTCTTTGAAACATTAGGCAGAGGGCGAAGTCCTTCGCATCTTTGCCCGATTTAACCGTATAATCACGGTGTCGTCAACTGCTTAACCCTTCAAGATAGGACAACTCAATCATGTAAGTAGATGACATGATAAGAAGAAGCGTTCGTTGAATTGTTGTTTGATTAATCTGCTCACAGTCGGAACACTTTCGTTCTGTTCGTCGATGAAGGACAAAGATTAACTATGACACCAGTGGTATTCATGGAAAAAACAGATATTTCTTATGAGGCCAAAAAACCGCATCCAATAACTGTTGGCATTTTCATGTACAAACGATACAAGAAACGTTTAGAATAAATACATATTGAAATATATTTAAAAATTCAATAACTATGGCTGGGCGCTTTTCAGTGCACATGTGCTTAAGTCACTCTCCTGGACACGTTCTTCCTTGTGCCATACAATTCCGGATTGTGTCTGTCTGTTGCGTCTACGTAGGTCTTCATTCGCAACTACGTCACAAAGTTTAAATTGTACGCAGCATTAAGTTTTTCGATTTCTTCCTCGAAATTCGTTACTTCCATTTTTCAGCCTGTGACTGATGCAAAATTTAGCATGACAGTGGCGTACTCATTGGAGTCGTCTTAAAGAATACGCTTTTTTTAGACTCCGAGTCAATGTGGAAGAAGCAACTAATTTGCGGTGATCGATGATCTTGTGGTTTGAGCAAAACGTTCGAAGGCGAAAATTTGCAATCGCTGGGCACCATAGCTGTCAGACACAGATGAGTTTATAAGTGCAAAACAGCTGTGCAAACTACATGTTGTCAACAACAGACTCTGCAGGCAAGAACTTTTTGCTTCCTCATAGAGTCTGTCTCGGACATAAGACACTTTTTGTATCGCACCCGAACATAGAACAACGCATTTATTTGATATCAAGAACATGCCGTTTGACCCACTAATTCTCAAAGAGATAATATAGGCCAGTTCATCGTTAGAAAATTTTCAGACATATCACCGATTTATGAATAAAAAAGCTTTCTCCTATGTGCTTTCTCCTTTCTCGTATGTGCTTTCTCCTAAAGAGGTTCCTCACTCTTGAAGCACATAAAAGATAAGTCCCTCAGCATGATGACCTGTACATATGTGTACTTCAATCACGCGAAGTGTTTCAACGATTTTTCGAAGCTTCCGATCGTGCTAATTAAGCGTGTTTTTTTGTCTGCGGAACACGGAAGTCTTCGCAGGGCAGCAAATGTAACCGCGTGTCAAGAAATCAAAACGTGAGGAGTTGAGATGGAAAAAATGTGCGAGAGCACATAATCGGATTAGTTCGTTGAAAAAAACTGCATGAGAAGTTTTTTAGTGAATTAAGGTGAACGAGGAAGTGGAAAGTACACAAAGATTTAGGATGAACTAAGTGTCTGGATCGAGTGGTTGGATCACTAATGCCAAAGTGGCGTAGATCTGGAGAGTATACTCATATCTTTTTCAGCAGTTAACGTACTAAACATTCGCGATAAGAGCCAAAATAGTGAAACTCCAGCATTATGGTTTTTCGGACATATTACTATCAGAATATGAACATATTGTTGACTTTTAAAATTTTTAAACACAGTTCTTCTGGCTATCCAGATCCTTTTTAAATTTCCTTGCTCGGCGGACATAGTGCAATTGGTCGTTTTTTTTTGGTGCATCAACTGAGTTCTCTTCACATCTAGGATGTATTTATAAAAAAATGTAGGAAACTGAGACAAATGTCACAGTTCACAATGGGTCTAAAGACCATGTTCCTTTTTATCGACAAGGACAAATTTCTTTCAGTGTGGTCGCCCTGGTGATGTAATAAGCGAACCACAATTTCTTTTGATCGCAACCAGGTTGACCTTTGCGGCTGGTTTGAATTCGGACAATTGAGCCGGTGCCAGTCGTACTCATGCACAAGACAAGTACACATTCTTGGAAGTGAGCGGAAATATGAAATATTCTTTTTTTCAAAAACCATAAGGAAATTTGTTCAGATCATGGTCGATTGGAAAGCTAGTAGATTTCTGTGTTTGATGAGACCTTGAAAAAGCATCGATCAGTCTGCACCGGAAATATTTACAAATTTGCACTTTCGGACTTTCATAGTACTTTCTGCAACGAGGCCATTCACTTAGCGTACAGTTCTCAGAAAAGATTGACGATATGATGATGCAATTTTAATGACAATTGGCCGTAATAACAAGGAAGTTGCCCTTTATTTCTTAAAATATGACGTGAGAACTGTCATTCCTGTATACGGAAGTGATGCTTTGTTTTTCTTGGTGATCATTATGTGTTGTGTGGAAAGCCAATTATGGCATAACAATAATATTCGGCTGTACTGATCTGCGCTCGTACCTACGAAAACAATACCAATAAAAACGCTGAAAATAGCCTTGTGATCATCGCTTAGTACGTGACGAATTTGAATTGACAAGAAAAGAGTTCTCAACAGGACTTCGGTTTTTTTTATTTGAATTCTGCTCATATTAAAGGCTTCTCTCTTGTCTCGTATGTATGTACAAGAAAACACGAATCACAGCATAGACGTTGACCTTCTTATGCGTTCTGCTGACTACAGTAACCCGAATCACCGTCTCATCAAGATGCTCATCACCACCACCCACACGTACCATCCTGAAACATAAAAAAAACGCTCCAACTCCGAAATTCCGAAGCGCCACCAGATCCCACTTCAACCGCTGTGCTTCTTTATTTGAATGAGGTCTTCGCCTGTTTCACTAGCAAAAGCCGGCGAATATTCTCTACAACACCGACGTCTGCGCTGGCTGGAAGATGGAATCCCGTTCTGCCTGCTGTGCCACGCCGACGCGCCTCGACGGGATTCAGTCTTATCAGAACGTAGGAGAATAATGGTAAAAACACAACCGAAACAGTTGCGGTAAAAATTGTATTGCTCGTGTGGAGAACTGTTATATATGTCATGTATATGGACGGTCACTTCAAGTCATACAGATTTAATGAGCCGTTCATATAAGTATGAGTTTTATTACCACGTTCAGGTGTGTCCAAGAGGCACTCGATTATAGGTTTTGTAGATTTTATGAAGCCAAATATCTAATGTTTTCTGTTGTCCCAAATATTCTGTTCGACTCTCAATAAGACGATTAGGATGTTGATAGCATTTCACTCCTTATACCACTGAATTCTTGTCTGATTTCTACTTTCTTTCCCCTTATCAAGAAAGGCTAATGTGTTCCGTGTTTTTTATGGCGTACCACCTAAAAACGGCACGCAATAAAATGACTTTAAAACGAGGCTAGACATTTTCACCTTAAAAAGCGGCACAAATGTGGAGCGGAAAAAAAATGCGGAACTTCCTTAGGTCTTTAAGAAAAATGAATGACCATATGAGAGTTGCCCATTTTTCTCCAAAAAAATGAGCGTGCAGTGAGTAGACATTTCTTCAGCTAATCGCTTAGTAATGCTAAAATTAGCTTCCCTGTGTATATCCCTTTCCAAAGGAGATTTCTCAATTTCTTTCGTTATTAAGCTCACCCATATCCATAAAGAACCGTATTAATTTTATAGATGGGATAATCCAAGATGTTGTATTTATAGAAAACGGTTGTTTAGGAAAGCATGGGCTGCACATAACGAAAATTTGTAGAGTCTCAGCCATATTTTTCAGATCCTGGTTTCATACATCACACATAATATAAAACTTGGACCTTCGCAGCTCCCTTGAGAATGCTATCATCTCCCAAAACATCTAGCTATGTGCTATTTCCGATCTTCATCGACTGCGGGACGTAGCAAAGGCTATCGACTATCGAAATGTAGGGAAGGAGCTCGGACCAGATATATTTTACGAGTTTTTACGAGTTTTTTTTTTTTTTTTACGAGTTTATTTCGTGAATCAAAGGCTTACGCCTTGCACGACACCGAATAATCAACAAACAGAGGATGTCTCGTTACAGCCGGCATCCCTGGAGCGGCGTGGATGTCGAACCGGTCGGAGACGGCGCGCTTCACGGGACATCTGGGACTCGACAAAACTTCGGATCCGGCAGCCGAACATCCTCTTCGCGGGCGTTTGTGGCACAGTGGAGGCTTCTGAGCTAACATCTGCTTCGAAGAGACGGTTCCTTGCTCCGAAAATTGTGTTTTCACCGGTGGTGGTGTCCTGGTTTTCACCGGTGGTGGTATTCCTGGCGTCGGACATCTTGTTGTCAGCGGTGGTGGGACTACGGCTTCCGGGTGTCCCAATTCCCTCTGGAAGCCGGAAAACTCATACATGCCACAGGGTTTGCCATCAGACCGACCGGACGCTCAGAGAGCGACCGGGGGGACCGACCGCTCGCCACCGCGACACAAATGTGTCTATCGATATATTTTAAAACAAGTTAATTTTCTTTCTATAAAGGAAAATCAAATTATTTTGTCATTGCCATAGATTACGCCATAAATGTGATCTATATGCGAGTGGAAGAGGCCTATCAATTGACCGTCACGTTAGCCTTGTTTTGTAATTACAACACCACAGTCTGTTTGAACAGAAACTATGGCCTTGTAATTGGCCTTTCGTATAGATACATTATCAGACATTCCCTCCGATCACAATTACACATCGAAGATGCATATCGACTAGCACTTTAGGGCCTTATGTCTTCCAAGCGACTAATTCGAAATATCAAAAATTCTTCGAACACTCTCGGATCCTATACGGCTTCTGTGTGCTTAGTCCTTAGCTCCCATTTTGTGTCCTGAAATGCGTCATGTATTTCCGGATACCAAAGAGACTGTGACGTAAAAATTGTTTTCAATTTCAGAAGCCATTGTTTGATCATCACAAGCGGCGACGTAACCCGTTTTGCAACATGTTCTGCACGTAACTGGGTCATTAAAATGATGCAAATTCCAGTAAATGCTCAGCACTTTTGTAGTTTTAAAGTTCAGCTTCGTGCCGACTCGAAGAACATATTTAACGAAAAACGCTTTACACGTCATTTCCGATTTTGCACAACACAACAATATTGCTTCCTTGGTGTCGATGGACGTTGAGAGGTTGCCTTATCCGTCACGTAAACTCTGCACTAATCCGTATGCCAAAAAGCACACACACATAACGCTAAGATTCACAAGTCAAGTGGCATTTCAATTCGTGACGAGATGAATTGTGCTGAAAGGCAATAGAAATGTTGGTACATCAGAGATTGTGGTTTCCAAATGGTTTTTTACCAATTTGATTTTGTGAGTGCACATCGTTAATGGAAACATTTACTACAACTCATTTGAGTGATCAGCGCGCTGTGCATATTTTGTGGAAGGCTCGACTTCGGTGGTTTCTAGAAGATGACAGACCTCATTGTCCTCGATCATATATACCAGAAAAGGTTGACACTTTAGACTGTTTTCATCACGTTTCTGCTAACGACCAGAACATAAAAATAGTATTGTTTTGATGATCATTCGCCGTTGTGGTATGGTGTCAACATCTACGTCTACAATTCTTTTAAGTTTGTCGCAGAAAAACTGTCGTAGGAGTATACGTCAACAAGCGAATATAATCTTACTTCTTAATGTAATGCTCACATGAATCAGTGGTAAAAATAAACTTTGTTATGAATTTAACAAGATGACCTTGTCGATCTTTGTAATGATAAAGTACCGACTCACTGATTGCTAGAAGCCAATGAAGAATTAGCTTCAATTGTGCCGGTAGCGATCGGTCGGATCATCCACTCGCTTCCGGATGGTAAAGGAAAAGAATGCTTGCCCAAGAAAAACGTGATGTTCAGAGATTTATTTTCAACACGAAAGGTAACTTGTTCAAAATGATTGAAAGCAAAGAACGTAAGGCCAGTAGCCTATCAGCATAGCTCAGACTCTTCGAAGTTTTACACATTTTTAATGGGCCTTTGGCCCCTCATTTCTACGAATCGCGATCGGTCAACTAATCCACATCTCGCTTTCTCTGTAGCTCGCTGAATGCATTTTGCGAGTAACCGTTTTTGGCCGTCTTTGCTGCTTCAGTGATCGGCCCGACTCCCAAAAGACGTGGAGTACGGTAGTTCCATCGACTCGCCAACTACCGCCCGGCCACCCGCTTACCCACCAGAAATCGCATAAACATCGCTTAAGCTCCGATGTCTGGGCTGCCAGATGCCTCGATTGTTCCCTCTTCACCAGGTGTGCCCCACCACCGCCATCCGCCAGCATCCATGGAGGCCACCAAAGTGCACATTGATGGGATCGCGGATACCGTCTCCAGCAGAACGCAGAATGAGGCGAACGTTGTGATTCGTGCTTTCGTGTGCACATATCTTTTTCTCTATATATCCTAGTCCAAAAATTTTCTTTCCTCTCTCCCGGTGGAGTTTCCGGCAAACATCTGGTTCCTGAACTGCCGATTGAAAACGTCCTAAACATAGATTCTTGATTTCCGGTTGTTTTCAAATCCGCTCACGGCTGTTGTCGTTCCAATTAGACTCAAGTTAAACTTCCTGATTGGGAACAGGTTTGTTGATGCGGAACGCAAATTAAAGGTTAAAACGTCGACGATCTAAATAAAGCAGTTAACAAGGAAGGAAGCCTCTCTTCTCATGACATCATGAAATCTGCAACAGGGCATGTAATCTCGACTGATTAGTGGAACGCAAAGGCCAAATGTAGACTCTAAGGTTTTCGAGACCTACAGCTAAAGGACGAGGCCACTTGTACATTGTAAAGGAAATAAAAAGACGCGACATTTTGAAAAATGACGACTTCTATAATTTCTAAATTTCATGATTTTCCATTTTTACCGCTTTTCTGGAAATCGCCCTTTATACTATTTTATGAAAAAAGACTAAAAGGTTCAAAGTTTCAAAATAAGCATTGCGTCACAACGAATAAGTTCGAGCAAAGGACAACACAGACTAATTTTTTCCAAATTCAGTCCATCATATGATTGTTGCACTAGTGCAGCTCTTCATAACGTCGAAAAAGCACAATCGTTGTGCACTATGTCTATAGTTCTATTCTAGTGTTCGCGTTTCTCATGCGATATCGTGTGACATAAACTATTTTCATAGTAATTACAAAGATCACCGACGATTTGATATCAGCACAAAAATAAAAGTAATTAAGCCCGCTCCATAAACATATATACAAAGTGGATGGGAAGAGATGATAAAATTGGGTAAAATGGAAAAGAAAACAGTACAAAGTGGTTTGTGAAAATAAGGTGTAAGATGATTTGCTTCTACAGTAAAACCGGTTGAGCGAAGCGAATTTTCATCGTCCTGAACGCTAATTCTTCTGAAAATGCATATTGAACTAAACTGGAGCAGTCCGTCAAACGAAATGAATGTAGCATTTTGACCGAAAAAGAAGCCTACCAGCTACCAGCAGACCATCCTCAGATCAGGTTCGTACCCATAGTATTAGTACTGCTTCCTTGTGTTAGTTGTAAATACAACAATGCACCCATTCTTCTGCAAATCTCAGTGTGTACAGCTGTTCAATTTTGTCGTTTACATATTCGACTTCACAATGTTTTCATTAACAGAACTCCCCCTGAAAAGATGCCCTATATTATCCAGACCCTAGACTACACTCTACGTGCTCAGCGACCATCCGGGGGCTGTCAAGGATGTACCTGATTCCATATTTAATAGTGCACGAGCATTTAAAAAAGTCACTTGTTTACGTCATCAAACTAAAATCCCATTTGTTTGAATTGTTCGATGCGCCTCGCTATAGGTGGCAGACTTTCATTCCAAAACAGGTCGTGATCGTTGGGCTTGTGAAATTAGCGAAATTAATCATGGACAAAGCAGACATAAACACACAGAAATTGTATTTGTGGTCGTCCTCCGCTTTTCGACTTTTTGTGTGTTGCATGGACGTCACCGACGGTGAACATAAATTCCCTAATTGGGAATAAAAGTCACGACAATTGCGTAAAAATAGCGACGTACAATACGGGTGTTGCTGTGTGACGATTTCGAAGAACTCGCTTGTTGGATCACGACAGATTGCATGGAAATAATCCTCGTTTCCACGAAGAAATTGTCAACTTTGGTCTTACTCTATAGCTTGACACGCAACAATCTTCGGCGGTTTTGTACCATTTGGAAGTTCTGCCGGGAATGGTGGAATTGGTAACGAATTGCAAGCTTTAGATAGTTGTAAAGCCACATACGGTCTGCACATGTGAAAGCTGAAAAGTCCCTCTACTTCACTCATCTCGGTGTGTTTTGGCAAAGATCAGACGTCAAGGTGCATTGTGCAAGATGCGCAAACCCAAGAGAACCGGTTGCGAACTGCGTATTTTTCAAATTTTTCATTTTTGCACTTTCCGTTTCTTACATGTCTCGACTAAATTCCACTTCCGCTTAATATTCGAACGAACAAATCAGGTTTCAAACCATTCTAAACAACATCCACAGTTCTATTTATAATAATTCTGTTTACCACCGGGAAAATTTAGTTTTCCTTCTTTGTTATACGGTATTGTTCGCTATTGTGACCGTATAGAAACGTTTCAGACATCGCCACCTTAGTGACGCATGAATTACGGATTGCCGTCGACCGCTTCCTGTTCCCCTGTTTTCAAGCCCGTTCCATGACTGAATCGCCGCAGCCGGCAGACCCGGAAGTTCAAAACTGCTAATTATTATTGGTGGCGAGCCGTTCCAAAATCCGATTCGCCATCGCTTGTTTATGCGCTTGGTGCCATAGATCGGTTCGCAGAGCGCATGCTACAAAAGCTGAGGGCTATTTCGAGACATGGAATTAAGGACGCTGAATGTCGAAAGTAAACGGAAGTGATAATTGTTTACGGATGGAGGACAACACAGTAAGCAGATTGAGGGCTGAAAATAGCTTTCTGCGGAAAGTGGAACACAAGTTAAAAATTCTTCGATAAATGGAGATTACTAGCGACTAGACCAGATTATGGAAGGCTCTGGAAACTGGAATACACATCGTTTCTGTGAATAAAAAAGTCATCTACGATTTATATATTTCACGCTGAAAAAAAGAAGGATAGTAAATAGAAAGAATCCCAGTAATCTCTACTATCCTGCAATAATATCCTCTAGAAGTATAAACATCCGACAATTTTCGATATTGTTCGAATCTATGTAGCTTCTTTATCTGTTGCCCTCCCGATATTCACTTTCTTGACGTCCGCTAATCATCGATAGGTTACAACTGCATGGATATGAAACTTCGAGAACTCTGCCCACTTTTTTATTTGCTATTTCTGGAAACCCATTCATCCGTAGGCGAAGAGCAGATAGAGGGATTAGCGACATATAATGACGAAAGCGGCTAAATGCTAATAGAAAAGATGCTTTGCTGATCTACGAAAGACACATGAAACATCAATGACGCGGAATGTACTTGTGTAACTCCCACCACCGTCATCCCAACTCTGCATCCCTTCGGGCTTCCGCCGTAAGCATGTCTTCTTTATTTTTTTCTTTATTCTCAAAACTCTATCGCCGAACGCACACAACAACAAAACGAATGTGTACAGGAGATGCGCGGAATTTACGTTAATTATAATATAATATAATTATGATAGTGATATACTTTGTACTAATACTCAACGAGTTGCTGATGGAGAAAATTGGGAAGGGGACTGAAATCCGTGCGCACATGTGTGGGGAGACAGGAAAGAGAACATGAAGTAACCCGCAACTACCATTATCAGCTCGCTTACGACCAAACAAATAAGCGGCAACTATGGAACGACGACATCTTGTCTTACAACATTATGGACATGGAGGGTAAGAGCGCGCATGTGGACGATGACGATGATGATGACCGTATGTTTCGAATCCGATTGCGTTTGACCACGCTGAGGGGGAACATTTTTACAACTCTGGCTCTGAGATGGGGCGAAGGAGTGGCGACTGGCTTTTTTGGCGGCAAGACAAATATGTTAATACTATAGCTTAAATAATACATACAAATAGTATCACATTCGAAGGGCTGAGATTATAAATTAATAGAATTATGCGGAAATAATACAGAAGAGATCAGACAGGAGAGAGGGATTGAAGATATCGAGAGAGAGGGAGCGAAATACAGAAAGGCCGTTTTTGTTTCTACTCTAATCGGCACCTATCGAAGACAGGAAGAGGGCTATCGCCGCTGCCGCTTCTTAGCTGGTTCCCACGAAGCCGGCGAACGAGCCGAACTGTAGCCGGACGCTATGCAGAACGCCGATGCAGTCGCAGCGGCCTCGCAGCTCGTCGACGTCCCTGTAGTTGGACGACCTCCATGAGTAGATGCTCGCCTTGCTTGGGTGATTCGAGCAGAACTGGATGCACTGCTCCCGCTCCACATTTTCTGCCGACACGATGACAGGGCCACTGAGTTCGTGGTCCCAAAATCGGTCTCGTTCGATCTCGTCTGAAATGGAGTGAATTCAAGATTTGAACGAAATTCGTAACTTTATGACAATAGATCGGAATTAAATATGGAGAAACGAGAGGTTCTTTATGTGATATGAATCGATCACAAAAAAAGCTAACTTTTGAACTTGCAGCACCTGCTTTTTCACATTTTGTGCTCTTTGTACATTTCGCTATTTGTGCCTACACGCGAAATCACAGATCGTGCTTTAATTCCGCTAACCCTTGAATATTACTCAAATTACACCTGCAATTTTCCACGAAATTGCTTTGTTTTCTTGACGTCGACGTCAACGCCGCTCACCATTCATTTAATGTGATTTTTCAAGATTATTTTCACCCGCTCTCTATTCATAGCCAATCGACTAATTCCCACTGGGTGTCTCGATGAATCACATCGTTTATTGAAAAGCGTCGTCAACGTCACTATCCACTTTGGCGACTATCTGAGGCGGGCGGGCCACAAAAAAACTACCGTAATTGGCCCATTTTTCCAGTTAATATAGTTTTCAAATGACGTTGCCCTCTGCGGTCTTCGTCCAAAGTTCGGCGTACTTCGCTTCCACTTCGGCGCCCTTACATTAGAGAGGCGCCGAATTGAATTTTGACCATTTTTCAGTGGGCCAATGAAGCGGGGTTAAACCGCAAAAATCCAAATATAATGCGAACGTCATATGGAAAGCGTCGCTTAAATGTCAATTTCACTCGTCGATGAACTTCCAGCTATCGACTCCCATATGCTTCCCTGTGGGAGTCTTGCTCCTAAGGCGTTAATCCCACTCATTAGGCTTCGGTTTTATTGCTGATAACGAGCAAAAAATGTCTCGAATAAAATTTGAAACGGTAGAACTTAAACCTAGGAATGTATCCTTGTTGTCGTACTCCCATCCAATCAGCTGTTTGTCAGCGGCAGTTACAGCGTCTCGCCAGCCCACCCTCACCCGCCTGATGATATCATCGACGTGGAAAATTGGCCTACGCCGGCATTTGATAACATAAAAGGTGTTTTTGCACAACCATCACCGGCCGGTATCCGGAAACAGGCCCCGTATCCTGACGAGATGTTTTCTTCTTCCTTTTGCGCACGCACGAAGCGCGCGAGCTTTGGCCAGACAAAAAAAGTCAACTGCCGTCGACCAACGACTTTGGCCGGGTCAAAAAAGGCGCGTCAGACGAATGTTTAGTTGGTCAGAGAGTAAAGCTTCAAAGAGATTTTGCATCGCTTCCTGCTTCGAGCTTCCTTCAGGCTTATCCCCGCCGTTCACCGTTGGGAATTGGTCGGGCCCCAATTTGCAGGCAACTCTCTGCCGATCATATGTGATAATACGTGGCGTCCGAGTGAAAATATGTGAACAAAGGGCCGAAAAACGAAGAGGAACGAGTGCCTGGTTCACCGCAAAAACGACGGAATCAGATTAAATGACGTGGGCATAGCGTCATCCGGGCCACATAGAACTTCTTCTGTTCAATTCCCGGAGGGCGAAACGACCCGAAAGTTGTTGTGTATATGTGCAATTTGAGGACATGATGCAAACGAAAGGTAAACTCTGGCCTACGGATTCGGTTCGTAATGGCAGGCTACAAAAACTTTTTGTTTCAATGGACTTTTTGGCACTTCCGCCTGAGCGGTTGTAGACTTGACATTTCAATTAAAAATTCAGCGAAAAAAGTTGAGAAATCTCAGGAGGGAAACCCTAAAAAATTCACGTAAAAAATAATGGACGAGAAGTCCAATTGGGAAATAGTGCGTGACGAAAGATCAGCATCAAAGGTAACGTTTTCGGGAGGGTTTTTACGGCCAACCAGATTGATTCTTTGGTCACTAGCCAATTGGCCAATTCTCCGTTTTTTTCTGATGATATCATGATAAATTGCGGTGTTATTTTAATTAATAACTCGCTTTTTTGATCCACAAGAAGAGTCAACATCTATCTCTGTGCTAACATTATGGTAAAACGTACCGAAATCGAGGCACAGCCCGAAGTATGCGCTTTCCTTGGCGACGATCGTGCCGTTCAGCGACCTGCTCTTCAATGTGCACATGCCGCCTTCAACCCACTCGAAGCCCATACAGCAGACGTCGAGTTGGCAGAATTCGGCACACTCACGACGCGTCACGTCGTAGTCTCTGCGATAGTCGGCACCGTCTATCGTCTTACCCGGTCCAAAGAAGAAGCATTTACCTAAAAATTCATTTGTTAAAAGTTGACCTCTGACTTCTGCGTGCGAAAATGTCAAAGAACACCTGCTGTGGCGCTATTTGAGACGATCCGGACAGGCCGGAAACGTATAAATTAGAAAGCAAAACGTTAGTGGAAAACAATTAGAAGCGCCACATTTCGGCCGCTCGCGTCTGACCGAGCACAATAACCGTGATGAAGCGAAAAAGCGCCGTAATTGGGGACAGCCGACCTCTGAGGGCCGTTCGCATAAGTTATTCATTTTATTTGACTCTCAATGTCGTTCTAAAGACCACTTCCTCTTTCGCTGCTTTATTGTTTCGCATAAATCCGGGTGTGCTTTGCGCCACTTAACTGCGTCCTCACGTCTGCTCTCTGACCTTAGGAGCGCGCGCGCCCGGAGGCCATTCAGTCAGCCGCGCCGTTGACTAATTACACCATCACCACCATCTCCACCACTAGCACTTCCGCTATCAAAACAACAATTTTTTGAAGCATCCAAAGGGCAGACCACTGGTTGTGTAATAAGGATGATTGCGAGCGAGGCCACACACATATGTTCACATCAGGCACGTACCTGAGTTCGTCGCTCTGACAGTCGGCATGAGTACCAGAACGAGTACGAAGACGGTCCGCGCGATTTTTGTCGGTACCAGCAGTGACAGTAATCGTCGGTAGCACAAAAGCACCGTGAGTGGCACGAAGAAGAGGGAAGCGCTCCCGGTGGCGGAGCGTCTGAAGCTGCTGCTGCAGGAGACCAGGCTTCTTTGCAATTCGACGACCATGCTAGGCATAAGGAAGTCGCCACTGAAACTACCTCTAGACTTAATCTCTCCTCCTGGCGTCACCCGGCATTTTAAATGGGGGCGTGGCCACGCGATAACCTCCTTCTGGAGCGCGTAGAGCTGGAGAAGCAGGAGGGGCCACGAGCACCATATCAGCAGCACGACTATGTGGTTAGTGAGCGACTCGACGAAATATTCACATAAAATCAAAAAATGAAATGAGAACGCAAATAAAAAACGGAGCACAATCAGTCCCAAACAAGCTTGGGCTATTGGCGTGCAAAAAAAGGACCGCCTGTCCTCGACTGTGCCCCCGGAGGACTGCTGCGGGGGTGCGATCGCTTTAATTGTATTTTCTGGTGATATCATGGTGCATCAATCAAGGGCAACAAGAAGCGAATTATCGTAAGTGGGTGGGGTTTTTTTTGTAGAAAATTTGACTGAATTTGGCAAAGTTCTTTTGGCTGCGCTCAAAACGAAGAAACTACGACCGTTCACGTTCGTACGGGGAAATGAGGAAATGTTAATAAAATGAGGAAGTAATGAAACATAGGTTGAACGGAATTGTATTACTGGGTAAAATACAAAATCTGTGGTCGACGCTTTGTAGTTTGGACCGAGCACTATTCATAATATTCACATCTGTATTCACATAACGGTTCGCGTCATTGCGCTTGAGGGTATTGTTACATGACGTGCGAAATAAGTCGCATTCCACAAGGTTACGGTGCACGTAACGTGCAGCTCGTAAAAAAACCATAGAACCAGATTTATCAGGTTAAGGGTAAATAAGGAAGGTATTTCGCGCATTATGACGATGAGAAGGAAGTAGACCAGGTAAATCAATTTGCGAAAAAGTGATTTCTGCACCCTCAAACGCGCAGGGAAGAATAAGGATAATAAGCAAGCATCAGCGTGAAAAGAATAATACCCCTACTAATGAACTGCGACAATGGAAAACTAAAAGATAGCGCCTTTTAAAAATCCGATGCCTATTGAGGGACAATGCCATAACCGCAGCTTCCGCAAAGAATACTGGCAACACGACAGAAGCAGCTTGTTTGTTCTTTAATAATCCACCAGGGTCGGGATGGATTACCCCAGATCTTCGGCACCTCCTCAGCAGCGCCTCATTAACTCTTATATCCGTGAACGGGCATGAGGCGGTCCTCGCCGGACGACACCACGGTGGACCGGTAGTCCCCACCCATCGGGTGCGACCTGGGGACAACAGCCGTCTCCAGGAGCAGCCAGGTAATGAGCAAACGGCGTAACGCCGGCCGATTCATAAGTGGCCAGGGGGAGGATCCTGTAAGCTGGCGGTGGGGTGTGGTTGCCGGCCGGTGGTGACTTTTTGATCTATTGCATGAAAGGGAAAGTCGAGGAGAGGATGGAAAGGGGGAAGGGGAAGAGGAAAGTGTAGATGTGCGCGGTTCGCCGGGAGGCGTGGCTTCGTGCGCGTTCAAATCCAAATCACCCCCCTCAAACGGAGGGGGAGAGGTGTGGTGTGCGCGAGACGCCCTGCAAAAGTCGTCGAGCGGAGAGGGCGTATAAATGAAACTTTTGAAGAAGTAATTTGGTGAAGAAGACGTGGGAGTGATCGCAAAAGTTCACTGAATGAAGGGCGGACGTATACGGATGCCGTTGTACATATGAGTATGAAAGCAGGGGGCCCCCGGAATTGGAGGGCCAAGTGCGTCACACGTCCGGATGGACTCCGAAAGGGCTAAATTTAGGTGCGCCGCTGGAGAGAATATAAAGCGGCGAGGAGGCGGAAGGTATGCGAGCTGGAAGTGGCCCATGCACTTCGGTCAAGAAACACTTACAATACGTTAGCCTAATTGCGCATTTGCGTGTGAAACTTTAAAAATTCAAACAACGCCCCTCATTTTAGAAAGTGCGTATAGCGAGTCTTAAAAATAGTGCTTTAGCCATTGAAAACGCTCAAACGGAATTGTTTTTATTATTACTGTTATTAGGTACGTCAAGCAATGGCGAATTATGCCTATGACCACGACGCTATTAGTGGATGATGTGACAGACGACATCGATGATCACATAATCAACAAGAAAAGCGCAAATGAGTGAAAATCCCGCGCCTGTGGCTGGAAGCTGAACCGAAGCAAAAGGAAGTGTATTTTTGCCACCCACATTGCATTATGGCCCTTAAGTGTTTGGCGTAATGTTTGTGTGTGTTGTTGCTAATCTTCGCATCCAAAACACGGTGACGCTATGCAGACGGCGAGCAATGTGACTTGAATGAATGACTTTTGGCTTTAGGAACCTACGCAATTTGTGCATGGCGGGAGCGATAGATCTACATGTCATTCACACACGGGTGGCCTGACGGTCAAGCGGACAGACGGACACAAAGTGATTATGATCTGCTAGTGCTGCTCTCGGCGGACAAGGAAGGTTTGCGACGCGGAAGTTAAGGAAGTCCTGCTCTTTTGGAGCACCTCCGGTGACACCGATCGCCGGACGACGTCACAACCGCTATTTACATGTGAACTGAACACCGAGTGGGGGCCCCGGGGCTATCGGTGATGACGACTCAGCGGCTACTACGACGACTGATTTTGAGGAATTACTTGTGCACTTGCTTCAGAAAATGTTTATTTTCGCTTTGTTCATGAGAACACCTCGGCGCCTAAGGTGAAGTCAAGAACTCTAGAGAGGCATTAAAAATAGCGTCGTCGGAATAGTTTGATGCTCAAGGAATTATTCAGCGGGTAAATACGGCAATCGTACTTCCGCGTAGGCAAAAATAAAATTGAAGTCACGCTACGTTGTTGAAATTCGAAGGATAAAAACGCCTATTCTTGCTGGTTCACCCCCTCAACTCAAGGGAAAAGCTGCGTATTTTCTATGCACAACATACATGCAACAGCATAGGGAGACCTCCCACTTGGGAGATTCTCACCCATACTCGTACACCCTCTTACGTAAAGTTGGGAAATTAGGTTCCGGAGCTACGTTCACCGTAGACCCATGTTCTCATGAAATATTTTTTCTTGCTGAACCGCTTCCTCCATTTTTGAAATTTTATTCGAGAAGTATCTCATGAAATTTTAAATTCGCACACGCACCGAAAATATTCACACGAAGAAGGAAAGCGGAGACAGAAGGCGAAGTTCGCCGACCTTGTTATTGTCGCTTCTAGCTCTCATCTATGAATCACACTGCACTAACACAACATGGCAAGCAACGAAAAACTCGACCTTCTTGTAATAGAAGGAAAAAGAAGCTTACTGGTTCAGGGTTTTAGCGAAAGTTCTTCCCACCTAGTTACTAAATACAGAGTGAATGGGAAGTCACAATACCGTGGGCAGGCTGAATTGTGTCAAAAAATATACTAGGGGATCACGACGTCCTGTTTCTCAGGAAGCCAGGCGGAAAACGATGCGTTCTTTGGGAAGAACAAGGAAAAGTCGTAGTTCCGCAGGATTTCTTCGGATTGTTTGTTTTGCCCAACGGCACTATTCCATAGTGTCACTCTCAGTACCTGGCGTTGTGAAAGAACACAAGCCGGTCTTCAGCCGGCACTGTGTGGAAGCGGCTCACTGATTTTTATCAAGCCGCAGAATACAGACACCATCAATGAACGTAGAGCATTGCAAAGTACATTTGTTCTATGCTTAGCCATCGAAAGTCAAATATGCAAATATTATTACCTCGAAAATCCTCAAAACAAACCGTGACATTAGCAACCAGACGGATTTGGAAAATCCTCTGACCTCACATTCCCGAGGGAACTATGCAAGGATTCATTGCTTAACTAGTGCCAAGTCCTTTTCGGTCAAATCGATGTCTTTCTATTTGACCTTAAACGGGCATTTCCAGGTCCAATTCGGTTCCCAAACTCTTCGCTTTTGCTAGAACGTCGACCGGAGAAAGGGCGAACAATGACGAGAACCTATTTTCATGTCACTTTCGACCACATCCCCTCTGCTGCAAGCATAATCCCTTGTTGTATGTTGCACTCTTGACATAGAACCCAGTTGGAGTGCCAAATTGAGGTCACACAGAGGTGACTTCTTGGGGCGAAAGTTGTAATTCGCGTGTACTTGCTTTGCTGACTCAAATTATTGAATGTCTCTACGTAATCAAGGGGCACACTTCCACGCAGCGGAGACAATTGCACAAACTGATAGAAGTCTGACGTCTACAGTAAGCGGGGTTGTACGTCGACAGAAAAATGTCGCTGACAAATCGCTAACATTGTGGGCGATTCTTTAAACGTTGAAATAAAACACGCGCAATGTCCTTGTCATTCGCACAAGGAACGAGCCCACGGACAAGTGCATCATGGGCCGGGTCCCAGGTGTTCACGGAGACCAGGAACAATACGTAGAACGGGATGGTAGATCGTCCCAGAGGGGAATATTTTCAAACGGTAAAAATGACGACTAAGTTGTCATCATGATGCGTATTATACGTATGCGTACGGGTATATACTTCTTCTGGGAATATGAGGTATTTTTTTATCTTTGTGGGGAATTTCGTGACCAGCGATCGTGCGAAACGTTGTCTAATTCTGTCACGGCTCCTTGCACGGAACCAGCACGTATGAGGAGCTCTTGGGTCTTAAACTCGTAGTATGAGAATTTTCACTTAAAAGAAGGGGTAGAAAGTCTAAGATATATATAAATATATATGGCTATCCCTGCTTTGGAATGTACAAACGGACAGAGGTCATGATTGCTTGAGAAAGAGAACTGTATCTGTTTTCCAAGATCGTGCTATGTTGATGCGTGTCCGACAAGAGATAGCCCCAGAGCACACATAGATTTGACGAAAATTCTTCTGTTCTTTGGTACCTTTCTGGGATCCTTCTGCTGCAACGTTCTCACAAATGACAACCACTTTGATTTTGTCAGTGCACCGTCATGAACTGCTTTACATATATTTAGCTGTTAGTGGTCAAGTGATCCATGTGTTGGCCAAAGAACATATGCTGAAAATATACCGTATGCCTCTATATTCGGTACACATTATGTGAAACAAAAATGAACAGGAAATATCGTTAGTGTTCCAGCGAACATCCGGAATTAAAGCGAACGATCTGTGTGACCAATGATGTCTTGCTAGTCGTTCGAACAACTCTATCCATTAATAATTTGTTGATTACGAAAAGTGCACAAAATTCAGGAGTTGATGTATCGTTAAGCATACGCCAGTTCCGTGTGAATCTGGTCTGTCAGAATTTTGAAGTGCTTTGAACTTAACTCGTAGACCTTTTTCAGACCGTTTACACTTGAACGCTCATCACCAAAATGTTCGCAAGACACTGGTGTGGACTGTGAAGGGGACCGACTTTTGTCTTTTGAACAATGGTGGATTGAAACACCATTCCTTTCAATTATCAATCAATGATATCCGCCATTTCCACCAATCGCGGGGAAAAGGAACCAGGGAAAGCTGTGAACATTTATACGGAGATAGTTCTGAAACCTTGATGACAGTACTCTGTTGACTATAAATTGTTTATGTGTATTGCTGAGCAAATCTGTTTCAATTCATCCGATTGGAATCGACAAAAGCAGAGAATGGACTGACGATGGGATCGACCATTGTTAATAAACGTGATTCATATGAGAGATCCACTGGATTAAACCCTCTCTCGGTGGGAAAATTTGCACAGTTTTCGACCTTACAATTTGTAAGGATTTCACTTAAGATGGGATGCTGGTCTTAAAGTTCAGATCGCAAAGCAATATCCTTTTGTCACGAACATCTGCAAGGCAACTAAGAAGTCATTGAATCCTAAATGAGTGATATTGTTCCTGTTTTTATGGAATTCTGAGCGGCTCCAATATAGCATTCCATAAATATACGGCTTGCAACAAGGCACCATCTAATTCACATATGTAGTCCATCAATTACTCACGCGTCGGACATGTTCGCAGTAGAATTGAAATTCGGTGCGTTGAGAACCTTTTCAAAACGGTTGTGTCAAGATCGACCGCATCGACCCTTTTGTGACATTTTCGGAGGGCATCGTTAGCTAAAAGTGCATTTCTATTCTTAAATTTACAACGCTTCAAACAACAAAGGTTCTTGAAAATATGTCGTTAGCTTATTCTTGTGAGTCAGAGAACTCATCAATAAATGATGAAAGAAATTCGTAATTTTGATTAAATTTTAGGACCTTGCCAACGACCCAGCTAGGCTATGACGCATGCAGAATTCTAATGACCGCCTACCACTCCTAACATGGATACTATTATGCGAAAAGCAAACAGCGATGGTCGGTGGTATGACTCATTCAATTCATCAATTTGTGATAGAGACGTACATATATAGCTTGCCCAAAATAACAGCAGTCTAAAGTCGTGCAGGCTATAAGAATTATGTCTTCTTTTTTCATTATGCCCTTACAACCTGTAAACCTGATTTATCTAATAAATCATGTATGCAAAGAAAGATCGAATTTCCAGTATTGAACTTATTATATGTCGTCACCTTAAAATCCGCTATCCTGGAAAACATCTTTCCTCGAAACTTTGCTTTGTTGATAAAGTGTATTCAGTAACTAATTGTAGAGGATGCCCCAGGAGTCTTATCCCTCTGCGTTAAGCAATGATCATGATTTCCATGTACATCACAAAGGTTTTCGTAACTAGGATGATGCTACAGTAATCAAGTAGCTGATTTCCAGTTCATTACACCAGTGCCAATTTCATATTACTACGATTGTCATAAAAGTCCATTGTCCACCTCGCCCACTCTCACGCCCCCCCAATGACAATAGTGCTACCGTATCCGTCAAAGAAGCGCAACCCACTCAAAATTGGGACACGTTTCCAAGCGACAAATCGTAGCCACCCAACTGGTAAGTGCAACATCGTAGACGATGAATTATTTCTCATGGAACGTGCGCTCCTCTCCACCACGCATATATATTTCGTGAATATGATGAACCCGTACGTGACGGGGCATGCTGCTGGCGCGAAAAAACAAGCAAGTAGAATGAGAAATGAAGCGGCGGCGGAGATGACAAACGTGTGCGCGCGGGCCTACTAGACAAGGAAGACGCAAAAAATAGTTTGTTTGACATTTAAGTGAGTCCCCAATTAAACAACATCATGCTTCCGGCTTGCCAGCCTGCGCACCACGTTTAGTAATTCAACCACACATGGCCGCTTTTGACGTCAAACTTTTGTGTATGTATGTGTGCTCTTTTGATCGTTGATGGACTGACGAGAACGTTTGATTGGTTGGAATGTCGAATGAGGCGCAAAAATCTGCCACAGTTTTTGGAAAAGTGCTCTGCACGTGGGCCGCGATTTCTGAGAAGGTCAACGAGGAACAAATTAGGAGTCTGAAGGGCCGCCAGGTGAACGGTACGGTGGAATGAAAAATGGTGATTTGAAATTCATCGAAATGTCGAGTTACATTTAAATGGGGTATGTTCAATTAAACATTACAGGTGAACGGACTGTGTCTATACTTAATGAATCAGGTCCTTTTTCAGTAGTTTCAATGCAAGGGGTTTATATTATATCGTAAGTTATTTTGCAGGAAATCTTTGAGTTTCATGATCTGTGCTGGACGGGGATCCACCTGTATACACATTCGCGCAATAATCCAATCGCTTGCACAGGTGCCGTCTATATATAAATGAACCTGCTTCCGGCTGTACCCTGAACCCTACGGTCTATCAGAACACTTCGAATGCGCGTTCCCGATCATAGGGTCATTTGTGTTTATGTGACCAGGAAGTTCAAGAAATGAAAGCAGGTGACAAAGTTCTACAAAATCATGGGTAAACTGTAACCCTGCATCGTGTGCGACATCAAAAGAGGGATCTGGTCGGGGTGGTGATGAAATGCGTAAAGGAGGAAATGGTCTGTTGGCCGGGTAGCCATACTATGCGCAAAGGATGAATCTCAAACATGCGTATAGTTTCTTCCAAAATTGCAAAATTGTAGAGTGGAGTGCATATCAACACAAGTGTTCGGAACGCAACTGAAAACTTTAATCAAGCACTTTAAGAACAGGCGTTGGCTGATTCATATTCTGGCAAAATCCCTTATTTTAGAAGCGATTTTTCTGACAAGCCGATTTCAGCAAACACCAAAATAGCTACGGAACTGGATGGAACTGACAGCTGAAGCGAGCGAAAGCGGAACAAAAAAAAGAGTGTAGGATAATGTGACGTAAATTGGAGCGAAGATCTATCGTTTTGATGGGCAGTCGCTCATATAACCAGCGGTGCAGATCGACTTCTAGATGATAATAAGCCGAAAAATGATGAATTTAGTGATCGATCAGGGCGTGAAAAGTGATGAGGAAGCGCTGGGCAACACATGCATGCTGGTTCACATGGACTATAGAATCAAAGATAATAGCTTTGAAAACTAGCATACATATATCCATAGTTTCTTGAGGTGGATATGTATAAGTGGTCAGCTATATCGGCGGATTTCCGCGATTCTGGTATGCCGTTGCCAACTAGCTGGATCACCAGAATTAGCTAAGTCAGATGAACTGTAAGTCATAAATTTCTTGCCGCACTTCACGTGCACTCTCCGCGTATCTTTTTTTCCTCTTTGCACCTTCCACCTTTCCCGGAACGTTTCTATTGCTTCCGGCTCTGCAATCATCTTCAAATTCACCTGTCACCTTAGACAGCGAAAAACAAAACATGCGAAATCATACGTACGAATTGGTGCTCATGGAAAACTAGCATTTGCAGAGTGAATAATTCGTTCACAAAACAGCACCCAAAGGACAACCTGCAAGAAGATAAAAACAATGAACGATAAAATCTTACATTGTAACGTAGCACTTTCAGTTAAGGATCTTGTGCACAAATTGGATGACAAGTTGCGGGAAAATATGCATGTATGGTCCGAGTACTTCAGCAAAATATCGCAATATTTAAAACCGATTAATGCGTTGTGGTCGTATAGACACCATCTATCCATGCCTACTGTATCTGTTGCGAACCTGGCAGACGTGTAAGTGTGTACTGCTTCCAATATCGAACCAACTTTAGCCCCTCACCTTAGAAGTAAGCTCGTATTGTTTTAAACACCGAAGAAAGTTCGTATTGTTCAAACTACAAATGCGATCTTTGGACGGTAATTCAATTGACCGGACATCAGTCTGTACAAGCTACAAATATGTTCAAACGAAATTATATGCAGAAAATGCTCGACTTTATTAAGGGGTAAACTGTGCATACAAACATTTAAGTACGTCTCGCTACGTAGATTACATCGTATGCTCCTACTGTAGCATTACCCAATTACTTAACCAAATTCATTAAGTTTGTTTGTGGGCATAGAAGTCCGTACTTACATAACAATTGTGCTAAACGCGTTTATCGCACGAATAGGACAACACAAAACTTTCTATGCAAAATAAGGCTGCAAAATTTTCTCAGTATTATCAAGGCACTCTATCACTCTGAAAAGAGAACTCTTATTTGCAATGGTCAACTCCACGAGGTGTACTGTTGGACGAAGCTGACAGTTTTTTCACACTTCGTGAAAACAACCCTCGTTTCATTTTTTGCGCACCAAAAAGTGTAGCTTATTTTTGGTCGCTACCGATTAATATTTCATAGTGTTTCTCGTCGACACTCAATAATTCAGGAAATAGACAAGCGCAAAAAAAGGCGGAACGCCTTTTGCGATTCTGACGAAAAAACGACATACCCACGTATTTCCAAGTTTTGGAATTTAAAAATGTCCACATTAAGAAATCGCCCCGGAAGTGAGCGACGCGTCGGCAGGTGGAATACCTGATTAGAGGCATCTGCAAGCGGACCGCTTCCTGAAAGCCGTTCACCTGTGAACACGTACCACAAAGAGGAAATGAATAGCAAAGTAGCAAAGTATAAACATCTTGATACTCGACGGAACGTTCAAGATTGGCATTAGCAAAAGTTTGGTCTTTCCTTAAAAGGGTCTTACAGTTGACCTTGTTCTAAAGTATAGAGCTGGGAAGGTTCTGCTAGAAACCCCGCTGATCAGAGACTCAGTTTTTCAACAACGACTAAGGAGGAATAATGAAAAATTCCGGAACACGAGAGCTTCGAAAACACACAATGCGCTTAACGCTACTATAGCCGTACTAGATTAACGATTAGTTGCGTTATCCCACATAGCAAGAAACATGCTAATCGGGATCATCCTCGTGGCTGAAAATCGGTTGCGGTAAGTGTGTTATTGAGGTGAAGTCTTCGTAATGCGATCGTGATTCCGTCAGCTTAAAATATTTCCCCGAAAAACAAACCCGAATGACCTATCGTTGAACTTTAAGTTATCCGCTTATTCTTGTTGTGTTGTCCTTTAAACAGCTTAATCTTAGGGGATGTGCAGATAAATCACATACTGGCTGTGGATTCCATTAGTTCCTGATCTCTAAAACAACTAAGTAGTGAGGCCGTTCAGGAAAAGAGTCTTCTATAGTTAGTTGTTGTATGAAAGCGATATTAGACATGCAAGACTTTCAACGGCTTTTGAATAATGGCCAGATCAGGAAAACACAATGACAACTAACATTCGGTAGCCATCTAGACAGAAAGCGGCTTTCAGATATGCCTGGTTCCAAAAACAAATATCATGGTAGACCAACCGGGTACCGTACACAATGATGATGGAATGTGCACACGATTCAGTCCTACTAGACACGGGAAAAACGTGCAGCATCGAACCCTTTTTCCATAAAAACGTGCCTGTGCACCTGATGCTGACTGAAGCCAGCGAGACATACTATAAAACATAGCTCCCATAACCACAATATAAGGGGATCTGCAAGCATCCAGCAGCACTTAAGACACCAGCCAAATAAATTTCAAAAGGTCATGCCATTGTGACTTAATGGGTAAAACGCTCTGTGAACATTGTCTAGGAAAACGTACCCAATTCAGCGCTTTGTCAAGCTAGAGTAATGTTAAAGGTCACGTGCTCTTGAGGCTATCTCAAAGCGACCGTCGTTCACTCATCTAAAAAAAAGCTAACCGGTGAGCTGATAAGCCGTGTGTCGGCGACCCCTCTCCACTAGTAAAATAGCGCATAGAACATAAAGAGAGACATAGAAGATGTTCATCTGTTTGAGAATGAAAACCAGGAACTGCGAGAAGTGCGCGCCAGATATAAACACGGAAAGCGTTTTGAATGTGGTACTGAATATAGAGCCGCTTTCAAAGGAATTTTTGTTTCACTTACTTCCTTCCAGATAAAGGGCGGGCACGAAGGATCACTGCTTTGGATACTATACATAATACACATGCTAAAAATGCGTGTTAAGACAAGTGAAATCTGATGATGCTTTTTGATTAGGTCCTTCATGACAACACAAATATTCTTCTGAACGTGACATCTATGCGAGCGATCGCACAATATTCCCGTCAACCGCTTATTGGGTGGCTAAATGGACGTTCCCCTTGTCCATTTCAAGACTTAAATGTCACATAGTTGTTGCCCATATTTTCGCGAACACATATGAAATCAGGCGTGGACACCTGTTTTGGAACAGCACATAACGAGGAACGTGCGCTTCCTTGATCCATGTATATGAGCACATGCGGAGAAACATATGTACTTGTTAATTATCGACAAACACAATATCTACTTCGGTATACGACTATTACGGCAATGTGATTGGAAGCCCCATTAAGATTTTGTTTCATCCAGTTAAGGCAATTAGACACGGATGAACCCTCGATGGAAAAGACTACGACTTCCAACCCAAAAAACTAGTGAACCACACATCAAGCATTAACTACCGTTCATTTCTAATGTGTGACAGAGTGGTAGGTAGAGAACGTTTTACTCTTATCAATGGTTATGCTTGCTAAAACAATTGAATGTGCGATGAAACAGCGCTGACTCACGTATTTCAACAGGCGGCCAACTGAGGTGTCGTACCTAATGTAGATCTACGTAACAAAGAGATAATAACCGTATTTATAGCATGCCTTCTAAGGGTGTTCCTTATCTGGCGAGCACAGAGGGAAAGAGACATCTCTTCTTTTAGTCTTTTCTTACTGTATCTCTATTGTGTGCCTCTTCAAATAACCCACTGGAAGCAACAAAAAAAGCACTTTTAACAAAGGAAAAAGAGCATACGATCCTCTACCGTAATCAGCAACTTTTTCATACGACATAAAAGTAAAATCATTTTCCGTCACACCAATTCACCCCTGACGAGTTAACGCAAAGCCACCGAACGCGTTCTTAGCTCAATCTTCAAAAATGCCAACCTCAACTCAAGCGGAAGGCTTGACGCCTATGGTCGCCGGCTGAGATTATTTTTATCTCTTGCGTCGTTTTCCGAAAATTCTTAAAGTCCGCATGACTACACCGTCGTCTTGGAGTAAAGATCTCACCAGCTTTCAAGATGTTTGACCAAGTCATGTGTAACATTGTGACGCCTAAGTCCGTGGAATACGGTAGTTTTCTAGCGTACAAAGACGCTTACTGAAAATACCTAACACACTACGCAAAATCGCCATGATTTTAAAGTTTCTGAACTACATCGGTTCCGAACAGAACTGTACAGAAAATCCAAGTTGCCCTACGTTTCTGTGCACCAAAAACTCAATTTTACTATCTATTACAGTCTTGCCAAACCCTTTTGGACAAAACCCCCTCACATTCTTATCCCGTAAGAAATCAGAATCGCTCTCCAAAACAAAACCGACATTTATTAAACTTTCGGGCCGGTTAATTTCATGTATACTTTCCTCAAGCGGAACAAAAAAAAAATTAACAATACTAGTGCAAGTATGCGAGAGCGGGCAAAGTTTTCGAAATATCAGCACTGAAGCAAGCATTGCGTGGAGTGGCAGCATAAGTGAGCAGCGGTCAAATGGTCAAATTATCATTACTTCGTTGGTTTCGACTTCCTGGTTGGAGTGGAATTCGTGAAAAGAGCTGTGTGCGGCCAGCTCCGAATATTCACACATTTCAATATAGTCATTGCAGTGCAATAGGTAAGACAATCTCTAACAAGAAAGGCGATTTAAAAACACATTTTTGTTGGTGTGTGTCATGCTAGAACAAAAGTTCTGAAGACGTTAAAAACAAAGATGGTTAACAATAAAACCGATAAAACGGTTAACCTTTACATCGTACAAAAGGAGAACACTTTGGGCACCGCTTTTCGTGTAAACACAGCAAATATACAATTACGAGAACTGAAAGTGTCTTAAGGTTTCTTCTTTGTTAACGGTGTTATGCACCGAAAACCAGATTCGTCAATGAACACAAAAATATGCAAGACTTGGTGTCCGCATTGAGAAAAAAAAACAGATAGCTCTTGGGAACATATCGCCATCTTAATACCGTCTAAGTTTACAGTACTCGTGGATAAAGCAAACCTCTTTTTTTTTTTTTCTATGCAGAAACAAAGGTTTCTGCATAGAACGAACGAACAAACTTGTTGTGTTGTGAACAACCATGTTTGCCTTTGATGATACATGAATAGCAAGCAGACTCTGCGGCAGATAGCGTGACCTTCACGATCCCTTCTACATAACCGTACCGTAACCGGAGAACTGGCGACAAGCAGCAATGATCTGGCAAAAAGTTATATAAAACCGAGCGAAATAGTGTGTTGCCAATACTGGCCCAAATTTGACTTAAACAATGTGGAAACTTCACAGACCACAATTCCGACCACTGACGCCCAGCGACAGATGAAACAAAACAACGCCGCTCTTTAAAGATAGTGCTCGTAATTCACGGAGCCGTCGTAATCGTTCCATTGACGCCGTGACGAAAACATTCGCTAATTGGTACAGTAATGTCCACGCACAAATGTCACAAATGGCAATAACTGCCCCAAAGGGAGCTTCATCGTACGCCTCCACTATCAAACATCGGCCCATGGACACCAGCCACCTCCCCCCTCAGCGGTTTGTCAAAACAATTCCCTTCGGCAACAAAACACACACACACGCGGGACATCTCTTTGTTGCATTAATAAATGTGATAGATAATGAAGTCCGACATAACATCGTTCTACCGTTATTAGGCCAACTTTATTGTATTCGATTAGCTACAATATATCACAGATAAATAACAACGGATGATGATTATGTTAGTCGAGCCTTGTCGCGGACCGTACGTACGATTTGAGTCGTTTGGAATATTAGCTGGTTGGCTGACACCGAAACCTAGAAAACAATTTATAAGTATGAAGAAGGAACGGTCGTGCATCTGTTGGATGGTTGCTGTATCTCGACCGTTATTTTACCTGATTGGCGTTCTGGTTACGGAAATAATCCTTCAGTGTGTTACTGAATCCTTTTGAGTAGTGGACGAATTCGCGTTTCCGCCGTTCTACGGCTGAAAAGCATCATTTGAAAATTGCCCTTGGTGCAGTACTCACCTTGTTGGTGTGAAGCTGGGACAACCTGAATTACCGCGTTTGTCGCGTCGAGGAGCTTCTTTATGGAAGAAGCGATTTCTCTGATAGTCTCCAAAAACGTTCGGCGTTCACCCATTTCCTCGGGTACTCTGGAGAGCACTTTTCGAAGAGCGATGGCTCTAAATGCATAAAATAACTACAGTTATTTCTCAAAAAATTCAAGATTACAAGTGTCGAATTCTCATTAAATCTCTGTCGTCGCTACCCTAGTGGTATCATTACCGCATCTCGACGATATAACAACACAATCAGAAGTCATTAGTATGATCGCTGAGTACACACAACGTATTACCGAATCCTACATCATTTAGATCCTACATCATGTAGATTGCTGTTATCAGGTTATCAGAATTTGCGCAGAAAAATGAGTAAATGAATCAAATCTGCACTTGCAAAGAAATTGTCACTTTTAAATCACATAGCTGTGCGAGCTATAAGTACGAAATTGGCTTAACAGCTATTCTCATTTCGTTGATTTTGGTACACAACTATTACGAATTGCATAACTATCGCAAACTATTGCGAACATGAGTCATATCTGAGTCACGATTGCAGCTGAAGAAAGCCTTATTACCGTGCAGACAGTTCCTGGAACTCAGCAACATTGCGATACTGAGGTATTTCCAAATCTTCAACTGATGCGTTCGCTTGAAGGCGGAGGAACGATTCCTAATCATGTAGACTGTAAATTTAGAACAGAAGCTTGGTATACCTGCAGGTTCACGTTCAGTTCGGACTCAGCAAGAAGAATGCGCATCATGTCGTATAAGAAAGAAGGTGACGTTTGGTCGGCTGTCTTCAGTGATGTGCGCAGTCGCTAAAATAATATCATTAAAATGGAAGAGAGAATATGCAAAAAATATTGTATTCTCTAAATGCAATTAAAATACTAGACAACGTATCAAATCAAGAATGAACTATAAATTCGAATCAACAAATTTATAACGAGTTGTTACTTGAAGTGAATCATCGTACTTCAGAAGCCATTTCATCAGAAGACAGTCAAAAGTAAGATAAAGTGAGCAGTGCCATTTAAAACTCAATCGCATGCACAACCCAAGCTGATTGACCACCGAGGACTCATTCACCTTTACAAAGTCTGAACATGCAAAAAAGTGAGCCAGCTTAAAATCGTGGATCGTAATACCTTACATGCTCAATTTTGCAGCCGACATCGGGATCCAGTAAGATTAATGTTTCACTAAAGCTCCAAAGCAAAAACAGGTTACTGTTCATTATGATGACAATCGAACTACTGACAGAGCGCGGCTCCGCACATACATCCTGCTTTAAATGAATGGCAAAGCTAGCTAGCCTTTTAATTGTGCTGTTCCAAATGCCACTGGAAAATTTGCAGGACGCTCGTAACCAACTTACTGCTAAGTTGCAATCTTGCATCCTATGTGAGTTATATCTTTGTAGATTTTACCCCCCCCTTTGATATGAATGCGCCATGAATATTTACATTCTAGTAGAACACTGAAGTGGGAATCTTACGTTAATCGCCTCAACTGCTTTGCGGCTATCCATGTTCGAAGCCTTCAGCTGATCGAGAACAGGACTGATCACGCATTGGTAGGTCATAGCCCCGAGATAACCGCCTTCTTCCGTCATCGTCACTGAGGTAAATCGAAAAACTGCAAAGAGGACAATACATTGTAGCGCGTCATCGTGAATTAGCACGTCACAAGCACGCGAACTTCAATCAATCAAAACGTCGTGGATCTAGCAGGTTTGCAACAGATTAAACAAATACACGACATACAGTACAGCGGATGGTCAGAGTTAAGCGGGACGCTGTGAGAGCCGCCGGACGGTGCGCGGCCACGCGCGCGATGATGCACGCCGAGGTGATGGTTGGTGATCGTCCAGCGGCGATGCGATGAATCATCAGTTGCATGCATGACACGATTATCAAACGCAACAATAAAGGAATGCGAAGCTATTCAGCTTCAGTTATCAGCCGGTGTAGTAGAGATGGATGAAAAAATTGACTGCCAACGCATGATAACGGCCGAAATTAAACGAAGAAGTGAGACGAATGGGTGTTATCGACATCCTCGAGGTGAGAAGACATTGGTTGAACAAGTGTGAACAATGAAAAATGGCTAAAGATGCGATGCGAAATTAGAACTTAACTTGAAAAAGTCACCAAAGAGTCACCAACGAACTACAAGATGCACCAGCATTTTTGACAGCACTGGGCTCGGTCAAGGCCTATGCAATAAAGAGCAGCCAGCAGCTCCCAAACAAAAGCATCCACGTCAATAGATGTAGGACCGCGTGTCATGCACACCGATTGCTTGCCTACAGCTGTAAATCATTGGATAGGACGCCGTCCAATGCACATATATGTGTTTCTTGCCAGCTACTTGCTTTGCATTTTGGTCGATTATAGAATTTGCGAAATGAACATAGGAGAAACCATTGCATTAGATTCCCGTGTACGTTATCAAAAAATGCAATGCAAAAACAGTGTTAGACGTTGCAATAGTGATTAGGCACAGTTATATTAAAACAAAAACTGGAGTGTGTCTAGTCATTACTACGTCATGGACCAAGTGCCAAATTTGTTCGTTGAATCTGTGCTCGGTCACCTGAGTAATCGTACAAGATTGCAACGGTTGGGATCTAAATGGGGGTCTTTCAGCCGAACCTTTGGTGACATCCATGCTTTCGATCTTTGTTTGAAAGCTCGGAGAAACGGTAATTCGTATACCTGGTACTATGCTTTCTGCAAGACATCAGACACAGAAGAGCTTTACCTCGATGATCTGCGGAATATCAAGCGGCACCTGATTCGAATTAGCGGAATCGAATTCGAGGATCTCGACGAGGAATTGGACGAAAATCCAAAACAGGAAATATCATTTCAGTCAGTTAAGTCAGTTCTCATTCCATTCGCGATGAAACACTTTGTGGAATGCCCCTTTATTTCTACGTTTGCTAATACCGACACGCAGCTCCTGGACATGACAAAGGATGTGATGGAAGTGTGCTGGAAATGTCGTAACTACAGCTCGGTCGATCTCTATTATTGGGGCGAGTTCGGCGATGCCTTTCTGTCGAGGTTGCTGCAATCGGGTAAGCTCCACTCTCTTTCGCTGCAGGGATATTGGCCCAATAAGTTCGAGCAACCGATCCGAAACTTCGTATGCTCACCTGGATTCCAGAAGTGCTTCATCGGGCCTAAGGCGAACATACGATTCGACTTCGTTACATTCGTGAAGATATACAACTTATGGCTCGAAGGTGGGTTTAGCACGCGCCATCCGGAAAGAAGGATCATTGGTTGTTTTGACTTGAAATTATCGAAACTACGATCGTATAATGTTCATTTACTCGATCCTACTTCCTTAAATCCCGACAACAGATCTGTTACCTGGATGACCCAAAATCCTGATCACCCACCGCTGACGGTAAAGTACCTAAGCGGACAAGTTTCCTGGTGTGTAATGGCTTGAAGGTGTTATACGTTATTGTCAATGCCATCACAATAGACTCTGTGCAATAAACTATGAAAATGAATTATTCGCTATTTGCATAAGTATACTACCCTGTCGTGAAGAGCTGATTCCGGAAGTGGAATAGCGGTTGAGCAGAGCCAACGGAGCGGAGAGTCATCTTCGGTTCGGCTGGCGGCGCAGACTTCGGAGTTGCAACGCTTCTTCGGCTTCTCTGGCGGCGCGGGTAGAGTCGGGCGGTCGTGACGGGCTTTTTGGCGAGACGGTGGAACTACGGCTTCCTGGTGTTCCAGGCCTTCTGGGAGCCGGGGCGATCGTTGCACCAACAACAACGGCCGAGAACGACCGCTCACTCAACTCATTCGGCTCAGACAGCCTCAGAGAGAGAGCGAGTGGACAACCCGACCGATCGCTGGGGGCACAAACTAATGGGAACGCTGCATTTTCCCTATTCGGATTCGTCTGCTCCACCGAAATCAGAAGAAAATCAGCGATCACGGTGTGACTATGTTCTTCTTTATGCATATATGAGACGTCCTGCACGGCGTAAGCCGTTGATTCGGGAAGATAAATCGTGTAAAAAAAAATACTACCCTGAAATGTGTACGTTTCCCACTCAGACGTCAGATAAAAAAGGACGAAAACATTCTCTGGCTCGTTTGTCAACAGACCATTATCGGTAAAAGATAAGGTCGTTAGATCGGTGCAGTGGGTTCGTGGGATAATTCTTCTGGGGTGGCGCCAGTCTTTTCCCAAACTTTCGCAACCGTGTCTTCTTCGTACTTGGCCAAAAGTGGTACCTCTTTGTACAGTCGACTTGGTTCGCTCGGCATGAGACGGTTGGCGGTCGCTTTGTGTTTTTGCCTAAATCGTATGTATCGTTTTCAGTCGGGTTTATTGTTTGAAAAGTGCTTTGGAATTCTTGCGGATTTTGTCTATACAAAGACGAAGGAAAAGACGGGATGTACACGTTCCTTTGAGAAAGTTACTTTGTGCTTTTCAGCCTTTCTCATGGTGGTTTTCATGAGCCAACTTTTACACTAACCCTATTGGTTAGTCACAGAAATTGCTTTAAGAGTCAAGACGATTCAAACAAGAATCAATGACTGTCATTGTGGGGAGAACACCACTCAGTAATGATGGCCCTTATGCGCTTTTCGGTATCTTCTTTTATTTACTATCATCAGCTCCGTCTATTTGGTTAAAATATGTTCGATATCACAATGCTGCTGGCCTCCAATAGACAGCACGATCTCTGAAATGACCCGACCGAACCATCATGATATATTCCATTCGCCGGAGATGCCATCGTTCGCCTGAACTTTCACCTCTCGCCACAATCGCTCGGAGAAGAAGCGTGCAGCGGGAGAGCCGTAATTATCTTTCTCCTGGAGCCGCTGGCGGGTGATAACGCTCGGAACCTGCCGACGGCAGCAACCGCCCTTCGTCCAGTGGCTCCATTTCCATCTCCAGCGCTCAACACACCTTCGCACCGTGCATCGTTCGCGCTAACGAAGAGCAAAGAATGCTGTGGCGACGTCCACATCGTGTTGTGTTGTGTGCGATCGAGTGTGGTGCCGCCGCGGGTCGCCCCCCTCAGTTTTCGGCTCTGTTTTCTGTCGTAATCGCACAAACCGCTCAGCTTAAATATGCGACCGTTAACTATAACAGTATCATTATTACTGTCTGATTGCAGTGATGGCCACAAAAAAGGCGGCCAGGCAACCGCTTGGCGAACGGTTGCTCGAGTGGTTTGTCGTGCATTTCCGCTGGGTGTTCGTCATCTGGTTCCTATTGCCGATCTCCGTTCTGTACGACTTGTACGTCGTCGCCCGTGACAAGATCATCTATTTCGCGCAGTCAGCGCCTAATGCGCATAACAGAAAGGTCGCCCTCATTCAGCAGCAGGTACCTACCGTTTGCAGCTTTGTTGATCATTCGATTGGCCAAAGAGCGCAATTGAAGTGTTCCCACATATCCTTGAGCAGGACTCGTTTATATGTTTGTTTGAGGCAAAGTAATCAATTACAAAATGGAACAAAACAACTGACAAGATTCCTTTTGACAGCATTTCTGTAGGCATCAACTAAAATTCCCTATCATGTCCGGGTTACTTGGAAACGTAAAAATAGTAGTCAGCTCGTCTCCCATCTCCGCTCATCACCATTTTAAGAAAAAATCGGAATAGGTGCCTATTCCCAGTTCAAAAATCAGCGATAAACAATATCGTACCAGGTTAACGGATAAGCCGTCTTGTACTTTGATCAAAACGTAGTCTGGCTCTTGTAGTCTTATGTCGATATCTGGACTTGTTCGACTTCACACGCTCTCATTATGTGAAAGTTTCCGTTTAGCGGTTTAAAGATCTACAGGGACGTGTCAAAACGGTGGCCTTGAAGATGACTGTTATTGCAACCAAACCGGTTGCCTTGTTCCCGACCCTTAATTATCGAAAATTTATTGTAGAAGTGGTCAAAATCAACAAAAATAGAGGCTATAAACAGCTTGACTCATTATAAGAGGCCATTCGGACCAAATACTCATACATAGATCACGCAATTAATGAACGAGCATTTCGTTAATCTTTACTTTGATTGTAGATCCGCAAATGGAACGACGAAGGCAGAAAGACGAAACTATGCAACGCACGCCCGGGTTGGCTCTCGATGAGTTTCCGCACTCCAAAGTACAAGAAAGAGTTGACCCCGATCAAGACTAACACGCTTATTGATATTCTCGAGGTACCACACATAGAACGTTAACAAACGGCAATTGTAACTTTCAGCTCAATGAGGAAGAGCGATACATCCGTGTCGAGCCCATGGTCACCATGGGTCAGCTAACCAGATTTCTCATTCCGAAAGGCTATACTCTGCCGATCGTTCCTGAACTTGATGATTTGACCGTTGGTGGCATGATCAACGGATGCGGAGTGGAGTCAAGTGGAAAACGCTACGGCCTCTTCCAGCATACGTGCATCTCGTTCGATATTATCACCGCCGACGGAGAGCTCGTTGTGGCGTCGAAGGTAAACAAAGCGCATTTTGTGAAATGCGCGCCGAGGGGCCTTTGCAACAATTGGGCAAACGGCTGTAAATAGCGGCGGACCTTTGCCCTCTGATAAGACGATCAATCGCTCACTTGTGTGCAGATCACAGGGGAACAGTCGAAAAACGCTAGCAGAGCGAATATCTCGAGGGTGCAGGATTTGAATTCATAGTCGATGTACAGTTCGTTCATCTCGAGCAAAATCAACAATCTCATATAAATGTGATCCACAGGAAGACGGATCTGTCAGTTTATAAGGTGCCTTGACCAAATTTACAGTTGTTGACATGTATTCCAATTCAACGACCGTGTTGTCTACCAGAACATTTTCAGGACAAAACAGACGAAAAATCCAAGGCCCAAGCGCTCTTCTTTGGCACGCCTTGGTCCCATGGCACCCTAGGATTCCTGGTGGCCGCCAACATCCGTGTAGTTCCCTGCAAGCCGTGGGTTAAGCTCACCTACTTCCCATGCAATTCGCTGAAGGTAAATATCTGCAGTAAGGTATTGTTCTTACATTACCTATTCTAGAAAACTCACGACAAACTCGAAAAAGAGTCATTCAACAAGGATACCGACTTCGTTGAGGGCATCCAATTCGACCTGCAGCACGGAGTTGTCATGTCGGGAGCGATGTGCGAGGAGCCACCGAAGAATGGCATCGTGAACAGGATCGGTCGGTGGTACAAACCGTGGTTCTTCACGCATGTGGAGAAGATCTTGAAGAAGAAGAAGATCGTGACGGAGTACGTTCCCCTCAGGGATTATTATCATCGCCACTCGACGAGTATCTTCTGGGAGATTCAGGTAGTGTTTTGATTCCACAAAAATGCTCGTGTGATGCACATTTCATCACAAAAAGCAGGTTCGGTGATGTATTCGTTTAGGACATCATTCAATTGGGCAACAACTTCCTCTTCCGCTATTTACTTGGTTGGGCGACACCCCCCAAAATCTCACTTCTCAAGCTGACGACCCCTAAGATCTTGAAGAAGTTGTATGAACGCGTTCATGTTCTACAGGACATGCTGATCCCATTGGCAGATCTCGAGGATGCTCTGGAACTTTTCCATAAGGAAGTGGAGGTAACAGATGCGGAACTTTCGTTTATTGAATTCGTCATTTTTCCAGATCTACCCTATCTGGCTGTGCCCGTTCAACTTCTTCCCAACACAAAGTCTGGCCCGTCAAGGAAGCGGAAGTAGTGTTATGTACGTTGACATCGGAGTGTATGGAAACACGAAGGTGAAGACGTACGAACCGGAGAAGACAACAAGGAAACTTGAGAAATACGTCCGATCAGTGAAAGGGTAATACCAGATTGTACACGCAATTGAATAAGTGATGTCTTCAGATACCAAATGTTGTACGCCGACACCTACATGACTCGATCGGAATTCTACGAAATGTTCGACTCAACCCTGTACGACTGGCTGCGAGTGAAGTACGGTTGCAAAGATGCGTTCCCCGATGTGTACGAGAAAGTGTGCCGTGCCGCACGGGAGTGATGCAGTTGCATATTTCATTGCATATTAGAGTGCCTGATAAAACTTAAAAATCTCAGACGATGGAGTAACTTGCACAAAGGACATAACGAACATAATATGCTTTATTTCTTGAACTGAAAGAAGTAATAACCGTCTCGTGATAGGAGGAAATGTATTTTAGAGGCACGATTTTCCCGTAATGAATGAAGTGTTGCTTGCTTGTTGAGGTGAAGCTGGGTGAGAAAGTGATTCATGTTGCGATTGTGGTGGATGACTCTTCAATCTCCTGGTCTTTGCTATCGAAGATCTCAAGTATTTTCAGTCGTATCTGAAACAAAGATATCAGTGAAACTGTCTCACTGTTAACAAGGTGAGGCTACCACCTATCTGTTCGTATATAAAAGGAAATTTTCGCCTGAGCGACAGCAAATATTTTATGACCCAGTCTTACACGAAGTAAATAAGATTTAGAATGCTTTTATGACCCGGCACTCACCGATCGCCTATCTTTCGGAGTGAGCTTTTTCAGCCGTATGGCGACTATTCTCGAAAACAAGATGTCTTCGTCGTTTATTAAGTCGATGAACGACTCCGCTCCAACTCCATGGGAGCCCGCTTCGGAGCAAACGTTCCTGTAGGCCTGCACGAATCCGTCGACGTTCTGCTTCCATTGATGATTCGTTGCAGACGAAAACGACCGGTATGGATGAAATTTAGTTCTTGAGTAATGTAGTGAAGGCATTTTTCGATGCGTACTGGTTGAGGCATCGTCAGAAAGCTGCAATATAACCGTTAGCAAAGAGCTTTTGTTGTAAATCACTTCAAAAACATTCTCTTCTTCTAAACATGCTCCTGTGGGAGAACGTTTTTTGGCAGGCAGTGGCCTACATACTCATCGGAATTGTCTCTTGAATGAAATGCGACTCATGTAACAAAGGAGTGTCGAATTTTAAACACGAAAACTTTCAAAAAGGAAGGCATCGCAGGGCAGCGGAATGCCATCAAATTCACAAACACTCCTCAACCTGAAGAGGGTTGAATAAAAAAATATACCCAGGTGGCTTAGATGTTCGGACGCAACGCAGTGATAAAACGCTTCGCCTCATTTCGTTCACTATCTCATTTCCGTATCGTTATGAAATATTCCGAAAGCTGACCTCTCTGTGTTCACCGGATTCCGGCGGTGCGCCATCCGTATCGCCGCAATCGAAGGACTTATCCCTGGAAAGGTCGTCGCCCATGACGTCGCTCCCCTTTCCGTCGCCCTCGTCGCTGTTCGAAACGGTTCCGCTGTCGGGCGAGCAACCCGGTTCCGCAGTTTGATCGCCTGAAACGTCCGCTCTCCGATGACGACCATTTCGGCCGATTCGCCACTTACCCGAGTCACATGATTCGGAAGCGGTTTGCGCGAAGACGTTCTCAAGAATCGCCATCGTCGACGATAGACTCGGGTCGTATTTGCAACCGAACGATTCTAAAGATAGGCCCATGTAGTAGCAATCATCCACTTTCCGTGGTGTGTACCGTCGTAATAGTCGGAGAGGTCGGCGTCGCCTTTGACTCCATTATAGAGCTCTTGAATCACGTCGCAGTTATGTTTACCGGAACCGACCGATTCGGAGGTTGGGTTGAGGAGTTTGCTAAAAGAACTGAAAAGTTACTTTGAGATGCCGTTAGGAGTTGTAAAAAAGGACAGAAGCGGAATAACTACACAGGTACATGGTAGTCCAAGTGAACAATGTGTCCTGACAGCATACGCTGCGAGATATGCATCTACGAATTTAGATACAATAAGGATGCTACAAATTTGTTCAGCTACCTAGCAAACGCTATGAAAAGTTAGTGCCAACTAAAAACTGAGAATACTAAGTATTGCAAACGTGCCTTAAAATTCATCCCAGTGCCTATATCAACATAGCCGATATACTCGTATTATCTTGATATGTTGCAAATTGTCTACTATATGCATGTTTTCGCTATCGCATGTTTATAGCATGCTTTCGCCATCTAATAGACAGGAACGGTGAGGAAGTCAAAATGTCCAATTAACGTTTCCCAGCACGCTCGCCGAACGCCGACATTCGTGCTAATGGCATAATGTGATTGACTGAATGATTCATTAGCAACGAAAGTGGTTGATTGAGTGGACGCAGGAAAGTTTAAAATGATCTGACATCCTCTCGAATTTGGCTCTCCCTGAGAAAGTGTGCATTGGTACAGAGCAGCTGCTTACCTATTCAAGCGAATAAATTTACTAGTAAAATGGCACAGCTGTGCGCAGTTTTTATAGCGTTAAATAATAATGCCTAAAACGAAAACAGCCACCAAAAAAGGTCCATCTTCTAGTGATATGTTATCTTACAGATTAGAAAGATGTGCGTAAAGATGTTCATCTTTCGTTCTCCTCCGATCCTGGAAACTTGCAAAACAACCGTACGCAATGTGGCCCTGCTACCTGTTCTATAAAGAACAAATTGTCGGCGTAATTGAGACACTCAAACACACGGAACCAACTGGCATCGCAACCACAGCGGCATGACGTGTCGTCATCGACAGTTGTTGCGTGACCTTTTTTTGAGCGGTGCTAGCACGCCTATAAATCTACGATGTTCCTCATCGAACACTCTTTGTGCACTCTCTTTGTCAGTAAGACGGAATGAGGATGGGGACGGAGCGGCGGTGACGAAAAGTGGAACGGATAAAAAGCGTTCACAGTTGATGGATAAGAAATGGTATCGACTTAAAAAATCGAAAGTACAAGGACGCTTGACGGTCAAAAAAATGGTTCCCTTCAATAACTAACACAGGGTTAAGACATGGTGGATTTCCTTCCAAGCAACTGTTGAAGGTCGTTGAGGAATAATGGTTATCCTTAATCTTGGTAGACGTGTTTCTACGAAAATGTCTATAAAAAAACCGCGCAAAAATAGAACTAAAGCAGAAGGATGCAAAGAACCACTTAGCCATGCAATTCGAGAACCTCCTGAATATTCCCAGCAAGCAAAGATTATTGACGACTCACTTTGTATCCTTCAGATGCGGGTCGAGCCATTTAAGCCTCGGAAAGTAGACCCACTTTGGCGGATTAGCGAAATTGTCCCTGAGAGCGACTTTCAGCTCTTTGCGATAGCGATCGCGGATCTGCAGCCAGCGCTTTTTCGCGAATTCGCCTAAACGGATGCGCCCTCAGGGCTTCTGTTGTTGGGGGAATCATCAGGAACCGAACCTTTAACGGCCGGATCAACGGCTCGCGCGATGTCATCCCAAATCTTGATGCGTTCGTCGTTGTCCATACAGTTCCGCTGCGACTGATCATAGAGAACCGGGTACTTTTCGACCTCCTCGATGAGGCGTTCGTTGAAGAGGGGCAGGTTGACGCGTTGGGCACGCGCCTTGTCGGTGCCGTTGGAGGATTCCGCTTCGGCGAGAGACGTCGAAGCGACCGCCGTTGCCACTGCCATCGTCAGAAGTGCGACGAGGCGACGGTGGCGCTCTTCTGTAATAGCGAAGAAGAACTTGTTGTCAAAGCGAAAAAAAAAAACAGGAGCCCCCGACCGACACCGGTTGCCAGAAGAACGTGAAAGCTTCGCGCCGGCAAAGGTGACGGTGGTACTCGAGCATTATTCGCGCACCAATGGATCTAATTAGGAGAGGAAGGCGCGAAGAGAGCGCGCGCCGAAGAAGAAGAAGAATTAAAAGAAGCGTGCTCGGCCGGTGGGTGGTGGCGGGCGGCGGAGGTGGCGGGAGCCCGTAGCAGCTGCAGCCCGAAAACGGTCGCCCCCGGGAGCGATGTGCGCGCCTCGGAAAACGAACGTCCGCGAAGACGGAGAGGAGCTTGCGGGAGAGAGCCCTATTTGGGGCGTCGAAAGAACGGATGTCGCCGCTTCTGCGCTCCGCCGCCGGCGGCCGTTTGGACGTGGGGAGGAGAGGGAGAGGAATATGCTGCTGCGGCCGCCGGCGGGCTCGGAAGAAGAACTGGCCGGCAGCCGGTTCCATTATGTTCTGCTCCGGTTCTCTTTTTCTCTGCGACACCGCGAAACCGCCACCGTCGTCAACGGCGCTCACCGCTCACCGCAAACGGCCGCACCGGAGAAGCGTTCTTCCGTTTCGTCGAACGAGCACCGCCACAGGACGAACGGACGGGTCCGTCTCCCCGCTTCGTTGGTCCCGCTCTGTCCGACTGAGGCGACAACGCCAGAGGCGCACGTTTTGATGCTTTTTCGCGGCCGTGTTACCGGTTCGGAAGGATGCCGACGGGGTTCCGGGCGTGCATGTTTATACATGTGCGTCTCTTCCAACTTAGTCAACGAAAGGATGAGTTCGAGGTTCAACTGCACAGTCACGTGGATTTTGGGTTTCAAAGGTGCCTTACAGTACCGCGCATAGTGTGATTCAAAGTTGCACTTTGAAGAGAACGAACTTTGTAACTTTCGAAGATGCAAATTTTCAAATTCTACATCATTGGCATCTAATCGGCGTCTCCCTGAGTGACTATCGTATGCTAGGGCCTCAAAAGGTCACTCGACCGTGGAGGCTACCTTTCGCCTGGCAGTTTTGTTTATGCATTTGTTGAAACGTTAGCTTCGTTTACATTTTAGATTTTAGACAACTAAAATCTTGCTATGTTTATGATAGTTCGGCTGCAGCGCGTTTACCTAATTCGCATGTTAGTTTACTTTTATAGGTAAAACAACAGTCATGCCTGACGCTGCTGAATCTCCGCCGCGTGCCGAATCTCCGACTAGAACGTCGTTCAGCATCATATGCAACGACGGCTTGACTATACCGATCTCGCTCGAAGCTATGAAGCATTCTATCATCTTACGTACGATGGTTGAAGATATCGACATGGAGAGTGGCGAAATGGCGATCCCGCTGGACCACGTGGATGGACCGACAGGCGCGATGATTGTCGAATGGTGCGAGCAGCACAAAGCGGACCCGCTACCCGAAATCGAAGGTCCGGATCCGAATCCGACTCCGGCGGCGCCACCATACGACATGCCCAGTTGGGACCGTGAATTTCTCGGCAAAGAACATTGCCCTATCCCCCTCATGTCGAAGCTCGTAACCGCTGCAAACTTTCTTGAAATTCCATGGCTCTACAAATTCTGTTGCAAGCGCATCTTCTTGGACTACATCAAGGACAGTACCGTAGATGAACTGCGAGCTCTGCTCGAGCCTCGAGAGGACCCTTTTACGTTCTGATGGGTTGTAAATATCTTATATGTATTTGTGCACGTAAAAATCAAAAAGTGCTATAACGTTGAATCCTACATGAAACTCGAAATGAGGCACTATGTCGGGTCCTTTGCGTTCTTCAAAACACACCTTGGATGGTCATAGGAAACATTGCCAATTAACGACTGCCAATTAACCGATGTATAGTGTTTACACGAGATATGGCGTCACCACAATGTATCAGCGATAAGATCGCATTCGTCCAAGATTGTTATTGCATGTGGTCGCCAAACAATCGGTAGCATCATACAATGAAGATGTGACACACTCGTTGAAGGGCATTCTATCTAGATTTGGATTTGGCATACCGGATACGGTTGGCAACCGAGTCAGTTCGAGTCAGTCGAAATAGGCGGCTGAACAGTTAAATTTATTTATGGCTCTTTCACAAGGTGCCCTTACCGTTCTAGATATTCTAGTGACGGCGCCGGCACCGGCACCGTTTTGCATGTGAACAGTCGCCGGCGCCGGCGGGACGGCACCGGCGCCGTCTCCGGCCCCGTTTTGTGATCACGTTGCCACCGGCGCCGGCGCCGGCAAACCGGCGAGAAAGGCGTTTCAATTTTTTGCGTTCACATGCGTTCACATGTTTTTGCGTTCACATGCGTTCACATGTCGCCGGCGCCGGCGCCGGCGACCTTGTGAAAGATATTTAAGGTAGATTCCAGCTTAACTGACTCGACTCGAAAAGGCTCGAATTATGTTTCGAGTCAGGTCGAGTTTTGGTGTCAATTTTCTTTCGGTATCAAAAAAAAAATTTCATGCTAGCCTGGCTAGAAGTCTTCTGCCGATATTACAATGAAGAAAGCTCACTCCGTTGCCAACCCTAATACCGGACACTATTAACGTGAAGCATTTAGCATATGTAGAGCCAAGTAAAATTCATATTTTTATCGGAACTTTCATGCGGTCGTTGTTATTATGTAAATGGTACAAATTCTAGTGAATGAACACCATATAAACAGATGAACAGAAGGTTTGAGGGACCACGTTGACAGATGGTAGTAGTACATAAGCTTGAAAGACCGAAATTCGCTGTGGTGCATAAGTCGGACGCACTTTGATATGATAATTTCTCAGCTCTTAAAAACAATCGACAGCGACCAGGTAGAAAACAACTGTTATTGATGGGACCGGTTGACAAAACAGCATGAGTGCGAATACTTAACGAAATGCTGACTTAGTTAATGTTACATGTGCATTGTGAAGATGTGCCTTTTAGTGCAAACATCAGTTACAAATTACAAAGGACGAGATTCAGATCAATGTCACCGAGCATTCAATACTCTTCGTGCCATTCACGAGGCTCAAGCAGTGCCTTCAGGTGATCCAACGGGCTGTCCTCGATGTAGTCCTTGAAAATGCGCTTGCAGCAAAATTTGTACAGCCAAGGGATCTCAAGGTAGTTCGCTGCCTTGACGAGCTTCGCCATTTGCGGGATCGAACAGTGGTGCTTGCCGAGAAAGTGTCTGTCCCAAAGTGGCATATCGAATGGTGGCGCAGAAGGCCCCGGTCCGGGCTCGCGATCCAGTGACCCCGGCAGTGGATCGTCCTTGTGCTTCTCGCACCATTCAACGACCAGCTTGCCAGTTGGTCCATCCACATTGGCAAGCGGAATCGCTACCTCACCGCGATCCACACCGAGATGCTCGCACATCGTACGCAGTATTATGGAGTGGCCCAGAGCTTTACTCGAAATCGGAAAGGTCACGCCGTCGTTGCACACCAGACTAAAGGAAGTCGGAGTGGGCGATGGAGAGTTAGGAGGTGACGGCACGAAATCGGGCATCGTTGCGGTGTTACCTGCAAGCATCAAAGGGAGTTAATAATGACATTATAAGGACACTCAACGGTACGATACTCGTTACTCGAAAGAACCCGAAGGAAAAAAGCACCCTTAAGGTTTGATTTTTCTTTATGGATAAGTGAGTGGATAACGGCAATCAATAGAAAGCACGTGTGCGTTCGGAAAAGCACAATCACACGCGGCGGTTGGCGCATGTTTTGATGCTTTTTGCGCGGCTATGCCACCGGAAGGGGCACTAGCGACCACCCGCGCGTGAATTATTTGGAAACGCACGCCGTTCGGTCGGCCCAGGCTTTCCAATTGGACGCTTTTAGCCAGTCATTCGTCAGCATCCTCAAATCGAAAAAGTTTTGGAAAATGGATTGATAAAAATTTTGATAATAACTCAACTGTTTTGGCAATCTCAAAGTGCACTTTTTAACAGGCTTATCAGTGTATGTTGTTCTACAGAAAACGTGTGGCATTTACAACTAATAAACGGCGACGCTATCGGTCAGTGATCGACAAAGCAATCTCCTACTGTCAATGAAGGCTTCAGTATACAACTGCTCAACAGACTAATCTAGCTACGACAGGAAAGTGGCAACCGCTTGGGATATAAACCGTTGCCGGATGGAGCGCGTTTCTGGGCGGCACCTGCTGCCATTCCAATGGGCGTCACTCCTAGCAACGACGCCACGCAAAAGCATCAATACATGCGCGGGGCGACACCGACAGCTCATGAACCGTTTCTTTTCCTCAATCGATGGTGCATTTGTTGACCAATGCTTCAATTACACGTTAAAGGCGGGAACTGCCTGCGATTTGGATTTTCAGGGCTTACTAACTTTGCAGTCACCAACTGTGATTTTGTTGTCCTTGCTGAAAAGTGCCACCACTTCATCGAACTATCCCATCATTATTATGTAAATGGTGCCCAGAAACACCGATTGGTCGAAACGAATTTCAAAAGCCAAAAGAAGTTTATTTGTCGACAGTTTCAATCGCCGGATTTTCAACAGGTTTATTGTCTGTCGGCAGTGAGCACAGTTCGAAATGAAATGCAAGGGTAGTCGAGAAAGAGAGAACGAAGAAGTGATTCGTTAAACAACGGTACCGTTGTGCGCTTTCGACACAACACATACGGTTAGTTTGGTGAGCTTACTAGAGAGGAGAGTCAGAAAAGGGAGAAGTTATTACAATATTAGAGAAAAGACGGAAGGATGAGCGAAAGCAAAGTATTCGAATTCTCGAAGGCTGTCATGGGACTACGATTCGAAAATGAAAAGAGCGAACGTTTTATTACTCTAGCGATCAAGTCAGCGCGAGGATGATTCAAACTGAGACAGACAATCAGGAGCATATGAATTTACAAAACTGAAAAGTGAAACGACGCTTGGGGGACGAGAAGTAAAGGCACATTGGCGGTGTTTAACTTATATCATGCACATCGGGTAGGGGTTGCTGCTGCCATTGCGGTGGAGGTTTACTGTCCGGAAAGGATCGTCTTCTGCGTGTGCGTGGCGCGTTCCTCGCCGTCGCGGTTGTACAGCGTGGTGACGACGTTGGCACCGATTCCCCAGGTGTTCTCACCGTCGAAGACAAGGGACTCGGGAGGGTTGTGGATGCCTCCCTGGTCACGGGCGTAGATCTTCAGTGAGTGGCCGGCGCGGAGGACGACATTGGCAGGGATCGTGTAGACGATCTCGCGGCGGTTGTCAAGCTTTCTCTTCACCTTGCATTCTCCAACGTTCTCATCCTGCAAATATAACGTTCATATATCGTGAACGGCATAGGTGTTTGATCTGTATTGCAGCGTCAGGGATAAACCCGTTCCCAAAACTAACATAAGCCGCTTACCTTCGTTCGGTGGGTGTTTTCCAGAGTGATGAACTTTCCGTTGGGGTCGCATTCGCTGATGGTCACATTGCCCTTGGCCGAGCGCTGGAAAGTGGTCTTGGTGGAGACCTCACCACGCACGTTGCGGGTGGAGTCGGTGTCCTCCTGCTGCTGGAGCGAGTGGGTCTTGACGACCTGCTCGACCATCTGGCGGAGACCAACGCGGCTCTCTTCTCCCTCGAGCATCTTGCGGTAGATGGCGATTTCGGCATCCAGAATCTGCTTGGTATCGAGGAGGGCCTGGAGCTCGGCAACAAGGGTCTGGCACTCCTCGCGCATGCGGCGCAGCGTGGCGTCACGGTCGTTGAGGGCCTGCTCGTACTGTCTCTGGTCGTCGTTGAGCTGCAAATTGGTAAGGTAATAAGAGTAATTGAGATCTGATCTACCTGGTAGTTCAGGTTCTGGACCTCCTTCTCGAGAAGAGCGTTCTTGTTCTCAAGATCGCCGAGCTTTCCACGGAGATCTCCGATGTTGTCACGCATACGCTTCACCTCCTCGCGCTGATAGTTCGACTCCATGGCTGAGCGGTTGGCAGAGCCCTGGACTTCGGAGACCTAAATAGCGAAAGTGAGTAAACACCGCTGCGGCGAAAACATTGACCGTACCTTGAGCTTGTACCAGCTCTCCATGTCCTGTTTGCCCTGTTTGGCGATGTAGTCGTACTCATCCTTGATGTCACGGATGGCAAGCGCCAGTTCGTTCTTGAAGAATTCGCGGGTATCGGCGGGAGCCTGAGCGAGCAGAGCCTGAAGCTCCTTCACTTCCTGCTCGTGAACGCGGCGCAGGAACTCCAGCTCCTCCATGAGGGTCTGAACCTGGTTCTGGAAGTCGATGCGGCCGAGGGTTTCCTCGTCGAGGTCGTTGCGCGCCTTCTGCAACTCTTCCCAAATGCGCACGTTGTCGGTCTTAAGGCGCTTTTCCTCTTCAGTGAGCTGGCGCCAGCGGGCACGGAGCATCTCTAGCTCGCTCTGGGCATCAGCGATGGCGTTCGTCCATTGGGAGATCTTTTCGCGGTCGCTCTCGCGGCGGTGCTGGATCTCCTCGTAGCGGCTGCGGTACTCGGCGAGGTCGTCACGGAGACGGGCCACCTTCACGTCGATCTCGGCCTTCTGGCGAGCGGCATTGTCAATATCCTTGCGGGCGTCCGATAGGCTGTCAGAGTATTTGATCTAAAACAGACGGTCTTTAATACACGTTCTAGTTTCAGAAACAATCAAAAGAGACCGAACAGTACGATGATATGGTCATTTCTCGCACATTTCAAGGTGCATATAATAGAACTTACCTTAATCTCGGAAGTGTCCTTTCCCCAGCGGCCACGAAGGTCATCCAGATCCTGAACGAGCTTGCGGTTCTGCTCCTCAAGCTTCTTGACACGATCGATGTAGTTTCCGAGACGGTCGTTCAATCCCTGCATTTCCTTCTTTTCCTTGTCGGTCGCTTCGATGAAGCTCTTGGCAGCGTTAGCACTGAGCGCGGGGCTGATGCCTCCAATGGTGGCCGATCCCATTTCGGTGACCATCTTCAGGACGCGGCCTACAAATAAAAAAACCGTTATTCTAGTGCCAAACAGTAAAAAATGATAAAGGAAGGATAATAAGATTAAGAAGAGTTATCCTCACTCTCCGACTTCTTCGGCTTCTTTGCCTTCTTAGCGCCACTGCTCTGCATGGTCTCCAGCGGCCGACAATAAACTGTTTACCACCAAAGGAACGTGCGGACCGTAGAGGCTTATCACCACCCATCGGCCATAACCGCTCGAGTCCGTGACTAAGGAACATCAACGAAGCGGCGGGCTGATATTTACTTTGGAACGTTTTATTGTCGTTTTTGCGTATTTTTAAGGATTTCGAACCTGTGGATGGTCGGTCCATTTTGGGCGCTTATATCACTTATCAGTTTGGTGATATAGTTTAGTGGTAGGTGTAATAAAAAATAGGTGAATGGGTCGATAGAAAATAAGCGCCTGCTGCAGGCAACGACGGAGGGGTCTAGGAGAGGGAGAGGAGTGCAGTGCCTCCGACGAACAACCGGATTGTCGCGCAATGTACCGGTAAATAAACAAAGTCGAGACTCACTAGTATGATGATGTCGAGGCGCTTGTTTCGCGCTCGATATCTAACGCACTTGAGTAGACTAGTGAAATATAAAGGTCATGAATCGACTTAAGACCATATGAATACGAATGTGGTCTACCGCCTTAATATTCCATACAAATTGCCTTCAATCGAGAGACAAAAGTCACTTGGGCATTGTGATAAATAACTTCATTTTTGGTTGCGTGTGTGCTCAACAAATATGAATTGTTTTTGTTGTCAATGTAGTATTCAACCCCAGTAATCGAATTACAGTTCAAATTCGTTGTACACATACTAGGCACAGCAGTGATCATATCAGTTCCATTTTCATCACGGTCCTAGTCTTCTCCCCCTAAGGTCCAGTACAGTCTATCCGTCGAAATGTTTTGGAAGTACGTTGAAAAATAGTCTCACAGACAGACACTCGATTTACTGCCTTGTTTGTGCAGTACACTCAGCACTAAAAACATACTAGATGAGCGCTTTAAAAAGAGAACGATATTTTCTGATGCATGCTCATTTTTATCAAATGATGTGTATATGTGTACTCGAGGGCAACATCTCATCAATGTTGTATCTCTATCTTGTTTACTGATGTGATGCAAATAGTTTTTGATGGCACCGTAAAATTGTCAAGCGTGTATGTCGTAAAAATGCAAATGCAACATATGAGACATCATGTGTATTAGCAGTCAGCCTTGGTGATAAAATCACTCCGCTGTGGAATTTTTACTATGTTTATACTGATAATGCAGGATTGTTTTTAAGCACTATCCTTCATATGGACAGCTAATGCAAGTCAGAAAAGTGCGTGCTGTACAAGCAATACTCATGATGCCCTTATCAAAGCCTTGATAAAGGTGCTATGTGATTTCTAAAAGAACTAACATGACTCAACATTCCGATCGAGATGAGCGCTTTTTTGAACTTTAGCTTAAGCGATCATTAGGAACTACGTGTGAAGCGAAATATGGCACGTTTAGGACGCTATAAGCTGTAAACGTAAGGCGATGAAACATTATCGTGTACGCCCGCTTATCAGCTTTGGAAACAGATAATAGCATTACGCATTTTCGGAGCAATCATATGATTCAATAATGCGGTATTTTATGAACCCTTTTCTTTACCACTTTAAAAATTGAAAGAGCCGAATTGAAAGTTTGAAAAAAGTTGACGTATTGGACCCTGTCCGATATTTTCAACTACACCAATCACCACGGTAATTTGAACGCCCAGGTAATCGATGACTCCTTCAAATCTTCCAAATTCACTTACCGCCACCACCTCCGGCTCCGCCGGTAGCATAGCTTCCGGACTGTCGGCTCTGAGTACGGACAGCCGTACGAGGCTGAATGGTCGAACGGTACTGAATCTCGTAGTCGCTGCTCTCCGACTTCATTCCCGACATCTTTGATTTGTTGAAAGAGAAAGTTGAACAACGGTCAAGGTGAGTCTCGACTCGGTCGAACTGCAAAAGTGTAAATTTGATTAAAAAGGCGATGGTGGCGGTGATCGAGGTGTGACAGCACGCGGTTAGCGGACACGAGAACGCGGCGCTCCGACAGGTTAAGGGAGGGCTTAGGCGACGGCGACACGTTTCACCTAACCTATTCACCTCCCTCGAAATGGCGTTTGCGTAAACACCCCCGCGCGGGAGAGCGAGAGATGTCGACCATGAATGGAATGCGCGACTGTGGTTCACGCACACGTGTGGTCATTTGAACCGGGCACCTGAAGAAGGAGCTGATTGGCGCGCCAGCTGGAATACAGTCAGTTGGACAGCGCCAAAGTGAAGTACAGTGATAAAGTGAAAAGCGGAAAATTTGTTCGATGCACGCAAATAACCATCGTCTTATCTCTTCCGCTGGCGCTCTCGCTCACACCCACCGATCACTCAACAATTGGGCAACAAAACAGCACTGGTACCGGTGAAGGCATTAACTCTAGGGCGTTTCCCCTCGCTCGCCGTCGCTCCTTCCGCTCCGGCGGCGCTGACATAATCGAATATTATGTAAATCACTTTGTACGTGAGGTACAGTCGTGAGAGAGTGTACCAGCAGCACGGATAGTTCGTCAGGCATGCATAGCCAAAAGTGAATAATCGATTCGATTTGCAGTTGCGCAGCACCCGGAGGGCAACAATACGGGAGGTGTTCAGGTGTGCCTGGTTGGCTGGCCGGGGTTCGAGCTGCTGCTGCTACTGTGACGCTTTTGGAGGCTGAGGGCGAGTGGCGCTGCTGTGCGTGTGAGCGAGTCGAATCGCGAAGGTGAGTCTGCTGCTGGGTCTGCCCGGGTCTCAGCAACCCTCATCCGCCCTCGCGACGGGGAATTAGTGCGTCGGCTTCTGGAATTCACTAATCCTTTGAATAAACGTTGAAACTCTTCACCTACTACCAATGGCTGAGGTTTGCCTTCGGACTCAGGAGAGGGTATGGGAGGACTGGAAGTGGAGGTGAGGTAAACGAGTTGGAGGGTGGCTTAATGGCTAGCCAGTGGAAAGTACGAACTAATATATGAGGATGAAAGATGAAGAAACGGGTAGTTCAGGAGCAAACATAGGGGAACTTCTAATTGGTAGGTACTGTCCAGGAAATGTCACTCATGGAGGAAATGCTGTTCTCGAGGGTATATTTAAGAAACACAGTCACTGAGGTCTGAGGTATGGGCCCAAAAACCATATAGTTAGTGGTAAACCATACACAAGAATCAGAATGTATAATATATTTGTAACGTGAGGAAATTTTCTTGCACAAAAGAGCGTTAGAGATGACACCCTTAGTACCATTGACGGGAGCAAGTACAAACTGAATCACCTACATCAATTGAACCAATGAATAACCTAAGACTGGACAAAAGAGACGTGGGGTCCGTATAGAGGCTGACTCGAAGGGAGGTAAAGGGTACGAGAGTTTGATGGTTGAGTGGGAAAACGAAGAAACTATCCAATTTACGACGGCGCGCGGGGAACGACCCGGTCGAGAGCGGCGGGTGAGTGGGGCACCGCCACGCTACTGGCAGCGAAGGACGGTGCGCGAACGGTTTGTTGCCGTGAAGGCCGGACGACGGCATCGACGCCCGGTCGTCCGAATCGTTCGTCGACGATTCGTGAGACAGCGAAGACGATTCGCGACGACGATCCCTTGAATGGAAACCTCTCGACTTTTTGCCTTCTCCGGCGTCGCCCCTCCCCTCCGAACAAACCGACCGACCGCCGCCCCTTTCCGCAATTTCGCCACCGGTCGCGCGATTCCGCCGCCGACGCAACCGTCTAATTGTCAATTTGGTCAAGAAAAACAACTTCTTCATGTCCTGTATGCGTAGTTGAGTTGGGCGTGCCACCGCCACGCCGATCGGGGTCAAAAAATTAGCATAGTCGGAATTAAATGAAAAAGATGTTATCGCGACAGTAGGCTCGCGACCTTGGGGCGTACGCTAATGGCTCCCGACCTGGTATATCAATTGCCGAGTGTTACTGTTTTTGGCTGGCGGTGGGTATATAGCGGTTGCCACAATATCTACCCATTATAGTCGGATTTTTGGTGATGTGTATGTCCACCTAATCGTTAAATTACGCGTGTTCATCATAAACAAAAGTGACAGTTTTGGGCCGAAAAATGCGCGGCAGCGCAGATTCCTGAATCCGGTTCTTGCCGGCGCGCTTCCAGAAGAGGCGGAGGGCGCCGATTCCAAATGGTTGGAATAATGATTCAACTGGCAGGGCGTGTGCGCGACTCGCCTGTGTCTTGTTGTCGAAGTGATTCATCCGAATTCGTTGAACAAAAAGTTGAACCATCTCGCCCGGTCGCGCACCCCTGGGAGTATAGGAATGGAGAGAAATTGTGGGCTCCTCGGTGACATATGAAGGAATATGCGCATGTTTTACATGACAGGTCGGCTTTTAATTAAGGCATCAGGTGAATGTGCATGTATGCAGCAGCAAGGAACCGGTTACTCGCTATACGAACCTGGGTACAGTGCACTCTTCGTATGACAAAACAAATGTTTTTTTATGCGGCGAATTAATTGGAAGAGCGCTAGAGGGGGGCGCGGGCGCATCCAAATTAAATGATACAAAACGCTGACCTTTTCAATCAAATTCACCCCGGTGGCGGCGGCGGCGTCGCCCTAGTCGTCGTTGGCCGTGAAGACGAGATGATGGCAGTGGTCACCGGAGGGTGAACTCCCGCAGATTAATGAGAGGTGGGAGAGGACATGGGAAAGTTTATGGCGAGATGGAAAGTGAATTTTGGGTAATTGACGGTTGATCGACGAGATGGGGCGTCGTTTAAGTGCCGAATTAAGGCCACCTGTGAGTTTTAAAAGTGGTCTTTAACTCGAAGTGGTCTTTCAGTTATACGTGAACCAACAGCGAAGGTTAAAATGGCGATGTTTTTCCAAAACAGCCCTTGGTCATCTGTAGTATGAATACGTATGACTAATGCATAGTCGCGGGCAGTGTATTCATCATAACTGGAAATGTACTATTTGTATCAGATTCATATTATGCGCAGTGCATTGCTTAAAGCCCTATTTTCATAACCAAGTGACCCTTCTGGTACACAAAGGAGGCATTTTTGACAATACAATAGCCATTCTCTGTGAAAATAAATTAATCAATTCAACGGATTTGTTGAAATGTTTGAAACGTCGTTCATTCAGATTCAATAGCGTAAAAATTAATTCAGCAAAATATCGTAAACAAAAACAAACGATCTTCGGAGTAATTCACTATATCAGACACCAATAAAATCGCATTTGGACAACGGATGGCTGAAATCGACAATAAGAACAAGGCGCATCTTAGTTTTCGCTCTATCCCACCTAAACTTTTCATCTTATCGCCTACAGTATATTTGACCAGAGAATATGAACCAGTCAGCAACAGCGCACTTTTGCCGAGGCAAATGTCCGCCAAGGTGTGCGCAACTCTGGGAGCGGGTACTCCGCCGTCGGGCTACTAAATGTAGACGCCGGTGCGAGGCTCTTTATCCGTTGGTCAAACACAGTATATGGACGCTATTCCGCCTACGCAACTTAAGTAACTACTGTATCGGATTAGACACCGGTTTTGTGTTTGAGCAACGGCCAAGGGGCCGGCGACGCACGCGCTGCGCCTTGCAGCCAGCGCTGAGGTTGTTCGGCGTCCGTTGCACGACGTCTACAAGATTCAAGGAAAAAGGACTTAATCCCGAAGGTTGATAGAACGTGCTTTTTTTGTTTGAGCAAAGGTTGTACGCAGTTGGGAAGTGAACGGGAAAGTGACTTCCGTGACTGGGAACAGCCCGATATGTAGAGATGCCACCTAAGGATAACGAGCCTCCTAGTAGCTCAGGTACAGATCAGATGCCCATATCGATCTGTTTGAATTATCAAAATAACGCGATGTCCGACCACCATAAGCAGGCAGTGAGCCTTGTTGCATCTCAAAACGGCGAATAGGTCCTACCAGTTGTCCAATATACACTATACCTCCAAACAGGATCTAACCGAAATCTGGCTCATAGATTGTCATTACACTGATCGGACATGAACAGCTTTTTATTTACGGTATTTCGAGCAGTAGTACACAACCTGCATCTGTTGTAATACTCGTTGGAATGTCTGGTCAAAGAATAACACGTTTTTCTATGTGTAGAGAATATTATTTTTTATGAATCTACAACCAGAAGGTGTGAAGGTGAGCGTCAAAATTTATCAAGGAACCCGCAATTTCTCTCCTCTAATCGATTAGCACTTGATATCAGCAAAGGTCACTAAAACGAACGAGTTCTGCGATGAACCCCTTAAACCGAATATTTCTAATTATACATGACATATGGCAGTTTGTTTACGCAGTTCAGAGGTCACAGACCGTGTGAAGTTGTGTGCGAAATTAGGAACTCCTATCGGGCGCCTGACAGTTATACGTAGACGTAATTGATAGCTTTGCAAGTACGTCATAGCATCGAGGAGAGGTGAATGTTGTGCGCCCGGAAGCAAAATGTTCAACGTATCACGATATTAGGAACTGTCTATATTTTTATATGAAATGATTGGTCTTGGGTGGGGTTGAACATGAGCAACTTACAGGTGCGTTTTTCTTAGTTACCCAATGGCTACCCAATTTCTTAGTTACCCAATGGATGGCTGAAATCGACAATAAGAACAAGGCGCATCTTAGTTTTCGCTCTATCCCACCTAAACTTTTCATCTTATCGCCTACAGTATATTTGACCAGAGAATATGAACCAGTCAGCAACAGCGCACTTTTGCCGAGGCAAATGTCCGCCAAGGTGTGCGCAACTCTGGGAGCGGGTACTCCGCCGTCGGGCTACTAAATGTAGACGCCGGTGCGAGGCTCTTTATCCGTTGGTCAAACACAGTATATGGACGCTATTCCGCCTACGCAACTTAAGTAACTACTGTATCGGATTAGACACCGGTTTTGTGTTTGAGCAACGGCCAAGGGGCCGGCGACGCACGCGCTGCGCCTTGCAGCCAGCGCTGAGGTTGTTCGGCGTCCGTTGCACGACGTCTACAAGATTCAAGGAAAAAGGACTTAATCCCGAAGGTTGATAGAACGTGCTTTTTTTGTTTGAGCAAAGGTTGTACGCAGTTGGGAAGTGAACGGGAAAGTGACTTCCGTGACTGGGAACAGCCCGATATGTAGAGATGCCACCTAAGGATAACGAGCCTCCTAGTAGCTCAGGTACAGATCAGATGCCCATATCGATCTGTTTGAATTATCAAAATAACGCGATGTCCGACCACCATAAGCAGGCAGTGAGCCTTGTTGCATCTCAAAACGGCGAATAGGTCCTACCAGTTGTCCAATATACACTATACCTCCAAACAGGATCTAACCGAAATCTGGCTCATAGATTGTCATTACACTGATCGGACATGAACAGCTTTTTATTTACGGTATTTCGAGCAGTAGTACACAACCTGCATCTGTTGTAATACTCGTTGGAATGTCTGGTCAAAGAATAACACGTTTTTCTATGTGTAGAGAATATTATTTTTTATGAATCTACAACCAGAAGGTGTGAAGGTGAGCGTCAAAATTTATCAAGGAACCCGCAATTTCTCTCCTCTAATCGATTAGCACTTGATATCAGCAAAGGTCACTAAAACGAACGAGTTCTGCGATGAACCCCTTAAACCGAATATTTCTAATTATACATGACATATGGCAGTTTGTTTACGCAGTTCAGAGGTCACAGACCGTGTGAAGTTGTGTGCGAAATTAGGAACTCCTATCGGGCGCCTGACAGTTATACGTAGACGTAATTGATAGCTTTGCAAGTACGTCATAGCATCGAGGAGAGGTGAATGTTGTGCGCCCGGAAGCAAAATGTTCAACGTATCACGATATTAGGAACTGTCTATATTTTTATATGAAATGATTGGTCTTGGGTGGGGTTGAACATGAGCAACTTACAGGTGCGTTTTTCTTAGTTACCCAAGAGGGCGAAGACGCTGCCTAAATGAGCTTGTGGGCTGTCTTTTCCAGTCTCAACCTGGGCTTAATTGCTAGTTCGGACCAATACCAAGGACACTAAGCGGCACTACAAGAAATATGATGGTTGTAGTCTGACTTCTGCCTAAGCAGTGCCATAGCCATCCTCTTAATCCATAAGTGCGTCGCTAATACCGCAAGGGTACCACCCTCAACTTGGGTACCATCTACTAGGTCGTCTAATTCGAAGCTTTTAATTCGAAAAGAGAGCACGAAATGTAACAATCTTAACCTTTAAAATCATTTTTGAGCAGGTCTTCTTTTAGAATAAGTTTTCAGTTTTTCCAATTGCGAAATTTTCGGATTAAACCATTGGGCACACAAAACGAAAATCACAGACAACTGAGAACAAGAAGTACCTTGAGAAACTTATCACATGCGACCTCCAGGTGAGAACCTCCTCAGCGAGCTTTTCCCTACCGCCATCGACAATAAACGGCCGCGCAGTAAGGGAATAAATGACGGCGAAACGAAACGTGCCCCCGTTTTATAATGGAATCGGAGGCGGCTGCCTTCACCGTTTTCGAATTTGGAATTTTTTGTATCAAAACTCGCGGAATCAATGGTTATTATAATACGCATTGGGGCTCGTGCGCGCCGTCGACTCATCGCGACATTTAAGGGTGCATTCAAGCGATTCGTCTCCACCTGTAGTCCGGAGTATTTTGTCGCCATGCGGATTACGGTAGAACGTTCGACCATTCTCAGTGATGGCGCCTTCTTTGGAATTTGGGCGCCACCGCTGTAAACAATGCAATTCCATTTCTGTATCCTTTTGTCAGTGAAAGCGTCTTTTCAATTTGTTTTCGGCAACCGTTTTCTTGTGCTCCTCGTTTTGTCGACGCCCACCAAGGACGGACGCCGAGTGTGACTCGTCCGGCTACGGCTACAGCCCGGCTCGTTCCTGTCGAACAGCTACTCCGAAAAAGGCGCGACAACGTTCTCTCGAGGTGCAGCCCCGTGATTGATTTGTGAAGCGTCGGATGGACAGTTTTTGCACTGACTAATAGAGATGGGTGTGCCGGTCTGCCGGAGGCGCCAAGTAATTAGAGCGCCCGTCGCACGCTCGGGGGCACCTTATCGCCGAGAGAGCAAATCGTCAAGGAGAAGAAGAACATTAACACACACGCGCGTCGGGAGGATGAGTCAGCAAAGGTCGAAAAACAAGAGGAATTCCGTCGGCTCCTAAGGCAGCGGGCGACTGTCGCGCACACGTTGACTCACGCGAATGTGGGCGAGACGTAAAAAGTTGCGTAGTAAAAGGGCGATTAGGTCATCAAATGCCGTGCTTTGGTGGAATGCAAACGATTCAGAATGACCAATTGAATGGTAACCTTGGTGGTCGGGATTGCTGGAATTTTGCTGGAATGGACATTACGGCGTTTTCATTGCGTGTACGGGTGGCTTTTCTTTGTGGAAATGGAGAACAGTCCAGAGGTGAAAAGGAACTTGTTGAAGTATCATGGAACATAGGCTGCCAAAGCCATGCCCAAAGACAGTGCTTAGGGTACGTAGAATCTTGAGGTATAACGTCCTTCTCCACGGACATGTCGCTCTGCAGAAATTTATCACTAATCTCTTTAGTGCCCGAACGCACATAGCTTTTTTTAGATGTTGCGAACGGAACCGATCGAAAGCAAACAGAAATCAGGTTCATCGGAATTTTCCCTTTTCGGAGGGACTAATAAAACCGTAAACTTTACATATGGCGAAGATAACTCTGGTGGTTCTGTGTATTTCCAGGTGCTGCCGTCTAAAACCCAACGTCTAATAGAGACTGGTCGTCTCAGTTTTTTTCTTCGTTTGAAAAGGACAATGAGATCAGGGCGAACTAGTCATCATCTCGAATTCGTTCCAAAGATAGAGCGGTAACCTTGAAGTCAACCTTCGACTAACACGTTTTGCGGTATCTAACATAAACACCAATTAATAAATGCCAAAGAAGATTACTCTTGACGTCTGTCTCGAGGAAGCTTTTTTAGGTCACCAGAACTACCGTTTCACTTCCTCCGATCTGTCAGCTTTTCCATAAAATATAATTGTTACACAGTCATTTATCCATAGATAATCTCACACAAATCAGCAAGTCAATGTTCATCAATGGTGTTCGTGCCTTTAATACGTTTTTAGATGACCGCTGTCGCATTCAAGCACCTTATCATAAGTCGCCTCGTCGACACTTCCTCGTTTTTACTGGATCTCAGTCGCTGTATCAAAATCGAATGAGTTTGAGTGGTCACTGGAAGGGCTACCTAAACCCTAACCGATGTCCGCATTTCAGTGCTACCTCACAAAAATGTGTTCGTCAAACACTTTGTCATCGACCCATCTTGTGTTACCGCTTTTTACGGCCTAACGTACTTAGTGCGGTATTTATCGGAGCGATGAATCCGATTGGCGTTTTTGCAACTTTTGGGTGCTTAGCATACATACACCATACATGCCCGGTCGCCGAACGCTAAGCTGCAACGAACGAGCGGTGATCTTCTTGTGATGCGACGCATTAGTGTGAAGACATTAATCATGTAAAGAATTGTGACAATCAGTTGTTTTATGATGTTAATTAGGAAAAACCGAATAGCGCACGCCCTTTACGTATGAAGTGCTGAATCGATCGAGATTGATGCGATGATGAATAGGCGAAGTTGATGTAGATTCTAAGGGGAAACTGGGCATGTAGAAGCATACTCTTGTATTCATCGGAGTAGAAACGGAACAAGTTAATGCGTGGAATTCCGTCAATACGTCTCATGGAAGAAAGGTCTTCGGGTCTTCGAGAAGGGTCAGCAAACCGACGATTTCAGACGAACTGGGCAAATAAACAACAAGTACTATAAATATGTGGAGCGAAGCGTAGCTATCTTTTATGACCATAATTTCTCACACATCGAAACTCACACAAGATAGGAATGTGGATCAATGATAATTATCCTATATCAGATTTCTCTGTTTTTTTTCCTTTACGCACAAAGGCAACATTCCAAACAAAATGCTACCAAGGAGACTTCGAACAAGTCCAGCAACGTCTTCCAAACTGATTTACAACTCTCATTCATGTCATCTACGCGATTGTTCGCCTCAATCTCGTCAAAGACGAACATCGATCGCGCGTGTCCTTTGTAACGCTGCACCGTCGTTTTCAAATTGATTTCCTCGCACAATTCATACAAAACGTCAAAGCGGCGGTGCGCTTCCTTTGAAGAGAGGCACGTCGCTCGCCTCAAAGGGAGCGTCTCTCTGGCATGAACACTTTTTGCTTATCAGAAGGTCTGATGTTTTCCAGCAACTGTACTGAAACTTGCGACGCACATCTATCAATAAGTTGAAAGTATTTAAAAAGTCTAAAATGATGCATTTGTTAGTTAGGCAGGTGGTATGCCAAATTCAGGACACTCAACATCGTTTTTGAGATCAAATGGAAAAGAAATGCCACGAGCCGGGATCGAACCGGCGACCTTTAGATCTTCAGTCTAACGCTCTCCCAACTGAGCTATCATGGCACGAAGGTAGCGATTGAGAGTCTATAATATGACGCATGATTTGCCCTCATTTTGCGGATCACATGTCTCTCTCTAGCTATCCTTGTTCGTGATGAAGACTAATTTCAGTTGTGCACCATGACTAAGTGAACATGGCCAACCACAACTGTGTGCCATGATAGCTCAGTTGGGAGAGCGTTAGACTGAAGATCTAAAGGTCGCCGGTTCGATCCCGGCTCGTGGCATTTTTTTTCTCCTGCCACTCACATTCCATTTGCCAGATGCTTATGCAAGTTATCGCAATTACCAACGATAGCACAAGGTGTAACATGGAATGCAAGAAATGTACCACTTGCTACCCTGCGAAATCACATTCCAGATATACTTCCTTTTACTATGTTTTCTCCGCCAGAATATAATTAATAGTTATGTTTACAAAAAGCCTTTCATGCACCGCTGTGCACTTCACCCCGACCAGTTCCTTTCATTACCGTCTTCTCAAACTCACTCATTTACCAGTTCTCCCCCTAATGCCCATTTTTAATCCGAAGAGCGATCACTCCGAAATTAGAATCAGGGTCGCCCTTCTATCGCCGTTCGTTTTTTTTTGTCCAGCCCGGGGTCGTCAATCAAACTGTTGATGTTTCTGCAGTATTTGTATGCATAATTGTTTACTCCTCCCGCACTCATCCGTCCCCACGACCACAACCGGTTCCGCCGCCTCCGGTACGCGGCTGATGGACGTCTTCCCAAATCGCGCAATGATTGCTGCAGATTATAGCCTTCAGAGTACAAAAGCCGTTGAACAGGGCGATCCTTGCGAAGAAACCATTTCAAAGGCAGGGGAATGTTCACAGCTCATTTCCGAACGAACGGTCTTGGTGGTCGTAAACGTACGAAACAGCATAAACTGAGCGCTTCAGAGCTAGCATCCCCTTCGATTCCTGGACCGAAGGTTGCATCTTCGCCAGTAGTGATGTCCTCAGAGCATCCACGATCATCAAGGTGACGTTGCACTTCTCATTTTCATCCAGCTTCCTCATTACAACAAAAGTTCTAAATAGTCAGGCAAATACGTGACTCATTGGCTTTTTGTGGTGTCCATGGAATGCAGACGGAATGTTGAGGGGGTGAAATCACAGGAAAGTAAAAATGATTCACGGCTTGGTAAGCGAATTGTGCTACCGAAGAAAACGAAGAAAAAAAGAAAAGAGAATCTGACACCAAGGAATTCTTCTGGAATTCTGAAACCTTCTCCTCTGAATGGTAGGTTGCCGTTGATTCTTTGACCACCCTTATTTATTAACTGACGGATATCAACTGACCGGCTTTGTTTACAATTTGTTCAAGATCTTGCTGTTCGGTTCTCCCAGAGATGGCAGGTTTCTCCTACTATAGCGTTGGTAGCTGTTTATTTTCACCGTGATTTCGACAAACAATTGCAAGAAGTCAAATGTTTACTACGCTCTCGGTTCCCATCAGTTGATCGCGCGCTTTGCGCCTGAACAAACAGCCACGCATCTTCTCAAAAACTGATAAACCTTGAAGCCGGTCGGCCGGTATGTTGCAGGCGGCCATAAATGCGTAATGTAAACATCAAAATTTATACGTTGCTGATCGGAGAACATCGAGAAACAGAAGAGGGGTGAGACACGGTGAAGGGGGATGCAATTGATGATCAAAATGTATAGTGCATTTTGCGACAAGGGGTAAGTGTAGAGGATGAAATAAGTCAAAATATGGAGTTAGGAGATCCGATATTGTTTCAGAGCATGGGTGACTGGTCCTATATTACAATGTGAGCAGCTACATCGACAATTAAACTGATATTAAATACAGCTGAACAAGAGATACATGTATGAGGTTCGATATTGTGCACAGATACGCATTGAATAAATTTCATTTGCTATAAAGAAGAAGCTGCTCATGAAGATTCAGACGCGTTGTGATTCTGGAAGAGTTGCTCAATTGTGGCGGCATGAGGTCGGATGGCTCCAATTCCGGGGAATACCCCAAATGGGGGTACAGAAGGCATCGTGGGTAGTCCTGAAAATATTATTAAAGGAATTGACCTTTTTGCGTCTTTTTGGAGCTAATCCGAGATATGTTTTGATAAACGTAAAGCGCTTTGATATGTATGTAATACTCACCTGGAGCCGCAGCTGGATAGCGGAAATACGGCGGTCTGTACATGAACTGATACGGAAAAGTAAACACGTTCCACGGAACTGTTTCGTTAGGGAGCTGTTTCAGAAAACCGCCTTGCTGACAGTTTGGCGATGGAAGCGAAGATCCACTGGCAGGCGTGGATGACGGGCTGATTTGGACGGTCTCCTAAAATAGGACATTAGCGCTTCATGTTTGCCATCAGCGATCTCGTTGGACTTTATAGGCTGCATTCCCCATTAGTGACGAAGCATAGAAAGCAAGCTCCCGGGCACGAAACAGTCGGCTCTTTGTTCCTAACAGAATTCTTCCATTTTCGAATCAGCTACTGTTTGAATACAATTGGAATTTCATTTCAGTTAAGATGTTATTTTGGGTATTGAAACGGTAGTGTTTGTCGATGGCAATCCCGAAGAGGAACGTTGGCCAAAAGTGCTCAGTTTCGAGTCTACTGTGTCATATTCGAACTGAGTTTGTTGACTTATCGAATTTGGTGAATTTCTATGAGTAATAAAGATAACATCAGTGAGGAAGTAAGTAAATAATAACACAGCTGTTTGAAGTTTCAGTGAGAGTGAAACCATGTTAGGGGAACCTGCTTCAAAATTAGCGATTAGTAAAGTTACACATACAACTGTCACCTGAATAGCGCTACCTTATAATGTTATATGCGCTACTTTTAGCTCAGCAATCTACATAAATGTGCGTTTTAAATAAGATATGTTCCACTTAAGGTTATCAGGCACTGACCTCCTTCACCGGTGGCGTGATGCTTCCCTGTGGCGACGCACTCTTCTCCGAATCTTCTTGGCCACTGCCACTATCGGCGCGACAAGGTTCCTTGCGTTTTCGTGATGCGCCCTCCGCGGTAGCCCCTGAAATTGCATAATCAGTCGTCGTTTGTGTGCAAACAACACCTGCACGCGCGAACACCTCTTGTGAAACAAGGGCGGCGGAAGGCGCTCGTGCGCTGATCCGCTCGCAACTCCTAATTGAACGAGATTAGCGCGTCAAAATCAATTATTATAAACGATTGACCTCTACCGGTGCGTATGGCCACCCGGACTGTTGACTTTTCGATGTGGTTGCGCAATGGCCCAAAATCCGTTTGATGCGCATTAACTCGGACCATTAGGGGCATTACAGTAGGACTTTTCAGGTTATGTGTCCTTCAAGAATAGGTATTCCTAGCCTATTTTATTTCTGGCACATAATTCTCATTCGCCTCTTATCTGGGACTCAGAAATCAGTTTAGAACGGAGTCGGGTAACATTACGAGAGGGCATACAAAATGGGCTGGATGTTTACGTAGATAAAACATATAAAAAATGCTTTTTCTACGATGACGCGAACCGTTTACTCATGCTGTAGATCATAAAAATCTAGCACAGGTGTAGCTACCGTAGTCTATGTCCACGCGTTGCTAAGAGCAAATACCGTTTTGCTCACCATTGTCTTTGGCCATTGAAGAGGTCAAAAGGTGTCTAAGCAGTCACGCAAATGTGTGCAAACTAACCATTGGAATCTGCGGAGTCGAGGTCGGCCAAGGCCGCAGTGCCGGGTTCGGTTTCCGTCTTACGGATCAGATTCAGAATTTCGTTAGCTGCAAAAAGTGGTTACAATACCACCCATAAGAAGTAGCTCAACTTACCATTACCTCCTAGAAGCATTTCTAAATCTTTTGCTTCCTTTTCTTCTTGACTCTGTTGGCGCCGCAGGGCCACTTGAGCCGCCATGACACGCTGCCGTTCGGCGATCAGCGTGCACTTTTGACACATGCAGTCTTTCCACTGGCAGTAGCGCTTGTGGCCTAGAAAGTAAACGCCACTGTGAATACGGTGCAACTCAAACAATCATATCTAATATGTTTACTTTCAAAGCAGCCATGTAAGTAGCTTCTGGAAACACGAGTTTCGTGGACGTTAAAAAGAGCGAGGATACATGTAAACAACATGTAAACTTTTGTACCATCCTACGCTTGTTTTTAGAGACTTAATCTGGATTAGGATGAATTCTCAAGAAAATGTATCACGTTTCGCAGAAACGTCGTGATCACTTATCGTTGCGATTGCCACATTATCACCATTGCAACACTTTTTTGTCCTCTCTCCGTCTCTTATTAAGTATTCTTCTGTTGTTTCGATTACATTGTACTCACATTTGAACCATTGTATTACTCATTACTATGCTTCTCAGTCATTAATGTACACCGGTGGCAGACAGATTTTGGAGTCAACAAGGGAAACATTTGGTGGATTGTCTAAGGAAACAATTGCTGGATTGCACCGCATGTTCTGCAATTTTGTGCCTTCTGCAATCCCTCACACATCCATTACAATCAACGGTGCGGTCTCAGAACGTTAAAAGATCAAGCAAAGTGGAAACAATTGCACAGAGTTGGTCATGGAAGCTTATATCCGCGTGACTTGTTTGTCGTCACTGTTCCCTCTTTCAAAAGCTGCTTGGACGTTCTCACGTGTCATCGTCAACACGTCAAATATGATTTTGTGGACTTAGTTCAAGCGAGTTGTCCCCAAAGAGAAAATTACAACAGAGTCTTACAAAGCTTCGCAACTACTGATCACTACTAGTGTGTCTACAAAATCAGGGATAGCTATCGATTAATGAACTAAATCTCTAGAATCGGGGTAATCAAAAGCTGGCTATGTTTGAACGGTTTGTCAAAGATTGAGGGTTTGTTTTTGTGCGTGCAGAATATATGACATTGATTATACAGATGGACCTTAACCAAGTTGGTCTAACCAGTGTAATGAAAAAAAAACCATTTTGAGAACTTACCTTTAAGAGCGGACACTTTGTTGTGGTTCCGGCATCGAGCACACTTTGGCGTCCGCTGGTTACGCTCCTGGCGAAACTTTAAGATCTGCTCCAAACTGGCTTGACCAAGTCCATCCAATGCCAGTTGGTTATTTTGGCTGCTCATTCTGTAACAAAACACATAAGATGAACGACGGCTACAGTAATCACGTCAACGCACTGCTAAACACATAAGCAGGACAACCTAATGACTTGACAGGAAGGATTAACACATTTTGCGGTAGCCACGCCCCTGACTCGCCTACTCGAGAATCAGCGCGCAAGCGCCAAAGAGCCCTCTTCGCCTGAAGTCACGCCCCGTGCGGTCAGCATCTTCGCAACTCCGTTTTCGTCTTGGCAACACTAAACAGCACGACCGATACAGGTGAAGCAACCGTGGTGAGGTTTGCACGAACAAAAGGTTGTCTGTGAGTAGGTACATAACGAGGCATAGCGCTGACATGAAATCCGATCGGTACGTGGCCCATTCATTAGCGCCTCAAGTTGGTCATCCAGGTAGAGAGACTAACAAGATAGGGGCGCGAACGGTCAGCTTCTTTATTGGGTATTTGTTTGCATTGATTTATACAAATAAATGACAGTTAAGGCATTACCGTAACTAGCCATTTTCTAGTGATTGCCATATATTTCAAATATTCGATAGGTTGTTGTGGACATACTGTATTTCAAGATCTTCCTCTTTACCGAATAGCTGTTTTTGTCATGTACGGCATTTGCTGGAACTGAAGGAGCAGGATATATGGATGCAGAAGAAGCAGCTTTGGAAAGCCGTACACGTAATGGTGTCACTAGGAACATCCCTTCTCCTCAAAACCAAACTGCTATATGTAACTTTCTGTCGAATGTGGCGAAGTAAGATACTGTAGTGTGGACGTCAACTTCTCCGGAAATATGGACTTAACTAAAACGGCCGAGAGAGAAAGCAGTTCGCAATTTCGCGCGAAGGGCCACTTTTGCGAGAATCCGTCGCGTGCTCCGCCCGCGACTTAATAGTGTCTCTGAAGTCATGTGCATGTGCATACAAAGTCGCGCCTGCGATTGATGCTGTAAGTCAGAAGACGAATCTAATTTGCACTTGAAAGCTGTGAACAATTATTCTGGTCGGCTGAGCAGCACCGTATGCTCCCGTTGGTGCACTTGATCTCCATAAACACTTGAGTTAAATAATATGGCTGCGCTTAAGATGATGCGCTTTTCGAGTTAGCGCTCAACGCATCATTTCGAGTGTTTCGTTCTGAATATGGCAACTGCGAAGAAGTTTCGAAGAAAAAGGGAGAATCGTAAAAGTCAATGGAGGGATGAATGCGAACTATACCACCTAGGAAATGGAAGTAAAGTGAACTAACTTAAGATCGTTTCCAAATTGCAGACACCTAATCCATTATAATATTCCTGTACAGTTTAAAACGGCTCTCATCCAAACAAGTACAGTCTGTACAGCTGTCTAAATACCAGTCACCTGTCTCACGACAGTGCAGCTTTCGGCACTGTGAACCTTATCATGTACAGCTCATTAAATGCGCAATGATTCCATAAGGATCGAAAATTTGATAGCACCATTTTCCACAGTTTCAGACTGATCACTGCACAAAACTGCAGTGTAATTTCAGACTACATTAAAAGTAATGTGAGTCGAGAATGACAACAAGTGTGACAAACAGACTCGCTGCACATGGATGCAATCATTTTGCCATATGAAAAATTTATATCTTGTGTGAGCAGCCCGATTGTTAATGAAAGATGATGTGCTCAGTAAGAATTTGTCATACTTGTTAGTGTCTGTGCTCATAAGTTAACACAGAGTTACTATGTCTTGTTCACTTAGCCTGTACCAATAAGGCACATTTACTGGCACAAAAACATAGATAACAATTTCACCGCTTTACTTTATCAAGGCTGTTAGATTGTAAAGATCATTTAGTATAAGCTAACAAGAAGGATTTAAAAACAGCCGAGTGGACCTGCCGTCAATATAGCCGACGGATTATGGTTGACCCTCCATGGCGTGCCAGGCCACAGTGGAAGTTGCGCCGATCCCGCAAGCACGGAAAATAGTGTTATCCCCTCTTAATTCCCACGTTGTTTCGGAAATGCGAGGTGTGCGGTTGGCACAGATAAGCAGCGGTAGGCTTTTCAATAACATCTATAAGAGCACTCTTCAAAACATGGATAAGTAACACTCCAGCCGACAATCACCGAGACTTGAACACGTTTGGAGCCGACTACAACACAGAAGCAAACAAAACTGTTGTTCATAGCGCCTCGCATAGCAATACCGATGTGAACTTCTAAGGTACGCTCGTGTTATATAAAAAAAGAATGCTTAGTGTAGCCATCATCGCACACTTCAAAGTGAACCATCCTCTTCATCGACACATGGGAACAGAAGCTAATGGAACCTCTTGACATGGGCCGTTCTGCAACGTATCACCTAACCGATTTGTTTACTCATCACACTTGAGCGCCTCAAAGTGCGTCAATGTATCATGACATTAAGGACCTCTTTGCGCGCGGTGAGCTTCTTTACCGACGACCACAGTGAGTGAGGATGTTACATGCGCGCATCTTGTTTGTGCGAGGGTCACCACCTTGTCGCAGTACCTCCCTGCAATTCTGTCTACAATACCTTAGTTGTTACCATATTCAAGCATTCTTGGGCACGGTAGAAACCAGAGAATTGTCATTCATCGTCAATCAGTATTAGTTATTGTGTTATACATGCGAGGGTCTCGCTCGTGTCGCGGTGGCGAGCGGTCGGTCCTTCCGGTCGCTCTCTGAGTGTCCGATTGGTCTGATGGCAAACTCTGTGGCATTTGTGAGTGTTCCGGCTTTCAGAGGGAATTGGAACACCCGGAAGCCGTAATCCCACCATCGCTGACAACAAGATGTCCGACGCCAGGAATCCGGCTGCGTGAGATGTCATCCTGCAACCCACCGACGCTCTGAGGATACCGAAGATGCAACTGGACGGACTCATCTCTCCGAAGCAGATGCGTGCTCAGAAGCCTCCTCTATGCCGCAAACACCCCGCGAAGAAGAAGTTCCACCGCCACTTCCGAAGTTTTTGCCGATTCCAAGATGCGCCGTGAAACGCGCCGTCTACGACCGATTCGACATCAAGGCCACGCCAGGGATGAAGCCGGCTACAACGAGACATCCTCTGCTTGTCTATTATTCGGTGTCGTGCAAGGCGGTACGCTCTCCATAGATCACGAAATAGGTAAATGGCGAGCGTGCATTCGTACTAATCAGTTTCACTGAAGTTTCTCACTTATGTCAGTGGTCACTTGACTGGTATCGCTTAATAATGGTTGTCGTGCAACATTGTCAATTAATGTTGCAAAGTGGTCCTAGAAAGGCGGCAAATGGCTGCCAGTTTGCTGTCCTGTCATCAGCGCGTCGCTTCAGGGTGACTTCTCATGCAGTTGAATTCCTGACGTCCTTATATAGAATTCAATATTTTGAGTATTTTATTTGTTGACCACTTTAGTAATCAGTTCTCTCTTGTTTCACAGCTATCAAGATAAGGTAATCTCGAACAGGCGGAAAGTATCTGTAAACACGTCCTTGCAGAGATGACATGATTTTGAGACTGCCTGACAGCTGTCGTCTTCTCAACATCAATTTTCAGGGGAAGCCTTGTGACGTTGGCTGCGTTATTATTGTATAAATAGCTACTTTGTCTTCCTCGTCGACCCTCAAAACGAAACATTTGTTAACATTGCTGTATGATCGCTCTTTTTGATGTTGGTTCATTGAATGTTTCGACGATTGTCTTCTTGGATCTTTTTATTTGATACACCTGGAATATATTGAGGTTGTAATTTAAAATTTAGGCGGGCTCCGCTGTTGTGTGATCTATAAAGGTACCTCTTTTAGCGACTCGTAACAGCTTTGATGTTGCTGTTCGAAATGTTGTCTGTTGCCTGGAAGCGAGCCGTGTGCCCTTGGGAAATAAGGAAATATCTAAGTAACAACGTTCTGCATAAATGTGTTCTTGTAGTCATCAAATTGGTCAGCTACATCACATATCTGTTCATACATAGTTGTAAGAAAATCATGCACGCTTTCTACTTTCCACTACTAAGTTCAACCCTGCTTTCTTAGAATTCGACTGTAAATCACGACAGGAACTGTTCCGGGACGTCAAATACCCTTCGTCAAATTCATTGCCATAGAGAAAGAGGGGTGGAGGACGAATGTATGTAACTCTTAGCTGTCCCTGTATGCGTCAAGGAGTAAGTTTTAGAACTTAATGTTCGACAGTTTCCAGCAAGCACCTTGTATTCCGATAAAGAGTTGTGATCTAATCTAACCGCGTCATCTAATTCGCCAAAAAGGCTGCTTTGGTTTCACGTATGTTTGGCGCACATAGTCGTGTCTGGTCGGGCAAATCCATTTCTACTAAACCAGCCGGGCTAGCGGGAAGCTCACTTGTACTTCGCGGGGTTTATGAGTGCATTTCTACACGACGGCGCGCGACGGAGTGCGCTTCGGCGATCAATGCAGCGGCGGACGCAGCGCCGTCATCGTCGGCGTTTGCCGTAGAGAGACAAGCTTGCGCGCGCGAGTAAATTTTATTCCGTCAGGGCGGGTCTGTTCGCCCTTGGCACGCCAATTCGCCGTTTGTTCCGCGTTGGTGCCGTGACGTCGATGGGCGTCCGTGGGCTTTGGACTGGTCGTTTCTGTTTGTTTCCACGTGTTTAAGGATCTAGACTCTATTCAGTTTGGTTCTCAGTTCTCAGATGTCTCTTCTTTCGATTTCAATCTTGTCCTTTCACGCAAATTTCAATCTTATTCTTGGCAAACGTAGGAGCTTTACCTTGTAAAGCATATGGAACGTATATTGATGTGTATGGAACGTACATATGTTTTCTCTGCCGTGTACCTTCACAATCAAATACTTTTCGGTCTCCCATTTGAAAATACTGTCACCTAGGAACATCTAGGAACTTTTCTCAAAATCCCGATGAAAATTAAGCTGTTCTATGAATTATCGTATGAAAAAACAACTGTTTCCGATTGCCACCCAGCATTTCCTTCCTCTAAAGTGATGTGCCGACGTGCAGAGTCGATTATTTATAGACCAGTCTCCTCTAATCATCAGGATTGTACTTACTTATATGGTCGCCATAGGGAGGCTCTGTGCAGCAACGCTATCGTTTCGCCCGTGCGCACACTAAAATGGAAATTTTCATTCTTTTCCACGGTACTAAACGAGTAGTGCCCGTCTGGTCTGTTTTGGACTTCACCTTATACTCCATCATTTCTCATGTACCACAGCGCCAATAAGATTTAACACTGAACACAAGAGCGACTTGTCTGTAGTTTGTGCATTTGATCAGTTGTTTGTCTATTTCAATCAGCTGCTCCGACGCTCGGTTACTTTGTTTTGCCCCACAGGGCTTGTCAAATACTGAACGACCGCGCCTTTCTTCGTCGTTTCTTTTTCGAGTAGTGAATTTTCGTCACCATTTTTACACCAAACGATAAGTAAAAACCTCGGGCATTGCTTCAAACGAATGTTGGCAAGATTCCTCACCACATCGTACAATTTTTTTGTTATTTTATACTGGACAACATACCCATAAAAGGTTTGCGCATTCACACCACGATGGCTCGTTGGTTGTTACATAACCAGGATGCCTGTCGACATTCATTACGTTCCATCGTGTTTACAATGATCTTAAGAGCCGGTGCTACCCATTGTTCTAGGAGGAGTACCATGCAATGCGTTTTGCTGTGAGTCCTGTATATTAAAGAGAAGTGGGCCCATTACATATGATTGCTGGTATGTCCATAGAGCGCACGAAACACTATAGTTGCGCAGACATCTGACTCATCATGTTTTCGTGCCATCTTGGGTGCATGCGAACCCATGTTTACCCAATTTCGCATTTGTCTTTTTTATTTCGCACCGGACGAACATTTCGAAATTTAGTGTCCAGCGGTGTGGGAAGAATTCCGCATGCCTATTAAATTTCAGTGGCTGCGAAGAATTTTTACTATATTGCACGTTTTACTTGCTTCACCGACAGTCTCAAACTATGTTCGCTAAACACGTTATTATACCTGTCACTCTATTGTCCGATCTTCGATAGCAATCGTACGTCGGTTTGCACGTTCACTGTACTGTAATCCGGCAATAGTTCAACAGATAACCAGCTCCAGAAACATGTACGAGACTTTAATATCGTATGCTGGGAAAACGATATGCCCGATTTCAAAACAAGTCGGCCTTGTTTATAATGTGAAGCTGCAAGCTGTCAAAATCCTTGTATTTGCCGCGCCACTTTTCCTACAAGTGCCTGTCGTCATGTCACCGAGGTTCAGCTGTTCAGCATCGCAGACTAAACATGTTTATCAAATGAGCTCTTATGATCTTCTCCATAAAGTACATATATGAAAGTTTTATGATTCGCTCCTTTGATGCATTGTGACCAACGCATTCGACAATATTTTCCGCATTTGATTGCCGTTGCACCCACTTCCTTCCTGTTCGTTTACGGATTTGCCTGTCCTTAACTCTAGAGGTTGGATACTTCAGCTTTTCACATTCATGTAAGTAAAGAAGTACGAACATTAGACTCCAATTTATCTGTTAACCTCTAAACCTTTCCGTTTCATCTCCTGGCTTTGTAAAGGCACAAAATGCCCTGTCGTTACTTATTATCGGTCTTGTCTTACCTCCTTCGACGGAGAGAAATCACGTTTTTACCACAAATACACTTCATTCATGGGCACTATGTGCTAACCTTTATGTATTATCACCCTGTGTTCGTCATACCTTTGTTCAATTAAGTAGTTATCATTAACGAACTTCGCATGCCCTTTAGCGGATCACCCTGTTTCATTTATTACATTATTACAGCCAATAGGAGTATTGCACCATTGTATTGCTCCGGGAAACACCTGCGGCAACCCGTAATGCTAGCTTGCACCGAGACCTTGAGTCGTTGTTTGTTTTACACACAGTTCTGCCTAAAAGTACATCTAAAGGCACACCAAAAGACGTTGTGGGAACGGGACTGGCTCCCAGCCACACATCAAATTTTTTCGTCTAATGGCATTCGGGGATCACCCGGACACGGGAAGATAAGATCAACAGACGCGCTACAGATCAACAGGCACGTGACAGCGAAATCCCCGAAATTTCGACGCTAGCACCGGGCGATGTCGCGGCTAGCCGACCGCGCTCAAATCACCGCACTCTGTCTCTGGCCGATCTCGGCCCTTCTCGACCCATCAGCTGAGCGCTGTTTTCTTCACCACTCTCGAAGTCGGCGCCCCTCCACAAAACAAGGCGCACTGCACAGTCGCGTGTTTCCTCTGCTCGCCACGCGTTAATCTTTGCCCCCTACATTGTTCCCCTCCACTTCCAATTTTGTTTCAGCTGTTTACACCTTTTCCCCACACCACCAGTGAGACTCTATTTTAGGCGAAACTCTGCAACCCATCGTCGGACTGCACGCACTAAAATAGTAGATTAGACTGTGAGCTGTGCGTATTGACCTGGTAAGAGTCTGCGTGATTGTAGGGCCATTCGCTTTGTACGACAGTCGGATTAGTGAGCTAAGCTGCTCATTCTTATCACTTCCTTTCCAATTCCGACTCCTTTGCTTGAGTACTTCACGCTTTTTACTGTTTTAGCATTTTCCGTGCCATGCGCTAAACATCATTTCATGTTATTATCATTTCTTTCGATTACGCTGTTATTTCAGTGTATTCCGTATTAGTTCGTTGCTACCTGTCGTTTAACAACGATTTAGAGAGCAGACGTTTGTGATAGTTAACAAGAAAACAGCTCGCTAGTTATCGAACGAAACCAAAGACGTATGTTTCATGCAAGTTTATCAACTGCCTAAATTATTCTTCAATGCTTAAAATACTAAGCCTTTCAAAATCTTGAACATCTATCTGCTCAACAGCATGGTAGAGATGTTAAGGGGGAACCTCACATCCACGCTTTCGGGTGTGACCAGTCACGTTGATGTGGTATACCCAACTCGCGGTTGTTGATCTGTGAGCTGAGCAGAACGCAAACGCACAAGTGAGCAACAATCATCCGATCACATCTTCATCACTGACCACGTCAACGCCGCCCTCTCCGAGCTGTCTGCCGAACGGATGAACGACCGATCGCGTGCGTCTCGAATTCGCGGTTCCAGCGTCGCCAGTCCCACGTGACTACTGCACCGAGGTGCGGCTGTTTTGTTGTCCACTCATCATCACCCGTGAACGGTGCTCTGTGGCCGAGGATTTACAGATTTTGCTCCACTCCACTGTGCATAGACACGTTCCATCAGATAATGTATTCCTTCGGGGCGCGTTCTCTTCCTTTCACGTCATGTTCCGCTCCGCTCGTGTGTGCACTTTGCTGTCGTCCGGTCTGTTCGCAATCATCTCTTTTCTTTCTCTTTAACTCGCAAGCAAAATGGAATTTAAATTGTCGGACTAGCAGTAGAATAAGTTGGAATTTTGGTTTTACTCCCAGTTCCGCGCTCCTTGATCCTTGGGGCTGTATGTCAACTGCTTCTTTTTTCTATTCTTCGCTTGAAAGGCACGCCAGCTATTGTTGGTGTTTTCGCAAATGTGCCAGTGCGTCGATTCATAGGAAATAGCATACTATAGACAGTATGTTCCTTCATGCCTTGCAGGAAATAGTGTTCTGCTTTTTAACATTCCTATCTTCTAATTTTCCTGCCCTTGTGATAAGAATGAATGGTAATGGAGAGCGCTTAGCGTTCGCTTTTCTTGCTTATCAAAATGATAACACTCGGTGCAACAATGACAGGCGTTCTGTATAGTTTAGGCACGTGGAACTAAGATTCTGTTATTAAATTTGCTGCGCTTGATCAACTCTATGTTTGCATCACAGTCTGTTCCTTCATGCCTTGCAGTTCTTAGCAACTGTTCGCCCTTGGTTTCAAAACACAAAATTTATTTCCGCTCACATCCCATTCCTCCATTTTCCCAATGCATTCGTTGACGTCAATTCCGCCCTCGAATAAAAATTGACACCATTCGCCCGTCTATTCATTCTTGTTTTTTGGCGGTGGTCAGTTATGGTCGCCGTTTCCGGAAACGTTATCTTGTGATACACCACTACAACAAGTAAAGCAGGATGAGGCAGACGCAACGGCATCAACGACTTTCATCATTCTGACCAGTTAGGAAGAGATGCCCACCGACTTGTACTTTCAACTTTCGTTTGTAAACACCAGCTCACCGAGCAAAATACGTAGTTGTGGTTTTTAGCCCTCCGATTGTGGGGACCACATCCAAGAAGGTATCCTGATCGAGGACGACGATCGTCGTGTCCTTGCGTATTCTACCCATTTAGCGTGTATTGACCTAGCATATTACATGGTATCCGGATTTTTGGTTTGCTGATAGGCGTTTGTCGTGGTGATCTAGTCATTTCGAGGAGAATCGGTTAAAACATGCAGCAGAACACAGAAAACTGGAAGCCTTTTTGGTTTGTAGTTGGTAGAGCTCCTAACGTGTGTCATTCCATGCGCTCTACGTGCCGAGCGACACAGTCGCCACAGAAGAGTACCACTCGATGACTGGATGGAAAGTGCATCACTAGGCAGACATTATGCAAAACGCGAAAGTCCATCGGGCGCCGCCGTTTTGTGCGTTAGTTTCTTTCAGCAGAGGCTGTGTGGTAGCGGTGGCTGCTATTTTTTTGCACACGAACTATTCCTATTCAATTCACCACGTGTGTGCTGTACCCCTTGTGATGTGCAGGTGTTATTCGGCTTGTATAGATTCCGGTTGCCTTTGCTTTGTCATTAGTTAGGATTCGACAACGCGCGATACGTGGGATGGAAATCCGGCGCTCTTCACTGCTTGCGCTTCAAAGGAACGACCGACAGTTGACCAGTGGTCCAGTGGTTGCAAGTTACTATTGGTAGAGCTTCCCCTATCTTGTATTTCACACTTGTAGTCTTTTCGCGCGTATCCTCCGTTTTATCGTCTCGTCTCATTCCGCGATGTTCTTTTCACAACCAAAACTGAAGGAGCGATCGAACTGAGCGGCCACCCTAGCAGCGCTGATCAAGGAGACAAGCTGCACGATGTGAAGGGACTTTGATCGGCGCGTCGCAATCCAATTCGCCCTTTCCAATAGCCGCTCGTCTTTCTTTCTCTTGCGCTTTGTATGTATACTTTTCACCAGACGCTCTCAACGAGCACTTGCTGGCCGCCATGGGCCAACACCAGCTATTTTCACTGCACCGACTTTTCCCGCCCTTTGATTTTTGACGCTGCTTTATAGTGAGCCTGATCTCGGTCTGTGTTCTGATGTTGCTTAGCTGCTTATCGGCTAGCATTGTGGTCAAATCATTGCATCGCTTTGCGTGTTGCAAACTCGTCCGCGATTGTCTCTTCCGAATTTTGGTCATTCAGTATTGTCAGCTTCAGAAATGGTTGGAAACGACCGGCCGAAACGTTTCACTGTCAACTTCTCTGTGAAGGCCCCGAATGTGCGAAATGGCGAACATCTCTTCGTCACCGGATCAATCCCAGAACTCGGCGCATGGCGAGCCAGCGACGCGTTCCAGCTGACATTGGATGCAGCTACGTAAGTTGCATCAACTCCGTTTTTCACACTGCGTGCCATTCAATGCGTGCACCTTGCCGCATGTTCCAGTGTGTGTGGTCTGCCGTCTTGGCTAGGCGCGGAATGTTCACAACGCTGCGGCCTTTATTAGCCAAAACAAAATGTGTCGCTTGTGTTCTCCGACTTTAATTCTGACTGTTATGTTTTTGATCTCAATGATCTCACTGCAGCGCGAAAAATTCAAGCAATGCAGTTTAAATTACATGTTCGAAGTTAGATGTTAGCGATGAAAGCAATTATTTGGTTGCACACGGAAGAAGCAATGGTCATAACTGCAGATCGGCATGGACAGGAAGCCTAACTGTGGGACCGGAAACGATCAAGTTCCGCTACTTCACGGGATATCACCTGAACAGCGACAGCAATGCCGAGCCAAGTCTGATTATGTCGAAGTGGGAAACGTTCCTCTCGCCACGCTACTTAATGCCCATCGTGGAAGAAAAAGACGGCATTTGCAAGCCCAATCTTCACGACGAATTTGGCTACCACGGTATCATTGCATTCTTGTCAATCGTTGGCTATATCTGATTCAGCTGGCAAATTCATGATCAGTGATGGTTGGATCCTGACACAGACTCAGAGTGAGATACTTCTTCGCATTCACGGAAGCGCACTCCGCTTTTACAAGACTCGTCACGTTCACAAGCACTACCGTCTGAAAGTTGCTCCATTTGATCTGCGTCAAAAGCAGGTATGGACACAACATTTTAACTTAGATAACCAGCACTGTGTTCAGGAACTTGGGGCTGACGACGACATAGAGGATGTAGCTGACGAGCATACGGATCCCGGCATGCCCAGCTACTCCAGTACCGATATCGCCGTAAGACATCCTCCTACAAAAAGAATGATGAGACTGAGTGGTGAAACTGAGTCTAACAGTTGGGATGGCCCGCGCACTCTTCATGCTATCGCTGCGCGTTGAACCATCTCTTCGCTTCACATCACTCTTCCAAAGACCTCATCGCATTTTTTAGCATTGTCTAAAAAGCCCCTTGTTCCTTCGTCTTTCTCGACTCTCACAAGGTTAGGAATTGGCGAACCTCATTAAGGCCTGTGTCTACTCGCTCTCCATATGCGCGTTCTGCACTTTTGCATGGCTTTTCTCTTTCCGTGCTCCTAGTGGTGGTTGAGTCGTATGGTCTTCATATTTTTCTCTATCACTTTGCGTCTAGCACAAAATGGAGGAGCAGCACAGGTCTCTGAGGACTTGCTAATATTTTTGTTTTATTTTATTAGGGATAATGATGAGAGAAACTGCCCACTTGTTAATTGAAACCGTTTTAGGCTCTCCTCCACGAAGATCCTCGCTATCACGACCAACACGAGGATGGCGATTTGTTTGAAAACGGAATCGACTACTTCATCTATCGTACACAGTCCGTCGCCGTGGAGTACCTCGGATTCCGCATCGAAGTTTACGGAGAGCAGGAAGGCAAATGGGATATGATCGGGCTGGCCTATGCTATGCCGTCGAGCATGCCGGGCGACTTTGGAAAGGCATCGCTGCCCATTATGAAGAAGAATGGCATGCCTGTGGGAAAAATTGATGGTTTGTCGTGCGTTTGTTGCTTATTTATGATGTACTTTGCCTTTGCAGTCGATTACTTATTCATTCGCCCGCTGAAGAAGCCGCACCCCGAGCAACTTACACAAGTGTCGTACAGAAAACACTGGAAGAAGAGATCCACGCTCGAAGTTGGTCATCGTGGAATGGGAAATTCTTACTCAAAGTAAAACATAAAAAGGGATATGGTAGCTTCAAGCTAAGTAATTTAGATTCGCCGCCACTCGTGAAAACACACTGCACTCGTTGAATGCCGCTGCCAAGAAAGGTGCCGATTATGTGGAGTTCGACGTGCAGCTAACAAAGGACAAAGTTGCGGTCGTCTTCCATGACTTCCACGTTTTGGTGTCGGTAGCAAAGCGTACACCTTCCTTGCTTAACCTGACCTGCGACGCTGACAAGCGGCAGATTGTAGACTTGCACGAGATGGCTGTCAAGGATTTGAAATACGAGCAGCTACGATTGCTTCATGTAAGTGTCATGTCACTGATTCAGAAAACAGTCGCCTTCTCTATCACTGTCTCCGCAACTGAATGTAATATAACCTGTTTCAGCTTGACCACGTGGGCCATCATGACATCGACCACAAAATGACGAAGGTGACTGGAGACATCAACGAAGCCGATGAGTTCCGTCCGTTTCCGAGATTGTCGGAAGCCCTTCAAACTGTGGACCCGGACGTCGGGTTCAACATCGAAGTTAAGTACCCCATGATGCAGAAAGACGGTCTTCACGAATGCGATAATTACTTTGAACGCAACGAAGTTATCGATATTATTCTAAGTGATGTCCTCAATAACGCTGGAAATCGTCGAATCGTTTTCTCATCTTTCGACCCTGACATTTGCACAATGTAAGCTGCGTCAAAAGGGCAAAATCAGTCTTATATGTTCCAATTTCAGGATTTCCCTCAAACAAAGCAAGTATCCTGTGCTCTTCCTGTGCGTTGGAGACACAACTCGCTACGTTCCGTTCCTCGATCAACGTTCCAGTACTTCGTTGACGGCTGTGAATTTCGCTGCTGGAACGGGACTTCTTGGCGTGAACTTCCATAGCGAGGACTTGTTGAGGACACGGGTTCCTGTTGATAGGGCAAACCATTTCGGATTGGTGTCGTTCGTCTGGGGCGATGATCTCAGCACGAAAGAAACGCTCGACTACTTCAAGAAAACCCTGCTTGTAGATGGGATTATATACGATCGGTAGTTATAACATTTACAGAAAAATCCTTAATAGTCCATGTTTCAGAATTGGTGAAATTGAAGAACGCCGCAATGTGTTTTTAGTGGAACGCGAAGTGAAGAAGGGCTTATTCAAGGCTTCTCCATCCCCTACCCCTTCAAGAACTGTATCGTTCTCAAGCTTTGAGACGGCTAACACCAACTCCGACGATTCGGAATCGCCGCGCAACGCAAGTCCACCGACGCCCGTGCTGCATATGCCTTCTGTTGGCTCTCTTAACATTTCCACGGGTAGTCTCTCGGTTGTTCAGCCGTCCAATGTTGCATAGCGGCACCGCATTCCATTTGCGGTCGCTTCTTGAAGCGTAGGGATGTGCCTTCCGAATGTAACGTTCTAATAGAGTATACTGTCACTTATATTTCGTTTACTTAGTAATTATTGTCCTGCAATTTCATTGATAGTCTAAAACGTTATTGATATTTCACTTTGTCAGGTATAGCGTCTGTGTTTAGCTTTCAGGTTCCACTGCACTTGGAGTGGACACAATCACGCTTCTGCTACACTGCCCATCTCCCCATTCAACACGTTTCTGTCCCCTCTTATCTGTACGGTGGACGATATAGTCCGAACAAAAGACGAGGACGCAGCATCTGCGCCGGTGTTGTTCAAAGAACAGCAAATACTGAAAACATAAAAAGAATGATCCCCTCTGTCACTCACTGTTTGCATGTTCATTCATTAAGACCACAGGAAGTGACCAATCGCGCGCGCGGGTGAGGTAACATCTGAGGTTGAATGAGGTGCGCGGCGCTCCTTCGAGGGGCCCTTGAAACCTGACTAATTGACTGCGGGCGCCGGCTTCTGAAGTCGCCGCGTGGGCCCCCTACGACGCCAGCATGACCACACGAGAGGTCAACGAAGTGGCCGGGATAATCAGAGCTTGGTGAGAGGGCGACCGAAAGGATAACCGGCATGCAAGAGTGCGAATGTTACATAATAGCGACGAGGTGATGTTTGTTTCGGTAGTGTGCGATTAGCTGCCGTTGAGTTTATTGGTCAAATACCGACAGTGGGGTCGGGTTGACATGGCCAGCGATGCGATGGGTTACGGTACCTGCCTCACTTTCGAGCATTGAGAATACGAACTACAATTAACATAGAGGGCGAATTCGGCAGATCTCGAAATTCAAGGAGACGTTCATCTCACATTTGGAATCCTGGCTTTTAACCAGCTTAATAGAATGCTGACATCCAATGGAAGTTTGTCTTACTAATGCTGCGATGAATGAAGGGCAAAGTAACCAGGCCATTCTGAACAAAAGATAGTGACCATTTGCACCTAGTAAGCGAAGAATACAGAACACCCACTTTCTTCCCAAACTTCTTTTCATGAGACTGAAACAGTGTTGCATCACTGAGACGGTCGACTGTAACATGATATCAACTGCACGCCGTGGGAACGGGTCGATTCACAAAAAAACGCACTTGCGCGATAACTTGACATTGCAAACAATGGATTAACGGCTAATAACCGTGATATCGAGTTTCACTTAATTAGATCACAGTTGGATTATTGGAAGTTAATCGTTTTGGTGTAAGCAAACGGTGTTGCTTCGCAATATGGGAACGAATCTTGCGGAATTTCTTCACATATTTCATCCATCGGTTGTGTTGAATTCTGCTATGCTCTATACAGTACGCAGAAAATGAATGGTACGCAAGGGTTCAAACCAATGATTTTAAGTGTAGTTGCATCTCGAACGCAAGAAAGCAAATTAGGTTTTCCGTTTGGCAATTTTTTGCACTTTTGATGCATTCGACATATCTCGCTGATGTCTCTTTTTAGCTCTGGTTTTTGGTTCTGCTCCATCTGAAGTGTTTACAAAATGGCTGACATTATTATGAACATAATTAAGTAGATTTACATAAGTGGCTCGAAAGAATTTATTATTGCGCTAAACTTATGCTTGTCATATGTGTTCTCCTGTTTTCTCATCGCTCATCTCAATGTACGCTGTCAGGATTAGCGCGATAGGATTAGTCAGCTGATGCAGAGCATCTATCTGCAGATTTGTATATTGATGGATTGTCATAGAAGGATAGATTGACGATTATCATTTTCGTTCTAAAGGTGAATCCTGGGTGATTGACTCAACAAGCAAACACAACGCTTTATGAGCGATAGTGGATGTGAGTGATAGCTTTTTTGAATAACCAGCTTTCGGGAATTGATTAGCAAAGAAGCGGCTTAAACCGGTGTCAAGTAACCTCTTGTTTGTACTATAACTTCAGTGACACAGGTCACAATATTTTCTTTTTTTCAATCGGTATCTTATTTGTTATCGGACCTTGTGACGAACTCATGGGCTTACAATCAATCGTGGGCTGTCCCTTTACCGTAGTGGAAGGGCCTTAACTTACTTCCGGTCCGATTTGCTAATGCGCCTCTGTTTCCCGCAAATTGATACACCAATTGATCACCTACATCGATCATTTAGTGAGTGACGAAAAAGAATGATGACACACTAATCACTCATCTTGTACCCACGGGTGATTACAGTACGTACCAACTCAGGTGTCGCTGGTCCCTCGCCGGTCTCTATTGTGCACAATAAGTTCTGTTACAATGTGCAAGCGAGCGAAGAGGACTGGGCGCTGACCTCTCACCCTCGACGACGACGAGCAATGATTTTTAATTAGCGCACACAACAACATATGTTAGAGGGGTCCGTCCGAATTACACGCAACCTGAGAAGTGGAGTCCGCAAGAGTGTGACGATCCCTGGTACTTCCATGCCTTCTTCGCCTCACCCATCTGTCTCCACTCGCAGCTTCTCGCGCACACTTTATGAGTTTGCAGCTGTTGTGCAATCGGTCGCCGCTCATTTACTCACGCTCCGAATTTGCATATTGCCGCCGAGAGAGCGATGAAGCACGGAGGCAATTAAATCGAAAGTCTTCCGACTCAAGTGCGGTGGTCATGGCTGAGGCGGAGGTGATTAGTTCCGAATTATTATGGCGATGCCCGTTGGGAATCAGCGGATGGCGTAATTTTCGCGGCGATGCAATGCAAGTATTTTCATGACTACACGAGAATAGTGCCGTTGCAAGAGTAATTTGGCTGAAGGTCATAATTATATCTCGCGCGCACAATGGAATCTTTGGACAAAATGGGCGATGCGCGCATATGAGCCCGTTGTGGAATTAGCCGTACTAATTGGCCAGCGGTCACCGAGTTGTTATTAGGGCGATATACACAGATCCATTGATACATGTGTTTTGACATATTGGTATATCATAGGACATGAAATAACAGAAATAACAGAAATCTGCTGAACAGTTAGGGCTTCAAAGGAAGGAATCAACAAGAAACTCAAAACCTCGACTTATATCTGATATGAAGAATAAGATTCATTGCTTATGTGTAATAGAACGAAGGTAACTATGATGTACAATTATCAAATTTTAAGCCATCATTCTACAGTTCAAAATGTGCGACAATATCCGAATCAGCCTGGCGAGGCTGCACTTAAAAGACTGAAAAGGGATGGCTAGTCATTTCCTCTTTCCTCAAACCTCGTTTCCTAAAAGAAGAACAAACGGTACTAGAGGATGAGCACAAAGAACCATAAATTTTTCGGAAATTGTGATTGATTTTCAACTTGACAGTGAGTATTTTTTGCTTTTTTTTCCTTTTTTGCATGTCCTGCCACTCCAACATGAGATTCCGCTTATCGTGTATGGCGGCCGGCTTGAAAGCCAATTATTTACGGTGAAATTTTTTCACCTACGGTCCAATTATTCACTTTTATCCAAATCTCCAATTCCGCTCATTATCACGAGACTTACTACCGTTGTGGCAATGCACTCAACGAACACCTCCGCTCCCTCCAGCTTTGGCCCTTCCATAAAGCGGAACTGTTGTGGCGCTAAAAGCAGCAACACAAGACCGCTCTCGTAGAGGGCCGTAAGCGAATTAGCCACGCGACCCTGCAATTATTCATTTGACACCTCCAGTCAACTGGAAGAATACCTATCGCGCCCGCGCGCACCACAAACGAATTACTTTGATTGGCGCTTGACTGGAAACGCGTTAGGCCCCGTTCGACGCAGTAATCGGATCGTCTTTGATTTGTCTGCCGCGTAACATAAATAATTTAACGAGGTCCCCCGATCGGCACCGCCGAATGAGTTGTAGAGAATGGTAAACGGCGAGATGATGATCAGGGGCACGGAGTTCATAAAACAATAAAAGTGGCAAAAAGTGATATATGGCCGCAGTGAAGCGGTAAACTTCGCAGATTTATTCGAAATGGAGCATTTTGTGCTGGCCTCTGTTACGCAGATTTCGTTTATGGGAAGTCACAGTGCTGTCACATTGTACACCACCTGGGTTTACACGTAATTGGAACGTACAAAAAGCCCGTGATCATACCCACCGTCGTGCACAGTTTAAGCTTGGCAAGCTCCAAAAAAGCCCACACCTCAAAGAACTCCGAAGCGTGCGGACAAGTCCCAGAAGCAATGCAATCTTTAAAAACCATTTGCGAAACAGTCGTCGGCAACTCACAAGTGTTAACACCTTTCTCACATTGCGCCTTTCACACATTCCAGCAGATCCCTTGTCTGCCATGCCTATCATCGAACGTGTCACTCGTGCACGGGAAATCAGATCGTCTTTGATGCGCCGTTGTCGCCACGATGAGGGCACTTGTCGCGCACCCTGTCCGCCCTGTCTGCTCGGCGCCTGTGGGCATCATGTGTTGCGAATTAATTCGCGCGCTCGCATCCGTCCATATGGCCACAGCTGGCAATAATACAATAATGAACCTTTTTGATTAGCACTTTTCATTTCCTTTCGCGCCCGAGTCATCGCACCCGATTTGAGGCATGAGATCCGTGAAGGTCCTCCGCGCCCCTGAGGGCTAGTTGTAAATCGCGAAGCCCACTTTAAATTTTGCGCTTTGCGTACGTTTTATTGGTTGGTTTATAGCGTAGGGGATATGGTCAGCGTGGTTATAGTAAATGCACTTATATCTTGCAGACACGGCCGGACATGAATCCGATTTCCTTTTTGTTGCCATAGGGGATGCAGCGTAAAAAGGACGCAGACCTCAAGACTTGTATATGTAATGGAAATGCCGGAGACGTGTAGTCGGGTCCTGGTACTCCTTTTTTCCAGCGCACGGCTGCGATGTTTATGGCTCTTTTGCAAAATGGTAGAACGGTTTGCAATGTGTTCCTGGAATACTACACCGTACCCACCGGAAATCGAGGTATTTTATTGGTTTGTTTACGCTAGCATCGTTGGTGGCTGTCGGCCGGCAGATATGGACCACCATTGCGCCTATTTGTTGAAGTGGTCAAACCTGCCAGTTGATATAGTTCGATTTTCGCAGATAGCTTGATCCTAGGACATCATTGTTTGCCCGCCCCAAATCTCCATTTTAATAACTGTCTTTCGTGGTCGGGGCGCAAGGCACTTGTCATCTTTCGATTCAAATTATCATATGTTGCATATCTGGAAACATCCAACACACCCCTTCGCCGATTATCGTAAATCGGATTTGGCCGCGCGATGTATCCCTTTCTGTAAACCCGTCCCTGTTTGTTTATAACGCGTCTGATCCGCATTTATACCACCGCGGCCCCGGTCTGTTCCGAAAGGCTCCTCCGCCGGTCATGTATGTTGAGTTAGTGACACATTCTTAGCGCGCAAGGAGCGGCGCCTTACCCTTTGACCCATGGCCACGCCCCCGGAAAACAAGAAGACTCGGAGGGAGGAGGAGGGCCACGGCCCTCTACCTCCTTCCAAACCTCGTCACTACCATCCTCCCCCATGTGGCGACCAGTGGTCAACTGCCGCGGGCCCTCTTTTCGTCCGAGCACCGCCCGCCCAACTTATCGTGTCATTTAAATAATAGGTAACATATGTCTGGTAGATCACGACACTGATGGCACTCGTTCGTTCGCCATAATTACCGTTCACGTTGTTGTCGCTCATTATCGGATTGTGCGCTCACGCTCAGTTAACCCTTTACCTGTCCACTGGTATCGCCATCGAATGGGGATGAACTTTTTTGGCCAGGCTAAACGCGCTTATCTTATCGCGCGTTAACGGATTATCGGAGTTCACGGAAGGCACGCCTTGTTTGAATAGGAAGGTGATTAGCATATGGCCCGCAGACGTTAGCACTTTTTTACGATGCGCGCAGTGATTTACGACTTCTTCCCTCTTTTCTCGGAGACGATATTATTGTGTGTGGCCGTTCGATAAGATAGCGCGGTCGCCGAACTCGCACTTCGCCCACTTCGAGGAGGAGTATGGCCCCGGGTTCGCGATTCATTTGGTCTGCGCGAGCCGTGATCGGCCGGCGGCTCTCTTAACACCGCTACCACCAATATATTCTTGCGACTTGTGTCGTGCCGCCTAATGTAATAAGTGTCCGCGTTCATCACTCGAAATTTAATCTTTCAGAAGAGAGCTCATAATGCAATTGTCAACGACTATCGTATGCTGCATGCTGATCGCCATAGGCATCAACGCCAAGATCCCGGACCAGCACGATGGATTTAATCTGAGTTGCCTCAACGGTGGTTCTGTCAAGCAGGTAATCGAAACACAAGATCCTGAGCGCCGATCATAATAAGAGACTGCTCCATGCCTAACATTTCTTGCTGATTGTGCTAGATACTGCTAGAGGCCCCTCAAGCTCAAGATTTTTACAATAGGAAAAGAGATATGCTGCCATTCACAGCCTTAGCGATTAATCCAACAAAAGCCAAAAATGGAAATCTCTTCAGCTGCCCGTAAATCTTACTTAAATCTTATTTCTTTAGGGAAAATGTGTCTGTGGTCGCCGATTTGAAGGCGTCAACTGCGAAATCGAACCGTGCCTCAACGGCGGAGTCAAGAGTCACACCGGTAAATGCCATTGCCCGTACGGACTTGACGGCGAACGCTGCGATAAGGTGAATCACTGCTCCGGCAACGGTAATTACGCATTCGCGTATTCAAATTTCTCATTGTCCGTTTAGGCCAATTGGTGAATGGCACCTGTAAATGTGAACCTCGTTGGGGAGGCATCTTCTGCAACGTCCGCACTTGCCACAATGGCGTCTCTGTCGGCGGGGAAGAGGTGAGAAGAACAGTTTAGTTGATTTACTACGCGACCAATAACAGAGGTGAACGCTGGGGTTTAAAAGGTCACGGACTTTGGAGGGGTCATTTCTTAGGACGACAGTTTGGCAGCAGATAAACAGGAACAGAATAATATCTCTGGGTGCATCATCGTTAAGTTTAACACTAGTGGCCAACAGCGTTTTTTTTTTGTTTAATGAACCCTCTGAAAGGCACTAAATGGAATTGTTAAACATCTGCCCTCAGTATACATTTTGCTCTTAATAGCGACATTCGTTAAAGCTAACCTTGTGCTCTTCCCACCCAGTAAACACCTTTCCAAAAATGCAACACTATGACAGCTTCCACAAATTCAAACCTACGACCGTGTCGCTTGTTTGCGCTGGCGATCTTATCTTGCGGTGTAATTATTGTTGCGCCGTCGCGCTCGCGCAGGTTGCATATGATGTATTGGGTCGGGCGCATTGTTTTGCAACGAGCGAGTTCCGCTTGCTCGAGAAAATTGCACCTAATTAGAGGTTAATTAACGTACGCTAATTAGATTGTAAATCACTGTTCAAAACAGCGGTCGAGGGCTGCCGCAATGCTAAGATGTTGACCGCCACAGTGGGCAACATGTCACACCGTATGTTGACTTTGGCATCAAACCACGTATTGTTTAGTTTTGATAATGATTGCTTCTCGTGTTATCAATAGTGATATCCAAATGCCATTAGTCAAAAAGTACTTTTCAACATGGCCCTACAACAGCTTAGAATATTTTATTCTACCCGAAGGAATCCGCAGAGGATGATCCGCACACCTCTGTTAATTGAAGGTAAAAAGAGTTTTGATCCGGGATATAAATTTGACTGACGTATCTCACAAGAGGTCCAGAGATTAAAAAGAAAATCATGGATCTGCCTATATAACAGTCATTCGTTTTCAGAACTCCTTCTGCGTGTGCGACCTCGGTTTCACTGGACCATTCTGCGACGCCGAACTCAAGTGCATCCGCGGCAGCATCAACCAGAACAACCAGTGCCAGTGTGAGCCCAACTGGGTGGGCGCCGAGTGTGACCAGTGCGCCGAGAACTTCTCCCAGCTTGGCCACGAGTGCGTCGAGTTGAAGCCTAAGAATGCGCAGGCGATCCTTCACTCCAAGAAGGTCCCCATCACGCCGATCATTGCGATTGGAGGCGTGTGCGCAGCGCTCATCGTCGCTGTCGGAGTTACTCTATTCTTCGTGATGAAGAAGCGCACGAAGCCCTCGCCCAGCAACTCGGAACGTGCCAGCGCCACCGACGTTTAGAAAGCTCACCGCACCCGCTCTTTCCCAATCTTCGTCGTTACGGGCCCAAAATTGCGCACTGTTCTTGTCTACCCATTCCTTTGTCTTTTTCGACATCTTTATCTCAAAAGTGAGTACGCTCAGTACTTTCTATTTATTTGCTATTGTCGCAGCGAACATTAATAATTTAGCGGAAGCGATATAATTAGTTATATGATTAATCTTCATCTGTACATACTCGTTGAAATGTGTTGTCGCATAAATTTGTGATTGTGTTATTATGCTTTCTGGTCGATACATAGACAACTGAAAAGAAGCTCCAATTTCAGTTATAAGACGCCGTGTCCATCAAATATGCGTGATGGTCTTAGTGACGCGCCATTAACGTATACCGTACACTTTATTTAACTATTTTCACCATACAATCAAACAACAAAGATATCTATCCGCCTAGGTTTCTCGTAGGTAACTCGTCGGTCTTTCGAGCGCAATGCTCTTCCACTAAAACGAATATATTAACAAAAATTACAAACAGAAGTTACTCACTTGATGATGAATACACAGATCACGCGGGTGACTACCCCAATTAACACTACAAAATACAATGTATACTCAAAACCTTGATAAGGTCGATAAGGCTTTTTCCGGTCAGAAAGGACAGTAACACTAAAGGACATGAGCATTATGATGAGCAGTGCCCAATCCTGAGCGTATATTCGATGAACGGTTGTCTGTAGCCAGCCTTGGCATCCGGTACACTTCTTTCTGACGTGTACATAGCCATAATTTGAACTGTCCAGCCATCGGAGAATGCAACTCTTGTGTGCATACTTGAGTGTACCATTGCATGCGCAAGGAACGATAAGCGGATCTTCTCGAGACCCGTTCCCGTAGCAGATTCTGCATTCGTCCTCGGAGTTCTCCATAAGTGCATTGTTTTTGATGTTTATTTGTGATCGTTAAATACATTTGGTATGAGCTGATGCAATGCTAATATCGTGTGACTTGCGGAAGCCGTCAAACAACGCTACAACTCCTTGAATGCAAAAGTAGTTATTTTACAGATGCAGTTGTAGGGCAGTGGCATCTATAGGAAGCGAAAATAACACAAAAGAAAACTGAAGCTGAAATGACAAAGTTCAGCACTGTATCTGGAACAGGCTTCTGGAAATCTTCTCGAGACCCTATTCAGATCAAAGGAAGATATTGCTCGAACCGATCTGGATTTGCGCATCATTGTCTTGTCCACTTCTACGAGCCACAGGAGCCAGTGAAGAGTTGGCATTCTTCCACCAAACGGAGAATCGCTCAGGATTGCTACCCTTAAATCGGTAAAGGCCGTCCGGCTTCAGTAACCTGAAAATACAATTAATTATTGAGGAACAGCTTAAAACATGCAATAAATTTTCAAGATGGGTAGTGCGATCTTTTAGAATACATACAAATGTCAGCTGCTGGACCAGGAGTCCTGGGAACAAATCCTATTCTCAGAGATGTTAGAGCAAGATGAATTGTTTACGAACCATGTGTTGTTGAGTTCAGCCGGAGCCATCTCTCCAAATACGTCGAATTGCTCGAAGAAGCTGTCCAGACCATAGGCGTCGCACCAAAAGTGCGTGTTTCCTAAACATACGGTTATCCGCTTATCGTCTACGTGTAGAACTAGAGGTGGTTAGTTTGATCTGCTTGATCAACCGAGATCAATTTACAGCTGTCTCTGCACTATCTCCAAGTACTACAGTGGGCGAATTTTGAGTGATTTGAAATGGTAATAACAGCTGGTCTCGGATATCAGCAAAACATGCCGAAAAATAGATAGTAGAACCGCATCACTAACAGTGATATATTACACCGTTTCTTCCTAAAAGTAACTGATCCAGCTTCATCGATGCTGGTCAAACTGAACAAGACTGAACTGTTTGAAAGATCAATGTGATCTTTTGAAGCACGTCTTGGATGTGGTTTCAATCAAGTGCTATCAATGATGAACACAAATTAATCAGGCTGAATTGTTTTGATCTATCTCCGCTGCAGGTGGGTGAATTGTTAATGATTGCAGATGCTAAGAATAGTTGTCCCGGGTTGCTAGTTAATAGGGATGCAAGCGTGTAAGAAAAATAAAGCCCCTGTAGCCGATTGACCTTCATAAGAAGAAAAGAGGGTCTCCCGATTGTGTGTAAAAGAAAATGTTTTCTCATAAGCATAAAAACATCGCACACCCGACAGCGCAATGGACACAACATATCGTACAAGTTTGTTTTCGGTCTTTTGTGATCCTCAGGAATGCGAATTTTGCGCTCATGTAGGATGATTTGAGTTTTTCTATATCTTGGTATTGAAGCTAGATAAATTTTTCTTCAGGTTTATTAATCACGAGCAAAATGAGTTCAGATCCATAGAGTAGTGGTCAGCAACGTACCCACAGCTAAAAAAGTGGCACAGGTGTAAAATATTTCTCGGTGAACTCATCTCGGCCCACAAAGAAAAGTGGCTTACCTCTGTCGATATCGTAGAAATTCCACTTGAAGTCGGCTTCATGATCGAGAAAGAGATCGTGCAAATCCGTTTTAATCGACTGACAGTGCAGTCTCAGATTCCGACCAGACTCATTAATAACGTGAACTTCGTTGGCCCTCCTCCGCCGACGGCCTAACGATACCGTTAACAAAGAAATCCAGAGGACAACAACGAAAAGCGAAGAAGGACTCATCGTGAAAACCAAATGGTGGGGCTCGAGATTCACTTCCCTCTTCCCTGCTTCCCGCAAAAACCGTTTGTTTATTTCTCTAAAAGCAGCCGTCTGTGTCGTAGGCGTGCCATCCGACTTCCGCTCCACACGACTCGTTTATTCAACAATAACAGAGAACGTTAAGAAGGGCGACGATCATAAACGTTATTTGACAGTTTAGGAAGAAGATGGTTGGCAGAAGAAGATGAAGACGACGAAGACGATGAATAGAACGAGATGGACACAAAGCGGCGTTTTGGACTTTTGTGGACTCGACGACGTAATCACAGATAAGGAGGGGGACAAAGGATGCATTTGATGCGATATCAGGGGCTGATATATGTATGTGGCATTGTGGAAATCGACAGTTTGTGTTCATTGGATGAACGATATAGGAGTGACTTTGATATAATATAAGAAGCTTGTGGTTACGAAATCGGCTTCCGAATGGATTCGATATGAGATCAGTTCGTCAGGTTCTCAGCGTTGTACTTGTCGGCCGACGGCGAGTTCTCCGATGGTAAGTTGTCCTGAAATTGGTACATTCGTAATTATACGGCATAGATAACTACAGTAAAAGTTTAATCTTTGAACATCGATAATATAACTCACATCTACTGACTCCTCGAGAATCTTTTGTCGCTTTCCAAGGACATTCTCGTCGTCGTCCAGGTCATCTTTGATGTCACTGCTGGTAGAACATAGGTCCGTTGGGAAGTTCAGATCGTCAGGCGCCGGACTGCAGCTGAACGTGGATATCATAAGTTATGAAATGCACGCGTGGCGTACCTCGCGGAGATGGAGCTGTGCGGGGAATGGGATCGGTCCGATTTCGTGTCATATGGTCTTTTCCTCGGCAACGCCTTGACATGAGGGAAATCGGCTTCTCGCACTACTTTCCGTGCAAGTGTGAAGAGGTCGTCACGTCGAGTAAGAAGTGCCGGCTGGATCAAACAGAGCTGAGCACAGGCTTCGTTGACGAGCATTTCATGGTGCGTCAGCGGTTTGTCCGGTTTTCGTTTTGTATCGAAACGACCGTAGATTGCGGAGTATTTGCGGACTAGTTGAATGCGTTCTGGATGTGTCGCCGGCATCTTGATAACGTCGACAAGTTCTCTGAAAAGAAGACGCTTAAGTTTGGTCCCATAAACCCATTGCACATTCGAATGTTATATTCGACAAGCTATTATGATATGTGAGCTGTCTTATTACAGTTTTGAGCCAGTAATCGTCATTTTTCGTGAAACGCTTAGATCACTTTATGTGCTATCAGTACTATCATATAACCGTGACCTCAAATGGCTATGAGAAAGTGCTACTATTAATATTATTTTACATCGCGGTAGAAAATTAATCATTCAAAGACTTTCACATTTTGCACCCTGTAACGTTCCCTTTCAATCACTTCGCAAACATCTCAACGATTTCCTTCCTGTCAATTGTCAAAGATAACAACTTCATTTTTCCTCGTTTTCCACCAAACTGTAGCACCAACGACCGTGTTTTTCGGCGCTTTTTACCAGTGATGATGTCTTATATTGTGGGCAGCACAAAGGAGATCTTTTTCATTGGAACACTGCCATATCATCGCTAAATAAAATGACTGACGTGCAGGCCGTAAGACCTGATAACTTTCTGGTTTCGGGTTGTGGTTTGGATGCGAATGGTGAAGGAAATGGGATGTTCATAGATCGGCGTCGTGGGCGAAATTGTTGAAAGGCAATGTGCCCTTTTTAAACGACAGTCATGCTAATAACATGACAGTTTCTTACGAAATAAAGGAATTCAAAAAATTAACGAGCGGTAACATTAAATAACGCCTTGTAGAAACTTGATAAACGTCCACAAATCATTACTACTCAATGACGTTATCAATGACGGGTCGTTTGATCATTGATTGTTTCGAGGAACAGTTCCTGAAAACTTTGCAAATTTGCCAGTCTCATGATGAATTTTAAACGGGTTGATAAGTTGTTTTTACCCTGTAAACGAAGCCACAGCTACAAGACGCCTCGTGCATGTCGATAAACGAAGAAGGCTTTTCGAAAGAGGCTACTGCCAGACTTGTGTTGTCAAGAAACAAAAACTATCTTTATTTGGTCATCGGAGTTCAAAATTACGAGTTTTTACAAAACCCGAAAATATGACTTACTGGCTGATCTTCTTCTTATTCTGCACTAGCTTCAGTTCATATGCTGGCACGTGATTAATCGTTTCAGTGCAGAACGCCCGTAACTTCGAGATATCGTCGGTGCTGAGCGCGGACATGTCTGGCGTATATTGACCTGTACACAGAAGAAATTTCAAAAGAGTCACAGTAAACGCTAACCGTTGGCGTCGGCTTCACCAGCACTCAGTGGATAACCATCGTACCCCTCAGACGCTGGGCTTGCAGCTGACAGCGACTGTTGCTGTAGTGCCGACTGGATAGTTTGTGGCGTGGACTGTTGTGGCTGCTGGAGGCCAATCATGCTCATGAGGAACTCGCCCGGCTGGACATTGGCTGTGCCGCCGATGGCTGAGGAGACCGATATTGCCGGAGTGTTATTATTGGTACTGTTGTTGCTGTGTGTAAGGGATGTCCCTGAAAGGAAGACAAACCGTAGTACTAGTAAATATATATATGAAATATAAACGAATTGCTTTCTTGTGATAGAATTGACAGACAGTGGGCGGACGAAGGTTGTATTTTGTAGAAAAAACAACCAGAGTTTTGGATGGAAAAAATAGAATTCTTACGAAAACAATAAGCCGAAAACAAGAGGGCTCTACTGGATGAAGTAACACTAAATTCACCATGCCTAATAGCACAACTGTAACTGTGGTTTCTTTCAGCTCAGCCAATTCTACAAAGAAATCGCTATGATCTGGTCTATGATGCATATAAATTTGCGAATATCAATTTCTTAGGCATCCAAAATTGCTATAGTGATGGGCACGGTGAGACGATTTTTTCTGTTCATAGGCCCCAAATGAAGGCAATCGAGGTGACTCATTCAGATACCAACATTTCGATGACGGTGCATCGCCTGCCCACTCTTTTAACACGAAAATAGACAAAACAAAATGTTACATGTTTAAGGAATGGTGACGTTTTTTGCATTTAAGGAAGCCGACAGCAACTGTATTTGCGAGACGCTTTCTGTTTCTGTTCATGGTCCTTGTTCTTTTCAGTTTTACAATGCAGGCAAAAGTGATTCTTCTCATTTTGTTTGGCGTTGGAATGGCTGCGGCTTGGCCTGAATGGCCAAAGGAACTGACAGACGTCGCCAACAAGGGGAAGGATGTTGCTTCCGAAACCATCAACGATTGGGGACGACGCATAGGGGATTTTTGGGGACGACGCAAGCGAGAAGCCGCAACCCAACTGGAAAGTGATGATCAATCCCCACTGTGCGGATACTGTAGGTTTTAAAAACTGCCATCATCAAATTTACGGACACACTCTTAGTCTGCATTCCGCCGAAGATGGTTGCCAAAGGATCGTGCGCTATGATGTGTCATGCTTTCACCAAACTCATTGTCACTGCCGTAAGATTGCACTGCATAGTACGTAAATGTAAAGAAAAGTTAATTTCAGGAGAGAAGCAACAGCTACGCGTTCGCCTACAACAAGGGGATCACTACCCAGGAAGGCGTATGTCTCTGTTGCTCGACATGGGAGCCGGAATGCGTCGATGCAATGCCCTGAACGGTCACATTTCTTTGGTCATTGTCTGACAGACGACACAATAAAATGCATTGTTATAGCTGGTTTACTATGTGAACCGGGGTGGTAGAGTTGTAGCACACCTACGTGCCAGTCCTCAGAAAAATGAACCCTGGTATTTAAGACGTCAACAGGTCGGGTTTTCAGAGGAGAATCACCACCCATTTCCAGGCAATCACGTTCTCTTTCCATGCAGTTCTATGACTATATGTGAAAGACCATCTGTAGGCTCATCGCTAGTCATTCTCTCATACATTTAGTTCGAACATTTAATCTTTAAACTCCCTAACGACATGACTAGAACGTTAACTTTTTTTGTCATAAGTCGGCGCTGACATATTGCGCCCAGATCGTTCTTTGAACAGCTTTTTGTTGTCAGTTGAGAAATTGCTTTTTGAATCCGATGATTTATGAGAGACCGTCAAAGCGCAACATACCGAATGACGAAGAGCCGGACATGGTCGCCGGGAGCAGAGCTGAAAATTATCGTTTTTCACGTTTTTCGTCTAAGTTTTTGAATACCCGATAACAAATGTAGCGCCGAAGACGGATCGTTTCCGGTGGTGGAGGCTGTCGAGCATGACGGGAATGCGGTCATCGGTGGAGGACCGATTTGTTGCCTTGCCAGGCGGAAAAATCCTTCGCGGTCGTTTGACAACTCCTAAACAATGATAAGTCAACACCTCGTAAGATTTTGTTAGACTCACTCGAAGGGTGTTCTGGAATCTTCGTACATGCAGAGGTTTCGACGTCATTCCAACAAGACGCATAATCTCGAGGAACTCCTTTTCGTCGCACTCGATAAACTGGTCGATGTCATCACCTCCTTGTTCGATGAATACGTCGTAGTATTTAGGAAGGTTCGCACGATGGAGCACAGCTTGGAGCTGCCACTCCGATAGTGAGGTCGGGGCTCGCATGGTGTTTATTCTTAAAATAAGTACTCATGGTTTGATCAGACTGTGAGCAGCGTTAAGGATTAAACAGATTCAGATTTTCTGTCCCCAACACTAATCTACAGAACTCAGTTCAATGAAAGCATTCCTAGGAGAGGTTGCACTATGGAGGAGAATTTCTTCTGGTCAAAAAGAAGCTCAACAAAGCCCACATGATATGAGAAGATCATGAGGTCAGGTGGCAAGGAACGTGAGAAGCCCATTTAAGACCAAATTGGATCCCAAGAGTCTAATTAACATTCATAACTGCACGAAGATAAAGTTGACGGTGCGTAGTCTGTAGCTAACATTTAAAAGACATCAAATATCAGATTACTCAGAAGAATCATTAGCCTACGTTTCTGGATAAGGGAAAGGGTTGCCTAATAATATTTCCAACAAAGTGCTTTAAGTAATGTTTAGATTGGATAATCATCTTTTATAAATTAACCCAAAACAACTTACAGCTTCGGATAGGCGAGCAGCGTGGCGCTTTGTTCATTTTGCAGAGTGGGAGAGAGAGCGGGGATGTCGGTTGGGGAAGTAATGTTGCCTGGGGCGACGGTGCAAATACGAACGATTTGCAACAGAGAGGAAGGAAGAGAAAAAAGACGTTGAGGAGATGACTAGAAATTTGTGAAGGCGATGTGTTTAGAGCGTGCTTGGCACGACGGAACGACCCGGATATGTGTGAAAATTGACGGCGGATACCGAACGTAGGCAACTATTTGATAGTGCTACGATTCGGCTTCCGAGCACCCTGAAAAATGGAACGATTTCATTCATCACGCCGGAATTTTCACTGCTTTTTCAGCGCGTGTCGCGATTATTTATGGAAATGTACTTTTCGCGGATAGAGTAAGATCATCACGGTCATCACTGCGCGTCATCCATCACTTTTTCTATCAGCGCATGTTGTTCTTTTAATTAACACTCAAAGGAGTAGAGGCGCGCTTTTTTGGCGCAAGAATAGGACCTGCAATTACCTAAGATCGCAACATTTCGAATATGGTTGAGAGAAGTGGACATAATTGGATTAACGTCTTTACGTCAAACGTTTTCTAGAATTGCAGCTATGAAGTGCAAAGAAGCAGCTAAGAGGATGAATGCTCATACATCTCGAATCAAGATCTGGTTCATTTGATGAATAGGTAATTGAACCTGGCTGTCAAACACAGCTCGTCGGTATTTTGCTTCTATAGGCAGCCTCTTCTTTTTCTAACACTTTGTTGTACCCGCGGGTCCTTGATCGTGGATTTATGTTCATTTCTATGCAAGGATCTTTAAACAATGGGCGAACATCAAATCGAAACCGTATTATTCATATGTTAGTGCTACATCATTCTGTGCTGAGGTCACTATTCTGTGCTAAGGTCACGGTAGTCGCACTTTTGGTATGATTCATCATCTTGGGTCTATTATCGGAAAGGGATACGCCGACAGCTTGACATGTTTTAAATACCGTAAAACTGCGAAAAGTGAGCTACTTTCCTGATCACTTCGCGCAGTATTGAGTCCGATTCAAAATATTTTTACCTCTAACCAAACCAATGAAGTGAAGCTTACCCTATATCGTGTCATCTTTCGGACTGAATTATCTCATTAGTTTTTGCTTGCGCACTTTAAGAAAATGGGTCGGAAAGTACAAAGACTGGTGCGAGTTCAGAGAAGGGTGGACAAAGATAATTATACCAAATGAAGAAGCCATTAAGACACAAAAAGAGGTATAAATGTGCACCTTCTAAAGTGCTGTCGGTAACAGCTTCTAGTGAGGCTGTGTGGAAAATGGTGCCAATTTGCATATTCTCTTTCCATGTAAATCATTCCTAGTACAGCTTGTTTATGAATGGTTTTGTATATTTGTTTAATCCTCAACAAGTCCAACCGTTTCTGATCACCAATATGAAGTCAAAATTCCGCTTACTATCTTATTCTACGTATAAAGTGTGTTTTGTTAGTAATAGTGATCACAAAGTGACGTATTTTGAACCGAAATCTTTTCATACACGTAGGAATACACTCCAAAAAAAGGCAAGCATCAAAGACTAAAAACGAAACGAGTGAAGAAAGCGGATGAAAGTCAAAAAAGCGTCAGAAGTGTCAAGCGAAGCGCAGCGAATGTGGGTCGACCGGTACAAGTAATCGTACCAAAGTTCAAATTAAAAATTTCCAATTCCACCCGAAAGGCGGAGGCCTTGACACAAAACGAACGGCGCCTCCAGCAAAAAACCTCGCGAATTTCGTAATAACTTCGTTGAGTCCCGCCAGTCGGTATGTGATCGAAACGCGACGGTCACACAGATGTGCACGTGAGTAAAAAAACATCGTCGACGGAATATATGAGTTTTATCTTTCGCTCATTAATATTTCGAAAACGGCGTGCAAAAAGCGCGAATTCATGTGTGCGCGAAACGAGCGTCGTTTGGCGCTGGCGGCGAGTTGTGTGGTCGAACTGCCGTCGAAGCGACAAAAAAGCGGCGGGGGACGGCGACGAACGATCGGCGATAAAATCGACTCAAAATCTCGGGCCGATGGGGGTGGAGAAAGAAATCTTAAATTTTAGAAAACGCGCTCGGCACGAATTGGGCGACGCGCCAGATGGGCGGGCGTCGTTACACTAACTATACGGATATCATACGGTAAGGGGTGGTGAATGGGTAGCGGTTATGTACTCCTTATGAGTGTGGCTTGACGCGGTGAACATGGTGAAATTCGATGTACAGGCACTTCAGGGAACTTATCTTATATGGAAAACGGACAATGTGATAATCGACAAATCTTCATCTCTGCACCCTCTCTAAGACCGACCGATGCTTCATACGTTTCGAAGGTTCCATACATTATGAAAAGAGCTTCATGTAACAAAATGTCGAGTGGTAACATCACATAAACTCTATTTATAAAAAGAGGTCTCAAAAAGTGGAGGTTCAAAAAAATAGTGGTTTTTGGACATCAGCTGCACAGTTTCGATCCATATCTATGGAACTTAATAAGTGGTTATCACCTCGGGTACTTTCGATGATCGACAAATAGATAAGAAAACAGCAGAAGGAGTACTCATTTTTACCATTTTGAATGTCTGTGGAAATCAGCCACCTCAACGGACACATCATCTCACCAACTAACCATGAAACGGACCATGCCCATCAATTGCGCCTCTTGAATACCAACGACAACAACACAGAAATTACAAGCAAGATCTGCCGCCATTCTCTATTTTTACAGTTTGTAGCCTAAACCCAGCCTGTAGCCACAGCAGACCTTGATTGTTCCGAAAAATGACTTATTCTTTGAACGCGTTATCACCGAGAGTTTCCCATTTCACATATATGTTTTTAGATACCTCATCATATCACAATTTTATTACTTCCTCGTTTTATTAAAATTGAAGTGTTCAGTGAAAACGCCATTTGGAACAGGTTCAGAGATTGCAATAAAAAGAAAGAGCAAAGATCTGCCATAGTTCACATGACCCACATCGCCAATCTAACACCATTTTCTGCGTCTCTGCTCTCGCTCTCAGGACACAAATGAAAAATGCGCGAGATCTCGGTCCCAGTAAAAAAACTCAAATTCACGAGGACTTCAATTGATTACTTCGCATGGTAATTGTTGGAGAACAATTATAACATGAAAGTACTTTGATGTTTGAATCGCTGAAGTTGTTTTTGATATACGTTTGCATGGTGTGGATCTGCTCAACCTGTATTTGTACGAAGCATTAAGCGATTATTACCCGAAGTGATGTAGAATCGGGTACGAAGCTAAGCGTTAAAGAACATGTATTTGCAATTCATACGTTGGAGTTAATAAAAGAAAGGTAAAAAGGAGTTCGATTCTACCTCACTTCATCCTTCACCGCTTGTGATCGTTCTGTTTTGAAACATCTACATAGTCATAATCGGTGGAATTTCGGGGATATCTGTTGGATTCAGATGATGGATGATTATTGGAGATGATAATTTTCGCTGAAATGAAGTTCAATCAGCAAATGTTAGCGCAGCATATGCTGATTTTCATGGCACTTAGCGGTGCAAAGTGACAATTCCTGGGCAGTTGACGGCTACTCGTGACAGAAATTTCATGTACCCGTAAAACGGAAAAATTCAGCTCTGCAATCTTCTGCGTTTTAATTCATTAGTACATAAGACATCTTTTAGAGCAATTTGTGGATGTAACCTTTTGTTCAAACCACATTTTGTTACAAACGGCAAACAAAATAAGGAATAGAAGGGATTTGTATTAGTCGAAAAAAGAACCTTGCAAAAACATGGGCACATGTTAAGGCAGTCGAAAGACACAAAATCAGTAAGGACGCAAACGAACTGTCTGGAACACGTGATACGGACAAAACCGGTATTGATAAGGTGCAGATACTGGGTGGCATCAGCGGGACGCTGGCGAGCCGAACAGCGGCGGCGTGCGCGCCTAAAAAACGCCTAACGAGCGCAGCGCAAAAAGACCGCAGTCGGCGGCGGTGCGGCGAGTTCGCGAAACGCTCGAAACGCAAAAAGTGGAGACGAAAAGAGGACCGCATTCTCGAAACGTCTCCCGCTCGCCTGTCTGTGAGCAGTGGTGGCGGAGTTGGATGCATTGCCGGCTGCTACTGTTGCTACCTCTGATGGCACAATTGCCCGATCGGCGCGCGAAAAACGCGCACTGAATCGATCAGCTGATTGTGAAAAAGCCGGGCGAAGGAATGCCGCGTGCAGGGCTAACGAAAAAAGAGGGAACGGAGGGAGAGTATATATACAGTTTATTGAATGCCGTCCAAAGTCGCCTATATTATTTCTCATACTTCATATTCGGAAACGTTCCAGATGGACAACAGATGATGCTAAGTTGAAGAAAATCCGTATTTGAATCATCGGAGAAATGCAAAGAGAGCATGTTTATAAAGGGAGGGTTCAACAAAGAAGGTTCACTCGTGTTGGAGAGCTTGAGGATTGGACAAAACCGGCTTAGGAGAGGCGATAAAATCGATGTTGGTACGGTACAAGAATTATGAATTATTTCCAGAAAAGATTTATGTCTAAATCATCGTAACATACCAAAAGAATTCAATCTCATATTCATTGAGAGACTGTTTAGCTATTGTAGCACAAGCCCAATTGAATCGGAGTATCACGGATCTCTTTCATACGCCTCTATAATTGCTTTAGTTCGCAGCATGCCCGTGTAAAGTTTTTGATGACTGGAGTGAGTAAAGCACTTCCTTGTTCTTCTGAGGCTCCCCGAATCGGCGATCTGTCGAAAAACAACAAATTTCAAATGGAAATCTAAATCAGGACTGAATTCCGGGTTCACAAAGTCAGTTTTTGGAAATTGGTCTTCTTCAGCTGTTTTTTGAACTTCGCGAAGAATTGCTTCTCCGAATCTTCACTGCTCGTGGGAACACGTTTCAACGCTGTTTTTGCGAAACGTTCCCATAGCCGACGTTCGAGAGCATCGTTGCGCATTTTTCGTCCTCCTCACTTTTTGCGCTGACATTACATCGGCCCTGCGACGTTTGCAGATGTAATTTTTGTCATCAATTTTTTCCATGCTCCCTCTTGTCATCTGAATTTGCAGTTGCACATGCCGATGCGCGCAAAAACGCCTTTTGGATCTCTTTAATTATCGGTGAAGAGGGGACAAGAAAAAGTGAACGAATCAAACATCATCGTGACACACTAAGCTGCAGAAGGTGACGACAATTCCGGGTTTTTTTCAACTTCCTATTGCAGTTTCTGGTGTTTTAAAAACCAAGCGAAACAAAAGGTGCGAAGGGGGAAGGAGTCGAATCCAAGCTCGAAAGGTGGCAAACGGAAGCTTTTGACTAAGTTTGATAGATTGACTAAACTTATTTACACGCAACTTTCGAAAAATGTTAGCTATTCCAGAAGTTTTCAGTAAAAGAACATATACTTATTGTTCAGTATTCGGTACAGGTTCGCTCTCGAGAAAATTCAGTGCGATCATTTCACCGGCAACTCGGTAAGATCTCTTTTTAACCCCAACTCGGCAAGCTCTTTTATTCTATTTACAAATAATGAAAATGTGAGCAAAGTTCACTTAAGATGTCCTGCATATATGGGAAACAGACTAGACTACATACGCTCAGCATATACACAATTTTGCCCCTGATATGCGGTATGGGCCACGCAATCTGCAAGAGCTTAACCAGGTTTATGCTTTGGTACGCTTAAGGTACGTTACTTGACTTTGGCACGCCCCTTAAACTGCATGGAAAGCTGGCTCGTGCCCATTTTAAACACTACACAGTAGCACACTTCAGCTAGGCTCGACAACATCGAAACAAATCCATATTATAAAGTTTACTAACGAATACGATGACTATTGGAGATCGGCGCCAGAGGAACCTGCATAACATCTATCTCAAGCACAAGACCACAAGACCCATTGGCCACAAAAACAAGTGGACTATTGAGTAATTTGCCTTTGCGTTGATCGGACGTTATCAGAAACAAACAAAAACATCAACAACAACAATAATACGTTTTCCACACTAGCCAATGTATAGCGCCCGTGGAAAGTGATTTGTCGCAGGCCGATATCGAGGGATCGAGGGTCGGCCGTTCTCGTTATGGGAAAGATAAAAACGATAGCCGACGATGCGAGGCGATGAAAAAAAGCTGCGCTACGAGCGGGAGAGGGTCGCCGGTGCGGGTGGGGATAACGCGAAACTCGGTGCCAACCACGAAGGCAATATGAGGGTTAGGCGAAGGGGACAAAAACGGATATGGGAGAAGAGGGGGAGACGAGTCGTTACGCGCGCGCGCACGGTTTGCCAGCAAAAAACGCCTCGGGAGTCGCATCGTGCCACCTACTGGCCGCCAATTATGCGGCATATGCGCGCGCACCACCCGTAACCGTGATGGTCATTTTTCAGCGCCTGCCTGTCACTCAAATCACCGACCGTCTTCATAAATCCTTGGGATATTTTTGTCTGTAAACCACTTTTTGACGAATGGGTTTCGCGTCACGTGAATAGGGCGGGCGCTTGAGGGATGTCTAGGGAGCGGAAGGAGAGAGCGCGACCGGCAGGGAGGAGTACAGTAAGTGGTGTTTTTTAAGGGTTTAAAGACCTCAAGTGGTGACCTTTAATCTGACGAGGTCGAGCTCATTTCTGTGGCAGATTTCGGCAAGGACGAAAAACTGAGAGGGACAGAATTTACGAGGACAAGCAACCCACAAACTCTTTATAACAGCATAAGTTCTTTCAAATCAAAATCGGCGATCTATAGAAAGACAGGCAACTTCTACAATAGTTCTTCTTATGTCAAATTTCGTAACTAATAGAAGAGTCCGTTCACAAACGGAAAAAGTGCCTAAGCGACGCCAGACAAGAACGATAAGGATGAACCTTTATGAAGGGATGAAACAAAGCGAAAGATGGTATGATGCACGACCGAAGAGATCGACTCCATGGAGCCAACGACGTTCATCAACCCAAAAACTCCGGACGCAGAAAAACGCATATTTTAAGTACTCACCTGACGTCCGGCGAACAAAATAACGAAAACACCACGTCTTATCAACGGAGGAACAATGGAGTCGTTCGCTCACGCCAGGCACCTTAAGAAGTGATCGGATCAAAGATTAGAGTCCCTCATCTCATTCACCTCTTTCAGTTTCTTACATCACATGTCCAAAGATATAGCATCATATGTGTCTGGAGTAGGTTATCCGCGCATGGTTGTATCCGTGAAAGGTTGTACCCACGCATAGCTGTTATATGTTTCTGGCTAGTTCAGCCATTCCAAAACCTTCCAAAATTTCTTTTTTCGCATACGTGTTTTCGCATGGTGCCAATTAATGAGCTGGTGCTTCTAACCAAACATCAAGATCGCGTTCTTCGGATATATTGCGTTCTTTAAATGGAGTGCACCTCAAAGCCGCTCTTGTCGAAACGATTCAACGCCAACAGCCTACTTGAATGGTCACAATTTGCAACTGAATGGCCACAATTTGCCAACAACACAAACGTGAAATTGTCCAGTAGTTTTTTTTTTTGCAAAATTATCAACCCGACATTTTATGACATTTAGAAAGTAATAGATCGCGTTCGTTTGGGATAATCCGGATAAAACAGTTCAAGAATAAACAATTTTCTTTCAATGGACAAGATGCGACGATATTTCAGTGAATTGCGCACTCATCACAAGCAAAACCTGTGCTTTGCTCAGCTTTAGTAACAACATTTAAACGTTAAAATATCTGCCGATGTGGGACCAAGATCAACCATGGCTTCGTCAACAATCACGACACTATCTATGCAAAAACTCAGTTAAGGTTCAGATTTCGGCAAACGGGACAAGCAACGGAAGTATAAGCGTTTTCTAAAGCAGCGGCGCGTGAGTGCATCGGCCGTGTTGCCGAACTCGGTCGAAACATTTGGCAACTAAGCGAGGCTAAAAGTGTTGCGCATTGACATGCAAGACGTGCACAAAAAAGCCGAGAACGCGCGCTTATGCTCGGAAAGAACGCAATCGCGTCACACGCCTCTGGCCAACGACGAGTTTTTGTGCGTGCAGACGGCCGCTGCGCATTTGCAAGAAGGACTTCAGAGCGAACACGCAACATTCGGCGCTGTTGCCGGTGTGGGGCGATTAAGACGTCGATTGCAAGGTCCGTGGGATACTAAGGGTTGCGATAGCGAAATGAAGAGGGTGAATCTACCATAGAAGCTGCGCCTAGCATCCGAGACATGATGAGAAAAGTTTCTAAGAACTGAATAACGAAACAAATGTTCAAAGTCATGGAAAACTACAAAACTCTATGAATCATAGTTCACCGGATCATTGAAATAAAAGCACAAAGTCACAAATAGACACAATCCGCGGAAAATGAATGGACGTCGGAAGACTCAGTTGCGAAATTCCAGGACACAGGGTAAAAAGTGGATTCAAGGATTGGGTTTGCCCAGAAAATTAGTTTTTAAAAAACAGGTTGCAGGTCAGGAAACATGGCGATCGGGGCAACAGAATTTTCAGCGTATGGCCGTTGAATGTCTAATATGCTTATATAGAAATAATGATTTCTTTATTATTTCATAAAACTCGCAGAACAGGAGATCAGATTCAAATTCAAAAATCCTCATCAGGGGTTAAAACGATCACAATTTTTAAAGATCTTTGGATACACTATCACGCTAAGGGTTTAAGGGAACACGAGACCGAAGAATGCAGAAAACAGGCAACACATTCTGCAGACGGGCGGACACACTCTGGAGTTCGTCCGCCCGAATGCTCACTGGTCGCTTGTGTTGTTTAGTCGCCAGCCGCGGATGCAAAAGAGCGAGTGAAAGAAAAGCAAAGCACACACGTCCCGCGGCCGCACTGTTGTGTCCCCCGGCGGCGACGGCGACGGCGGCGACGTACTTCCAGCATTCGTAGCCGTTCGCGGCTGGCCGGAGACGCGGCGAAAACGCCGCCTGGCAGAAGAACGGCCGGCGGCGGCGATGCGTTCTCTCCGCGTGGCTGCCGCAACGAACGAGAGCGGCGACAGACGTCGCCGGACCATGGCGTAAAAAGTGGCGGAGAAGACGAGCGGCGGGCGGACGAACGCGCGAGTCCGCGGCGCCGCGAAAAAACTCGCGTCGAGGCGCGTCGGCGGCGACGGAGCCGATCGCCGTCGGCGGCAAAAAATCTCAACTGTCGCTCCGCGGCCGTCCCTTTTTAATTGTAATCGCGATGGACGAAAAAGTTCGCCGCGACCGCGTGCGTCTCTCTCTCCACTTTCCGCCGCGATCGCAGCCTTCCTCTCTTCGGCGTTCCCGACGACACTCAAGCCGATGCAAGAACGAGGATGCGATGGTGAAATAGATGACAGATCCAGCCTCGTGTTACAGTAACAAAAGACCAGGGGAACTTATCGGAACTTTTCGTTTTGCGAACCTTCTGAACACATCACATCATCTGTTCTGATCAAAGATAGGATGCAGATACAGAACAATCAAGTTGAAGATTGCGTTCGAAATTCGTCCGAAAGCTTAATGAGAATCAAAGCAGCGGTTAGACTCTCCCACAAAGACTTTGTAGATAGGGGGAATAAAAGAAGATAAAGTAGATAAAAGACGTTTGGAAAATTGCTATGCACAGATTTCATCTGAATGGATATGGCATGAACTGATCATGGAAGCACAAACCAACTTCGAAGATGAACTCTTGAATATGTGGCTGTTCGCCACGATCACATCTCGTAAACCAATGGGCGAAACGACCGTATAAAAACAAATCCTTTATGTAAACTAATGCCATAGTGGGTGATGCACGTTTTTAACCCAAAATGAGGGATCAAGTCAAAAAGAGCGGGGACAATTTCAAGTGAAAAACCTAATATGACTCGCATGTAGAAACAGTTTACGTTAACGACAATATCATGAAGAAACAGAAAAGTAATGAATCCTAAAAGGACTAGATCATGCAAAACAACATCATGCGCCCTTTTAAATCACTGAAAGATGATTCCTTAGCATACGAAACAATTTTGCGCCTAAGTAATAACACTACAAGCCATTTAAAGAATCTTGGAATATCAGCCCGCTTTCAATAACTTGTGATTTTGTTGCTATTTATGTTTACGAATTCAGTTACGGACGAGAAGGAAGTATTTTATTAGCGGAACTATGGATAGATTAAGTGCGTAACAATTAAGTGAGTGTGTGCCATTCGAGGCAGGTAATTGCGAATGCAGAGAAAACACTCTTTAAAATAAGTACCCTTTGCAAAAGATGGATTCTATTTTTGGTAACGTAATTGTTTTGCACCTTCATTCGGCTTAACAAAAATGAGAACGTCAATGGCTTAATTCATGGAACACAATTACATAATGACGCGTAGTGATCTTAAATAAACGTAAAAAGATACCTATACGAACGTGTAACTAGGATGATAGAAACCGTTTGGATAGCACACAAAGTTGTTTATTTTTTTGCTACGTAATCTCGACCGTTAAGGAACGTCAAAGACAGTTGCTTGGGTTGAGGCAAAATACGTGAATATAACCGTCAGAACGTTTTCCTTTCTCGGGTTATCAAACCGGTTCCGAAGCGCGTTTCTTAATTCCCCCACTTTTTGAATGGTTACTTTTTATTTATACAATTTCACTGCGTTCCGCATCGTACTGACGAAGGGGAGAAGATGCACTGTGCGACGCTAGAGTTCTTCGGTGTAAATCAATGATATTAAATGTATCAATGGAAGGCATCTCGGGTATTCCTTGAAAACCGCACCGCAGATGTTTGCCTTTTACCAAACGCCATTCAGGCTGGGCTTAAAGCAAATCAGCTGAGCTTCTTGAAAAGTACTTATCTCTAGGGATAACCAAACCAACCACCATTGATTTCCATCTGAAATCACGAAATGGTGACTTACTCAGACTGTTCAATTTAAATAAACCAAATATCGAAGTTCGGGATTGTATGATAGGATTGTAAGAAATCTATGACTCGTTCTCAGCAGTCGGGGTTATGAAGCGTAACAATGAAGCTTAGAGATACTGTCGCAGAGTGCTTCTTGTGGACATAAATTCATCATCAGTACTGTCAAATCTATCGCAACCGGAAATACTGAGCATTTTATGGAAGCATAATGATGTTAAGGTACGTCTTAAGCAACAATTTAATACAGTAAACGAACAACGAAAATTTGAAAAAGAATGTCAAATACATAAAATAACTTCGCACTATTTTAGGACAATACTGTTAAGCTTCTTTGAGTCACTAGCTGTAACGGGAACAGCGTTGAATCGCCTCTTCTTATGACCCTTTTGATAACTAATGTTAACAGTGAGAAAACTAACGCATATAGTTGAGTAAATAAACACAGGTGTTCGCAGGTCATACCTAATTTTTTTCGCTAGACTCCATCCTGTTCTCATCAATCATCGAACGACTGGCGATGAATAGTTATTTCACCCGGTCTTTGGAGACAGTAAAACGAATTGTCTGCAATTGAGAACACGACAGCGGACTGAATCAGCGAGTCGGCTTTTTTTACCAAAAAAGATGCCGACGCGGATTTGAATTGAAGAAAGCCGTCCGACTCGCCATTTCGTCAATGCGCAGAAATGCGCGGTTTTGCAGAATTACGAATAGCCTTTTTTTGCTGTTGTTGGAGAATAAGCCTTCGCTGAGGGTTCTTCGAAGAGGCGGCGGTGACGCGATCCCTTCAAAATAGGCGTTTCAAACGGCGACTCGACGCGTCACCTCCTTTTCGCGCATCGTCGTGTTAAGACGACAAAAAACTCGGAGACCCTTTTTTCCGTCCACCTCCTCGCGCCGGCGACGTCCTTCGTAGGTCAACCCCAGTCGTTGGACGGTTTTTTTGCGGCGACGATGCTTTTTGTTGCACCAGTCCCCGTTCGCCTGTGCTGGGCGCCGATATGCCTACCGCACGGCGAAAGCAGATCAATCAGATCGCGTAAATTTAAAACTTCTGCCTCCGGGAATAAACCACCTGCAATATGGTCGATAATTGTTTGCAGGCAGGGCTTTGTCGCCGCTGAAAAAACGATGCTCACTGGGGATATATTGCTTGACAAGCTCTTAGTGCGTTGGTGTTGCTGATCAAAAAAACGCGACGGTCTCCTGCAAAGCTCCTCGTAAGAAAACGGGATTACGATACAGCAGCATCGGCAGTCATTCTTTGTCATAACTCATTGAAATGAATATCAACTTAAGGTAACTCATCAAATACATCTGCATAAAAGTCAAAGACAGAACAGCGATTTCTTTGCACGACATCCAGGCAGACAAAAGACGGTATTACACAATTGGCTTTTCATCGTTCGCTATCACCGATAAGATCTCGCGATCAGGTCTCAACAGCTTTGCAAAGTTGCCAAAATCAAAGAGTTGGAAATAGCGATGGAATGTTTAGAAGAGCCAAGTACGTTTTTATAGCAATTCATAATTTTGTGATTATGCTATGAGATTATGGATGAAATGTCTCACAATCGCCGCACATAAACCTATAATTTCTACTCCCTGGGTTCTCTCCATAAACACTGAAAATTTGATAAATACGCGGCTGTAGTTTAGGTGCTGTCTCCAACGAAAAGAAGCGAAACAAAAGAAATTAGAAGTGGTCATAAACATAGTCAGAAGATTGTTCTTAACTTCGCACTGGATTCTCTTTGAATATAGTTTAGAAGATCATAGCGTCTGCAGGAGAAAACAACGAGCAAATTTGTCGAGAAATTAGCTCAACTTATACCTCGAATTTCCAAATGAATGAATGAAATCAATAGACATAAATACTGTAGCCCTACTAAAAGATAATCGTGGCGCTTTACATACAAAAAAGAACAGTGTAAACGCCAATCCTGGAAAAAGGTGAACATACTGAATGAATTCGGCTGGCCAGTTAGGCGAGTGACAATTGGACAACAGCATACGTCCAAGGTGGTATTTTTCTAAGCAACTCACTAGCACTCAGTTCTTAATACGCCAGGATAAACCAATCACTCAATGAGGATGAAAAACTGCAACTCCCGAACACCTTCGACAATCCAGTAATGCAACAACTCAATCACTTTTCACTTTGACAGAAATGACAATAAACGAATAGATAAGAAAGCGTCTGGGCATCAAATCTTCTTCGTTTTTTAAGCGTACACGTCTGAGCATCGCGCGCGCGCGTGAATTAAGGCAATGAACCGCCGGCGCCACCAGCACACAGTGCGGAGCCCAAAAACAAATGATACAATGAAAAAACAGCTACAAAAAGCGCATCCCGTGCCAGTCGCCAAAACGCCCGCGTCGGTCGGTGGTGCGTCGGTCAGCGAAGATAAAAACGAACGGAGATGGACGTATGTGTGTTGTCTGTGCGTTAAGGTCAAAATTAGCCGACGTAATAAAGAACAGCCGAGCAGACACAAAGGTACCCTGAACAGGGGACGCGTGGGGGTGCAGTCAACAAACAAACAAAATGTCAACATAGTGTCAGGTAAATAAGAAGAACAAAACAATGTCACTTGATAAAAACACATATGAGCAAAAAAAAAAAAGAACAAAACGCAGGACACAACGGTCGAAATCCAATGACCTTAAATAGAAATCCAAACTTATACAACATCGGCTTTATCACTTATAATATCGATAATTTTGATGAATAACTATGCAGAACTATTGCACATTATTTGCTCAAACGAATATAGTGAATCCATCGAACGAACAAGCTAGGCAAGCGAGGTCTAATCTCAGCGCTGGCGGCGTGGGTGATCGGGCGATATTGTGACGGGTGCAAGACGGCAGAACTAGGGCCCTTGAAGTTCCAGGCCTTTTGGAAGCCGGGGCGATCATTGTGACCTGAAAGAAGAGACGGCCTAGAACGATCACTCACTCAACCAGCTTCTGAGAGATGCCGACAGTTCGCCACCGACACAAATCACAGATCCTAGTTACTTTTTTTACTTTTTTTTGTGCCCGGATAACCAAATAGAAGAACCGTTTGTATTTATCCACCACTTCAGAGTTTCCTGACGTTCTCTAGAAACCCTTGAGAATTCGGGTCTATTTTCCCAGAGGCGAAGTTGTTGATACCCGAAGCGACCAAAGAATGACGGTTTTTTACCTTGTATTGCTTCCATTGTCGATGTGTTCATGAATTCAACATGGTTTCTTTTTTCCATTGTTTTCATATGAAAGCCGGAAGTGGATGAAACAATCACAGTTAACGTCACGAACACGATTGTTCTAATCTGACTCAAAACACCTTACTCACTAGAGACCCTACATTGTTTACACGTCAGCTATCCATTGTAACAAACATAGAACGTGTTTTAAGTACAGAATTGAGTTCGTTTGAGGAAAAAGTTCACAATTAATTTACAGCGGTCCTGACACCTCCCTCACCATAAACATTCTTTCCCATGCATGACTTTTGAGCCGGTCACTTGTTTTCTATTCGCATCAAAAGACTCTGGTGACAAGAAGAGTTGTTTGTCCATTTCGAGCGATGTCTGGTTAGGTGCTCCGATTGCCTTACTCTCGCGAACAGGGTGAGAAGGTTGTTTCTTTTGCCAGTCTAGTTTTGTGAGATATGCGATATAAGAAAGTGATGTTCTGAAGCAAAAATATTGCCACTCGATGCAGCCGTGTGAACGTAGGATGTCCCCAGTTTTTGCATTACTACTGAAAATATCAAGGTTGCCAACAAATGACCAATGAGCGCTCCTTTTTTCGGTACTTTGCTCGTAGTTTCCTTGTCCACGATTACCTAGAGAACATAAGAATATTTACATCTGCTGGCTAGCTCAGCTCACATCGAACGTAGTGTTCAGAACATGATCACCATTAGATCCGTCGTTCCTGTGGCCTGACGTGTATAAGCATAGTTGACATGTTTTGTCATTAAAATCTGGTTAGATATTTGTCTTCTATGGTTGTCGTGAAACTGTTTAAATTCGAATTGGGTCGACAATCCGCTGCGAAGTTGCCCTTTTTTGATTGTCAGTACAAAACGTCATTTTCTTTGTTGCAAGTATATATAGGTGGTACAGCGTCTGTTTCTAAAAACAGTTGCTATCCATTATCAGCAAAATCAAATTCGCAACACCTACGTGTATTTCGAAAAAGAGCTTTGTATCAATAAAAGGTTTGAAAGTGCATATATGTATTCGAAGTGTCATAAATAACCGATCCATTCGGAGCGGACCACGCTTGTCAGAACTTTCTAGCCAGGTTGCCATTTTGGGCAAATGAAATCTATGCTTTTATTTGTCTCTTCAGACTTTTCTCACAATTTGTGTCGTGAGAACCACTCCACTATTCCTTCTCGACTGTTCTATGCTTTTCTGAGGATGCGATTAGAAAGGCTGGAGATTCAGTGGACCTAGAAATTTTTTCGATATAGAATTGTTTTCTGCCTCTTACATCACACCCGCTGTGATGACACATAACTCTGTGAAGGCTTCACTTTTTTGATAGGTTTCGTGTTTACGTATAACAATACGTGTGGCGCACCTAGAAACCCTTCGTATTTAATATTTGTTTTCGTTGAAAATCCGTCATTTCCAAATTCTGCGTACGCAGTTTGTTCGGCTCTTCACGTCGCTAGATAATTTGATAAGAATTGTTTTGTTTTTGTTATATAATGGCCGTAATAATACAATTAATCTGTTTATTTATGCATTTTGTTTTTAACGGCTCGCACTAATGCTTTGTCCGATTATCGAGCGTCATGGTTAGGTTTTACAACAACTTCCGAAACCAGCTCGAATCGGCTGATCAGAGGGTGCCATCACATAATAGAGGAACTGTATAGAAAAGCGAGTACAACTTACGTGAATGAGACCCCACTTAAGCTAAGTGCAAACCCCTTGGATTGCGAAACATGATACAGTATAAATCAGCTTTTTATGAGCAATCGGAACTAAATCAGTTAAATTTTATATTTCAGTCGTATATCGCTTTCCGGGTCACCAGACCTTAAAGCTACTGTGGCTTTGATAAACTAGACGAGTTGTAGGTTGAATTTTGGAAATTCCTGGGTGTTGGGTACTATTCTCCCTCCAGCTAGATTGACTAGACGCTTTTGTGTCTACGACTGTACATATGAGGGATGTGATTGTTGATAAAGATGAACCACATTAGACTTGTCATAGTTTCTCGTTCTCTACATCTTAACACTGGGTATTTCGACTCATTAACTATTTCCAGTATATGGCCATAAAATATGATCTTTGTGTTCTCAACTCTTCATTAGAGTTTTTATGTTCATTTATTGACGACACACAGAAGTTGCCAAATTAGGTCATGTGAACTACGAATGTCTGCTGCGTACTTGTGATCCCCGGTCACAAACCTAGTAAATTGTTCCTAATAATTTGTATTTTAATGTAAAATCGTAGATCTTCAAAGCTCGTCATGGATACTCCTATTTCACACCCACAGTGTACTTCTCTGTAATTACAAAAAGGCAACATTGACTTAACTTTAGCAGATATTTTACCCTTCCGGGTCCTTAAAAGTTCAGCCATAACTTGATTCGATAATGTCGACCGCAACGCACAAACATGTAGGCTGTCTTTTGTATCCAGAAAGGATACCAGCGTTACACACTAATACACCTTATTGCTTCCCCGTACGTTGACTCACTTGACTCAATTGTACTTTTTGCAAGTTCCGACAATTATGCTCATTACCGGCGCATTTCCTGTATTCTTGGGACGACGTCCCCTCCCCCTAACCACAACACAAAAAGTGTTAATCCAATGGGCAGTCGTCCCCAAGGAAATCGACTTTTTATCAATAGCGCCGCTATATTAACCTCACCGAAACGACCATCTAATCACTCATAAGCAATCGAACGCGTTGCGGGCACTGGTTCTCGATACTTCCGGTCCGAGTTTATTGTATCCACTCTCCTTCAGGCTCGCCGCGCACACCCTCTTTCCACTGTACACGTGCTTTGCGTCAACGGCGTCATCTTCGGCAACTGGTGCGGTAGGTGAATTCTTAACTCGCGGCGCGGAACGATTTAATGAGGATAACAAATAGGCTCGGAGATAAGCATACGCAATCGGGTGGCTGAGGCGCATTTCGGTTTCACAACAACCCGTAAGTGGCTGAAGTCGGCTTTGCTCCGCTACAAAAACACCGTCATCATGTCATCTGGTCTCCTCGTTCGACTGGCTCTTCTCTTCGGCATCGCCTTCTCCTTGGCCATCTCCACATGGTCCTATGTCATCAAAGAGCAAGCTCCTGAGGTATGTGTACGTTTAGTGTCGTGTTCCTAAGTCCGCATTCAGGATCTGACGGATATGGAGAAACTGCAGCTTCTGGTCGACCGCCGAAGCCCTAACGTGAACAACCTCGTCTCCCAGATGCTCGAGAAACTGAACGACGGTGGATCGAACGCGCTGCAGGTCAGACGCCAGATGCTCTCGCGTAAGTTCTGGAAGTGAGAGATGAACGATGACCGGATGACGTCTTCGAATGCTTTTCCCGTGTCGATCATAGTTAAACTATTGCTTTGGTTACGCGTGTACCCCATGCGTTAAGAATAAAGTCTCTCTTTTAATTGCCGCTTACAAAGGCAGTACGTTCATTTGGTCTTGAACAGGAGTGAGTGGAAAAGATAAGAAACGCTCCTTCTAATCAGATGGGACTGTACGATTAATCACGAAAAGGCATGAAGAGACTTGCTGTCACCTTGTCCACATGTTAAACAACGGTACCTGACACCTGCATCAACCGCTTTAGCGACGCCACTAGTCCGCAATACCCTTGTGTTTTATCCATGCCCCTCAAGTGCTCTGAAGAATGCTAGGTTACACAGCTACCAAGCACCATAACCGACTACGTAGCCAGAACTTTCTGATGATGAGGTCATAGGGGATCTTGTTATTATAGAAATAAATTAGTATAGCGTAAACATCAGAAGAACCTGAACATAAAAAAGTTCCAATTGGTGACTCAAACGCATTGTTCGCGCGTCCATATTTAGTCTTTGATGAGTAAACCGTTAGTACTAGAAGAACGAGGGTGCTAATTGGGTCCCAGACCGTACGATAATCACATGGACTTGCGTATTAAACTAATAAAAATGTTGCACATATATACTCGGACGTCGTACGGTTCACTGACGTACCGCTTGAGCGCACTTTTACAAAAAGAAGCGACCTAGTGTTCCTCGAACTCTCACTTCTCGGAGTTGTTTACCCATTTGAGGAAGTTTTTATAATCTTCCTGTAAAGGTTGGGAGTTCGTCGACTACTGTTTGAACGCAACAAGCGGCAAAGGATGTTTACCGTTAGCTGAAAAAGTAAATGACATTCCTGGGTGAGCGAAAGTGTCACATAAGATCTATATTTGATCACAAACTACTTTTTCAACTATTTTTCGCCCGGTACATTCTGCAAACGGGAAAGAGACTCTGGAAATCATTGAAAATACGGCTGCCTTAATTGCGATGTACACGGCTCTACAGAGAACAGTAAAGGGGCTAATGACAGTTCTTCCGTCAAGAAGCTTTGTAAATTGATGTTCAGAGAAGAGGACAGCTAAATGGAGCAATGGTTGTGCTCTTGCTCCTAACACTCGGTGTGGGTTAGCATTTGTGCTGGATATGTATCAATAATTTGATCGCAAGCAGGTTAAGCTAAAAGTTACAAGCATGTTAAAGTTCATCTTACCGCAGCACAGCCAATTTTCCAGCACTACCCTTTTTTATATGGTTTTTATGAGATTTTATTAAATAGTTGGTAAAATGGTACCGTTTGTGATAACATTTATATAAACAGTGATCTCTACTCATGTCGCTACTTATGCACCCACTACGCCTATTTGTCTATTCAACTCATTTGACTTGCTCAAACATGTGTTTGACAAAGGCTCTTTAGTTCCTCGTCTGATTGTTCCAAGAAATACGTATTTTTGTTGATGTATACACCGGCGTTGCTTTGAACTTGTGCTCGTCACTTGATTCAACACGCAAAGAAGATTCTATAGGTCAGATTGTGCTTCCAGTTCTTTTGATAAACTTGGCGTATCCTAAATCTAAAAGATGCCAAAAAGTTCTGTGTAGAGTGCGCTTTTGTTTTACAAGATTGCCATAAGTACTTCACATGAAGGATGGAAGTCATTGTCCATCAAGATATCTGCTTAGTCCAGTTTACAAAACCGAAAATCCATTCGAATACCTGTCCTTAATGCTTCCGCAACGATCCTACGTTTATTACTCAGCGGGCTCAATGTAGACCTGCGCCTGTCCAAAAGACTGGCTGCGAACAAATCATCATTTCCGTGGTTGTATCATGTATCATTCTTGAAGAAGGAGAAACAAAACACTATCGGAATCGTTCTAAGAAGCCACCGATTTCTATGCTCCAAACGTAACTTCGAAAACCGATAGTCAACTTCTGTTGTGATTGGCGTACTGCTGTAATGCTTCTGCATTCTCGATTTCCGCTCGATAACATGAGGCAGATCAGTTTCCGTGGGAGCACTATCCCCCAATTCCGATGTCAACTACTCCAGTTCACAACACTTTTTAGAGATATCCTTTATTTATAAGGCGGCGACGTGAAAGCCAAAAAAATTATATCTGTCGTGGACGTGAAGTTACGCATAACTCGTGTTGAAATGACCGGTTACCTTGACGAGAATTGCAGGTAAATGTGACCAAGCCCTCTTCTAACTACCCAAATGCCACATACTACGATAAATGCATTCCACGGATTTATACACGTTTTAGATCACGAAGAGATCGAATACATTGATAGTAGTACGGGGGACTGAGGGTATTGAGGGCGGTGAGGAGCTTGAGGACTGCCGGACGCTGTTTTTCCGAGTGCCAGAAGAACGGGAGGAGGTTAGTTGCGAGGATTGCCGGTAGGTCCAGTGCTGGCGTTCGAGATGCGGTCATCTTCTGGACAATTTCCAGAATAAGCTGGGCGTTGAAGTCGCGGTCGCAGATGATAGGCTGCCCGAAGCGCATGGAGTCGAAAATTTTGTCATTTATGTAAAACAAAAGAGTTGTACATTCCTCGGGCAGCGAGCATTCCTCAACCACCTGAAAAAGCAATTATAAAAAAATGTATGTGGTGAATTCTCAATGCAAAAAGATAAAGAAAAATACTTATAGTTCACAGGAAATTGTTCATCGTCTAAGAGCTAGGTTTGGATTAGGCTTCGGCGTAGGCTCCCGCCTAGATACCTTAAGCGAGGGAAGGACCGTAGCTTAGAATGGCGCAAAATTTACTTGATCGTTTTTGAAGACATGTCTAGATAGCTAGAATCTTGAAATATCAAGCAGTAGTAACACCCTGGGCAAGTAGCGCATCTCTGCCAAAGGGTATTTGGAATTGTAGGATTGCGTAGCCACTTTTTGTGCGGTCCTATCGCGTACTCGACTTTATACCTGTTGAAAAGGCACTTACCTGTTTCCAATATCGTGCCCAGGGGATTACGCAATTCCAAGTCAGTAGATGAAGCTCATTAAGAACAAGACGAGCATGGTTTTCAAGCTCCTGGTCACCGACTGGATACGATAGCAGCAACTTCTTACGTGCCTCGACGAATGCAACGAGTAGAGCGACGTAGGCCTAAAAATTCATTTATTATTGCCATAAATGTGGATGCCTCGCAATAACTGCAGCAACTTATACATATCACCTTATTAGATCCAAATGAACGTACTCTGTTTGTTTCAAAGAATTCAAAAAAAAAACTACAAAAAAACTTTGGGGTCAGTCCAGAATCGGGTTCAGTCGAGAACTCGACAAGTGCGAGTCCTCATTTTGAATTTCCATTTCGAGTTCGCCCATCTGCGTTGAATTTAGCCAAAATAAGTCAATCGGTTATGCTTTCCGATTCTTTGATTCATAGAATAAAGAACCGAAAATTACGAGTTCAACGCGTATCAAACGACTAGTTGCGTATTTCACGTTTGTCATTGTTCCTGACACAGTTGAATATAGGCAAACGATTTCTTACGACGCTCGGGCATCCTTGAGCCAGGTAATCCAAGAAATGCTCAAAATTCGGGAACGCTTCAGGAGGAGGAGAGTCGAGAACGTTGAGTTCGAAGATGTTGTGCATGGCGCGTATATGCAACTGAGATACTACGTTACTTTTCATCTCTGATAAGGTAACTTACGCTGCTAAAGTATGTCACTTTGGACATGTCCAAATTTTCTTCGTATTTCTTGTTAGAGCTGATGATGATATGGGTCGAACGACACCTCGAGCACTAAAAATATTATAGACAGTTTAGTGGCTAACATAAAACTATCCAGCTGAAATCAAATGAGGAGAAATACTACAAAAAGTTCCGAAAATCTACGTATGTCAGGTCAAACTGATACGGAAATTTTTGCAGAAAATGGCAAAGCGGTAGAAATTTGGCAAATGCGTTTCGTCATTAACTTTCGTACGAGGTGCTTTCGAAGTTAAAATGAAACATACCATGCCATTCGTCGGCGGTCCGTAGTACCCACGCTTCTGGGATACTGCTGCCAGGTACACGGTAATCTCTAGCATCCATTTGAACGCCTCTTCTCCACTGGTTTCCTTCGTTTTCTTCTCGCCCTGAAAATCAACATTGCGTCTCATGAACGATAAAACGAAATTTTATATGTACCTCTAGGGCATTCATAAATTTGTCAATTTCGTCCCATACACTGCTTTGCGTGCGTGATGCATATTGCGCAGGCGGTTGATAAGGGCAGTTGGGGCCTTGAACGGGAATGCAACGAGGTTGACGCCTTCCTGCTATTCCAGCCGAACTTGGCCTGGAGTCGTAGCCGGAGTCGCAAGAGCCTGGGCCTTGTCTATAACACCAACCATATATCTGATGGTCTGGATGGAAAAACTTACTCCAATTGACATCCTGACGTACCGACACCAGTGATGTTGTGCTGCGAAGTCTGCAATTGACCATGTGTTTATATGTTGCGCGTTCTCTTGCAATATAAAGGTTTAGTTACCCGAGTTTGAGGTCCCTCGTCGTACCCGTTCTACCCCTCTACTTCGTCGTAACAGATGCTTACGGACGTATTTGTTGGTAAAGATTAACCCCACTCTAACCACTCAACAGCCGCGAAACGAATTGATGGAATATTTAGAATTTGGTGGAATAATTTGATGGAATATTTAGAATATATATAATGATACCTGATAATGATAGCTCGGGATTGGACGCGAATTCCACTGCTTCGCCGGTGTCGCTCCATCGTGGATAGCCTAGAACATACGTAAGTGTTCCGACAAAAGAAAGTTTATCCCCCTATCCCAGAGATGCAAACTGAGCTAGACCCCCTGAGGCAAACGGAGCCGAGGCCCGACAGCCTATCTAGGGGGGTATTCCGTTGTTGTGCTAAGGCCACAAGTACAGTATCTCTCGGGCAGCGCTCGCCTACAAGCTCGTAAATCTAGATATAGAGACGACCTACATAGAGCCGAAATTCACAAAGAAAGAAGAGATTATTAGAGTAAGAGAGTTAATTGGAAGATGATGATTTTTGGATTTTTGGCGATACTTATACATTTCAAATATACCCTCTACGGCTCGCGATTAAATACGAATGTTCCATAGTGTAGGTTACCGTTTCTACAAAAGCAATGAGCTCGGGAGTCTGTGACGTGACTTTCGGGAGATCAGCAGGAGCGACTCGCTTCCTAGTCGCAGCTTCCGTGTGAAAGCCCATCACATTCGGCGTCCACGTCTCCTTCGTTGGTGAGCTTGAAGGAGAGCGCTGGACCTGCGCGTGCATAGCGCTTCTCGGATCCAACTGGAAAATTGAGATGGAACAGGAAATTAAGAAGCGCAAGTGAATTTGATCTTAGGGATATTTTTGTACACGGGTAATATTTCGGTTGCGCCCTTAGAATTTTCCGTTTGTCTGTCTCTATTAATCTAATAACGTTACCTTAGCCAGATGTGCATCAACTTCGGAACGCGGCGCGACTTGCTGGAACCCAAAAGAAGCGTTTCCATATTGGCTGCTCGCTATTCCCGTATGGACGCCGGTCATATTGTTAGGCCACCCGACGTTGTTTGAAAAGTGTGTAGGAGTGTACGCGACCTGAGTGTGTACAGCCCTTCCGGCATCCATCTGGAACAAATTTTAATAACGATGGTGACTAAAACGGTGATGTTACAGAATCTACTAGGTACTATCCAAAAAAATCAAAAATACAAATGAAGTTCTCTGGCTTCAAAGTAATTTTGTACACACTTCGAACACCGATTGATTGTAGACAATTTCTAGTCCTTCACTTTTGTAGATTCCTCTATTAATATTCAAACCATTAATATTACCTTGACCATGCCTGGATCAACTGAGCAACGACGCATGACTTCCTGGAACTCGGCAGGAGCGAATCCAAGATTCCAGCTCAGCGCTTCGGCATCCATACCCATGAGCCCTGTAGAAGTCGACGACCCATTATTGTGGGACATCCAAGGAGAGTCTGTGATCTGGGCGTGCATAGGGCTTTCTGCAGTCCCCTACAAGTTTTGAACTATACACCTCCATAAATTCATAAATATGTCCTACCTCGGCCACGGTTGCCTGAGGCTCGTCTGGCCGCCTGATTTCCTCGACCTGTGGCGGAGGATTCCGACGCTTTCTGCCGACAGACTGAGTTCTCGAGTGGGGAACTTTAGGAACGGACCAGGTCTCCTGTGAAGGAGAGTCAGTGACGTAGGGGATCTTAGCGCTCTCCACGGCCACCTGCAAAATTCAATAGCTCAAAAAAGTCAAACTTTTTTCCGTTCGTTGAGGGTGAAAAAAACTAAGCCATGTCGGTTGGACATGTTTTACTGTTTAAAAAAATATGCTTCGGAGAGCTTTTTTTACCTGTTGCGGGACCCTCGCCTCTTCTTCAACTACGGCTGGCGGCGACGATGGTATCAGCTGCTTTTCAGGCTACAACATTCGATCGAATTTGAGAATATAAACATGAATTACGATCCTACCGTGTTGACGTTCCCCTGCTCTTTAGCTGCGGCCATCGTAGGGGGAGAAGCGAGCGTGGGAGCGTGGTCCTTCACAACATGCTGCAACATAAGAAAATTTAACAAAGAGGTTACAGTGGCTAAAAATATATCAGGAATGCAGAACCTTCCCTGAATTTCGTTTGACCTGATACGGGACTGGTCCAGAAACGGACTCACTGATCGGGCTGAAATTTGGGGAGCGCATATAGTCCCACCGACCCTACCATCTTAAGGGAAAGAAAGGTTTTCAAAGGAGTTGTCGGTTGATAAGTACTCATTTTCATCATGTAAAGACCCGTTTATTCTCTGCGCAACACCAAAAAGGGGGTTTTGTGTAGCGCGGAGTATAAGCGGGCATTCGTGGGGGGTGGGGGGGGGGCTTGCCTTAACGGAAACGATCCGAAAGATGCGCGTTTAAACCACCGCACCCATAATCTTTCTATGTCTATTTCTATCATCCATGAATTACAATTCTACCTGCTTGACGTTATGCTGTTCTTCAGCTGCGGCCATCGTAGGGGGAGAAGCGAGCGTGGGAGTGTCATCCATCACAACGTGCTGCAACATAAAAAAATTTAATAAAGAGGTTACAGTGGCTAAAAATATATCATCTAAGTTCTTGTTATTTCGCGGAATGCATTTTCCTGAATTCCTTCCCTGAATTCCGTTGGAACTAATATGGGATAGGTCAAGAAACGCACTGATCGGGTTGAAAATAATTGGGAAGCGCACACAGTCCCATCGGCCCTATCATCTTAAGGAAAAGGAAGGTTTTCAAATCATTTGTCGGTTGATATGTACTCGTTTTCGTAAGAGAAACGATCAAAAAGTGCCTGTAGTTCATTGGAATTGCGATGCGTGTGTGAACCACCGCACCAGTAATCTTTCTATGACTACTTCTGTCATCCATGAATTACAATCCTACCTGCTTGACGTCATGCTGTTCTTCAGCTGCGGCCATCGTCGGGGGAGAAGCGAGCATGAGACTGTCGTCCTTCACAACCTGCTGTGAAATAAAAAAATTAATAAAGAGATTTCAGTGGCCAAAAATATGTCAGGAATGCAGAACCTTCCCTGAATTTCGTTTGACCTGATACGGGACCGGTCCAGAAACGGAGTCACTGATCGGGCTATAATTTGGGGAGCTCATATAGTCCCACCGACCCTACCATCGTCTTTCATTTGTGTTCCCAGTGATCGGTCGGGTCGTCCACTCGCTCTTTCTGAGGCTGTCTGGGGCCGACTGAGTTGAGTGAGCGGTCGTTTTCGGCCGTCATTGTTGGTTGCATAGTGATCGCCCCGGCTCCCAGAAGGCCTGGAACACCAGGGAGCCGTAGTTCCAACGTCTTGCCAAGAAGCCCGTCACTGCCGCCCGACTCCACCCGCGCCGCCAGAGAAGCCGAAGAAGCGTTACAACTCCGAAGTCTGTGCCGCCAGCTGCCTTGATGGTTCCCGGTTTGCCCGTTGTGCTCCACCGACGCGTTTCGCCCAGATGCCGTTCTTCGCCCGTGCTGCCCGCGGAAGCCGCCGAAGAAGCTTCTCAACTCCGACGTCCGCGCTGCCACCAGAGCTGAAGATAGGCTTGCTGTGTTCCACCGTCTCCGGGGTCAACTTTTCGCCTCTCTGATGCCCGCGCACACTGATGGAATCGTCGCCTTCTACTCTGATGCTGTGCCCTGCGCCGAAGCCAGAAGACCGACGACTACGGAGTGACAATGTGGTTTTTGTGCATATATATGACGTCTCGCAAGGCGTAAGCCTTAGATACGAGAAATAAACTCGTAAACTCGTAAACTCGACCCTACCATCTTAAGGGAAAGAAAGGTTTTCAAAAGAGTTGTCAGTTGTTTTCATCATGTAAAGGCCCGCTTATTCTCTGCGCAACACCAAAAAGGGAGTTTTGTGTCGCGCGGAGTATAAACGGGCCTTCGTGGGGGGCTTTGCCTTAAGGGAAACGATCCAAAAGATGCGCGTTTGAACCACCGCACCCATAATCTTTCTATGTCTATTTCTATCATCTATTAATTACAATCCTACCTGCTTGACGTTATGCTGTTCTTCAGCTGCGGCCATCGTCGGGGGAGAAGCGAGCATGAGACTGTCCTCCTTCACAACCTGCTGTAAAATAAAAAAATTAATAAAGAGATTACAGTGGCTAAAAATATATCATCCAATTCCTTGGTATTTCGCGGAACGCAGAACGTTCCCTGAATTCCGTTGGAACTAATACGGAACCGGTACAGAAACGGACTCACTGATCGCGCTGAAATTTGGGAAATCGGGAAAGTGCCTATGGTTCGGTCGAATTGCGATGCGCGTTTGAACCACCACAACCACCACACTTTCCACGACTTTTTCTATCATCCAAGAGTTACGATCCTACCTTGTTGAGGTTTTTCTGCTCTTGAGCTGAGGCCATCGTAGGGGGAGCGAACGTAGGGGAACCGAGCGTGAGAGTGTCGTCCTTCGCAGCCTGCTGCAACATAAAAAATTTAATAACGAGATTACAAAAAATGGAATTTGGTCGAAGTTAAATCGTACCGGCTTCTGGGTCTTCTCCTTCTCCTTAGGATTCTGCTGTTTGGAGGAGGGGATCGTCGCTCGACTGGGTGGCTGAAAGTTTTTGGTATGAAAGGGAAAAAGCTGAGGTTAAATACTACCGTCTTCTTCGACTCCAGTGGCTCCTCGAGTCCTTTGACCGCTGTTCCGCGCATTCTCTGAGAAGAAGTTGAACTGGAGAGACGACCCTCCAACTCCGAATCAGTCTGAAAGTTGAAGACAGTTATCAAGTGCAGTAATTCGATCTCCACATGACTGATTAGAACTATTGATTTAGAGAAACAAACGCGAAATAAGTGGCTTTGGATAGCATACCTTCTTCGACTCGAGTGATCTGTCCCTGCGCTCTGGTTCGCCCTGCACCAATGACAGCTCCTCCATTCCGAGTATGGCTGCAGATTTCAAAGACGCAGAACTCTTGGTGGACTTCTTGTCCGCTCGTGGTTTCCGCCCTCGTTGTGGCGTCTCCACCGGAACCTGCAATATTATTTTTCCACTAAGAAGAGCGCATTGGAGAGTGTAGACTTAACAAACAGTTCACATTTGTACGAACACATGTATTTAACTCCTAATTCCGCCATGCCTTAGTCTTTTAACAAGCCCTCAAACCGCGAGTTTTGACCTATAAAGGGCCATTTCGAAGCGTCAGATCAAGCTCAAACTTTGGCATCTGTACGTATATAACTACTATTTCCCAAAAATATTAGCTCATACCCATGCGGGATCATGTACGCGGAATACATAGTAAAATCTGTTTCAGGAAGGCATTCGTATATCACCCCGCAGTGGAAAATGAACAGCTAGACGCAACTGGTAAGCTTTTTGACCTCAAGGGCGGGGACGCGGGTCCATTGTACCGCACAAATGTTTTGCTGTTATTTCCACAATAGCGTTACTGTACTAAACGATGCCTATGTGAACTGTAGTTGACTCTAACCCTAACTGACTAAGCGTGTAGTCCATTGGAAAACAGCGCTGAATCGCACTAAATCCCAAACCGCTTTAACGAGGAGATGAAGTATTAGTTACCTTCTTGCTTCTCTGGCGCATCTTTTTCTCCTTGCCGTCTCTGGCAATGGACTTCGACTTCGTGGCTCTGCGGCTATCAGAATCATCCTAAAAGGGAACACATACAGAACACCCGATACACACACTTACTTTTTCTGCTTTGCGAGAGCGTCCCTTCGTCTTCGTCCCTTCATCTTTGTCGTCGACTTCGGCTGGAAGTTTTTGTTGACCGGTCTCCGGATTTCGCGGTGCGGTTAAAGACAAAACACTTGTCCAATGCGTTGGGGGTTTCTAAAAAGTCTCAATTAGATAAACGTACTCGCGAAGTTCATAACACATACGATTTTGGGGCGTGGTGGTGGCTTTCGCGGGGCAAAAATTGGAGAGAATTCTGCTTCGGTCATCAGCCGGAACCCACTCTTAAGATAATCGGTAAGCATTCATGAGATTGCGACGTCATAACTCACCATCGCGACCGAATGGATCTGAACAGGTATTCCTAAGGCGGTCCGTTCTGAAAAGTTTGTACTACGTAAGTAAACGATGTTTTCTTTGAGGTCATATCTCGACACGACGATTGCGATGGAAAAAGATATGTCGATGGCTAGCAATCTATAAAATATACAGCCAAAACTGAGTTAAAAATAACAAAAGCACAGTTTTAAGATCACCAATTTTCAAAAAGCCATTAATTGGTGTCTCGAGAGGTTCTTCACAAGCTGTTTGGATGTAACAACTTCTTCGCGCATCCTATATAAAACAACCAACGTTTTAATGAATCGTAGCAAGGAAGGGTCTGCCGCTATCGAAGGAGGTCGAAAAAGAGTCAATTAGAAAGGAGATCGCGCAGATGGCAAACGAGAAGCGCACTAGGCGTAGCCCCTTAATGAGGCCTCGGAATATGAGCGTTGGCCATTTCCAAGGAGAACCAAATATTGTAAACAAGCTATTATATAGCAGGACTACCGTATTGAGATCGTGAGAAAATGACCTCTCGGAATCAACTTCAAATAACACCTGGTCATTGTTCATATTCATAACACTAAGCGGCTAAAAATATATCATCCAGATCCTTGTTATTTCGTGGAATGCAGAACCTCTATTGAAAAAAATTTCTTTAAACCTCTCAAAGATGGACCCACCGAACGGGTTGAAAATCGGGCAGCGCGTAGAGCTACGAAACCTATACACTACCTCAACGAAAAAAGGAGGTTTTCAAAAGAGTCGTACTAATATAGTATACGTACTCGTTTATAAATACTCGTTTACGCTGCGCTCTGGGATGTGCCTATAGTGGGGTGGAATTGCTCTTTGTCAGCAAAAGTTGGATGCGGGTTCGAACCACCAGTTCATAACTTTTTCTGTCATCCTTCCTGCATAGCTTCAACACTTTATCAGCCATTTCCATCGACGAATACGCATGAACATCGATGATAACATGGCCCATCCTATGTGCTCGATGGTAGTTCCCACACGACTTGCATGATCGGCCACGACAACTCAGGATAGGCTATCAAGGTGGCATAGTATTGGCCATGTTATAATGCGTGTTCCTCGATAGAAATCTTTGGTAACGGGATGTGAACATCATGCAAGGATGAGAGAAAGGTTTAGGAAAAGATTTCAGATGCGGACGTTCGAATCCGCATCTAGCTTTTGCTGGCAGAGAGCGACTCCAAAGACCCATAGGTACGCCTACAGTGTACTGTACACCATCACTTATCATCTAGCTACCCTTTTGATAACCTCTTTTTTTGTTGAGATGGTGTGACTTAGGGGATCTACTGGACCATGAGCGCACTCTGTACTTTTATCAGCATGCTCTCCGCGCTCCCCAATTTTCAGCTCGATCAGCGCCGACTTTGGGCGTCTCCCTCGCTGGTTTCAAAGGGGCAAAATACAATATTGGAAAAAAAAACAATGCTTATCGTTGTATTTCGGGGAACTTTATTCCCTGGAACAACGATTATCCTAAAGATTTGTTTGTCTTTTCATGGGGGACTACGACTTTTGTGAAGCCATTGAATTCAAATGGCTTTCCCTAGAAATTTTCCTTTCCTCTTCCGTGACAATCTTCCACAATGATTTTTAGGGAGGGGAAGTGAAAATACAATTTCATTCATCGACTACCGTAAACTTTGTACGCCATTTGAGGATTTTAAGGGGAGCCCCCAATTCGTAGGTGACCAGCGTACAAATTGGCTCCAAAATGACACTACAAAGAACGCTCCAGATACAACCGTCTAGAAAAATGACCGAAAGGGAAGAATGTACCACTGCAAAGTGGGATCGCTCCAACTTGATAAAGAGTTCCTATGTTAGCTGCCACCCGTGCCTCAGCAGGGGTGGAGGGAGCAAGGCTAACTCTGTGTGACTCACGAAGGCAAGGCGAATTCTGCCTTAGGGAATCCAAAAAGGAAGTAGATTCGAAGAGGAAGTTGAAGCCTCGATCAAAACAACAACACAAAAAGCGCGCCCGCGATACGTACATGTCAACCGCGCAACAGGAGCTTCGTCGTAATGAAACTCGGAAAAGGTGTTAAAATAAAATAATGAAAAAGCAAAGCACATTTCGAGAGTTTTAACTGATCAACATCTGAAGTTGGCCTAAGTTCATCTCTAAGTTCATAATTTGCTCAACGCAAAAACAAATCCAGAAATTTCCCCATTGTAGGTAATCGTTAATGTCCGTAATCGGTCAAATCATGGTTTATATTCTAACAACAACATGCAAATACACTCCACTACCGTAATCCTCGCTCCCCGAATATTTTAGGATAGTGAATTATTTCTCGTGACTCATTAGTAAATCCTAATTTAGAAAGAAGCGGAACTGAGTTCAATTGAAACTGTGATCATGTTAATGGTGTGGGGTCCGAGATAATAGGTCCCGCCTTAATGAGGCTGAGTAACGTGGGCGCACACCGTTGCCTTGGCGATGAAAAAGCATCAGCAGCAGGTTTTGTTATGGACCACCGTACGCCTATGACTTACCGTAAACAAAGCGGCTGTTTTCCTAGGATATTCGCAGCTCCCGACATAAACAATTTAAAAATATACCTGGCCGACAGCCTTCCGATTAAAAACCAAATGCCAATGTCATAGAGCTAAGAGATCTCCCGAATTGAAAAGCAAAAACTATTAAAAATGTCCGACTACCGTAACCCATTTAGCCAATTTCGTTTGTGCAAGTTATACCTTTATTGATGTGGAAAAAACAGACAAAAGACAATATTTGTTCATAAACTTTTACTGGAACATTTATAAATTTGGCTGTGAAGTACAACCTAAGGACGCTTGCAAAGACAAGTCAAAATGCAACCTAGCACATCGCTGTTTGTTATTAGACAAAGAGCCATCTTAAAGTGTGCATAATGCCGACGTTTCGCATCTCAAAAATGGTTCGCTTAAGGTTAGACTAAACTCCTCTACGGCTATTGCCCATAAGGCTTGTTCGTTATTAAGAGAAAAGGGAAATAGAGTCAATTAGAGGCGCGGTCGCGCAAATGACACACGAGATGCGGGATAGGAGCAGCGTCGCGATGCGGCCTGGAAATGCGTGAGGCGGCCGTTGCCTAGGAGAACCTAGAACGGCGTAAACAACCGCATCAAATGCGCCTTACTCAGATGACTGCTCCAAAACAGCCTGGCTGTTTTTGAAGGATTCTCGAAAATTCACCCAGAATTTCTCGAAACTCCGACAATCACTTCAGGGTTAACTGTTACGTAGGTCTTCACCTCCCAGAAAAACTGGAACTGGAAACCGCCCACCCCTGGACTACCGTAACCTACAGTTCAACCTTCAACTTTCAGAACTACCGTAATCTCGTGTGTCAATTAACCTTCCCCATCTTGTAATTTTTCATTGTACTACTGTATTGTTTTGATGAAAGCACAAATGACAACAACAAACCGCTTCAACCATAAGGCTTTGTAGAACAGCGCTACAATGGAGTAACACCACAGAACACAGAAACATTGTTATTGAATTTGCAAAGTGCGACATAAAACAAACTTAACTCACCTGGTATTAAAGAAGAAACTCAACACAACGAAGCGCCGTCCGCGCGCAGCGGAGTTAAGGCAGGTGCCGGAGCAGCGTGATGCGCGAGCTCCTACTAAGCGCCACGGCAACTAGTGGCCGGCACCGGGTGCCTCGCGCCTCCGGCACACACAAACACGCGATCTTGTGTAAATGCCAGCACCTGCCGGCATCTCTGCGCGAGATACGCGCTGCTATTAATATGCGCTCAACCGCCATATCCGCTTAGGAGCTGAGCGCCTCTGTCGCGATGAGTGGCAAGGAGGAAATGCGTCATTTGTCACAAAATGCCGGACGACGGATTTCCGTTTAGCTGCTCTACGCGTGAAAATGTGGTCGAAGAGCACGAAAAGCATCGATCCGATCACAGCACACTCCAGACAACTGTAGAGCTTGCTGAGGTAGCAATTCAAATGAAACCACTATTGCTTGAGAACGTAGACGCAGGAGGGACCGTAAACAGTTTGCGGAAGAGGACCCATAAACACCTTGCCTAGTGAGGAAAGACTGCCTGACGCTCCTCACAGCCCCTACATCTACCAGATAGATGCCTCGCATGCGCGGTGGGCGGATCGAATTTCGGTCAAAGGGTGGCAGTTGTTTGTTTACATGAGGTCTACCTTCCCGGATCAAAGGCACTACGCCGCGCAGATCGTCTTATAAGTGCAAAACAAAAAGTATAACACCGTAGTCACCAGATATCTTCTGGCGCACGACGCAAACATCAGACTCGAAGGTGGTGATCGCATCAGCAGATACGGCCATCGGAGAGGCGTAGCTGTTGTACAGCGGGCGTAGTGTTGTAGAGAATCCCACCACCAAGGTGACTGTTGACACAGACTTCGGAGGAAAAACGAAGCTGCAGCTTCACGTGACAGAGTAGGCGGTGGTAACGACCCTCTTGGCAAGGCGTTGGAACGCTACGCCCCCTTGGTGTTTGGATGCGGGAAAGATCGCTGCACCAGCAGTTACGGCCGTCATGTTGGCTTTGATTAAAAAGAAGATCAAAAGACGCCACCAATTCCCATCCGTTTAATCTATTACATTCTTCTAACCTGTCCTCGAAAGGCTCTACTCGATGAAAGTTCGCCATCTGGCTCACGTTGGCCCGCTGGCCAACTCGGCTCGGCTGAATAGGAGTGGTGAGGCGAAACAGTGCCCAGCACCGGTTCCCACAACACATACAAGGAGGCAATCAAGACCGACTGGTAGCAAGGAGCCGTCGCGAAGAATGCGCAACGGGAGACATGGGATGCCCTCTGTCCCATCGCCCGATGCCCTTTCTTTGTCGTCGTTGGCGCTCTTTTCGCACCGCTCCTCATGCACTTTCCGGCATATATTACCGGGTCCGGCACCGCTCGTCTGCAAGCCAACTGAGCCGAACAGGGTGGACGAGTCGGTTCGGCTCGCATGGCCCCGACATAGTTGGCATCTCTGGTTTAGTTTTGCAACTAACGCAAACATAAATGTGTGGTGTGGTCTCGTAGTCCTGGATTAACTCGCCCAAGTGCAAAGGGCATCTCAGGTTACGGTAGGTGGTGGTACGAGAATGATTTAAGTGACGAATTTGCACTCCTTTTTTGCTGCGATTAACTGCCTGGGCTCCCACGGAAATCTACAATGAAAAAGGGGGAGTTCTCATTTTGTGGAACCATACAGTTTTGTTGGGATTACGGTAAGTTGGGACGACGTAAACCGCGTGCCGCAATGATAGATAAATAACTGTGACAATGACATTTGAAATTGCGCGCCGCATTTGTTTGCGCAGGGAAGATACTAGAGTGAGCAGGTGTTGCGTCTACCGTATACCCTACCACTCCTATTCAACTTGCGATCGTTCCCATGCGCCCCAACACCCTCGCCGTCGCAAACAAAGAAACAACATCGCGCCGTCGGAGGGAACAAAGTACGAAGAGTGGCGCTCGTCGCGCTGGGAAGACGAACCACTGGGGTTACTGTATGTCTGGGAGCGACTTAACTCATGACAATTGCTTACTAAGCTGCATAGCACTCATCGCTAAGGCCGTTTACCCGGTTTACTTCATAAACGCTGCGCTGCCTATGGGATAATCTGAGTTAATGAGATTGCCTGGCGCGAGTAGACCCGAGTATGACGTCTATATACGCATTTCGTGTGACTATGGACGCATCTGCACGCCGTCCTATATCTAATCATGTAAACAATATCTTTCACCAAAAAGAGCTCAGCGCGTTTAAGTGAAACCTGCGACGATTGCTTCAATGAGGCAGCTGGCACGATGTGATGCAGTCGGCACAAATGAGAGCACAAGACAGCGACGGGTTCAACAAACAGTTCAAAGTGGGTGCGTTTCGACTGACAACAACCAAGCATGCAAAACTCACGGTACCGTTGCTCACATCGGTAGTTGGCAATGTCGACCCACCACCGTTGGCTCCATCGTTGCCTAGGAGAGACGAGATGGCTGCGCGCTGCCGCTAGAGACGCCGACGAGGAAGAAATAAACAAGTGGCATGGATGTCGTGCGCAATCCAGCCCACCGGCGTCCGACGGTCCTGCAGCGGAATGGCGGCTCCGCCCCGTTCGCTCTAAAACGCCGATCTTTTGGTCGCTCTCGCTGCGACTATCAAGATACGGTCGCGAGAGATGTGCAAGATACACACTTTAACATAACTTTAAGCTCTTAGGGGTATCGCACGAACGTTCATCGATATAAACAATTCTTTTTTTCGGACAATGTTCGTAATTAATTTAGACAAAGGGTAAACGCTCCGTAACCGGATCCGTTGCAGATGCTGGGTATGATCGCCCTAGACGATAACACCACATAGAGACTCTCTTCAGAAATTGGTTGAATTGCGTCCCGCAAGTTCACTGCGCCGCCTGTACAAACGACTAACCACAAAATTGCTAACTTTTCTACCGCCGCGGGATTACGGTGGATGCGACGTCAAAGTGACTATTCACTGCGGTGGCGGTCGGCGCGATCAAATGGCCACGCCCTATCGCGCGATCGCGCGGCCGCCACCAAGATGTAAACAACAATAATTGGTGGCTGTGGCCATCTCCCCTACGGATAGCCTTTTTTCAAGTGGTCTTACTGAGCCTTTGCCTACAAACTACGCAGAACATGGTCGCTGTGATACGTGATGGTAGGCAACTTTTATACTGTCCTAATGACGGCTCGTTTCTTTGTCTTCCCATTCTATCGTTTTCTGTTCTCACCAGGAACCATAAAGCCCTAAGTGGGGTAGTGATAAAGGGTCGGCTACGAAAAACTGTTTACACACAGACAACCGAGCCACCCGCAAAGGACAGTGTGTTGAGGCAATGAAAACGGAGGCGCTACGAATCAAAAAGTGTGTTTTCCGTTTTTTTAATGTTTACAGGAGGTCTCACATCCATTTAGGATAACTATCGCAACGCTATTTTCCAAAGTACGAACAACAACGATAACATAAAGTCACATATGAAACAACGGTTACGCAAGACATATCCGTCTTTGAGGGTGGTCGGGGACAACATAGCCACGTGATACAGGACACAAAAAGTGCGCTCAGCTTCCGGCCTTGTGATCACCTAGCTTACAGAAACACAAAACAAATGCTGGTGGCGACAGACAACAAAAAATACATCAAAGTGCGAGCGCAAGAGCAGATATCAACGGCACCGCGTTGAGTGCACTCAAAAAGCGCTCTATGGAAGCAGACGGCCACCCGCCGCGCAAAACCACGCGTCTGGCAGGCGAGCCGCCGAGAACGCCGACCACTGATATCAAACTAGAGGCAGTCGGCGAGAAGAAGCGGAAGGCGACGCAAGGCGAGACACGCGGAGAAGCCAATCAGATAGACATACATACAGATAGAGAGGTGATGGCGGTAGCCGGTGCGTGTGTGCGTTCTGCTGCGGCGTTCGGGAAAAGTGCCGCCGGCGGCCACGTCGACCTCGACGATGAAGCGACGCCGGCGACACTCCGGTGATGGCGGTGCTCTTTGCCCTCTCGCCGCTGGCCAGCACCACTCAAGCAGAAGACGCGTGCTTCGCGCGCTCATCACTGGAAAGGCAGAGCACCTTGACGACGACGCAAGCAGCCTCGGTTTGCGCCGTCGTCGACTCGCGACTAATTGTGAATATGAGGCTGCCGGCTTATGAGGGAAGTGAGAGAAAACGAGATTGAGAGGCGCTGTACATAGAATAGCGGCGACTTCGCGGTCTCGCAAACCCTTAAGGGGAAAAGGAAACGCGTCGCCGTGATAAATGCAGTTTTTGGCCAGACAATGCGGTGTTTCTCACCTATTGAGATGCGATCATGGACAAGGGTTTCTCATTTTTGTTCAACTTCAGAAGGCAGTCTCTGCCCATCATGATTATGGTCTGACCCAAATGAACTTCACTTTCTAGGAGTCGGGAAAGTCTACATTCCAGGGACAAAGATGTGATTGTATTTGCAAGACAAACTGAGAGGCGCCATCTTTAAAACCAATGGTGACGAGGGTGCCGCTTTGATAAAAGGTGGTTCTTTAGATAGAAAAAAAAATCGCTTTGTTCTCGATCGAACGCGATAGCGAACAATCGTTTGCTTGTATCTTAAACCGGCAGCGATCGTATTTGGACACAAAACGCATCGGTCTACAAGCATGTCATCCATTTCGTAGTGGAAACTACCGTATGCTCTTGTTGATTGTTGCATTTGCTGCTGCGTTGTGGTTCGATCTTTTTATATTTCACCAGATTCGACCAAAAGTTCAAACTAAAAAAAAATCAGAGAGCAATCGGATCTGCCTCCCTCATAAAGCATCGAAATGGTCCTAACACAGCGATTTTTCAACCTAATCCTACTCGACTGACGTCACCTCGGAAATGGTGATTAACATAATGCGCGGCTGCGTGAGGGAAGTCGTAGCGGGGGACTGAAAGCGTGGGGAGAGTAAGAAGAGTGGAACGCGTTGGCCAGAAAATCAGCAATCCCTGAAAGGATAAAGACAGGAAGAGGCGTTCAGTCTCGTGAAACACACCTCGAGAATAAGTAACCACAAGGATGAGTGGGTGGAACCGGAAAAGTGTCAGATATAGAAAAGTCCTAGAGGATAGCGGTGGGTCCCCTTGAAGTCATTGTATTTCCGAATCATCGGAAATGGAAACAATTCATTGAGATGGAGTTGAGCCACTTATTTTCATCCCCCCCTAATACACACCAATTTATCGAACTTCAAAAGTCCAAAGCTCCCAAACGGTTCATACCGTAGTGGTTTTCCGATTCGAATGATGACCTCGGTAGCACCATCGCCGACTTCAAGAAGCGGGAATAAACAAACACTGACATAAGTGAGTGTGAGTGAGTGAGCGTGAGTGTGCGCAGCCGCGAAAAACTAATTACGACTACGAGGTGTCGTCGGCGGAGGGACGTGAGGAAGTGGACGCTTTGAGGGAAGCGCTCAAAACGGTAACTGGTTCTTCCATAGCCGCTAATGGACGCTAAGTGGCAGTGCTAATAGTCCTGTAAAAAAGTGTTACGGTCGGAGTGACAACCGAGGCAAAGGTCTTGCGGTTGTCAAAACAGAAGAGGAAGACTATTGACATATAAAAAGTTAAGGGGGAATCTTAGGCGAGGGCTTTCTCCATTGCATCTGAGCCATGCGATAAGCATACTTACGGCCTTCTATTGTACAAGTGGAGAAGGGTAATCATAGCCGCTCTAGGAAACATCCTAACAACACCGGAAGTCTCAATTCGAATCGGTTTGAAGTCTCAATTCGAATCTGTTTGAAGTCTCAATTCGAATCTGTTTGATTGAGTACTTTTCATACGCTGTTTCGCGTCATCCAAATCAACTCTTCCACTCCTCACTCATACGTAAAATCATTAAATCGCAAATCGCTCACATCCCAATATGGTTAATTTTGGCCTCAACTTCGACTGGTAACCAGAGATGCGTTCTGAACCGAAGTCCGGCAAGATATGCCGCGAAAATTGCGACCGTTGGCGGGGAGCGGTGCGAAGAGAACGCAGACGACGACAGACAAATGGCATGGGGCGACGGCGCAAAGGACATGCGATTGTCTCTCGTCGCCTGCGCTCTCTTCGGATGGGCGAGCCAATGGCCAATGTGAACCGGAGCCGTCGGACCAGCATCTTCTGCTATCAGTTAGGGCAGAGGTCTACGTTCATTACAAAGGCCTAAAGTTGTTGGAAATATGCGTGTGGTAAGCAGCGGCGTTGCTATGGGACACTTGCCAGGGAGTTCCACACGCATCCGCCCGTTTTTGATACTACCTTGGTGGATTTGCTTCCATGCGTCCAGCCATTTGCAGCACATTTTCCGGTTCATCAATGTAGGTAAGACCATTTGTTGTATGGAAGGCAAGTTCTTCGTTTCTTACGTTTCACAGCGTCAGCTTCCTCACATTTGCTTTCCAGCGGCGGCTCTCATTCATAATCATAATTAGTTTTTTCGTCGTGCCACACACGCGATCGATGCCAAGCATTTAGATTTCCTCACATTTGCGCGATTGAAGCGTGGCGTTCACTTCTGTCGGTGGTCATCGTTTGCAGCTACTATTCGCGTTATTAGAAATGAACTAAATGAGCAGCGCGGCCCAGCTACGGGGGGATCGTGATCACCGTTCGACGCTATGCGCGATACCCTGAAGCCGGAGATTTGTTTCAGCTCCAAACCTGCACCGCGAGCCCAGCCGAGCATGGCTCTTATCATGTTCTCTGTGTCCGATCTATTCAACTCTTCGCCGCCCACACAAGCTAACAAGATCGAAGCCTCCAAGTGGTTGGTTCTCTTACAGTAGACAACCTATTTTCGTCTGCTCTCTCTACCTCTCGTTAAAAAAAATAAGGTAGGTGATAAAAAACCTCACACTGAACTTTTCAACGGTCAAAAAAAGATTGATTGCCCTTTAGCTATCCGGACAATAAGGTCCTCCGCAGCGCGTCCAACAGACTTCCGAGATGGTGAGATAAGTGGTGCGGAAATGGTTTGCAAAATCGACTTCGTTTATCGGCTTGTGCTTGCTCAGTGTGTGTGCCTCCTCAGCTCGAGCAATCAGACCGTACAACTTCTGAAACAAGTTATGCGAAATTATAAAAAAAAAACAGGAGCTTAGCGGTCGTACATTCTAACCGAATCGGACCTGCGAAATTGCAGGCAGTACCCCTCGACTATTTTCGCATTTGGCGCCCGCCAATTCATTCTGGCCTATGTACTGTACATAATCAATCGGCTCTCACTTCGAATCATACTTTAGAAACGTAGCCTAATCGGAGAGTTTATGTTACTACGAATTCCTTACCCGTTCTGAAACTGCGTCACCACATCTCACACCGATCGGAGTCTATCCCATCGGAACGTTGTCCTGTTTTTACGTAGGTGGCATATCGCATAAACAAAGATTCGACCAAGATCAGTTCCTAATTTTTTATACAATAATTGTGACGATATCAACAGTGGGGCGTTGCTGTCGGTGACCGTATACTACGCGGGTGACGATAAGAACTTGAACGGACGCGACCACTGATGGGAGCGCCTCAAGAGCCGATCGGACGTAGCCATACTTTAAGGAAATTAATAGGGTTTCAGCCATACTGCCGCGCTTACCGTTGTAAAACTGAGAAGAAGTCGAGCAAGTTCCAAAGCCACCAGCAAAGCACCTGTGCGGGATATCCATATCCATGCCTTCATCATGAACATTGACGGCTATAAATTGCGTTATAATTGAATTAAACAGACAATGGGTTTAAAGATCGGTAAGAGACATTAATCTTCCAATTCCTTACAATTAGCTTCCAATTGAAGTTTTGTGGATGTTTTAGAATGCGAGTGTTCCAGTACCCGATGCTGATTGCTAACCAGTAGAAAAATGTCTTTGAGCTTGTGTCAACAACGTTCATCCAAGGTTTCATTCCGCCAAACGAAGGATGTCCTAAAGTACAAATGTAAAATAAGGACATAACATAACAGTTCTACCTTTGTCATTATGCGACTCGGACACATAACCGAAGCAGCTGACTGTAACGAAGGTAACCATAAAGATACCGTATGCTGGTGGTATCACAAAGCAGAGTGCTCGTGCAATTGTAGATTTTTCAGTTGATATATTGCTCAGGTAGGTTCGGTGCGCGAAGTTCAAAGCGAATGTTGACAAGAAGAAAGCTAGGGAAATCACTCTGATTCTTTCGAGGATGTAGAGGGCGGTGTTGAGGGCGTACGGGGTAACTGCAATTTAATAAATAAAAGAGTATTGTGGAGAACAGTAGTTTTATTATGACGATATCATACCCGATCTTCACATCTGGACGCCTTGGAAGGCAATGTGGAGAAATCAAAGATTTTTTCGCGTTCTCTCGGAGAGCAACCTTCCGGTATCCAAAGATTCCCCTAAAAACATACCTATCCATTCACTTGCTTCGACAAGCCACAAAATAGCGTCAACCAATCCGACGATAGAGCAGATGAATATCGAAGCAAGAATGCTCAAAATGAGGATTCCGCCCGATGGTAATGCGCTTCTCTTCCGCTCGTAAACCATTTTCAAAAGAAGAACAATGGTCACAATATCGATGGGAACCACTAATCCCCGCAGTAGGTCGTGGAACAGTCGAAGGTACATGATCGGAAGGCAATTTCAAGAAGATGGTAATATATCCTTGGCTTCGAATATACTGATTGAGGCGGGTACGCCTTTTGAACGATATTGTCGATTTCTAATCGCGCTTTTGACGTCAGGGCATCGGTAGTACGATTAGCGTAGGTAGATAAGTGGGCGTTTTTTTAATCCGTGGTGCGGTGCATGGCATTTGATAACGCATCATCGTGTACGAGCTAATTCCAACATTATCATTTGCTAGAATGCGTTGGCGTGTTTATTGTGATAAAACAATTCTAAGGAAAACACACATCAAATAAAAAAAGTAATACTGTAGCAGGAAAATTATATTGTAAAACGAACCGTTGGCAGTTGGTCTATTAAATCCGCTGAAGAGTAGTTTATGATAGAGCAGCGTGACCTGTTTTCTATTGTCGTCCTGTTTAAAATGGCTTCTCAACAGATCGAGCAAAACCCCCGTTAATGCCAGATACCTTTCTGCCGATTTTCAGGAAGAAAGTAGAGCCTGCTTGGTCGACATGGAAGACGGAAGACTACCGGACACTGGACCTCAAAGGCGTGGTGTCCTTGCTCCGCGAATCTGCCTCCCATACGGTTCAAAAGGACCGTGCGCTTGCAGGGAAATCACTCCGAACCTCACCGCGATCATCGATGTTGAGCAGAATTTTAAGTATCATGTGCTTTCCTATTCCGTTTTTCTGTTATAAGTTCCTTTCATTTGGTGTTGTTTGTAAAAAGCTGCAGACAGTGTTCCGATTTACAGTATTATCCTCCACCCTGTACAGGTGCGTATTGACAAGTACGTATTCTCCCAGACACATCCATCCCAGACAGGAAAAAGTTGGAACGACAAGCCACAGAAAACAAAAGCTCCGGGGGCGTTTAGCGTCAGCAAAGATCAAGATTACGCAAGAATCTTTTGCGTGCGGTTGACCGTCTTCTGGGCAAAATGCTAGAAATACTGCTCGATGGTTTGAGATGTTTTCGGAGCCGGTCCAAGACCTTCGCCCACACCGGCGGCATAGAACGATTAAAAACACTTTACAAACGACTTTAGCGGTTTTTTCTCGAATGCGTTAGTCAGGAAGCTCTCGAGCCGTTCCACTAATAGACCAATCAATCAGGAAGCTTTTTATGAAGCTGGAATATCACGAAGTGATGCCTTGAAAAAACGTTTTATGATTGATCGGCCGACCGATTTGCACTGCCTCCCGTTCGCCCTGCTCCTCAAATTGTCGTCATTCTTAGACTTGGACCTCCCTTAAGAAGTCCGAATCTTGTTGTTCCAGGCTACCGTAACGCTACTGTAATCAGCGGCTTATTAACCTATCTGACGGAGGATACTTCTGTTTGCTTTAACCTTCAATTTAATTTCAGATGAGGATTGATCTTGCCGCTAACTTTGCCTTACTTCTTCTCCCACTCACTTGCCACTCATTCTCCTGCTTGGATGGAAACGGATCAGCACGCGACTGGTAGGTTTATGTGACCGATCATGACCATTATTTTTTTGAAACAGGTGGCTCATACGCCAATTGCCAGAACTGTCCGACTCGGCGAATATAAGATATAGGCGCCACGAAAAACACGGAGTGTATTACTTCCTTCACCAGGATGACGAAGATCCGGACGAGCTTCACCCCACAAATATTCTAGAGCGAAAGAACGTAAGTACAGTTTAGGCGTTCGCCCAAATTTTGTTGTAATGGAAGCGCTTAAAAATAACAATCGACGGCTGCCGAGCAGACACCTCTAGGGTGGCTGTGCTTCTAATCATTACGACTAAATTCAAACTACATTCTGACCAGAAAGTTTAATTGCTTTTGCAGAATCCATTGATGACAACACTACGGCCGTTCTACGGAAACGCCTCTGCGCGCAGTTCGGACACTTTCCTTTTGGCCTATAATGATAACGATATGACCATTAACGGCAGAGGAATTAGCAAAGGTACACTGTCTTAGACTTCACATCTAAATGCCAACCTTAGGCTTCATTATGTATTCGAAGAAAACGGGTACAGGCGTTTGGTTGCTACATAGCGCGAAGTCGTTTCTGGGCGAGTTCGAAGACAACCACAGCCATAAAAAGTATTTCTCCGCGTCGCTTGTGCCTGATGACGTCCTGCTGAAGGGACAAACATACCTTTGCCTGAGCTTTCTCGAGGACCAGTTGCCAAAAATGATCGAAGTTCTGAATACGACCAGACCGATCGAGACTTACTGGCACATTGGACAAAATCTTTGGAAGGATTTCGGCTTCGTGACGGAGGTTATTGTGTTTAATATGGCTATGAATTTACTATACTGTTTTAGCTAACCTCGAGCACGGACACTGAGAACGAGATAATGTCTACAATGTGGCGGCTCCAAATCGCCGACAAGTCCCGTTTTGATGTTTTTCTCCGAACTGGAGCAGGCGGCCTGAAGTTTGACGTATACAAAAGCATCCTTGCGCCATATTACAAGACAGACATCTTCGTCCAGTCTTCTGTCCCGCACCCTGAGTCGGCTGAGAACGTAGAGCTTTCGAAATGGGCCTGCTTCGGAGAATATAAGGTGCACAATATCACGCAAATTCGCGTAAGTCTCTTGTGTTATCGCAGTGTCACTGCTTAAACTTGGGAAAATGGTCTATTTCACTAGCAATAGGGTTCTAGCAGAAACCTTTGCATACGGCACTAGGAGAAAGTGGAATCCTTTTGGGATGAAACTACGCATATGCGCGAAGCCGTTCAACGTTTAACCGGGCGATCATATAGTCTCATTTACGGTCCTTACAGGCACATGTCCACTTTTTCCAAAAAAATATCATGATGTTGGGTTTTTTTGCTTTCAGTACGGCTATGGGATTATGTTAGTCGACAATCCTCACTTGAAGGACGACTCGAAGTACGCGTATACCGAAAGCGGATACGTCTGCATCAGCGATTACGACAGAAGGGTACGGGTAATTACAAATTAAAGCACAACAATATTTAAGCCCGAGCACCTCTTGAGTCCCGGAGTCGTCGTGTGCACCAGGCACAAAAGGAGGATGTATAATCATTACGTCAGGACCCAGGGTAGAAGATCGTACTGTGAGCCGTGAAAGTCGAAGGTTTAATGGGCGACCGCTTTAATTCGTTAGTTAGACCTTACCTACAGGTCCTACACTTTCCGATTTTCAAACGCGAATACCTGTGAGATCCATTTTGAGATCGCAGTGCTCCGACTCTAGCTTGTCTCTCTCATAGCATAATCTATGTGTTGCCTTGTAATTACTCAGCGAAGATGTTTTTTTGGCTTCTGATTTTCCTCTGTATTCCTCTGTTTTGAATATTTTAAGTCGAACGAGCGTCTTTATATACTTGTAACCGTTGCGAATAAACTGCTCAATTGAATGGATTGTGTTGTCACATCGCAGTTCATCAGAACGGGTCTACAATTATATTGGACGGCATATCACACAGTGAAATGAAACAATAAAGTCAAAGGTCAAAAAAATAAAGTCCAAGCAGAAATGGCTTTGCTTCTCTGAACTAAAAAACGGCTCTCTGAAATAGGTGTCGGCCTTGATCTTGTCTTAAAACATGGAAGCTAAAGTAAAATTGCCGAAGCTGCTGCTGACGGGCACTAATCTAACCGCACTCTAAGTAGCGGCGCATATCTACCAACTGCACTTAAGGTACATATGGGTCGCTTCTTACAGCGCGGTTAGAGCTAGCTGGAGTTCGAGTAATGAAGATCGCCAGAAACACGGAATACACTCAGGCCCAGCTAACGAATGGAAGTGTAGCTGGATGGATAAGCATACGGCAATCGACTTTCGATTAACCACTCTAAAAGCAACCGTCATTACAGACCGTCAAACGTTGTCATCTTACTATGGGCTTACGGTGGACGAATTGACATGTTCTACTAGGGGAAGCAAAATCGCCGAATCTGCTGATGACGGGCGCTAATCTAACCGCTCTCTAAGTAGCGGCGCATATCTACCAACTGGACTTAAGGTACATATGGGTCGCTGCTTACAGCGCGATTAGAGCAAGCTCGAGATCGAATAATGAAGATCGCCAGCAACACGGAATACACTCAGGCCCAGCTAACGAATGGAAGTGTAGCTGGATGGGTAAGCATACGGCGATCGGTGAGCGACTTCTAACCGAGCTTCGAAGTTTAAACGCCTCACAGATGAACTTCTTGATCAGGGAAATCTCCATAGCTCAGATCGTGGCCTAACGTTGTTTCACTGAACATGCCTCTCCGAAGAGCGTTCACTTTCGATTAACCACTCTAAAAGCGACCGTCATTACAGACCATTAAACATTGTCATCTTACATAGGGCTAACGATGGATAAACTGACGTGTCCTATTAGAAGAAGTGAAATCGTCGAAAGTGAAATCGTCGAAATCGTATGCCGTAAGATCTTATCAAACGACTCACCTAGGATGGCGAATAGAAGTGTAGCTGGATGGATAAGCATACGGCGATTGGTGAGCGACTTCTAACCACGCTTCGAAGTTTAAAGGCCTCACAGATGAACTTCTTGATCAGGGAAATCTATAAAGCTCAAAGCGGAGTTAGAACCCTCCTACCAAGAGGGTAGTGGTAGAATGGCTTTGCCGGGATTTGGACGAATTTAGACTGTGACAGTCCAAAAGAGACAGGTCGAGGTCTGCACAGAGACGGAATATGTTCTTCCACACACAATAAAAAGGGCGATGAGTGTGTTACCTTAGAAGGAAAAACGGTGAGCTCAACACAAAGCCGCCCTTCAGGGTGCGCATGCACAAGATTTACAAATCTAAATCTTATGACATGCACGCCTTAAAGGGAAGTTCGAATAAATTGCAGAGGACCCGTCGTTGAAGTGCAGCCGAACAGCAAAATATTTAATAGATGGAACAAGCGAATAGTATTAGAAGTTGTAGAAATACTGAACGGCCAGAACACAGCACGGTAGTGGATTGCCAACCAACCACGCTCTAGGAGATGGATTAACGGAAAGCAGAGCGAGATGATGGGAAAATATGTGACAGTAAACGGCGAGAAGCACTGAGACTGATCGCATGTAGCGTTGAGAACTGCCTTTATGAGCTCATTACTGTTGCCTACAAGACACTGTTGTCCAGCAGATTACCTCAAATAGCTCCGAAGGAAAGGGAGGCAAGCTAGATTTTTCACTCTTGGCAAGTGACTAGCGACAGACAAACAGTCCTCATTTGTAGTGCTCAGTACCGATGCAGCTCCGCCCTCTCAAGGCGCTATCGTTCGCGACACGGTTTCAAGGGCGGGGTTTCAAAAGCGCACGGGCAAACGCTACGAGCTCTCGACTGGAAATGATTATTTGGAAAAGGGCACTGCTGAAGTTGTTTCGTAAAGTGGAGATACGGTATAGAGTCAACTCAAAAAAGCAGTGCAAGGGCAATATAGCAAAGAGGTCGATATTTACGCTGCATAGTGCAAACTGAAATTAGGTGCACAGCATAAATGATGTCGCCTATGAAGATGTTATGAAGATGTCGCCTCCAACCAATTTTTCATAACAGAAGAAGCGTAAAATCAAAAGTACTTTTGAAGTGACAGGTCGTGCTTTTTGTACTTCCGTTTTGCACTTCTTACCTTTGGTCGCCCGCATCGTAGACTGCAGATATTCACTGATAAAGGCAGTCATTCCGTCCTCACAATCAAAAAGTGCAGGAACATTACTCTACAGTACCCTTTCCGTTCACTTTGTCGGCATCTCAAGCGTTGAAAGTATTTTGTACATATTTTGGCTGTCTGCCATTTTGCACTTTCTCATGATGCACTTTGACGCTTGCAAAGGCGGCGGCGGCGACGCCGTTCGTCTCGATCTGCTCTTTTACAGACTGATGGCGCTCTGCAAAACGACCGGCGCCTGTACTGGTGGATAGTTTTGCGATGAACAGCGCAGTGCAATGGTGCTCGAAATTGAAAAAAAAGCACAATTGAGGCTAGCCAATGCTTTGCTTAACAATGATAAGCACACACTGTCCCTTTAGTTGCTAAGCAAACATTTTTGTGGCGAAATCTTGAACACAGACAATCCAGCCAAGACTGATATACGCAAAGAATAAAAGCATTTTGAAATTTGAAGTAAGACAAAAAACGATTAATCTAAACAAAGGCATCGATCATCAAAAATCGTGATGATTTGATAGCTTGCTTTCGAGACCGTTTCAATGCGCCATGTGCTCTTATGCTTTGGACAGATAGGGACATCCATTCCGTTTTAGCTGTCAATAAATGCACGGGGCACAACCTACAGTAGCCATTTTTGAGTTTATCGGCAGCAAGCGCGTATTTTTAAGTGTGTTAAGTGTTTTTAAAGGACGTTATACTTTAATTTTTTAAGAGGACATTATTCTGGTCGTCGACCGAATTGCACTTTATCATGGCGCACAGAAGACGATGCCTAGCTACAGGCTGACTACGCGGCAGAACACAGCGGGCGCCGCGCTAAGGTCTGCTAGTGGACTGTTTTCCAACGAAGAGCTTAGCTGTGGTGCATTGAAGTACATGATAGCTGGGAATAGCCTTATTTCCGTCTAGCAATAGTGGGTACTGGGATGCAGAGAGATTACATATCCTACATTGCTTTCTTCCGGAATCAACGGCATTACGCAACGCAGGTCTTATAAGCACAAAGAAACACAATATCATATGCTAGTCCTCTTCTCACTTCGGCGCAAGCACGTCGTCGGAGTAGATGGCAGTGATTACACCGTAAAATCGGAATAACAATGAAGTCGTACATTAGTCGGGCGCCATACATCGAGTGAACAAAGCAGAATCTTGGACTAGATAGTCAGAGTTAGTTATGTGGTCCAAAGACCCAACCGTTATCCTGAGCCGTCATTTTCGCTTTAGCGTCGTTGAGTTCGGCGTGATCCTTTCGCATTATTGCAGAACATGGCAAAGGAAGTGGGGTAACGAGAACATCCGAATGACTGGATCCAAGCAAGGCTTTGTTCGGTCCTCGATGCTCAGCGATAGAAATAAACCAATAAAATCTATCGATAAGATCTAGGACTCAGCACAGCCCGGTGGAAAACTGCACAGAGTGTTGTCTGTAAGCGCAAACTGTGTATTTTCGTGAGGTGATTGGTGATGAACGAACTTTAGAAACTTCTGAGAGTATGAAAGCTAACGAAGACGGACAAAGTTGTCGTCTATCCCTGAGGTCAGCCGAAACTTCGACGTTTTCGGTATGTGCAAACCCACAAGCAGGAAAGAGTAATAAAACAGCGAATAACTAACCGCAAAAGCGCAGACTGTCGCTGTAGTGCCTTTCCTTTCATAGTTCCTCCAGAAACAGATTTTGTTGGATCACAATCAGTAACGGATAGAATTCATTCTTTCTATCGTTAAGGGCTGTGATTGAACACAACCCGTATTGGAACTCTGTGTCAGCGCGAATGGGTGGAGTTGCTGTCCTTATCTCATCTGAAAGCAAAGGCACAATACATTAATTCAAGGACTATTTTAAACATACTTTAAAGGAGTGTGGTTGGGCAGACAAAAAAAGCGACAAACCGCCCTTTAAGGCTCGAATAGATAAAATTCGCAAAAATTGAATTTTATTTTCCCGCGCCTTAAAGTGCAGTTTGACTAGGCGACAAGGCGATGGCGTACACTTCGAGGTGAATACCGAAATAGTTAATACGGAACATGCAGAAGGGACAGTGTTTATGGCTCTCTGAGCGAGGTGCCAGATTTAGTTTTCGCTTAAAATATAGCGAACCTTTGATTTGTTGTGTAGCTACAAGATCAAAGAATGAGTGACGGTCCTGTTTTGCAAGATCAGATAGAACTGGTTTCCCACGTTGTGCCACACGCCTCGCCGGAAAGCGTTCACTGTCTTCACCGGGTGAATTGACATGTTCTAGTAGGAGAAGTAAAATCGCCGAAACCGCTGCTGACGGGCGTTAATCTAACCGCTCTCTAAGTAGGGACACATATCCACCAACTGAACTTAAGGCGGACATGCGTCGCTGCTTACAGCGCGGTTAGAGCAAGCTGGAGTTCGAATAATGAAGATCGCCTGGAAATGGAATACAGTGAGGAGGTATGCCTTAATATCCTATCAAATGGCTCACCTAAGGATGACGAATGAAAGTGTAGCTGGATGGATAAGCATACGGCGATCGGTCAGCGACTTCTAACCGAGCTTCGAAGTTTAAAGGCCTCACAGATGAACTTCTTGATGTGTGAAATCTTCATAGCAGAGATCGCGGTCTGACGTTGTTTCACTGAACATGCCTCTCCGAAGAGCGTTCAATTTCGATTAACCACTCTAAAAGTAACCGTCATTACAGACCATTAAACATTGTCATCATACATGTCATAGGGCTAACGGTGGATGAATTGACATGCCCTACTAGAAGACGTAAAATCGTCGAAACTGCTGACTGACGGTCGCTAATCTAACCGCTCTCTAAGTAGCGAAGCATATCTACCAACTGAACATAAGGTACATATGGGTCGCTGCTTACAGCGCGATTAGAGCAAGCTCGAGATAGAATAATGAAGATCGCCTGGAAATGGAATACACTGAGGAGGTACGCCCTAAGATCCTATCAAACGACTCACCTAGGATGGCGAATAGAAGTGTAGCTGGATGGCTAAACGAAAGGCGGTCGAAGGGCAACTTCTAGCCACGCTTCGAACTTTAAAGTGTTCACAGATCCACGTCTTGATCTGAGAATTCTGTAAAGCTCAAAGCGGAGGTAGACGCTAGTACCAAGAAAGCAGTGGTAGAATATTGGGAATAGTTACAACGAAAGTTGACTTGATTCCAACTGCTCTTAAAACAGCGACACATATGTACCATCAGTACAAAGGTACAGATGTGCCTCTGCTCAGAGCGCGGTTGGAACAGGTCAAGAACAATATCCAAAATTGGGAGAATAAGAAGACTGGCATATCTAGCCAGGCTTTCGTCTATGGACGGTCAATAGGTACGTAGTTTGCCGATTGCCTCGTTCATAGGCGAGAGCATCACTGGGCTGCCCGATGAACAACACCGATGGACTCCAACCACGCTACTATCTTTAAACTCCTCGGAAGTAGCAAGATTCACTTCTGAAGAATTTAGAGATTGGATCGTCGCCGTGATACTACTCTGGTGGTACGATAGGGGCTGCGTCTGTCGACGTTTGCGAAAGAATGGCGTCTGGGTGACAAGACCGATATGGAACCTGTTTGGGCGCGGTACGCAGCTCCACCCCCTCGTCGCGCCACCATTTGCTCGCGCCTCGATGGGCGGGGGCTAACCAGCCAAATCGGATAGGCTCTAGTAACTTGAAGATGCTGAGCATAGTCTTTACAGAAGGTCGATAAAAACTGACAAAAAATGTTAGACAATAGAGGCGCGCAGCATGCATAGGTGGCAAGCGGTACGGCGCAGCTCTACCGTAGTACCTTTTAGCGACGCCGCCTGGATTTCAATCGGGTAGACGTACTAAATCTCTTAAAGTGTGGAAGGAACCAAGTAAACGGCGCCAAAAACAGGGCAACTCTCTTCTAGGCATCAATATACTGACGAAATAGTTATTGATCGAATAGAGCTGCCGTGCCCAAAGAGGCAAACCGTACCACGCAGCGCCGCCATATCATCCGTCCCTCATCAACATCTTCGCCGTCGTTGCCCTTTCCCATAGCTTCGAATCGACAATCGCTTTCGCAACTCCCTTTAGGACGGCGAGCCGATATACTTTTGAAAACTGGCGCGTATCGTCGACTTTACGTTGTCACGATCCAGATGGCCCAATGCGCATCCCAGACAACAAAGCGCACAAGCGTCAAAGGGCACTATGGCACGGCGGAAAAATCGTACGCCAACAAAGATGAACACAAAACTGAGACTCCAAAAGTGGTTGCCATATGCCCCTTCGAAAATGAACACAATGCTCCTATCACCTTGTCACACAAGTCTTTATAAGATAGTCTCTCTATGAGACATAAAATGTTAACAAAATATATATCAAGGGCGATGCAGCAGTGACGGAAGGTCGTACACGAAGGTTCTTCGCCGCTTGCTGTTTGAGTTGAAGCTGCTTCCACAGATCCTGACATTGCTCAAGTTGGGCTAATCTGAAAATGATAAAGTTTACAAATGTCGCTGGCAGTAAATCAAAAAAAAAAAACTTTATTTTACCATTAGTTGAGTGAGGCCACCTCAAACCGCGCTTAAAGTAGCGATGCATAGTATTCTACGAAACTCGAATACTTATGCAGCCGCTGCTTCAAGCGCAGATTGATTAGGAATAGAATTACGGAACACACTTCAGAAGTAGCACGTTGACAGGAATGCTGCTGCTGGCCGCAGAATTACATGTAGACAGAAGAAGGTCCACGCGTGAAACGCGTTCAGCTTAGAGGAGTCCGCATAGTATTGGCTTCACTATGCTGGTGCCCTCCAAACTGAGCACATCCCACAAGGTGGATGGAGTGCGAAGTCGCCGCCGCCTTCTACTGCCTGTTTGCTGCACATAATTGAAGTTCTATGTGCATCAGAACAGCCCGTAAAAGGGGGCAGCAGCTCACCGAAGAAAGAGGGAACACACTTCAGGAGTAGTATGTCGACAGAAGAAGGTCCACGCTTGAAACGTGGTCAGCTTAGAGGGATCCTTACAGTGTTAGCTTCACTGTACCGATACCTCTGAACTGAACACATTCCACAATGTGCGGGGAGTACGACGTCACAGCCGCCTTCTACTGCCTTTTTGTTGCACATACAATTTTTATGTGCATCAGAACAGCCAGTAGAAGGAGACCGTTTCTGCCGACGTTGAGGACAGGTGGTGTCCCGCAGACGAGGAACAGGAGCTCTACTTGTCTCATCTGAGGAGCAGGACCTCAGTCGTGCGTTATATGCAGAATCTGATGCATTGCCCGCCTTCAGCGATGGGGGAGGAGAATGCTGTGATCAGGATGAGTATGCGTTTTCCTTACTCAGGATCCGCCACTGTCCCTTTGTTCTGGCCGCCCCAGTGAATCAGGCGATCCGTGATTCAGTGAATCTGTGTTTCCAACACCATCACAAATCCCTTTCCCAGTATGAGCCATGCAAGATCACAAAAGGACTGCCGCCATCGGCGTCTCCATGGCGCCATTTGGATGGATTAGAATCAGTGATTCACCGATGCACTAAAGAAGTGCTTTTCCGTTAACATTTTCCGTTGATTTTTTGATTTTTTTTGCTGATTGTTATACAAAATGAAGGCTAGGCCGATCTTGGACCAACTTATGCAGGGGAAACGAATCTCGTAAACCTTTATTTTCTGTTTCACAAACGAATCTATGTTTTGATCAATAACAATGAGCAGATAAGTAATGCGAAATGCAAAAACGACTGAGAAGCCGACGAACTATCCCGGGTACTCAGCCTTCGCTCCATCATTGTCGAGTTCTCTGGTTGCCTAACGCATGTGTCCGGCAAGTCGTTCCACTTCATTGTGAGCATTTTTGTAAAAGTCGAACGAGCGCTGGAGAACAAGTTCATCACAATCTAAACCAACTCGCATGACCGATGACAATAGACAATCAGCATACCCTGTAAGTGTTCTCACCACATCGTTTTGAATATTCTCGAACTGTGCAGTACGACAACTCCTCCATGAATCTAAATATCAAAACTTACGCTTACCTTGATCAATCTAGCTGCTTACCGGCAAATCTGCGCAACTGCGGAGATGGAAGCATTTCTGGAAAGAATCTCCATGCTTTTGCGTACTTCGAACGTTTCCAGTTCACACGTGTTGGCTAGTTCTCGAATGTGTTCCTTCCAGCAGGGAAGTTCACTTTGTAGATCTGAAATTTTTGAATGCTATTCAATCCATATTTTCACACTCGACTTGACCATCATATGCAAACAATTGAAATATTTCAATGAAGACAATTCAGACGCCGACGATCATCGACAACGTTGAAAATCTCATCTAGACTACCACATAAATTGACAACCGACACATGCAAGCCGGCTTAGCTCAGTGGCAGAGCGTCTGTCTCGTAAACAGAAGGTCGCAGGTTCAATCCCTGCAGTCGGCAATTATTTTACCAACTCACTTCCCATATTTTGTTATTGCTTTACTGAATTTTTATTTGCTTACTGTAACTTACCATCCATATGCTGACATAGGTCGATCCAGGGCTGGAGACCCGTTGCGATTATATTTCTCTCCACGGACTCTGGACACTGTCTCAAACATGCCGAGAACTGCATATTGCTTCTAAACAAAGAAAAAAACAAATCTTTCCGGCAATGTGCCCCGTATCTGTAAGTCAAAACGCATTTGCCGAGAGGGCACATTGTGCTTTGTCGCCTCTCCCAAGAGATGTGCCAAAAATTTACGTTTATGAGCTTGTGCGTCCATTTTGTTTGTTGCGCACGCGAACGGATGATATAGGGCCCGGGGCGCTGGCAACATTTCCCGGCTTTTCCGGAGACCCCATTTTCGAACAACCCCAAAAGCTACCCCTTTCCAATCTTATAAGTGAGATTTCTTTGTAAGAACCCAACTAGGCGTGCCATAATGGGTTCGCATTATCTTAATAGCAGCGCCACAAACAGCGTTGAAGGAGCTGAGCTTGTTCGATGAGTGCCTGGCGTTCGCTAGGCAACACATGATGGGGTGCCGCTGTGGTGTTCATTTGTGGATTCAGCGCCGATCATGATGGGTTGGAAAAGGCGAAAAGAGACGCGCCATCCCGGTGCCGGGAAAGAATGAACAATTACGAGCAAATGTCGACAAGGCGTTGGGTGGCCGCGGAGACGCTTCCGTTGGATTTGAGCAGCGAGACCAGAGGAAATGCGAAGTCTTGGGACCATTCGCTCTCCAGATGCATGTTTGCACTCTAAATGAATACGTAGACGTTGTGTCGGGCTGAATAAGGCTTTTAAAACCAAGTAAAGTGTCATGGGAACACATGATCAAACGCCGTTGTCGACGAAACAATCTCATAAAGTAGTTATGTATTCCTTAACATTCGCTGCGGCTAATGATAAACGCAAAAAGTGAGTACGTACAAAATGTGACTGTTTTTGTACATTTCAACTAACATAGCACAAGTCTAAATCCGCAAACTTCGCAATCAAAGGAGGCCACTAAACACGAAGGGTTGAATCCTCAGTATTTACTACGGTTCAGTATTTACTATGGTTTTTATCTCATATTTGGGAGTACACGTTCTACAGAAGTTGAAACATACTGATGAGTGGCAGAATTGGACGATGTATGAACAGACTATCCCTTTGAAAGTGCGACAGGCCGATCAATCACCTTTGCAGAGCTCTTTCTAGCAATGTGCGCTTGAATATCTCACTCTACTAAAAGTAGCTAACAAAATTTGATGACCTAACATTCAGCTGTTCGTTTCAAGTATGATAGCCAAGAGTAATCCCATTAAGTTCGAAACAATTGGAATGATTTACAACTAAAGCTCGTACAAAGACTGTTCCAAGGTGCTTTGTAATTGAAAAAATCAGCACGATCGAATGATAGCTCCGACTTGTGGCGTTTGCATGACATCTGGAAAGTTCAGAATAAGCGTATAAGGCAAATCCTGAAACGTAACACCTTATCACAAGCAGCAGAAAGAAATTCGAGAAAAAGCCAAATTGATACCGCTGTTTTGATATCTCACGTGGATGTGCTAGTGTGACTTTAAACGACACAAAGTAAATTCGGAATCTCTGTGGATGGCGGATGAAATGGATAAGAAGTCCTAAGTGGGTCAACTACGTAAATCAAGTAAAAAAGGCATGATATCTGCAGCCAACTCCGATCCATTTCCTGAAGTCATATGACTGCATCGCAAAGTACGAGACTAATCCATCTTATTTATTGTCAGTTTTTGCGGAACTCCCTTTGAATCTATACCGCTCTATGAGCACAAAATTTAGATAAAAGACAAACCTTCAGCATATGTTCGTCTTTGCACCGTAGGACGCAAGTGGGCACGTGAGACGTTACGGTACTGGAGTACAATATAAGTACCAGTAGTCGAAGAGCAGCAGGAGTCCTCATTGGCCCGAAGAACTTGCTGAGGGGCGACACTTTGCTTGCGCACCGATCACCCGGGTGGAGATGACATCGGATAAGACACGAATGGCCACAGGGCACGTCAGATGGTAATCTGATATAGACGTATAAATAGCTGTACATGCATATTCGGCTGTTGTTCGGTGTCCATTAGAAGGGCGGGGAGATCGGGGGGGGGCGCACGCTGGACAGCTTAGAGCGCGGCCCATTTGTTCGGGTGGCGCCTTTTTGTGCCCTCAGGCGTGACAGAGATGCCATATGCATTTTGCGACTGGGATGAGCGAGAATCGGAGGACTGTCGGTGTCATGGAAGTTGACAAAAAGCGGACCAAAGTCCGTGAATCCGCGGAGGGAATAATTAATTAGGCAGAGAGATGTGGCAAAACGAGAAGGAAGGAAATGAAAGCTGATCGCGTCTAAGTGAATTAAATGCTATCGTGTCTTAATGAAATGGAAGGAAATGTGTGCTTAGTCAGCGAATTTGGCTTTTAAATGGGATGAACGCATTAGCGATGAAGTTTGTTTTTGGTCGAAAAAGGTGGAAAAGAGTAGCTAAAGGTTATATACAGATGATGAACGCATATTTCGGTGCGGGTGATCCATTGTGGTCAAAATCGACAAGCTCTCGGTAAAACATCATGATATGACTAACGCTCTATTGTAACCATATTCCCCCCCCCCCCCTTAGCGACTGTTTTGATACTTTTCAAAACAAAAGAAAAGGAAAAACGGTATTTAGCGATGCAAGAAAAGGGAGCAATTTCGAAATAAAAAAGCTGATCCTGGCCGGGTTCGAACCGACGACCTTCTGCGTGTAAAGCAGACGTGATAACCACTACACCACAGGACCACGAGTTAAAAGACATACTGACGATATCATACTCATCCATTGTGGTCAAAATCCAGCAACTGATGGTAAAAACGGCATTATACATGACATGACTGAAACAATTGTACGCTCCTTTACTGTACTAATACTCTCCTTCCATGTACGCAAATTCCCCAAGTTTCCGAAGCGAATGTTTTGAAACGTTTTGAACACAAAAGAAAAAGACAAAACAAGGGTATTTAGCAATGCAGAAAAAGGAAGCAATTTGGAAAAAAAAGCTGATCCTGGCCGGGCTCGAACCGACGACCTTCTGCGTGTAAAGCAGACGTGATAACCTCTACACCACAGGACCACATTTTCGATGGCATATTCAGACTAGATATAGTCATCCATTGCGGTCAAAATCTAGAAGCTCTAGGCAAAAACGGCATTATACGTGATATGACTTTAATGATTGTACGCTTTTCTTCTGTACGAATACTCTCCCTCCGCTGAACAAACCATTCAAACAAACAATCGTTACAAAAGTGTCCTATTTTCAATGCTCCAACTCAATACATTGTACGACGCACGGTCTATTGTAGCACATTTCCGCTGCTTCCGAAGCGAATGTTTTTGATACGTTTTCAATACGAAAGAAAAGGAAAAAAACGGTATTTATCAATGCAGGAAATGGAAGCGATTTCCAAGAAGAAAAAGGCTGATCCTGGCCGGGTTCGAACCGACGACCTTCTGCGTGTAAAGCAGACGTGATAACCACTACACCACAGGACCGCATGTTCGAAGGCATACTCACAATATACATAGTCAAAAGCTGTTATTTCGCGGAGCGACAAACAAACATCGCCTTTATGAATGTGACAACCTCTGTCAATCACAGTAAAGAATTCATTCACACCACGATTTCGTAACTTTCTTTTGTAGGAACAGCCTAGACATGGATCTATTGTGAAGGAAGATGTTGTTCCCATGCTAATTCTGACAAACGAACCATTTGCGTCGTTGTTTTCATGAAGATCATGAAATATGAAAAACCGCTTGCATCAGCAGAACATGAATCACCTATGAAAAAAAAGATTCGTTGTAGCTGGAGACAAACTGTAATTTGAGTGTGGAAATCCGATAATTTCATTCGCTCAGCAACTGGTCATATACCGCGCGCCACCGAGCGGTGGTTGACGCACGAACATAAACCGCAATTCTGTTTTGTATAGGAGGTGATCTGCCAGCTTCACTGTCGCTACCGGGATGGCCGAGTGGTTAAGGCGTTGGACTTAAGTTCCAATCGGAGGAATCCGTCGTGGGTTCGAACCCCACTCCCGGTAAATATTTTTTTTTCTCGTCTGTTCTCAAATTATGTTTCTTTCTATTTCACATTGCTACTGGCAGCTGATTAGTTCTAGCACAGTGAGTAATTTGCTATACTTACTCTAGAGCCAGAAACCGAAGTTAACAGCCGGTTGGCGTCTTATTTCCAACTTAATGTTTGCAATGACCGATTATTGACTGTATTTTCCACAGGACTTTGCAATAAACGACTCCAGAAACAGAGCACTTTCAGCTACATCCGCACAAAGAGATGATATATCTGCTTTCCATCCTCGTTTACCGAAGTCGGGTTACCTCCGATCACCCGGTCGCAGACAAGTGTACTTTTTTCATGTATTGTCGAAGAGCTGAACTGCATTGTATCCAGATTTTAATGGAAACAGACACACACGCGCTTCACACGTAACGCGTATCTCATTTCTCAGGTGGCACTATCCACAGTTGTTAAATGACGCGCATCTTCTCGATGCAGATAAGTTGACAATACAAAGTAAAGATGATGCATCACGGGTGGATAGGTTCACTTCTACAAAGATCAAAATCAACGAAAGAGGAGTAGAGGGACGAGGAGGTGATCATGGTGGACCGTCGCACGGAGAGGCAACGTGTTCAGTATGAACTTAGAGTGCAGAAAACAACAAAAACGGTTTTTTTCTCTTTTCGTAGCATATCACAATCATTGCGCGTTGTTACGACGGCACACAAATGAGACGAATGGATTGGAGTTGAGTGAATTTGTAACGAATCAACAGGGATTTGAAGACATTTACAAGGAATCGTGTGATGCTTACAATGAATCAGGTTTACTTAAATTGGGTACACGACAAAGAAAGATGTTTTACTGATTGATGATATTAGGGGTTGTTAACTTGGAGATGGAGAAGATGATCACACAGTTGACGAGTGAGAAGCGTGGCGCTGGCAGTTCATGCGAGGGCCCGAATTCTACGTTTAGGCGTCAGATTTAGGCTGCTCAGCCTCGCCACCGGCAGCGGCAGCAGGCGCAGCAGGCTGGTCTTGACCCTCCTGGCTTCCTCCGCGTCGAGGTCCTGTAAGCAGATGATAAGACGTGGTACCATTCAGATGTTGACGAACCTCGTCCTCGACCTCCTCGTCCACGTCCACGTCCTCCGCGGCCTCGGCGTGGACCCTGTCCGTGTTCACCTCCTTCGCCTCCCTCGACGTGTTCTCCCCCCTCCTCATGGTGCTCCTCCTCGTGATGTTCTCCTTCCTCGCCTTCACGAGGAGCGCGACGTCCACGGCCGCGACCAACACGGAATCCACCGCGGAAGCCTCGGCCACGTCGACCGCGGAAGCCGCCTCGGAAACCGCCTCGGCGCTGCTGACCCTGTTGTAACAGAGGAAATAAGATATAGTTGGAAACAATGATAAGCATCAAAAGGCCACCGTAACGGCAAGGCAAATTTGAAGCTAATAAGGTGTCTTATGGTTTAGACGTTAGGTGAATCAAAAATTTCTCAAAAACAGAGCGTTTCTATTGTGAAAACCACTGCAGACTTCCTAAAGGTCACAAATTCTTATCGCTAAATCATGCCCAGTCGTCTGTTATCTACTGATTCAGATCTGTGCAGCACACCTTCACAAAAATAATCTTTTTGCTTGCAGCACATTTAATATGTAAACGCCAAAGAAGCTCTCATTACCTCTTCACCTCCTTCGCCTCCCTCGACAACGCCTTCTCCGTGCTCTCCTTCAACGCCTCCCTCGCTTCCCTGTGGGCGCTGTCGGCGATATCCGTAATAGTAGCGGCGGTAGTAGCCGCGTCCGCGACGTCCACCACGGCCGAACGTCTTCGGAGCGGCGTACTTGGATCCCTGGACGTTGGCGCCGCCAGGGCCAGTCACGTTGACGGCCTCGAGACCTTTGAGACCCTCGACGACGTCGAACTCGACTTTCTCTTCATCGCCAAGCGATCGGAAGTACTTCTCGGGGTTGTTCCTGATGATCGCCGTCTGATGAACGAAGATGTCTTCGTCGCGATCGTCACGGCTAATGAATCCATAGCCTAAATATCAAAATAGCGTCAATCTTCGTGAGTCATTGCTACCGTTCTTCACGTTGAACCACTTGACGGTTCCCTGCACTCCACGGGCCACGATCTTTTTGCCCTCAACGTGATTCTCGTCGGTGATCTTCTCCTGCGGCGCCTGCGCTTCTTCCGCCGGCTTCAGTTCTTCCTTCTGTTGCTCGCCTTCCGGTTTCTGAAACGACACCCGCGTCATCGATATCGAAGACGCACATCGAAGCCTACCTCGTTCTTACTGTCGGCCATGTTGTTATGCACGACTTTGGATGTTACTAGGCGGCTGAAAAACGAAGGTGGGAACGTGTAAACATTGTTGTTAGCGCGGCGCGGTAGAACGGACGCGTAAACAGTTCATCGCGACCAGGAACAACATCGGAATTATTAGAAAAACACGCCGTGAGAAGCGATCAATAAAATATCAGATTCGCCGGTACAACGATGAGCAAACAAGTTCAGAGTTTCTGTAGTGAATTCTGTCTGTAATATACGACTTTTTCAATGCTCACACCTAATAAGTTTCATCTTCATACTGCTCACGTGTCAAAGCATTAGTGGTGTTGTATTTTAAAAAAAGGTCGGCAAGCTAATGCTCACACATCCAGAACAATGTTTGTGAAAATTGCGCATTGTCGTGTGGTCTGTGTCGCTGATGCTTTCACTATGTTAGCCTGATGCTCTAGATGCTCGAGACCAACCGATATTGAGCTTATCATAATGCAGACGCATTGAAGATGTATATATATCTGCAATACCTCAAAAGTGATCGAAATTCAAGGCGGTATAGAATAGGAGTACAACAGCAGCATCATCAAGAGCGGCGATGTGCGGGTTTGTGAGGTCTACTGTCCCACACCCAACTATATAGCAAAGCGCTCACAACCAGGTCATCTGCTTTCGAATGCTAATCTTTAAGTGAACTTTGATATCTGAACAGTATTATTGACATGATTTGTTTAGGGGCTACCTACCGCCAGCTCAAACAATGTATGTATATTTTGGAGCTTGAAAAAGTTTTGGAAGGCATTAACATCAATTCGCCGTTAACAGCATCTTTGCAAGCGTCTCGACTAAGATACATACAGTGCAAAAGATAAAGCACTCTTTGTTAACGTATTTTCAATGAGTATCAACCGTATATTATCCACCAACTAATTGCTTATTCTAAATTTGTTTTTATTTGAATGGATTTACAGCAGAAAGAGTTCTGGTGTTTGGTGAGCGACCGACTCGATCGAGCGATTTTTGTTGAAATCGTGGCGACAACAACATTTTTGTACTTTCCGAACGCAGATCGATCACATCAAACTGCTATCTTTTCAACGAAACGCCCTGGATTCCAACCCCACATTCCCAAATTTGCCTGCCAAAAGGATCCCCGAAGTACCTTAAGGTTTCTAGTTCACGGGGCATTGCATCGAATGGAGTAATCGTTAGCAAACCTTATCATTAGCAAACCTATAAGAGAATGCTTAGCCGATCAAAATCGAATAAAACTGTTGCCTAATCCGTTCGATGCCTAATCTGAAAGAAAAATATAACGATAGCCAACAAAAGTTGTGCTTCCGTTGTTGATAAATCGTAGCTGAAAACACATCTAGAGCTAGATAGCAGAAATTGCTACACAACCATTGATCAGTCCCCTTAAGCTGACACCTGGCCACAAACTCTAAAGCAGCAAACAGGACATCGCGGTAGAGAATGAATGGTGAGCAGCAGCACAGTGCATCGACCATCTGGAGCTCGCGCAAGGCACGACGGCGCGAAATTAGCCGAACGGCGACGAGCCGATCGAACAGAAGACGGAGACAATCGAACGCGATGGCGAACGGCCGAGACGAATGGACGACGCAGCAGCAGCAACAGCAAAAGAAGAAGAAAACGAGCAACGGGAAGATGCTGCCCTGAACTCTGTACCGGCGACGCGTGCGCGGCGCGCTTAGCCAACGCAGGCAGCGAACGATAAACAACAAGCAAAACAAGGAACAACAAGCGCGGTTCGCCCGCCCGCCATTCACAGCGCAGACACGCAACTTTCGCGCCTCTTTGTTGACGACTGATAGCGCGCCCTTTCAGCACGTCGAAGCAGCGTGAGCGGACCGTTCGTTCCTCGCTCCGCATCTCCTCGTTCATTTGGCATCCACCACAGACAGCACAACAACCGTCATCGACGACCCCAACAACAGTCGATGCGGCACCACAGCTACCGGTGCTGCGCGTTCTTACCTCACTCTGGCCAACCCCCCATCCTCTTGGTGGCTTTTGCCCTCGCTTTCGCTCTGCACTGCCGGCGTTTACAACACCACCCAGTGGGACTGGGTGATGGGACAAGTTTTGCGGGAAAGTGCCACAGCACAGCAACACAATAGAACAATAAGCATTTGTTCGACAGACAGAAATCGCCAGACAGAATCGGATGGGCCTGTCCGGAAGTTGGTGGAACCAACAAATCGATTTCTGCATTCGACGCAAAAACTGAAAGTGAAAACTTACACGAGACTTTTACTATCTGCATCTCAAAGGATTCTAGGTAGATTTTGAAAGCAAAGACAAGAGAACTGCTAGCAATTTTTGTCCAAGTGTCAATAAACCAGGCTGTCCTGCTCACCTGAAAAAGAAAAGCCTTGAGAACATGGTAGAAATATCGCCCAAGAAGGGTAATTGAATAGTTGGATATTGGTGAATATTGCCCGTGAAACAATAGAAATTGTGGGAAGGAGGGCCTTGTGAAGGATAGTTACTCTGTTGTGTTTTTGAGAACACAAAGTTTATGAATGTTTGAGGGAATGGCAATGCGGGATGGTCGCAGAAGAAATGAATTGATTTTTAAGGTGCGCATAGTTGCACCAAAGCAAAGTGGAAGGTCACATAATTATCAACGAATCTTCCTTTCGTTTCGTCAAACATGGTCATGGTATCGATCGATATTGCATGTAACCCTGTCCAGCAACTGCTGAACAACAGCTACGTGCAACATTTCTTTCCTTTGATTATCGTAAACAATACCGTTCGATATTGTCGATATTGTCTTTCGATAGTCGATATTTTTCGCTACATTGTGTTTGCCAGTCTTTAAAAACAGATAAGACGATAAGATTATTGGTTTTTCGCGCAGAACCCTCAGTGGACACTTTTAAAGGCGTGCTATTTTCTGAATCATAGCACGCATACGCAGCTGGTATTTGCCCTGTTTATTGCGCATTTCTGGACACATGCGTCAGGTAGAAACCACAGAATCTCAGGAATTCTAGGAGGCTGAATAGTTTACTGTCTACCCGGGCATCACGATAGTCGTGGTCATTGGGTGCCTTAATGAAAAGAATCAACTAAACCTGTGAATATCTTACGTTTGGAATTCGTTCTGGCTTATAATGATAAGATTTAAAATGTGGTCGACCTGTGCATTAACAATCGGCTTATCACATTAAAGACCTTATCACTTGATCATTAAAGACCTCATTAAAGACCTTATCACCTTATCTCGCATGATAAAGCCATCTGCGTCACTTTGTACTAATGAAGTTTGTAATGCAAAAAACCAGTCAGAACAGTTTCATTTTACATACTTCTTCCAGCGGATGAAGTGCAAAATGAAAATGTAGCCACATCATAACGTTGTTATCTTTGGAATGATGCAAATGTTTAAGGTGAATGGCGCCAACCTCAGAGCGCTTTGTCAAATATTCCACATCGGCCTACGTCTCCGAAAAACGAAGCAGATTCTGTGAGATTATTCATATTTTTTGCACAGTTCCGCTAATCTATGCCCGGGCGAATCCGTTGGCAATGCCACCGGAATACATTACACAGAGATCATATGCGAATATTCATGCTAATAACGGAATGCGATCGTTGCAGCCGTGGTTTGTGTTTTCGGCATACGAAAAAAGGGCTACATGCAAAATGGTGAGCAATGATGACGAACAAGACGCATAAAAATGTTATTTATACTCTTGAAAAGATACATAGTGTTCCCGTGGAATTTTTGTTTAAAAGGCCCGCTTACTATATGGCGACATTTATCCAAACGTCAACATTTATAAAGAACAGTGACCTTAAAACATTTGACCTTGTTAGGAGGTCCGTTCAACAGTGTTCGAAGGTAGAAACGACGTAGACCATCCTCCAATACACATTTCCGAGGAAATACGATTTGCAACGGCCGATGAATGAATGGATCACTAAAGTTTGCATTCGCACACCTATCGGAAGCCAACAATAGCACCTACTCAAGTGCGTCTCGATTTCGCGGAAAACGGAACAAAGTTTTAAGGGTTCGCTTCGCGCGCACACTCATTGCAAGCCTGCAGCAGTGGGCAACAGCCTGCTAGGCGGCTGATGACGGCGCGGCAATTGTGACGCTCTCTCGCGTACCAACAATACCACACTAAACACGCTCCCGCAGCAATGACGACGCCGTCGGTCCATCGCCGATGGTGGTCGCCGCCGTTTCGGCGACGACAACTCCCGCGGTCGCCGTCGACGTCGCTGGCCGCCCAAGCCGGCGCCGCTAGGCTTCCTTCGCCATGGCCATCGTCGCCCCGCGGCACCCTCGCTTTTGTGGCGGTGGCGGTCTGCGCCGTCGCCTTCGTGCATCGTCTCCCCCACGCGCCAACCGAGTCTTCTTTTTCCGACGCCGCCGCCGCCGCCACACAGATGCACAAGATGAGAGGCGATGGCAAAAGCAGTTTAGTGGTTTGACCGGCGGTGGATATCTCTATCCGTCTCTCGCTCGCTCGCTTGCTTTTTTGAATCAAGCGGATGGAGAAGAGTTCGCGCTCGCTAATAGGGAATTCCAATGACCCGACGAATGGACATACGGCTGCTTCGATCTCGCGCTTCGCTGCGTCCTGCACAACAACAACATCAACCGAGTAGCAAAAGGGACGCTTTTAAGTATTTTCTCTTTGCCGAAAAATCGTTTCAAGGAACAAGCAAACTCTCATACATATCGATGCATCGAGCAGTGATAAGAGTTGTTTTGCAGTTCTACAAGTATTTAAAGCGCTTTAAAGATTGACGTGTGGAAATTCGAATCTCGACGTTTGGTATCAGATATTACGGTATCAGTTGTAAGACCCTTGACAAGTTTATGGGAGCGATTTAGAAGTTTCCTCAAACAAGTACCTTGAGGGAGGTCGAGTACGATTAAGTTTCAATAGGTGGTTATGTTACAGAATATGGGCAAGCAAAAAAATCTTAAGGAATTATACTGGAGGAAAGCAAATAAAAGGTAGATAATGAAAAAATCATGGGATGATACTTAAAAAAGACGGTCGTTTTCAAAAACGGAACCTTAGAATGTCGATTATATTTTTCTACAACTATTACGAACGAGACGTAATATCAGTTTCTCGATCAGATCACCACCCTGAAGAACGACATAAACCGGAATGAAAACGGCAGAATGCTTGTTGTTCTATGGGCGCGACTGTGATGGTTGCAATGCACAACATTATGAAATCGTATGTTTGTATACCGTAAGTACCAAAAAGATGACGTGACCATCAGAAAAGAACAAATTCAACTTAGTGACTCATTGAGTCGCAAGAAAGGCAGTGAAAGATCTCTCTATAAGAACGTTACTCAAGGACCGCAATTGCCCCGATGACCCAAAGGAAGTGAGCAATTAGACGAGACGAACGGTCTTCCTTTTGTGATCGTCGCCAAAAATGGTCGAACGCAGCTGGCCCAGGTGCATAAGTGGCTACGAATGTGGGGGGAACAGTTTGTCACACAAATATACGATACTTGTTATTTACCAAGTGAGGTGAATGCGGAAACATTTACATCCTATTGAGGGATGATGTCAGGGCCACCCTAATCGCCATTGGCTAAGCACTAGGGTCTATCAATAAAAGAGGAAACTTGCAGGTGTATGTATGTAGTTTATCAAACTCCACAAACTGCTTGCAAAAATCAACTCAATCCAACTCAAAATAAGATGAAGAAACAACATTGATTTGTCATCTCTATTGCTCACTAAAGAGTCTATTATATAAACATGTTTATCCTATATAATAAATATATTATATAGGATAAACAATATACTATTCTATTGGATAAATTATGATACAAATATTCGAATAAACAAATAAACTTCGAATAAACAAAATCACGCATTATAAAAATTCGGCAGTACTTCGCCCTTCTTTCCACTCACCTTACTCTCCGACATTGCACGCCCACAGCAATCACACCGACTCCACCCGCTCGTCAGTGCTACTACTGCGATCATAGCGCGTTCTCCCGCAGACAGACCGAAAAAAAAAACAAGAAGAACCAAGAAAATTAAACAAAATTCTACGCAACGAACGACTCTTCGTCAAAGGTCGGCCGTTTCGGTGAGCGACGTACGACACATCGGCCTGAGGGCACTTTCCTCACGGGCGTCAAAACAACCAACTCCTCCACTTCCTCGCCATGCCACACTCTCTATACTCGATCACGTTTAGTTGCGTAGCAGGCCGCCGGCGTTGCTGCTACTGCTGCTGGCGGAGAGTGGCTGAATGCGGCGGGATCGCGAAGTCGGCCGGCGTTGTCGCTAACCGAACTGTACGCTGCCGCGCGAAGCGCGCTGTTTTCGCATCATTTTCAGCGCCACCTTCTGGAAAATGACAGCCGCTGTAACGACGCCACAGTAACTGTGAGGGATGATGTCAGGGCCACCCTAATCGCCATTGGCTAAGCACTAGGGTCTATCAATAAAAGAGGAAACTTGCAGGTGTATGTATGTAGTTTATCAAAGTCTAACGCAGATATACAACATGTAAAATATGCAACCCATGAGAAACATATCATAAATAAAAAAAAAAGAAACGGCGCAATTGTTTTACAAACAGTTTTCGGTGTTTCATCCATCGGTAATCATGCATGACTTGGCTCTAAGGTGATTCTCGGCAATATTTGTTCAATTAGCTTAAGTTATTGAATTGTGCTTATTTGTTTTGCTCCATTTATTCATGTCGATCGCACAAAATGGCCACATCATCCATTACGGACAACTCTACAAAGCACGCAATTTGGAAATCCATTCTTCCTCTGGTAAACAGCCTGAACCGGTCATATCGAGTGGCCGTCGCATTATTTACATAAACTTCATTTGGGTGGTGGGAAACAGTTCGTGATGTGGACATGGTCGAATGAACGGTAAACAAAAAATATGGAGTTTTCTTTGAGAACTAATTGCTAACGATCCGCAGTAAGTGATTAACGTGTTTCTAGGCGCTAAAAAATTCACGAAAACAGAACGGCTACTCGGAAAGAGAACCGCAGAAAAATTAATTAAAAACCGGAACGGGCTGTGCTGCAAAAATATCCATGGGAGAATGCATGAGTAGTGCACGCCCAGCAAGGCTCACGGGTTTCTTTTCTTAGAACACATGGACCGAATTCTCCAAGAGCGCACGAAAAACCGTATGTAATATTGGTGTGATTATGAAAAAGAAACGGAGGCCCCCTACAGATTAGGATCTAGAAAATCAAGGAAAAAGTACTCCCCGGCCGGGAATCGAACCCGGGTCTCGCACGTGACAGGCGCGGATACTCACCACTATACTACCGAGGACTTGCAATGAATGTATCATGCAATACTTGTAACCACAAGTCAGCTTATCATCGGGAAGGTCCCAAGGGGGACGGTTGAAACGGCTTTATGCCGGTAATTGTAATAAAATCAAAAGGTAATGCGAAGAACGTGTGTCAAGTGAAAACGCAGAAAGTAGACGAAAAACAACCAAATGTCCAGAGGGCGACCCTAAGCAGCGAACACCATTGAACATAGCCTGAGCCGTGAGCGTATGTAGTGCGAGTGAGTGGACTCGGAATCGATCGCGCAAGAAGAGTAAACACGATGGCTAACAGGGCGTGGTTGTTGGTTGCGGCGGTGCGCGAGAAAGACCGGCCGCCAGGGGCACACCGCCGCCTGGAAGTATAGAGGTCGCCGATAAACATTCCGGATGGCTTGTCACAGCTAACACCGTCGTGGTCTGTAAAATGAGAAGATGAAAAGGGCATATGAAATTGACAATGTTTTCTTTTTGTAGAATGGCGTGCTTGATGTCTTGAGGAGGTTTATCGTTTTGTTTTGAACTGATCAAGGTGCACATTTAGGAACTTTTCGATAAAAAATGGGACAAGTGTTACCTAGGTTAGCGCACAGCAATCTCAACAATATTGAAATATACTTTAAATTATGGATTCTCTTTTAGATAATTACATGCATCAAGCTAACCATAAACCTCACATTGGTCGAACCGACAAGGCGTTATCATTAAGAAAAACAGCGAGAGCACGTAGAATGAAACAAAGAACTACGCTGCATCGTCTCCAAAATGGACCCACCTTCACGCGATGACCTTGACGATGTTCTTCTTGCTGCAACTTCCGGTTATATAACGCACAATTTAAGAAAAAGGTGGAACCAGTTTTCGGAAGGCACATTAGAAGGCGTAGGATTGAACTGCACTTTAATGTCGTGGGATCATGCCCTCATCAAATATGCTAATGATATTCTGCAGAACGTTCGGGCATTGCTGACCAATTGAGACCGAGGGGACACTGGAATGGTCCAAAGTAAAATAGTAAAAGCAAAAGTGAAGATGAGGAAAATAAAGGAAATAATATCTCGCTTCTCCCGAGAACGAAGGAGCGAAACGATAGATCGCAAATGGACGTGGGCTTTAATGACAAATTGCGGATGTTTGGCACACATGTCGAGAGCGAAGGGCTTCGCTCTTAGTTAGAGCACGGATCTATGAACATATGACGCTATAACATAATTAATTATTGCAATTGATTGTATATTGTATCTCTACGATTTGGAGAGGGCGAAGGCTCGAATTCGATATGTGTGGGAAATCTGTAAAATGTTGGCCAAACTCATATTCATGGCACAACATAAAAAAATGTGGACATCTTGATGAGATGTGGAGTATCTAGGTTTACAAAGCAAATAGCATTACTTCCGATTTGATGTTTTCGGATTCCGTTTTATATTTTTGCTACTGAGTGCAAAACTACCGACTTAGAACTAATCATCACCGATAGCTCGTCACTTTTCTCGCATGACACACTAACGATTCATTATTAAAGACGATCACAAACTACTGTTACCAATGACATCATACTTGAGGACCAAATATCACCTGGGAGCTTTCATAAAATAAACCGCACTATTTACTGCAATACGCACCATATTGTTATTAGTGTTTGCGAAGAAAATAAAGAGTTTACGTCATTTTCACAATAACTGCGGCTGCTTGTGCGCCTATAAAATGTACGCAGCGAATCGTCATTGTGTGCTTTGCTTGCTTAATCTTTGTCAGCTGCCTTTCCTCAGTCGACGCGTCGCGCGTACGTAGATGATTGTCGCTTGTCGTCGCCTCCGTCGTATCCTTCACCTCTGCGGCAGGTTTGTTAATTCATTGTAGTTTTTGGGTGAAAAGGTTAGCCTGGACTGCAAAAGCTCGTCCAGTCTTTGCTCTTCTCGTACATAGTTCATCATTCACAATGACAAGTCGATTTGCATCGAGCGTCGTCGCCGCGTTTTGTTTATGAGCAGCGTTTTTGGGTGGATAAATTGAGGCAATTAGCCAATGGTCTCATAGTCCTTCGAGACTAGAGCCGATCCGCCATGAGACACCCGTTCAACGAGATAAACGATGTTTACGTCATTTTCTCCTGTTGAGAACTGGTTCGCGTTTTCAAAAATTGATTTTCGGTGGAGCCCGTCATTGTCAACAACAAAGCTATTAGGGTAGAATTCAGGACAGAGAAGGATAGGGTGCATATTTCTTTACGTATGGGTCCCGAACGTGTTGTCCTCCACTGAATAACAGAATGACTCAACCTATCGAGCGTAGATGATCTACACCTTAACGTGGTACACGCCAATGCTACTTTCAGATCCTCTTCACGACCATATTACGTTGCGCTATGCATGCTCCTTTTCACCCTATCTTCTCACGTAGATTGGAAAGAAATATTCGCAGCCGAAGATCCAGAAGTTGACATCACAACCCACCTTAACCATCTCGATTTGTTAGACCCGCAAAAAATCGCTGTTCGGGAAAATATTTCATCCAACGATCTCATCGTCGTGACCGCATTTTCTTATAATCACGCGAAGGAGGCTAGGTCAGTAAACAACAACATCCTATTTCTAGCTCATATTCCGTGAATTGCAGATTGTTTTGCGAACACTTCAACACGCACCCGGAACTGTCTAAATGGACAGGGAGTTGGCGGCTGATTCTCTATAATCTAGGAGACGTCAGCCCGTATATGATCGAAAGGATGAGGAGACAGTGCCCGAAGGCGGAGTTCAGAGATTTCGACTTCTCACCCTATCCGCGATACGTGCGACGGCTGAAGGAGTATCGATGGAAGCACTTGCTCATTGCTGAGATGTTGAAGGAGAGTCCACTAGTGTTTTATGGCGACACATCGGCAAGAGTGTTGAACTACAAGAGCCAGACTCCAATGCAGGTGAGAAACGAATGAGCCTGCGAGATATAAGTGACAAACCCGACTTTTGCGGTTATGTTTTATAAGTTTTTCATGACATATAGTAATCGATCGATCTAAGTTTTGAGAGCTACCAATTGCAGGACATCATCGATGAGATCCTCCAGCCTAATCGTATTGGAGTAAGCCTATACACCGAAACGACTTCATCGATCTTTCAAGCGACGAATCCACTGATGTTCCCCTTTTTTACATATAATGTATCCATGGTAAATCATATTTATTTTCCTATTTTATCACAACGAATATCACAGGCTAAAGACGTTACCATGTGCAATGCAAGCCCGGCTTTGTGGATTGGAACTAACGAAGTGAAAACGTACATTTTACGTGAAATGGTGAAGTGTTCATTGGAAAGAGACTGCATGGCTCCCCCAGGGTCACAGATACCTTGCTCAAGCGTATGTATCAGTGCTGGTGAATTATATGGCATACCGATTTTAGAATGAGGACAGCGGAATCTATTCGAATTGTCATCGCTACGACCAGTCAGCTCTCAACATTGTTCTTTCTCAAGTATCAAATTATCAAAGTTATTTGTACATATCAGGAACTCAAAACGTGGCAGTCAGACGCGGTATTCATTAAAGTGCTCAATTATTTTCGGGGCAGAAAAAAGGCGCATTCACACTGAAGAGATTATCCACGAAACTACAAGTGTATTATTTATACTAACATGATATCGGCACTATTCTCAAATTACCCCTTAAGCGGCCATCAGATTTGCTGGTTTAATGTAATGCTGGCCGAAAAGATGTGGACTTTATCAATGGGTAACGAAAGGCGATTACAATCAACTGAAGTCGAGGTTTTTGGTAGATCGATCTCTCTTTAAGCAGAGTCAGAAGCCGATCACTGTTGTTCGCACAACGGTCCGGTTTAAAAAGGGACCAGCCAATCATATCCTGTGTTTCTCATTAACTAAGCCTAACGCGCAACAGGCAGTCTTTTAATGCGCGAGTAAGAAGAACATGTAATTGAATAGTATGAATAATAAGTCGACCAGTTCGACCATTGATTAAATGTGAGTTACTGCTGTGTTTGAATGAGATGCTTAAGGGAACACCTTTGCTTGCAGTTCATTTACTTTCACCGAATTACAAAAGATCACCGACAGTAAACTTAAAAGAGAAGCAGAGAATGATCGCGGTCGTTGGAAGAAAAGAAGATGTTGTTGGTTTAATAACCCGGAGCGAGTCTGGGAGGAGGGCAGTGATCGCAGTGACCCTTCGCTCCCTCGTCTCCTTGAGGTCCAGGACCACCGTTCTGTCCGGGGTTTCCAGGCTGTCCAGGGTTTCCGGGAGGTCCGGCTTCTCCTTGGTTTCCGGGCTGTCCGTCGTTTCCGGCTGAAATGTGTACAGTAAGCAGGTGATGCGATCATATGCGACTTACGAGGTCCAGGAGGTCCGCGAGGTCCGGGGTTTCCAGAGCGACCAGGAGTACCAGGCTGTCCGGGGGGTCCCTCGCTTCCAGGGCGCTGCTCTCCGGGAGCTCCAGGGTTTCCGCGGGGTCCAGGCTGTCCAGGGCGTCCGTTCTCTCCAGGCTGTCCAGGAGCTCCTTGCTCTCCAGGTCCGCCGTTCTGTCCAGGGGCTCCGTTGTCTCCAGGAGGTCCGGGAGGTCCGCGGGGTCCGGCTGAAAAACGAAAAGTAAACCGGGTACGGGATATCTAAATCCTACGAGGTCCTTGGGGTCCAGAAGGAGATTCGCAAGGGCACTGTTCGGGGAACTGCTGGTAGGCGTCAGCATTGAAGGGAGCAGGAGGTCCGGGAGGTCCGATGTCTCCGACGTTTCCGTCGACACCGTCAGCGCCGTCAGTTCCGGGAGTACCGGGGGCTCCAGGGGCTCCACGCTGGCAGGCGCAGCAGCCGGTGGCGCTCTGGCGACGAGAGCGTTCGCGGTTCTCCTTGTACTCCTTCATGTCGGGCGTCATCATGGCGGCACGGGCAACGCGGACGGTGGTGGGCTTGTTGCTTCCGACTTGCATCTCCAGCATCTCCTTCCACATGTCACGGGCTCGAGCCTTGCAGTAGTCGAGCTCGATCTGCACGTGCGACTCGAGGGTCTGGACGTAGTTGAAGATGAGCGGGAAGGTGACCAGGCACGCGGTGATGGCGGCGGTCGAAAGGACGATCGCGGCAAAGGCCGAAGTGCGCATGGAGCGTCTTCCTTCTTGCGACGGCTTCTGGAAATCCATCGCTCCTGCAAAAGTGCACTTTAAGCGGGCGGAAGGAAAAACACCGGCTGCGTGTTCCACCTGCGCGTTCGCTTTGGAACCCGAGGCGAACTCAGCTGCTGTTGATGAGCTGGTGACTTGAACTCGTCGGGATGCGCTTAAATACATGCCCTAAACAAGACCCCCACCCCTTTGCGCTCTTCCCATTGCGCAACGTCGCACCGCCGCGAACACTTTTTCCCTCGCTTAAACCGCTTCCGAAACGAGTTTCCACCTCCAAAAACAAAGCAGCGAAAGTGGATCGAACGCTTGACCTGTAGCTATTGTGAGCGGACATTCCTGACAGTGTACTAAATGAAACTTTTGTGTTGATGAATCTCGACAGTAACGAGCTGCGCGTAGTCACTACATACATGGTTCAACTTAGCGTCCCGTGCCATTTTGATATGAGTGCATATGACATGTGGCCAGACTATGAAAAATCCAAGGGCCATGTACTGTGTAAATTCGTACAGTACGTTAATGTCGTGTGCTTTACTTTCACGATTTTCAAAGTGTTTCGTTATTAGCAAACCTGATATCGTTTTCTCCCGATGCAATTTTCCAAAAACTTATCGATTGAAACGGTGTTATCTAACAAGGGAACATCCCCAAGTGTCCGACGAGTTAGGAGCTGAGATGTGGCGCGGCTTGTAGACGGTCTTCTAACTAAGAAAACGCACATAATCTCATCGGCCATAAATCAGTCGGGCTACCATAAAAAATTGTAAGGTCTCCTGGTGCGATGTCCCTGACTAGTCAGAATATACGGTATTTTTGTCCGATTTTGGACGGGGTTTTTAAGGATTTCGGCATTTAGAGCCAAAATTAACATTACCAGTTAACAACCATGTTCTTTTAGCAAGAAAAGGGGTCAAAAAATGACAAAAACTGACATGAAAACCGTATATTCTGACGAGTCAGGGACATCGCACCAGAAGACCTTACAATTTTTGCAACTTCATTACCATCTTTATGGTAGCCCGACTGATTTATGGCCGATGAGATTATGTGCGTTTTCTTAGTTAGAAGACCGCCTACAAGCCGCGCCACATCTCAGCTCCTAACTCGTCGGGCACTTGGGGATGTTCCCTTGTAAGTCGCAGGTTTCTGTACCTGCAATGTATCCTGCAATGAAAGCCAGAAGATATCCACGCCATTCACTCCACCTCAGTGAACGTAGTAACAAGCGAGCGGAATGAAGTAAAAGCCATTTCCTGTTTTCGAATCCCTTTGGACCAAAGATGGCCCCGATAGGGCCACAAGTCCTTTTTCGGTGAATCATACAGACTTCCTGCAGGTACCTTACATCACTTTTCGCTTCCCCTTATCAATGCTTACCGTAACTCGCACTAGCGACACCCAGAAAGTAAATAAGTCATGTCTATTAATAGTAGTCTTTCGTTAGCCCATGTTATTCTCTTTAGTTGACAGAAGGCCAAAGCCAACAAGACCATTCCTTTAAGACCATTCTTTTCCTGTTTGGGTGATTCGTTCGAGTCATCTTGCGATCGAACATGTTTTTGACCTGATAGGAGTCCATATACGTCAATAGCTCACATATACAAACAAGCATAGCTTTGACTTCGAAAAGCATATCTTTCATTCCGCCGACTCTTCCTTTAGTGATAATAGCCGGAAAACACGGTTTACATCCTAGTCGTAAATATTTCGTACACGACCTGCAGAGCGACTACGATGATTGAGTTTTATGTGTTGAAGAATTGTAGCAGAGATCCTTCAGGAGTTCTCAATTATGAGCGTAGCTTTCAACGAACATCCTCTGTATCCTGTAATGCACAAATGAAAGGTGGGCATGACACTTCTCAGATGAACAGCCCGCTTTGATTTCCGCAAAAATGGTACCCCCTTCATCATCCGTATTAAAGAGGGCCCTTACACTTAAGCAATAGCGTTTGTTTTGAATTGTACCGCAAAATATCTAACAATTCTCTGTATACAATTTGTGATAGTACTTAGCTCTAGGGCAAGACCGCGAACGGTCAAAATACGGACATCGACCAAAGCCACATTTTCGACGGATTATAGGCCTAAAATACCTATACAACAATCAGTACAGTACTGCGGAAGAATGCGCTGAATAAGGCACCCTTGCATATCAAAATCGTTCGATTTTTTTTGCACGACGAGCATGGCAGGTCAACAGATCGAAGCCTGCCCAAAGAATGAAAACAGAAAATAGTCGTGGGAAGCAATGAGTGGAATGTCGATTCTAATCAGCGTAGTCGAAAAGCAACTGTATTGACACGTCGGAAATGTGTGTTGATGCTTATATCAAAACACGAAATGTTAGGTAAAGTTTTAGCCGATCACAATAATTGCTGAATTTGATTTGCGGACAGATCGTTGAGCTACATGGCGCCTTATAGCACTCAACGATCTATCCACAAATCAAATTCAGCAATTATTGTGATACGCCCTGTTGGGTACGGTTCGCACTTCGAGTCGAATCGAGTTCGAGTCGCCTTTCTTGACTCCAGTCTACTCGGCGACCCGGAAAGTCCGACTCGACCCGACTCGGAGTTTTCTGACTCGAATGCCAACCTTTCTGTTAGGTGAGCCAAAATATTGCTCTGTGCCCCTGTGGACTTCAAAACGCTTTGAATTTGAGCTATTTTTTTCTGTTTAAAATCAAGAGATGACTAGTCCAAATGAAAAGCAGTGACGAGCCATTGTCGTTGGTATGAGTCACGATCCGTTTGCCTTCACCGACGGTGACAATTTCTGATTATCTTTTGAGTTCAGCTTTGTTTACAGTGCGTTGCGCCAGTGGCTACATCATGGCCATTATTTGTTGTTTTGCTATTTGCATAACGATCCATTACGGTATCCCTCGTCTAAATGCCAAAAAAACTGCTGTGCAAACTTGGTTACTGATGTTGTTTACTAAAAAAACTTTCAAATGTTTTTTTTCTTGTGGTATGACGCGAAAGAGCTGCTCTGTAAAAACCGTTCAAATAATACTTTTGCACAAAATCTCTACCGCGTTCCCGGATGACTAATAAAATTCCGCAGGACTCGCCGGGACGTCTACGTCACACTTTTGAGGTCACCACGTCGTGGACATGCTACGTTGTAATCTCATGATCGTGTCCTGCTTATCAACACCGCTGAACACGGCATTTCGCACTCCAACTGTCAACGTCACAACGACCTAGATTGATTAAGACGACCCCGCTGCTAATTGCGGCACATGGTGACCGTTCTATAGCCGTTTTATTATCGATAGGCAGCATCGTGGCTATAACCGGAAGACCGGGCACTTCCGGTGGGCCGTTGACGTCAGCGACTGAAAGTTGTTTGCTTTTCAAAAGAGCTCCACAACAAACAAGGTTACGAATAGGATCGTATTGGTCACGATCACAGAGAAACCATATTTGCGATGTTCCGGAACTGCACAAAATAGTACATTTTACTGTAGTAGTAGTACCCAGTACTCAGAGTCAGTGCGCTGAAAGAGGCCACAGTTCGGCAGTTCCTTTAGAACGGCTTTACATTTAAGACAGAATCGGATACGGACACGGATAGGACTCTCTGAAACTGGATTTGCAGTGTAACCTGTCGGGTGGACCATCGGACAGCCTTAAAGGTACTGCGCTCCATATAAATCCACATTTCTATAACCCTCGCACTATAAGAACGAGCGGGTTGAGGCGATGACAGTTAAAATGAATACAAAGAGATCGAGTGCGTTAAAAAGCTACTTTACTTTATTATATGCATGACGCCACAAATAGACAAAAGAGGATGTGTCCTTGCGGCCGGCTTCATCGCTGGCGTGGCGTTGATGTCAAATTGGTCGGTGGCGGCGCTCTTCATGGGGCATCTGAGAATTGGCAAAAGTTGGCAAATGGCGGTGGAACTTCTTCTTCTCGGGGCCTTTCCGGGGGTTGCGTCTTCGCCGGTCTTGGCGTCCCCAGAGCGTCGGCGACCTTCGGGATGACATCTCACGCAGCGTCGGGCGTCGGACGTCTTGTTGTCAGCGGTGATGGGACTACGGCTTCCGGGTGTCCCAATTCCTTCTAGAAGCCGTAACACTCACAACTGCCACAGGGTTTACTGTCTGAGCAACCAGACCCTCAGAGAGCAACCGGAGGGACCGACCACCACCGCTACACGAGTCATAGATGTAAACCTATCATAAATGTAAACGAGGAAAGAGTTGGCCATTCCTTTGGTCGTTCACAACCTTCACAAAAAAGTCCACGATGGCTTTCTGCACTGATCTCCGAGTCTGCAGCGACGGTGTGATCAACTGTTTTCTAATCTGTTCATTGCACTTTTAAATGGAATACATTGAAGATGATGCACAAGTCACATGACTCACCGCGCGGGCCACATTTCAGAGTTTGTACAAGCGCAAACATGAATGGATTAAGATTACAGACTTTTCCACTTGTCCTCCAGGCCCATTCCAAAGGTTCCGGTTTCCAAATGCCAACTGCGTGGGTGTCAGCCGACCATCTGTAAGGATATGCAAAGTTATCATAACAACCAGCTACCAAACTCCACTGTGGACCATGAACTAAGTAGCTATCAGTGAGTACGGTATGCCATTTGGCAACAGCACGTACGCCCAATGCAAATACCGTAATAAAATGACCAATCTGTCTTACTCATCAAAACAGTCACCGCATAACAAAAGTTATCAGCGGCTCCGTTTGCCACTGTTGTTCGTAAACAGTCTCCAGATAACAGAGCCCAAAAATATGAGCAGCTCTGGACAGTTTCGTAATCCAAAACATGTAATCCCATAGATCACTAACTCTCGAACCAGTGACTTTGGCGGTGACGAACCGTTATCAAATATTTTCTTTTTTCCGCGCCGGTTATCAGCATTGGAAGCGTGACGTAGTGCTGAAGTCCCAACCCCCCGCCGTCCACTGCCTTAAGAAGTGAGCATTCCCAGTCATTTGCCTATCTCTTTCGAGTAGTGTTCATTCGTGTTGGCAACAAATATCATTGTAATACATCCTATTTACAGATGTATTCGCCGAGGTACTCCGAGAGCGACGACTCATCGATGTCTCTATGTCAGCCCACAAGGCGCCCACGAGGACGACCGAAGAAAAACGAGGATCCAACCAAGATTATGACCAAGCGAGAGCAGGATCTGTTCTCGAAGCGCGAGTACGCACGAAAGTATAGAGAAGATGTATGTTGATTATTATCATATACATAAATGATTCCATAATTTTAGCACAAGAATATGGTGAAGCTTCTTCATGATAAGATGGCCGAAATGGAGAAAGAAAACGCTATTCTAAAAGCAGAAAATGCGAAATTGACCGAGGAAAGTGCGATGAAAGACAAAATGATCGCACGGCTGAAGATGCAGCGAAACAGCTATTTCCCCGAAGATTTGCGAAATGTCGATCCATTCCGACCGTTGTCGGACGAAGTTGGACCTGAAGCGATCCTCGCTCACTGTCCTCCGCCCTCTTACACATCAAACAATCCTTCTTTGGAATGGCAAAATGCTCAAACAAATGTTGCTCCTATGGCCGCGCCAAATTCTACCGTTTTCCAACAAGATCGGCTGGCCGAGTGGCTGAGGCAGCAAGAAAACATGGCCAGTCAACAACCCACTAGTCCTCAAATGAGGTCACAGAATCCTAATCCGCAAGCTGTACCTCCTGCTTCGAGCTGGCAAGGAACCCTTCCCAGCAGCCCTCTCTGGAATATGCTGAACAATCATCCGCCGGCTACACCGCCAATGGATCCACATCAGAATTCGCAAATGGAGTGGTCACGCTCCAGTCCCAATCCTTGTGCTACTACCAGCTGGCAGACCAGTAGCTACGGTACAGCTAACAACGCCTACTTTGTTAATGCTGCTGCGCACTCTCCTGACTAACATGCTCTCCCTACCTTCATTGACATACTACTTAGCTCACTTACTTCTCATTACTTGTTAGCAAATTGATCTCAATTATCCTCCGGTATGAAACTACCTGCAGCTTGTTCTACTCCAATGTATCCCCTACACTGTTACATAATAAGCATAAAAATGATGTAAATAGCTTATGGTTCCTTAATAAACAGTTATTGCATTAGCAGGGATATATAAACGGGATCAACTTGAATGGGTTACAAGTTATATTTTTATCTGTTACAAAATAGGGTATCAGCCCATAACTGAAGTCTTTCCACAGCTGCATCTTCGTCTCTCCGAACTATACCCCCATGGGCACGTAGAAGCCGTGACATTTTCAATTGATAAGCAATGAACGCCATATCCTTTGGCCTTTATAGCGCAGGTAGCTTTCGAGCCATCAATTGCCGTTTCCTACTCACTAAAGTTGATCACGCAAACTTCTTAAAAAACAAATTGTTCCGACAACCTGCCTACAGCGTTGGCGATGCTTATGGACCGAGCATTCTATCACAACGGTTGATAGCAACACGGAAATAAACCGTCCGACGCTACAATACAGCACTACGTCACTTTGACCATTGCTGAGCGAGGCAGCGCTGTCTTGTGCATGACGTTGTTTGATGTCATCCATTTGTGCTTGACTGTGCGAAAAACTATCGCTTTTGCTGCACGCAATGTTGACCTTTGCATTCCATGCAAACTACAAAGCTGCACGTCTGTTCAACATTTCAATGTGTTACATAACTGCGAATTGTGTAATTCGTGGGGCAAGTCGTAATATGTCTTCAATTCAATGTGGGTGTCTATTATGCAGTTTATCTGTGCTTGCCATGGCCAAAGGTCGACGAAACCTGGATCCAGATGCCGCTTGTTACTTAATCATCTGTAGTCGTCAGTGTTGCATAATTTTTTTTATTTTACTATCTCTAACTCCACACATGGAAAGTGACTGACAAGGGAAGGACCCGAAGTCTGACACTCGGATTTCGCTGAAAATTTGTCGGGTATAGCGCAGCCCGGGACTAAGAAAACGCACATAGTTTGAAGTCTTGAAAATCAGACCAAGGTACATTAAAGACGTTTTTTAACGGATTGATTTGTATATAAGCGCGTGAATACCATATACCGGAGGTGTCTCTATGGCTCATTGGAAATATTTGTTGCCAACAAAAGTTCGACGCGGGTTCGAACCCCCGCACCGCCAAATATTTTTGAAGCCTTTGTTCATGTCCCTAACGTTTCTGCTAACAGAACGTTTCTGCTAGTTAACTAACAGTAATAGGCACTAGTATAGTTTCCGATCCCCGACACCGTGTGTGGTCCTTTCGCTCGCGAACGCGCGTCAATCAGGGGTTTAGTCACGGGAGGCCTCCAGTAGAGCTGGGAGCGTGCCTATTACTGTTAGTTAACCAGTCGTTAGTTAGCCAGTCCAATCAACGCGTTAGACTTCATTGTGGGCATCAAACTCTGGCATATTCATCTAAATCGTCGTTCTTCGCCTTCCATAAGTGTATCGACAAATGATATGAATTCGCTGACTGCTTAGGAAGTAGCACACTTTAGTCGAGACAACCTTTGCTCGTTGTATTATTACTTTCCGTGTTTTCTGTAGATGCGAATTCTTCGCAAATAAGTAGCCCACGCATCTAGTCCCAACACGGTTGGTCGCTCGCCATAGACCTTCCAATGTGATAAGATAATAACTGGCGCCGTGGAATGATGACCGATCGATTTTCCGTTTTCTTCGCAATACCGAAATTACGAATGAAAACGAAGCTAATATGAAATCAGCATTATAATTTATAAACTTACTATTATATTTTCCTAGACAACTTTAATAGTGGTCTTTTCGAATGTACATAACAGTATTTCCATTCTATAGATCTTTGCCAGCATTTTTTATCCATCGCCAGTTAAGCGTCCATCGTCTCTAAGCATTGTTTTCTTGCACTTCGGGATTAGGACCTCCTCTACTGTAATGTCTTCCATCGCTTATCAGTGAGTCATAAACCTTTAGAGTAAAATCGTATAAACAAATCGTATTTTTATTCGATGGCCATGAGAAAAGAGGTCGTGTTGATGTCCAAATTTCTGCAATTTCCAATCACCGGAAGCGGCTTTGCTCCTTATCACCCACCATCGCCCACGTCCCCCCACAAACAATATAAAGACAGATCGTACGTTCTTGGTTTTATCAATTTTCTGCTGCGATTCGACGAGTTGTGCACCATGAACTCGATCGACGTCGACAAGAAGCCGAAGCCGCGCGGGCGACCCAAGAAGGATGAAGTGTACACAGACAAGCCACCGAAGCTTGTTCAGAAGCGACTCTATGCGCGGAAGTACCGAGAAAGGGTAAGACTTTTCCAATTCATTGCAATATCTCTCAATTTTTCGGTGCTTAGATCAGAGATCAGGTCAAGGACCTGGAGAATGAGAGAGATTTCTACAAGAAATTAGTCGAGTTCTTGCAGTCGGAACAGACGAGGTACTGTCCGAGCTGTCAGCAGCCTATATGGCAACCTGAAAGTCCTGCCGTCTACATGTATCCGGAAGCTGTACAAACTCAAATCAGGACTAACACTCCGCCCGCCGTTTCCTGCGCTTGGCAAATGCAACAACAAGCGATGGCCCAAAGTCCAATGTGGCTCCATCAAAATACGTATTGACAGTTCAATCCTTTCCTATTTATTGTTTTCCCCCAGCGATCAAGTGTTGTTACGAGTTTCTTGTTATCTCTGTATATAAGCCAGGGTTTAATTGTTATATAAAGCTCTTACCGACTAGTCACTTTAATAAGTAGTGGTAGTCTCATCTCTAGATCTCCACTAAATGTTAACGATGTAACTTAGTGAATGAAAGCGCCAATAGCTGGATTCTGTAAGGTTTATTTCGAAGGCATGTTGTGTTATATAAAGCTCTTACCAACTGGAAAGTTAAATAAGCAGTGTTTTTGATGTAGTCTGGCGGAATTAAATCGCCTAAATCAACACGGAAATGAGGATACAAACCGTTATGTAAGGTTGCTTCCAACAGTGGTTGTCACCTCCTGTCACCTCCTATACAGCGCTTAGACCTCACTAAAGCCACAAAATCATCTCCGTGAGATTATAACACATTTATAAATACACACAAGCATTAAATGCTACGCATACTAAATAGCAATATTAAAGTATAGACCCAGTGTCAGTGCATTGAAGTCGATTCCACAGTTGCACGGTTTGCCACCCCAACGTTAGAATATCCTATCATTGTCGATACGCCATACACTATACTGAACTCCACAGCGTGCATCGAATCCGATGAGCAAGCTTCATGTGTGGTCTAAACCGAGTTGCCTCCTCAAGCTGGTCCTGGCGCGATTGTCCTGTGAACGGAACCGACTCTCGTAAAATTTAAATTTATTATTCAACCGAAATGAATTTGCAACTATACTAGTTTTGTCCGATCTTTTTACTCTTTTCCTTTGTATGCACCTAGGCTCTATGGTATAATTTGATAATTTTCTTATTTTCAGCAGAAAACCGAATAGCAATAGTGTCAGCAGTGATCTGGAGCAAATTTGCGATCAGACCATTTGTTATAAGTGCATTTCGGATAGTGGATCACTCTCGGTTTGGCGCCGATGCACTCCACCACGAGGATAGCCTTTCCGAGTGTAGATTTGTGCTCGCCTTGTGAAATCAAACGGGTCAAAAAATGGCAAAGAAACGCCAATTCTTCTGTGATTGTTCTCACATAGCATTTGTTCAATCAGAACGGCATCGTTTTTACGCATGGCGAGAGGACTAAGCGCGTAGCCTGTCCGAATGTGATGATACTATTCCATAAATTCTGTTTATTAAGTTCATGATACTGATCTGCTGGGAAAAGCGACTAAGTGACTGCTGGAAACCGCACAGTGCACAGGTTACCAAAAATGCCTGCTGGAGTGTTTTCATGTGTCATACGCCCTCCCCCTGTTGCTGATCTTCAGTTTCTGTAGACACGCTTGTATTGACATTCGTGCATTTAACGTGTCGGCTAGATGTTGCATCATTGCCTCACTATGTATACCACACATACATTCACTTCAGATCTCAACCTCCTAAATGACGAGGAACAGAAAAAGAGAGGAGGCTAATATCGTAGAACCGAAGAGTATTTGCTACTGGTACTGTGTGGATGCAGTCGGTGGCAAATGTAATGTCGTGTTGTTGCAGTGATGGCGAACGACAAGTAGGCGAGATCGAACTTCATTGCGCGGGATGTAGAAAGTGGTTTCACAAGTCCTGCTTGAAAGACCTGAAGGCCTTGTAAGCATTCATCCAAAGCAAACGTATTCTATCCACATTATTTCAGTTATGGCCTGCCGTTCATGGTTTGCTATCAGTTCTACTGTAAGCCGTGCAGTTCCACTAAGAAAGAAGTCTGGACTGCAAAGCAAGCAAGTGAGTTTCCTTCACTATTTGTCCCACAAGAACATTCTTGTAGATTTCTCACACATGCTTGTGATGGTGTTGTCGAATCTCACGCATGATTGGCGAAAAGAGCAGAGCGATGATGCGGACTTCGACAAGAAGTTCTTCTCGCTGGAACAGGACATCATCCCGTTTTTCGAAAGAGAATGGGAGAATTTGACGTCGATGCCAAAAAGGAAGAAGGACAGCTGGCATCAGACGATACAGAATGCCCTTGAAAAGCACCCTGACCTGTTCGTGCAGCGCGGCAAAGACGATCTGTATTTTAAGCTTAAAGAAAATGATCTCAGGAAGATTGGACCTTTCCTTGATGCTGTCAGATATGTAAGTTGCATTTGCCCACTTGCAATATTCGTATACTCTACGTGCTAATGCGTAGAAGTAGCGGTCAGGCTGGTAGTTACGCCGCAGACTTTTAAACGTAGCAAATGTTGGAACATTATGCCTCGTTGTTTCAGATAAACCGTCGTCCCAATAACACCCAGAGCAACCAAAACGACGATGGAAATGCCGATGAGAATGAAGGCCCCAAAACGAGGGGAGCAACGAAGCGCAAGAATGCGGAAGGAGGTTCAGGATCTTCGAAAAAACAGAAACAGTACAGAATACAGGCTGTATTTTAAAAACGAAATCGAGTTTTAGAACGAGTGACTACGCACATGTGTACTTACCTGGTAGGGACATGATCGAGTTTCCATACAATCGCGATGGATACAGATACTTCTTTGTTGAACCAGACCACAACTGTCCATACAGGTTCGCTCTCAAATGTGTGCGAGTGCTTGGCTTGTAGTGACCGTCATTTAGCGAAGAAGAGCTCTCTGAACTTTCACAGCAAAGACAAGGCATCGCGTCAGTTAGCTACAGACTGTATAACTATCCTAGTGTGACGTTGGCTCCTAACGATCGTGCACATCAGGTACTGTATCGCATAAAATTTATTTAATCACAGCGTTTTAGCTAAAACTAACAGACGATCGAATGACAGTATTGGGTACCAAGAATCTGGGATACTGTGCAGTTCGAGCAACGCACATGGTGTCTAAGGGGAGGTGGTATTTCGAAGTGAGCTTCGATAAACAGCCACCCGAGTCGCATATTCGGGTTGGATTCGCCCAGGAATTATGTAAGTTTGATTGCTAACTATCTCAGCATTACATGATCATAATGAATAGCAGCTAGCGTAAATGATATCGATGCATAATGATTCATCTTACATCGTTCTAGTACCTCTCCAAGCATGCGTTGGCTACACAAAGCTATCTTACGGATTCCGAAGCAAACATGGCACGAAATTCCACGACAGCATCGGAACGCGATACTTCAAAACAGACTATAAAGAGGGCGATGTTATTGGTAGGCTCTGCAACGTTGACTCAAACCACAAAAGTTTATAGGTTGCCTCATTGATATCCCAGAGCCTGCCTGTGTCACTTCCGAATATCTACCTCATTCAAAGAAAGACATGGTTCTCATTTTGTCGAAAAATAACAAGTTCTACGAGCAGAAAGACGACATGGCAGGTTACCTAAAGCAGCTGGCTATATGTAAGGGCTCAAAGGTGAGCAAATGCCCTGATGCTCATACTGAGTGCACTTACCTTAGATCGAATTCTTCCTAAATGGAGTATCGTGCGGTGTCGCTTTTTCTGACATCTACGGTGGTCAGTACTTCCCTGCAGTGTCAATATATCAAGAAGCGCAAGTCACATGCAATTTTGGCCCTAAAGTCAAGTACCTTCCGAAAGGTGCCCGGCCGTTCTGCGAACGTCTAAATGAGTACGCCGTCGAACAGACGTTGTCCGACATTCTGGGAACGCTGGAATGGAAGGAACATCAGATAGCGGAGAAGAGAAAGGCGGAAAAAGAGAAAACCGGCAAGGCGCGGGGTCGCCACTAAACGTATATTTTGCCTCATACAAGCAGCTATTTAATGATAAGTTCGGGTCATCTTAGTGCTTAACAACTATGCTTCCGTGGTGCATTAGTCAAATGCCTTATGTCGCTATTTGACTCTCGTCTAGCATAAATAAACTTTTTTGTGTCACTGCTGTTCACTTTCTTTCTGATGATATTGCATTTTGTTGTATCAATGGCTAACATACCTAGCAGCCCATTTTCAGTTCGGTCTTCATTAAACCAATAAGTCGGCATTTCGTCTTTGGACATTCCCTATGACCTATCTCTGTTCAGCGATATTACGAGCAGGACGAGATTGTATGGGGTATGGTATATATTCTATTGTTTCAGATGTCTGGCTCGGACTTGGCCACTGCCCAAGCGGCGGTACTGGTAAAATCAGCTGCCCTTCCGGAAGGAACTCCGAAGATTCAGGGATATGACTTCAATCAGGAATTCGACTTCGGAAAGCTCATGGATTCGTATTTGACAACGGGTTGTCAGGCTACTAGCTTAGCACGCGCCATTGAGGTAGCCATCCAAATACAAAACACTAGAGTTAAGAAATTTTCAGGAAATCAACAAAATGATCAAATGTCGAAATGAGGAGCCACAATTTGAAGATGGAACAGATGAGTATTATCCGTATCCTGAAGGGAAGAAAAAGCGGGCCTGCACTATCTTCCTCGGCTATACATCGAATCTCGTCAGCTCGGGCCTCAGAGATGTAAGTTTGTAATAACTAACATGATGCTAATCAAAAAGTTGGAATACGGAAAAAAGGGAAATGATGTGAGAAATATAAAAATCCGGTGATATTGCTCAAGCATATGACTGGACAGGAAAGCGGTGGTCTAAGCCGGATTAAAAGATAAAATCAAGCCGGGATTTAGCTGTCGGTAGATTCGAGAAAGAGGAGGAGTCAAGGCCTAGGTGGCTACTGGCTACTGGCAGTTGGGCGCAATCAGCTTCACGATCACTTCAACGTAGGGGGCCTTAGCTCTTAGTACAAGTGTGAGGAGGGTGTGCTTGGGAAAGCCAGGTTCAAACATGAATCTCACATTGTCAACAGATTAATCAAAACACTGGAAAAGTAGAACAAGGCTTTTATGTGACAGATTTGAAACTTCAGAATTTTGATTGGGAAACACTTCTATCCTTATAACATGGAATTCTGAACCTTGAAATTTCTATTGGGTTGATGCATTGAAAATGAGCCCCTTGGTAAACATCCTTTATTTTTACAATATTTACTCCTGGGGTATAATTGATTGGTGCGTTGTTGAGTACATTTAGCTCTCACTCTACATCATCATTGGCGGCTTGTCCGTTACATTCCTCTTGATGTTGGGGGTCTATTTTGTTTTTATGATCATTTTTTGGCACCTCGAGATGGCGAAATACGAAGTGATGTATGGACTTCCTATGGTAGCATTTGTGTGATGGACGGTGACTGCCTTCTACCACGTACATCCTTGGTTCTTGCCTATTGAATGCACCTACCGCTGCGGTCGTCGTATATCACAGCATGGGCTAACTCAAAAAGATGGCCGTTTCGGATCACCATGTTCCATCAACTCCAATGTTTCCAAATGGTTAAGTACTATAACAGGGAACGGGGACATGCAGCAGATAGCCATCGCTCACAGCTATCATGCCCACATAGTGACTTCACGAGCTCATTTCTACTTTAAGGAAAAAGAGGCCAAATGAAGAAAAAATGGCCCTTGTATTCCTAAAAAATACGACTCTCCGAGGCCGTGTATTTTCAAGTTGACCCCCACAAAGGCTCTCCACTTTGAGCTGTGAGACTCATGTTCGTTGTTCGTATAGAGCTCTGTTAGCTCTATCTTACTGTCATCTGTACGCGTCCGTAAATGAAGATATCAGAGAAAGCCACTGAGAATAAGGTGAAGAGGTCGAAAATTTGACCAAAACCATTTTTCGATTTTAAACCTCGGGTACTCTACGAACGAGGAATCCGAATGCGGGCCATAAAGTGGGCTGAAGTTGCTGATGCTAGCGGCAAATACCTTGATTAGATTGTGTGCCTTTTTGGTAATAAATATCTACTTTCAAAAAGGCTCATTTATTATGCATCAACCCAATATTTAGGTCATTCGCTACGTCGTGGAACATGACATGGTCGACTGCATTGTAACCAGCGCCGGTGGAGTCGAAGAAGATCTGATCAAGTGTCTCGCGCCATCCTACCTCGGCGACTTCAACATGAGCGGCGCTGCACTCCGAAAAGAAGGATTAAATAGGGCGGGAAACGTGCTCATCCCAAACGACAACTACTGCAAATTTGAGGACTGGCTTATGCCCATTCTTGATGAGTGCATGGAGCAAACTCGTTATTGGACGCCTTCTAAGCTTATCGATCGCCTTGGTCAAAAGATCAACGATCCGTCATCTATCTGCTACTGGGCGCACAAGAATCGCATTCCCATCTTTTGTCCTGCTCTAACTGACGGGTCATTGGGCGACATGTTGTATTTCCATTCTGTCATGAAAGGTCCCGGACTATCTGTCGATATTGTAGAGGTACTTAACCGATTAGTCTTAACAGCTATGAAGTGATCTTTAGGACGTCCGCCATATTAACACCATGGCCGTGAAGTCGCTGAAAAGCGGAGTCATCATTCTTGGCGGCGGTGTTGTTAAGCATCACATTAACAATGCCAACTTGATGCGGAACGGATCTGATTATACGGTGTTCGTCAATACGGGACAGGTGAGTACCCCACTGATGACAATAAAAGGAGCTCTGAATGTGATCAATAAACTATAAACTGTTTTTGCTGCAGCTTTCAGTTTGAGTAGGGTTCCACTACTACGACTGTGGTACCACATTATCTTCCGCTACAAAAGCTATCTGCATTGTTTCAGGAATTCGACGGAAGCGACTCTGGAGCTCGACCAGACGAAGCCGTCAGTTGGGGCAAAGTGAAGACGACATCGCAGGCCGTGAAAGTTTTCTGCGATGCTACTCTTGTCTTCCCATTGATTGTCGCTCGCACCTTTAGAGAGCACGTGGCCCGTCGGATGAATGGGGTATCTAAGGAAAAGAATTGAAATCTCAACGTTTTTTTTTGTTGAACTGTTGTTAAGTTTATTCCTTGTTAAGTCGTGAATTGATAAAATTTATGTTATTCTGTGTGAAAAACACAATGAGAGAAATCATACCCAAAGGAGCACATACGTGGTGGTAGTGCTCGTATTTAAATGGCATCAATCGGCGAGTGAAGTGATTCTAAGGCTGCAGGACCGATTCTCTTTGCACTACATCTCCATTTACCATATAATCAGCGTACTGTATACGAAGTGTAAGAGGGTTATATTGTGAAAAATAAATGTAGAAAGAATTAGGTAAAAAGAGAGCACATTTCGTTTTCATCATTTGAGTCGTTGCTCATCCAATGAAACGGAAATGGTGCCGGAATGTGTCTGCGAGGGCGACTCATTGACTCATGATTCTTTATGACATCGCACTGACAGTTTACAGCTGCTAGATACTCAAATATTGCGCGCCGGCACATGAAACGTTAGCCCTTGTTTTCTTTCTGAATTGAGGTATGGTAACTGAAAATGAAAGTGATAAAGGTAATGAAAATTAAAGAAATGCTTCGGAACTATAGGAATAAGTACAACTGCCATCGAAGTGAACGGACATTGTAAAAACAGAGTTAACAAATAAAGTGTCCCTTACTGTCAGTTTATTACCGCTCTTGCTGAATCATTGTTTAAATTGATCGTTTAAGTGCAGCTTGTGCCTCTGGGGGTGGTCGCTAGTTTCCTATGGTTTTATTTACTTTCAAATTTATTACCTTAAACGGCAATTTTGAAATATTCGTCCGTATAAAATGTGCGCCACATGGATAAAATTACAGTATTCGTTCATATTCTTGCGTTACTGGTTGGTCGTGCGACAGCTGCATTGTGATATTCATTTAACAATCAGCTTTAGGTTGATTTCAGAGTGATCACATGACTATTCTCAGCTCCACATTCATCGTGCTTTGCACGCTGTTCTGCCCCTTTGTACTTGCCGATCAAGCCACAACAGATCCACAATGCTACGAGTGTGTCCAAGCTGGATTCAAAAAAATTGTAAAAAACAGTTTCTACCCATATTTGGATTTCTCGAAACTGGTGGAAATGGATGACTGCATTGGCATGCCACAAAACGGCCTCGAAAAGTGCACATCGCTCTGCGTTGAGATTATTTATGCAAGCTATGAGAAGGGAAACGACAAGAGCAGCTACGCAGTACGCGGTTGTTACGGCAAATTGGTTGGAAACGGATTCAACATGCCGAGTGATCTATCTGTATATGAAAATAAGACGTATGCAGAAAAGATTGAGAACGCAACATTCGCTTTGCGCACATGTTTGCCAAATCCGGGCGGATGTAATGCTAAAATCAGCATTTCTAATGACGAAATCAAGGACAACACGGTAAGCATGACTCTCAACGAAAGTAAGTTACCCACTTTGACTTACTGTCACTAAAAACCAATTCACAGCTGACATCAAACAATGCCTCACGTGCCCTAACGACGGTTACTGTGAGAAACCCACGTACCAAGACTGCGCAAAAAAATTTTGTTTCAGCGAAATTGGATATCTGCATGGTTAGCTAAGCAGATTACTGTTTTATATATAAAGCAACACTTAGGCGTTCCTTACAAAAGATATGGTTGTACCCACGTCAATCCACTCTTGGTATCAGGAAATGTGACTATCACGAACAAGGACGACTTTAACCCCTACTACAAAGATTTGGTACAAACGCCGACTTAATGCTTATTATTTGCGTAATACGATTTTTAGACCAATGTCGAGCATATGTACTGCGAAAAAGATCGCTGCAACAGCGCGTCAGTCTTCGGCATCGTCACGTCTCTTTCCATCGTCGTCATTAGCCTCTTGTTCCGCTAACTGCTCGTTACAACTAACCCACAAAAGCACGCAAGGCACTTTTGTATTTATGCGTCATGTATAACCAGTAAACATATTTTGCATTTCTATGTACCGAGTTCGTGCATTATGAAACGATTTACAGCCATGACCTGAATAGACGCTTAGAGTAGGCATTTCACAGGTACATAAAAAATTTCACGCTCATGAACTGGTATCACCGACTTGAGTAATAGCACTGTTGATCTATTGAGAAGACCACATGTACCACAAGTTTAGCCTATACTCTTTGACGGGACTGACGACGCAAACTAGGACACAAAGTAACAGCAATGAAAGTTTCTTTTCCCTAAACGAATATGAAACTATTCGGTATCACGAAATGATTTAAAGTCCGAAAAAACTCGAGTCTTTTAAAGTGTTCGATAATCGTTAAGCTCCGAAATGCTATTGGAGAACTGAAAACACTTTGTTCGAGGGAACGTCGGTGTGTCATTAGTACCGCGATCTTGATATAAGCGCGTATAAGCGCGTGCTTATTATACCTGACAGATGTAAAGAAGATGCCCAGGACGCCCACGACGAAGCCCGTGTACCATAGCCACGACAGTACGAGCGAGTGCCATCCGCGCAGCGTTCCTATTTTCGTTATTGCTTGTTGATCAGTTTGGTTGGTTTTGCTTGTTGTACTGGGTGCCGTTCCCTCGTGAACGGATATAAAATACTCGACTTACAAGCGTGCTTTTGTTTTTAGTTCTTGAACTTTGCACTGGACAGCAAGAAGACACCAAACAAAAGATGTGAACATTTTCGATTTCACAAGCAAATGAAACGACTGCTGCAATTGATCTACCTAATAAGAGAAATGATTGAAAAAACAACGTGGCTCTGCCATTATGCAGCAGACTGCTTAGTAAATTAACACAATTTATTCTAACACTAAAATTTAAACCACAGCCAAGACAACGAAAACAACAATAGTGCTAATAGAGAAGTACATCGTCATGAACAGATGGAAGTTCCGACGGATAAGCGGACGCAGTTCTGGCGGCACGGTGGACATTACCGCAGTGGCTGCAAAGATCGCGGTACTAATCCCAATCTGTCCGGCGAGCGTGATGCCATCGTCTTCTAGCAATACGGCGTTGTCCTGGACCCAGTAACAAATTCCGGACGTACGGCACTCTCGCTTCATCGTAGCATCAAAATGGATGGACATGGTGAATCTGGAAAATGATCAGTTAGATGGCACACATAAAAACGAAAAGCGATATATGAACGATAACAACAAAAATCGAGACAAACACGGACAAAAAGACAAGAAGGGTTACAATAAATCCAGAACCTTGCACTGATCCACACAACAAACATTGGGCTGAATGCAGCTAATGCGCCGTCGGCTATATGTGACATCCAGAATTAACATAGTGTTGGATAATATGGCGTCGGCATCAGTACTAAATAAAGCTAAGGAGACGGGTGCTCTGTCCGTCCGCAAAAATTCTGTGTGTGGTCCACTCGCGGTATTTTGAATTGTTCTGTTGGTCCCACCACGATCTGTTTTTCTTTTTTGTTTCGCGTCTTCGCGGAGCGGTCTATTCGAGCAGGGCTTTCGAAAATTGTTATCGCGTTGATTTGTATGTTGTAGCTTCACGGTGCGTTCCCTGCGTGAAGGAGGTATGCATTAATCGTGTTCATTTCAGAAAACAACTGACAGCAAGGCTGCTCTCAACCACTCAACACTCAACCGCTCAAACACTCAACAGCACTCAACCGCTGGGGAAGTAAGTCCTAATTTCTCTCGCGGAATTGTGTTAACTGATTGCTTATTCAGGTACAACCCGATATGAACATCGCGACGTACATCAAGAAGGAATTCGACAAGAAGTTCGGGCCCAAGTGGCACTGCATTCCCGGACGCGAATTGGGATCGTACATCACCAGAAATAGAGAGGGAAAAGACAGATTCCAGGAAACTGCTGGGATAAGGTACCGTCCCGAAAACGGAAAGCCGAAGACCTTGAGATATCCGGCGGTCCGAAAATTGGCCAAACAAAAAATCTAGCGGAATTCTGAGTGTTTGATGAGGAAGCTGGCCAAACTCCACCGAATCAACCGAACATCGATGCGACCGCCTATTAGTGAAGATCTCCAACTGGAAAGCTACAAAATAAGCCGTGGAAATTTTCTAACCAACCAGAAAAAGGCTAAAAGATTGGAAAAGTTCAGAAAGCTGGAGGCCGAGGCACGCAGCTCCGGATTCTCCAATGTAGTCTTTTCAGATGAAAAGATTTTTACAGTTTAACCGATCTGCAACAGTCAGAGCCACCGCTATCTAATGCAGAAGGGATCTCTACGTACGAAGCAGTTCGAAAAAAGCCATTTTCCCGATTCTGTGCAGGTTTAAGGTGAACTCTGCGCAAATCTCTGCAAAACCGGCAAAACTTCCTGGTTTTCGTCGAAAAAATCGGTGTAAAAATCGACTCTCAAGTGTACCAAAAACATATCCTGGCGACTTATTTGATTCTCTGGGCCGAGAAACACTTACTGGATCACGGATTGGTATTTCAGCGTGGCTGGGCGGCCGCCTACGGAGCGAAATCAACGATGGCATCCCCTAGATCACATGAAAAGACCACATTTCCTGGATGTGGATCAACGAAATCTGGTCATCCAACTCGAGGATTCTAAATCCGCTATATGGGCATGGTAGCTTTGAGTGATAGCTGCCAGCTGCATGGTCCCATTTTGTGTTACAGTACTAAACAATTGGAAACGTTGGACCCTGAATATTAGCCCATGAAGGAACCTGTTGCCAGTGACGACTTTGGAAGGACGGGTCTTTCAGCTAACGGGTACCGGAACCGGGTGCATCCCTAGTATCTATTTTATTCCAGATTTTCAACCAAGAAGATCACGTGCACTCTCTCTTCCCACGCTTTGGTATTTTTTGCCGTTTTATCCTATTGTTGTTTTGACGTGAATAAGAAAACGTTCAAATCGTTCTTTATACTTAAATGTGAGCTTCTTAATTTATTCATAACGGACATCAACTAACATTAACATGAAAATAACAGAAACACATCATGACTTATCCCCGCTTGCTTGTGATCACGAAGAACATTCGGGGTTTCGACGTCAAAGGACATTCGACGACTTGATCAGAGTAGTCGCCCGGGAGTTTCAGACTTAAGCCTCCCAATATGAAGTTTTCCTTTTCCCTTTTTTGTGCTCGCCTTATCCTCAGTCTGCACTTGAGGGCCACGCGGAGTTATTGTTGTTCGTTGAGTTAGATACAATATTTTTACTTCTTACGAAGAGGAATACAAAGGGTGGGGAAACTTCTAGACTTCAGGTGTGATGGACTTCAACGACCGGGACGTTGGACTTCCTGACGCGTTGACTGTCGATGGACGACACGCGGTGGACGGCTGTCGTAAGTGGGACGTCGGCTGTGGGAAGATGTTGGATTCTTTCGCTCGTAGACGACTCCGTTTATGTGGTGCCGGGAGATGGTGAAGGTGGACTCACGGCAAAGGTTCTAAAATATAATTTCGAAACCATACCAAGATCGAATAAGTTTGTACCTTTTTCTGTGTGCCCATCATACACCTGTGGGTAATTACCAGGAGTGGGTCAATACTTCCCCACTCATTCTGCCGTCCTTCCACCAAAAAGTATCTGTTAGGATTTGAGTGGACTGGGCGTCCAATTTTGTCGTCAAACACTGAAAAATGGTTATGCAGACTGCAAAAACTGTGACCTCTGCGCTTGACTTACAAACATCTTCTTCCCATATTTGAATATGAGCTCCCTCCACATTCGTCATCGTTCCACAGCTAAGGAACCCTTCGATCGTAATTCGTTGCATCGACGCAGATACGAAGGAAGTACCAAGAACCAGGATAGCGATGTGTCCTTGTATTTAGGGACTTGCGCAGCGAAAAACTGTCAATCTTGTCCATGATAGAGAGAAGCTCACAGTCGATCACCTGAAGTTAATCCATTGATTACAGTTCATTATGGGGTTTCTTTTGAATACAACGAAGGCGTTCAGCCATGAATTGTTTCCACACATTATGATTAAGTTAACAGCGGTAACATCATCTAGAGCCAAAACGGACCCACATCCGTCGCGCCGGTGAGGAACATCGAGGAAGGCTAAATAATCGTCCTGTTCTTTCACGGCGAAAACTTCAAATTTAAATCTGTCATTGCTGAGAGCCTAAACTGTTTAATAAGTGGAATAGTTTAAAGTATACGTACAAGCGCCGTTACAAGCTTAAGCGTAGTAGTGAGCCCAATAGGCTGTCCATTGAAAATTGGTGACAGTTCGTGATTGGTAAAACTGTCTGTGATTGTTTGACATTCTTTTTGGGCTTTCTGTAGATAAAGCTGGGTCCTTGTCAACGCATTAACTAAAAGTAGAATACACGGAAGTCTTTTTCGTAAATTGCAATTGGATATCATGCGATTCCGAAGGTATATTATTTTAGGTGCACTCAGCTCTTTGTGAGATATGACTGACAAACGTCTTCTCTCCTAATACACTTAAAACACGCTCTCACGAATGGCCTTGTCATCGGAACAATCGTCAAGAAGTAAAAATAAATATGCTGCTTTCGGAAGACAATATGCAGTAACGATTATCTTGTTTTCTTGAGTTTTGCATCACCCACCTTCCTGATTTTGCACTATGCCACGAACTATATCGAAGAAGCCATCAATGCCCAACCTAAATAAAAACTATTAACTTCAAGTGTTCACAAGGAAACTCACAGGTTCATGTCAATAATGTCGATGCGTTCCATAACAAACGATTCATAATCAGACAGTCCATCAATAAGAAACCTGTAGGTTTCCGAAAGGAATATCTTGATTTGTTTTTCGCTTTTCATCAGCACATACCTAAGAAGTCCGCAATACCGCGTTCTGCATTAGGTGCATAGCAGGACGTATGAACCTTTTGGCGGAGACGGAGTCTGAAAACAGACTGGCTTCAATTTGGCTCCTTTTTAGTATAAGCTCTATATATTGCTTTGATCGGTCTCATCTCTGAAAATAAGGGATTTTTTTTGTTGTTTTTGTGGGTTTTCTGGTTCTCAAATGAAGTAAGACTTATAACTTATATATGAATGCCTACCACATTTCGCCACTAATTAATTTATTTTTCGAAATCTTTTATACACCAGTTTTTTTTTTTCACTTTTCTCGCTTTTGATCAGTTTGATGACCGATTCGACCGAAATGTGCGGAGCTGTCAATACTACAGGGCTCACCCTTCGAGCGCGCTTAAAATCCATAGGCATAGTCCTAAACCAGAAAAGGAACTACTGAAGCCTGCGTGACAGTATTTCTGCACACCCTGTATGAAGAGTAAATAGTGTTTTAGATGTTAAAAAAATCACACGTCAGCATTGGTGCCTGAAACCTGATATTTTCAAGTTGACTCCAACAATGGCTCTCCATTTTGAGCTTTGAGAGATTCATGTTTGCATATTCTTATAGCACTCTCTTCGCTCTGTCTAACTCTCACCTTGTCTCGTGCACACCAGGTAGCCCCCAGTTGTCCAAACGGTGAATATATACCGTAAAAACTTTGTTACAAAAATGCGAAATTTTCACCGAGTCAACCCAATATAAAAAAATGATCCAAAAAATGCATTGGTGAGCACGCCAGAACCACGCTGTAAGTCGAATATGTACCTGATATCATTCCTTCACTTTCGTCGTTTTCAGCTTCGAATCGCTTTCGAATTAATATCGGGAGCATATTTCTGAAGTATCCTGCTTGATGTCATGTAGCGTAAGGAACGATTTACCTCGTGAGCCATGGTCCTATGTGGGCCTCTACAGGATTTGTATTCTGCATTGGCTTGTCTGCACTTATATGAAGATCCATGCCTGTAAAGAGAATGAACTCCCTGATGAAGCTGGAGTAATCGTTTCTGAAGGATTCTGGCAAAAACACCGTATGCGACTATGCGAAATTTTCAAAGACTCAACCCAATAGATTACTTCGCTGAATCGGCATTCGAAAATTGTCATTGACAAAATTGTCAATTCAGACCATGTTAAATGCGAATTGTTTCGTATACCATCCCACTTCGACCAAAAAGTACCGGTTAATATTTGAGTGGACCGGGTATCCAGTATCGTCCATAAACACTAAAAAATGGTAAAAACACAAAAAAAACTGTGAACTGCGCGCTTCGCTTTCAAACATATCTCAATATGAACATTAATCAAAAATCAAAACAGCGATCGAGAAGATCATTTTCAACAATAATTTATCAAACAAGGAAGTCCATGAAATGTCTTGCATAACCAAGCTATTTTTTAACGTGCCAAAAAGAGACGTAAATGAGAAGAAGAAATCCTATAATAAGAGAAAATAAAGGAACGTACATGTTATTGAATACAGAGCTCATTATCTGCCGACAGCAATCAACGAGGAATCCTGAAAATAAAAGTAAATTAAGCTCCGCCTGGAGATTATCGCACTCCAAACGAATCACGTGTTTAAGAAAATGTGAGCCGACTTTATTAGAACACATATTGTATTATTAAGTCACGCCCTAAATATTTTTTATTTTCGCATTTTTTATTTTTGCTTTTGGTGAAATCTATTGGCGCGCAGTTAGCTTACACCGTTCGTTGAAACGTGGCAAAAATTCAATCGATTGAGAACGACCGAAGGGCAGTTGGTGGTGTGCGGTCCGATAGCACAGAGTGCGGCGCTAAAGAACACACATGTAAAAAACGGCTGTGCGATGTTGCCACCGCGAACGTCCGAGTGTCACTAGAACAGAACGGCAGCCACAAACTGGAGGCAGCCGGTTTTAAGAGGGTCGCCGCCGCAGAGTAGCCGCCGCGAACTCGCCGCAGAAAATTTCGAAAAGAGCTAAGTTAATTATGCATTATATCTTCATAATCTAAGTTACCAGGAGTAGAGGGCTCGCCCTTCGGGCTTGTTTCTAATCAATAGGTACGGCTCTGGGCTGAATGCGGCGTCGGCTTTTGAGAATATGGCGTCGGCTAGATAATGTGGCGTCGGTTAATATGGCGTCGGTTATGTAACGTAACTATACCCAAACACGCACCACACAGGCAGGCTCCCGCCGCGACTGGGCTACCGTAACCGAGCGCCGCTGCGTTCGGGTACGGTAGCTCCGTTTAGCCGGTGATAGCCCCGTTAGGGCCTGTGGTATTGAGCTCCGGGTGCGCCGATACATGCATCCTGCATGCCAGAGCCTCGCGCAAGTGACGACATCTTCCGTGTACCAGAGACATGACGTGGGCAGGCCTAAGCGCAGTATCTTCTCATGGTGTTACAGAGTCGGTGCGCGCACGAGCTCATTTTTTTTTTGCAGCCGATTGTCTAAGTAGTCGATTGACACCTCCCACGTACCCGGAGCGCAACTACACAAGAGTATATGCTAAACCGGGCTGTGGTCTGGACTTGACTGGAAACGAATGTATACGTATGATAGCACACCCTCTGGCGCGTCGAACGCACCTACGCACTTGCCCAGAGGTTCACACCACACCGGGAAACGGGCTTAGAAGCAGTCGGAAATTTTCGGTTCCACAACCGAATAACGAATAGCCGAAATGCCTATACTACCCCATAGTAGGCGCACCCGATATGCCGAAAAGGCGGTTCCCTTGTTCCAGGCTAGCCCGTTTCCCGGTGTGGTGTGAAGTGCGTAGGTGCGTTCGAGGCGCCAGAGGGTGTGCTATCATACGTATATATTCGTTTCCCGTCACGTGCAGACCACAGCCCGGTTTAGCATATACTCTTTTATAGTTGTGCTCCGGGTACGCGGGAGGTGTCAATCGACTAATTAGACAATCGGCTGCAATATGAGCTCATGCGCGCACCGACTCTGTAACACCATGAGAAGATACTGCGCTTAGGCCTGCCCACGTCATGTCTCTGGTACACGGAAGATGTCGTCACTTGCGCGAGGCTCTGGCATGCAGGATGCATGTATCGGCGCACCCGGAGCTCAATACCACAGGCCCTAACGGGGCTATCACCGGCTAAACGGAGCTACCGTACCCGAACGCAGCGGCGCTCGGTTACGGTAACCCAGTCGCGGCGGGAGCCTGCCTGTGTGGTGCGTGTTTGGGTATAGTTACGTTACATAACCGACGCCATATTAACCGACGCCACATTATCTAGCCGACGCCATATTCTCAAAAGCCGACGCCGCATTCAGCCCAGAGCCGTACCTATTGATTAGAAACAAGCCCGAAGGGCGAGCCCTCTACTCCTGGTAACTTAGATTATGAAGATATAATGCATAATTAACTCAGCTCTTTTCGAAATTTTCTGCGGCGAGTTCGCGGCGGCTACTCTGCGGCGGCGACCCTCTTAAAACCGGCTGCCTCCAGTTTGTGGCTGCCGTTCTGTTCTAGTGACACTCGGACGTTCGCGGTGGCAACATCGCACAGCCGTTTTTTACATGTGTGTTCTTTAGCGCCGCACTCTGTGCTATCGGACCGCACACCACCAACTGCCCTTCGGTCGTTCTCAATCGATTGAATTTTTGCCACGTTTCAACGAACGGTGTAAGCTATCTGCGCGCCAATAGATTTCACCAAAAGCAAAAATAAAAAATGCGAAAATAAAAAAATGTAAATTAGTCTATATTACAGGTGGATTGAGATTTTGGCTCTTTTGACACTGAACATTACGTAAAATCTATCTTTTTAAGATCACTTGTTTTTCTGAATACATTTCCCATGAACATATGTGCTCAGTTTTGTCGCTGATTCATAATGCTTTTTGTACACCCTCCCACAGTTGTGCTCTCACATCTTTTCTAAAAAACTACATCTAGGCTGTTGTCGAGGTTGTGCTTTCCTTGCACTTCTAAGGCGCACAATTAGTGGAACTTATGACAACCATCGCGCAGTTTTCCCAAGAAAAGCCAATTAGGTGCGAACATCAGCACCCGCGCTCACCTTTCCGTTTTGCGCTCAGGCGCTCATTATCATTTACCCGTGTCCATCCCCAAGGAATAATCTTCATGCTTCACTTGAAAATGTAAAGATTTCAACATGCCATTATGAGTCAGCAGTTCTAAAGGTTGCATTTTCGACTGCTATGCCAGCCCAATCCCTCAAAAACCACTTGTACCGGTACTGGCCTGCCCTGTGCGATTTGCTGGATATGCTTACATATACCTAGGGCAATTATGTTGGTGCCTTGTTGACGATGTCTCTAGCAAGAGAAGGTGATTGAGGTCGATATATGCGTACGTGTGTTTTTCGTGATGGGCTATTGTTGTTTGATTCCCGGCGTTCCCATCCATGTTTTGGTTATACAAAGCTTTTCCTCTTATTCCCATCCGCTTTGCGTCAGCTGGACTGTTGTGATTTTAGAGGTGGAAAACAAAAGTATTTGGGCTTAGCCGTTAGTTTTATAATAACGTAGAATATGGAAAGTGTGACGATATTTTGTGGCTTCCAATTATGTACTGTGAAAGTTCAGGCGATATTTATTCGAAGAGTGCGCAGTTGCTGGAAAATGTCGTTATTCATGCGTCTCACATTCAGACTTGGCCTTGTCTTTGGCTTTATGAGTATTTTTTGCGAAATAACTGACGTATCTAAGCGGTTGTCATACCCTCTACAAAGCGAGAACCACAGTTTCATGATCAGGCAATAGTCATGTTAATTTTTGAAGCAAGCATGGCTTGCAAGCATATTCAATTCAATCCGCTATCTTTCATTCTACTATGCGGTCACAATGACTTGAGTAGGATATACAGAGCCAAGTGCAGATGTCAGCCGCTTTGTAGGGCCACAATTCGCCAGCATTTCATCCCAAGTACCTTTGCATATAATTCCCCACGTGAGCACCTCGTGTAATCTTCTCGTTGCCGGATAATACTAACCAACTGTTAAGCAGGAATCGCTTGAAGGTACCGTTGGATTCAGAAAAAGAAGATGACTTCAGTTTTTTCTTTAAATTTTTGTCGTTTCCAAGCTATTTCATTTCTCTTCAATTCAGCCTATCACCATTTTCAATGAGAGGATAAAGCTATAAGTTGCTTGGCTGCTTCATTTTTAATAGTTCGTAGCATATCTCGCCCCTCACTTGATTTCTATTCAACGAATGAGAAACCAAATATCTAATATTAAGAACGTATATTCAGATGTGAGCTTCTTCCGACCTCAATGTACTCGCATCCTATATCTGAAATTCCTTGATAAGTAACACGATTCTGTTCCACTTTATGGCTTCCCTTGCACTACCACTGACGCAATCACAAATTGCAATTTCCTTGTCAGCGGTTCCCACGTTATACAATTGTTCCTCGTTGGTATGTTATTGGTAAAGCTTGTTAAGATGTTTCGCTGACATGATCTTTGGATCTTTGACATATGTCGCTGCCCTGTTCTCTATGTTTTGATGGATAAAAGGCAGGAAACGCCTAAAGATCATATGGCCCGTGACGTCGCCTATACCATAAAGGGCAAAAGTGCCACCGATAAGTTCCGATTTTTTGAAGAACCGCAATAATACGTGACCTTCTTGAGTGCAGCAAATTTGGCATCCTATCATGTCTTCCGAATAATGCCAGTTTGCTCGATTTCCGACGAGGAACTATATCTTGGGGGTGCTGGGATGAATTCGGTTTTGTGGGTTTTACGTTTACGGTCTTGGCGAAACCTGTTACCCGTTCGAGTCCTTTAGCCTCCTTCGATGTTTCTAGCTTATTCTCCTTCGTCATGAATGATTCAGTCATAAGAAGTCAGTTGCTTGTAAACTCTAGAACAGTCTGATCATAAAATAAACAAAATACCCATTTGGTGCGTGATTTCCGACCATTATTCCTGTCCAAAGGCTATCAGAGCACATTACACAAACGTGATTTATGACTCACTAAAAGTTCTATCAAAGGCGTTATTGTTTCTTGCACTTTCGTGCGTCGCATAAACACATAATTGAGGAAGTCCAGCGTTCAAATCCAAACCCACGATACTGCTTGTCTGGACCTAGCCTTTTTGTGCACAGCCCTTGGCGTCATTCTCGATAAATTGTACTCTCTCCGTGGACGCAGTACTCTCGCATTTCCCCTTAACTTGTAGGTATAAATTAGAAGGGCTGGTTAAGTGCCGGCTCGAGCCTAGCTTCTCGCCGCTTTATGACGTGGAAGCAGGCATCGCATACAGAAATCAAACGTGTTGTTTGTCAAAGTTCTGCATTTTATTCAATTTCTGCATACGGCCTGCTTATTGTGTTAACGCACGATTGCAGCTGCTAACCATTACTTTCGTGCCGACCGGAGGTTAAGTGAATGAATTGATGTCACTTCCTTTCCAAACCGCAACTGCAAATATCAATGTTGATTTGAGCTGTTTGCGTCGTGTAACCTTAAAAAAATGGTTATTGAAATTCTGTTCATTAATTCGTGGATGAATCTGAACAAGCGAATCGCATCGTAGGCCATCTTCAAAGCCAAGAAAGAACTGACAGAACAGCATGGACAGAACAGAACAGCTTCCTCTTTAAGATCAATGTTCGCAGGCCTCTATGTTTATTGCTATTACCTTTTATGTTTTTACCCCACGGTTTATTGTATGACGTCTTCACCTACGCAAACCGTTACGGTGCTCAGGGATGACGTCTCCTAATGTGCATAGCACATTCAGCATTGCACGCACACCCACACTTATTATGCGTTTCGACTAAATGGTTTGGCGCAAAAGCGCAAGTGTTCATTACATCATTTCTCGACGTTCATATCTATCTTGTTTTGCAGATAACTTTTGATGTTTCTATGCCTAGTGTCCCGCGGCATAGCTTATTGCACTTAGTGGGTTTCGATGATGTTGTGGATTTGAATTTTAAAACTGAAGATTAGCTGGTTCGTGGGTTCAAGAAGCGCGACCTGCGTCCCACACAGTTTGCTCTGTTCTTTGCACTGGATATGAATGGGTCTCTCTTTTTAAAGTGTCGATACAGATTTTGAAGTTCGCGGTGCCTATGCAAACTTAACTTGCTAGCTGATTCGGCTTTGAAGAACAGAGATTCTCGAAAATGATGAGTAGTTAGACACCGAGTACACTGCATGATGCACTAAATCCAATTGAGACGTAGCAAATGAGCAGTATCCGAACGAAATCTATATTCCTGAGTCATCCACTTTCTAACAGGCCAATGTACCTTGCTCTCTTGAAGGATATTACATGCTTCAAAGAGGTGACTCATCTTAATTACGGCATTGGCGATAAAGAGAACCAATGTCAATCGGTCATTAGAAATCCAATGTTTAAATGTCCGTTTCTTTGTGGCGAAACTATGTATGTAGATGAAGAGGGTTGGATTGGGTGGTTGTGTGACGGATGGTTGCCGTTAAGGTAAAGCTTTATCGTGTTCGGCGGGACATCCCTGAAATTTTTATATTTTGCAGGCTTCCTTGAAGCCTGCTTCCTGAGATATAGATATGTTCGACCTTTAGCCGTTTACATAGTTCACCTTACAAAGCACCCTCTTAAGCAGTTGCAAATGCCATTCCTTGAAACTCCGAAGTCCACATTATTATGAGATCAAATCGTTCTTCACACCACGTTGCACCTGTGCGCCACTTAGTCGTCGCTGACGACGCCAAAGACGAAAAGTGCTCATGACCAGGGACTGAACGCCGCGGGGAGGGGAAATGAAGCGGATCTATTGCATAAATGCAATTCTTGATGTTGACCGGATCAAGCCCTCACTTCATTTGTCAGCCTATACCGGAAATCCATTGGTGGCCGTATGAAAGGTATGGCCACACATTCGCTTATCGGACGACTTGATGAGCGTCTTCCTTTATCGCTGTTGAATTGCGGTCTAATTTGTGAATTCCGCACATGTGAAGGATCAAATTTTAGCCGTTCTTCTTCGTTCCTTCTTGTTCGTTTCTTTGAATGTTTTAATGTGAAATATGAGCCTCGAAGATGCGACGTGGACGCGATGATGACTGTGGGGGTTTCCAGAGTGGGGCACTGGGTTTTGAAAAACGACCGTCGTTCCTTAAAAGCAACCGGAGCCGTAAATTGCATTTACATGGGAAATTGCGGTCATTTGTTATGCGATGTAATCATTAGCACTTGGGATACACCCTCTCCGCGCCTGCTGATCGCATTTGTCTTCTTTGCTGGGATAACGCCGAAATTAGCGATATATAAGCCGCTTAGACGTAGGCCGCGGTCCTGTGTGGCTTCTTGCAGGATGGCTCCTTTTTATCGCTTTGCATTTCAGCTACCGAATGAACGGCGTCGAGAAGTCGAAGTCTTATCGGTGCAGCCGTGGATCGAGCTCCGGATTCCTAACCGAACGTCATGTGCGCTCGCTGGATGCCGCTCAGCCACGGCATAATGTAAGTGTACGCCTTAATGACAAAGCGAGGGTGATGCACGGGCTACACCCAGATTCAGGCAGCCCGAAAAATTTGAGATATTGTGGTGTTCCAGAGTTTGACTCTAAGAGCACGAAGTAATCAGTAGTAAATTTGCGAAGAATAAGACACGGCTCCTAGTTTTTGGCATGTTGTTAAGCGAACAGTCAGGATAATTACAAGTTCGAACAGTATAAGACTCTCTATCTTGAATAGTGCTTTGAAATCACGGCGCAACAAAAGTCCCGCCAACGTAGGCTGGGCGGCTATTTCTCGGCTCCGGAAGGCTTGAACATCTGGATCGTCTCGAATCGACAGTTTACGAGATAGTCCAACGTCCTGCACCCTGTTACGGATTGTGTTCTTTGTTTAAAATTTGACAGCGGTAATTGAAACGATGACCGACCTTTCCAACACAAACGGTATACACCCTAATATTTTTCGCACAGTTGGCCTTGGCAAATAACAACCAGCAATTGTTGTACCTCTCTGGGAAATATACTACTTGGTCATACCTATCGAAGTGATAAACATTAAGTAATGGGGTCGCACTTTTATTACTTCAGTGGTTCCACTCTAAAAATAGCGTTCAAATGGTCCGAAATGGGAAATGAAATGGCTACAGTAGGACACAAAATGCTTGAAGGGTACTGAAAATTCTGTTTTTATGACGACTTCGATGATCGACAAAACACAACATCGGTGTTTCGTCTCATTGGAGTTTCGTCCCCCTGACCAGCTGTTCATGCTTTACAGCGTGTGACTCTATCCGATGGCACAGATCTCGCTAATTTTGGCGGCCAAAATCGATGTCTCTCGGCTCTCAAGACAGAAACAGGCTGTAAATAGTGCCATCTACCAACTGCAGATAGATTTTTTACGGTTCTTTCTGTGACTGCAAGCTACTGTGGGCGAACACTGCCATCTAAAAATCGTTCCAAATTATGGCTATGTCTACGTCTGTCTGTTCGATTACAATGGACAGACCACTATAATCTGTATTGCACTTTTTCGAACACACAATTACTATTATTGCCGGCTTCGGGGGAGAGATCATACACAGTCGACACAATGCTTTATAATAAAAAGGGGTGAACAACCTGTCTGACGGCGAAACACAAATTTCTTACATAGTGTAGAAGAGGTCTTCAATAATTTTCTGACCTTTGAAGGCTTCGCCTTGAAACTCTTCCACGTCATCGGTTTTCCGCCAGCTGATCGATAGCCTTTTTAATAGTTTCGTTCTTCTTTAATTTTTTGCCATAAGCGATAATAAAATATCGTCCATTATGCGAGTCCCTGTGGTGATGGCGAACACCAACACACACATAACCTTCTACATAACCAGATTTAAATCTGAAGCGCAGAATTCGACCATAGTGTAAATCCGATAAGGCAACCAGTGGTCTCCAGAGACGAAAGCGGAAGAAAAAGTGGTCATTGTCATCAATTTTTAACTTGCTTCTTAACTAAGGACAACATGTTTCAGAGTTTGAGAATTGCTCACCCCTCTTCGAATATCGTGACCACATTTGCCGTTTTTTAAGAGAAAAAAGAAAAGGGTGGAAGCAAATCCAAAAGTTTTCCCGAAACGGAAAGCACCCGATGGAAATATGCACATTGGAGCAGCTCAATTCTATAGAGCATAACTATTCAGAGTCGCATTACCAAACATTCGTCTTTGGTCATTTTGCTATTTTGATAGATAAACACAGTCATTACAAGGGAATCAGAATTCTTAGAGTGGATCTTAAGTAAGTGTGCGTAGACGTGATCCCTGGTATACTGTATTTTTTTGGAAAAACACAATAGCTGACGTTACAAATAGAATTAAGAATATCAACTGTCTTACGGGCATCGGAACTTCGGCGACAGCTGGTCCTGAAAACGTTATTTACATTGAAGCTTCTTCTAACTGGAGCGAATCTTCACCTGTCCGCACTATTTGGAAACTGCCAGTGGACAACATGCTGGAACCCTATGAAGAGGTGGTCTATGATTCCTGACGTTTCTCATAATTTATCATTGTGTGCTTAGTACATACAAACTCTCCGTAAGGCCGAAGCCCAGCTGCAAAATGACTAAGAATCGCTTCGACTCGTTAAGCCGGCCATATTGCCAAAGTACATTAGAGATTGTTTTGTTTGTCCCGTTTGTCGCGACGTACTCGATGTACCCAAAGTATTTCCAACTTGCGGTCACTCGGTGTGCGAACGATGTGAAGGTCACCTGAAGGAAAGCATGACGAATGTATGTCCAATTTGCAGAAAAAAAATACTGGAAAAGCCGCCTATCAATTGGACCTTGAAGTGCAAGTTTTTTCCCCGCATAGTATAAAAATCATTATCATGTTTACAGGTGCTGTCGAGGCGTTGATGCGACAAACGGTATCGAACAGTGGCTGCATGTCTTGTCGGAAATTCATCGACACCAGCAATCGAAAGCCGTTTTACTGTTCGACAAACTGGAACGACATGGTTTGTTGATTGATTAGCCTGCTGCTGTTTTCGACGTGGACGTTTCAGGTTCAATTTTCGTGCAGCTCGTGCTACACCAACAATCACCTAAAAGGTTCTTTTGTGGAAGTGGAGTTCGATGATGGACTGCTGAAGCCTGCAGTGCTGCGGGTTGTGGAACAACTGAAGCAATAGGAATTCAAAGAAATATTCCTAAGGCATTCAATATAATGAAGTGTTGATCGCTGTGAAGTGGTGATTTAGTAAAAGTCTTTTCCCATTAGATATTGGTTGTAAATTAGATAATCACTATGACTGGGTTTCTATTTGTGAGTCAACTTCAAATTAAGGTTCCACGTCATGCCTGTACAGTTATTCACTAGTAACATTGCAAGAAATGTCTGTATCTATTGGGTTGCGGCATTATGATCCACTATGATCGGCTCTGAAGGGAATGAACGTTTTGAATCTTGAGTGTCCTGAATCAACGTTCGACAACATAATTCAATATGGTGCGACTTGTTAGCGATTATGTTTTTGTTACTAAATTTCAATTCATTTGATACAGAGCTGATGGAAATGGATTACGAGTTTATTTCTCGTTTCAATGGAAATGGATAGATTGTCGAATTTGATGTAGATTGCGAATAGTCATAAAAAAACCAAATACCAACATATTCAATTCCCCAACCAAATGCATGACAAATAGCAACGACTGCTACAATAAATCGAATAAATATGTCCTAACACAGCTATAGATGTCCGGCAGGTTATACCCAGCGATGTATGTGACTGAAAGCATTCATCACACAATTAATACCATATGCTCGCCGTAGATCATGTGGCATTTTGCAATGTCGAGATACCAGATTAAGGACCGTCAGAATAAAATAGGTCTCTAAGATCAGGTAGAATGCAATGGAGAAAACAGTGTACAGAGAGAGTTCACTGTACTAAACAACACGTCCATCTATTTCGCGGATGCGAAATTTTCAATGACTCAACCGAATAATTTTTGCAACCGAAAATAACAGAGAATACAAAGAATCAGCGGCAGCGAAAATGATATGGTATTGTTGTCTGTCTTTGTTGTTTTTTTTTTGACGGGTTTTCTAGGGTTGTCGGCATTTAGATCCAAAATTAACATTGTAAATTAACAACCATGTTCTTGTAGCAAGAAAACTGGTCAAAAAACGACAAAAACTGACACGAATATCGCATATCTTGTGGTGTCAGGGACAGCGCACCAGGACGCCTTACAATGGCAGAGGAGAAGATCGCCTTCCTTAAATATTACTCAAAAAATGCAAACGATTTGCTGTTCGCCCTGGGAATTCATCCACAGTCCCTCTTGAACGACTCGGGAGCGATTCATGGATCCGTTTTAAACGGAAGTTCTAGTAAATTTCGTAAAAAGCGAAAAGCCGTCTGGGGTTACACATATGTTAGTTTATAGCTTAAACCCCCCATTCACCGATGAAATCTATTAGGATTTGCTACACTCTAGCACCTCTCTCTCCCTGCCAAATTTCAGCCGAATCGGCGTGGGACAGTTTGGGACCTCTCCTTGTTAGTGTGACATAATTATTGCGCGCCTTACGTGAAATTCGATCGTCCAATTGGGCACATCAAGCAGCCACGGCGGCGCCCCTTGAAACGGCGAGAGTGTCCGCAGCTGGCGTCACGTCCACCAAAAAACTGCTAATTTGACCGTCCGCAGAACTCATCGTGTTCTTTGCTCACCACCGCGTGAGGCTTGTTGGCGATTTTGCGCCTCTTTTATTATTAATTCATCCGCGATCCGCACTCCGCCGGAATATGTTGATATGAGCGGAAGCGCTGCATTCTTTGAGTTTCCCATAACGCGTGTCGTTCCACTCACTCTTCTAAAATACGTGTGACTGCGGGGCATTTTCCTACCATTTTACTTGTCTGTTGTCATACTAGGCAGGTAATACACTGTACTCTTATAAGTGAGCTTTCTATCGCAATAATGCAAACGCATCCTTTCCTTGTTGTACTTTCATGTTACGATACGGAACGTTCAAAGCAGAAACATTCAAGATTTTGGAAGCGGAATAGGGACATATAACCAGAAAGGACGCCGTATTGTAGTGAGGCTAGACGGAGTTCAGATGGATTGCACTTTACACGTTCGTGACTTCCGTATAATCAAAAATATTATTCGTTATCTGGTAATTGGATTATATTGTCCGTTCACTACAAACGAAATTTAAATTATTAACTTTCTGGGCCGTGTTCCGCGGCTATTTTCTGATACCGGTATAAACATGTTGTCGATTAAGGCTCCTTATTACGTTTGGCACTCGCGTTCAAAGGTGGTGTCTTACTGATGCTGTGCCATTTTCAGAAACAATATGACCGACGGAATGTCGCCCGATTTGGCCGAGCGCTTACACGAACTGTCTATAGTCGTTCCGATACGTCGGATACGCCCTCAGGAGGTTCGGCGCAACCAGCACCATCGTGCTTCTTTCGACGAAGGGATCGTCATGCTGAAGCCTGTAGTTGAGGTACAGCCTCGACGTGCGAACAGGTACCTTCTATACTTGGGAACTGTGCGAAACCTCAAGAGACTGCGCGGTACAAATCTGCCCACACCTTTCAGTTTGACATAGTTCACATTCTTTAGCCTCAATAGGTCGCTGCACACGCAAATTGTATGTTGTTTAAGGTTCAGTGAAATTCACTCATTGCTTGTGAACCTAAATGTGCCGTCCTTTTGGACTTGTGAAAGCTGGATTTCTGTAAATTAGTCTATATTACAGGTGGATTGAGATTTTGGCTCTTTTGACACTGAACATTACGTAAAATCTATCTTTTTAAGATCACTTGTTTTTCTGAATACATTTCCCATGAACATATGTGCTCAGTTTTGTCGCTGATTCATAATGCTTTTTGTACACCCTCCCACAGTTGTGCTCTCACATCTTTTCTAAAAAACTACATCTAGGCTGTTGTCGAGGTTGTGCTTTCCTTGCACTTCTAAGGCGCACAATTAGTGGAACTTATGACAACCATCGCGCAGTTTTCCCAAGAAAAGCCAATTAGGTGCGAACATCAGCACCCGCGCTCACCTTTCCGTTTTGCGCTCAGGCGCTCATTATCATTTACCCGTGTCCATCCCCAAGGAATAATCTTCATGCTTCACTTGAAAATGTAAAGATTTCAACATGCCATTATGAGTCAGCAGTTCTAAAGGTTGCATTTTCGACTGCTATGCCAGCCCAATCCCTCAAAAACCACTTGTACCGGTACTGGCCTGCCCTGTGCGATTTGCTGGATATGCTTACATATACCTAGGGCAATTATGTTGGTGCCTTGTTGACGATGTCTCTAGCAAGAGAAGGTGATTGAGGTCGATATATGCGTACGTGTGTTTTTCGTGATGGGCTATTGTTGTTTGATTCCCGGCGTTCCCATCCATGTTTTGGTTATACAAAGCTTTTCCTCTTATTCCCATCCGCTTTGCGTCAGCTGGACTGTTGTGATTTTAGAGGTGGAAAACAAAAGTATTTGGGCTTAGCCGTTAGTTTTATAATAACGTAGAATATGGAAAGTGTGACGATATTTTGTGGCTTCCAATTATGTACTGTGAAAGTTCAGGCGATATTTATTCGAAGAGTGCGCAGTTGCTGGAAAATGTCGTTATTCATGCGTCTCACATTCAGACTTGGCCTTGTCTTTGGCTTTATGAGTATTTTTTGCGAAATAACTGACGTATCTAAGCGGTTGTCATACCCTCTACAAAGCGAGAACCACAGTTTCATGATCAGGCAATAGTCATGTTAATTTTTGAAGCAAGCATGGCTTGCAAGCATATTCAATTCAATCCGCTATCTTTCATTCTACTATGCGGTCACAATGACTTGAGTAGGATATACAGAGCCAAGTGCAGATGTCAGCCGCTTTGTAGGGCCACAATTCGCCAGCATTTCATCCCAAGTACCTTTGCATATAATTCCCCACGTGAGCACCTCGTGTAATCTTCTCGTTGCCGGATAATACTAACCAACTGTTAAGCAGGAATCGCTTGAAGGTACCGTTGGATTCAGAAAAAGAAGATGACTTCAGTTTTTTCTTTAAATTTTTGTCGTTTCCAAGCTATTTCATTTCTCTTCAATTCAGCCTATCACCATTTTCAATGAGAGGATAAAGCTATAAGTTGCTTGGCTGCTTCATTTTTAATAGTTCGTAGCATATCTCGCCCCTCACTTGATTTCTATTCAACGAATGAGAAACCAAATATCTAATATTAAGAACGTATATTCAGATGTGAGCTTCTTCCGACCTCAATGTACTCGCATCCTATATCTGAAATTCCTTGATAAGTAACACGATTCTGTTCCACTTTATGGCTTCCCTTGCACTACCACTGACGCAATCACAAATTGCAATTTCCTTGTCAGCGGTTCCCACGTTATACAATTGTTCCTCGTTGGTATGTTATTGGTAAAGCTTGTTAAGATGTTTCGCTGACATGATCTTTGGATCTTTGACATATGTCGCTGCCCTGTTCTCTATGTTTTGATGGATAAAAGGCAGGAAACGCCTAAAGATCATATGGCCCGTGACGTCGCCTATACCATAAAGGGCAAAAGTGCCACCGATAAGTTCCGATTTTTTGAAGAACCGCAATAATACGTGACCTTCTTGAGTGCAGCAAATTTGGCATCCTATCATGTCTTCCGAATAATGCCAGTTTGCTCGATTTCCGACGAGGAACTATATCTTGGGGGTGCTGGGATGAATTCGGTTTTGTGGGTTTTACGTTTACGGTCTTGGCGAAACCTGTTACCCGTTCGAGTCCTTTAGCCTCCTTCGATGTTTCTAGCTTATTCTCCTTCGTCATGAATGATTCAGTCATAAGAAGTCAGTTGCTTGTAAACTCTAGAACAGTCTGATCATAAAATAAACAAAATACCCATTTGGTGCGTGATTTCCGACCATTATTCCTGTCCAAAGGCTATCAGAGCACATTACACAAACGTGATTTATGACTCACTAAAAGTTCTATCAAAGGCGTTATTGTTTCTTGCACTTTCGTGCGTCGCATAAACACATAATTGAGGAAGTCCAGCGTTCAAATCCAAACCCACGATACTGCTTGTCTGGACCTAGCCTTTTTGTGCACAGCCCTTGGCGTCATTCTCGATAAATTGTACTCTCTCCGTGGACGCAGTACTCTCGCATTTCCCCTTAACTTGTAGGTATAAATTAGAAGGGCTGGTTAAGTGCCGGCTCGAGCCTAGCTTCTCGCCGCTTTATGACGTGGAAGCAGGCATCGCATACAGAAATCAAACGTGTTGTTTGTCAAAGTTCTGCATTTTATTCAATTTCTGCATACGGCCTGCTTATTGTGTTAACGCACGATTGCAGCTGCTAACCATTACTTTCGTGCCGACCGGAGGTTAAGTGAATGAATTGATGTCACTTCCTTTCCAAACCGCAACTGCAAATATCAATGTTGATTTGAGCTGTTTGCGTCGTGTAACCTTAAAAAAATGGTTATTGAAATTCTGTTCATTAATTCGTGGATGAATCTGAACAAGCGAATCGCATCGTAGGCCATCTTCAAAGCCAAGAAAGAACTGACAGAACAGCATGGACAGAACAGAACAGCTTCCTCTTTAAGATCAATGTTCGCAGGCCTCTATGTTTATTGCTATTACCTTTTATGTTTTTACCCCACGGTTTATTGTATGACGTCTTCACCTACGCAAACCGTTACGGTGCTCAGGGATGACGTCTCCTAATGTGCATAGCACATTCAGCATTGCACGCACACCCACACTTATTATGCGTTTCGACTAAATGGTTTGGCGCAAAAGCGCAAGTGTTCATTACATCATTTCTCGACGTTCATATCTATCTTGTTTTGCAGATAACTTTTGATGTTTCTATGCCTAGTGTCCCGCGGCATAGCTTATTGCACTTAGTGGGTTTCGATGATGTTGTGGATTTGAATTTTAAAACTGAAGATTAGCTGGTTCGTGGGTTCAAGAAGCGCGACCTGCGTCCCACACAGTTTGCTCTGTTCTTTGCACTGGATATGAATGGGTCTCTCTTTTTAAAGTGTCGATACAGATTTTGAAGTTCGCGGTGCCTATGCAAACTTAACTTGCTAGCTGATTCGGCTTTGAAGAACAGAGATTCTCGAAAATGATGAGTAGTTAGACACCGAGTACACTGCATGATGCACTAAATCCAATTGAGACGTAGCAAATGAGCAGTATCCGAACGAAATCTATATTCCTGAGTCATCCACTTTCTAACAGGCCAATGTACCTTGCTCTCTTGAAGGATATTACATGCTTCAAAGAGGTGACTCATCTTAATTACGGCATTGGCGATAAAGAGAACCAATGTCAATCGGTCATTAGAAATCCAATGTTTAAATGTCCGTTTCTTTGTGGCGAAACTATGTATGTAGATGAAGAGGGTTGGATTGGGTGGTTGTGTGACGGATGGTTGCCGTTAAGGTAAAGCTTTATCGTGTTCGGCGGGACATCCCTGAAATTTTTATATTTTGCAGGCTTCCTTGAAGCCTGCTTCCTGAGATATAGATATGTTCGACCTTTAGCCGTTTACATAGTTCATCTTACAAAGCACCCTCTTAAGCAGTTGCAAATGCCATTCCTTGAAACTCCGAAGTCCACATTATTATGAGATCAAATCGTTCTTCACACCACGTTGCACCTGTGCGCCACTTAGTCGTCGCTGACGACGCCAAAGACGAAAAGTGCTCATGACCAGGGACTGAACGCCGCGGGGAGGGGAAATGAAGCGGATCTATTGCATAAATGCAATTCTTGATGTTGACCGGATCAAGCCCTCACTTCATTTGTCAGCCTATACCGGAAATCCATTGGTGGCCGTATGAAAGGTATGGCCACACATTCGCTTATCGGACGACTTGATGAGCGTCTTCCTTTATCGCTGTTGAATTGCGGTCTAATTTGTGAATTCCGCACATGTGAAGGATCAAATTTTAGCCGTTCTTCTTCGTTCCTTCTTGTTCGTTTCTTTGAATGTTTTAATGTGAAATATGAGCCTCGAAGATGCGACGTGGACGCGATGATGACTGTGGGGGTTTCCAGAGTGGGGCACTGGGTTTTGAAAAACGACCGTCGTTCCTTAAAAGCAACCGGAGCCGTAAATTGCATTTACATGGGAAATTGCGGTCATTTGTTATGCGATGTAATCATTAGCACTTGGGATACACCCTCTCCGCGCCTGCTGATCGCATTTGTCTTCTTTGCTGGGATAACGCCGAAATTAGCGATATATAAGCCGCTTAGACGTAGGCCGCGGTCCTGTGTGGCTTCTTGCAGGATGGCTCCTTTTTATCGCTTTGCATTTCAGCTACCGAATGAACGGCGTCGAGAAGTCGAAGTCTTATCGGTGCAGCCGTGGATCGAGCTCCGGATTCCTAACCGAACGTCATGTGCGCTCGCTGGATGCCGCTCAGCCACGGCATAATGTAAGTGTACGCCTTAATGACAAAGCGAGGGTGATGCACGGGCTACACCCAGATTCAGGCAGCCCGAAAAATTTGAGATATTGTGGTGTTCCAGAGTTTGACTCTAAGAGCACGAAGTAATCAGTAGTAAATTTGCGAAGAATAAGACACGGCTCCTAGTTTTTGGCATGTTGTTAAGCGAACAGTCAGGATAATTACAAGTTCGAACAGTATAAGACTCTCTATCTTGAATAGTGCTTTGAAATCACGGCGCAACAAAAGTCCCGCCAACGTAGGCTGGGCGGCTATTTCTCGGCTCCGGAAGGCTTGAACATCTGGATCGTCTCGAATCGACAGTTTACGAGATAGTCCAACGTCCTGCACCCTGTTACGGATTGTGTTCTTTGTTTAAAATTTGACAGCGGTAATTGAAACGATGACCGACCTTTCCAACACAAACGGTATACACCCTAATATTTTTCGCACAGTTGGCCTTGGCAAATAACAACCAGCAATTGTTGTACCTCTCTGGGAAATATACTACTTGGTCATACCTATCGAAGTGATAAACATTAAGTAATGGGGTCGCACTTTTATTACTTCAGTGGTTCCACTCTAAAAATAGCGTTCAAATGGTCCGAAATGGGAAATGAAATGGCTACAGTAGGACACAAAATGCTTGAAGGGTACTGAAAATTCTGTTTTTATGACGACTTCGATGATCGACAAAACACAACATCGGTGTTTCGTCTCATTGGAGTTTCGTCCCCCTGACCAGCTGTTCATGCTTTACAGCGTGTGACTCTATCCGATGGCACAGATCTCGCTAATTTTGGCGGCCAAAATCGATGTCTCTCGGCTCTCAAGACAGAAACAGGCTGTAAATAGTGCCATCTACCAACTGCAGATAGATTTTTTACGGTTCTTTCTGTGACTGCAAGCTACTGTGGGCGAACACTGCCATCTAAAAATCGTTCCAAATTATGGCTATGTCTACGTCTGTCTGTTCGATTACAATGGACAGACCACTATAATCTGTATTGCACTTTTTCGAACACACAATTACTATTATTGCCGGCTTCGGGGGAGAGATCATACACAGTCGACACAATGCTTTATAATAAAAAGGGGTGAACAACCTGTCTGACGGCGAAACACAAATTTCTTACATAGTGTAGAAGAGGTCTTCAATAATTTTCTGACCTTTGAAGGCTTCGCCTTGAAACTCTTCCATGTCATCGGTTTTCCGCCAGCTGATCGATAGCCTTTTTAATAGTTTCGTTCTTCTTTAATTTTTTGCCATAAGCGATAATAAAATATCGTCCATTATGCGAGTCCCTGTGGTGATGGCGAACACCAACACACACATAACCTTCTACATAACCAGATTTAAATCTGAAGCGCAGAATTCGACCATAGTGTAAATCCGATAAGGCAACCAGTGGTCTCCAGAGACGAAAGCGGAAGAAAAAGTGGTCATTGTGTTATCGCATTAACAACAACATTAGTGTTTTTGGATCCTCTCAGTTGAGACGTCTCCCAGTGGATTCTTCTCGATTTGTCACCTTTTTACGTTTCTTATCTTTCGACTTACTAATTCTTTGCGGCACAGACACAACGAATGACGATGACGTCGAATCGCTACCTCTGCTTTTGCAGCCGATGACGACACTCCGCTTCGACTCCACAGGGGGTTTGGTGCAACGGACTGGAAACAAATCGGTGCCAGTGCCATGAGGCCAAAAGCCGATCCGTATAGTAATGAGGCGCAAATTGGATTGGGAAGCGCGAAATGGCAAAAAGAAAGGGATGGTGACGAGGATGGATAGGGAGGGCGGAGTGCACGTTTGGTTTTGAAGACGAATGGGTTTATTAGTTTTGGGCCAGGACAGCGATCCATATGTTTGGTTGTTCTTTGAATTGGTTTGATTCTCGTAGAGTGGATGTTCTGCGGAGTTCTTAATGTTCCTACTTGATCTGGATCAGATCACGAAGTTCTCACTTAGCTTGCAAAACGAAACCTTTCAGTGTTTGATCATCACGACCAGTTACCTATATCCCCTTAAAAGTTCTCATTAGATCACCGGAAGTCACGTGAGATTTATTTCACGGTTGAAACCATACATTTGGTCGACCTTCTTGTACGAACTATGTCCTTTGGAATTTCAGCCAAAAATATTGGAAACATGTCGAAAATAACCATTTCCCGGACCAGGGTCATCACGTCAAGTGCACTATTTCCTATGCATTAGTCCTTCCTAGACGTGAAGTCAATGATGAGTTTGTTTTCGAAACAGCTACCGTATTTCAAACGAACTTCGTCCGCATTTGAAAAATGTTTTGCGTTTTTCTGAAAGTGAGCAAGACAACTTCATTGGAACCTGAAACAGCAAGATTTTTTGCCTAGTTTTCTTCACGGTTTCCCTAATGTTAATTCCATTAAAAACATTTATCATTGTAACGACATGCGCCGAAGACGAAAACACAAATATGTATAAAAACTACAACGGTGACGAATAAAACTACAACGGTGACGAAAAAAGTGTCTGCATGCGTCAGATGTCGTACGCTAAGCGAATTGGTCATTAGCGGATGTTTTTTTTTTGCGCAGAGCGATTAAGCCATGTGAAAAGCCATAAACTATGTGCCCTGTTAGAGGCAACGCAATCCAGTAAATGTCCACTTAGGACAGAAATAGAACAAGAAAACATAGTGAGCAACTTTCCACCAAAGTGGTTCTCTACATCACAGCCACTTTTCGTAATTCTTCGTTAACAGTGCGTTTGCGCCCCCAGTTCGAATTCAACTTTTAGCCCTATTTCTTGTATTGCGGAAGTTGGTATCCTCAATAACTACACTTTTCCAAAAGACCAAAGTCCATCGGAAGGCGCAGATTAGGTCGGAATTCCTGAAATTGCATATATTTGATTAGCTTCTCCATTTCCTGCATCTTCATTGCGACCGGCTTGCATCTTTTCCAATCATCGACGTCCCTAAGTGCTGGCCTTCGCTGTTCCTTTTCTTTGAATTTTCTCGTTTTTGCTGATTCAATATGTTTGTTTGTTTTCAGAGTGTGGCGAACATCACCTACCACGGAAATCCTTCGCTCTCGGAGCCGCCATCAGCCCGATCCTACCGTACCTGTCCCATCAACACGGAACAATTCTATCAGCGACAACAAGAGGCCCCTACTCGCCTTCTTCCAAAGCAGCGTCAATTTTCCGTGCAACAGGACTACTATCAGCCGCCACAAATAGTAACTCGCACGCCCCCAGCGCATCCGCGCTCGGAGATGATCCGACGATCGTCGGGAATGGCTTTGATGGCACGCGAGTGGAAGTCCGATGAGATGGTCGAACGCCCGCACATGAAGAAGTCCGTCGCTGTTGATGTACCATCCTGGTAAGTATCTTATGCATTTTACTGGATGATCGGCTTGGTTCTCCCGTTTTTAGAAACAACTGTGACCTATAGAGTGACATGTCTTTTAAGGGTATCATTAACAGTTTGTCTAGCCTAGACAAAATGGGATGATTACAATCTGTCTGTTCATTATGACCATCTAGCCAACATGTAAAAGTTGCCGCAAATACCACGACAAGCCGAACTAAATCTTTGGAAGGACGCCAATGTATAAGTTAAAGTTTGGCAAAAGTGGTCTAATCTACTTACGAAGCTTAACGCACTTCACCGTCTAAAATGTAGATCTTGTACCGAGACAACATTGACTCTGAACGGACTCCTTTGAACTTGCATAACTTGGGTTCCAATTGACATTCAGTTTTTCACTTTATTTCTAGTCCACCCCATTTACACCTCATTTGTTACTTTGCTTTTTTTGCTGCTACTAGGAAGACCATCATATTGAGATGTTTCACCTGATTTCGGGGTATCCTTGGCCCTTAGGAAGACTCCGGAAACCCCATGAAAATAATAAGTAGGAATCCCACCTCTGTCGCTTTTTTCTCATTTAAGCCAACAAATGCGATATATGGCTTATCAAAAAGTCCCCTCCCAGTTTGCGTCACCCCAGCACATCCAACGAAAACCTTTGACTTCGCATACACATTGTGTTAATTAACGACAGAGTAGTTGTTTTGAATCGGCTGCCGAAGTACCCCACTAATAAACGTTCCAAACCTCTACCTGCAGGCACCAATTGCGGCACCAGATATGTCTTATTTGCGACGGTTAGTGCTTTCGTCCTTTTAGTTCTTTAGTCATTAAAGATGGTTAACGAATTTCGCACTAATGGGGCGGATCTGCGCTTTTCCGGTGAAGTGCGAAGATGTGTGAGAACTGAATATCTTATCATTTAGTCGACTGGGTCTGCGACTTCGAGTTTGAAGAACTTTCCTTTCTCTTTTTTTTGATGTATCTTGTCACCAAATCGCGACTAAGATCGACATAACATCCGGTATACCAGGATATTGTAACCACTGACGCTAGGTGTAGACGTGGCGAATCCAACCACACTTCCTCAAGGTGTATTAGTCATTTTCGGCGAACAGCCACCGAGAATAGTTCTATTAAGCTCCGGATTCTGCGCACTGACGCAGAGACATTTGTTTAGTCAGTCTTAAAATTTTAATTAGCTGCTATGTGTTCGTTAAGACTTTCACACATACCGAACGGCTTGAAGCGTGTAAATTCGGTCTTTTGCTTAGAAGATTACAAAGGGTTTACGGCTGACATCATGTTTTTTCGAAGAAAACAGATGGAAGTCGGAAGATGAACATGGAAGTGCTACTGTGGTGTCCATTAGATAAGCATGACGAATAGGTGTGCTCTAGACCATTTCTCTGAGCAAAAGGTGCTTGATCAGTACACAAAGAAAAATAGGTATAGAAAAGATAGAAAAGTAGAACAACTCATTTACGCATGCTCCGAAATGAATCTGGGCCTAGCTGTTTTCGGAGAAGAGTAGTAAGACCGTGATATCAATTTAGTCGCATAGCCAAGACCAGTTCAAAGTGAGCGACACTCAAAATAGCGATTCAATCCTCGAAATGCGTCACTGAATAGGTGGAAAGCGAGGTGTAAAACAGTTTTTCAACTCTGTTTTTGGGAAGGACTAGCAATCGAGGGGATGCTTCGGTGACATACCACAAAAATATCCAACTTTGTGATCTATACCAATAACAACGATTTTGTCTTTTATCTAAATTTTGAAGACATTGCATTCGAGGTTACCTGGCCCCAATGGTATGAATTTTGGCCCTAACTATATGAAAGTGCACGGAAACAGTTTGTTTATCTGAATGCCCTTTTGCTGGAGCGCATAAATCCCAAAACATTTCGGTGGGCAACGTGTTGTCGGACCCGTTGAAAGGGGAGGGCCACACGAGGCTAGCCGAATAATCGCCTTAAGTGCGCGTCGCATATCCTTCAGAACTATCGCCATAGCGCCAGTGCTTGAGGTAATTGAACTACGGCGCCGGTACTTCCCTTCCTCCTTCGTCAATAAGTCCACGGTCGGCCCGTACCCGAGCCATTTATCACTCCTCGGCGCTACGAACTGTGATAATTGCCTGAAGAGCTGGCTGTGCAATCATTGACCTGCTCAACAAAAAGACCAATTTATTATGCTACCCTATAAGTGGATTGTTTGCAGTTCAACGGGTTTGCTTCGTCAGTTCTTCGTATCCGATAATGTCGTCGCTCCTGCCGAGTCGTCCGGCCGGAAGTTCACGCTTCTAACCATTACGCCCAAACAGCGTAGGGCTCTAAAGGTAAGTGCTTATTTCATGTACTAGGGTCTTGTTATTAAACAAAGTGCATAAAGTTGGAACGGCTAGCCTGAAATGTTTGGCCGTCCGGGTACGGTATAAAAGCCAAACTGCTTTGCCATGAGGAAATGCCTCGTTTACAAGGGCGTCACATCAAGAGATCCTTTCGCATGAAATGGGGTGAAAAGTCTAGTAGGTAGCATCTAATTTAATCAAATATCGTTTCTTACCACCTCACATACTTGTCTCTTTATCATTTTGTAGAACACCAACCGAAGCTGTCAGGGTCTTTTACTTTAAGCGCTAACGAAGAACATCATCAGGATTGGCTGCAACTTTCACTGTGTTCCATTACTTTTGATATTTTAATTGGAGCCAAGAACAGCAGTATCCTTTGCATAAATTTCCGCCGTGTCTTGTTATTCATGTAAACCTTCCACTTGCAGGCCTCCCACGCGGCTCTCAAGTCGAGCGGTTCGTGGCTGAAGCTCTTCGAACAAATCTTCCGCCGTCTCGAGTCGAAGTGTCCCGAAATACGGTAAGCTCTTGTGACGTAGTCGTCTGGCACCTCGAGCACTCTTAAATCCAAAATTTTCCGACACATAACCGTTCGACTATTATATTACTACTGTATGCTGTGCATCTATGCATTTCCATTTCCTTTACTTTATGCTTGCCCTGACTTTTAGGATTGCTTTGGAGGCGGGGTGCAAGAACAAAACTAACCTATCCCCGTTCAGGTCGATCTTTCTGACGACCGCGTTCGTGAACTCGCTCAGCCGCGAGCGCGATACGCCGCCACTGGTGAAGACCGAGCACGACCACTGCAAGTGTCTTGTTGTTATTATGGAAGAGCTGATCTATAGCGATGATTTGGATACGTCGATCGCGGCTCTTCGTCTTTATGGAGAGAAGCACGCTCAGGTTTGTAAGATACTGCGTATAAACATCCGAAACACTACGCATGCAAGCCAAAATTTAGGCTGTCCAGGCAAAGGCTCTATTCTAAAACACTCCAAATCTCGCCCTCAAGTTTCCATTTCAGATGCGCGAGAGCGGCTTCACTCCTCAAATGATCGAACAATTCGGAGAGATCGCCGTATCAGTTATTGTCGCTCAGGTAGACATCCCACCGCATACCAACAATCTACCATACTTTAGGACATCATCAAGTATAATCACGAGGCTGTGAAGGCCTGGCGTCTCTTCCTCGCTTGTGTCACCGATGAGATGCGTGTGGGATACGAAAAGCATACAAAGATGAGTGAACGCCGCAGTTCGAAGGCTCAGTAATTGGCGACGGAACGAGAAAGTCCATAAGTTGTTCATGAGAATTGGTGTGTTTGTATGAGCGGACGTTGATCTCCTTTGTTTCGTGTATTTTACCCTCGGTACGTATCAGACAATCTATTATATTATTTTGGGAAAAAAAGAAATAAATCGATTGCGACCAATCCTATTTCGCTAGCGTCCTATCCTGGCCTTCTACTCTGCTCTTATATACACTGCTGGACAAAAGTATAGGCCACCCCCCTTATTCGGCAGTTTGGAGGGATAGCGGCAACTTTTGAAAATACCGACTACCCCACGTGAAAAAGCGTCGCGAAAAACATAGGTTCCATGGGGAAAGACGAAATCTCTGGAAGAGAAACAAATGTAAAAACGTTCAAATAAATCTGAGACCCATTTTCAGCTGGACAAAAGTATAGGCCACCCTAGACATTTGCTTCGCATTTAATTCGTATTTAATTGGTAACAAGCCCTGTTTTCACTGGATTTTTTACTGGAACTGTGTTTCAAGGCTATTATGCTGCAATGGGTCGAAGTGCGCGTCTTACAGAGGTCGGAAAGGACAAAATTTAAGAGCTCCATTCTGAACACATGCCTACATGGAAACATGATAAGCAGATGGCCACACCTTCTTCGCTAACAGACTCCAAACTACGCAAAACACCGTTTTCGGCGCCGCAGATTACATAAGAGTAAAAATTACACCATTTTAGTGCTTCTGAGCATCACTGCTCCTTCAAAACTTAGAACCCCAACATGACCTGCATTCTTGTTCGGGTCCCAGAACGATCTGGAAGATGGAATTTTCAGCTTATTCCATCACTACCACGTTGTAGAGCGTATGCGAAAACCCCTTCCAGTCATCTTCTGCTAATTATTTAACATTAGCAATGAAAGACGGCCGGGTTTTCCAAAATCTTTTGAAAAACGACCTTTTTCCATTGTAAATTCCATGTTACGAGATGTCCACGCCCAGAATTCGCATTTACTCCGTTTTTCATCGGATAAAACCGAAGCAGGGGTTTTCGCATACGCTCTACAAGGTGGTAGTGATAAAATAAGCTGAAAATTCCATCTTCCAGATCGTTCTGGGACCCGAACAAGAATGCAGGTCATGTTGGGGTTCTAAGTTTTGAAGGAGCAGTGATGCTCAGAAGCACTAAAATGGTGTAATTTTTACTCTTATGTAATCTGCGGCGCCGAAAACGGTGTTTTGCGTAGTTTGGAGTCTGTTAGCGTAGAAGGTGTGGCCATCTGCCTATCATGTTTCCATGTAGGCATGTGTTCAGAATGGAGCTCTTAAATTTTGTCCTTTCCGACCTCTGTAAGACGCGCACTTCGACCCATTGCAGCATAATAGCCTTGAAACACAGTTCCAGTAAATACCAGTGAAAACAGGGCTTGTTACCAATTAAATACGAATTAAATGCGAAGCAAATGTCTAGGGTGGCCTATACTTTTGTCCAGCTGAAAATGGGTCTCAGATTTATTTGAACGTTTTTACATTTGTTTCTCTTCCAGAGATTTCGTCTTTCCCCATGGAACCTATGTTTTTCGCGACGCTTTTTCACGTGGGGTAGTCCGTATTTTCAAAAGTTGCCGCTAGCCCTCCAAACTGCCGAATAAGGGGGGTGGCCTATACTTTTGTCCAGCAGTGTACATGACTTATAGCACAAATCAATGTCAGAAAGTGCCAAGTTTCGTTCCATCCAGCAGCGACGACCGTATGTCTAATCCTCCGAAGATACAAAAAATCTGTATTTTGCAAAATTGCTTTATTCTTTGTTCGTGAGATGCAGTTTATGAAATTGCGACTAAACGACATACAGACAATGTGAATTATCAAAACAGGTACAGTTAAGTTGAGGTTCGGGGAGACGCGACAGTGTTATTGCAATGGCTGACCTTCGGCAAGCTTTTTCTTCGTGACCGCCCACCACGATGATAGTGGATCGTTCTCCTTCTTCGCTTGGTCATCGGTCATGTTGTCGTCCGCTTGGCGTTGGAAGACAAGTGAGACTTCGCACGTTGTAGGATTTCTTCCATAAGCCACGACCACAACTCGCATCGTCTGCTCGGCGTCATGCGAGTGGATTTCGTCCAGTTCCCACATCTTCATATCATCGCTGTCAACTGCCATTCTGAAGTCCTTCCTCAGCCATGTCTTCAAGTCCTTGCTGTTGCGAAGGTGTGTGCGAACGTCTTGCGTGGCGACTGCGAATATCTTCTTCTCTCTCCATGTCTTGCACATTGCGCGGGCAACAGATGACTCGATGTAGGCGTTCGGCATGTCGAGCCATTCAAAGTTCGGCTTCGTGACGAAGTTCTGGAACCACACGTTCAACTCGTCGTAGTGTTTCCTGGAGAAGTGGCCGCTGTTGAGGTAGATCTTCCTGAGATGCTTCGATTGCAACTGGTTCAGCACGAATTTTTCGATCTTCCCCTGAAGCTCGTCATTCAGGTACCGGTTGTCGATTTCGAGAATAATATCGGAAAAGACACTATTGAAACACCGAAGTAGTGGAACTACTTCGTGGTCTCCGGCCACCAGCAGATAGTCAGTCATGTAAAGAGCGTACGAGGTGACAGCTTTCATGGTTGTCCGACTCGGGTAGTGTATGATGGTCTCTGGTATTTGCTTGTTCTTCGCTTCCTTTCCAAACAGCTTCTCGAGCGATTTCTGATCAAGCGGCCGTCGGGAATATCCATCATTGCCGAGTACATACTGGCTCAACGAAACGGTCTCTTCGGATGCGTAGCACGTCACAGGCTGGTATCCTTGAGGGATCAGTCCCCACGGCCCTGACACTTGAGACACCATTCCCAATTCGTTCATCGCGCACAGGTTCTGCTGAGCCGTAAGAATATCCTTGATGATCTTGTCGGGAAGTTCGGAGAGCTCATTGGTCGGCACTTCGGAACCGACACGGTAAATCTCGAAGGACATCAGCGTGCCCAGCCTTCGGCGGAAAAGGTCGTGCAGCCCCGTGTTCTTGTGGCGTTCTCGGTCCATGATCCCCTTGAAGCCATTCATGACATCATAATAAGTACGAGCTTCCTTGAGCGACATCTGAATATAACATAAAGGTAAGGAGAAAAAGATCGCGCACGTGGGGGATTAAAATCGTCAATGGTAAGTCGTTAAAATATGATGAGAATCGGCTGAAAGCAATGCAGTAACGCATTCTTTACGGGTAGTGTCAGCTCGCATTAGAGCAGTAGGATTAGTTGGACCAGAGAGCCTTTGTTCTTTTGCTTATAGCAACCGATCTACTTCTTATATATATATATATATATATATATATATATATATATATATATATATATATATATATATATATATATTGACGCACTATTAGAGACGATAGCTTTTTGATCGGACCCGATATGGATCGCGCGCAAGTGCACTTGTTGAACAGATGTGCGCACTGAACACAAAGAGCTTTTGTGGATCATCATGTGGTACAGAAACATCCAAAGAATAATCCGAAACATGCCGTCTGATGGTCTTGATAAGCAATGTTTACAGGCTGACTGTAACGGACAAACATAAAACATGCCTTAAGTATATAACGGACAAACATGAAACATGCCTTAAACAGCGTGCGCTAATCTCTTCTACCCGATTTATCGGTGCTAATTCACAAATGTGTGTTTAAGAAGCGTAGATAGAGGTGTTTGGTCGTTGCTTTGATGATTACGAAGTCTTTTATACCCGTGTTTTATCGGGAAACGCTCACAATGGTGGAGCCTTTTACAGACATGCTTATTTAGTTTTATGTAGCGAAATTCGTCGTTTTCGGACAGCTGGCGATACTTCGAACATGTCCCGCTTAAGTTTGTTGTGCATTCGAAATTGTAGGACGGCGTACGCCATAAATCGAACTATGAATAAGATCTATCAACAAGCGAAGAAAAACGCGCTAGTCTACCTCGTTTTGCTCCCAAAGGTCACCTTGAAAATGGCCGCGGAGCAACGATCAATGATCATAGAGAAGTGTGACCGCACAACGCTTTTGTGACGCGCTACAAACTGACAAATAAGTTATTTGTCTAGAATCGTTTCCCGCATTTCGAAATTGTCGTTATAGGAGCAGCTGGAAATATCTGACAACGCTATGAAATCAAAAGGAAATGAGTCGTTTGGCTTCTGGCGTGGCTTGGTGAGCGGGAAGAAGTCGTTGCGGGACCAGTTAGAAATGTGGTATGTTGCTTGAATGCTCGACACCTGTGATTCTCAAATGACCCCAATCTCATCTTTCATTTCAATACTGCGCTTTCATAGGAATAATGAACGATAACAAATATCTGATTAACTGAACGAACCAACATCTATATACAGACAATTAACGACGAACTTCGGGCATCTTCAGTATTTTGATCTTTTTGTTTTCCTTCAAATCTTGAATTCCCTGCGGTGTGAAGAACAAGAATTGAAAGGGGGCGAATTTTTCTGTGGCCGCGTAAGCGAATGCTTCCATTACCATTCGACGATTGCTCATGTCCATGAAGACATCGAACTCATCTGAAAGTGACATGTTAGGTGCAGCGGTCGAATCTCCGCCTACCCAATAGTCGGAATGGACATTCAATGACCTCCCATAATGCTAGAATAAAACATGCGGTGGCGTACGACCGTTCCCCGCCACTGAGACTTCGCAAATTCTTCTCCTCAGAGGACCATGTGTCAGTTGATAATCTGTGCGTGAACACTTTGATGTCCAGCGTTGCGGTTGAGAAGTCTATTTTCATAGAACCCTTGAATCCGCGAAGATTAACGTAACGCTCGAACGCAGCTTGCAGACGGACAGTAAGCTCAGCCACCGTGTGCTGCATTTCTCTGCGGCGGGATTCAGTAATTTCCTTTAAACGACGTACAACCACTTCGTTAGAATCGACGGCACTTTTCAAATTATGCAACGCTGCCTTTTGTTCTTTCAGGAGTTCAGGCGTCACCGGGATTCCTGCAGCTCTACAACTCATCCAACATTTCGTTGCGAAAAATAAGAACAAAACTCACGCTTCTTCGTATTTGCGTAGGTCCTCGTGTAGTCGTCGGTTAGCTTCTTCAAGCTCGTCCCTCGACGACACCTTTTCCAAATCGAATTGCGGGCGATTCCTCTCAACACAAAGCCGCATCAGTTCTCCTTCCTTAGCCCTAGACCTTTCCCTATAACAAATAACCGTGCAGTCACCACAGGAACTATGCATCTTACCGATAACTTTGAGCCTCGCACTCCTTGGCAGACCTTCGTGCTTCATATTCGGTGATGCGCAGGTCGTACGAGTTCACTTTATGCCTCTTTTCGGTGATTAGGGCTTCTGTCTCCACTCGACGATTCCTTACAGCTTCTTCTTGGAGATGAAGATCACGAAGATTCCTTTCAAGTTTAGACACCTCATCCTGCGCTGCTCGAGTACTCTGCTGCTTTGCTATTAGACTGTCCTTTGCTTCGACGCAGTTCCTCTTGATATCACTTATAGCTCGCTCATGCGCTCCGATCTCTAATTCCAAATTTGTGATCGTATCAACGTCTACCACTGTAGACATATCCCGAAGTTGGGCAATAATTTCGTCTCGCTTCTCCGCGCAGCTGTTAATGAAGCTTTGAAGCCGCCCCTCTTCATGTTCAGTGTTTGTCAGTTTCCGCTTCAATTCAGTAGAAATACGAGTAGACTAAACAACTTGCATTACAATCTTATGATGTTAAATAGGAGTTTATACCTGCACAAGTTCCTGTGATACTGTTTCTAATGTCATCCGTAGATCGCCCAATTCAGCCACAAAATCTTTTTGTCTTTCTGCATCACTATCTGCTAAGAGCCTGGCCTTGTAAGCGACATTGCTATAGAACCGATAGGGTTTTGCTGCGCTCACAGGGAGCGCCTCTCCAAAGTTGAGCGTCATCGCTTTCGACACATTTCGCGGGGGCTGAAAGGGTGTGCAGGACACGATGGCGAACGATGGCCTTACAGAATTAGACATAAGCCTTCGTGCCTCCTCATCACTATCCAATAGCAGTACTCCTGCAACTCCACAGTCTTCAATCAAGTTGTTGAAGACGTTATCATCGGTGACTGTAATTGCCCGCAACACTGTCAGTAGATTGTGGTCGGGTTCGAATCTGCTTATATCAAGGCGTACGTCGTGAAATCTGAAAACATGTCAAATACTTAGAGTTGGATGTTCACTGATAATGGAAAACCTTTGGCAGATTACAGTTGGCTTCATGCTGATACCGTTACGGTCAAGCAGATCATAAAACATCTTGCGATCCTCTCCGCTGGCTACTAGGAACGTACACAATTGCCGTCTGAGAACGAATTCGACCACATTTAACCACTTCTCATCAGTGACGGATATGAAGGAACCTATAGCATGAAGAGCATAAGAAGGAGGCCTTTTAAACGTGTCAACATACCCACTGGTCCGATCGGTTGCCGTTGGAAAAGTGCAGTGTTCTCTGAGAGAATCTTCTTAATCCTCGGCACATCTTTTCCAAATCGGGCACTACGATCATTTAGGATGTCCTGCGTACGCCTCTGCTCCGCTTCAACGGTATCCTGCCGTTCTTTCGTGCTTCTCAGAAGCATCTGAAGCCTCCTAACTTCTTGCTCAGCTACTTCACGGTCTCGTTGGACTTTCGCGCGGCTTTCGTTGGTTTCCAACTGAAGCGACCTGCTGCATGTCTCTTCCGCCACAAGCCTCTCCATCTCGTCCTTCAGCCTCTGCTCATTAGCTTTGTGCTCTTTGTAGTTGCTAAAATTCAAAATCTGGACTGAATTACATTGAGGTGAGAACTTACATTCCCGCAAGCTGCTCGACCTGATTCATTAGCAGTGCGAGCTTGCGCTCCGCGGTAGATTGCTGCTTAGCGAGTGAGGAAATTTTGCTAGCCAACTCTCGCTCTTCTTCGGCTAACGTCTGCTGTTGCGCATCCTTCAACCGGTGGTCTTCTTGCTGTTGTTTTTTCCGAGCTTTCAGTTCCTGGCTTATCACAGCTTCGGCCAGGGTTTGGTTCAAGACTGCGATGCTTGCGGATACAGCTTCCTTCTTTGCCTTCAGGTTGCTGATCTTCATTTCTAGTTCGGTGATATAGCGATCGCAGCTGACGATATTCTCCCTGTTCTCCTTCAAAGGCAGCCATTCCATCTCCCACTCAACGTCCTGCATTTCATCAGTCACCTGGTGAATTTTGTGCGTGGTGGCCAGACGTGATTTAGACTGCTCGTACTTTCTAAATCATAATTAGCACGTCTTAAAAACGACAAAAATAACAGACTCCTGATGCCGGTTCAGCAGCTCCTTGCATTCATTTAATTTGATTTGACAGTCATGAAGCTGCTTCTTTGACTCTTCATAATTGCTTTGCACAGTTCCCACCTTTGAAACTTCTATGAACATCTAAATAGAGGTCGCCGATTTTCTGCAACAGCAGAGGAGCTCACTTGGAAAAGTTTCTTGGGCTGTAGGTTCTGAAGAAATTCGCGCGATCTGTCTTGAGACATCCATACAACGGGATTTTCAAGATCAATGTTGAATCGTCGGCAAATTTCATCCAGGTCACGCTTTTTCCTTGATACGGTCACTTCCCTCCCGGATACTGCGCAGCGAGACTTCAGCTCATATGAAATGCTCTTGGACGTGATCGTACGACGAACGACAATTTGTCTTGCGTAGTTTGGATGCGATCCTATTCCCTCATTTGTCAGAACTATGGTGATCTGAGCACGGTTTGTGCCTTCCCTGATATACGCAGCGGCATTACCACCTCGTTCGTTGGCTCGACCACGACCACCCAATCCTAAATTTATCGCAGCGAACAGGGCACTTTTCCCGCCTAAGAGAGAAAAGTTTAAGAAAGTCAGAAGTAAAGGAGCCACCCACTTCCGTTCGATCCTCCGATGTATGTGCAGTTTCTGTCTTCGTCGAAGTTCACAAGGAGGTGCTTGTGACACATGAAGTTCTCGAGTTCGACGGAAACTAGTCGTCCCGCAATCTTGCATTCCTGGTCCATTTTTTCGCGATCTTCCATATGATGGTCTTCCACTTCGGTATTATCCTTCTGACCCTCGGAAAGGTTGTAGCCTTCATCAGTGATGTCTTCTTTTGCAGATTCCTCTACACGGACTCTCTTCGCTAAACGTGAGCGCTCATAAGGACCTTCAGAGCTCAACAGCTCCGAGCGTCTCTTTGGCGGTTCCGGTGAAGACATTTCGACAAAAATGACAATAGTGGTGAGTAAGTATCTACAAACCAGTGAATAGTCACTAATAGAGGAAATGTACAAGAATCGCGAAAATTGAGAACATTGCGACCGTATGGGAAGATATAATAAATTTGTTAGTACTACGAACAGAGAACACACAGAAGTTGACGAACATGTCATCCCGATTACCTGACAATCATAGTCGCAAGGCATTTCTATTGCCCGATAAAGGAAAATGTTTTCTAACCCTCACATTGAAGTTAATCTCTAGGGCAAGGTTTCGCCTGCACCGAGCACTTTAGCGGAACATTCAAATTTGCCGCAAACCAACGTGATACAACTGCGCACCGCCTAGAATGAGTTGCATATCTTGTCGCTTTCGTGCGGTTGGATTCTACTGGGGTTCTTGCGGATAAGCTAATGATACTGGGGATTGCACTAATGGCCGTGAGCCATCAGTGATTGCACTAATGGCCGTGAGCCATCAGTGCCCTTCTAAGATTGTGTCAAATCGTCTGTAAACCAACCACCCTAAGGACATTTTGCGTTTGTAACACTTGACATAAACTGACATAAATAAACTTTGACATAAACTTTGACAGATAAAAGTTTTTCCTGATTAGCACATTTCGTCCGAAGTCGATTAGTTTGATAAAGCGAATCGAAACGTTTCTTAACGGCAGTGTATGTACGTTTCCTCCTTCGTAATATCGCTAAAAGTGCAAAGAGAGGACGTCACGCACGGCCCGCGAGCGACCATGGTGCAAGCGCAGCCAGCCAAAGTGCATGCCATAGTTGAGAGAGAATGAAATAATTTGATTCGCGCTTCATCGGGAATACCTGAAGCTGACGAAATTAGCTCGTCGCCCTTACCCTAATTACAAACGCGAACGCGCTATGTAGTCAAGCACGATGGAGGGAGACAAGGAGGGCAAAGCGCACCGGCGGACCCACCGCTTGCTAGCCTCCTTTAGAATGCAATTGCGACTGAAGGCCGACTTTTGCTACACGTCCTGACTGTTTATGCAATGAGCAGAATGCGTTTACAAAAATGGGCGCGCCCATGTGATGTGCATAAGACACCGATAACGGGGAGAGCACGCAAAAATTAGTACACCAATCACTGTACCCCGGAGGTGTTCGTAAAACTGTGATAACGTGTGAAACACAGTCGGTGGCACTCCTCGATAACACCTTGAAAGTGGGTCGGTGACTTGACTGTTACTGGCATATCCACCCGGTTGCCATCTTTGCGTTGCGATTGCCAGCGAAAGGAAGACGTCCGGCTTCATGACAGATTTTCTGAGTCCTTTCTGTTGAAAAATGATCGAGTTCCAAGTTTCGCGTTGACTCAAATGGCAGTGTGATCTAGAGAGCAGCTAGTCTAACTCTGTCTACGCGTCGTCTTCCACTCGATGTGCTGCACTGCACTGACCCAACCGATATGAATGCAACCGCCACACCCATGTTGGACAATGCCATTTATTAATTACTAAAATAATCAAAACGTTACAATGACCTGATACGGTCTCACAAAATGTATCTAACGCAGTTCGAAGTCTGCTCAGTCTTCGCTGTTCGAGGGCTGACGGTCGGCCATATCTTCGAGCAGAGACAGAAGAAGCTAAAACGGTCAGTGTATTCAAGTAAATTTCCAAAAAACAAACCTCATAAATGGCGATCCGCGCGGCATTTGAGGCGGAGCAGCGGGCCTTCCCTCCAAGACCATACTTCATCTAAATCAGTTGATGTATTCACTTAAATTTCGAAAAAATTTACCTTGAGAATGGCGAGCTTCTCGGCAGCCAATTTGACAACGGAGTCCACCGATGAGTTCAAGTTGTTCATCGTCATGGCAGTGAACGGGCTGCCGTTGACAGGCATCGGAAACTGCCCGGTGACCTTACCATCGGAGGTTACACAGCTTCCACCCGTCTTAATAAGAAAATGAATATGTGTGTGAATCATCAACAATAGTTACCATATGCGGAGCCATCTTGCCGGTAGAGCCGTCGCGAGGTGCTGAGTCGTCTCCGTCTTCGCGGTTGGAGGACTGATGACGACGGTACTCTCGCATGGCAGATATGCGAGCCTAAAGCGGTGGATGTGTTCAACTAAATTTCCAAAAAGAAAACAACCAGCAAAATGGCGGCGGTACGAGCTGTCGAGGGCTTATCAATCGGTTTGGCCTCAAGGGAGCCTCCGCCAGCCGCCATCCACTTCTGGATCCCGCTGAGGTTGAAGTCGGAGAAGGCGTTGTCACCCGCCTTAATAACACAATGAATACAGTTTGCAAATCATCAACAATAGTTACCATGACTGGAGTCAGTTCGCCGGTTGTCCAGTGGGAAGGCGCGTTATCGCTGCATGCTGAGGCGAACACGGCTGTGTCCTCGAAATCAAACAACCTAGACCGCCTCATAAGACAGAGTGATAAGAAGCAAACAACTTCTCCTTGTAGATGATGTCCGACGGAAAGTATTCCTTACGGAATTGCAGAACTGAACGCATTCCTTTCAGGTCGGCAACAATTTTGAATTCGCCGGTGCCGGCCCCGTCAAACTTCGAAAAAGGAAAAAATGGAGAACGTCGGCTGATTTCGTGGACCACGGTGACAGTACACCGTCCTCCAAAACGAATGCGTGCAGATTCGCAGTCGACATGCATTTCCGAGCACTCGAAACGCAGCGCATCCTCTTCGTTCTGGACGACCTTAACGTAGGAGAACGGAGACTCTTTCGGAGCGGACTTGCTGATGATCTTAAATTACTTAGGCTAAATGAAGTCTACGCATCATTGTTACCTCCATGCGAACTTTCCCCTGAGCCAGGTGTGTCCTGCTTACGTTGTCAATGCTAATCACGAGGCACACCTTGCCATTGCGTTTCATGACCACAGCATGCTTGCTGAACGAAGGTGGGGCTGCTTTTTTCGGTAGATGATACATCATCTGGCTGAAGAGAACAGCCAGAACAATGAATGCCGTAGCGTGTGCCAGCACAATCTGTGCCGTGTTGAGTAGAGCCACTGTGGCGCATTCGCCCGTGAGCACCCTGCAACATATTATTCCCTGTTAGATTTATCTAAGCTTTTTTCATATAGGAAAGCAACGTGCGCTACACTTTTCCTGCTAGTCGGACGATTTTCTACAAAAGCTTTCACTCAATTTGAAGGATCAATCTGATGGATCAAAAAGGGCAGGCGAGTCTTTTCTATACAGCGTTGCCGCTGTGCGGATGTGTCACTCACCTTGGACCATAAACGTAGCCGTATGATAGTTGCGTAGTTGCTGACAACTTAAGCATATCAGCAAATGAGTTCGCATTGTATACACAAGGCTTCCAGAATCCACCGTCGTCTTGAATATCTCCGTGTAGAAGAGCTTGAAGGTAGTACAAAACAGCGAAAACGCTCATCGTAGAAATCATCCAGGCAAGATAGATGGCTGCAAGGCGTTGCAGGCGCATTTCAAGAAGCGCTGTGCACCATTCGCTAAAACGTTAGCATAAGAGTAGAAGTCATGCTAAAGGATCGCTTACGAGATGATATTGCCGTACGACACCGAAGGACGACCTCCCCTCAGACGACCAATGTAACCCTGTGTTACCGGCATGTTGCGCCGTGCGATCTTCTTCTCCACCGGAGAACGGCGCCGTTTCTGAAACGGCTTACTGCGTTTGGCCGTCACAAACATGTTTAAGTACCTGAAAGAAGTGAATAGAAAAACAGATACGAAGGGAGCAAAGGTGCGCGTATAACGAAACGCGTAGGAGGAGAAGGAACTGACACGAGCCGCCCACGGCTGGCAGCGGTGAGGAGCCGACCGTCCCGACGGCCAATGACTGTGTGATACAGTCAAGCTGGCAAGCTGGAGATCGAAAGTGGGCGTGTCCGATGATTTCAGCATGCGGCGCGGCTGGGAGGAGAAAATGCGAACGCGACCAGCAGCAGCTGGTCATATGGTAATAGGGAGAGGCGACGATTTGCTAGTGAATACTAAAAACGATAAAATAAGAGGTATTGGCAACAGAGTAGAGGATTCTGTCAATGCAGGGCCCTACAAGATATATAGTACTCATATAAAGTGCGACTCATTTGCTTTTTTTGCAGAGATTAAAGCCTTCTGATAAGTTTGCTTCTCTTTTTCATCCTTTGATGAGTTATCTAACGCCACTTAGCTCTCAGCTCTCCAGAAAGTTTCGTCTAAACTGCTCGGCTATCAAATGAAAATCCGTAATCGATTGTTTCAATTTGGATACATTCAGCCACAATTTGAATAATATACAATCCTGTAGAGACCAGCAAGTCCTAGGGGCGAGCGCGAACGAGCCTGTAAAGGCGCGAGCGAGCGCCAACGTAAAAGGCGAACAACTCCCGGGGCGAGCGCAAGAGAGCCCGTAGATGCGGCAATCCCTGGAGCGAGGTGAACAACTCCCAAGGCAAGCGCGAGCGAGCCTGTAGAGGCGAGAAACTCCTAAGGGTGAGCACGAGCATCTCACTTTCCCCGACCCTGCAAAACACAGCACCGCACGGCGCTTGTTTGGCTACCGAATAAAATAGAAAATGAGATGAAAGTTTGCGCGCACGCAGCCGTGAATGCAGATTGCCGGTCGTCCAATGGAAGAGTGATCGGCGGCGCCTCACCTCAGATCCACGCAGCTGCGCTCCAAATGTCAATAATCATCACAGAAAAGGAATCGAGGGACACATCACTGTGGGAAGGGCAATGAAGTCAGCCGCATCATCGCAAGGCACAAGCGCACGGGATTTCACAACGCCCGATCTTCGGAAGGGCAAGGCAACCAAGCGACTGACAAACGCGGATCGAGGGCCGATGAAGAATGATCGCTATCACCCTCGTTCCAGACGTAAACAGTGCCGAACAAGGTGCTTGTCTATATCAACAACAAGGGCATAAAAGTACAATGAGGACCCGATCGACGCTATAAAGCGCCTACAGTCAAACACATGCCCCCCATTCATACAACTGTCAAAGCGAATTCCACTTTTTGCATCCAGACATGATCATGGCGCGACAAAAATGCAAAAAAAACGCAGTTGCAAACGATCGCTGGCGCCACGATACAAAGGGGCCGCCGAGCTTCCGTCGGCCGGTCATCAGACATGCTATTTTTTGTCCACATATGCAAATCAGTCTAGACAGTGCATGAGAACAAAAGTACACATAGTCTTCTGTAGAAACTGTACAAGAACCTTAATGGAATACATGGCGATCAATCTGCACTGTGCTAGTGAAACCTGACCATCGCTATGAAGCGTAGATAGAGCAGTAAAAAGAATAGAGACGGAGCCCCCGGTGTCGACTCAGCTCGGCTTAGAACTCAGAATCAAGGAAAGCTATCGAAGAAAAACGCGTACCCCTTTCCATATGCACTTTGCCTCTCATCAGCACTCTCTCCTCGTCGCTCGCTGCCGTTCGTGTTGACTCCAGAGGCATCTGAGCGGTGACACGATACAATAGCGGCATTTTTGAACGTAGCGTCGTAAGCGCGACGTAAGCGTCACAACCGCGGACTGGTCCGCAGAATATTGACCCGCAAACTAAAGTTAGGGTTTCGGCTGCAGGCGAGCGAAGCGAGCAACGTATTCATTTTTGTTCATGGCCTAACATCAATGGCTTAGGCTTAGCCTCATATCTATAGATTTTAAGCGAGCGCTGTAGTCTTAACAACTTTCTTAGTTTCCTAGTACCATCGACTGTTGTATCGATACCACCCTGCGCTTCTGACGTCGCGCTTTTGTGAGATAGAGTCGGCTTCGATTGCGAAAGCTCTCCGAGTGGGCTTCCTAGTGCAAATGAGAACGTATTCAACAGAACCAGAACAACTTCCGAAGGAATCAAACTTGATATACCTCTTCGTGCCCCAAAACGATACGTGATTTCTGAAAACGTGTTGAGGAGGGCGCAAGAGAGGCGAGACACAAGATGAGCAGTGCTCGCAAGAGGAGCAAAGTTGCCCGCACGCTCGCAATGTGTTCCTCTGGAGCGATAGTGGTTGCATTGGACCCCTTTGCACCTTTAGGGTGCGAGTCGATCGCGTGTTACAGACCATACGGTATCCGGATAGGTCCAAATAGAAAAATCGGACAAGAAAACCAGCGCAGACAGGCAGAATCGAACAGCGATTTAACCTTCGTTTAACTTCACAAACTAAGTAGCAACTGCTGGGATTGTTCGCGCGCGCCGTTTGTGACTATTTCATTCAGAGAACGTTCGCTGTGTGCTTCCTTGTCCTCTGCGATGAGGCGCCGTTTTGTTGCAAGAAAGGAGACGGTTGGCGTTCTCAAGTTATCTTTCCTGCGCGTTTTGCCAAATTTTCTCGCGAATGCAAAAGGCTACTTTGCGCACAGCTCACAACAGAACCGTTTCGTATGCCGAGATGTTAGAAAGTCTTTAGAAAAATCTTCTTCACCTAGTTGTTGCTACAAACAAAAGTGCAATTCTAGTGCACAACTTCGGATAAACACTGATCAAAAGGAGAATTTTCTGCTGTTACAATGATTTTGACACCAAAAGCTACAAGTGTTAAAATAAAAACATTATGCGAGCACAAAGTTCAGGACATCGCAACTTTCAGTCTCTTTCAAAATGCTCGCTATTCAGAGGGAAATGTGTTGTGATCGAACCAATTCCAGCACCACACATCAGCCAGATTCAGTGATTCACGTAGCTTTTTACAAAGGTCACTGTTTATCGCAGACGTGTGACATATTAGCTTTCCTGTAACAAATTCTAAATAAATACGCGTCGCTCAGCAAATGCCGTATCAGTGTTCATTCAAATGTTCAGGATTGTCGTCCCCTTTCTCCTACTGGTCGCCTTCGCGATCACCACATCGTCGTTCACCTGCGGAAGTGGACGCTTTCAGAATGTCGTCGCCCATCTGTTCATCAAACTAGACTGCAAGTCGAAGCTAGGTAAGCGTTGCTAATTAGCGGAGCCGTGGGTCACTCGCACTATCACATTTTCCATTTTGCTTGATTCTGGAATCAATGGCAGAGCGCCTGATCAGTATATTATGGCTGAAAGGAACCATATCATACAATTGTCGCTCGCTTCTTCATTATTCCGCGTAGGGTGCCATGTGGGACTCTAAAGTTGTTCCATCAGCTCACTCGCGCGTCGAAGCCGCAATGTGTTGGTTTCCGGTAGAGGTTAGGCACAGCAAAGTACCATCTTCCTTTTGGTTGGTGGGACAGTGGGACAGACTTTACAGTTTCGGCGATTCTGCCGTCGCTTGGGAAGATCGGGTGCCGTTTGTAGGACGTGAACATATCAAGTTTTCTAGGAAGCTTCGATAACTGTTGCAAGAACCACGACCGATGCTACGATCGGCAACGCGGACGCTCCAAATGCGACAGTACCTTCTGTTCCTGCCTTGCTCGGGCCGCGAAAGGGAGCTGGGCGTGTGAAAAGGTAGTAGAACGGCAACACTGATAATACATGGACACTTTTACAGGTTGATGCTCCAGCATTCTGTAACGCCGTAAAGACCTTTGGCGGCAAGGCTTACGAAAAGGCTGGGAAATGACCATGTGAACACGCAGTCCATCATGAATGCCGTCGCATGTTCCATCAATTACATTGAAGTTAATAAATTTTACGAAAGCGAATCATTCAATTACGCGACCTAACTTCCGACACAATGACATTACGCTGAGTAAGACGAATGATAAGCACAGAGCGGCGCAGTATCACTCCGTAGACTTTCTGCTGAGAGAGGAGAGCGGTGATCCCATTAGCTTGCGCATAGGCGCCATGCGGCTTCCAGAAGATGATGCGACGTAGCTAATGGAGAGCAAAGCTGTCTTCAGCGTGACTGACGGCTACGAAACGCGTATGTGAAGCGAACCAAGTGAAACCCCAGGTTTGCAGCAGCTAGTGGAAGGGATTTCAGAGCTGTAGCTAGATTTAAGCTTCGCGTAGCGGCACACCAGTTGGCTTACAGAAAACAAGAAATTCACGGTCGCTTGTCGGCCGGACATGTTTCAAATTGAGTGCGCATTTGAGCAATGCACTATAAAATAACGGTTACGATGACTCATTACGGCAGTCGCTGATCCATTTCTCTTCTGACACCGTGGGACGTTATTTTAATGGAAAAAATAACTTTTCGAGGGAATTGTACATGACGTTCAATTAGTGTAACGCTCACTTTCTTTCAATTAATTTTTATTTATTTTGCTTGTACAGGTTTATAGTATCGCGCAGTACCACGGTGTCTCACAGTGGAGCCCTGAAGATAAAGTGAATGGGTACTGTAGATGACGACCGCGATCCAAGAATGCATTCAAAATGTGATATTTCGCGCCCATACTTTCATGGCACCAATTTGAAAATTTGGCGGTTCTAGCTTTCTGAGATCCGCTCCCGAAAAAAAGCAATTCATGCATTTCATTCTCAGCACTCTCCTCAAATAGTACGCATCAGTTACGCATCGTGCATAGCCACATGCATCCTTTGCGGCAGCTGATATCGATTGCGCTGCGCCGCTTTCAGTGAAAGAACCGCTAGTGTCCAAGCGGACTCGCTTGCGCGCGGCACCTGTTCTTTTCTGACAATGTGCATGTTGCATTCTGTAGAGAGTAGAGCGAAAAAAACAACCGCAGACATTGGACAGCCATGACAAATTTTCAACCCATCAACAGTGAGATCCTCTTGAAGAGAACATTGGATCTTCTATGCCTGCTATTGCACCAATTTCTTATTTTGTTTCTTTTCTCTACGATTTCTTGTGCATCGGTCCGGTCTCACTTCATCACTAGGCGCCATTCTTGATGCCCTTCGCTGTGAGGTCCCGCACGAATTCCACGATTTCAACGCTCCTCAGAATACCGACACACAAGGCAGCGCAGAAAGCGATGCAGTTCAGAGCCGACTACGCATATAGCCTAGCTTATACGCCAAACGATTAGCATTTGCTGACATAATCACGTATGACTGTATAGTCAAACGCGAATTTCGTTTGGGCATGTCTTATACCATACCGAGCGATCCATAATATTGCATTGATTAGCTTTGTACCATTCGTGTTTGACGGATAATTTCCAAACTCTCACCGAACATAGGCGTGCTATGCGTGAACGTTTCCGCTTCACCTTGTGACACACAATATGAACTTTTTCATTTTCAGGATGTCCATGAACCACTACAATACTGGAAATCCCGAGGTTCAGACGTGTCTGAAGCAGATCGAGCAGCTCCGTGCATCCGTTGTCACTATGCTCCAGGCATTCGAGAAGGGCAGCAACTCAGAAGTTGCGCAGCGTCTGAAGGTCGTTGACAACGCTTTCTGTGACATTCGTCACAGTACTTCGCTGATTAACGATCTGGACAACAGCGAGTATGACCAAGTACAACAGACGACAGATCTCCAGCGACAGTTGAAGATGAAAGATGAGCTGATTCGACGTATCCGAAACGATTGGGTCACGGAAACAAGGAAAGACTTCGAGCATGTCAAAGCCGAATATGAATCTTCCGCAACGGCCAGACGTACCGCCGATAGCCACAGAGTAGAACGTCCACCATCACCGGACAGCGAAGAAGATGATGAGCGGCCAATTCTGGAACCTCAGCTTTAACTGTAGATCCGCAGCTATTTACGGATCGAAACTACCACGAATCACAATTATTTGGCTTCTTTTAATTGTCATAACCCATCACTGAATGATGATAAAATTAACATCCCCCCGTTCTTGTGGTTTTCCTCTCATACGGCGTTAATCGGCGAAAATTGAAAAAAATGGCGGATATTGTTAGATATTGCGGATGCTGCCAAAGGTTTTTTAACGACGACAGTATTTTTTCTATTGTGCACACATGCGTTTAAGAAGAAAGGACGTGCTTTGAAGAAGGGACCATTGCTCTGACTGGGTTCTACTCGTAATTCTTTGATCCTCTTCTTTATCGACCTTTATTCGTGCCAACTAAAATGAAATACAAAGAACGCGCGATTTTAAACCTTCAGATAAAGACACATGCGTAAATATCTCAATATTCTCTGCGTTGTGCCTGAGCAGTATGGTACTTTTAGTGTATACAGTTCTTTGACCGGTGAAGCTACGCTATGAGCGCCGGCGTTCAAAAGGTTAAACCCACACTAAAAATCAAATGATCATTCGAGTTCACGATGAAGGTGATGCGATTTTTAAAAGTTCCAAGAGCATCATGATTAGTTATGCTACACTACATTCACGAACAAGTGTCCAATTGCAATCGCTAATAAATCAAAGTCACCCATCCAAAGTTGCAATCTGAAATGGGACCCGCGTTAACGAAAAATAATGTAACAACTGTAATGTTCTTGAGTGATTTAATTCTACCACTGACACCCGTAATTGACTATGAATAGCAATTCGGAAGATGGGAGTGCCGGGAGAAAATCACGTCATTGGCTTGTTACTTTATTGGTACATTCATGACACAATAAAAACTCGTTGTATTCGTCCACTAGCAGCTAGTGGTGCGACACATGGAACTTCAAGTTGTTCACTTATTTCGCTCAAAGCATTTTTCTTCCATTTCTGCAGAAATAGACGCGCTCATTCTCCCGCTAATCACTTGTGCTCCACTACACCCGCACAAACGAGGGAATAAGGCTATCAAAGGTTGAATATTGTCGTCGCCCAGCAAGCCTACCAAGAAGAAAAAAGTTTTTACATTATCAACCAGAGAGTATCGCACAGAAATCGACGCTGTTCAGTATGACCGTGCTTTATAAACCCCTGAATTTGGCAAACATGGTTGCCGTTTCGGTATTGCACATGTCGTTATTCGGTCTATCAATAGATTTCATATGCGAACACCCATGAAACGGTACCAACAACAAAAAAATTAACCACTCAGAACGAACTATTGTCAACAAAGTAAACGTCATTCGGTGCTTATCAAAAACTATGGACGGTGTTCAGCGCATAGCGGCAGATATTCTTATTCGGTTATCGTAACCGATCTTTCGTTGACAGACTTTTAGAAAAAGCTCGAGAACGTGCTGAATCACTTCATCATTTGCACTTTCAAACAGAAGTACATTAGAATCAGCACGAATATGTGTTGTACTTACATTGTACCTTGGACCAGCACAACGGATCTTGTATTTAGCTAAACAACGGTTACAGTCTTAAGGTCTAGCGTTCACGGTAGATCAAATGTATCAAACAGTGATCTTTGCCAGCTACCACCTAGGTGCATCATTGCGTGACATTCTCTTGATTTTGTTATCAGCCCGACAAGCGGAACCCAAGTGATCTGCCTAAACACACGAACTATGAGCTGTCTGGACCTAAATCGCATGTTCTCTGCGGTCACATCAAACAGATAATGAATGAGTTTTCTGTTCGACGAATCCAGCAGCGAAGATCATAAATAGCTTGAATAAAAAAGTTGAAATTGTAGCATCTCAGGCGGTACATCTTTTCAAACGGACCCTGAATGAAGGAATGCCGGATCACCATGGCAAAACACGTGAAGGCAAAGCATCTTGAATCACCACTTGATTTACGACACACTTTGAAGTTGTAGCTCACTGTGCATTCTCCTATTTGAGGTCTTGCCGTTTTGACCTCTATCCATGTTCCGCTAGATTCTTTTTTTTCGAGCCACGAAGTATCTTCGCGGTCATCTCTTTTAAAAGGAGTACGGTGCGCCACAATCACATCCACTCTTATCATATCTGACCTTTGGTTCACCGGTTACCTTCTATAATTGCACTTCCATTGTACTTTCATTCAAAAGCACAGTTGCACTGGAAACATTCCGACACGGTATAAACAGCCGTAGTGTTGAAAAAATCTTGAATACAATGAACGTTCTATGTTCATTAATATAAAACTGAATTAAAATTCACCCATAGTTTTCAAAAAGGTGAAGTGCTGTTTCCATAGTTTATGTTTATCTCAGTTGTACCCGAACTCCTTGCACTAGTATCTATTCTTTGAAGGTTCCCCCGTTTGTGTTCAAAGAACGACACCGAAATAAAAAAAAGGCAAGCCTTGTGGACCTCGACTACTATGTTCAAAAAGCCCCCTCAACTTCCTCATAGCAGTATGCTGTAGTGTACCCTAGGGTCACAACATATTGCGGTTTCTGATGTTTAAAAGTATGTGACCTTGATAAGCTTTAATGTCGCAATATTAGCCTTATCGGTTTCAGGGCGCATGATCACCGAAGCCAAGGAAAGATCAGAAATCTCTGTGGTTCCTTCATGAACTAGGGGACACTGGCTCCAGAAGTCCGAATATATGACGCAAGTCAGGTGCTTTGGCACAACTCATTTCATGGTTTCGCCATCTTGTTCAGAAATGTAACTGTGCCTGTGTACTTTCCGTCCGATCACATTCCAAGTACCGGTAAACAGAGAACCATCACGTTTATTCTTACTTAGCTACGACGGTTTTTGATTGCGAGCGAATGAAAAAGTACACAAGTTTGATAACGACAAAGACGCGACGACTGAAAGCTACGCTCTGTCCTGTCATGAGTCTAATATTTTGTGATCATTCAAAAAGATAAAGGATCACGGAAAGGAAATATGATGTAACTGGTGAGGGTCATGTATCTTCGGGAACCCCTGTGCTATATAGAGGCTCTAGTTGAACATGAACTAAATGGGACAAACTCAGCAGTGCATTACAGGATACCACAAAAATAGCAACACTAGTCATCCCTGAAAAAAAGTACGTCCATTATCTTGCATTACATAGATGTACTTTCAATAACAGGTGCTTAAATAGCTTCACACTTCCACATATAATGTACTCTGCCAAGCAATTGATATATCCAAGAGGGCCACTATCCGAACGGGTTCTCGAGAGGGGAAGGACCTGATGTTGCATAGTTCCTCACTTGGATTACTATTGAAACACGATAGTGAAAAGTATTTTGCCGATAAGACAAAACATCGAATTTAGGTCCATACGACCCAATGAAACCAGTGACGCAGAAGCTGATAAGTAACCTTCCTTGTGGTAGTATTGCATTGAAAAAAGTGGCTATTCCAAATCATACATAAAAGACGTCAGTTATTCAGAGACGGATTTCATTCGAGCTCAATCATTGAAACCAATGTTCACCTGTGGAAATTTCACGTCTTTCCTGTTCCAAATCGAGATCATCAAGCAACCACTAGGGTTACTACGTGCTCGAAATCAAAAACGCATAAGAAAGTATGATTCATGCCAGCACTGGTCAAGCATACGGATTGCTGCATGTTCAGCGTGAATAGCGCTACCAGGAACTGAAAAACATCACGGACGTTTGGTTTGCATGGCCGTGCAAAAGTTGCACATCATAACTGATAAATGTTTTTTACTTCCTGGTGTTGCTACGATAATAACGTTGGACGATATTGAAATGTTCAGAGAAATGGGATACCAATATAAATATGATACAATGGCATATTGTCTCATCCATAAAAATATAGACAGCCCTGGATTAAGTGTCGGTTTTTCTAAGCAGGTTTTTCCTATCAAATCTTAAAGATAAACACTTTCCTTTCTCATTAGGTTATTCACTATTGGTTTTTCATTTTCATTTACCGATAGAGTTACAAAAATAATTCTCCTCTATTGAAGGGACGATGCATCAAATCCAGGAGCAGCACTTCTTTAAACCAATTATACAGACACAATGTTCGTTAGTTTTTGTTGTTTCCATTTCCGTCCATATCAGTGCATCTGTACTTGACTGTCCCAAACAGGCTCTTTTTCATAACGCCTCAAAAGCCAAAGGCCAAACGCCGAGATAATGGCACATGTGCCTCTTGCGCCTTTTCTTATCAGCATTGTCGGGTTCACCATTTGGTCGATAACGGATTTCTAGCATTTATAAAAGGCAGTTATCAATGCGGAAAGTCATTGTCTTCAGCTGCAATGAAGCTTCTCCTCCTCGTTTCACTCTTCGGACTGGCCTTCTCGGTAGTCCACCGTGTCCCGCTGATTTCGACGAAGTCGAAAAGGGACATTATGACCGATGAAGGTAAGAGATCGGAGAAAAATGTGAATAAGTTTGTGCGTAGGTACTTGGGATGCCTATGCTCGACAGAAAGAGATGGCACGTGTCTCAAGTAAAGAACAAATTCTGGCCGGGATTCCTGTCTCTGTAAACGACTACGATGACCTACGATACCTGGGAAACGTTTCAATCGGCACCCCTCCGCAGCAGTTCTTGGTCGTTTTCGACACTGGAAGCGCTCAGCTCTGGGTACCTGACAAGACTTGCGGCGAAAAGAATTTGCAGCTTCAAGCCTGTCCTGAATACTGTTCTAGATCTGGTAAGCATTTTTACACGGATCACATACAACACAACCGATCACTCACACTCGGCAAACAAGTTACGATTAATAATAAGCAAAGTTGCAGCCTTCTGCTCAAGTCTCTGCGGTACACACTGCTGTGAATCCCGCCTAAACTCCGGATCACCATGTCTTTTGAAGCGTCGCTTCGATGGCTCCAAATCGAGCACCTACATTGCCACTGACCGCTACTGGAATCTCATGTACGGTCGTGGATTTGTAACCGGCATCTTCGGTATCGACACCGTATCCATCGGCGACAATCAACTCGTCGTCCCGCATCAGACCTTCGGCCAGGCTCTCTTCCTTGATGACACTTACCGAAGAACACCAACCGATGGAATCCTTGGCCTCGCTTTTCAAGACCTATCCAACTATGACGTCGCCCCTGCAATCGTCAACGCTATCGACCAGGGCCTTCTCGACAAACCAATTTTCACCGCTTATCTCAAAGCCACAAAGTCGGAACAGGTTATGGAAGGCGGAGTGTTCACGTTCGGTGGTTTGGACGATGTGAACTGCGGTCCAGTAATTGCTTACGAAACTCTTACAACCGCCAAACACTTCCAGTTTCTCATGAAAGGTTTGTCCGTCGGAAGATACTCCAATTTCCAAGGCTGGGAAGTGATCTCCGACACTGGAACCTCATTCATCGGCGCCCCACCGGGAATCGTCGAAGCGGTCACTAGTGCCATTGGCGTCCCGTTCGATGAGGACCGAAATGGTTACTTTCTGGACTGCGCTACTATGGATCTGGCAACACTTCCCAATATCGTTCTGACCATTGGCGAGCACCAATACCCGATAACACCATTCAACTACGTCGTTTCCTACAAAGGCAAATGCCGTCTGGGTATCGAGCCGGCCTTCAACGTTGGCTTCCTGGCCAGTTTCGTGATTGGCCAACCTTTCATCAGAGAATTCTGCAATATCCACGACATGCAACAACGTCGCATTGGATTCGCCAAAGCAATCTACTGAAGAATGTTCACTTGTTACGACGTATTTGTACAGTATCTAAGCAGAGAACCATGAATAAAATCACTTATAGCATCGATTTTAGTACACACCAGAGAGCAGTAAAGGGTGACATAAGTGATATACCTTAGTACAGTCATTTAAACACATACGGCAAATGAATGGCTTGTGCAGAAGCGAGTTTTTTGCTTAATGCGGTTGTCACCTTCAGACATGGCACATATAAATTCACGTATAGAATTTCCTCCAATGGGGCACGGGACAAGATACCTCAGGCCTTCTCGTTGTTTCTGGTTCGAGCTAGTTATTTGAATTAGTGGCATCAAACAACTAGTGCGGCATAAAGCGACCATTATCGCACGGCGCTTACACAACATCTGCAACAAATTTCAGTTTCTTTCAGAGCGAACGACTTGACCAACACAAATACACACCCCTTTATCGATACTATAAATGCTGATGATGGTCCAGCTGAATAACTCCGAATAATGAAATAACTTTTTATACCCCAACTAATTCACTGTGTTCAAATCCGTTTCCATTTCTGATAAAAGGGTGCCTGCACACTTGGCCCTCGAATTAATGAGTTTTGAGTTTTTCATCAGTTCATCTTCTCGTATAAAAGGCCTACGCCTTGCTAGACGTCCCATATATGCACAAGCAAGAAGCCAGGTCTCGAATTAAACCATTCAAATACTGCACATCAAAACACATATTGATCGTCCACTGAATGATCACTTTTAAGCTTATCGAAAAGCACTTTTTGTTTGTGGTCACGTGACACAAAAAGTGCGATTGATAACCGGCATGAACTCGTTGATCCTTCCTGAGTAAACTAGAGTCACAGAATAGACAGTGATATCTCACTCAAACGACGTTGTTATTATCTTTAGAACACAACCATCTGATGACAGGCATCTCAGGTGATGTCTGATATAACCATTAGGGAAAGAAGCGGAATTCAGTCAGTTCATGGTTCTGTGATTAACGGAAACGCCCGTAGACCGCAAATAGTACAATATTCGTGGTTACCTAGCGGTATTTTATGGCTGTAGTCATCAAAAACAGGAATGAAACTCAGCACATGACAACCTTACCATCTTATGCATCAGAGATGGGAGATAGCAATTTAGGCATAAGGTACACAAAGGTAAATAGGGGGCTGCACAACACTTTTCCAAAATTATTACACGATTGCAACACCCAGAAAACTTTGGTAATTTGTAGGTTGATCCATTTTGGGGAAGTGTGCCATACATATAAAACCTGACGTGAAACTGAAAGCCAAGGCTGATAGTAAATACTATGGTCCGAGGTTAATATGAAGTTTGTGCCGGATACAACTTAAAGAGACAGTGTCATGATCAACGAAAAAGTTATCATACTTCAATGCTCAACCTTCAAATCATTAGCATGTTAAGGAAAAAGCACCTTTCGAAGAGTGCTGATGAAGAACAGAATTAGTGAGCGACTTTTCCTTTTCCATCATCCTTCATTTGGTATCTTCAACTTCGTCGAATTCCTCAATCTTATTCCACGAAGCGCTCAACCCTCTCCTACCGAAAACGTATACAATGTTAAACTCTGGCATAGCCGCTGTAGTTTTTGCTTCGCACGGTCGTTTCTATGGTGCTTGCTGTACGTGCTAATAGAGCCGCCTGCTTTTCATAAATATTCTAATAGAAATGTATGAGGATGCTCGCCTCCGCAGCCACATATCTAGTCCTGTCGTTATGATCACCGTGAAGCAGACGCGCACAATTCGCTTTACTGATGGCGGTCCTATTCAAACGACGACTATTCTAAGACAAGTTGTCGATGAATCGGCAGCACCTAAACCAGTCAGGGGTAATGGGTGCAAGTTCGCTTCACTCGGATGTGACGTTGTGGTAAGTTTCAAAGGGAGGACCCTTCCATGCCTCACCAAGCGAAATTTTCAAAGTGCTTTATTTTGTGTAGCTATTACTGAATCAACTCCTCCTCATCACAAAATCTGATGTGACTATAAGAGGCTCCTTTCAGCAAGTAACAAAGGACCACGAAAAGAAACGTCCTATTAAGCATCTGACAGTCACCAACGACTGCTGTCGTTCATTACTTCGAGAGTACCTTACGCTGAACTCCCAATTCAACGATCAAATCAACAAATTCAACTATCTGAAAGCGAGCACCAATCGAATGGCGATCCGCGGAGGCCCTAACTACATCTGGAGAATTAACAACTGGTCAAAATGCTTCAAAAATGCCAGAGAAAACAAGACGACTTTGATTTACTCCGATCCCTTCTACTCCTCAACTCATGAGTATCGTATGCAAGCTGTTTTGGCGCCATTTGGCCAAGGCCGAAGTATGATCGAATCGTATATAACGTCTGAAATTATCTGTTTAGCTTTCGGACACTACGCTTCTATCTATGTGCAACTTCTGGAGGGGGATTTCGATGCGATGCTTAAGTGGCCATATAGAGCACCCGTCACGTTCACCTTTTGGGATCAGGACGAGGATTTCTCGCAAAGGAAGAACTTAACGGTACGAGTTACTCCGAATACAGTTCCGGTAGGTACAGTACCATGACGCAATTAATACGTCTAAAGATGAACGCACCGTTCCTCATGAGACCAACCAACGGAGCCAATCCTCCATTTGGATGCGACAAGTTCGTTCTCATTGACTATTTGAGCAGCTCTACTTATGTAATCGGCGATGCGCTGTTCATCGAAATTGCTATTGATATGGAAACTGAAATGCTGTCATAGCTTGACAGAACCGTATGAAGGTTGTGTCCACGAAATGTTAGATGATAAATTTAGTTGTCCGCAAGTCGAAAGGCGTGCTTTACTTATCATATCTGTCACTTATGAGCTCAGACACTCCCTCAAAGTTATGTTACAAATGAAGGGAACTGTGTATCGCTATTTCCACTATAAAATGCAATTTTTAGAGACCAATACAGGCGCGAAAACAATCGAATGTTGGAATTATCGGACAGATTAATCACCAGACTGTTTTGATTTTCTTGTTCGCAATGTTGTCAATGTACATGAGAAATAAGGTAAAAAGTTTCGCACACTGCCTGTATCGGCCGCCCCTTGGCTTCGTTCAGTCCTGTATGTCAACAAATATACCCATATGCGCTTCAAAACGATGAAAACAAGCAGCCCGATCATTGTCCATCTGTCGGACAGGGCTGCGTTGTGTTTACCGCAAACAAAAGTGCATCACGGGTTGATGTTGCTGATGGAAAAGTCTCGAATGGTCGCAAAGTTGTGCCGATATAAATAAGAACAATTCATTGATCACATCACATGAATACAACAATTGCTGGTTGTCATATGAAGGCTATGAAATACAGGTGTCTACTGATAAATAAAATGATGTAATTGGAGGGATAAAGGCCAATATTCACATTGTGCGGTCGTCGAGAATATCTCAGTTAGGTCAGCTTGAAGTCATGAATAACGAAATCCTCCTCACTGCTGTCTTCAGCATTATCGTGATGATCACAATTCGTTTTCTTAGCTTCGTAGGTCGTTTCAACCTCACCTTTGTGCTCTTGGTCCAATTCAGTATCGTCGTCTTTGCCAAGGAAGACGGAGGCTGCTGTGGACAGCTTGTCCTTAGCTTGCTCAAAGAATCTGGACATGAATAATCAGACGCAGGAATAAGCTGTATGATCACTACTATGGGTACACCTTTATATTTTCTACTAATTGTTTATTAAGGGCGGTGCACATGATGTCGTTAGACCATCAAAAGTCATAAAAGGAGTCAATAAAAGCAGTCGTGCTCTTTGTTCTCTAAATGAGCTCGTTTATGTGCGCCTTTCTTGCAGCAAAATTGAAAAAGGAATCGATACAAGATGATCTAACGCATTGTTTCATATCACTCTAATAAGCTTCTGCGGAGAATGCTCTATTCATCTGAGATCCCAGGGAGCAGAACGATTTGACGCGAACGATTTGCTGCGAGCACGATTTGACGCGAGCACGATTTGACGAGTTTACGAGTTTATTTCTCGTATCAAAGGCTTACGCCTTGCGAAACGTCAGATATATGCACAAGAAACACATTATCACTCCGTAGTCGCCGGTCTTCTTCTGACTTCGGCACATCAGAGTAGAGCACGGCGATCCCATTAGTGTGCGCGGGCATCAGAGAGGCTAAGAGCTGACTCCGGAGACGGTGGAGCACAGCAAACCCATCTTCAGCTCAGGTGGCGGCGCGGACGTCGGAGTTGAAGAGCTTCTTCGGCAGCTTCCGCGGGCGGCACGAGTGAAGAACAGGCATGCAGGCGAAACGCGTTATCGGAGCACAACAGGCGAACCGGGAACCATCAGGGCAGCTGGCGACGCGGACTTCGGAATTGTGGCGGTTCTTCGGCTTCTCTGGTGGCGCGAGTGGAGTCGGGCGGCAGTGACGGGCTACTTGGCAAGACGGTGGAACTACAGCTCCCTGGTGTTCCAGGCCTTCTGGGAGCCGGGGCGATCATTGCGCCAACAACGACGGCCGAGAACGACCGCTCACTCAACTCAATCGGCTCAGACAGCCTCAGAGAGAGCGAGACGCGGGCACGAATTTCATTTTTGGCTCGGCTTAGGCAAACCCCGGCTTAGCTTAGGCTCCGGCTTAGGACTATCAAAAAAAAAAAAAAAAAAACGAAGGGCTAGCCTGTTGTCTTAACAGCTTCGCGGATATCCTAGTACTGCCGTACACAGCGCAAACAGCTCAAGAATCGAAGAAAAAAAATGCGAACACGAGATCGAAAATTGGTGAAACTAGGGCGACAGAATGGTCCCGGAAAGAATTGCCTGGCGCGTCAAGTAAATTTGTCCCCGCGTGAAATCGTTCGCATCAAATCGTTACGCACCCGAGATCCAACGTACACAACGACTACTCTATATTCCTCTCTTATGTTCGGCTTTCAGGTGCACCAACACATCCAACACGCATTTTTTTCTATTTTCTGGGGTACTGAAGATCCATAGATGTTTTAGTTTATTAACCAGTTCATCACAAATACACGCTTTTGACCAAATAAATAGATTATGCAGACACTATCAGCTTCTGCGCTGCAAAGGGGATTAGGTCATGATGAAGCTGAAATCGTCCATCTTTTGATCTGAAAGCAGAGCTCTATGCTTGCACAATAGACACATAAGCTTACAAGCCTTTTCCCGCAAGCTTTGTGAACGCTGTCGCTTCGCATCGACATTCATCGGCTGCTGCATACCCTGGGCAGGGAACTTGCCGGTAACGAGATTTGCAAAGCGTTCCTGATCCGTCTGCTCGCTGAGGGACGATCGGCGGCTGTCGGGCGAAGAGAGTTCCTTGTTGTCGCGGTCACTCATGACTACAATTCTGAAACAACGCGATGATTTACCAGGTGAGCAGGTTGTTGAAATGACCTAAATGAGTCTGGCATCGTCTGAAAAACCGCTCTGTTGGGAGGAGTCAGCAATCAATAGCATCGAAAACAGCAAAAACAGCAAGCAGTTCCCGGTCTTTGGCCCATTCGGGCGGCGTTGTTTACGATAGGACACGTGCGGCGACAGGAGAAAAGACTCAGGAACGTTCGAGAAACATGTATGAGTGCTTAAAAATAGAGTAGAGGCGCGGAAATAGAAAGAACGCTCTCACCACGATGAGTGTTTAAGGGTTGTACAAGCAAAAAGCTACACAGAGTGTTGTCTCTGGAACCTATAGAACTATTTGCAGTGCGTCTCTGGAAGTCATGCAACACAAATAAGGATGATTCCTCTAATGGGCGGTTCTAATTTGTAAGACATAGGGCGTCTTAAGGACGCATTAGTGAATGTGCTCAGAGGTTCCATGTTGCCGTCACCAATCTTTTTATTTATTTTCTTGTTGATTTCCCTTCATTTTCATCGCTTATAACATTAATCACGCCGATAACAGACGATCGTAACATTGACATGTGCATTTCAGCGTCTGACCGTTTTGATATGCCATTATATATATTGTAGAGCAACCTCCCTAAAGTACAGTTGATTGTTTTTCGATGGACGCTTTGCTTAACATACCAAAATCGTCACGAGGCTCCACTGCCGTTCGCGTTTCAGCCGTATTTTCTTGCTTTATCCTGTCTTGATAATCGTTTATCCTACTACACTCCGGGTTTACAACTTTCAGAACCATCACTTCATCATCTTCCTGAGATTCGCTTTCACTCTGGCCTAATCTAGGTCGGCTGCCATTTTCTATCTGACCGTCTGCCTCGTCCATCAAATTGGCAGGCCTTTTTCTTGTTGAATGATTCGGTATTGGATATTGAACGTGGTCGTGAACGCCAGAAGATGGCGCTTTTCCTTTGGAGGCGCTAGGAAGTGGAACGGACGTGCTCATCGCTGACTGCTGTGCCTTGTCGTCAGCACAAATTTGCAACCTACTCCCGGAGTTTGATCGCGTCAAACGTGAAGAACACTGTGGGGCATTGTGTGAGTTCTGCTTTGCAAAATCAGCCGTTAAAGATATGAGTTATGAGGAATGCATAATTACCGTGGTTATCGAGTCAAGTGGAATGTTCGTGTAATCCTCGACTGGCGCTGTGCGTGGACTGCCCACAATAACGTTCACGTTCAGTGTTCTCTCGCCGAACTTAACTGATCTCTTTTTCAGTAGTTTAAGCGTACGTACGATTTTCGGGCGAGCAGCCCTAGTTCCTGACACGTCTTTGTTCTTTTGCAGTCCTCTGTCGTTAGGATTCTTAAGTTTAAAAAGCAAACTGCAACCGATGTGATTATAACATACTGTTTCTAGTAAGGACGGCGCCTCACTCCCTGAAGGAACGCGCAACTGGTCACCCATCGATAGAAACTGTAGCTGGTCCTTCCACTGGCAGGTTTTCTGTTTCTTGTACATGCTGGCCCAGCTTTTCCAGATTAGAGACTCAGATGCTGAAAAGATGAACCGTAATCGTAATCATATACTTGAAAGCTACATACCTGCGGGATAACTCGTTTGAAGATCGGCCACAATTTGCGTCCATTCTTGAAGCGCCTCTCCGTGCAGCTGCTTCGAAGGGTCCGTGATTCCTCGCGGGCTTATTTTGTACAAAGCCCTAGTGTTCTTCATACCGTGTATAAGCATCTCAACACTTCCCCTGCCGCAGTAGCCAACCAGACCTTCCTGAACCATCGTGCCAAATGGAGGCACGAGAACAGCAGGACTGAAATTATAAAAGTTCTAATGCCTCCATCATTTCTCACTTACTGCATTGCATTTGAGCTGGCACATGAGACGCACTGGCATCAGGTAGCAGGTACGTTGCACCTAAGAACACGTATCACTATAAGCAAGTCATAACCAGTGTCCTAATTATTTCCTAAGCGGCTTAGGTGACTCTAAACCATAGCGTATATCTCTGTTCAGCCTCAACAGCAAACAGTATCCGCCATTTTCAACACCGCAACACAATGACAGGAGTTCCGACTTCATAGTAGTAGCCTTAAAACATGCACAACAACGCTTTCATTTCGTAGCGTTACCAACGTCAACGAAACGTTAAAATCATGTCTATTTTTGAACTATAATATGCATTATTAGATATGCATTCACGGTTGTGCTCAGCAACTGAATCACTCATAATAAATTTTAGCACGTGATCTTTTCCTTTTAGGAACAGCAAGGTCCACGCATGCTATGTTGCACTCTTAACGTGCAGACCACTTTGACATCGTACTCATGGATACACAAACAACAAAATCAGGATGATTTAACAGTTGGCGGATTGCACATTTGACAGGACACCCAGTCATAGAAGTCAAGCTCGTGGAAACAACACGACGTCGCTCTTTGACCTTCGTTAACCCATTTCTTCGCTTGAGTCCATAGCCTCTCTGCTTCCTGAAACAGGCGTGCTTACATCTGCGACTGTTTCACAACGTACTATAACATGCCGCTCGATTTGGCACACTAGGTTCCAGTAAGTTGTAGCGCAGCCTTTGTCGAACTTCCTACAATACTCGTGTGCGTCTTTTTCGAGCTTCTCCAAAACATGATGAGGATTTGCCACTTCAGGCATATATTCCGAAGCTTTCTCCATTAACACTTTCAGCATGATAATGGCCAGGTCGATGTCTGTCGCGTTCATTGAGGCGAGCGGGATGTATATTTTGCAGTATAACAAGTTGTAGTTGTAGTTAAATATCCATCTGAAACGCAAGTGGGATGGATTTCAAAAGAAGCTAAACATATTAATAAAATCAGCTGATTATGGCCACGCATAACTATGATTCATTGCTGTTGACTGGATCTATGATTTGGTACGTCAGTTTGCATGCATTCACCGAAGTGAACGGCAAATTCACTTCGCAATGGTTCTTCAAACTTACGATCCTAGATTGACAGGGTTCAAGTGCTGAAAACACGGCGAATCCTTCACGTGCTGAATCGTTTTCCCAACGTCCAAGTCGACATATGTATTTGGAGCGACGTAGAAGCGACTACAGAATTCGCCGCCTGTCAGAAACTGCGTTCTGATGTTGTTGATACAGTACATAAACGGTACCTTAAAAGGAATATGCTTAGCTTCGCCGTGATCGGTGCAAACAAACTTACAAAGCGTGAAATGACTTCGTTGCACAAGCCGTTAAATTTGTCTGCATATCTGATCCCCTGATAGCTTCGCAGGATGGTGTCCAATTGCCTCCTTTGAAAATTGAAAATAGTCTGCTGCCTTTCGGCTGTGTGATAATTGTAGAGTTCCGATGTTCCGTACACCTGAATTCCATTGAAAATAGAGATGGTTAACATCCTTGCTCTGTGGTACCTGTCCTTCTTCCAAAGCATAATAATGAATTGTCTCCCTCTTTACATTGTGCATCAATTTGATAATCTTTGTAATCGTGGGAATTTCCGCATCGTTATACGGTTGTTCGGTAATGTGCATTACGATCCGGTCGATTCTAGTCGCAATTTCTAAAAAAAGACCAGTTTTAAGTGCGGCTCATATACTCACTTCTGTAGGTCATTCCAGCTCGCAAGCATCGATCGAAGCGGCACTTCTTGCATTGCTTTTTGCATCCTGAAAAGACCGACAGCAGTCAACAGAAATCTTTAAAAAACTGGTAATACGGGACCGTGTTGTAACTAGCCACATCATGCATGCTGAACGTAGAATTTACAGGTATTATGCTATGACCAGACTGGAAATTTGTGCAAAAGACCTTCGAAACTGAAGCCTAATCCTATAACTATTTGAACGACATAACCCTTACAGGATTGGAAGTAATGTACAGGTCATAATAAAAGGTCACAGTCTTCACTGACTCGCGATCTTAATCACATGACCAAATGTTCGTTAGTGCGAACACATCTGGTGCATGTCTGGATCAGTCGTCTTTATCTGTCTTTGTTTCCTCAAAGATATCGCGCTGCAAGTCACCGCAAATTATAAATAAACAAAAATGGAGCGAGCTGTTGCGTTCTTTTCCTTGGAAATGTATCGAAGCACACTGTGGCTAATAACTTACAATAAGAGGAAATCTTACCCGCCTTACAATTCAAGTTGTTCTTGCATATCACCTCCTTCCACGCCTTCTTGTTAATACGCGCCATTTTGCTTCGTACAATATATTTGTGGAAGAGTTCAGCACACGTCTTGCAGCAGTCGACTCCAAGATGCTTAATTCGAACCTCTTCTAGTCGACATATGCGGCAGATCGTACCCGTGGGGACATGGGGAATCTGGCCGAAGCCGTCGTTGCGAAGCAGATGAAGCAAGAAGCTTTTGGCGACAATCATCGCAAGCACCTAAAGTTACCAGCACACACCACACTCGGCTTTAGAACTTGTAGTGGTCACAACCGATACGATAGGGAAAGTTGAACGTTGATAAGCTATGCAAGGTCAGGCCGTTGATCGCCGGAGCATCTCTAAAGCCGTTCTCCGTTTGGAACAGTAAACGCATAGGACAATCAGTTCGAAATCTGAATTATTTCTAGCTACCATTTTACATTTATGGTTCATCTTTAGTCAAATTCTAAAGGGAATGGACATGAGATGGATAAACATAAAAGAAAATGGTAGTAGAAAGTTGTAAGCGATTCCTGAATGATTCAGATCTCAGAGTCTTAAATTGAGACAGGTTTCAATTTTCTTAAATGATCAGAAGGTTACTAGGTCATCTGGGTCATGTGCATAAAGACTACTTTATTATCTATGACTACGGTGACCTAGTAGATAGTGCGGTTTGGTAAACAACCTCCCACGAAGGGCAGTGTTGCTTATCTAGCGAGCTATAAGCTATACGCCGCTGTCCAAAAAATTAGATGGTCATTAAGACTTGAGCAGTGAGGGAGCCACTGAAGATGCTCCACAACTCCGATGTCTGCGCCGCCAGCTGAAGATGGGTTCCCGCTGCGTCCACTTCGACTGGATTCCACCTCTTCGCCACTTCAAAGACTGCGTACACTGATGGGATCGTTGATCGCTCTTCTTGGATTCGATCTTCAGCCAAAACCAGAAGAAACTCAGCGACTACGGTGCGATTTGTGTTTTTCTTGTGCCTTGTATATGACGTGTCACAAAGCTAAAGCCTTTGATACGGGCAGATGTACTCATTTACTCGTAGTCAGCACGAGTCAGAAGGCACATCGTAAGCTACGAACGCATTAAATGCAAATCTGAATCGAATCTTTACATCAGCAAAAGCTTAAGTTAAGACATTCACCATACAGCAGTAGATCAAAGGGCGGCTTCTGTAGCAGAAAAGCAACATAAGTGCGAACTGAAGGCACTACGGTGGGGCGGCCTGCGTTATGGAAGGATTTATAGTGCGCCGCCGATAAGCACTTTTACTTTTGCGGTAATTCTTCATTCCAAAAATCCTGTATTTTTGGCACTTGAAGAAGTAAAAACAGAGCTGGGAGAACATTCGAAATGGGTACCCAACGACGGACAACCTTCTCATCATTGCCCGCTTCATTAAAATTCAGCAACCGCGGCCAACATTGAATCATTCCAAAAGTACAGTGCCTATCGATGGCGCAAGAACGCATTCAAAAGATGTTTTTGCACTATAACTCCCGCCAAAACGCTGACCGCCCCGTTCAAGCGACTTCAATTTCCACTTATGCCGCTTTTGTGTTAAAAAGCCGCGCTTTTTTTTTTGCTTACTATAACAACCTTCTTGCTTGAGCATTACTCTAATATAACAAGGACAATTTTCAATTTTATGTATCCTTGTTTATGTATCAGTTCCCCGCAGAATAGTGCTGCACTTTTTTCCACCGCAATCTGCTCTGTTTCTTCATTCTTCCAAGTGAGCAGGAGGGCAATACTTTGCACATGTCCTCCGCAATGCACTTTAGGATACCGCCGTGAATGGTACTCACCTACAACAGACGGAGTCGGCCGCCGCCACAGCCGCACTCCTTTACCAGATGTCTGCGATACATACGCGTGCATCAGACTTTGTTGTGAGACAGCAAGGAGCTTTTGCTCCATTTAATGTTGATACCCGTTGTGGATATGTTATAGTGGTAGTAATGGTAATTGCTTTGCTTGTTCTTTGGATTTTCCTACGTAGTGATACTTTTAGTTATGAGGCTGTAGAATGACAAACTGAACTTTGTAAGAATTGCGAATGGTTACGAAAGATTTGAAGACGTGCAGGAGACCGATTTAGTAATGTGACCTTTATGGGACAGTCTGTTCTAGACATAAAGAAAAATAAGTTTACATAGATCGAGCTTATCACTTGTGACGTACATCTTGTGTTCGCTCTCTATACCTCACTGAATGTTCGATGCGCGATTTGTGTGTGGCGGGAAAGGTGCGAAATCGTAAATCTAGTGACCGCCTAGCAGTTGGTGCCAAACTGTGTGGCAATTTTTGAGCTCAATATGGTGGCCGATGTCCGCGTTTTAACTGCGTGTCTTCTGAATTCATTAAAAGATGGTAGTTTAATCTAGGTAGTCATGCAAATCAAAGAAGAACCAAATGAAGATGTCCCCGAGCCGGTCCGGGAAGCCGATATGAGAGGGGTTTTTGTGGTTTTCTCGGGGAAAGAGGAGACTCCGGAAGATGGGGAACCACAAGAGCTCCCAGTGGCTGATGGCCGCGTCGCTGCGCTTCCCGGTGAGTTTCAACGTTCTATAACTAACACTGCCTTGGTGGTATATTTCTCTGAGAGCGATCTATAGTAGCATTTTCAAGTTGGGCTTATTTTAAATTTCACACCGATAAGATCATAAACTGGGAATAAAGACACCCGGATCAAGCTGGAATTCGAACCTATCGGAGAGAGATCGTCTGCACAAAATGCACCTCGAACGCCTATAGAAAACTCTATGCGACGCACACCATTTGCATCATTTGTTCTTTCAGCTATTTCGTAAATAAGAGTGAAAATATTCTTTTTCCGTTCCCACTACCGTTCAACCAACCATTTGTTCAGGATTTACAATAATTTTGTTGCTAATCATTCATTCTTAATTGCATTTAGGGCGGACCACTGAACCCCCCGTAGCGTTCTCGATGGTCAGGAAGACCCCGACGTCCCAACGCCGAAGTATGTTCCTTTACGTTCAAAATGATTGATTGATTTTGTGGAATTCCACTTATTTATCGTATTCCTGTTCAGAGAGATCTCAGAAGGGCCAGAAAGCCACCGGGCACCAGAAGAAGATGAACGGGCACGTCAAGGCCTCTACGAAGCCTTCCCATTCCAGTACGTTTCTCTTGTACGCATTCTTTAATTCCCGTCTAGACCCACCCACTTCCCGGAAGCAGCGTGCTCCCCGCACTAACCGTCAGCCCAAAGTTGCAGCCGACGAAGAACCAGTGGCCATGCGCACCAGGTCTCGCACTACGATGAAGCTCCGGAATGGACGCCGCATTTGATTCAGGACGATCTCTGTCTCTAGAATTGTTTTAGTTGAAATTAATGTTGATGTTTTCATTATGAAAACACCTATTTCTGTGCCTCAAAATAAAACGTAAAGCTCAAGATTCTAGAAAAAGATCATAATGCATTAAATAATTATTAAATAATAACAATAATTAGCAGCATATTTGTAAAAATGATATTATTTCTTCAATGGAGGCGCGTCGTAGTTTCCACAGCCATGCGGGAAACCTTCAGGAGGCGAAGGAATCTCACCGGGCTCGCCCACTCGGAAAGCGAAGCCGAGTCCAGCAATGGAGTGGAACATCGTGTGACAATGAGCTAGCCACCAGCCAGGATTAGAAGCTCGGAATCTACAACTTTTTGTTACGAACCGTTCCTCTGCTTTTGTTTTACCTAATCACGGTATACCCGCCGGGAGGAATAACGATCGTATCTCGAAGAGAGGGGTTCTTAGCCATACCGGAAACGTTTCCGTCCATCCAGTTGGCATCGCTCCATGGGAGAGCGTTGCACGGCCACTAAAAAGCATTCGTATCTTAGCAGAAAAAGGGAAATTCCTACCGTTTTGTCATTGCATGGAATGTCAGTGTTTGTTACGTTGATGATTCCCTTCTGGTCGTACGTCGGGAATCCCATTTTCATTACGTAAAAGTGGAACCCATGGAAGTGCATGGCATGCGCGGTGTCGCTGAGAATCTCGCCAGGGCGGAACATGTTGTACATCGTCATCTGAAAGTGAATTACTGTAATCAAATGCGACATGGCAGTAAAACAGTCAAATGGGACTCGGAACATTCGTTTTTATGTCGTCAAAGAACTTGGAGCCGCTTCGGACCATGACTTCATAGACAGGAAAACGTAACGAACCTGCACAATATCGTTTGTTTTGAAACTGTAGTTGTAGTAACAACCACACTTAGGATCACGAGGATTGGACGTGCTCAATGGGCATTTTGGATCGCAGACTTTGGTGACCTCGTTCATTCGATCCATGTTGTAGTGAGGCATGGATGTAGGATACCGGAAGGGATGGCCATTTTCAGACACCATGCTGTAGAAGTGCTCCTAAACAAAGCCATCTACTCTACTTCAGGAAAGAATAGTTCACCTGATAACCTTCGGTGAAATGTTTCGCTTCGAGTACTTCCTTATCGTTGATGAGCTCAGCACTCTCGAGATCAACTGCTGGAATGCATGTGTACGGGAATTGAGAGCCGAATTGTCCGAATGGGCAATTCAGTACGGTACATTTGTTCTTTTTAGTGCAGGTACTGTGGGCGTAGTCAACTGAAATTCGCAATAACAATGATGTTGACCATATAGAGGCTGTACCGTCATCAGTCTCCTCAAGAATGCTGTCTTCGTACTCAAGATTGGCTAGTCCGACAAGCGGCTGCGCGAGACTCATGTCATGATTGTACACATCAATGTTCTCAATGATGATACGGTAGGTCTTCTTTTTCGGTTTGGCGATACCCTCTATCACAACATCGTAGCGCTCAGCAGTGAGGAACATGAACTTATCGACCTGAAGAATCTTATTATCATAGTTAGACGTGCGAAGGACTTGCAGTTATAGGCTTTACTGGAGCGCCGTCAGCAGCTACAACAGTCATTTTGTGTCCTTCCACCGACACCATCACAGCATTGAAGTTGTTGGCGTTAACAAATCGGAGCCGACTCTTTTCACCCGACTTGATTCTAAAGGTTTCAAGAGGAAGACGGCTGGGACGAGTGCGGAGGTCGTTCTGATTGTGCCAGCCCTTCTCGTTGACCGTCAGAGCTTGAATTGGGAAGCACCCCTCAATGTAGGTGCCGTCGTAAATCCTTCTGCAGCTAAAGCACTTCTCGTTGTTGTCGTAACCGTAGGCGAATTTTCCAAGCCACTCAAACGTTGTGTAATAGTCCCGCCCGGTGGACATTACTGGAATATCCTGCAAAAAAGGAAAAAGACGTTCCACTGTAAACATGTAATATACCTGAACAATGGCCAAATAATCTCGATCATATTTCGTCTCATCAGGATGCTTCACAACGAATCCACCCAGAAATCCATCAGCTTTATCATAAGCGGCGTGACCGTGGTACCAGTGAGTTCCGGCAGTGTCGGCAATGAAGCGATAGCTATATGAAAGAGAAGCGTCGATCGGGCATTGCTGTATATAGGGTGCTCCGTCAGCGTACCACATGTTCTTCTTGTCAACACCGTGGACATGCAACGATGTTTTCTCCAGTGGTTGCGTGTTCTTGACACGAATGTAAACTTCAGCGCCATAAGGAACGACGATCGGTGTACCCGGACTGAAAGAGATGCTGTTATCTACTGCAGTGCACAATTTTGGATAGAAAAATAGCAAGACATGCGCTTAATTTATAAGTCTTGTAGGGAAAGCCGACCCTCATCTGGAGTTACTGTTCATTAGTGTCTCCCTACCTGCGTGCCAATTTTCAGATCGATCTGAGTCGACCACTTCGGGAGGTTCCGAAAGGATCATAGGGCCAACTCATTGCATAATGCCAAATCATAATTGTTTTTATGATGCAATATGAAATTGCCAGCTATAGTTCATGTCAGATAAGAACGAGGATGTTCTCACAAAGCTGTTGTTTTGAAGGTATGGTAATACGCTCGTGCCCTAATGACACCATGAATCGCATAGCTTGTCATGTTTGTGATCTGATAACGTATAGACCATAAATCATCATATGTTTTAAGATGATGATTACTGACGTAGAGATAACGATAGGTGTCTTTTTTCAACAGGACCTATATCCTTTTACTGGCGCACTTCACTATCCTTATCGCTCTCGTTAATGTACTTTTGATTCCAACAAGGAAGTTACTACCGTAAATTATTAGTTTTGCATGTCTCGGTTTGATTCTACAGTGGTGGCCACTAAAATAGGCGAACCCCTTAGCTAAAGCTTCAATAGCTGATTTACCCTGACTTTCAAACTTGGGCCAGAATCCCGGGGCCTACTAAATGTAGAACTTATCAGGTAACAAATTTAACATCAAGATGACTCAGATTTGGCATTTTTGTTTTCTGTCAGGATTTTTGTTTCTTTTTTGGGTGTTATCCACTGGTTTTCATGCATGATAGCGTGCTCATTTCTATACTTTGTAATTTCTTTCACAAATCTGCTACTCAACTCATTCAGAAAAGGAAGACTGAGTCGGCCGAATGTACTACATTTCCTGCCGGCATCGTGGCTCCCCAGTGGAAAATAAGTAATAGCTATTTGTTTCACGATAAACTGTACACTCAGTAGGCCTCGTGTTTCTGACCCAGTTTTGAAACCCCACGGTAAATCGGCAATTGAGATACTTTTGCCTAAGAGGTGCGCCCATTGTCCTGTGTCCACTACAAAACAGAAGATACTAGTTGGCGAATAGTTAGCTTTTCGTACATATGAAGTTTGAGGGCATCGTGCCTTACTATGCCGACCATTTTGGTTGTCTATCGACTAGACAAAGTTTTTCACAAAATACATATATTACCTTCTGCCACTAACGAGGATGATTCTCTTGTGAAGACCATCCCTTTGAACGAGATCACCCAGACTCGACTCGTTGATCGGAGCCCTCTTCCGGCAGCTGCTGAGCTCATCCGAATCGCGTATGAACCACGATTTCTTAAAATTCAAACATCGAAGCTATCCCATCTCCGAAACATACCGTATCCGGTTCATAATCCACAATCCTTCTCTTTCCACCGTCCCTCACATGCATCGAAAGCTTCTTTGACAGACTCATCTCAAATTCATACACTCCATCCTAAAAATGTGCAAGTTTCGTAGCTTTCTTTTGTCACCAGCTGAGGAACCTTATTGGGCTTGGCGAGCTCCAGAGGTTGAGCATACTTCTGCCAGGAATAGGCTGTATTGGCGAGAGATAAGATCAGTAGGCAGAGAAGTAGGCGACTCATTTCGACCGACTGAACATTCAACAATGGGAATCACTCGGTACTTTGGTCTTGATAAATTTTACGGATAAAAAAACGAGGATGTGATAACAAGTAATCATCTGACTAAAAAGGTGATCTTTGGCGCCGCTGTAGAATGGTAATAAAACTGTACTAAGCACAGTGGCACTCAATGTAATGTGAAGTCGTAATTTGAGTGAATGCATAGAGAGCTATAGTACTAATAAACAGTATCTTTTTTTGGTGGACCAAGGCAGGGTTGGAAATCTCTCCAAGTTAACAAATTGTACATTGTAATCCTGATTGGTTGTTTACTGGTCAGTAGTATTGACCCGGACGCAAGGGGGACAGTAAAGGAAAAACACATTGAGCTCTACATGACATGCAAAGACAATCGCTGCACGGTAACACAGGTGCAAGGGGCTATCCTGTAACAACCAAGAACCTTATGGTATCACGGATCCGAATCCCATTCTCTCGGATAAGATTGACCCAGTAGATAATAGCTTTTTCTTTCAGGATTACAACAACTGTTGCGCTCCATGCATCGCAACCCAGCTGAACTTCCTCTTTCGGAAAAGGTAAAAAGTAGCCCGACTTGTATGCTGGAACAAAGATTGATCGTTGGTGACGACCTCGTTTTTATGTTCACATCTACGGGTTGCACAAATAACCGCTATCGGAAATAAAGTTGTCATTTTTCGGTGCACCTTAAGGAAAATAGGTTGGCGTACAGTTGACGGTATCAGTTACCAAGATCTCAAGTTGCTAGGTTAGATCGACACCGCAGATAGCGTTTTGTGTTCCCTGAAACTTGAAACAAAGACCTCCCTTTTTTCCACTCAGTGTGGATTGCAACTGCAAAGTACTTTTCGGGGATGTTACAAAAACTGTCCCAAATCCACTCCGCGGAAACACTACGTCGAACGACGCGGAGTTCTCTTCAAAAATCCTTAAAATCACGTTCACTATCGTTAGGAATTGGATTCCTAAAGTAGACGCTGCTTAGTTGAAAACTCCAATCTTCACCAGAACAGTCACGATCAAGAAAGACGCTCTTGCAGTGCTGATCTATTATGCTGTGCGCTCGTGCTGTTCAAACACTAACACACAATACAAGCAATCAGCATACGGAACTCATAACAACGGAACTGCACGTAGTTATCAATCGTTGTCTGCGAGCTTTAACGCGCCATCAAGCTCGGTTACATTTGCGATTGTTGTACAGGTTCGGCTCGTAGCCCAGTCTTTGCATTGCCTCCTGCGAAAACGTTGATCTGGGTTGCACTACTGCATGAAGTAAATCCTTCGATCAAAATTTTACACATGATTTTCTTATGGCAAGAACAATTCTTGCGCATGGTAAAATAATATGTTGTTTTTCTATCGTCCACAAATGACAAGACCGGAAGTACTGGCGCTCTTTAGGTGCTACAAATGGGCATACAAAATCGCACATATAGTGAAATAGATAAGTCGAATCGCTTCTTGTGCGAAGGTGAGTATATCAAATCAAACAAATGGTTGCCAACGAGGAGGAAATAGAAAATCGAAAATATAGAAAATCGCATTGCATTTATTATGTAGCTACAGTTAAATGTCGGTTGCTCATTTGCCCCTCTTACACGCTTTGAATCACCCCGAATTTGTTTATTGTTGGGCCATAGCTACATCATAAACGCAATTATTCACGCAGACTAAAATGTGGCATAAGAATACGCGCCTCCAACTTATCAGCATCTAGGCGGCATACATAAAGCGAAGCTCAAAGTCCACACAAGTATTATTTTTATTGCAATTATTCCAAGTGTTCCGGTTTTTTAATTAACCGTTGTTTATGTGTGCACTGGTCGTCCTCTGTGTAAATGATATTAAATTTTGCATTCGATAATTGGCGTTCGTGTGCAACGTGCCAAAATAAGTTTGTTGGTAAACTGAATGCTGCTTTCAGTAATAGCCCTTATGTCCGTTGAACGGAAATCCCATTTATTTAGAAACCCGACAGCGACACAGATAACCAACAAACTAGAAATATAATGGAATTTATTTAGAGATGATATGTTGTATAACTTATCCAATCACACGCAGACAAGAGAGAATAATCTCCAGTGGATCGTTGGTAACTATAAGAGATCGCTCGCTGACTAGATTAAGAGAGAACGACTTGTGGCTGGTCTCGGAAATTTCGAATTCGAACTGATTGTTGAGATACTTTTTTAGTTGAATGAACCCCCGGTAGCTCATCGACGGGAGGCGTACTTCGCCTACTCGCTGGGTTTGATTGAAGAAGATCTGAAATCAAGAAGTTGGCTCATATGAACAGTGTCATATATCAAAAGTTTACGGTCAACTGGTGCCTGCCACTATGAAATACTTATTTACCTGAAAGAACTGCACAACCAAGCCGGTACTCGTTTCAAAATCGTTGTTCCTGGATATAAATTTGAACTCCTGTAGGTGCTCCCCAAGAGTGAACATCTCCACAATGAGATCGGCAAGCTGCATCCTGTAGACTCCCCCGTAGTCGATGTCCAAATTCTGAAAAGAAGAGCGTGATGATACTTTGTTTTTAATTCTTGGTTTTCGATTTGGTTTGCCAATCAGTTATCACTGTTCATTCTTGGGTACAAAAGTTGAGATTGTTTAACCTCCGTAATGTAGTTTGAGACGTGTTAATCTTTTCAACGACAGAAAGATGGAGCCAACGTGAGTAAATCGAGTTTTTCTCGACGTTCCACGGTCATCAGTGATGATAATCGTTTGTGCTATCATAACGAAAAAGAAAGGAGAGCGAAGCAAACAACAAGTTCCGGGATTGCGATTTGAATTTAGCACTCGTATGTGAACATTCAGCTTCTTGAGACCAACAGGACCACATAAATTTTAGGTTCAAATCACTGTTGTGTAGAGCTGTAGTATATGTGTAGTCATTAGAGTAACCTCATATAAGATACAGGGGAATTGCCTGTGATTCAACCTTACCATGAGTACATTTGGTCCCGCCAGGAACCCAACCAACTCCTCGAGAAGACACACTGAGTTCTCGGCGATGCGTAGAGCCGTTACGGACTTTTGCAGAACTTTTGTCTCGAAGAAACGTTTCCGATTGTCGCCGCCCATGAAACCCTGAAATCATACGATAAATCCTTGACCATTCCGCGTCAAATAAAGGGAGAAGTACGATAGACATTCGTTTGTTCAACACAAGGCACTGACTACTTTACATTGTTCACCTTACCGATTTCCAGTTGACCATTTTAATATTTCGGCAAACCGGGAAATCCAGAGTATCCAGTAGGGACTTATCGCATGCGCCGCTTTCGAGTGTGAGTTGATATGCTGTGAGGTGTGAATGTGCTCTGCGCAAGTGGCGTGATGGTAGAAGCTGACACTTGTTGCTTAGATGACCAAGCGATGCCGTAGTGGTGGCTGTGATGCAGTTCATGTATGTGCTCCGGTTATGTTTCCTAAAGTGAGAGTTAGTTCTATCTATGCATGCTTCAGAATGATGTTAGTATTTGGATCATACGTTTGACTGTAGAAGTTCTTATTCAACCACTCAACGGCCATCGCAGTTGCTCAACCTACGCCGTAATTACCTCCCGTAGAACCAATCATATGTTTTAATGATTCCGTGACCTTTGTAAACGATTGCCAAATACAATTATAAAAGTCCTTTACCGACAAAATCGCGTTGTGTCATCTAATTGAGTTCACGCGAATTGACGCTTTATTAATCGGCGAACTTTTCGGCTCACCTGACCCATAGACCGAGCTCCATTCTGAGATTGTCCACGATGACGTCGTTGAACGCATGACACACGAAGCGACAGTTCAGCATTTCGTCAAAGTCGAGCAGCCCAAAGATCATCATGAGGATGTCGTTGGACTGTTGCTCGATCGCTGGTTCGCGGCGTTTGTTGAACCACGCATAGTCCTTTTCCTGAAATCCGTACATGAAAAAAATATCTGATTGTGGTTATAATTGGTGACATAATCGTGAACAGATCTTTGTTTGAAAAAAACCCAACCTAGGCGGCGAAAGGTTTTCTATGTTATGCATTACAAGAAGCTTTATGCTTACAGTTTAACGGCATAATCGAGCGAATGGCTACAGAGCTTCTGATCCGGGCCAACTACGTACAAGGAAAGGTCCCAAACTGTCCCATGCCTATTGGGCTGAAATTAGGCATGGAGGTTGGCACACCAGAGTGTAGCAATACCGGATAGATTTCGTCGATGAATGGCCTCAGAAAACCTCACAGAAATGGTCAAAAAACTAATAAGATCACCATATCTTTTGTGCCATCATGGACTTTGCAACAACAGAGGATAAAATCCACTATGAACTATAGGTTAAACCCGCTATTCACCGATGAAGCCTGCCAGGTTCTGCTGCACTCCGGCCATGATACGCCACATTTACACCTTTACGCCACATTTCAACTGAATCAGCTTCGGACAGTTTGGGATCTCTCCATGTTAGTTCACGTGTGTAACACACCATTTTTAGTACCAGTTTGTGCTCATTTTACACTATAATTGGAGCTGGTTAGATGAGCTAGCTCATTATAGCGCCAATACGAAGCCGTGACAGATGATAATTCTTATTAATGACGTCATTTCTATCTGCGAACGCATGCGGCGCATCACTTTTCATTTTTTTGCTCGACATCCGTCACATTTGATGTTGCGGTTTTCTTAATCCACAGTTGTTGACAGCAGTGCATGTTATCAACAGACCAGCAAGTATATTTATCTTACATTTACATACATAATTTGGGATTGGCGTCGTCTGAATTCCATAAACTTCTCAAAACAACATACGAAAAGCATTCTTTGCTCCCGGCCTTCAGAATATGACGTCACCGAGATGCCGTTTTTGCCTAACGGCTGAACAAAATTTTGACTGCTCCGTGCGTTTTAGTATGCCGTTTGAATCGGAATTACTTTAAAGCCCAGATGGACATAAATTTTATAACGGACGGCCCAAAAAAAACATCCGAAACCGGAAGCCATTTGTGTTTTTGTTCGGAAATTTATGTGGATCAATTTCTTGATTCTATGAAATGGGATCTTAAACTTCGATCAACCTTAATGGTACAAAAAAAGACAAGATCCTCGTCTATAAATTCTAATAATTTGTCATTGCTACATGTTATCTCACGATCTAAAAGCCGATTTTTTCATTACCCCACAGCACGAACCTGTTTCCTCAAATTTTCTTCGAAAAACGAAACCACAGCCGATGTCCATGCTGTGGTTCCCGACCAAAACATCCATTCGCTTATCGTCAATGTGTAAACTGAATAAACATGTTTACGAAAGTAAGGTTTGAGGCCCCACGGGATCTTTAGTTCCTTGTTCGGTGGATTTATTGAGGAGAAGCATGATTGCGAGAGACGGCACTGGTCTTTGGTATGTAGGCGACGGCAGTAATTGTGTAGGCTTCACGATGGAAAGTTAGATCAGTTGACAAACATATGGTACTGTACCTATTGTTCAATGGAAAACTAAAGCACGCAGCTGGGTACGTCCATAACGTCCCCAGAGTACGCGCAACTTGAAGGTCATCGTTAATACCACAGGTGCAACGTTGTTTTTCAGACCTTATGAATCCTTGATGATATTTAATTCGTCGTTCTGTGAATGGCGAACAAAATACGAAGTTCAATCTTATGGTTCTGTTTTTTCCTGTCGATGTTCCACAGGAAGAACGTCACAAAGCAAAGCTTTAACGCCTCCAGAACGAAATTCACTTTCGTGACATGTTTTTATGTCAGCCGACGGTCATTGGGGGCACACACCACAGAAATGGTTATCTTTATAAGCCGAAAATCAAAAATATTGCCATGTGTGCTGTGTTGACATTTCGGCCTATCAAACGTCTTCTAAGATACTTATGTTTCTGTTAGCTGCAGGCAAAAAGATCATCCTCAAAAGCCATTATATCAATACACAGATTGGACAGGGTCGGGCGGAGGGTTGGCGTCCATATTGTCAAACGTAGACCATCGTTTTTTAACCTAATGCTTCAATATTCTTACCCCTCACATCAGCCAGTTCTCATCAGTTTAGACCTGCGTGTAAGACAAGGTCAATCGGACCACCCTTCGGAAATACCCAACTTCCTTTTACTCGAAAACCAACTAGTTCTTTTGCTCTCTCCAACAAGCATCAAAAACAAAAATTTTCAACGTGGACCGTCTGAGAGAACAATGGTCCTGGAATGAGGTCTTCTTTTGAAGATAAAGGCAGCAACAGACCCTCAGTCAAAAAGCTCTTTGTGTTCTTTTTCGTCGAAAACAAATTATTTGCCAAACAAGCCCCGACGACTGTGTTTGTCTCTTTCCACCCTGCCCTTTAATAATTGCTTGACCTTACCATGCGTTTCAGCATCTTCTTGTAGTTCGACTCGCTGCGCCGCTGACTGACGTACCTAATGAGCCGGTTCCCTTGAGGCGTGCGCTTCCGGTTGAACCAGCTCTTCACATCGTACCACCACAGCTCCAGGCGGCTGCCGTCCGGCTCCAGCAGAAGCATGATCGGTCGAGGAGCGGCGTCGAGAATAAGTGGCAACTCCGAATTGTGGACGAAGTGGAGAGTAAGTGACTGGATTTCACCGACGGTGACTGGAGGCGGGCATATGGGGATATGTACGTCTCTCCAAGTATGTCCGAGCGGGCTCGGTTACATAGCAGCTGATTAGACGGGGCGATACCGTATGGCCAATTAGCCATCGCAGGCGAGGCGTGGCGAGACTTTGCCCGCCTCTTCCGGCCGCCTCCCCAATTGCCGTTTTGATTTGTGCTTTGGAAGGTCATTGTACTGTGGTGATCTGTGTGTAGATCGACTGCTTTGAGGTGTCCGAATGAAGATTGATGGGGGAACATCTCATAATCGTCTTAATCAAACATAGAGGGGCTGATGCTTATTGTTTTCCATATTAATACACACATAGGCGTGAGAGTGGAAGGAAGGCAATTTGATCGGAAATGCCAAATTTGGCTGAAGGGCGTCTGCTATGAGACCACGTGCTTCTCCATACCTCTTCTAGGATGGAACGTGTGAACGGATAGTGTTTGAATGGATCCAGAACTTTTGGAGCCACGTATTCACGATAACCAATCACATATGGAAGCATACGCTTCAAAATAAACACGATTCATCACGGAAAACGTAAGATGAATGGGATATGCACTCAATGACAGCAGTGTTCGTTCAACCCGTACAACTCCGGCATTTAACAGGAGATCAGTTTAGCCCAAACAGTGTTTGGCAAACGCGTGGTCTTCGTGTTGCGTCACGGTACTGTTATGAACAGAGTCCCTGGAACAGTGTTAACATTATATACGAAGATTGCACCCTAACGTTGGTAGTGCGTTCTTCGGACAGACTTCAATCGTCAAGTTTGTCACTATGGCCAAGAGGGATTTTATATTTACACAATGAACTTTATGAATAGTGAAATAAACCGAACTAGGCCGCTTGCAATTGAATGCCACAAGCACGGATGGAATCCATTGAACCAAATGAACAAGTACATTTGAATGCTTTCCGAGTGGAAAGGTCTTATTCAACGTATCAAGAGTCTACAATGAAAATAGTGTTTTAACTGTTTTCGACGATGAAATGGAGTTCTTTTATTGTTTAGCTCTGTATCGCAGCAGTGAAAGTCAAGTTTCTACGGACGATTTTCTATGCAAACCATGCAAGAATATGATTCTTTGAACAAGAATATGAATGTGACGAGGAATTTCATAGTCTGTATTTTACCGTAACACTTGGCTTTTTTACCTTCATGATTGCTTTTTCAGTCGTCATCGTTTGACGCACCGATATGCGCACCTTATCGACAGTTTATCAAAATTTGGCTTGTTTAAAGAAAGGTCAATCTGTGCACCTAGCGCGTTAGTCAGGAGAATTTCTTCAACTCAGCTTTCTTTACTCAAAAACAGCCACTAATTTATGATTGAAAAAATATGAAAATTCAATTACGTTGTCCGCATTACAAAAGCGGACGTCGGTCGTCAAGACAGCACCTGCTTGTCATACATCTCGTAAATAAGATTTCTTCTATTTAATTATTCATATGCTATATACCGACCATTGACGCACATGAAGCAGCCTGTTGGATTAGGTAATAATAAAAAGTGAAAAAGTAATAGGGGTGACCTTTTCACTGTGCTTATGCGATCACAGTGTAGCAGAAAATTCCAGGGCGGCTTTAAAACTTAAAAATTTTAAACACTTTATACCAGAGATGTCACCTGAGCCTGGCCGGTTCCTACTCCGGGCCTGGCTCACCCACTTGACTCAGTGTTTTGCAATTCGAAGCCGGCCGACCCGGCTCCGAGCCGAAGCGAGTCGAAGCCTGACAACATATACGATGTGAGACGGAGGTCATAGAACGATGGTGTCAACATGATCAAATAAATCGAAAAAAAGTCGTCAAACAAATGAAAATGATTATGTACACTATCGAATGTTTCAACAAAAGGAGTCATAGTGGTGAACTGGGCCAACCGATAAGACCAGCATGTAGATATCGCGGAAGGGCTGCACATGTGAAATATAGCGCTAGCGAAAACGCTTCAGAAAAAAAGCAAACGGACACGGAAGTTCTTAGTCGCTGTCTTTCCTGATGACAAAGAGTCTTGTTTACTTCTTCTCCTGCGTCCCTTTATACCCACGCCTCTCTGCCCTCATTTCTGATTGCACTTATTTCCTGGTGGTCAGGCGTTTTTTGGATGTGCTTAAATTTACATCCCTTTTAAAGAATTAGGTAAAACCAACATTGTGAGTCAGTTCTGGAAAATGATACGTATTCAATAAATGATGCATTGGCAAAACAATCCCGATCTCACTCATAGCTGATTTTGTGGAGATTGTATGAGCTAATGCATGCTTAGTCTAATCGGAGAGGTTCAACACGTACGCTAGTCATATCTATGAAATGAATATGTTGGCAATTTGTATTTGGCAACGGTCGCAACCAATAGACGAAAGGTGTTGCAACGGAATGGTTAGTTAAATCTAAGCCTGCCGTCAATTAAGTGACAGTTTTTTGAACAGAGCTTTCATGCCGTATGCGAGCGCATTGCGGAGAAAACACAAATTGCTCTTGTTGACACCTGCCAGACAGGTCTGCAAACATGAAAGACAAACACCCCAAACGGTCCACGAATCACAAACACAGGAACCACATTCCAATGATTCATTTCAATCACCGTAAAACTTCGTTCACTTCTCCTTAAATGTACAGAAAATACCACACCATAACTACGACCCCAGGTCGGATGTACATCAAAGTTTGCGACATGGAGCATACAAATGAGCACGATGGACTAAAGGGTTCAAGCACATGCGTTCTTTTTGCGATACCTACATGAAATCACCATTTCACCATCTCTCAAGTGTAAATGCCCTTACAATGAGAATACACAGAGAAACCGATTCAGTGAAGCAACTAAAAACTACTATTGCCAGGAGCGTCAACACGACCACTGGTCGATTAAGCGCCACTAACGGCCCGAAGCACCGCCACTGCTAAGACTGATGTAAATATCACGCATAGATGCGGATATGGTCACGCACGGAGCGCTCTCTAATCGGAAAAGCAACAAATCCGCCGTCATGTCCTTGAGATGTTGCCGAGACAGAGGCTAGTTTCTCAATGTGATTAATTGAGAGTCGCGTCATGTTGAAACTGCCAGCCGCCGGAGTGCCTTGTTGCAAAGATCAACCGAATATTGGAGGAATATTTGAGACTCTATTTGAGACATAAAACTCTTTCAGTACAACCGTACAGTCCACATGGAGCCAAAATGCAGAATCCGGACCTGCGACCCTCTGTGGTCCGAGTCAAATGTACGTTTAGGCATGGACAGCAGTGATATATGAGTATGTATTTGAAATGACTATTTTCATTGGCCTGTTTGTGAGCGTCGTAAGTTCATTTGCAGCATATGTATATCATATTCGAAGAAAACCGCAGCGAGTTAGGCCGATGTTTAGATGTTGCACAATGTAATGGGTTTTGAGTAATAAATAGCTATGGAGCTGTTTGCTTCTACTTATAATATCATCACTATAATCATCGATTTTTGTAGTGCTTTAATCAAATTAGCTGAACCGAGTTATGTATGCCATATTGCACACGCATCATTATCGCTTGGAGTATCAGAAAATGTTTGTCTAAATGACAATTAAAGCTGAAACTATCGGTTATTCTTGTGGTCGTTTAAGAAGTTTGCCAGATGTTTGAACAGCCAACGCTTTCTGAGCATCTCGCTAGCATTCTGTGATTCGATTGGAACGTCTGAACGTATGACCTTTACGAAAGATCCCATTCAGTTTGTTTTTAACTATTTCGACACAGTTTGCTCTCATGAATCAGCTGTGACGTTTAGCGTCACAGCGATCGCCTTGAATAGCCGTAAGCTGACGGGTGTTCATGGCAACAAGCAGCCGTTCTCGGACCTCGACGCTCTATGAGTCGCGCGATTCGGTATTGTTCGCATAGAGAGACGTCTTTAGAAAAAATAGTTCTGCTTTAGAGCGAGCAGTCAGATGTTTCGTTCGCGCAGCGTCCTAGCTATGGAGTCATGGGCCACATCATTCGAGTTACGGCCAACTGCTGCCGGATTGTGATCGCAAAAGAGACCGTTGGGCGCACACTGTACAAATATGCGGTGGAAATGAGGATAAATGGGATTCCGCACAACAATCCGTGAGTTAACAATATTACAATAATAACAGTGGCAGAGGGTGTCTCGTTTGTGTAGCGGTGGAGAGCGGTCGGTTATCCCCCTCACTACATATAACGCGCAGTGCTCACTGATAAAAACGCAAAACTCACTGATATTGACCCTAAGTCAATTGTCGTTGACCGCAATGGTGTATAACATATAGCTTTTTAGACGCATCCTTCGGAGAATATTTTGGGAAGTCGTCGAGAAGCACAAGAAAGCGTTCCCACCGTACGGCATCGTGTTCAACGACAGAAATGCACTGTTCTCAGCGCAAAAGATTGAAGTGGATAGAGTGAGGAGAAATGGTCGACAAAAACAGCATTTCAGTCTTTTCAGTTTGAAGTCCATTTTGGTCGGGACAATAGCGGTACAATCACGCTCGAACTGAAAAATGAAGTGCGGTTCGACTTTAGGGAGTATGGTGATCTGCAAATCGAATGCTTGAATGCGCTACTTACGCAGCAGGAGCGATGTATGTTGACGTAAGTTATAGTACTTGTGAGCTCAGTTTTGGTCGGAAGTCATAGTCAAGTCGGCCAAAGTCAGAGCAATAAACGCGCTCCATTAAAAACAGCTCGAAATCGACTGATTTTAGCCCGAAGAAGGTCGAAACGGAGGAACAACCCAGCACTTCGACTTCCGCGGTCGTTTCAAGAACGGAGCGCAAGTTCTTTGTCCATCGCGATAACCTCTTCATCATCCCAGATCAAGCACATAGAATCAACGCCGACTACATCGGCCGCGGACTGCAGATGTGGTACGCTCTGCACAGCCTTGTCAGTTTGGGCGAACGATCGGAAGCTATTGTGAACTACGACAGTACGACTACTTCATTTCACTCATTACATTCGCCATATGAACTTATAGGAACCTGTAGTGTATTTCTCAAAATGAAGATGCCCATCATCGACTACTATATCTGCTTCGTGAACAAGAGGTCCCAACCTACTGAGCAGGATTATGCGAGACTTAGGAACATGAGCCTAAATGCAAATCAGAGGAACCAACTACGAGAAAGTCTTAAGGGACTGTCTTTTGTGGCCACCTACGGCAACGAGATGCATTACAAATTTTTTGACGTTCTCGACACTGACGCCCGAAGTACGGTCTTTGAGTGGGAGGACAGGGAGACTGGTCAGAAGGTACGCGAATTCATTAAACAGATAAGCAGATGCGAAAACGCTGATTATGAAAAATGTGATGTTTGATGTGTAATTAGCTCCATTCTAGGAACGTATATCAGTCCAAGACTACTTTTACAAGCACTGGAACATTCGCTTACAACTGCCTCACTTTCCATTGATTCAAATGGCTCCTCATATGAAGAGGATATTCGTACCACTTGAACTCTTGCTCATATCCGACAGGCCCCAACGTTTCCAGAAGCCCATACCCGATGAATGTATGGCCGCGGCTTTAAAGGTAATCTTAGAAACCTCTTTGATCTGTGCTCCACCAAGCCAACACATTCAAATGCAATCTCAGCGATGAGTGAATGCATAACAAATCGTTCGTTTCAGCTTGCAACAATAACTCCGCGAGAGCGCTTCAAGTTCATCCAGCAGCTTATGGAGGAGATACGGATCAACGAGAAATCGAAGTTCATGACAAAGTTTGGTGTAAACGTTGACAAGAGAATGATCCGCACTGATGCGCGCGTACTGCCTTTGCCCATGCTAACTGTTAGAGTATGCTCATAGCCGGCTGTGACCAATATTCGTAATAATTTTGCAGGATGGTAGAGAGCAAGTGCAACCTGACAATAAAGCATCTTGGGCATTCAACAAGGTTCAGTCCAATGGTCACCGACGAACCATTGTAGGAGTCATCGTAGACGATGACATACGCCAGTCGCTTGGCAACAGATTCATGTAAGCCTGGAATTTAAATATTGATTGTAGCTACCCTTTTTCAGCAACCTATTCAATGTCCTTATCGATGCTTGCCGTCAAATTGGTGTGGACTTCGTGGATCATGGTTATTTCGAGCCATGTTCCCAGTTCCTAGTAAAAAGTCGGGACGACATCGAGCATAAAGTTACCCACATTCTCGATATTCTCTATCGCGAATATGAAGCTGTAATCCACGAATGCAATGTGCTGATCTTGTTTGTGAACTCGGAGAAGAGTGATCTTCACTACGGTGAGTAGAACGAGACCTGATCGTAATTATGCATTGCAAGCTCATGTGCTGTTAGAGGCTAGTTGTGCTTTGGGGAAGACAGTAATAATGTTGAGGAGCCTATAATTCAGTAGTAGTGACCGTCCGTATCTAATTCGATATTTTAGGCGACCTCAAAGCAACATGTGAATTGAAATACAGCGTCTGTTCACAAGTGATACTTCAAAAGACCTTTGAGAAACTAGCCGATCCAAGGAGCCCTGCGAACCCCAGAACTGGAGCTCCTCTCCCGTCAGCAACTGCCAGAAACATTGCTCTGAAGATAAATGCCAAATTAGGTGGAGTGACCACAGCTGCACTGCCAAGACAACTGGAGTAAGTTGCACGCATCAGCAGTACTGATCGGCTTGCCGAAACTGGTATTGTTGATTTGAGAACTGTCGTAAAAGTCTGATTGATTGAATAAGATCGCTCACAGCCAAATTTTGTTGAAACGATTATGATAAGAATCCATCGACAGTATTAGTGACATCTTTCACCTGTGCTAAAACGATCGCTTTCAGATGGTCAACGTTTACCTCTCAAAACGAGCCAACACTGTTCATTGGTATCGACGTCAGTTTCTCTCGAGCCGAGGGCGAAGTTTCCCTATTCGCTGCATCCGGATCTACGAACTTGGAGGCCACACAATATCAGACAACTATCACTCCGATTTCACCCGTCACCGGCTACAGCGAAGCAGCGCTGGACCTGCGCGTTGCGGTCGAAACGTCGCTCAAAGCATTTTACAAGGTATCTCAGCTGCTGAACGAAGATAACCGTGAGGTATTGCAGGAAACACAACTGTACCCAGCTCATATAGTATTTTATCGGATGGGCTGTAGCCGATCGCTGATGGATGAGACTTCAAAGAGAGAACTTAGATGTATCTTTGGCACGATTAAGGACATGGCCGCGTTGGCACCACAAGGGCTCTTTGATCCGACGGTTACCTACATTCAAATCGAAAGGAACCACCAGAAGCGGTTCAAAGTTGATGAGCAGAATTTACGTATGCCTCAAGGATATGCAGGGTCGTGGAATAACAACGTTCCTGCTGGCACGGTGGTCGAGAAGGTGGTGACAAGCGCCAAAGTCTTTGACTTCTATTTGTGCTCTCATCACGGCGCGTTGGTAAGTTTATTAGATGGTCAGACCGAAATCAAGATGAGCCAAATGGGATCGCTGACGAATCTCAGTGGTCTCTGTAGCAAGTTAAATTAAAGGACACATTGTTGCACCAATTGTGAGTAATGGTCACTGTCCATTCTAGGGTACATCACGACCAACCCGCTACATCGTTTACTACGACGACTGGTGCCTGACGGCCGACCAAATTCAACATGCCTCCTTCTGCCTCTGCTTCTTGACATCAAATTGTACGAGAGCCGTGTCAATTCCGGCTCCCACGTACTATGCGAGCAAGGGATGTGAGCGTGGGCGTAAATATCTCCACAGCTGTCAATTGTATGCCGACAATGTCTACAATTTATTCAAATTTTCATGTTTCAGACAAAATGAGCGCATTCAGCCATACGAACCACTGGATATCCCAGTGTTCAACTCGATGTACATCGTTTGAGGAGTCATCTCTCTTTTGGTAGCTTATGTATGTACTGACCGATCCTAGAATTTCACCTCTAAGCATACAGAAAATCTATAGTATGCAATGCACAGTGTGGATGTCTTTTCTTTCCAATTCATATTTTTATAACTCTGCCTTCTGCTCTAGGCCAAATTTACTCATCTGGAGCGATAATATCCGTTATATATGCTAGTCTACTGAACGTCTATTGCTACATATGTTACCACCTCACGTGTAATAATGCTATGTGCGAGAATAAAGTATCTAAAAACCCTGACAACAAAGCGACTGTAACGATCAGCACTTAAAAGTCGTGCATGCATTCCTGATCGACGTTGTTCGTTAAGCAAACTACGTTACATTGAACCATGCGTTTTTAATTAGCGTTTGAAACAAATTGTTATCATTCAAATATTGCATCGCAATCGTCACCTTTATCTTGAATGCCCGCACTCAATTTGAGTGAACAGAAAGGACTCTCACGATAGAAAACTTCAGAACTTCAGAAAAGAAAAAGGAATTGCCAAACAGCCAAGGGGCGCTATGGGTAATGCTAGTCATGACTTGTAAACATTAATATGCATCGGCATTGATATGATACACCCATCTCCGCCTGCCTCCGAATAAGTGAGCACTGATATACAGAGATATCGATGAGACAGATGCTGATACTGTGTTACCTTGTTCCGAGATCCGATACACCCTTCTTCGCCTATCGCGGAACAAGATATTGATGATATGGATGGTGATATGGTGTTACTTTGTTCCGAGATCCGATACACCCTTCTTCGCCTATCGGGGAACAAGATATTGATGATATGGATGGTGATATGGTGTTACCTTGTTCCGAGATACGATACACCCTTCTTCGCCTATCGCGGAACAAGATAGTCTCGATACTGTGTTTCCTTGTTCGGATATACGATACACCCTTACTCGCCTATGGCGGAACAAGATAGTCATGTACCGGTACTGTGTTACCTTGTTACTTTCCTAACATAACCTATCTATCGCGAACGTCTGAAAGGACAGCTTTTCGCGTGGCTTCCTAACATGCAAAAATGCATTTTCGTGCAAACTGTAACCTCAAGCTTGTTTTTCAGATGTCACTATTTACATTGTCAACAAGAACTGCTTTACTGTTCACATCGGAAGACGTCTTCTGTAGTTTACCGATCTACAAAAAACCATCACGTGGTTCCAAGAGAACAGCAAATAAAGCTTTTCTATTTCATAGGACAGTGTAGGCGATCCTCCTTTGCCACTGTCGTCTTAATTAGTCACTTTTGTGAGATTGTGAAAATCTGGAGTATTATGTTTCTGTCTCATCAGCGCTATTTGCCGAGCACCTCTTCTCAGCGGCAGTCTTATAAATTGAGTGATATTTGTTTAAACTCCGTCGATGAGTCATCGCGGCTTGCATCCATGGACCTCCTCCTTCGCGCGCCAGACTTATAAAACTGGGAGATGTCCTAGAAGATTGCCTGGTTGACGATTGCCCAATGGTCGTTAAGGACAAAACCGTAAGCGATTTATGTTAGTCAAATTGTAAAGTTATCGTTTTAGGGACGGTACAGTCTCCTGTCGGAGACCGATCCAGTCGAAGTGTGTGGACCTGATGGATCTCCTCTGGAGGTAAGCAAATCTTGGCAAAGCAATGCTTGTAAAAACAAAGCTGAGGCCAGGTGTCCAAATGGTATTCTTGGATGGAAAACAAACACGTAAACTTTGATAAGTTTCTGATATATCCAGTAGAGTTTTTGGTACATCGTAGTGGCCCAACACTCCAGTGGGCATATGAGACGCTTCCAAAATCACAGCCCATGGATATTGGCGCACCTGACGACTCACTCATAGCCAACGGACGGGTAGACTAACAAAAACCAATACACTTCGACTTGCATGGATGTTATTTAAGTCATTAAGCCTCTACGGGCATGCTGCATGTCCAGGACAGATTTCTAAGAAAGGCGAGAAAGCTATGGTCTAAACATACAACCAATAAATGTCATATTATCATAGAACTTTACAATCATTACAAAAAAAAATAGAACTAGTGCTTTCATTCCAGAAGATTAGCACGTATGATTCATGTACCTTTCTACTGATGTCTTGCGTTCTCTTCAACTGCTTTTTATCCCACACTTTGCACCTAATCGACCGTAATATTAAAGATCGACAAAGGTTGAAGCACGACTGACCGCCGGCGTCAGTCGGTAATTCACTCGCGCGCACCCCTAATCCCTTATGTAATCGTGTTGATGTGGCGAACACGAGCGCCACTAATGAATACCGTCGCCGCCGGTCAGACCTAAGGCCCTGACAACAACTCACCGTTCATCCACTTTATACAACTCTTTTCCCTTCACTCGTATGGTTTCTGCTTGCCACAAGTGACGATATTACCGTATTCGCGTGCGTAGTGCCAGAGACGCCTCAATGGTCAACAAAGTCTCAGAGTGTAATGAGACGCTACCAAAGCTAGTGAAGGGCATCAGTATTGAGAGGCTGCCGTCCATTTCTGGTAGTTCCGACAGGACCCTTGAGGAGGTTGTCGTAGAAGCCGATATAAAGGTAATGTATACGGTAGCAGCGCAGCATACGTCCACCCTCCAACGTTTTTTGAAGCTCTTTGTCTTGAGGAACAGGAGGCTAGCTTTTCATAAGCTTCCACCTTAGAACAGTTGTTCCTACAAACTGATCACGTACATACAACGCTGACCTCCTGGCCAACTGTCAAGAAGCTGTCAAAATTTACCACACGCCGCACGAAAAAATTTGACATTTGCGCAAAGCACGTTTCGGAGCACGTGGATTGCTCTGAGCGCCTCTGACAGTATAGCTCGTTACCCCAGTGTTGCCTCTAATATTAACACCGTTTTGCAGGACCTTCCCAAGAGCATGGATGTGAGACAGCAATATCAGCGGCGCTACATGGCCAGCACTGCTGCGGTGAATCAGAAGGCTGATCCAGAGGAGACGAAGGCGGATATCTATTCGGACAGGTTGGCCTCGTTAGACTCATATGCCAATCAGTGTCCTCAGTTTTGAGAATTCGGGAGCTAATCGCAAGGGGTACGCTATTTAATCAGTGGCTTCATAGGTGTTTGTTCTACTTGGCTTGTTAAATCCGTTGTTATCAATTTAACAAGATAAGTAGGAGAAACACCCATTAAGCTGTTGGTTAAATAGCGTTTAACAAGCCATACTGAGGCCGATTGTGGCCTATTCCAACATTAGCCTATCTTTATCATCAATTTTACGATTTGCACCCACGATCTTTTTTTGCCACTTCGTTTAGCCTATGGACAGAGATCACCTTTTCCTCTTTGTTCATTTCTCAGTCAGCACAAAAACCACGCCAGACTCCTAACCCTATTCATCCGTTCATACACCCCGTAACCTATCCGAATCGGCCACCGAATAACTAGGTCTGTTTGCGCAATAACGCGTGACAAGTTACCCCTCCTATGCAAAGTACGTTTTGGGTACAGCCACATATCCTTTGGCCTTGGCTTGCGAAAAGCCGCTGGCGACTGTCTCGGGCTAACCGGCCACTACGCGCGGACCGCTGACGTCGTCGTCAGATATCTGGATAGCTAACCAAGCAGTTCAAGAGATGTTTTGACCCTCTCCCGCGCGCTCGCGCGAACGTTCGGGCCTCCGCCCTCCTTTACCCACCTTCGTCGTCGTCGCAGCAGCACCAGCCGCTTTGTATCTTTTTATTTGTATACAAAAGCGCGCGACTATTGTTGTTTCATCATCGTTGTGTGCGGCCCGCGGCCACTTTCCGTCCACCCTTCTCGATCTTCTCCACGGGGTCCATCTGCGCGCGTCCCCCTCTCCGACCTCTTCAACCGCCGACAGAGCCGTCCCTTATCTCCTTAGGCTCCAATAGTTACCCACCTCGCTTAGTTACCCTAATCCGATTATTATCGCCTCCTACTGTCCAAATCATGATCTTGTGCTAACAACAAAAAATAGTACTGTTATCACGTATCATGCACACGCTTGATCGCGAGGAGGCGGCTTACCTCAGCAAATATGCCACTTGTGCCTCTGCTGGCGAGCAGCTTTATGGTAATCCAACGACAACGACGCCCAGTGTGGTGCCTGATAATGATACGGTAGTCTATGCTAGGCCAGGAACTGAGGAGAGCGCATCGTAATTAGGATTATGCCTTTAGTGGAGTCTTATAAACTTTTTTTAGTGTTGCTACCGAAAGCAAAGGATGGGACATCTTCCGACTTTTACCTCCTCCACCCGACAACATGGGCAAGGGTAAGTTATATACCATACCATTAACCAGTTTTCCAATCCCATTCAAATGGTCAATCCCACAGTTGATAAATCTCAGGCGTAAGATGTGTCAAAATACCCAAAAGACACCCAAAATAGGTGTCAGTTCTTATTCCGTTCTGTTTCATAACAGATCAAGAACCCCTATCCTTGAAGGAACCCAGTTGTTGTCCAGCTCTCGAGACTTTCTTTTTGCACATACCTTAATTTAGTGACAGTAATGATCTAAAGAATTCCTACTTAAAAGATAGGTTTGCCCATCTTGTATAAACTATGTGTTATGTATTCTGAAAATGACCAATTGTGATTTCAGGCTTCTGGCACGACGCGAGTCTACAAGTGCTCAAAGTAACGACATTTGTCGTACTCTTCCTCCTCACCCTCATCAGCGCTACCGTCGCAAAAAGTTCCTTCCTGCTCATGACATCGGCCATCGGCTGGGGTGGCCAAAACATGAGCATTTGCAGAGACAAAATTCCAGGCAAGTTAACTCATTCATGCAACCACTGTTTGTTTACCGAACAGTTGCAACGGTCGGCTCGTTCGCAGATTCGATTGTCTGTGGCCGGCCGATTACCTCATCATGTCACTGAGGATTGCTCTCTGCTTGAACCGGTTGCTCCGGTTGTTTTGTGTTTTCTGAAGTGGTCTGCTCGGCTTTGTGAACGGTGACAACGGGATGACATGGCTACCTGTCGGGCGATACTGTCCGCTGTTGCAAAAAAAAGTGACTTGGCATGGCGAAAAAGGACTAGTGGGAACCGTCAAGGAGTGCCATGAGATATCGTTTTGGGGGGGGGCATATGTTGCACCTCAGAGGACACAGTTTTCTTATCTGTTAACAGTGATATTTTCAGAAGCGGGTACAAACGTTATCTACCTATCAAACCGGCATGTCGTCAAATGGGTATGGGCCGTATTCTTGGCCCTCTGCACACCAGAACTTATCTGTTTCATCCGATGCTTCCACAGAACACTGTTCCGGAACGTTAAGAGACCTTCATTTATCCAGTTCTTCACTGTTCTCTTCATCGAATCCCTCCATGCCCTTGGCGTCAGCATTCTTGTCTTCAAAATCTTCCCAGACATGAATGCCGTCACGGCGGCGATGCTCACCAACGCCATGTGTCTGGTACCGGCGATTCTTACGCTCATAAGTCGTAGACCATCGAAAGTGGCCGTATTCCTGGTGGTCATTGACGTGGCCTGCATAGCTTCGCAGAGTATGGGCTATTGGGCCTGGCCGGTAAGCGAAACCGTTTGCAAAGGATCGATTACGGTAACCTCTGTTTGTCACTACAGATGCTGGTCGGTGACTCAAACGGAAATGCGCTGTGGATAGCTGTTGCGCTGACCTTAATATCGCTAGCATGGTGGCAAAACTTCGTGCATACGGATTCAGTATTCCCTCCTGTCCGGAAGTTGGCCAGTTTTGCAAATCGCCTTAGTGAACGGCGCTCCAAAACATACGTTTTCGTCTCAGTCTGGAAATGCGCTATATATTTTATGTGTTTGTTTTTGTTTTTGAGCTCAAGGTAAACAGCCACCGCCGGCCTCTCCTTTTCAAGGGGCCCTCATCCTCTGACCACTAGTGACCACCGCCACTTTTAGAATGAAGGTCGACGACCTGCTGCAACGCGATCCGTTCGGCGAGAAGCTGATCACGATTACGGCAAATAATCTGAATCAAACACAGATCAACAAGTTCCTGAGTCGCATGAAGGAGCTCGAGCAGCAGGACATTGAGCCGATGAGTTTGTCGAGTCGTTCGAACGGCAATGAAATCGACGTCGACGACATATATGAGGCGACTGTTAAGCCGACCACTTGGAATCCTGACGAGGACGACTTGGCCATTGATAGTGGGGACTATGAGAAGCAGAAATTGAGAAAGAAGAGACAAGCTATGGGTGCAGAAGAAGAGGAGGATGAGGAAGAAGCAATCTCCACTTACAATGTGAGTTTCATTAGAAAAGTTGAACAGAGGATACGTCCACCCGTAAATACTGAAACTTGTCAGATAACCTAAGTCCACAAACATTTATGTCCTCAACCATAACCGTTATTTATTATACCGGCAATCAATATGGGTCTTTTTGTAGGTCTACGACACATATGTTGAACTCAACCAGTTCACCAGCCCTTATGATGCACTGTGGATGGCCCTCATTCAAATAATCTCCGTCATCATCTGCTATCATAGTTCGAAGTTCGCTTGCAAAGTCATGATGCAACGCTGTGGTTTCGCGCTTCCTATTTCTCTTGCCGTTCCACTTACCGTATTCGTTTTGTCGACTATGTGCGCCAAGAGAGCATCGAACACTTGTCACATGACATCCATTCTGACCAAGGAGCTCTTCTGGAAGTGCCCAGCCGGATCAGCTGACGATTGGCTTTCCGATTTCTGGACTAGTCCGCAAACATGGATTTGGCTAACCTGGCTCGCTAGCCAGTTCTGGATCACGATTCATTTGTGGATACCCAAGCACGAAAGGCTGGCCAGAAGCGAAAAGTGAGTCTACTATAACATCTACTTTATGCTAGTCTCACCTAAAAGTTTTCAAACTACCACGATCAGTAGATGATGCTGAAACGTGTCAGACTAGCAAACACCTATTACCCTGTTCCCAGATACATGAACAGAACAAATGTCGAGTACGTACAAACGCAGCCATAAAAAGACTGTATCGTCATCGTTTTTCGAAATTCTATAGTTTTTTTGCAACTCGTAAGTCTCACAATTGTTTAAACGTCATCGTCCCTCAACGATCCCCTCAAACGGCGGTGGGCAAACCCTCACCGGCGATGACGTCCATTGTCTAACCTATTTTTTCCCTCTTCAGACTCTTCATCCTCTCGTACTACAACGGCGCGTTCGTCGACCAGTCGCTTGCGTTCAACCGTCGTCGCGACGACAAGGCGAAGATTCGCGCGGAGGTAAGTGCGACTTCCGAACGCGGGCCCGCATCTCATTAGTATTTGCGCAACGCAGCACATTACGACCTCCTGCACTGTGACGGGCGATTCACACGTCTGTTTATTTTGTTGCACGTTTTTTGTTATGTGCTACGACGTCACTAATGACGCGATTACGACTGTAAGAAGTCTCGATGAGGAGAGCGATGAGAGGAGAGGCGAAGCGTGGGAGCCGCCGTATTTTTACAGAGTGCATACGAAGACGTGACTTACTTTTGGGTGAACACAATACGTTTGAATGCACATAACAAGTTTGATATGATCATTGGCAAAACATTGTGCCAAAGGCATGGTTTGATTTCGCTAACTTTAGTTAAGAGGAGGCAGAAACATTATATTTTGGAGATACCCGGATATGGAACCAGTTCCATGGCCTAGGCGACTTTTTAAGAGACGGATTGAACATAATCGCACACTAAGAACTGTTCGCGTTACATGGAATTTATTCAGTCATTATATTTTCAGGACTTGGAGCTGGACAGCGAAGATTCAAGCTTAACATATGAAACCATTCCCGGTTTTGGCCATGCACCCAAGCCTCCACCTTCGGTCTGTAGTGCTTCTAGTAGCAAAATGGAAGCTGGACTCATACGGTAACCCACTTTAACTTAGCCAGGTTATCTACCAATATGGTATTTTAGTGACACAGCAAGCTCCGCTGACGCGATCACCAAAATTTATGCTTGTGCGACAATGTGGCATGAAACACCTTTTGAAATGGTTTGCATGCTCAAATCCATCTTCAGGTATTCACTATAATAAAATTAATAATAGAAAACCTTATCATTTAGATTGGATGAAGATCAAAGTGCTCGCAGAAACGCGCAAAAGTACCTCAAGGTGATTGATCCTGACTACTATGAATTCGAAGCGCATATCTTCTTCGATGACGCGTTCGACGTAAACGACTACGGAGAACCGGTGATCAATAAATACGTGAAGCAGCTGATTGAAAAAGTGGACGAAGCCGCTAGCATTGTGCACCAAACGCAAGTCAGACTGAAGAATCCGAAGAAGTACGCTACGCCTTATGGTGGTAGAATCACCTATGTGCTGCCAGGAAAGAACAGGCTAACCATTCATTTGAAGGACAAGCACAAGATCCGTCATCGTAAGCGATGGAGTCAGGTGAGCCATGATGACTTTTACAAGCTGCTTTCATCCAGCATAGCCTTCTTAAGACACTTAGCTGTTCAAGAAGACTAACAATTAAGATGTTTTGTTGATGATTTTTTTTACTTTTTTTTCTTACTGTTTTGATGATTTCAGGTTATGTACCTCTACTATCTGCTCGGCTACAGACTTATGATGAAAGTGGACGATCAAGCACGCAAAGAAGTCATTTCGGAAAATACATTCATACTCACACTTGATGGTGATGTCGATTTCTCGCCTCAGTGTGTCCATCTGCTCGTGGATCTGATGAAAAAGAACCGACGTCTCGGAGCAGCTTGCGGCCGAATCCATCCTCGTGGATCGGGTCTCATGATGTGGTATCAAAAGTTCGAATATGCGGTTGGTCATTGGCTTCAAAAAGCAACAGAACATATGATTGGCTGTGTTCTGTGCTCTCCTGGATGTTTCTCGCTCTTCCGGTCTTACGCTCTCATGGACGATAATGTGACAAGGCGCTATGCTTCCAAAGTAAGCAAGATCCCAGTATGTGATGTAATAACTGAACAACTAGTCCGAGAATCCGCTTGACTACATCCAGTACGATCAAGGGGAAGACAGATGGCTTTGCACACTACTGCTCCAAAGAGGATATAGGTAAGCGCGTGGTCTATATTGGTTTGTCCTAAATTGGAACTTCCAGGGTTGAATATTGTGCCGCTTCCGATGCACTGACATTCGCTCCAGAAGGTTTCAACGAATTCTTCAACCAGAGACGTCGTTGGATCCCCTCGACTATTGCCAACATCATCGATCTCTTGAAAGATTACAAAAATGTCGTTTCCGTCAACGAGAGCATCTCCATCTGGTACATAATTTACCAAGTGGTCATGCTGATCTCGTCGATTCTCGGGCCCGGCACCATCTTCCTTATGGTCGTGGGCGCTATATCAATCAGTTTCAACATTGACACAACAATTGCTCTGATTGTCGTCACGGTTCCCGTTGGATTCTTCTGCATCGTGTGTCTTGTTGGAAAGCCGGCCAAACAGGTAAGACTTACATTTACCACAATGGAAATAATCGCCCTTTTCTGACTTTTTACATACCGTAACCGTTCCCAACGTTGAAAAGAGTAAGCTAAGCCTTTCTTGGCTGCTGTATGGAAACATGATATGTTGCAGGGGCACACTATAAGTAAGATTTGACAGTGATGCAGCACAAATCGGCCCTCGGTTTGCCACACAAAGCTAAAGCATAAGGCTTCCCTTATCCACACAGTCTCATTCCTATAAATCATTGATTCATTGATCCAAATTTCAGCTGCTAGTCGCCCAGATCATCGGAGCACTATTCGCTATGCTCATGACAGCTGTGATTGTCGGCACATCTCTCCAAATCCAAAAAGATGGAATCCTCTCTCCTCACTCAATTTTCTTATTCGCAGTCATTGCCAGGTATGTCACACCCTTTACCGTGACATATCAAAAGAGATAACGTTCAGTTTTGTCACGGCTGCCGTCCTTCATCCACTGGAATTCACGTGCATCATCCCTGGAATCCTCTATTTCTTGGCCATCCCGTGCATGTACATGCTTCTCCCGATCTACAGTATCTGCAATTTGAACGTTGTCACTTGGGGAACGCGCGAAGACCCGGCCTCCGCCGAAAACAACAGCGTGGGCAAGCGTAAGGGAACCCATCTGGACCTGGTCGAAAACGGCGGCGAAAATGGCAACCATGGAGAATTTTCACTCGGATGCGGTAGTGCGTGTCGCCTGTTGTGCTGTCTCAAGCCCGATCCTATGGAGGCGTCTCCTCAAGTCTGGCGATTGAACGAGAAGCTGAACGAGATCAACAGGAAGTTGGATAGGTTGGAGAAGAAGGGTCCCGTTGGAAGGAGAAATTCAATCCTGTCGCAGCCTGGCATTGGCTCGGAGAAATGGAATGAAATCGAAGAGCACGAAGATGAACAAGCCGAGCTGGAGGACGATAACGACATGAGGAGTCAGTCACAGGCAGCTATGAGAAATCGGCGATGGAAGGCGCCTTCCAGTGAGACGTGGCTTGGAGAGAAGGTGCTCAGACGGTAAGTGGGATGAGAGAAAGTGTGATGATGACTTCAACCCATACTGGTAGAAACTTGTACAACGGCAAACCTGTTTTAGAGCCGAGAAGGACTACCTGGATCAGGAGGAAGAGCAGTTCTGGGTGGATGTAATCGATAAATACCTGCAACCGATTGCGCTGGATCCAAAGGAACAGGACCGCATTAAGAATGGCCTCACCGAATTAAGAAACAAAGTGTGCTCCGGATTCTTCATGGTCAACGTCGTCTTTATCATCGTCGTACTTGTGCTTCAAATGCAGAAGGACTGCCTCCACATCGAATGGCCTTTGGGACCTAAGTTCAATCACACGATCACTCCGTGCAATTCGGATACTCGCAAAGAGATCTGGGTGATGACCAGGCTTCAACTGGAGCCGATCGGTCTTGTCTTCCTCATGTTCTTCATGTCCATTTTGGTCATTCAGGTTAGTACACGCAACTATTCACAACGTAGTGATTTGAATAATATGTTCTAATGTATAGTGCGACCAGCTGACAAGTGTTTTCTTTCAGTTCATCGCCATGTTGATGCATCGCTTCGGAACACTGGCTCACATCATCGCCTCTACCGAGCTTTTCTGCTTCCGAAAACCGCTCGATAGATTGTCCGAGGACGATCTAGTGATACAGAATGCGGTGGAAATAGCTCGAGAATTACAGGCCATACGAGGGATCGATGAAAGCGAGCGAACTCAAGCACCTGTAAGAAAAAAAACTATATATCTATCACAGTTATCACGTCATTTCCAGTTCCAAGAAGACAGAGGTATCAGTCGTCGTCGGGTTGTGCAAAACCTTGAATCCTCACGTCGTTCTATGATGAAGCGCCGAACCGAAACCCTCGACGCTGCGTTCAAGAAACGATTCTTCGCGTTGTCGAGCGATAATGCCAACGACGAATCGGTGAACCTTGGCCTCGGGCCTCGTGAAAAAAGGCTAACACTAAGAAAAGGGACCATAAGAGCACTGGAGCAGAGGCGAGACTCCCTATTTGGAACCATTGATAAGCGAGCTGTAAGTTACGACTTCGTCAGAACAGAATAGAACAAATCACATTTAGGATCAACACAGTTCAGACACCGAAAACTGCGCAATGCGAGGGCCGGCGCAGCGACGCCTTGAACGTCTATTCAACCAACAGGAAGCAGGGAACTCACGGCACTTACCGCAACGAACATGGGATTCGAAAGAGTCACAAGACGGAAAGTATTAAGTTATTCACATAATATTTGTTTGGCGCTAGTAACTTATTGTTTTAATGTTGTGATATGACAGAGCTTTTATGTGTTTTCAGATGTGTATTATTGACCCAACGCTCAATGAAAGAAATAAAACATCATAAACTACACTACGTTTATAGTACATTCCTCATTTTTCGTTTGTAGAAATTTATATGATCTTCTAAATACGCATGTCTGTGGAAGTTAAAATGTGTGAGACATAACGAAAAAATTTTGACCCCGACGTGATTCGAACACGCAACCTTCTGATCTGGAGTCAGACGCGCTACCGTTGCGCCACGGAGTCAAGTGAGCCAGCTTGACTGATTATCACATAATTGATGGTACTGGAAAATGATCTTAATTTATTGATGATGCTTTATGTACAGCGCGTTGTTGAGGAGTGTTGTTGTTGTAACAGAGCATAAAAAAACAAAAGACAGCAAAACAAAAGTACCGGAGGTATGGGGATGCGAACCCCAGCCCTTTAGCATGCTAAGCGAGTGCTCTACTCCTTAGCTATACCCCCACTTGATCACCGATTATCACACGTTCATTCCTCTCTTTTCTCCTTGAGTGACTACCATCCCGATCTTTTATCGACTTCCAGCTTCAGCTAAGAAATTTTTATGCTTCTGATGTGTATCCGTCATTGATGTAAATGGAGGAGGTGTTGACAAAGCGATTTTCACACATTTGAGTTTTGAAGCAATGCAATCCATAGGCCATGCTTTCTTATATTTTGATTAAATTTCAGCCTTTCATTAAACAAGTTGAGCTGAGTTATGACCGCGTCAGTCGTAATCGGCGCCGATCTCCTTGTAGATGTTGGAATGCCGGCAGAAAACCAACATGTCACAGACACCTGCTTTTGTTGCTCTGTTCTATTCCATTACGAATCGGTGAACCAAAATACCGAAAAAATCTCCGAGAACTTAGCAGAATGTGTAGAAAACGCGGAGCCTCGTCAAACAACGGACACATGGGAACCTACCGATGTTGAAGTGATGGTAGCTACTGACAAGGTTTTCCAGTCATCTCGAGAATACATTCCCACGTGTTGTGTTAGTTACCTATATTTAACGTTTCATAATGTGGGTACAACATTCAGATATGCGCCAAGAAGATCGGCGAGGAGATCGATAGGCGGGTAACCATCTTAGAGGCTGAACATAAGGAAATGTTGGAGGAATTGAGGAAAATTGAAGATGGAAGCAATGAAAAGCATGCAAAAAACTCTTGTCTACAAGCGGAACTGACGGCTCTCAAGGTGAGCTGAGTTCATTAGGAAATTTAGTGGCCTTGCTGAAAGGAAGAGTTTCAAGAGAGCCTGAGATATATGAATTCCAATATTAGTTTTCTGTTTAGAATGAACAAGCAGAACTTACCGTGAAGCTTGATGCGCTCGACAAGGAGTTGAATACTGTAGATGCATATCAAAAGCAGGTCAACGAACAAGCAAAACAATATAAGCAAAAAGAAGAAGATGGGATATGCGCTTTGAGAGACTTGACAAGGTGAGACTGTTATGCAACGCATGTGTTCATTCTTTTTAAGGGAAAGTCTCGGTTTATCCGACTTAAACCAAAGCCTCACTGCTCGAAGAGATTATAACGAGACTGCTATGAGAAGCCTAAACGACATTGAATTGTATTCACTCGTTTTCGATATCAAGACGAATGGACGCGTGGGAATGGTCAATGGACTGAACCTGGGCCGGTTAAATCAAGGGTACATAACGTGGAAAGAGTGCAATGCGGCCCTGGCCTCAGCTGTACATCTTTTAAAGGTGACGCTATAAAACGAAACAGTCGCTCATTTGCCAGGTTCAGGTCATAATTACTCGCATCGATGTAGACATTCATCCCTTCAAATGTGATCCACTTGGTTTGCCATACATTACTTATATAAAAGACGATGGATCTGAGGAAGAATTACCTCTGTTCGGCCCAAATAAGTCACAGCGGCCAAACTTCGACCAAGGGCTCATAGCCTTTCATGAGTGCTTGAAACGTACGACAACATTCCTGAGTGTAAGTGGCTTGTTTTCATTGTATCCTACTCGAACGTTTCAGGAGACACACAATATACGCATTCCGTATTCGATGAAGACAAACGGCATAGTTGAAGATTCAATGAAAGCATATTCCGTCAATTTCACATTGAATACCGACGAGAACTGGACCACTGCGATGAGGTACATGTTGGCCAATATGAAGTGGTGTGTTTTCTTGTTGACGCGATAATGGTGATTGATAATAAATGCTATGGTTCCTAGATTCTATGACTAAAGACCATACACTGGAACGTTCCACGTACAGAAGAGTCATATTCCTATCAATGTCATATTTTAAAACATTCAACACAATGCCTAAAAATGTCCAATCTACTTCTGGAATCGCTCTGTACAGTATCGACTTAATTAAAAAATCGATTAGTAATATGTGGTAGTTGACTATGTCACGTTTGTAGTAGATAATCACAATGCCAAGATGTTTCAATGCCTCTACAAATTTGTTAGGAATATTGCCAAACTGGTTGACATAACACCCAGTTAATCAACAACATTCGTCCTGTCATCTAACGTCACATTTACTAGCATCTTTATGCTCCTCTTATCTAAACATCAATCGTAAAAATCCATCGAGCAATAACTTTCAGGTGCAAATTATACGACCTCATCAAGACCACACGTCACCATTTCATCAAGTTTGTTTTTCTTTCAGACAACCTGCGATCGTCGATTACGGTTGTAAAGTTGACCGTCGCATTGCGCATGAGACGCCTCCCCAAATGGATCGGTTTATAAACGATCATTGAGCTCATGACAACGGCCGCCGTGCGTTTTTTTTTTTGCATTATCTTATCATTATGATGTCGTGCTATCGAAATGAGTGCAATGGTGTTCGCTGCGCTTTAGTGTGCTTGTTTTGCGCCTTACTGAGTGGACGTTCACCATGGTAGTAGTTCTGTTTTGATCAAGTAATATCGATGTTCTAGGAGGACGAGATGCAGCGTGCCGTTGGAGACGTTCTGAAACGGGTGCTTATGGTGCCGCCGACACACTTCACCGTTGAGGTATGTAATCGATGAAGTCCATAGGCGTGCTACAATATGTTACAATTTTAGTATAGTATCAACCCCTGGATGGGTGGCGTTGTGGATAAGAACAAGGCTCATGAACAATGGAACGAATTGAAAGTGGCCATCGAGAAAGAGGGAGTAAAGGTATGTACCAAAGTTGTCTTCTTATCCCGCTCTACTACCTTCATGTTCCTTTCTTTCGGGAAGCTCTTGTCATACCTCACTTTAATGTACGTTCTTACAGGTCGAAACATTGGAACAAGTAAAAGGCCTCCCCGACATGGTGTTCGTCTGCAACAGTGGCATCGTTCACGGCAACAAAGTCTACTTGTCGCGATTCCAACACAAAGAACGGACCGGCGAACAAGAGCACTATTTGAAGTGGTTCGAGAAGGAAGGTTTCGAAATTCACGGACGTGACTATGCCGACCATTTTGAAGGAGGTGGAGATGCCTGCTTTTCCACATACAACACCCTATGGGCAGGATTTGGGCCGCGCTCGAACAGATCGGTATCGTGTGCGTTTGTCTTCTTTTATAATAATTGACACATTAGGTTTACGACAAGATCTCCAAAATCGGTGCTTTCGATTCGGTGATCTGTGAACTAGCGCTTCCCCAGTTTTACCATCTGGATACGTGCTTCTGTCCTGTAAGCGAGAAAGCTGCCTTATGGTACCCACCAGCCTTCTCCGTTGCAACTCAGGAAGAGATCAAGAAAAGACTGCCTGAATCGATCGCCGTCAGCGATGCCGAAGCCAACGCGTTCATCTGCAACGCCATAACAATTCGCAAAACTGTCATTGCTCCTATTGGTGTCGCTGCAGAAACTAAGGATCGTCTTGCAAAGCTCGGGTATTCGGTCACCGAAGTGGACATGAGCGAGTTCATGAAGTCCGGTGGAGCATGCCAGTGTCTTGTCTTGAAACTTTAAGCTGCGTCTCTTCAATCTAAATCTAAATAAAGGCTTCACATGTTGGTAAATACCATCTGAAGCGAGAAAAGTGTTGCAGGGAGGGCGAAACCTTAAGGAACAAAAATCCCCACTTAAAAGTTGACATCTTATGGTAAAGCTGATGAAACAAAGCTATCCACAAAACACATCGGTAGCGACAAGATGCACGCGTTTATTAGGGCTGCATTATGAATAAACGCAAACCGGTACATACAGGAGCTTGAAACGTTTCGTTAGTTAGGCATTATGAGGTGTGAGAGACTGGTCGCGCCGAGCAGACAATACTCCTCTCGGCCGCCGAAGACACGAATGTCCTCTTTGTGCACTTGAACCAATTTCGGATTTGCGACGGAGGCGCGTTACAGTTCCAATCAGCGTCTTTCTCTCAACATGCGACCGCTCTCGCTTCTTCTCGGCTTCTCGATCTTCACCTGCGTTTCTGCAAACCGTATATATAGCAATTGGCAACCTTCTAGGGTATATCCTACTTTAGAATCTGAAAGTGACGATGATGTTCCCTTCGATGGTTCGGAGTTTGAGGCGCTTTCGACAGGTGCTTCCCGCTCTCCAGATAACTTGGCCATACCCTCCTTGGTGTCTACCATCAATAAACTTCCAAATGGATCATCTGCAGAGCTGTTTGACGGGTGCGGGCACAATGGTCTCGTTCCCACTTATCTCAGATTGCCTAATGTCTACGTTATGGGTGTTCCAAGTTTTGTTTCAAAAGTATGCAGTTGTTCTTCAACTGTTCTTTTTATTGTAGTTTAGATCGATCTAGTAACGTGTGCCAAACACTGCACGGAAGACATAGAACCTTTGAGCGGTGAGAACCGTCCTTGCCGCGGCTTCAACTTCCAGAACAACAATGACTCACCAACGTGCGAATACTTCGACAAGAATACGAAGGTGAGTTCAGTAACGGATTGCTGAGTAGACCTCCTCCAGACGGGGATGCTTAACTGGAATGCCGGACTGCGTTCGTACTACTTCGAAAAGGTCTGCTTACCTCTTCCGGAAGAATGTCGTGGACGTGCTTTTGCCTTCGAAAAGCGGCGGAACCAGCGTTTCGTCCATCGCGTTTCCTTCAACACGTCGGTCGTCGACGACGAGATGGGCTGCCTGGACATGTGCCTCCGTCAGGCGAAGTGTTACTCTGTCAATTACAACCGGGTCTCAAGGTATACGATTCTGACTTAGGTCTTCTTTCATTATAACTTCGCTTTTCTTCTACAGGACTTGCGAACTTTTTGACGGCCCTCACAACTCCGGTGCTACATCGGACCGACTTACTGAGTCCGAGGGCGTCGACTACTTCGAGAACAACTGCGTTCACGAGAAGGACCGGTGCCCGGGAAAGCGCCTTGAGTTTTTTGTGACGAAAAAGTCGGAGGTACGCGGAAGGGACGTCGCCATGGGAGTTCGCTCCATCCGTGGCTGCATGAGGGAGTGCGTCGAAGCGACGCTATTCTACTGTCGTTCCTTCGAATTCGACTCCGAGTCCAATGAGTGCTTCGTTGTTGAGGAAGGTGGTGACCAAGCGGTCCCCTCCCGGAATCTCGACCTTTACGAGCCCTTTTGCACCGCGGTCGATGTTCCATGCAGTCGTCCCTACGTCTTCGAAAAAGTGAAAAATCGGAATCTCATCGCTCCAAATTCCCTTTCTGAGCATCTCGGTAACGACAGCCTTGGAATCCACCGTAAAACAACGGTTCAGAAGTGGATCTTGAGGAATGCCTTGAGCTGTGCCTTGTGAACTCAAAATGTCGTTCGTTCACCTTCTCACCCAATGGTTTTAAATGTCGACTTCTTGGGGTCACTCGAATGGACGCGATGACGAGGACCGTAATGGACGTCAATGTTGATTACTTCGAGCTGGGGTGCTCTGAAGGAGTTCTCCTGCGGGCTGACGCTGTTCCGGAGGACAATCACCATCATATAACACATCTTGGTGTGTTCGTATGCAATGCACGTTTACAGCGGAATTTTAGATGAGAAAAAAACGAAATCGACGACAGCATACCCGCCTCAGACGATTCCGCAGGCAACATGTACGCCCAACGAGTTGCAGGTGGTGGAACATGGAAGGACACTCCGCCAGGAGCACCGACACGTGCACCACGTTCGAGTAAAGGACCTTAAACAGTGCGAAATGCTGTGCGAAATGGCTTCTATAAGATGTCAGACGGTCGCCTTCGGAACTCAGAGGCACGACTGCTTCCTTTCGTCCGTTTCTGTAGACGCTCATTCCGATCTCGAGTCGCTGACTCAGTTAAATTCCGAATTTAACGTCTACAGATTTATAAAACGCAACTGTCACTCTCCTCTACCGACTCTTGTGACTTATCCGCCCTCTTCTTCTGCTACTACATCTATCTTCTTGCCATCCTCTTTAAGCACCACTTCAATCGTACACACAGTGCCTGCACGCGTTACAGCTCGAAGACTGTCATCTGCAACTTCTCGCTCCACTCCTTTACCTTATCCTCGTACTATACCTCCCAGTAGCCCCCTTCTTACCCCTCATTTCCACGCAACCGAACGAGCGATTCCACGCAAAATGGAGAACTTGGTCTCATCTTCCACGATTCCTGCAGAGAACTTTGAAGTCGCTGTGGTCTGTCTTCCCGGCGGAATGAACGTCACTTTCCGAGTTACTGGAGTACAAGTGAGTCCGAACCCATTCTGGTTAACTTTGTCCCTTCAGAGATATTCGGGGGTCGTCTATGCAGCGGAGCGCTTCTCCTCATGTAGAACAGTCATCGAAGATTCACAAACATTCTCCTTGTTCCTTCCACGCCCTTCGTTGAACAACTCATGCAATGTGCTTGACCATGTAGGCGCTCGATGTAGAATCATTGAAAGACCGTCTCCTTTCAGAATGGTTCCCTTACGTCAGTAATCGTTCTTTCCAACGATCTCGTACTTCCCCTTGACATAACCACGAAAGACGATCTCTTCTATGAGGTGCGTTGCGATAACGACCCTCATGAGCTGTCAAAGACGCACTATGGCCTCGTTATCGGGTAGGAAGAACAGTAGATTCTCTTCTTCTTACGGTGTCAGATCTTCAGAGGACCGGATCCAAAATCCGTACGATCGTCAACGGGGAAAGGCCAGGCGTCAAAGGTCCTCTTGAAGATTTTGAAGGACGATAAACCCGTGGAGAACGTGCTGCTAGGCGAAAAGCTGAAGGCTATCGTCGAGAGCAACGTTGAAGCGTCGAAACTACGTGTAGTAGACTGCAGTGCGTCCCGGATAGGAGGGCCGAAGAATTCTGTCAAACTCATCTCTGAGGGGTAGAAGCATTCGAAAAGGAGACGTTTCACTCCATCTTCTTTCAGGTGCTCACTGATGCCTCAAGTGATCGGTAACATCCGTGAGAACCAAAACCGTCTCGAAGTGACCCTCTCTGCATTTCGAATCGACGGTTCGGAGCAGATCGACATTGCTTGCAACGTGATGGTTTGCAAGGAACGCTGTCCTAAGCAGGTATGCGATGTTATTCCCACACAGCGACTAACCTCCATTCAGCAACCTTGCTCACGGAAGCGGCGCCAAATCGTGGAAACAGCTGCGGACCTTGCTATACAAGAGGATTCTGAATTGCAGACGGTTGACAGACGCCTAAGAGTGTTCGTCGAACGGGAACCGCCCCAGGCAGAGGACGGAATCAGAAACAGTAGGAAAACCATGCCAAGTGTACCACTACGTATACTCTTTTACAGGCTACTGCTTCAGTGCGTGGACCTATTTCAGTACGCTGGGCCTCCTGTTCGTTAGTCTCGGCTCGCTCTCCATGTTTGTCTGTATTGGAGTGCGCAAAAGGAGATGGAACAACTCGCACTGCGATTATGACGTTGGCGTCGTTCAGATGTAAGGAGCGAAGAGATCCCATCTTTGCAACGCCACTTTCAGAGGCACAAGCACTGACGGGGGCTTCCCTATTCCCGTCCCGACTACGATCCCGAGAGTGAGCTGCTGATTCTAGTTATTTATTGGAACGCAATAAATGTGTTGCTCATCGACTTTTAGCGCTCCGACTATTGCGGAGTAGCGAAATGAGGCAATACAACATCATGTCAGGTTTCCAGACTTACGTAACGGTAGTGATAAACTTGAATAACGAATATAGGTAGCACCTTGTGCAACAACATGTTAGAGCTGAAAGAAACAACATTGCCGCTAGATATTAGATTAACTAGAAAGATCTCCCCGACAGTCAAGTTCGATGACATGACGGGCAGCGCTGTGTTGTATGGTTATATTGCATTCTCAAGCCTCACAAAAACGAAAAGCAGAATTACTTACTAAAGGTTCATTTGCATTGCTTTTATGTGACGGTAAACACGTAAGGCATCGCACTCCGCATTATATAGACACTCATATCACCAAATGCTTGTCCTCCATTGTACTCCATGCAGGTCGGTAAATCCCGTTCTCCACGAGGTTCGGTAAACCCCGGAACGCGCGCTATTTTCGAATTTGATACAGAGTTGCGTGTCGCATGTGTTGGGTAGCGGAGTATTTTTTCAAATTATTCAATATGGGCAATGGGCAATGTCGCATCCTTCTTTTCAGAATAAGAAGTCATGGCTTCCAAAGCGTCTGGTCCATCTTCGTCGACATCTACTGGCCCGAGTCCGTCCGCTACCAGCGGACCACCATGCATTCTCGTTCTCGGTATGGCTGGCTCTGGAAAGAGTGCTTTTGTGCAGGTCGGTTTTTGACTCATTTACAACACAACATCTTAGATATTAAGGCTTGCCATTCTTAGAAGTGATCATGTCTTTCGTGACCAATTAGGGGTAGGCGCAGCTTGATCATATCAAATCTAGCAAGGTCCATTCTTATATAAGAACGTCGAATTTTATGCGTCTTTCACAGAGCAGTCTTAAAATGTCTTCCTTCTATTACAGCGCCTCACTTCCCATCTTCACATGCAAAAGAAAGCGCCTTACGTGATCAATCTTGACCCCGCTGTGCACAAGATCCCGTATCCAGCCAACATCGACATTCGCGACACTGTTCTTTACAAAGAGGTGATGAAGGAGTACGGCCTCGGCCCGAACGGCGCCATCATGACCTGCTTGAACTTGATGTGCACTCGATTCGATCAGGTACGATCAACGCAAAGTGTTTGCCTAGATTGACCACCACGTTTAGGTGATGGATATCCTGAAGAAGCGCTCCGACAGCGTCTCTCACTGCGTCGTCGACACACCCGGCCAAATCGAGGCTTTCACCTGGTCAGCTTCTGGCTCCATCATCACCGACACCATGGCCTCTGTTTATCCAACATGCATCGCCTACGTCATCGACTCTGCCCGCGCCACTAACCCCACCACGTTCATGTCTAACATGCTCTACGCTTGTTCCATTCTATACCGCACCAAACTACCCTTCTTCTTGGTACTCAACAAGGCCGACATCGTGAAGCCAACGTTCGCTATCCGCTGGATGACCGACTTCGAAGCTTTTGAAGAGGCTTTGAACGAAGCGAAGAGCTCGTACATGAACGACTTGACTCGATCGATGAGTCTTGTTCTCGATCAGTTCTACGAAAAGCTGAATTACGCCTGCGTTTCCTCGCTCACTGGAGAAGGCATGGACGATGTAAGCAGCACATTCCACAGTATCATAATTACCGTTTTTCAAATTTCTAGGTTCTGGCAGTTATTGAAAAGTGCGTGACGGAGTACCACGAGGAGTACCGTCCCATGTACGAGAAGGCAATCAAAGAGCGGCAGGAGGAGACGCTGAACAAAATGGGCGAGCTCACTGTTAAGGAAAAGGTCGCCTGTGATATGACATTTGATGAGAATTACGTCCCTCCTACTCAGAAGGTCCACCTCGGTGAAGGTGTTGAGGAGGACGAGGGTGCGGAATAAGCATCTTGGTTGTCATGTTATTTGTTGATCTTGTTGTTATGTTATTCATGAGTTATCAGGCTTTTGTCAAGAAATACATATAGTTTACGCATTGCGAGCAGATGATCGTTAGACTCGTTCGACAACCCGTAGAAGAATGCCCAAATTGCTTTGTATGCATGCATGTGCTGTCCGAACAGGAATCAACTTGAAATGAAGTAGTTGCCGGAACATTATAACGGGATGTCAGACTGATTCCTCTGTTGTATCATTCCAAAAGCACAGAGCTCGTTCATTTCCATTCCAAACTCATGTAAATCGCGACAAGACCACGTCTGTTGCAAGAGAGCACTCCGGTGGGCTATGGATTGTGCATACGTTGCAACTCTCGTTCCAACCATAGCTCAGTTGGTAGAGCGGAGGACTGTAGTGTTAGTCAGATATCCTTAGGTCGCTGGTTCGAATCCGGCTGGTTGGATTTTTTTTTTTTTGCTTTTTCCTTTCATTGTCCTATGATTACATTCATTGATAACCATACACCTTTTTGTTGTTTTCACGTTCATTGTCCTTTCCGCCTCTGCTACTCATAGAGTTAACCTGAACTTTGACGAAATTTGACGAAGGAATGTACTTGAGCTGTCGCGATTTCAGATGTGATGTTCCAAGCTCTTGACATGATTTATATATGGGTACGAACCAATAGCATATACTACATACATACATCAGGGACGAGAAGAGGCCGGAAAAGGGCAAGAATCGGCAGGGTACCCCAGCTGGTTCATGGTAGGATAGGGAAACGGCGGTATATTAACATACCGGATCGGTCTAAGATTTGCATGGGAGAACAAAGCGGCTGGGTACGTATTTGGGTATTGAAAGTTGTGAAGGTGCATATCATTTCTTACTTGAGGATAGTGAGGCAATGTATTATTCAGAATGTGAGCCGGTACTGGATGAAAGGGGGTGGTAGTGAATGAATGCTGAGGATTATGAGCCTCTCCGATACCGGAGTGACGAGATTTGCGACGCTTCTTGCGACGCTTCTTGCGAGCAGATTTAACCTCGGGATCAATTTCCACTGTGGACGCGACGGAAACGTCATCAGAAGCCTTACGTTTCAGTAGGTTGGTATTTTCGGTATTGGGAGTGTCATCGGCTGGCAAGCGCCCCGATTTCTTGAGGCCTCGGCGGATCTTGCGAGGAGGTTGCTTTTCAAAAGCCAGCTTTTTGGTGGGAGGTTCGAGGGCAGTGGATGCAAAAGCGTGGCCCGATTCCACACGCTGGGGGAAGTGTGAAGAATCGGGCTGCTCCGGAAGTTGCTTGCGGAAACAAGTCTTTGGTGCAGGATGCTGTACAATAGGAAGCTTCACATTTTGAGATAAATACGATGGTTTGGGAGTGTGATGCAGCTCACGTTGGCTCAAAGAGTGCTGTTTAGGAGCCAGACGGCTCTTGGGATAGGGCGCAACGGGCAGTGCCGGATCAAGGCGCTTCAAGGGACGACGGGAGTCTGCTTGCCTGTGAAGGGGAAGTGTCACTGAACGAAGTGGCAAAAGCTGTCTAGAATTGTGAATTTCCCTGCGTTTGCCAGACTTTTCGTGAATGGGACGCCTCATGGGGCAGACGGGGGCTGACGGTTCAGGAACAATAGAGGACTGCTTGGAAATGTGAAGTTTCTCTGAACCTGAGACAACAACCTGTTGCGGACGACACGGCTTCCTAGGAAGTAAGGGTGAAGGCTCCTCTTGAAATAGGCAGTCGACTAGACGGTAAGGGGGCGTCCGCTCAGGGCGCAGAAGTTTCGTAGACTGCGAGGTCAGTGGATTTTCAATATCGGAGCAGGACCACTAAAATTCGGTTAAAATTAAATGAAATATAAAGAAATGCAGTTGGAACTACTTGAACACAAAAAATGCAGTTACATACCTCGCCACACGGTGCAACTACTGAAGCACAGATATAGACGAAGGCGCTGTCAGACCAGCGAATGACGAGCGCCATGCACAGCCTTCTTGACGGATGCTCGAAGCGATGGCTGTTGTCGGAAGCGGAGAATTCGTACAGCCTCGCAATTTTGCGCCATTCGGCTTTCTTCATCCGGAATCGGACTTCTTTCGTCTTCCCATCAAAGTCAGCGTTGGTCAGACGCCATTTGAAGAGAAACGTTAGAACCGTTTCACACGTGAAGTCGTTGCAGCGATAAAAAGCAACGGAAAAATTCTTTTCCCTGCACACTGCAAGAGCGTCGGCCAATGCTGGCAAGCTGTCCTGGTGCATGTCGCACTGCTCGAACTCCAAGTACTCCAGGCATGGATCACTCTTGAAGCGGTCGACGATCTTCATGCCGAGTTCCAATTGTCCTTTGATGGACCGGACACTAATCCAATCAAAACCACAGGGTAGATGGTCGACAAGGTTCGCGACAACATGCTCATGGGACCTCGGCGTTCGGCTGATGATCAACTCAGCCGGTTGATCAGGAGTGTTTCGTGCAACCCTCCGATTCAAAACGCTAACGGCACGGTCCATCGCTTTTGGAGTACACTTCCACGTTCTGTTCGTGCTATGCTCAACGAAGCCGTCCTTGTCCGCGCAGGCAATAACCACTTTGGATAGCACCGCAAAACGGTTAGGCTTGCAGCTCTCCCACTCTTCATAACTACATAGGTATTTGCAGAATTTTCTTCGCGCCGACATGCGAACTTGGCCCTCCGGCAAATCAGGACAGATGCCGTAAAGGATATTCACGTCAAAGCGCCTCCTCATCTCTTCCTCTACTGTAAGATACCAGGCTACGGCGTTTTTTGCTTTGACGACACGATGCAAACGTGGAAGTGTTGGGTAGGATATCGACTTACAGACCCGCTCCATGAACTCAATGGGTACGGTGTGCATGTTGGCAAATCCACTTGAAGTTTACTGATTCTGAAATAAAAGTTCGTTCAAAGCTAATGCGCGGACAAACTCCACGAGTTGTATAGAAACGGGAACGCGCAATAGCACGGAACGAATGTGTAGTTCAACGCACAGATATTAGCATCAAAAACACGCCTATTACGTCTTGTCGCAACGCTTGTTTAAGGCAACAGATGGTGGGGGAACAAACTTGGTAAATGAACCCTTTATATGAAACAAATCACGAACAGTAGGATTCGAAACGAAAGTATCTGCGTTGCTGACACTTGAATCCATCGAAATACATAGTCACTGGCGCCAGGTTGAAGGGGGCCGTCGGCCACTGTTTAAGATACAAATTGTTGGTCATAGGACATTTCATTTTTTGGTCCTCATATGTGGTACAATCAAGACACTACATGAAAGCAAATGTGCGCATAGTCTTCTGCAGAAACTGTAAAAACTTTAATGGAAGAGATGACCCCCCCCCCTCCGTGTTAGTGAAACCCAACCATCGCTATGAAGCGCAGATAGAGCAGTGTAGAGAGTAAAGAAAACTGAGCCCGAGCCACTGGAGCAGGCTCGGCTTCGATTTCCAGCTCGGATCAGAATTCAGAATCCGGCAAAACGATCAGAGAAAAAGGTGTACCCCTTCCCGCATGTACTTTGTCTTTCATCAACAGCGCTCTGTCTGCACCGCTACTTACGGCTCGGATTGAGTCCAGAGGCATTTGAGCCACGACCTTTTTATGCTGTGTCACAACCACAATATTACCATAATTTATTATTATGATAACCACATCCCGTGCTACAGACAAACAGAACTACCCATAACACCACAGAACTATGTACATTCCAAAATAGACATTTTAATAGGCTATGTACACTGAGCATTCCGCTTATTTTCGTCCAAATGGATCCGACCATACACGCTGTCCATGGGCCAGCTCCTCTGGCGTTGCTTTGATAAGTGCACGCTCACTTTTTTGCGCATCCTTGTAGTACTGATTGTTCAGTTTGGGATACGCGGTAACAGCGAAGACAGCCAATGTCGTGAGAATTACGGTAGTAACCACAGAAATCGAGCCAAGAGACGGCTTCTCCATTCTTTGAAGAATGCCAATACGTTGCTGAATTTTGGTGAGAAGTGGGAGGGGAGCACCAGCAGGAATACGCATGGTTGAAGTTCTAAAAGTGACGATAACCGTTACGTTCTTTCTGCAAACGGAACAACGCTGAAATCGCGTTTAATAAAAATAAGAAAAGATCCGTAGACTTGTCAATTAGACGTTCAAGAACTCCGATTTTATGAAAACAGCCATTAATATACTTATCTTCTTAATCTGCTCGTAATGGGTGTCTCGTTTCCAGAGCAAGTTCTGTGTATACGGTAACAGCGAAGACTGCCAATATCGTGAGAATTACGGTAACGTTTGGAAACGAAACATCCATTACAAGTAGATTAAAAATGTTAATGACTGCATTCATAAAATCGGAGTTCTTGTACGTCTAATTGACAAATCGAAGGAAGTTTTCTTGCCTTGACATGATGGGAGCTCGCCTCATTTGGTTCTGAACTAGCAAACGGTACAGATTTTGAAAAAAAGAACTTTGTCCCCTTCGTATTGATCCGTTTTATATTGTTCCTACACTGTAATCGAAGATCAGACATTCAAAAGATAAAAAGCTGTGCTAAACTGTAAAAGACATTCTTCTTTTACAACAACTGTTGTCTGTTGCATTTGATAGGCATTTGAAACATTGAACCCTTACGCATTTGCGAGTATTTTAGTTACACTCATGAATTAACACTTTGCAAAAGGCTGAAATCGGATATATAGTAAGATACAGACATATCGGGTCTGGTTGCTCTAGCATGGCTCGCCTGGTAGCTATGCATCAAAACATGAAAACACAGCAAATAATGCACTGCCTTGTTATCGGCTGGGTGTTTATCCCAACAACCTAATCACTGCGTTGTTTATTTGTTCTCATTGCCACAGCACATCGTGCATTTTCTTCTTTGCTCTTTTACCCGATAGCGAACGAGAAATGACTAAACTTTTTGCTCCAGATTGATGGATTTCGCGACCCGTTTTGATGGATTGCCCTATGTTTGAACGCGAGAACCCTTTATATAGATGGAACTTTTTGCGTCGGTGCCGTCGACTTTGCTGCTCATCGAAAGCGTGCGCATCTAATGGAATTCGCTTGCGCACTTATTCAATTGTCTATTGGTTGAAATGTCTCAAACATTGCTTCCCCTAAGACTTTTTAAGGAATCTGAAAAGAGGAGATGAGGCTTTCAGATGTTCCTGGATTTATCGATCTAGAGGTTAATTCAATTTGGCGAAGTGTCATTGGAAGTAGACCAAAAAGCAATGTTCAAAAAACATGTCCGATCAAAAATGTGTAGTATCGGAATTGCAGCGAAAAAAAAGAAAAACGCGAACAACTAGCTGTGCGGACAGGGCAGCCTTTTCATTAAGAATGCAATAGTTTATAGTTTACGTGAATCTACATGCAGCACTCACGATTCAGGGCGATCCAGCTTCTCTCTCGAACCATATGCCTCTTTACCAAAACCCTCCTCGAATTTGGAGAGCACTGACAGGTCCAAAAGCAAACGTGACTATTGCAAATTCAGCTACGCTTCATAAGCTTATCGCCGCTTTTAATCGCAGGCGAAGGGAATTAATTAGCTCCTCAACCATCAGCGAAAACTTTGCAATGCTGCGGACCGGACGATTTCACTCTCGCACTCATATATCAATCCAGTGTCCCTATGCTGGATAGATATTGTCTATATTGTGACCAGAAAGTGTTAGCTCGTCTATGATAGTGATATGACTGTTGAAAGCAACTTTCAAAATATCTCCCACGTACTTTTTTTCTATCAAACGAAATAAGATTTGTCCGATTAAACAATAATGCCTTACTAAAGGCCGTTTTCATTTTGAAATCCACAACCAACAAGTTAAAGAGAAGACGCAGTGAATAGATTCATCGCCGTAAACAATACAATGCTCGAGAAAACATGAAGGAGTTTCGTGCTGAGATCCGGCGGACGTTAGAATTTTATTTATCACATGAAAGTGGTGAGAGGCGTTCGGGCACTCAATGACCTCTCTGCACTCTTTGTCCGTATTTGATAAGAACTGACAGATCAGATTCCTATCGCGTTCTAGCAATTAGTCTTTCCGATGGCGTGTGCTTTACGCAGATTAAAGTCGAGAGCGCTCGAGTACAGCCCGGGCCAGGTGGCGTTGATCGAGAAGGGTCACTTCCCGCCTCTTCCATCATCAATGGAATGACCCCTCCACTGATCCTCTTCGTCGCTTCTTTTCTCCGCTCGACTATGTGCGATTCCTCGCTTTTGCTTAGGTCGATTGGATGCCGCAACGGCGAGGGAGAGGAAAGGCGCGTGGCACACGAGCACGCTTATGTCCCCCGTGCGCAATGTCACGCACTCAAACCAGTCGACTCGATTTCTTGGCACGTTGCATCAGCGCCAGATCGTCAAAGTTTGCGTTTCTCAACTTTGCACGAGCCGTTTTTTGCACCTTTAGGAGTGGGATCTGGTTACGTGCGTTTGGTCTGTGTTTAGTTTTGATGATACCGCAATTTTTGCAACACTCCCAAAACCCGAATTTGCATAATTCCATGAGGGTGGGTCTCTTGGAGGTCATGTACAATCGCGTTTTGTACAGCTAATAATTACTTTGACACCTCTTATTTCTTATCAGTTAAGCTTTAACACTGACATAAGGCGATCAAACGGCGAAGATATATCGCTTCGATCTGTTTGTATAGTGTGTTCCTGCGCAATAAAGGGCCAACCAAAGGCGTCTACCAAACTGACGGGTCAAATAAGTCCAACCTAAAATGGAGCACCGCTTATTTATACGTTCCATCATGACATCTATTCAGTTGATTTGACCCCACATCCTTTTCTGTTTCACATTCCTAATGTATTGTCGCTGTAAACGATATCCGTTCAAAATTGTTACCTTATTCTCAATTGCACAAGTTTCCCAACAGCAAAAAAGACCGCCTGTCTGTTGACCTTCTTTCTGTCACTATAACTGTTTACCATTTAAACGGTATCACAGGCTTGTTGTTCTGTGATCGCATTGCCCTTATTTACCTGTTTTGTCTTTCGAAAAACCACAAAGATGGCTCGTTGTGCAGGATTTTGTTTTCGATTACGAAAAGTACGGTATATTCCCGGGTTTTTATGGATGTCCTATTTGATTTGGCGGCCTCGTACATCGTGACGCCCAGACGCTCCTGATGGCTCATCAAAACTCTATGTTTACATCAAATTTATGACATATTATGACGCGAAACTTATTGCGTAAAGCCGATTTCGAAAGACTGAGATAGCTGACGCAAGAGCATGGTCCATATCCCTCATTCCTCAAATGGTCAACTCCCTAAACCTCACTGCATTTTCATGAAGCTATTTGCAAGTCCGCACGTGCCCTCTAAGAACCCTGTAATGGACACCACCTCTGCACACACGCACGCAACCACAGTGACATAATTGAATTTGATTGACTTTCTGCCCGGCCACCATACCACCACCATCGCTCCCTCGGGGAATGCTGTTTTCGTCCGATGAATTGTTTTGAATTCTTATCACTCGAGAGTGCGATACGATGTAAAAAAAACGTGGTCAGCTTCTCAAAATACGACGGGCATATGACTACTGTGCGTGTCAGCGACGTGATCGAACCCCGGGTTAGGAGGAGGGGCGACGGCTTTTCGCAGCTTGCCGAATGTAAACCTCAACGACGGCGGTATTATTTATCACCATGCACCCACCTTCGTCGTCCGTCGATCGACCGCAATCGCCGTGGCCGGCGGCGGCGGCGCATCACTTTGGTCGGGAACGGACGACAAGGGTCGCGGGTAGATCTGTCTGTATTTTTTCACCTCTCCCCATCTTGTTCGCCTTTTTCCCAAACTGTCACGTCACATAGCAATTATCGGCGTGGCATTCGATGATCCCACCTGACAGTAATTAGCCTTGCGCCTAGGCGCGCGCGTCTGTTTGTTGAGTGTTTGCGGCGATGTTTGAACGCATGCAGTAGCAGCTGCCGTTCACTTCGTTTTTTCTTCCTCCGCTAGTCGTCACCGCGTTGCGTCATCCAAAGAAAATCCGTCCGTCCGCGTCGTCCCCGGCACGTGGTGCTCTGAGAAGCGAAGTCGCCGGCATGCTAGTCGCGGGGGAGAGAAGCATGCCCGACCGGCGGCTCCTCTCCTTGATCACCAACTTCGATATTTATCCATATTCCCGTTCGAGCGTGGCAGTGTCACAGTGCTGACTGACATCTCTGTTTCAGGTAATAATAGTATGATCATGGCGAACGAGAGTGAAAAGGGGAAGGTTCCGGCTAGCGATGCGGAGCAAAAGGAGATGCTCCTGGCGCACGAGGAGGCAGCCACCAAGTTGAACAAGGAAAGCGGCGAACAGCTAAAGGTGAGTGGAACAAAACTGATGTTGTCCAAACCCTGAAGAGCAGCATTTGGCCTTGGGGACCGGAGCGAGACAACCGTGTGGGGAACATCACACGTTCGGTTTGATTCTAATGAGGGAAGGGATGTTGCTTTTGAATTTAAGACTCAGGAATGAAGCAACCCTCGGGCATAGTCAAGTTGTACAGGCTCGCGTATCAGTTAGAGAAAAGATGACCTTCCTGGTCTTCTGAAGTTCTTCTCCAAATTCACAAAGGAACTTTATATGAGTTGTCTTCGCTGTGCTCTCCGACACAAAGCGCAATGTTTAGTCTCGTACACATCTGCCCTTTCCGCATCTCAAATAACCCGGCGCTCGTCCCAAAAAGAGAACAGAGCACTGATCGTTCGCCTGATCATCTGATCATATTACCAAACAGACATCCACTGCGCAAACGTCCGCTGATCTAACATTGAAACGTCGAACATCGACGTTGCTATGTTTATCGCGCAGATTAGTGCGCGTTCGATGTTCAGAGATGTCTCCGCCGTTGCATTCTGCACTCCCACGTTTTCCCTCGCCCCGCCGACGAATGTTGACGATCGATGTTTTTTATATGTTGCACGTGCTGTGCTTGGCGAGGGGCCAGCACACGCGCAAAGTGAAAGTCGTCAATAGAGGAAGGGATATTTGGAAAGTGCGGTGACTGCAGACAGGCGTTAACTCGAACATGTCAATTGGGCTTTGAAATGGGGACAGCATCTGATTACAGAACATGAAATCGAATAACAAATAGTATCCTGATCTACCTAGGCACACTATCATCGTACAGGCAGAGATAATTTTGGACCCTTCAGAACAACAGGCTCAGTCGTTATTACCCGGACTGGCAGAGTTTCTCCCAAAAATCTTGACATTTCATGTGCCCAAAGCGCGAGCGAACTTCCACACTGCAAAGTGCAAAGGCAATGAAAACTCAAAAGATGACATAGATCGCTAAATGTAAACGGTCAATGCACATTAAGGATGAAATAGGTGCAGCCTATGTCATAGGTACAGTGTATGAACATACACGTACTCACCAGAGCGATCTATACATGCAGACTATCAAAGAGAAGCGTGTCTTTGAGTACAAGTAAAATTGAAAATTAACCGCTCAGATATCTTCGTCAAATCATCCTCCAAAGCATGGTCTCTGAAGCATGACATTTCCAGTCCGTGAAGGACGAAATTCCAAAAATTCGCCGTTAACTATGACCCTCGCGGTAACGCATAAATCTCTAATCATTCACTGCACTCAAGCGTTCTTTAATGTTGCGCGCTCATTGCACGCAACACACTCAGTCATTGTCACAAAACGAGTTTACCGCATGCAACACCGAACGGTCCAAGGTCGAATTGAAACGGAGACGGTTCGCTGAAGTCAAGCGGCTAATGCGCAAATTATCGAACTATGAGCATTACTATGGGGTTTGCACGTATGGCCTTACGTTATGTCATGTATTCAAGGAACATCGAAGTCATCAGAGAAACCTCAAGTACTTGAAAATGGCGATGAATCACATTAATCATCAAAACGTTCTCCATTTTCCGTGAGCAGAAAGATTTGAAAACTTTTAAAGTGCGGCTTACTTCTCCTATGGAGATCACATAAGATCACATTGAAGTTTTGAAATGCTAACGGTACAACGATTTAGTGCGGTAGAAATATGCCAAAGTCAAACAGTTTATTCAATTGAGTTGACCAAATATGTCAGAGTGAACGAGTTCTGGTTGTTGTGGTACATACTCACAAATCACAATTAAGAATCCTGCCTGTTGCGATATCTCTTTAAGCTTCTTCAATAGCTATTATTTCAAATTATCTCGGATTAAAGGCTTTGTGCCTTTTGCACGTCCAGTACTTTCCAGACAATCAGACAACTACTTGTCAACAGATCAAGGTTTCGATTTTCTTTGTCAACTGGAAAACAAGTTATTGGGCAAGTTTGTAACTGACCAAGTCGACCAGTCACTTTCAACGACAACCACGCGGAAGCATTTGATCTTTGATAAGGTGCAGTTTTGACTTGAAATGTCCTATGGATGTCATGTCTAGGACATTTCAAGTAACAGAGTTGAAGGAAATTTCGATCTTAGCTAGGCACACAGCAATTTGGTGAGAGTGCACTTTTCAAATTTGAAATCTGCCGCCAATTGTGAATGTATTACAATGGACAAATATGGCACTAATCACTACATGAACATCCCTTGTACAGAACACAACTGTTTTAACCTGAGCAAACTACACCTGATACTTCGTGCGCGCATCAGTAGCGCGCCGTGCTACTGTAATTAATTACAAGCACACGAACGAGCAGCACGCCCTCGCTCCCGAACGCAGTTCCGAGAATCGGCGTACAGTTTCGCTGCAAGCGCCCATTGTTCCCGCTTCTCCATCACGTGCCGTTGCCTCCCGAACAACCAAGGTTAATTTGATGATCATCAAAGAAATCTGGTTTCGATGAGGGGGACACCCTTCTCATGCTTATGACAACGCACTCTATATCAGCGTAGCTGTTAACCCGGACGCCTTCTTATTCACGTTTTTGTGCTTTGCATAGAGGTTAAAGATTACCTAACGCATAGTTATTTCTGTGTTGTCATGTCTTCCCCACATGGAGGTCTCGAATTCGCTCTTCAGGTTTCTAATTCGCTTCATATGTCACGATGACACTTATTCTAATCTTTTAGGGTGAATTCACGAATGCTCTATTACTTGCCGTAGTCGTAATTACGGTAGGCAGTTCCTTCCAGTTCGGATATCACATCGGATGTGTCAACGCACCCGGAAAGGTTCGAGAATCTCAAGTATTATGTAACAATCGAGCTTTTTCAGTTAATCACAAAATGGTACATTGATTCGCAGACCGATGCATCTGGAAACTCTATCACAGCGGAGACGGCCGACTTTTACTGGTAAGAAAAAGATGTTTAATAGTAAAGTAGAGATCGGACTATGGTGGACCTTTAACAAGGCTGTAACAGTTAGGCTTTCTTATTTGCAGTGACCTAGCAGTACAAGTGAGGGCACCCTCAACACTGCATATAGGCCCAAAAGCATTCTAATAACGTTGTTAGCTGATTTCATTGCAGGTCCGTCACAGTTGCGATCTTCGCTGTTAGTGGAATGATGGGAGGACTGCTCTCTGGATGGGTTGCCGACAAGATTGGCCGCAAAGGAGCTCTGTTCTTCAACAACTTCATCGCCATCGCCGCTGCGGCGTTCATGACTTCTGCGAAGTTTGTCGATATCTGGTACCTTCTTCCTGTCGGCCGGTTCATCATTGGCTTCAACTGTGGTCTCAACTCCGGCATTGTACCTATGTACTTGACCGAGGTCTCGCCCATCAATCTCCGAGGAATGATCGGCAGCGTTCACCAGCTTCTCGTCACCATTTCCATCTTGATCGCGCAGATCTTCGGCCTTCCATACTTGCTTGGAAATGAAGCGATGTGGCCCTATATTTTTGGTATGAGACTATGGATGTTTTATTTTGATAGATTTGGTATTTAGCCTTCACCGTTGTCCCCGCCGTATTCCAGCTGGCCACCCTCTCGCTGGTTCCCGAATCTCCCAAATATACGCTTATCGTCAAGAACAACCCGGACCGTGCCGAAACCGATCTCAAAAAACTCCGGGGCAAGGAGAACGTCTCCGCCGAGCTCGACGTCATGCGTGACGAAGTCGAAGCCGCTCGCTCTCAGCCCAAGATCGCCATGGGCGACATGTTTAAGGCGCCACTCCTGTGGCCCTTGTGCATCGCCATTATGATGATGCTCTCGCAGCAGTTGTCCGGCATCAACGCCGCGATGTTCTTCTCCACTGCGATTTTCCGGGATGCCGGACTCGAGGGCAACGCCGCCTTTTATGCCACCATTGGAATGGGCACCGTCAACGTCCTGCAAACCATCGTGTCTCTCTGGCTTGTCGACCATCCCAAGTTCGGTCGCCGATTCCTGCACATCACCGGCCTTTCCGGAATGCTCTTCTCCTCGATCCTCATCGTTGTTTCCCTTTCGCTCTTCAACAGCGGTAAATCTGCCGATCCGAATGCCGTCAACGAATATAAGTGGGCTTCCTACATGGCCATCATCTTCGTCCTTCTCTTCGTCATCTCTTTCGCCACTGGGCCAGGTAAATTGTTGTCGCTGTAAATAACCTGGCCAATTTCTTCAGGATCCATTCCCTGGTTCTTCGTCAGTGAGATCTTCGCTTCAAGCGCACGTGGAAACGCTAACTCAATCGCTGTTCTCGTTAACTGGGCCGCTAACTTCGCCGTCGGTCTCCTGTTCCTCCCGATCAAGGTAGGTCCCTTCGGCACCCACATCCTTCCACGCTATGTTTTCAGAATTGGATTGACCAGTACTCATTCCTCGTGTTCTCGTTCTTCCTTACGATCTTCATCTTCTTCACGTGGAAGTTCGTTCCAGAAACTAAAGGCAAAACCATCGACGAAATCAACAAGGAACTCGCGCGCAAGCGCTAAGCGGACTCGATTTCAGCAAGATTTTCTACAATGTACAACATAATAAGTCGATTTCTTTTCCGAGATTAGCATCTCATCGTGCATTTTTTTTGTTTACCGAACATTCAGTTGTCTGACTTTTTGCATGCTTTAATTTCGACGTACTGTTCAAACTGTACATAATAATGAGTTCGTGTCGTGTTGTTAATTGTAGAGAGGTGATAATAAAGGATTTCTGATAGTTGTCAAAGAAATTCATCTGTATGAGATCGTTTCAACCAGTGGGTGAGAATTCTAGTTAGAGGATGCCCTCTGGGGCATGAAAACACTGTAGTCCTCATTTGGAACAGTTCTCCGGAGCTCAGGTATCTCAAACCACACAAAACTGAATCACATGGGGCCAGCACCACCTGAGGATGCCGTTGTCATCCGATTGACAAGTTTTTCAAGCTTGATCTGTTGAGTAAAAGGCACTGCGCTATGCGATACAGCTATTCCAACATAGGAAAGGCACATAACATCGATCTTTCCTTCCTTAAAGCAGGGCACGATGTCCGAGTGATTCAATGTGCGCGAGTTTCAAAGTGGGGAGAATGCTGATTCAAGTAGAACCACGGCGTTTGGAAGACCCCTCTTCGGTTCGAATGGGGGTTTAAACGACCGCATAATAGTGAATCTTCGGCTGTTCGAATGATTTGCGCCGGCTTATCGAGCGGCGAAGATCTTCGTCGCTAGATAGATTAAATCTCCTTTAATCAAAACACAAAATTCCTGAGCCGCAGCGATTGTTTCACCAACCAGCAGAGCCAAAAACGTCGTTCAGTCGTTCAGCGAAGTTCGAAGAAGACGACCAGCCAAGAAGGAGAACATAAAACATTTATAAAACAAACCGTGTCACGTAAAATAAAACACAACAGAGCCGGTTGCTTCGTGATTTTCGTCGGCTGACTGGTGTGGCACGTAAAGTCCAATGATAAATCGCTCCTTATTCATCGGATGAGTGAGGTAATACACCTTTTTAATATGGTGACGTCGCAGTAGCGCGTTATCTGCTGCAGGTTGAGCGGAGAATCCTTCGAAAATCTTCCTCCCCTGAACATTGTTCACATGGAGCACCTTCCCATAGAATGGGTTATCGCTGTCTTTCCACGCTCGTATCACGCTCTGTGGCCGACCTTTGCCGAAGCTCAGTGAACAGGTCGACGCACTGACAGCAGAATTTCCTTCGAACACCTTGGCAATGTGCTGACTTGTAAAATAGGTAGATGGTTGAAGAATATCGTCAGTGGCGGTTACCAACATCGGCTTCGGATCCGAGCCTAAAAAGTTTAGAAGGAACTCGTTGTCTGGCTTCTCTTGATCAATACAGTCCTCAAAGTTAACTGCCGTCAGTCGGATTCCACGTTTCTGAAGTGAACTCACCAGAGGCTCGGCACGTTTCCAGTCGGCCACTTCTTTAAACGACAGAAACACCCTGCGTGCGTTCATCGCGATCATCAAAGTATCAACGGCAGTACTGTCTCCCGCATCTGGGTAATGCGGTTCCCAAACATCCAAGTAGCAGTCGTCAACCTCGCGAATTAGAGTTTGATGCAAATCTGATGTCCACTGTAGCCATGCGCTATCGTCTTGTGGTGACAAGTAGCTAACGTATACGTTCTGTTCTAAAGGTGTTTGGGCTGATATGTAAAATTCGGCGCGGACAGTCGAAACCCTCCTGTCGACGGCTTTCTTTGCACTCTGACCATAATATCTGCTGAGCTGTGCCATCCGATAAAGCGAATCTTTACGGACCACGTTCACCACAGCATCAACGAAGTTTCTAGGCACGTAATCCATAGTTGTTTGATGGACGTTAAGCGAGCGAGGACCACGACAAAAAATCAGATGCACGCCACACTGCGAATAGTGAGCGAACGCGCCAATTTGTGTGAATCTTTCTGCAACTTCAAAATGCCACAATGGGAAATGAACGTGTGATCGATCACATGTGAATTGTACACAAAGACACAACTGATGTAGTGTGAAGGGAAACAAATGCTGTGAATGCTGTTTGCTTTGAAGTTGTAGCAATCAAATGAACCATGTATAACTGCGTAATTTTCCCATCCGTTCACACCTAATGATCGCTTGAGAATCCTGACCTGATAAATGTAGAGCCTTTGAGTATACCACCACGTGATCTACCAGCAGTTAACATCTTCCGCCATGGGTATATCACAAAGGGTCGGAGAGGAATTCCATAGGATTGAGAGTCTGAGACGACACTAAAAACAACTTGAATCAGTTTCGGAAATATGGCTTTTAATCTCCTGTATAAGATCTTCTAACCACTTGTGCAAATCAGCGCACTTGATCTGTATCTGACCACGTCGAGCGATTTGCATATCCACAAAAGTTTTCATACTTTTTGAATCATGTTCTTTAGCAAATACAAGAAAAATGATTTTAATCTATCCTTTGAAAAGGCGAGGTGTATTGATACAGTTTAAGTGTATACATAATATATAAGTCAATTTCATTTAGAGTTTGCTTTTATAGCACTGTTCCTTGCTGACATCATCATGGAACAAAACCAATTGTTTCTTGTTGCGACCCGCTAACGTTTTCTCCATGGCGGTAGCAAATTGGGCCATAGGGACTTGTTCCATCGGTGGAGGTGACAACTGCCCTTTTACGAGCATATCCTATAAATATGCAATTCTAAGTAGAAGTGAATGGCAACGTCTCACCTGAAGAACTGTCATGATGTGCCCCGCCTTTTCAGGATGCATCTGCATCCACGGGCCGACTGCCACACCGAAAGCTCTCAAATCTTTGAAGATGAAGGACGAAGACAAGATTTCTATGGGCTTCTTGCTCATGGCACCATAAGTAACCACCGTGCCGCCATGACCCAGTGAGGCACAAAGCACCATAGCGCTTCGACCTCCAACACCGTTGAGTGCAAGCCTAGGGGGAGCCGGTAGGGTCTTGATAAATTTTGTATTGTTCTTGGTGAACTCTTCTTCTGTGAACACATAGTCACCCCCAAGGCTCATGAGCCCCTTCTTGAGAGCGTCGATGTCCGGGCGATCCCGTACAATGTTGATCGTTTTCAGTCCCAGAGCTAAATGGCACGTTCTAACGTACCGTTACTAAACTCATAAACCAACCTGACGCTATTTGAATCACACATCTGCCAACAGCAGAGTTCGCCGAATTCTGGACAACAAAATCGCCAGGTGATAGCTTAACATACTCAGTAAGCATGATGTAGGCAGTAGGAGGGTTGATGAGAAGCGTGCTGGCGGAAGCCTCAAACATCAACCTGATCATGCACTATATGATGGAGTCCACTTACCACATCGAGATCGCTCCTCACCTTGAGAACAGCATCTTCAGAAAGAACGTCGTATTGAGTCCAAACCGAATTATAGATGCTGTTCGAGATCACATGGTCGCCTTTGTGAAGGGACCTTATATCAGCTCCCACGTTTTCCACAATACCGACTGCTTCAGATCCTCCAGTGGCTGGATAGTCAGGTCGAAGGGGATACTTCCCCTCTATTTTATTAATATCCAGCGGGTTGATCGGCGAAGCTAGCCACTTCACCAAAATTTCATTTGGTTTAATATCGGCATCAATTGCAATCGTGTTCAGCGTTAAAACCTAAACTTAGTGATGCAGTTCCTGGCAGTTGGTAGACCATTACCTTACGAGGATCTCCGTGCATCGAATAGCGAATACAGTTAGAGACTAACTTCATTGTAAGATCTGAAAGGGGCAAAGGAGAAAGTCGCCAATCACAGCAAGCCAAACCAGAGAACTGTTTTCTCACGTGAGGTAAGCGCTGAAGACGATGCACATATGGCACACGAATTGTAGTATTGATCTCTAAGCGTGGTGCACGTTTGTAGTTTGTTTGTGGAATTGGTCAACAAATTTTATAGTTAATCCAAACACAGGGTCATCTAAAAGAGAATGACAGTTTTCTTGGCGTCACAACAACATTTTCTTTTAATTTACACAGTTTCATTTACAGTATGTGGCCCTAAAGAGGGCCGTTGGGATGGGTGATCAGATCACGGAAAGACGCTTAAGCGCGTTCGCCACGGATACGGCGGGCGAGCTGGATGTCCTTCGGCATGATAGTGACTCGCTTCGCGTGGATGGCGCACAAGTTGGTATCCTCGAAGAGGCCGACAAGGTAGGCTTCGGCGGACTCCTGGAGGGCGAGAACTGCCGACGACTGGAAGCGGAGATCGGTCTTGAAGTCCTGGGCGATTTCGCGGACGAGACGCTGGAAGGGGAGCTTGCGGATGAGCAGCTCGGTCGACTTCTGGTAGCGACGGATCTCGCGAAGGGCGACCGTTCCGGGACGGTAACGGTGGGGCTTCTTGACGCCTCCTGTGGCAGGGGCCGACTTGCGAGCGGCCTTGGTGGCCAGCTGCTTGCGGGGAGCCTTTCCTCCGGTCGACTTACGGGCGGTCTGCTTGGTACGAGCCATTGCGAATGAGATGGGTTGTGAAGTCTGCTCCACTAGAGTGACCTTTTATACCGCGATTTTCGCGCGCAAAGGCGAGGCTCTCGCAGCGCTCCGAGACCGGGGCGAGGCGGAGCGATGCGAAAGCGCGCCAAAAACCGTACTATATAAAGGGGACAACACAGGGCTGACTTCATTCGAATTCATTCGATTACTGTTCTATCGCCATGTCTGGACGCGGAAAAGGTGGAAAAGGTCTCGGAAAGGGAGGCGCCAAGCGCCATCGCAAGGTGCTCCGTGATAACATCCAGGGAATCACGAAGCCCGCCATCCGTCGCCTCGCCCGTCGTGGAGGAGTGAAGCGTATCTCTGGCCTCATCTACGAAGAGACCCGTGGAGTGCTGAAGTCCTTCCTCGAGGGAGTCATCCGAGATGCCGTCACCTACTGCGAGCACGCCAAGCGAAAGACTGTCACCGCCATGGACGTCGTCTACGCCCTCAAGCGCCAAGGAAGAACCCTTTACGGTTTCGGCGGCTAAGGCGTTTGCCTCGTCTTCGGCTCATCTTCTTCTAACCCAACGGCCCTCTTTAGGGCCACATCTCTCATATAAAACAATGGCTTTCCCGTTAACTTGTGGTAATAAAGCTCTGAGTCGATTTACGTACATTCTGTTGTCGCTCAAATCTCACAGTAAGCACATTTTGGGAAGAAATGTGCGCCCACAAAGAAATGTGCCCCCGATTTACTGATGGATCCCTATGCTTTGGGCGCAGTTTTAGGTGCGAGTAAAGAAGACCGATCGATAATTCTACTACACCGAATGCTGAGCGGTTTTTTTGGGTCAAGACCGTTTCTAAATTCTAAATTTTTGTGCCTTATCTGCTGATTCAAACACCGCTAGAGTAAACAAAATTCAAAGACATAGCGATCGTGTCACGCACTGATGGTTCAGATTACACAATGTGTGCAGATTGGCGGGAAACGGTAAAAGAGGTCAATGTTTTGGCGCCACTTTGCAAAATTGATTTGTTAGCTGTTCGGCGGGGCTGACGAATTTCCTCGACCTTTTAACTTTACGGACAGACATACAAGTGCGGGTGTACGTGTCTGCCGATACCCTCCCACACATCACTAGTAAAGTTTATTGTACAGCTGGCGCCAGTTCGTATTAAGGCAACGCTACCGATGGTCACTCCGGTGCCGTTCTTACTTCGTGCGCTACGAAAATAATTTTGTTGTTGCAAAATAATTCTGATTGCATCGCTGCATAGCGCAATCGAAAAACGTTGCTTTCACAACACAATCTGTGAGGCAAGTGTATTTTAAGAAGATTTAGGTACATTACAGAGACTGTGTGGCTCTTATTTATTCATTTATTAAAGTGTAATTATTAAAGCTTTATGTATCGTTTGTGGCCCTAAAGAGGGCCGTTGGGTTGGGAGAAGAAGAGGCTTTTGCAAGACACACAGTCCAATTTACTTGGCGCTGGTGTACTTGGTGACGGCCTTGGTTCCCTCAGAGACGGCGTGCTTGGCGAGTTCACCAGGGAGGATGAGGCGGACGGCGGTCTGGATTTCGCGGGACGAGATCGTCGAGCGCTTGTTGTAGTGGGCCAGCTTGGAGGCCTCACCGGCGATGCGCTCGAAGACGTCGTTGACGAACGAGTTCATGATGGACATGGCCTTCGACGAAATGCCGGTGTCAGGGTGGACCTGCTTCAACACACGGTAGACGTAGACGGAGTAGGATTCCTTGCGGGACTTCTTCTTCTTCTTGTCTCCAGTGCGAGTGGCCTTCTGGCTCTTGGCGGCCTTCTTGGCTCCCTTGGCGGACGGCTTGGGTGGCATGGCGAATCGAGAGAGATGAACAACTGAGTTGTGTGCAGGTCACTGCAGTGGGAGCCCTTTTATACCCACATGGGGGCGCGATTTTGGGCGCCAAGATTGGGGGCGGTGCGCCCCGATGGTCGCATAAAAGCGCGCCATCAACAGGTCAACCTCCATTCAGTCTCTGTACTGCTCACTCAACTCTTCCCTCGCAATCGCAATGTCTGGACGTGGTAAAGGCGGAAAGGCCAAGACCTCTGGCAAGTCGAAGACGCGCTCCTCTCGCGCCGGGCTTCAGTTCCCCGTCGGTCGTCTTCACCGCATGCTCCGCAAAGGAAACTACGCCGAGCGTGTCGGAGCCGGAGCGCCCGTCTACCTGGCCGCCGTGCTCGAGTACCTCGCCGCCGAAGTGCTCGAGTTGGCTGGAAACGCCGCTCGCGACAACAAGAAGACCCGCATCAACCCTCGCCATCTGCAGCTCGCCGTCCGCAACGACGAAGAACTGAACAAGCTCCTCTCCGGAGTAACCATCGCCCAAGGCGGTGTCCTCCCCAACATCCAGGCGTCGCTTCTGCCCAAGAAGACTGGAGAACAATCCGACTAAGTCTTCGCCCCTTTGCGATGAGTTGATCCTCTCCTTCCATCCCAACGGCCCTCCTTAGGGCCACAAACTTTAAATGAAACTGCTTATGTAAAAAATATTGTGTGTGTCATGACGCCTTCTGCAATGTATAATCAGTGCACTAGCGGGGAAACACAGACTGTGCATAGCGCGGTCTTTGAGGTCTTCGGGAGCGAATCAAATAGTATTCTTATAAAATTGCCTTATTGAAAATGCTACGGAAATACAAAGTTTTAAGGTGGTGTGCTGGAGTAGTTCCAACAATGCGATGCATACCTTATCGTAGACATGTGCTAGCATCGATATATTCAGCCACTACCATTAATTCATCGTATTTCGGTGACGCAGAAATATAAATCAGGAACGCTCCGATATGAAATAGATGCATCCTGTATGGGAAGAGCGTACAAAACACCCATTCTCAGTGCGTGTTTGCGTATGGAGAAATAACTCGTGCATCATTGTACTGTTATTAATTCGGACGTTGGTCGACGAGGAGTGGAATACCAATAGAAGATGTGACCCTATGCTTGCGTTCTATTGTACATCCTTTAATTTACTTTTGATTTCGTTCGCTAGTGTCGGTCTTAACTGGAAGACCCTGAAAGCGTGTGCGCGAATACTGTAGTTTTGGCAATCCGCCAAATTTTCGAGTCTGAGTGCCAGACTCCATATGTCAAGTTCATGTATCTCACGCAACGTCCCACTTCCAGGAATCATGTTGTCGTCGTTTTCCTCGCGCATACCAGCCGAAAAGTACGCCCCAACGGCGGACGAATGCAAGTACCGTCAGGTGATACGACAAGGAACGGGAGCCATATGTAAAAACATAGGTTTCACGCACATCGAACCAAATGTGCTTGAGTTGCTGAGCGAGATGATGTTAAGCCGTAAGTTTCAACTTTGATGATATTTGTTGCACCACTATATGTTTGTAGATATTGTCGATGCATGTACCGCTACGAAACTCATCACCGAGAATGCCGGAAGAACAGTGTGCACACCGACAGATGTGATACTCGGTCTTGTAGACTGCGGAACGGATGTCACCGCTCTCGCTGCGTATTTCAACAGGCTAAAACTCACCGGATCTCTCGTCGTTTGTCCGCGTAAGTGACTTTCTGGTTGATGTTCACTCAAATCATACGATTGAACAAGTGACACATTGAACAAATAATGGAATATACAAATTTAGCGAAGAAGGCTAACGCGTCATCGCAAATGAAGTCGCTGAAGGTTGGAGAAACACGTCCGCATCCCAACCACATCCCCTCCTGGATGCCGCCCTTCCCCGATCCTCATACGTACATTAAGACGACGGTATAGGCTGTTTGAAATGCATTACGTTTAATGCTTGATCCTTACAGGTCTCGGGCGATCCTGATACGGACTACAGCAAACTACGCGAGCTGAATTCGGCAAACCAGCGGAACGTAGACAACGCCCTCAAAGACTTCATGTTACGAGTGCATCCATCTTTAACACTTTTTCGAAAATTTGAACTGGACGTTCGGTCACTCGCGCAAAAGAAGGTTCGAGAGTAATGTTAGGTACCGGTAAGACATATAATTTTCAGATAGAAGAACAAAAGCGTGAAAGGGAAACTCGAATTCGACTACAGCACCAACTTCGGGAGTCGAAGCCGAAGCCCGCTAGAGTCGACATAGGCAGCGAAGTTCCCAACGACTTCCTCGACGACTTCATGGAACAGGACGTCGAACAGCCTCAAAATTCAGCTAGTCCAGCGGTGCGTTGTTCAGATTTCGTATTGGTTAAGAGAAATTCTTTTGCAGAACGATCAAATGGAGTCCAGTGAAGACGATAGTGAAATAGCGGCTGAGATCGCATACGACGAAATGTTTAGCCTACCTCAAACGGAAACCTCAATACTTCGTACATTTATACCGACGTCATGCCAAAGTATACGATCATATCACTATATCTCATACAATATTTGTTTTAGTTCTTATACCCAAGGATGAGGAGGTTCCTTATGTAACGGCTCTATTGGCTGCTGACCTATTAGACGAGGATGACACGAAACCCTCCACGCCGATTAATGGAGATGGCCCACCGGGACTACATAAATAAATCGGTAACCTAAATTTGGGCCAATAAAATACAGGTTTCTACAAATATGTTCCCAATTGTCTTTTGGGGAAGCTAGCATTTTGTATATTATACCGGCATCAAAGTTCGACGTTATGAAAGGACTTCGCAGCCCTAATCTGCAGAAGAATGCTCCTTTCGGGGTCTGCAGATAACTCCCCGACGAACCACTGTTCGGCCGCTTCCCTTCTTCTCAGTAGTACTCTGTTGGAGAAAAGTAATGTTCAGGCTTCTCCCCATGCTATTATTTCTTTGTGTGGTTTTCTGTTTGTATGTCACGGTACTGACCTCTAAAGAAAACGGTGGGTATACGGACAAGCTACTTTTCCAATGGTTCCATTTTACTGACTTCGAACGTTTCAGAAACAAGGCAACGAAGTGACACTCAAGACCTCGAGCGTCTTCTGAACGAATTCATCGCGGAGGTGAAGACACCCAGCTCTGCGATTCGACCGGGATGAAGTTGGAACTCTTTTGCATAAATTATACGGGTTGAAGGTTGATGATCTCATCTTATTGGCGTTTCTCATGTTTTCTAGTAAATAGCTTCCAACAAGTGATGGTGAACGCATAACAATTTGAGGTGGTAACAAGGGGAACCAGTGGATCATAGCTTGAGAAATACAATATCAATAGAAGCCCACTAGGGAACATTTAAAGGTGATCCCCGTCGATTTGGCTGAAATTTGACACACGAGTAGCAATGCCTGAGTGTGTTATTCCAGCAAAATGTTTGCAGCCCATGGGTACTCTAGGCAATCTAAAAAGATATATTCTCGTTCTCGAAGTATAATATGGTTATTTCAATGCGCTTCTCGATAGGTATTCGAAAACTGGGTGTAAACTTCGAGTGTCATCAGATAAGGTAGCTTTCAATGGCCAACCACATGCAAATCAACAAAATCGAAACTTGCTGTCCGCCCTGTGCACGATCTTGTCTCCGTTTTGTGGTGGTGACTTATGTGAGCATTACAGTAATGTAAGTTCCACCTCGTGGTCGAACGTTCAAACGACAAGCAAGAGAGGTTATCCATACTCATTGAGTCCTGACACCGTTCACCTGATTGATCATGTACACACAGTCACTTTCAAATTCCACATTGACATCGAAATTTGTGTGAAAACGTCACTTTTTTCCGCATCATGTCCTCTAAATATATACTATCTGTCATCTGACCACATTACTGCTTTTCCTCGTGAAGATCGCGTTGTTGGCAGCGCCATACATACGTTATATACTTTCAGTGTTGGGTAATGCACAGATTTAAATGAAAAGTTACTACACCATTCTGGGCTGCCCTGACTACGCACAGCCTGCAGAAATCAAAGAAGCCTACTTTCGACAGATTCGCAGCGTTCATCCCGACAAGAACTCGAACGTAGAGCAACTAGACGACGTTTCTTCTGAACACCTGGTCACGCTTGTGACGAAAGCTTGGCACGTTCTTAGGTAAGATTTGTCCGATATTCTTCAGCATGTTCCGATTACTCACGATCCTATGGCGCCGGCAAGATTTAATGTACCTAATAGCTGTACTAGCGGGCGGAGGTTTCTTCGTTGCTGTCTAGTAGTCTGCTGCTTTCTAGTTAGTTACAGACCCACAATTTCTGGGTACACCTTTTGCAAGATTTTTGTATCGAATATTCGCTCTTTTACGCGCATTGTAATCCGATGGCAACCGTGTGAAGCTGTACATGATAATTAGCCACTGTCCTAGTCGCCTTTCACATGATCCGCGTGCTACAATGAAGCGTTAAAGACGAAAACGGGCGCTTTATATCACGCATAATTATTTGAAACCTTCCATGACTGACCGTTTATTTCTACTTACTTCGATTTGTTTCAGAGACACCCATCTACGTGAAAAATACGACATCTGGCTGCGTGAACAGCATCTCAAAGAAACGCGCTCTGTCATCGGCGAAGAGGTGAAGCTGTCCGAGCTCGAAGCCGAAGAACCGTGCCGTTGCGGAGGATTTTACGACATCTCCGAGACCGATTTGGATCAAATCGTGGACTTCGCCCTAATCGACTGTGCACACTGCTCTCTTACTCTGAAGGTCTTCGCCTAAAATGAGTTCGCCGAAAATTGTCGTTCTTGGCGATTGTGAAGTCGGCAAGACTACGCTAATCAACACGTTATGCGGAAAGCTGGACGTCGTTCCCTACAGCACCATTGGATGTGGCCTTTCCGTAATGGCTCATCAGTTTCGAGCTGGAACAGTTGATGAGTACACCGAGTATATCGAGCTATGGGATGTCGGCAGTTCGCTGATGCATCGCCGTGCTAGTTCAGTGTTTCTGGAAGGCGCGTCTGGCGTAATTTTGGTGCACGATCTTACAAACCGAAAGAGCGAAGAGAATCTGTGCAGCCAGTGGCTACCCATGTTGAACAATGATCGCAACGCCCGTCTCGATTCGACAATTGCATCAATGAACGAGAGTCTCGCCTTCCAGCCCATCATTGACGTTGAAAGTACGGCGTTGCCTTCGCTTGTTGTCGGCTGCAAGTTGGATTTAGCTCCGGACCGGTCACTGACAATGTCGTCTTTTGAAAGTATTAACCTCGATGCACGCAAGCCTCTGGTAAGTTCAAAATCTACGTAATATATCACTACTGTCATGTGTTTTAGACTCCAGGAACATCAGGGTATCTCATCATTGCGAACTTCTTTGATTCTGTCATCAAGAAGACTGCTGCACCCAGTTCGTTCGATAGACGAAGGAAGCATCTGTAGATTCCATTGCCAGTCTCTATAACTTCGGCTAATACTAATCTCGGGTCCATGTTGAACATGGTTGCTGGTACGTAAATCGGGCGCAAATAAAGGGCTATGATTTGGCAAGACAGCCATACATAAAGAGTACAAAGTAAATACTATTGTGCAAATAATTATCACCATGTTAACGATGAGTTATCCATGCCCAAGACAATGTGGACAACACCAACGCTGGAACACAGAAAGTGCATAGTCCGACCTCTGATTATGAGCTATAGTGCCATTGTTTGGTTATCTTCAGTTACAATTCTGTACACAAGAATTCTAGATGATGTCCCATGCAGCGATCATAATCAGCACAGTGCCCTCATGCATGCAGGCACTATAGTGTGAAATGCAAGCTGCCCTTGTTCATTGCTAAGTACATCTATCATAGTGCGTTGGTTTTCTGTTTCTAGTCGTGCTTCTGTGATCATAGTCCTTGCTTTTTCCCTCTCAATGATAATCAGTTTTACAGAGATATGTGGCCCTAAAGAGGGCCGTTGGGATGGAACGATGGTGACTGGCAGTCAAACAGCTTAAGCTTTAGGCTTGGCGGGAGCCTTCTTCGCTGCGGCGGGCTTCTTCGGCGCGGCCTTCTTCACGGGAACAGCCTTCGCGGCTTTCTTCGCGGGCTTGGCAGCCTTGGCAGCCTTAGCAGAAGCAGCCTTGGGCGCGGCAGCCTTAGCCTTCTTAGGAGCAGCGGCCTTCTTGGTGGAGGCCTTCTTCTCTCCAGCGGGCTTGGTGGCGGCGGCCTTTTTAGGCTTGGAGGCGGCGGTCTTCTTGGGCTTGGGGGCAGCGGCCTTCTTGGGGGCAACAGCGGCCTTCTCGCCGAGGCGGAAACGGCCGGAGGCTCCAGTACCGGTGACCTGCTTCAAGAATCCGCTGACGACTCCGCGCTTCAGGGCCGCACGAAGATGAGCGTTGGTCGAGGCGTCGGCGGCTCCAACCGTGAAGTTCGCCTTGATGTAGTTGAAGATCGCAGCCTTGCTGGATCCCTTCTTCTCCTTGAGCGAAGAGATAGCGGCCTTGATCATGACCTGGTAGGTCGGGTGGCTAGCCGGGGCCTTAGCCTTCTTCTCGCCCTTGGGCTTCGAAGCGGCTTTAGCCTTGGCAGGAGCCTTGGCGACGGCGGGAGCAGGGGCGGCGGGAACGACTTGTTCGGTCATAGCTGCAACAGCGAAAGCGGTTTGAATGATGTGTATGCGCTCTACCGGTCTCCTTTAAACCGCTCTAGAAGGGGTATCGGGGCGACTCCACCCACCGCATCCATTTCTCATTTGCGCGCCAAAACCGCATATGTTGACCGAGAGCGCGTGGTATGCAGTACACTTGGTCAACGAACAGACACTTAAGCTTGCCAAGGATTACTGCACATTGTTTAGCTGGTCAAGGTCAACTTGTGGGTTACATACCCCATTTGGGACGCTTCACCAAAGCAGATCTTATTCGAAAGCGCACATATAAAACATAATAATTTAAGTAGTCAGATTCTTGCATTCGCAAAAAACCTTCGTTAAAACGTAAAAGTACCCAGGTTCCAAACGAGACACATTCACTGTGACATAGGCATGTCACCAACGGATTCATCGGCAAAAAAAATGAATTTAGCAGCATGGTTCCATTAGTGGCAGCGATTGCTTGCGATTCGGACCATGGGTTCCAGTGTCAGTGATGCTGATACTGATATGAGTCATGACTTAGCCAACAGGCTGCGCTGACTGTGAAGTACTGAACTGAACGCCACCATGCAGGAATTCAAATTATAAGTCGCTTCTGGCTGCGTCGTCATTTCTCTGCTTCCAATTTAGCTTTTTCCTTCCAATCATTGACTACTCTTCACAAAACATTTGACGTATTTATTGCTGACGTCACTATTTTAGCATAATTTGTACACAATACCATACTGTCATCCTCAAAAGCACTTTATTACGACCTATTTGTCACCCTTGACGCATTAGTTCAGTCATGAATAGATGATTTCAGTCATGAATGGATCAATTCAGTCATGAATAGATAGGGCCACTGATTACTACGTATAACTGTACTGATATTATTTATGGTCGTGCTGATAAGGAAGTCGTCGTTTGCCGAGCGCATTGAAACTGCCTCCAAAGAATTAGACTGTTTAGCTTGTAGATAGATGCTGGTGGATAAGCAGTGAAGGATGCTCTTTGTTAGTTTTTTGGTGACCTGTTCAGGACCAGTAAAAAGCGCGCCAAATGGAGTCCCACAGAGTGCCCCAACACCTGTCGGTTGTGTGCTATACGCGGCAAACAAAGATGCACTCTTATTACGCTCGGCAAATTGCGCAATTCTGTCCCCGCCACAATAACGACCGGATACCTAATTTATCAGGAAAAAAAGAAACATCGTTGCATTGTCCAGTACCCAATGGTTGTATTTCTTGAAGAACTAGGACATCATGACTTCTGATTCCACAACGAGAGGTTCCATGCTACATGCTGCGACCAACAAACACAGGCTACGTTTCCCCTCCACAGTATTCCTCCCAGACAAATGCACGTCGCTGTTAGCCATTCCCGTCACTATGTGCATTATACGAAAACCAAATGACATTATAACACAATCTTCTTTAAGTAAATCCATGGATTTATTACGACAAGTTAACGGGAAAGCAATTGTTTTATATGAGAGATGTGGCCCTAAGGAGGGCCGTTGGGTTAGAAGAAGATGAGCCGAAGACGAGGCAAACGCCTTAGCCGCCGAAACCGTAGAGGGTTCTTCCTTGGCGCTTGAGGGCGTAGACGACATCCATGGCGGTGACAGTCTTTCGCTTGGCGTGCTCGCAGTAGGTGACGGCATCTCGGATGACTCCCTCGAGGAAGGACTTCAGCACTCCACGGGTCTCTTCGTAGATGAGGCCAGAGATACGCTTCACTCCTCCACGGCGGGCGAGGCGACGGATGGCGGGCTTCGTGATTCCCTGGATGTTATCACGGAGCACCTTGCGATGGCGCTTGGCGCCTCCCTTTCCGAGACCCTTTCCACCTTTTCCGCGTCCAGACATGGCGATAGAACAGTAATCGAATGAATTCGAATGAAGTCAGCCCTGTGTTGTCCCCTTTATATAACACAGTTTTTGGCGCGCTTTCGCATCGCTCCGCCTCGCCCCGATCTCGGAGCGCGGCGAGAAACTCGCCTTTGCGCGCGAAAATCGGGGTATAAAAGGTCACTCCAGTGGAACAGACTTCACAACCCATCTCATTCGCAATGGCTCGTACCAAGCAGACCGCCCGTAAGTCGACCGGAGGAAAGGCTCCCCGCAAGCAGCTGGCCACCAAGGCCGCTCGCAAGTCGGCCCCTGCCACCGGAGGCGTCAAGAAGCCCCACCGTTACCGTCCCGGAACGGTCGCCCTTCGCGAGATCCGTCGCTACCAGAAGTCGACCGAGCTGCTCATCCGCAAGCTCCCCTTCCAGCGTCTCGTCCGCGAAATCGCCCAGGACTTCAAGACCGATCTCCGCTTCCAGTCGTCGGCCGTTCTCGCCCTCCAGGAGTCCGCCGAAGCCTACCTTGTCGGCCTCTTCGAGGACACCAACTTGTGCGCCATCCACGCGAAGCGAGTCACCATCATGCCGAAGGACATCCAGCTCGCCCGCCGCATCCGTGGCGAACGTGCTTAAGCGTCTTTCCCGTGATCTCATCACCCATCCCAACGGCCCTCTTTAGGGCCACATACTGTAAATGAAACTGTGTAAATTAAAAGAAGATGTTGTTGTCGTCGAAGTAAAAAATGGCTTTGGGGACAACTGCTTATTTGCATGTCGTTCAGAAACTGGGGTTGATATTGAGCGAAATCATAGTACGTTCTTTCAGATTCGAAAGGGGGTTGGATTGTGAATACTACTCAAATTGTGAATACCATCATACGTATATACTTTGCACATCCTCTGATTTTTAATTGTGGAACACTAATGTTCTTTACCTGGCCATATGCAGATCTTGATTCGCATAATGGTTTGTAACCGTCAAATCATAGCAAACACCGCTTACACTTGTATTTTTATTGTGCTACGCATTATTTGTTTTCCCGGTAGAGCACTCGTCATGCTTTGCAGAAGACATCATGACACAAACAATCTGTTTTACATAAGCAGTCTCATTTAAAGTGTGTGGTCCTAAAGAGGGCCGTTGGGATGGAAAGAAGGTCACCTCTTCACAGAGCAGAGATGACTTATTCAACGTGCTCTCCAGTCTTCTTGGGCAGAAGTGACGCCTGGATGTTGGGGAGGACACCACCCACGCGAAGCGAGTCACCATCATGCCGAAGGACATCCAGCTCGCCCGCCGCATCGATGACGAACGCGCTTAAGCGTCTTTCCCGTGATCTGATCACCCATTCCAACGGCCTTCTTTAGGGCCACATACTGTACATGTAACTGCCATTTACTCACATGAATTATTTGTATGAATTATTCATGTACATGTAACACTATCTATTTTTTGAATTGTTCAATTATTATTCGGTAATACGCCACGACTAGGGAAAGTTTCATTTAAAGTTTGTGGCCCTAAGGAGGGCCGTTGGGATGGAAGGAGAGGATCAACTCATCGCAAAGGGGCGAAGACTTAGTCGGATTGTTCTCCAGTCTTCTTGGGCAGAAGCGACGCCTGGATGTTGGGGAGGACACCACCCTGGGCGATGGTCACTCCGGAGAGGAGCTTGTTCAGTTCTTCGTCGTTGCGGACGGCGAGCTGCAGATGGCGAGGGTTGATGCGGGTCTTCTTGTTGTCGCGAGCGGCGTTTCCAGCCAACTCAAGCACTTCGGCGGCGAGGTACTCGAGCACGGCGGCCAGGTAGACGGGCGCTCCGGCTCCGACACGCTCGGCGTAGTTTCCTTTGCGGAGCATGCGGTGAAGACGACCGACGGGGAACTGAAGCCCGGCGCGAGAGGAGCGCGTCTTCGACTTGCCAGAGGTCTTGGCCTTTCCGCCTTTACCACGTCCAGACATTGCGATTGCGAGGGAAGAGTTGAGTGAGCAGTACAGAGACTGAATGGAGGTTGACCTGCTGATGGCGCGCTTTTATGCGACCATCGGGGCGCACCGCCCCCAATCTTGGCGCCCAAAATCGCGCCCCAATGTGGGTATAAAAGGGCGCCCACTGCAGTGACCTGCACACAACTCAGTTGTTTATCTCTCTCGATTCGCCATGCCACCCAAGCCGTCCGCCAAGGGAGCCAAGAAGGCCGCCAAGAGCCAGAAGGCCACTCGCACTGGAGACAAGAAGAAGAAGAAGTCCCGCAAGGAATCCTACTCCGTCTATGTCTACCGTGTGTTGAAGCAGGTCCACCCCGACACCGGCATCTCGTCGAAGGCCATGTCCATCATGAACTCGTTCGTCAACGACGTCTTCGAGCGCATCGCCGGTGAGGCCTCCAAGCTCGCCCACTACAACAAGCGCTCGACGATCTCGTCCCACGAAATCCAGACCGCCGTCCGCCTCATCCTCCCTGGTGAACTCGCCAAGCACGCCGTCTCTGAGGGAACCAAGGCCGTCACCAAGTACACCAGCGCCAAGTAAATTGGACTGTGTGTCTTGCAAACGCCTCTTCTTCTCCCAACCCAACGGCCCTCTTTAGGGCCACACACAATAAGTGAAACTTGATAAATAATCTACAATGTAGTCAGTTGAATACTGCTTACGTGGTACAGAAAAAGTGCATAATTTAAATTAAAATAAAACATAATTTGCTTATGGACGCCGATGTTCGAGTTGAATACGAGGAAAACAATTGTGACTCTCAATGTGCAGACCGAAAAACAGGACGATTTCTTTATGGTCTGCTCGACTTATGTCACATCACGATTTTGTCACCAAATCAATATCCCACTTTTTCACGCGCTTTTGCTCTGCAAAGCTAAGAAAAGAACTGACAATCTTAGCTGAAAAGATTGATCCATTGTAGACTAAGTTTCCGACACGTTTATGCAAACTGATCGAGTTTGTTCGGCTGCTGCTTGCTAGCGCTTAGTTGATATTAACCTCCTTTATTGTTGCTCATGTAGATCCTATTTCTACTGCGTGTAGAAACCAACGTAGTGAAGATTGACAGGTGCTTTAGTCCAAACATGATTATCCACGTGGCTTGATGGTGGATGAGAGCGACCTCATGGGATTTGATTTGACATTTTCCAAAAAGACAGTTGAGAACTTGAATTAAACTCGTGAACTCAGCGGCCTTCGGACGTCAAGGACGTCACCAATTTCATTAATTCGATGCCTTTCAGCCTAGTGAGAGCTATGCATTGACATGAGACTTTAATCCATACTTTAAACGGCGACTCTCTCATCTTCTCTTCAATGAACGCGCCTGTTGAGCTCTTCGCCGACATTTAGCCATAGAAGTAAACCGAAATGAGAGACCAATCGGATCGAACGGATCGTGTTGCATTGTTTATCGCTTCCAAGCTCTCCTATTCGCATAACAGGCTAGGTGTGTGCGTTCAAAATTACTATAATTCCATATGAGTATAATTAGAAATTATCGGATACGGATAATCCAGGCACATTCGCCTTCACGCTCTCACGTTCTGCATGGACGCTTATTTTCTGTTTGTCGAACGGCTTTCCGGTTGTTGGGGTCTTTCCATTCCCACAATAATGTGCTGGTGGTAAGTGCTCCCTCGACAACGCCGAATCAGTTCACATTCGGCCTGTATAGCACCTCTGACCATTTATTTTCTCACATCATCACAATATCTTCCCGTAAGCCGCTGAATGAGCTCTGCGAATCAAAGATTTTCACTTGCCGCGTAATTACATAATCTCTTCTCAGGAAAGCCGGTCTTTCGAGGAAAGTGCCTGAGAGGTTAGGCGGGACAACCACGGGGTTTCTTATCACTGTCGCGCTGCTCCCAGTTTTTGAACCCATTGATACAATTCAGGTTTACGCCACACGCTACGTGCGATTTTTTAGGTAGCTCAAATTTCTGACTGATAAACAAACGCTTTTCGGTTTATTTCCCCACGTCGTGAAGCACGCCGAAACGACCTACGGACAGGTCCCGATTTTTTTCGGTCGAGAATGTGTGATAGCGCGTTATCAACTTGATAATAGCACTACAATACTTGTGTGTACTACAGTTTTTGTCCATTCGACCTCCCGTTTTGTGTAAACTGCATAGTCTTCGTCGGGGTGCTCTTTCTACGTCACTATTCGTCTTCAACGGCTCCATGAGCTCATGGTGGAAGCTAGAACCCCCTTCAACTACATCGCTGCAACACTCCCTTGTCCAGATTTTAACAAACAGGTTGCAAGATGGTAAGTTTTATAATTTACTCTTTCTCATTTCATGAAAGAAGATCTATGCCTTCGGCGATGATAAAGGAAATGGGGGAAGATTTCACAGCAGTAGTTCGCTGGGAACCTTCAGATCAGTGGTTCTCTTTGACACTTATTACTCGATTTGAGGGATAATAGCTCATTGCGGTTTAGGTGTCAAGGAGAGCCACGTGATCTGTTCAAATCATTCTCAACGGTTTGTTTTCGGACTATGCTTACTCTGTAAGTACAGAGCACGTACGACACCACATGGATCAGTTGTTCTCTTTGACACTGTATCTCAGAGTGAGTGAATTATACATCATTCTAGTTATCGTGCCAAGGAGAACCTCTTGATCTGCTCAACTTTCGCTGGTGGTTTGTTTATGGCACTGTGGCGCATGAGTGAACTCATTTGATACTTTCAGAATGAACAGGACAGAAGAAATCCTGAGGCAGAAAACGCTACGAGAGCGTTTGGACCATTTGTGGAGCGCCGTCTCGGAGCGATGGTTCTCTTTGACACTTTAATTCGTATTGAAGAAAGTTAAAACTCATTGCGGTTTGAGTGTCAAGGAGAACCTCCTTCTTTGAAATCAGCATGTTGGATGTTAGAATGGCGATTCTACTGCTTTCATCACTTGTACACCTAACGTGTATTAGCTATTTATGCAAGACTATCCTTCGGAAAACAAGCAGTTCACGGTTCACTTCTCACACACAACGGTCTGTTTTTCAGATCACACCTGCTGGGGCGTCATCCTTCATCACCAACCAGATACGGTCAGATGACGGCAGTTCTTCTTGACACTGTGTACATGTTGTATGTAGCTTCGTGAATACAACAGTTCGAGTGTCAAAAAGAACTTCGTGATCAGGTTGTCTCGATTCAACACGCCGTAAGCCGAAAACGGTCTGCATAGCGTTATGTTCATTGCTTGCGTATTCAAGAAGGAAGGTTGCAGGAAAGGTTGACTATGGAAGCCCTTCTTCGTAATTAAAATCTGAGCTGTTTCCTCGAAAAGACCTCAACTGTATGTCAGTAAATCTGTACTAATTTTTATAGGATAATGTTAAAATCTAATGTCGTTGATAAATGAAGTGGTGTTACGTGGAGTGGAGTTACTGGAGTTACGAAATGACTAGTAGGACTGTTGGTTTTTAACTTGCATCTAAAGTGATCGATCCGCCTGAAGTTCGCTGAATGAGCTGAGCGATCGTGGTTATGGTCGCACCACGGGCGATAGTTGCATTGCTCTGAACATCTACGTTGCCAATCGAAGATAGAAAGCCGCTCCGCTCGCTGTTACCCTTCGCCGTTCATTAATCGAATTCAGCTCGAATTTGATTGAATTGAACGCATTGATCGCACACCTGATGGGATCACCGCGTTCGAGTCTGATTCTCCTGCACATAGAAGAAGACTAGCGAATGCGTTGTAATACCATGCGTCTTATGCTCATGAGATGTTCTCCACTGCACTGTGGCTGTAGTTCAGGGAGATAAATGGTAAGTGGCAAAGATAGGCGGCACTACTTCCATGAATTGTTCTAATGGAATTATCAGCTTTATACACCTACAACGTAATAACAAGACCGTGAATACTTTACAAAAAGTACATGCTTAACTTAAGAACGCTTGTCACAATCAAGCGTTCAGTTTCTGAGCATGGAAACGGAAATGGTCCTCGATAAAAGTGGCAATGTAGTAGTACCCGTGGTCGTATCCAGGCCGCTTCTTGAGCACAACGTTGATTTTGACGTTTTGAACAGCAGTGAAGGCGTCGGGACACAATTCACCCTTGATCAAGAAGTTGTCTGCTTCGCCCTGGTCGATGAGAATGTCAATCTGCGGACCCGCATACTTTTTCGCCAACTCAACGGAGTCGTACTGCAGCCATGTGGATCGATCGTCGCCAAGGTAGCCGGTAAACGCCTTGATGCCCCATGGGGTCTTTGATGGATTGCAAATAGGAGCGAATGCGGAGACACTTTTGTACACGGGATTCTTGAGGGCGATCTGCAAAGCACCATGGCCACCCATTGAATGGCCGAAAATTCCTTGCTTCTCCGGGTTGACAGGGAATGATTCGATAATCAGCTTGGGGAGCTCTTCAGTGACGTAGGAATACATCTGGTAGTTGGTGGACCACTTCGGTGTTGTAGCGTCGACGTAGAATCCGGCGCCGGTACCAAAGTCGTACGAGTCGCTGTCGCCTTCGATAGGGACTCCACGCGGGCTAGTGTCCGGGTTCACGACGATGATTCGGTGTTCGGACGCGAAGCGTTGGAAGCCAGACTTTTCGATAAAGTTTGCCTCGGTGCAAGTCAGTCCTAAAGCACATGTTTTAAAAGGATTAATGTAATAATGAGAAACGCGTAACATAGCAAGTGCTGTAAATGCATGAATACAAATCTTCCATTTTTCTACTCACAAATTCCACGGTCGTGCAAACTCGTTCACTGAGGATTGAATGCGAATTTCTTTTCAAAATACGCACAATCAAAGGAACATCTTACTGATTTTCACTTATTACTTGATCAGATCACCTTCTTACCAGATAGATAGTAGAGAACGGGAAACTTCTCGTCGGCAGATTCACTCTGTGGTACGTATACTCCAAACTTCATTTCGCACTTCAAAGTGGAACTGAAAGGTAGGTGTTTTCAGTACAATGTAATCCACTGCTGGATTCCCTACCTTTGATGTTTGAAAATCTTTTGGAAGCCATCGAAGCTTTTCGCAGACGATACCTCTTGCAGCGACATCTGAAAAGCGAACAAATGTCACACTGAAATGCTTCTTGGTCGCGGCTCGCAAAACTGAGCTCTAGCGGGATTGTTGTGATTTGCCAGAATGGAGAGATACCAAACACGGGAAAATATAACATCGAATAGATCGCTGTGAATTGTAGTGTGACCCCAACAGAATAAAGTTCACACATCCGAATATCCAATGTTGACAGGACAGTCGTGTCAAGAGTTCAGGAGTGGATTCTGAAGGCAGTGCGTCCGCAATTGAATATAGCGTCTGTTCAGATTCGAGGTACATGCTGTAAAGTTCTAATTTCTTGGAAAAATAGAAATATTAAAGAAAAACGGAAGTGTTTCAAAACAATCAGCAAAGCACATCGGTGATCGTATTGCTTTTTATTTTTGTATTGCGCATCGCTTTCATAATATGCCTGCATACAGAAAGCTTGATTTTCACTGGTTATTCGTGCACAGCGCAAAAAAAAAACTTTACTGGCCTTCCTTTTTCACCACAGTTTTCACAGTTACAGAAGAAGACTTCATTTACACATAGCAGAATTCCATGTACGTCAAAACGTGATCCCACTTGCCTTATACATGGCACTGTGTACGTATGGTCTTATTTGAAGTAATAACTTTGTATTTCTTTGCATTAATCAAAAACCAAACATCTTTACACAGATCAGTACTATCACACACTAAATGCAAAATGCTAGCCTTAATAATCGGTTCAGTTTCATTTACAGTATGTGGCCCTAAAGAGGGCCGTTGGGATGGGTGATGAGATCACGGGAAAGACGCTTAAGCACGTTCGCCACGGATGCGGCGGGCGAGCTGGATGTCCTTCGGCATGATGGTGACTCGCTTCGCGTGGATGGCACACAAGTTGGTGTCCTCGAAGAGGCCGACGAGGTAGGCTTCGGCGGATTCCTGGAGGGCGAGAACGGCCGAAGACTGGAAGCGGAGATCGGTCTTGAAGTCCTGGGCGATTTCGCGGACGAGACGCTGGAAGGGGAGCTTGCGGATGAGCAGCTCGGTCGACTTCTGGTAGCGACGGATCTCGCGAAGGGCGACCGTTCCGGGACGGTAACGGTGGGGCTTCTTGACGCCTCCTGTGGCAGGGGCCGACTTGCGAGCGGCCTTGGTGGCCAGCTGCTTGCGGGGAGCCTTTCCTCCGGTCGACTTACGGGCGGTCTGCTTGGTACGAGCCATTGCGAATGAGATGGGTTGTGAAGTCTGTTCCACTGGAGTGACCTTTTATACCCCGATTTTCGCGCGCAAAGGCGAGTTTCTCGCCGCGCTCCGAGATCGGGGCGAGGCGGAGCGATGCGAAAGCGCGCCAAAAACTGTGTTATATAAAGGGGACAACACAGGGCTGACTTCATTCGAATTCATTCGATTACTGTTCTATCGCCATGTCTGGACGCGGAAAAGGTGGAAAAGGTCTCGGAAAGGGAGGCGCCAAGCGCCATCGCAAGGTGCTCCGTGATAACATCCAGGGAATCACGAAGCCCGCCATCCGTCGCCTCGCCCGCCGTGGAGGAGTGAAGCGTATCTCTGGCCTCATCTACGAAGAGACCCGTGGAGTGCTGAAGTCCTTCCTCGAGGGAGTCATCCGAGATGCCGTCACCTACTGCGAGCACGCCAAGCGAAAGACTGTCACCGCCATGGACGTCGTCTACGCCCTCAAGCGCCAAGGAAGAACCCTCTACGGTTTCGGCGGCTGAGGCGCTTGCATCGTCTTCGGCTCATCTTCTTCTAACCCAACGGCCCTCCTTAGGGCCACATCTCTCATATAAAACAATTGCTTTCCCGTTAACTTGTGATAATAAAGCTATGAGTCGATTGACGTAGATTCTGTTGCACTATCCCTCGCATCTCACAACACAGTAGGCGGGAATGTGTTTGCCAAGTTGAAGAATTTCTGCTTTGCACAGGCGCACACATGCGAGTAAGTTTTGGAGCCAAATCATAGGATGGAAAGGTACACTTGATTTGCTGTGGTTAAGTTTTGGAGCCAAATCATAGGATGGAAAGGTACACTTGACTTGCTGTGGTTTTGGCGCCAATTCAGGTGCGGCTCATCCAGTGGAATCGATAATCCCACTGCACTGGCCATTTTATCTTATGCAGTAGTAGAGGTGAATACATAGCGGCATATTTTGGTTGGAAACCGCTTGTTTGCACAGTTTTACGTCTTGCCTGCTGTTTCCAACTCTGCTAAAATAAGCATAACTTCCACTTAGCGATCCTGTCACGAACAGAATGGTTGTACAGATTTCACATGCAAAATGGCGGGAAACGGTGAAAGCAGAGACTGACGCTTTGGCCTCTTCGCAAAATTGATTTGTTAGCTGTTCGCCGAGGCTAAAGAATTTCTGCAAGTTTTGCAGTTGCACATACGAGGTGGATGGGTGGACATGTCTACTTATCCCATCTAACCGCTCCCTAGCAAACTTGCACATTTGATGCCAATTCTTATGTTGAGGCAACGCGAGCGATCGCTTATCTGGTGCGATGAGCTGTTAAGTAGCACGCATTCTTTGCCTCAACAACGGCAGTGGTGAAATGTTGGCGGCGGTGTGCTTTAAGATGAATATAACTACAAGACCCAGACTGTAAGACATTTATTAATGTGCATCGGCAGTTTGGAAAGCTTTACGTATCGTTTGTGGCCCTAAAGAGGGCCGTTGGGTTAGGAGAACAAGAGGCATCTGCAAGACACGCAGTCCAATTTACTTGGCGCTGGTGTACTTGGTGACGGCCTTGGTTCCCTCAGAGACGGCGTGCTTGGCGAGTTCACCAGGGAGGATGAGGCGGACGGCGGTCTGGATTTCGCGGGACGAGATCGTCGAGCGCTTGTTGTAGTGGGCGAGCTTGGAGGCCTCACCGGCGATGCGCTCGAAGACGTCGTTGACGAACGAGTTCATGATGGACATGGCCTTCGACGAGATGCCGGTATCGGGGTGGACCTGCTTCAACACACGGTAGACGTAGACGGAGTAGGATTCCTTGCGGGACTTCCTCTTCTTCTTGTCTCCAGTGCGAGTGGCCTTCTGGCTCTTGGCGGCCTTCTTGGCTCCCTTGGCGGACGGCTTGGGTGGCATGGCGAATCGAGAGAGATGAACAACTGAGTTGTGTGCAGGTCACTGCAATGGGCGCCCTTTTATACGCACATGGGGGCGCGATTTTGGGCGCCAAGATTGGGGGCGGTGCGCCCCGATAGTCGCATAAAAGCGCGCCATCAGCAGGTCAACCTCCATTCAGTCTCTGTACTGCTCACTCAACTCTTCCCTCGCAATCGCAATGTCTGGACGTGGTAAAGGCGGAAAAGCCAAGACCTCTGGCAAGTCGAAGACGCGCTCCTCTCGCGCCGGTCTCCAGTTCCCCGTCGGTCGTCTTCACCGTATGCTTCGCAAAGGAAACTACGCCGAGCGTGTCGGAGCCGGAGCGCCCGTCTACCTGGCCGCCGTGCTCGAGTACCTCGCCGCCGAAGTGCTTGAGTTGGCTGGAAACGCCGCTCGCGACAACAAGAAGACCCGCATCAACCCTCGCCATCTGCAGCTCGCCGTCCGCAACGACGAAGAACTGAACAAGCTCCTCTCCGGAGTGACCATCGCTCAGGGTGGTGTCCTCCCCAACATCCAGGCGTCGCTTCTGCCCAAGAAGACTGGAGAACAATCCGACTAAGTCTTCGCCCCTTTGCGATGAGTTGATCCTCTCCTTCCATCCCAACGGCCCTCCTTAGGGCCACAAACTTTAAATGAAACTTTCCCTAGTCGTAGCGTCTTACCGAATAATAATTGAATAATTCAAAAAAATAGATAGTGTTACATGTACGTGGTATAAATCAGCACAACATACAGCAGAACGTTTACGTAAATAATGCGTATGTACAACGCAGAGAAGTGGGAAAGAAGTGTTAGTAACTCAAATAAATGCTGGACCGTATATGAAAGTGACAAAGCAATGAGATGCTTTCGAGAGATATCAGCAGACGCTGAACGAAAATGCAAGAAAAGATTGGGGAACAGTGACGATGCTTAGGCGTGCAATGAACACACACACAATGAGCACAATTAACTGGTAATCCGGCACTTGCCAAGATCGAGCTCAGCGCGAATCCAGGCGACAGCCGTCAATCCCCAACTGGTGACTTCGTTTAGAGGAGTCGTGGGCATTAGAGGATCGCACACATAGTCGAGGGCCTTCTTAAAGCCTAAAACTAGGATTTGAATAATAATAAAGGGTCAACATTTTTTACGCTTCTCGAGTTGATCCATGTGAAGTCCGACCCATCTCCAGATTTCCAGAGACGTCCACAACATCATAAACAAATTCAGCTGCTGCGCTTCGAAGAGGTAGAGCTCGCAGTAAGACTCAGAGTTAACCTCATCAGTCTTCCCTCTCGTTGGAGAGTCCTTCGCATTCACAACCGCTTCGATTGCCTCATCGGACGGCCGCAAGAGCATTACCTTCTTGATCAGTTGCATGCGGATCTCGTGGCCGTTATTGAGCGAGTGATACATCAAAGCGAAGAGACAGCTCTCGGTGAGGCGCAGGACGAGGTAGGCGCGCATGGCGAAGTGCTTCTCCGGCAGCTTCTGGAACAGCTTCGCTTCTTTGATGAGGGCTCTAAAATTTACTTTGAATCCATTTTACATCAAGATTCATTAATATTCGACTTTTTTGTTGTCTGTGGTAGGTAAAGAAAATAACTTACTTGCATTCCTTCTGAGCCTCCCAGATTTGATAAAATCTTCCCTCTTCGTCCGACTCGTCAACGAAATAGGCCGACTGAGCGAGTGTGAACATCGCCTCCATTTTTACCAGAAGCCCCTTGAACTTGTTCTTTCGACTGGCTCCCTTCGCCGCAAGCTTCTTCGCCTTCTCGACGAACTTCGCTACCGCCTCTTTCTCGTTGTCCGGAATGGTCGTCTTGAAGACCACCGGCTCCTCGGGCATGATCTCCCAACAACAGCAATAATCAGGTACTACCTCTGGTGTAGTCTCCCGTTGCTGTTGAGATGATTGACGCGGCTGAGAACGCTCTACCGGTGGCGTCACTTTGAGAATTGGTTTGAGGATCGCTTTTTGTTTCGGCTTGGCAATGGCGTCCTTACCCTTGACCATCGGTGGCATTTCAGCTGAAGAGTGCTTGGATTTCTTCGTCTTCGATGGAATTGTAGCTTCAATATACTTGAGCTTCTTCGTTTTTGGCAGCACAATCGGTTCAGCGAACTTGACCGTCTTTTTCCTAGGGAGCATCACAGTTTCGGCGCATTTGATCTTCTTCGTTTTTGTCATCGTTGCAGACGGCATGATTGGGAAGAAGTTTGAGATTCTGCAAATTATCACAATTATATACAAGAGATGTTATGAAATGGCACGTGTAGGGCTGTCCAAATCTATGGATTGTTGGAGTCGTTAAACATAACTTCTGAGGACTAACCAACGACGATTTACATATCACACTTTTCCATTCCGAAAAGCAACGTATGAGGAAAAGCGCTAATTGGGGCAAATGAGGAGAAATGCGACACGCGACAAATATTGTTTTTTTGTTGTTTTCGAATCTCCTGTCGCGCGATAGTTGAGTGAGTGAGTTGAGGTTCCGCTATGAGCGGCCGCGCTTCTTGTGCGGCGGCGACGATGCTGACAACGCGTGTGAGGCAAAGGGATCGCCTCGTCTTTATGGAATCGAATTAGATTACACAAGTATACGCAAAAGTAAGAGGATGAGGGACTCACGCGCGGATAGCTGTTTATGGATAAAAGGGGTTTTGCCTAGCGGACCAACATCGTAATAAAGACCTTTTCTATCGTACTAAAGGAAACAGTGATACCGACGAGAACTCATCGGACCAATAGAGATGATCGGAGCCGTCTAAAATGACTCACTTTCGCACTGTTATGCAGAAAAATACTGAATAATTCATAAGGATCTACGGGGTGATTCACGCATGGCCGGATCCGCTCGTCCCATTCTCACAAAAGTAACTAACTTTTGCGTCCACATTAGCACAGAAACTCATATCAAATCACCATATCTTATCCATTAAACCATGATTTTTTCGAGTTTCTACAAATCCTGAGACAGCGACACTACGAATCGTACAAATTGTCACACGGAAAGCTGATAAAAATGGCTCCAAACTGAGGGCACTACAACAAACGTGGCAGGCGCCGATATTGAATCTTTGACCGAAAGAAAAAGAACGGCACCTCCCGCGCTCGTTTGGAGTTGTCAACAGCGTCAGACAAGCAATAAATTTTGGCAAACATGATGATATTTATGATCCCAAAGGGCCACAGCAGCTAAGAACCGAAAAAAAAACAACATAAACTGCATGATAACAGGGCGCCGTCTACGGACGTTATCAGCTGCGGCTAGTGGAACAGTTTGTGCTTTCGATTGATCGTCTGACCAAAAAATATGTGCATATCATGGTCTAAAAATTGCGCCTCGGAGCCTTTCTTATTTCGACACCGTCAAATAATACTAAGAGCACATGTGTACGCTACTAATAACATCATCCATCTTTCGAAAAGGCAGATAATAAAAGGCATCATAGGAGGAGGCACATCAGTCAGCGCATACTATCAAATGAAAGATTCATTTTCTAATGTGATTCTCTGCTACACCTTAGATGAGACATAATATAGAAGGGTGAAAGACGCGCCCCATTGAAACATCATTGAAATAAAGAACCTAAATCTTCACCACTTAAGGTTTCAATCGATTTTTCAAAAGCGCGTCCAGCAAATGCAGATAACCGCCGGTGAGAGGGACATCGGCCATTCAAACAAGGAGCCCACCGAGCAAAGATCGCCGAATGCAGCGTCGTCCAGTGAACGCGCAAAAATCATGAAAGCCGACCGTCGTGGACATAGTTGCCCGGTGCTTTAGCGGCAAGGCGCCCGGCAAACGGCGCCAATGGGACGTTAAAGCAGCGTACGCGCCTCCGCCGCGCACTGCATATCACTTAGAGCTCGATTGCCGCCCAAGCGCTAATTGAGAAGCAATGATGGGACTAAATTACAGGCACAGACACGTCTGACGGAAACCGTCACCGTCACCGCATACTTGGTATGTTGTGGCGAGCGGACGCGTCGAGACGTTGTCGCGCTATCGCCATATGCAAAGCGCGCCTCTACCTCCAGGAAAAGGGCACGCAGACAGAAATGATAAACAAAGAAAGCTGGCTACAAAGGTGCCGCGCGACTTGCCAAAAGATGGCCGCCGCTTGAATCAAAGGAACTGAGGCAGACGAATCAGATACGTTCGATAAGACGCTAGTTTTTATGGCCATCTTCAACCTGCACTTATAAGCAATACAGTGCACATTCTTTTCCGCCTCCAAAGTCCTTCACAATAAAAGAAAACATCCATTTTAGAGCATCAATATTTGGCGACGTACTTAGCAAGGACTTTTGCGCCGCACGATGCGTCGGTAGGGTTATGAGAAGTGAGATGCTGTTGACAAAGGAAGACCAAAGGCGATAAAGGTAAAGATTCCGGCGACAGCCCGTGTGCCTAATACGTACGCCGTCTCAATCGTAAACGCCATCCCATATGCACCAACTTCGACCGTTCTCCGATGTCAATACCAATGCCGGCCTCTTAGGCCCCATTCCTGCTGCAAAGTTCTACCATACCTCTTTTAAGGACATACAAACACAATACAAACTTTTCATCAAAATTTCAATCAATTTCTAAATTTCCTTTTCTGAATATAGGTTAGCTGGAGCAACGCAATTGAGTACGGAAATTCTAGATCTCATTGCTCTTGCACGACAACTTCATTTTGATTTCTGACGAAAGCAAATTCTTGTTGTGCTCCTTAACATCGGCGTCGCCATGCACCTCTTTGGAACTCCCACTTACAATTACTTATATTTAGGGCTTGCGAGTTGAAAATGTCGGTTTTTTTCTATTGACGTCTACTTTCGAACTGTCTACTTTCATTGAAGAATCGGTGAATCGGTTCTTCACTCATTCGCGTCCGTGTTTTGAGTTAGTTCGCGTCATGGCCACCGCGTCAAACTGCCACATGGATATAGCGAAATGCGCAGTGATGCACAGGTTACCAAAAGTGCTAATTGTGTGATCCTGAAGAAGCCAGCTGAACAAGCTGCGGGAAAGGCAAACGATGCCGCGATGGTGGCGAAAAGACTGACCACAGCCACAACGTCCAACAATTTTGATGGAGCTTGTATTGGAGTTCCGTTTAGTGTTCTTCCTCCTTTCTTCTTGGTCTAGGCGATAGCCTCTCGTCGGACTTGCATCCCGTCGGAGTCCTCCTTTGCCCTAGGATCACAGACATGCGGCATATGAGGAAACAGACGAGGTTGTGTCACAAATTTATTGCATCTTTACAGCGTTACCGTAACCACGAAAATGCGACACCGACGTGTTGCTGCTGTTCGATTCCTTCACAATTGATCATTCGACGGCGTTCAGTGCCAAGCGAATTTAAACATCCGGAAAAGTATGGCCACGGTAGTTGTTCGATATGGAGAGATGGGTCGTACCGCCTAAAAGGTGCCGTTTTTATGAAGTAGTTAACGCTTCATCACCATATCGTAGCATCTCCGCTTCGACACCTAAAGCGCTCCCCTTCGTCAATACCAATCAACACGGCGTAGTCGTATAGAAGCGTCTGCGAAGGTGTGCCCGGATGATCGGAGTAGTTCATAACAAGTTGCGTGGACACGATAATCATGACCTTCTTTGATATAGGAATTCGCGTTTGCCATGGTCCAGCGGATACTCGTTGGAACGTCCAGCCGATCCCCCGATTCTCCCAGATCGGTTTGCACACAAGCTGTTGATCGTTCTTGGACGGTTTGAGCAGAGAGCGTATTATGTGTGAATCCCGATTGACATCGACGCATATCTAATCACCTGGTTGAAATCAATCGTCATCGAACTGACCTGGTCAAGTTCTGGAGGTATCTGATTGATTCCGATCACGTGAACAGAGCTGATTAGAATTACGTTGGCTGAGAGAATTAGAACTACGCCAACGAGGGAACAGACGAATATGGCGTAATGAAAAAATACAGAAAAATATCGGACGCATGATTTTGCACATCGATGGCGACTGTAGAAACTTCCTGTTCGACAAGTATAGTGCACACAGCAGGGAATGCAGAAAGTAGCCAAATAGAAGACGTATCCAATGGTGGCTATGAAGCCGAAGGCGAGCGCTTTCACGATCGTTTTGATCCATGATAGTCCCTGAGATATAGTCGAATTTATAAAATACTGCAAGAAGAGGGACACTTATTCACACCAGTGTTTCTACACAGAAAATGGTCCACTTCCTGGGCGTTAAAACACGCCTCAATCAATTAGTCAGTGAGACGAAATTTTGATAAAATGCTAACCTAATTTCTACTCGAAACACTGTTCTCAAAATTTGGAATTCTCTACAAACAGGAAACCTACTTTCACAAGAACGCATCCGCAGCAAATACCACAAATATTTCGTGAGATCTCCGGAAGGCGGCACTCTGACGGACATAAATCCGATTTCAGATAAGTCACGTATCTGTCGGTCCGGACTGTTTGATGTTCACAGCGGTACAAGCAATGCCTTGCCCAGCGGAATGGCCACGTTTCGTCGAACTCTGACAAACGGCCGCCGTCGCTAAAAAAGCTAATGATGTATTACTATAAACACCAACTTTATGGAGCATGATGCTGCAAGGTGGTCCAAAAAAGGCTGATGCTGTTGAATTGCAATCTGTGATCGTTTATCAATCGATGGAAACAGCATTCGCCGATAGGAAAAGTAGAGCATAGTAAGCCGCCAGACGACACTGACGATCGTTGAAAGGGACGACATCAACAGGGACCACGGCCAGATCTTAAGTGCTGTTGAATATCAAGAATATGGTTGGATACAGTACCTCTGATCCGGGACAACGACAAGCAGAGATGAGGAAGAAATTCATGAAGGTCATAGGGGCGTCGTGAAGCAACATGACGAGAAAAGCAACACGAAAGTTGTTAAATGCCTGTACCCATTCGATGATGGCTTCGGCTATGACAGAGAATCCGCTGGAATTAAAGGTAAGACCAACTTTTGGTATTAAATACACAAATAATGCTCGCATATTGAATGTCCTTTAGCTTTGTTAGTATAGATTATTGGAAAGTCGATTTTGATTTGGGGTTGCATCTTTTTTTTTAACCCAATTTTCTAGATCGTTACATATGCACGACATGTAGGTAACATTTTTTAGTCAGCTTGCCTTTTGCATTGTATATTTATCGAGCACCTTCTCTACACACTGTAACTGAAATTCATGTGCTTACCTTCGATAAGGAGTTATGCGCATACGACTGATAAACGCATTTTCGACACACAGCACCAAAAGAAGCGCCGTGAGCATAGATCCGCAAACTACAGTAGTGACCAGTGCTATGACAAGCCATGTTTGAAGTGGGAACGTTGTGACGAATCCGCGAAGCAGACAGTAAACATGAATCCAATCACAAATGCAGTTCAACGAGTAGATCAGAAATGAAAAAGCGTACAATGTATGCAGCGTTCGTCCCTTGAGCATCGGATTGCTCGGGGCGATGTAGGTGGCGAAACCGGATAAATAGAAGGTGTCCAACAGGGCCAGCACATTTCCAGATTTGGCCTTCTGCGTTACAGACGTCGGCACTCTAGCGTTCACTATCATCTTCTTGGCTATTCTATTTTTGACAAAGCGCGCACTAACACACACAACACACAAACACGCAATTCAAAAGAAGCGACAACGAGGGCGGGCAACAAAGAAGGACGCCCGATTTCCGGGTTCCTCTAATTGACTGCTCAGACGGCATCGCCTCAAGCCTCATTAATCCATATTACTTTTCGATACTCAAATTGGGTGACTAGCGAGGTTAGTGATCTCTTCGCAAAACGCTGTAGTAACATATGTGCGTAATTCATTTCGTACAATTTTCCCGCGTTCTTCCTTTAGCTTAGCACCATGATCGGCTGAATATAAAAGTGCGAGCTTGTCAAAACATGTCACGCGGTTCTAAAATGCAAAACGACGTCGCTAGCATGTGGTTTACGATAGCCGACTTGGTCGATTTTGATTTAACTATATAGCAACGATCGAGGAACTTTAAAAAGGAAATAGATTAATGTCCAGTCCGCGATTTTGTTATTTTGTTTAACTACATCTTTCCTGGTTATTTTTACTTTGCAAGGGATCTGTGATAGCCACCGCAAATTAGCGATCATAGAGCATCAGGTCTTCTTCGCGCCCAAATGCAGCAAAGGTCAAATGTTAGCGCCAAATTTTCACGCGCAGAGCCGCGTTTTAGAATAGATGCATCGTCTGCTGCCTATAAACAATACCATGATGATCTAACATTCAGTATACCTGCTGCACAGCGGAGAGACGTCTGATTAAAACTGTACAGTAGTTAGCAAGCGAAATCGAAGAGAAAGTCGTTTATATATTCCGTTTACAAATTTTTATTAAAGTGTATCAGTGGTTTGGAAGGCTTTATGTATCGTTTGTGGCCCTAAAGAGGGCCGTTGGGTTGGGAGAAGAACAGGCGTTCGCAAGACACACAGTCTTGGCGCGATTTTGGGCGCCAAGATTGGGGGCGTTGCGCCCCGATGGTTGCATGAACGTGTCGGAAAATTAGTCTACAGTGGCTCAATCTTTTCAGCTAAGATTGTCAGTTCTTTTCTTAGCTTTGCAGAGCAAAAGCGCGTGAAAACGTGGGATATTGATTTGGTGACAAAATCGTGATGTGACATAAGTCGAGCAGACCATAAAGAAATCGTCCTGTTTTTCGGTCTGCACATTGAGAGTCACAATTGTTTTCATCGTATTGAACTCGAACATCGGCGTCCATAAGCAAATTATGTTTTATTTTATTTTAAATTATGTACTTTTTCTGTACCACTTAAGCAGTATTCGACTGACTTCATTGTAGATTATTTATCAAGTTTCACTTATTGTGTGTGGCCCTAAAGAGGGCCGTTGGGTTGGGAGAAGAAGAGGCGTTTGCAAGACACACAGTCCAATTTACTTGGCGCTGGTGTACTTGGTGACGGCCTTGGTTCCCTCAGAGACGGCGTGCTTGGCGAGTTCACCAGGGAGGATGAGGCGGACGGCGGTCTGGATTTCGCGGGACGAGATCGTCGAGCGCTTGTTGTAGTGGGCCAGCTTGGAGGCCTCACCGGCGATGCGCTCGAAGACGTCGTTGACGAACGAGTTCATGATGGACATGGCCTTCGACGAAATGCCGGTGTCAGGGTGGACCTGCTTCAACACACGGTAGACGTAGACCGAGTAGGATTCCCTGCGGGACTTCTTCTTCTTCTTGTCTCCAGTGCGAGTGGCCTTCTGGCTCTTGGCGGCCTTCTTGGCTCCCTTGGCGGACGGCTTGGGTGGCATGGCGAATCGAGAGAGATGAACAACTGAGTTGTGTGCAGGTCACTGCAGTGGGCGCCCTTTTATACCCACATGGGGGCGCGATTTTGGGCGCCAAGATTGGGGGCGGTGCGCCCCGATGGTCGCATAAAAGCGCACCATCAGCAGGTCAACCTCCATTCAGTCTCTGTACTGCTCACTCAACTCTTCCCTCGCAATCGCAATGTCTGGACGTGGTAAAGGCGGAAAGGCCAAGACCTCTGGCAAGTCGAAGACGCGCTCCTCTCGCGCCGGTCTCCAGTTCCCCGTCGGTCGTCTTCACCGCATGCTCCGCAAAGGAAACTACGCCGAGCGTGTCGGAGCTGGAGCGCCCGTCTACCTGGCCGCCGTGCTCGAGTACCTCGCCGCCGAAGTGCTCGAGTTGGCTGGAAACGCCGCTCGCGACAACAAGAAGACCCGCATCAACCCTCGCCATCTGCAGCTCGCCGTCCGCAACGACGAAGAACTGAACAAGCTCCTCTCCGGAGTGACCATCGCTCAGGGTGGTGTCCTCCCCAACATCCAGGCGTCGCTTCTGCCCAAGAAGACTGGAGAACAATCCGACTAAGTCTTCGCCCCTTTGCGATGAGTTGATCCTCTCATTCCATCCCAACGGCCCTCCTTAGGGCCACAAACTTTAAATGAAACTGCTTATGTAAAGGCGTTGTTTGTATACTACTGGAGAGTGTGTTTGGGGCCATTAAGATCATAATCAGTTACCTCCATGAACAGTCCGTGCAGATTGCGTTACCGTCTCCGTTCTAGCCTCATCGACAGGGTTCTAAAACATAGCACATCAAATTATGGCCCTCGGAGTGTCGAGATATAAACCAGGTCCATACATGCAGTTTAACTTTGAGTTCATCTGTCGAATCAACGGCATTTGACCGTGCAAGACACCTATTATGGCACAAAGAGCAAATCTCATACCGTAGTGGCTGATCTACAGTCATCATGCAGGCGTGAAAACAAAGATGCGATCAGCATTCGCCGGTTTCTGAGTGGTGAAGCCGACGATTTCGATTGAGGCGTAGCGCATCGAACGAGGAAATCCAATCATTGGCGCAGACATCCGACTTTCCGGGCATCTTTGGCAGCTTCTTTTGATCAGTGCTTCTTTTGGCGATAACTGAGGCCACAAATGAAAGACCATGTGTAGTGTAAGGTCCCCAGTAATTCTCAAGTATAATCGAGTTGATTTTTATGCAATGCGTTTGATGTTACCAGACATTGTAAAGAGGTGGCTAGCAAATTTGATTATACATGGCAAGAACAGTCCGCACCCAGTCCTGTCGTTAATTCGCGAAGTCTGCTTGGGCACGTTTATGGTTGACTAGTTGATATTGAAGCTGTTATTCATTGGCTTCCCTTCCTGAAGAACCATGTTCGTCGTTATGTCGCTACTGTCGAATATGATAGCGTGCTTAACGAAATTCAATCGCTGTCAGTCGCTCCGCACACATCACATTACTCATAAGCTCTTAATGAGGAGCACGGAGGCGTGATGAGGAAGCGAAAGAGAGAGTCGCTAGGATGGGTGACACGTTCCGACGAAAGCGGCAAAAACGCGTTGGCCACGGATGTCATCGAGAGCTGCTTATTGAGTTTTTTTGTTGCGCGTTAGTGAGTCGTCGGTAATTGACGCACGAGCCGTTGACGGAAGAGGTGAGATTTATTCTACTCATGAAGCATGTAATCGTCAGCCTATAAAAGGCGAGCTCGGCGTTGGAGCGCTTATTCTCCTCTGGAGACACGGCCGATGGCTGACCCAGTGCGCACGCACATCAGCTGCCCAGTGCGCAGGATGGTTAGCAGCTTAACTTGGGTTGCCGAGGAAACGATTTGTTAGGTGATGGACCCGCTTCCCGTGCTGGCGCCTCATTCTCCATATAAGCGTCGGTCCTTGCCGGTTGGCCAGGTGGAATTTCTGTTCTCACTTAGGTGACGCTCACTATTGGCGTTATTGGCTGACGGTCGCTGAATTTATTAGATCTGGATCGCTGTCACTTTTGCTGCAGTATTTCAACAACCAAGGAAGTCGGTTTCTACACCTGACAGATTTCTTTGAATTTCACGATTTTTCATTAAATTCCGTTCTATATTAACGATGTAATAAGCGAAGTGTTGCTTTTGTCAACGAGAAAAGGTGCCCAGAATTGCAGCTCTAACAACAGATAGTTTCAGATGCCAGTTACAACCCGCGCCAAGCGGCGTTTCGAGGAGGCCTTCGGGGACGTCCCTGGCGATTTTGCTAACCTCACCAATAACATTATATGGGACCTCATAAAGCAAGAAAAACCTGAAGATGATCGAAAGGAAACATTCCACTTGGCGGAATTGATGAAGCTCCATGGCCCTTGGAAGGAAACTCTTAATGCATACAGGTAAGCATGACGATGTTCTGAAAAACGTATAACGGGATATTCAGCGAATCGCACAAGTACCGAACTGTGAACTTGCCCACAGACTCGAACGTTACGAATCGACGACGCAAGAAGCCGGACGACCGCTTTATTTCAAAGGCAAAAATCTGGCTCCCGACTCCAATTTACAGAGGCCAGCCGCGATCGTTGGAGGAGATGAGACGACTGCAGGTTCACGAAGAGCGACTGGTTCCGCTCGCTCCAAAGATGTTCGGAAGTATCAGCTTCCAGGCCTACGAGAATAAGCTACCCAAAGCGTTTATGGATAAACTGGGCAACAGGTTTGATTATGTTGCCTGGGAGGACGAGACACAGATGCCGATGGAGGAGCGTGACTTCTTTAAACGTCAACTAAGATCGAAGTACCTTCGCGGGTTTCTCGTCGAGAAGCTCGGTCCAACAGATGACTTTCTGGAGCCGCTCAAGGAATTCGTTCGAATGCCTCATTTCGAGCGACTCGACTTCATTATCACATCGTTGCCACTCGAAGTTTTCGACGCGGCCTATGACCACTGGAAGACGAAGACGTTCTTCGAAGTCAGTCAGCAAAGAATCGCATCGTATTGCGACTATCCTTCTGAGCACATTCTCGACCGTTTCTTCCCAGGCCACGACGTAGACATGCCGGCGCTACGTGCGAAAGCACGCTACTTTGTGCCATCCTTTATAGGCTCCCACACGATGCGCGAGACGTGCAAGCCGATCGCAGTGATCAAGCAGGCAAAGCATCCGCTGGTTCCGGAATGGGTCATGGTGCTCCGCTTGGACGAATTCTTCCTGGGACATTCGAGATCGACCGATCGTTTTGTGGCTTCTGAAAGAGCAGTGATGATGTCTATGACGTTCAGACATGAACAACCTGAGTGGCTTTGAACATCTTCTGAGAACCATATCCTATTTGTTGTATCTAATTTTATATATTTTGAACCTATACTCACCTCATTATTAACCTCTTTACTTATGGAACCTCTTTCCTGACCTGTTCAGACAATAAATCTTGTGCTTGTGAGTAAATGGCAGTTTTATGTACAGTATGTGGCCCTAAAGAGGGCCGTTGGGATGGGTGATGAGATCACGGGAAAGACGCTTAAGCACGTTCGCCACGGATGCGGCGGGCGAGCTGGATGTCCTTCGGCATGATGGTGACTCGCTTCGCGTGGATGGCGCACAAGTTGGTGTCCTCGAAGAGGCCGACAAGGTAGGCTTCGGCGGACTCCTGGAGGGCGAGAACGGCCGACGACTGGAAGCGGAGATCGGTCTTGAAGTCCTGGGCGATTTCGCGGACGAGACGCTGGAAGGGGAGCTTGCGGATGAGCAGCTCGGTCGACTTCTGGTAGCGACGGATCTCGCGAAGGGCGACCGTTCCGGGACGGTAACGGTGGGGCTTCTTGACGCCTCCGGTGGCAGGGGCCGACTTGCGAGCGGCCTTGGTGGCCAGCTGCTTGCGGGGAGCCTTTCCTCCGGTCGACTTACGGGCGGTCTGCTTGGTACGAGCCATTGCGAATGAGATGGGTTGTGAAGTCTGTTCCACTGGAGTGACCTTTTATACCCCGATTTTCGCGCGCAAAGGCGAGTTTCTCGCCGCGCTCCGAGATCGGTGCGAGGCGGAGCGATGCGAAAGCGCGCCAAAAACTGTGTTATATAAAGGGGACAACACAGAGCTGAGTTCATTCGAATTCATTCGATTACTGTTCTATCGCCATGTCTGGACGCGGAAAAGGTGGAAAAGGTCTCGGAAAGGGAGGCGCCAAGCGCCATCGCAAGGTGCTCCGTGATAACATCCAGGGAATCACGAAGCCCGCCATCCGTCGCCTCGCCCGCCGTGGAGGAGTGAAGCGTATCTCCGGCCTCATCTACGAAGAGACCCGTGGAGTGCTGAAGTCCTTCCTCGAGGGAGTCATCCGAGATGCGGTCACCTACTGCGAGCACGCCAAGCGAAAGACTGTCACCGCCATGAACGTCGTCTACGCCCTCAAGCGCCAAGGAAGAACCCTCTACGGTTTCGGCGGCTAAGGCGTTTGCCTCGTCTTCGGCTCATCTTCTTCTAACCCAACGGCCCTCTTTAGGGCCACATCTCTCATATAAAACAATGGCTTTCCCGTTAACTTGTGATAATAAAGCTCTGAGTCGACTGGCGTAGATTCTGTTGCACTATTCCTCAAATCTCACTGAAAGCACATTTTTGCGGGAATGGCCAATGATTATGCGTGTTCTTCTGCCCCCAAATTAGAGGACCTATAGTTGGCTAGGGTTTTAGCACCAATGCAGATGCAGCTTTGCCAGTTCCATCGACAATCCGGCCAATAATCGGGAACAGCCAGTAATCGTACAGAGGTCGAAAACTGCTCTTGGTCTTTGAGTGGCTCGCATCTCGGAGCACGTTCCTCGTGTAAAGCAGCGGTCCTGCCGTGGACTAATACACTTTTCTTTTTTTTGTTGTTTATGGTGCTGTGAGATCTACGAGTATTCAGACAAAATGCGCCAGGGCGATAACGTCCGACAGTAGTGGGGCCTGCCGTAGTTTTGGCGCCAATTTAATCGGAGCAATCGATAATCTCTATGTTCCAACTTGATGAGGGTCACGGCAATGGGGATCTCTTTCCCAATGAACAAAGTTCCTGAAATCTTGGCGATAAAAATACTGATCACAACAACGCATAATATCCCTCGCATCTTCAAGATACAGGTTCGACAGAACTCCATTTTGGCGCTGTCTTCATAGTGCCAATACGGAGTTTCCCTAGATTGCGCATTGAGTTTTTACAGACGACATTCGAGTTGTCTTCAACGTTATTTAAACTAAAGTCTGCACTCATCGCTTGTTTCCCGCCACGTGATAGTGGTCAACAGTGTTCTAGTCTATGTGATTCTCTAGTCTGACTTGAGAAATTGTACATACGATGATTCAAAGAAGCCCCGTTCCACCACTTGTACAGTATACTTTTATGCGATATGGAATTCTGATTTAATACCATCTCTATTAGTACCATGCACAAATTTTTATCACTGACTCATGATGCTTAGCCGGTTAGTTGTTCACAGAACAAGAGCGTTTTTGTTAGATCAATAAGAACTGATACTTTCGCATGTTTACTTAGCACGATCCATTTCAAGATCCACCCACATTTCGACTTCCTGATTTGCCGATTGGCGTTCGCAAAGCGGCGACTATGCAAATGAAAGGTCATCTGAGCTAAACAACAAAGGCATGTTGTCGGTGTATACGTCTGGCAAATAATTCAAAACACATAGTGAATATTTGTCCGTGAAATTGATGTCATGACACATCAGACCGTTCCTTATGCCTTATCAGCGCGATGCCACTATTTAATTGCGTTGCACCCATCATCCCGCACTGCTTTCCGAACATGGTCTCAGTTCGTTGCCTTCTTCCGCTGTTCTCCGTTTTGCACTTCGGCTTCGGTCTCAACTGCATCACCAAAAGCAATATAGACATCAACCTTGGAAATGGTGCTCACATTCAACCTTTCGACGACGGTTCGATAAACTGCGCAAGATACGACTATCCCGGATATGTGGAAAATCGCTATTGCGTGAAGATTGTCGGTATGGTGGTCTAGCAAGTTTTCTCATGTTGGCACGGGTACTTCTTATTTCAGTGGAGGAGACTGGCGATTACGCGAAGGCTTGCGATGTTGCCTATTGGAGAGATCGGATTGCACAGTACGAGTGCCATGTAAGTTATGAAAGAGACCAGAACTGCAAAAGAGTGAATTCAGGAGAATGGATACGAAAAGGTGACAATCGATGGAGCTGACTTTGGAAAGTACTGTTGCGACACGGACAACTGCAACTCTGCGTCTGGATTCGCGCTGATCTCCTTCACTGCGATCCTTGCGTTCATTTTGGGCATTATTCACTAGTAACATGTCATAAATCTTCGAAAGATAGTGAGTGATCTGGACGAGAATTTCGAATGTGCGGTCGAAATGCGTACATTGTCCGGCCTCGTGATTAGCATGTAGTGCTGATATGGGAGACAAAATTAGACAATGCGTCGCCGAAATTGATGATAAATTTGTCGCCAATTCGAATTATGATGAATCATGCACAATTAATAACAGAATAGGTACGTCAAATGGCATCACAATCCGACTCATACCATAGGGCACATTGCCGTACCACTCACTAAAAGAAATGTGCAGAAATGCATCAACTTTGCTATGTTGAAGTGTAGATTTCAGCGCAGTCTTGTGATTTTTACTTTCGATGGTGAAATGGGTAAAACTTTCAAATATTAGATGGGTTGTCCTCTTCAACAACATGAACCACTTAGGCAAGAACAGCTTTCATATTCACAGTGTCACACTTTTTTCTTCTGATGTTTTGCTGATGCTTTTCTTGACAATTATCACCAAGTTTTATCTCATGTCGATACATATTTGTACACAGCTACAAAAACATTCTTCAGTGTCTGTGAGGAATGAAAGTCAAAGGACCCTTCGGTCTCCGCGCCTCTTCTATGATTTCCGTTTGATTGCCAGCAATTGGAGGCTCGTAGTAAACAGATGTGGTGGAGTTCTGCTCCGCGCCGACGGGTACGATTGGCTGGGCGACGAATGCTTGGATCGGCTTCAATTTGTCAACGGCCTTTGAATCGTGGAGCACACGATCATCATTAGCTTTCCGCGTAGTAACTCGTTCAACTTTAGGGTTCCACTGACGAGTTGTTGTCTGGGGAAGTGAAGTGGCCTCTGTGGTTATTGGACCTGAGGAAGTTGTAAGCACTTCTGTGCTTGGAATCACAGAACTTCTTGATGTGGTTGTGGTAGCCTGTGCCGATGTTGTTCGCTCCATTTTTTGCGATTCTTGGGTGGTAATGGGTAGAGGAGTCGTCGCATGGTCAGTCGAAGTGGATGTTTGAGTTTTAGAAGGTGCCGCCTTCATCGGGCTTGGGCACCGCGTAGGCGATTCGTCACTTCCGTCACCACACTGATCCACTCCGTCGCACAGGAATTCCCGGTCGATGCATTTGGCATTTGCACAACTAAATAGGTGAATGCTTAAAGAGGCATAGAGAAATCAACCAGTCAAGCTAGCATTCTATTTCTTAAAACTCATGGCTTTCCTACCCCCGCACTCGTTGCCTCATAACGCACACTTTTTGTCTGTATTGTACACCGAACGTTTGTCTTGTCATAGCAAAAATACACTTCGCCACAATCATGGATGTCTAGCAGTATAAGAAGATCTTACTGTACAAACAACGCAGATCAGTGAAGCCACACTTACTACAGAAAAGATGAGCAATTTGGATTGAAATAGAAACCGCCTGAAATGGGAACAATATAATTGAAACATCAAGGTGGTGATATAATTTATAAAAAGTTTGCTCGGTGCCTCACCGACGCGCCTCGGCTAGATTCAACCCTTTCGCTACTTCAACGACCGTGCACTCTATGGGATCGCTGATCAATCTGCTCGGATGCCGTCTGCAGCGAAAGCCAGAGGAAGATCAACGTCCACGGTGTGATTTGTGTGTTTCTTGTGTGTATATGAGACGTCTCATAAGGCGCGAGCCTTTGATACGAGAAGATAAACTCGTAAACTCATAAACGCGGTCCTCTTTCGAACTCTCATTATCTTATTTGTGAGCTTTTAATCACTCGTCCTCGAGCATACACCGAACAGTTGCTCACAGAACTATCGCCATTTCCAAACTCTATTCAATATGCTTACCCGAACTCAAAACTGCGGCATTTGACAGCAGCACTGAACGGGAACAAGATGTTTCGGTTCATCGGTGGTGTCTCCGTTTTGTTGCCGTCACCCAAAGTTGTACTATTGCAATTGGCCTCGTCACTTTCATCAACGCAATCAGCGTGCCCGTCACATTTCCACTCCTCGGGGATGCATTTCCGCTTCCCATTTTCTGCAGCACATTCAACCTTGTGTGCTTCACACCGTCCATGATCTAAAAGTTCTATTGGAACCACAGGGCTTCGAAGTGCTCCATTTACCTTTATTTAGGCACGAGAAGTCTTGCTCGTCCTCACCATCAGGACAATCTTTGGAACCATCACACAGCCAGTCGTGCGGAATACATCTGCCATTATAGCAGCGGAAGGTGTCATCCGAACATGGGTCTACAGAAATTCAGGCTTTGCCTTTATGTAATCAAGTGTACTAACCTTTAAACACTTGTCCATCTTCACCTTTCTTTTCAGATAGATCCCTTGCCGCAGCCATTTTCGCACTTCCAAACACAGCGACAAGAAGAAATAGAAAAACGAAGAAATTCATAACTTGTGGACCCATTCACGAAACCTCTGAAAACAATCGAACAATACGTCGAGAAGCTTGTCTTGGTCAGTGGGTCAAATGGATATACATAAATCAATGCGAAAACAGCGTTACTTTCAAACGTAGCTGTGCAGTGGACGCACAGCAAGCGCTTGCAGAAACGGAAACAAGTGGCTCTAGCCAAAAACGAGGAGGGCCAGGGCCTCCGCCGTCGCTAAATTGCCATGGTCACGAATCTCAGTAAAAACGAATTGCTCCCGCAGACCGTTGCGTGGTGTTTCATGGTGTCCGTCATGTGTACGATGACAACGCACTTCATGCCGGAAACAGCTATTACATAGAGAATTCAAATTCGAAAAATTTTCGACCTCGGCAGGATTCGAACCTGCAATCTTCGGTTCCGTAGACCGACGCGTTATCCATTGCGCCACGAGGCCATGTAAACCGACATTGCACTTGCTGTCCTTGCTATAATTGTACTGCATACGGCTATTATTACCCTATTGCGACGATTCCCACTGCCAAAAATTGATGAGCCTCCGCTACAACTAAGCAGCCCTTAGAAAGAAGATGCTTTTATGGGTGCCATTATGGAAGAGACGATTTTCTATTGGGCAGATGAATCAGTTTACCATGCGCCAATTCGTTTCACAACATATTACACGATGGGCTCGAGTATACATGCATCACAACATGATACTTTCAGATTTTTTTTATTCAGTTGGTGGAATGTATAGACGTTCTATCAAGTTTTGTTTGGAATTTGTGGCCCTAAAGAGGGCCGTTGGGTTGGGAGAAGAACAGGCGTTAGCAAGACACGCAATCCAATTTACTTGGCGCTGGTGTACTTGGTGACGGCCTTGGTTCCCTCAGAGACGGCGTGCTTGGCGAGTTCACCAGGGAGGATGAGGCGGACGGCGGTCTGGATTTCGCGGGACGAGATCGTCGAGCGCTTGTTGTAGTGGGCCAGCTTGGAGGCCTCACCGGCGATGCGCTCGAAGACGTCGTTGACGAACGAGTTCATGATGGACATGGCCTTCGACGAAATGCCGGTGTCAGGGTGGACCTGCTTCAACACACGGTAGACGTAGACGGAGTAGGATTCCTTGCGGGACTTCTTCTTCTTCTTGTCTCCAGTGCGAGTGGCCTTCTGGCTCTTGGCGGCCTTCTTGGCTCCCTTGGCGGACGGCTTGGGTGGCATGGCGAATCGAGAGAGATAAACAACTGAGTTGTGTGCAGGTCACTGCAGTGGGCGCCCTTTTATACGCACATGGGGGCGCGATTTTGGGCGCCAAAATTGGGGGCGGTGCGCCCCGATGGTCGCATAAAAGCGCGCCATCAGCAGGTCAACCTCCATTCAGTCTCTGTACTGCTCACTCAACTCTTCTCTCGCAATCGCAATGTCTGGACGTGGTAAAGGCGGAAAGGCCAAGACCTCTGGCAAGTCGAAGACGCGCTCCTCTCGCGCCGGTCTCCAGTTCCCCGTCGGTCGTCTTCACCGCATGCTCCGCAAAGGAAACTACGCCGAGCGTGTCGGAGCCGGAGCGCCCGTCTACCTGGCCGCCGTGCTCGAGTACCTCGCCGCCGAAGTGCTCGAGTTGGCTGGAAACGCCGCTCGCGACAACAAGAAGACCCGCATCAACCCTCGCCATCTGCAGCTCGCCGTCCGCAACGACGAAGAACTGAACAAGCTCCTCTCCGGAGTGACCATCGCCCAAGGTGGTGTCCTCCCCAACATCCAGGCGTCGCTTCTGCCCAAGAAGACTGGAGAACAATCCGACTAAGTCTTCGCCCTTTTGCGATGAGTTGATCCTCTCCTTCCATCCCAACGGCCCTCTTTAGGGCCACAGCCTACAAATGAGACTATCTATGAAAAAGCTTGTGACTATTAATAAAGTTGTTTACATTTTTTGCCTATATTTCGTTTTCAGTGGTACTCTGAACACTGGTATATTATAACTAACGAGATCGACAGTTTTAAAACACCTGTAAAATGACATATCCATTCAGTAGAGCAAAAATATAGATACTCTGGCAGAGCAAACTGCTTCATTTCATCGACGATTCGGATTCTGCAGTAGAGCGGCGGCCAGTGGCTCGTAACGGAGCACCTCCAATCGGCATCCCCATGTTTTTCATGAACCCTAGTGATGATGCAAATCGATTGGGACGGTCAGAGCAACGAGAAGAGGTCGGCCTCGAACTGTCCGAGTCGGAGTTGATGCTGTTCACGTATTCCTTTGTGTACTTCCGTTTATTGCTCCACATTGGCTGTACGTCGTCGTCATCAATATTGATCTTCTCTTTCTTCCAGTTCAGTCTGCAAAACGTCGGATTGTAAATAGATCGTGCCGATCCGTTCTCATTCATGATATGTTCCATAGTTATCCGTATATTTTTGGCCAGAAAGAAGCCTACCTAGCTGCATCTTCACGGTTCTTCTTTCCACGATCAGCGCAATGATCATAGAAACCATACTTGTGCGTTCGGGAATAAGGCAGTTCTTCTGGTGGTGGTGGCTCCTCAACATGCTCCAATGGATCTAGAGGGTGATGAGCACGATATCGCATCGGTGGCTTCGGACGATTGTGTAGATAAGAGCGATTAGCGGGCTTTACGTCGATGTCCCGACCCAGAATAACATGCTTCTTGTTGCTGTTGAGTGCGCGTTCGGCACATGCTTTTTCCTGGAAGGTTACGTAGCCGAAGTACCTAGTAACGTCGTTTTTTATATGTGCTAAGTGTATAAAGCTCACTTTGGTTCTGAGTGACCATCAGCTCTCTTCCTAATGACAACTGCCTCTTGAATGAGGCCGAACTCGTCAAAGCAGGCGCGAATATCGGCTTCGGTCGTGGCTGCGCGAAGTCCGCCAAGAAACAGCTTTCGCTCCTTTTGCTCGGAGATTGGTACCACGGGTACGGTTTGTCGTTCGGGTTCCGACGAGATTTCCCCGTCCTCTTTGCTCGGAGGTCTTTCGAGGCCAGCATCGGCGGACACGTCTGGCCCGAGATCGAGTATCACGCAATCCATCTGAAACATATTAATGAAATCGTGCCGGCTGGAGTGCGTTCACGATCATGGACAAAAAAAAAGTAAATACAACGCTCACTGCTCCTATGTGGTATTGCAATGAAATCAATAGCTTGTTGTTGACAGGTGCGGCAGGTGCAGGTGGTGCAAGGAACTGAATGGATTTTGGTAAACCGTGCGCCCACTCGTTACTATGGTGATTTGAGCTTGCATTACCCTGCGACCTAAATGGATAGTACCGCTGATGAGAATACCGGGCGATTGCGTTCGAAAAAGATGGAAAAGCGCAAGTTTAAGGAAGATGCTAATCAGTGAGTGAATATAGGCAGGATGCTGCAATGCTATAACATGACCACAATGGTTTGATCGCTACAATAATGAACTAACTTCCAGTCCATCAACTTCAGCCATTATCGTGGGCAGAAACGCTACACGGATACTACACGGGTCGCCTACTAGCTTTAGAGAAAGCCTCATGAGAAAAGAAGACGCACTGAGAACAACACAACGCTGCAAAAGAAAGTGCAACTTCTCGACCACACTTCATTGAGCATAATGTTTTCCTCTTTTGCAACTGCAAAGAAGGCCACCCACATCGACCGCGACGCCCCAAGGCGAGCCCCATAACACACTGAAAGGACTATTACGAACGCTGTCGCGATCCGATGTAGCGCCGGATCGATGGGTGCGACTGAACAAATAGGGAGCGGGGTACTAGACTACAGTGCGATAACTGTATTTGTTGATTACTTTACAGTGAAATACAGCCTATCTCTTTCTCTTAAAAAGAAAATGCTGCAGGTGGCAAACAAATGGGCCAACCGCTCTCCATTGAACGAATAGGAGAATGGTATAAACAATGTACAAGTGATGTGTATGCATGTCTGGATTTATGAAGACATTTCGAAGGCAAAATATGAGTAGATAAGTGGGAAAAGTTCGGCGGAACCAAAGTGAAAGTGAAAAGGTGATTTTCGAATGATCAAATCAGGTGAAACCATCATTCACTGATTTAAAACACATCCACTTCACCTATCTGCTTAGTAAACTTCAAGCGCGGTGATGTCATTAAAGCTTCGGTAACGCAAAATACAGGCTGAGGCGTGAACAGTGTAAGTCGACCATCTTTCCAATTTATCTTCATTTCCGGATTCTTGTATCACTTCTGTTGTTATATTCGTGCTTCCCGTGCTTTTTTGGTCCAGAATTGTTGTTTCACTTGCTACTTTTCTCTATTCCCTTTGGATAATATGTTTTCCCAGAATGACTATTGTGCTATTATCGCCAATTACCGCCAATTACAAGCGTGCAATGCCGATTCCGACGATTGTGAAATTACTGAAATCCAGTTTGAGCAAATTCAGTGAGTTGTCAAACGCTGCCAAGAGACAGGTATAAAAGATATTTACCGTAGATCCACTCCGAAACACCTAGACTCACTCTGCACTTCCGTCCGAAAGCCTCTCTCGCACCGTCACCGAAGGAAAGAGCCTTGGTTTGGACCGAGATTTGTGGAGTTGAGAATCCGCAGCTCGTCTTCGCCGAAGTCAATGACTGGTACTAGGACATTTGCGCCCCAGACATTTGCGCCCCGGACACTTGCGCCCAGACATTTGCGCCCCAAACAGCGTCTTCAGGGAAAACGCGGTGGGACCTTTCTGACGGTACCCACCGTGGTTTTCACTCCTTGTTGATAGGTTGAAGCGAGCTTATATGCTCTTTGCATATGTCCCAGATCTAGGCTTGGCTTTGGCTTCTATCTAAATATTAGAGGTTGCAGGCGAACGAAGCGAGCCCAGTAGTCATTTTCGTGCAAGGGCTAATATCTAGGCTTGACTTAGGCTTGAGCCCGTTTCCGGGATTTTCGGGATTTCTAGACTTGAGAATCCGGAGCTCGTCTTCGCCGAAGTCAATGACTGATCTCTCCGAAGCAGATGCAAGGTCAGAAGCCGCCTCTGCTTCGCAAACATTCGCAAAGGAGAAGTTCCGCCGTTGTTTCTTGAGGTTCGGCGATTTTCAGATGCCCCGCGAAGCGGACGCCAACGAGCGGTTCGACGTCAATGCCACGCCAGGAATACATCCTGCAGCAAGTGATATCCTCTGTCTATTTTCGGTCTCATGCAAGACGTAGTGCCTTTAATTCATCAAGATAAGTCGACCCATGACAATACTTTCGTGCTAGCGCACTAGGTTTTGCCGTGCACGTCAGCAAAGACACAATATTGGGCACAAAATAACATTGCAATCGATCCTTTTTGTGCCACTGATAAGCGTGACCGCCACGGTCGAGTGACCCCTGATATGATGACCCCTGGGTACCGAATGACATGCGACGCTGCTAGGCCACTTTGATAACAGACATGTTCCCGAGATTTGAGACGAAAGTCCGTCGTGGGGTCGCATGTGAACATGTTTTTGATGAATTCTTTGCTGAAAACGGTACAAAGGCAACAATTGTGTTTAGCGAGACTGTGTAAGGCAGTATTCGATTTCAAAACGGTATCAACAGGGTATATCTTATTCATTTACATTCATAACTGCATCCCTGAGTTGAGGGATGAGTTAGCGCGGGAATGAGCTTGATGGCCCCCGTAAAGGACCTGTAAAGGACTTGATGAGTCCCCCCTACACGAACTCACCAAATTCGCAAGTAAGAGATTTCTATTTTCATAAAATTGTAATGTCCTCTACTCTCTTATCAACAGAAATCGACACATCTCCTCTGTAAGTTTACAATGTATCACTCCGTGTGGAACTCCTCTCACTACATTCAACACCAAGCGAACATGAAAGGGTTCGTCGCTTACAAAACAAAGTTTCCAAAACAATTTTCAAAATCATTGCTTACTCATCAAATGGACCAATGCCGTAGAATGCACATCAATGATCATCGGACAACGGGAACGTTATTTGTCAGCGCCGGGTTGTGCGCCCGCCGCATGCGACATCACAAACAGCACGGCGTTCACTCTGCGCTGTTTCATATTTTGTGTCCGCCGGCAGAGCAGCAACGAAACGATCCGCTTTTTAGCGTGAAAAACCACTTTTCGGGTAACCGGTTACGGTCGTTATTTCGTATCTTCTTCAAGATTTGACTGTGAGACTGTGAATGTGCTATGACTTTTAGGCGGAAATCCGACGGTGAGCTGTAATCCCTCTGTTCAAAAGGCATCGAGTTTTTCGCTTTTTAGCGTATTCATTGACAGTTTTATCAAAAAAGTTTTACCAGCTTTCTTTGAGTAATGATCTCTCTGGTCCTGTCTTATCTTTCGTCCCATTGGATGTTCACTTGGTCAGCCGTTTACCCGAGTGATGTAAATATCTGGTTAAGGCAGTAAATTCTAACTGTTAAACTATGGACTGTTGAAGGAAGAGACAAGTACACCAAAAAATGTTGCGTGCCAGGATCACAGTGCTTTGAAAAGTAGAAAATTATAGCCAATCACGAATGCCCAAAAAGTGTCAGACTCTTTCGAAATGCGTTCTTAGTTGCGCTCCAAAATTGAGCCTTTTTCGTTCGGTGATACACGACAACTACTTCCGATTTTTATTACATTGTGTCTCACTAATACGCACTACTCGGGCTAAAACGTTTAGCGAGACCTGTACATCGATAATCTTCAGCCTTCCATAAACATGATTCTCGCGTTGTACTTGCAAGACCTTTGCATTACGCAGTGACCGAATCTAGAAACTTTATGGTGTTTCCAATCTAATCAAGCCGTATCTTTTTACCATATTATATAGCCTGACCTTTTGCAAGTGTGGTATAGAAAAATTCGACAGTGAAACGGTGAGATATCCACCCCACCCAGGCCGTAAATGTTTTTTTCTCTGATGCGAGGACATATGCATGAGTGCAGACAAACACATTTCTTTTGATGGGGTTGGGCTGTTTGCCTTCTTCTGTTTGTTGCCTGTCGCACCTGTAAACGTTTCATTTAATAATTCGCCAGCGATCAGCTCTCAGTTGCATTTTCCAGCGTCTCCGATCCTATAGTGGGCATAAGGAACTTTGAAATCACATGGGACTATGTTTTTCCGTTGGTAATGTATGAGCTCAGCAAAAACTGGTAACCTATTCGTTGTTCTCCACTTGTTCAAATACTGTAAACGAACGGCTTGGACGCTTTTGCAATAGAATCACAACGGAAAGCGCTTTTCTCAACAAACCGCAAACATATTTGTTCAGACGGCTTGCGAACGCCCTTTTTGAGGTTTGTTCCGGCGATGTAGTTTATGGTCAAACATATCTCATCACTCCTGTGCGTTTACATCACGAAATACACTCAGCCTCACTTGGCAATCTCCCTTAAAATTCTCTCCTTTTTCCCTTTTCGATCGTTGCTTTTCCGCTGTTGTTATCGTTCATTTTACCACCGCTATTATATGATAATAGCGTTCCGATCGGCGTTGCAGCGGAAAAAAATATTTGTTTGCTCGCCGCCGCATTCCTAGGCTCACGCTAATCATCAGTCCCATGTTCCGTCGCGGTGCACTTAGAATTCCATCTAATCAACGATAAACAGCTGTCTGCAAATCGTTATTTATGTAGACATGAAGCCGGTAAAGATCTGGACCATGGTTTTTTTTTGTTCTCTTTGTCAGCTTCTCAGGACAGTGTAATAGATCGGGTCGACTATTTTTAGGCGAGAAGTATGCTTAATGAGACTGATCTTTGTGATTCGTGCATTGTTGAGATAACAGTGCTATCTAGTAGGGTCTCTTCGTTCTACTACTGCTCCTCAGCTGTTCAACATTATATGCTATGCTTATTCCTTTCGTGTATCCATCTTGGACTGTGGAACTTGCGCAGTATCGTCGAACGGATGACACTATTGTGACTGTTTTCTTGCAAGCGGTTACGCAAAAGAGAGACGAAATCCTTATTGCTATGGCGATGGTTCAATTCGATTGTAACACCTTCCTCTTTTGTAGGTATAGGACAAATGGTAAATCATTACATGCTGCTCATTAGGGATGTACCGGAACGGAAAAAAACCGGCACTGCAACCGGAATTCCGGTGGAAAACAAAAAAAGCCGGAAAACCGGAAAAATCGAAACCGGAACCGGGTGCATCCCTAGTGCTCATGCTTATTCAAGAAACTCGAACATTATGTACAACTTGATTGAGGAAAGGCTTATGATATTATGTGTAGGATCTTGTTCAGGTCGACCTATACTTTTATGTAAACGACGAATATGTTACTTTTTTGTAAGAATCACCAGAAAAGTTCTGGTATGTGCTCGGGAAAAAGTAACAATGTTCGACTTTTTTCTTCCAGCTTGTTTCATGCAATGCACTTTTAAGAGCCATCTTTTTTGAATAAGTCAATCAAGAAAGCTGAACCCTTGGCTAAGAAGTTCATTGGAGGAGCAAAAGTCGGCGGCATTTCGGCGCCCAAAAAAACAATCGCCATGCGTGCCGTTCCGTGGTTCAATTACGGACCGGCGACAACCGCCGAAAAGCTCAATTAATTTTTAATGCGTTCCTAGAAACGCAGTTCAAAACTCAAGAGGGACAACGAAAGCGCCTTTCAAGTACGACTCGTGAATCATTTAGGGCTTTAGTACATACGTGACTCCTCGCCGTCGAGTCTACGTTTTCGATCTTTCTCATCATAGACTTCAACCTACACCTCTCATGTACCTCATCATTGATGTATCATCTGTAAACATCAGTGTTTTCCGAAAGAGAGATGGACTACGGTCCGACTCCATCCGACACCAACATGTTTCGCTTTTGATCTTTCGACCATTGCTTTCGCAGTGGTCGCCGCCGCTTTCGCTCAGACATGCGCGCTGCGTGCTGATGTCACAATGCTGATATTTTTAGCGTGCAACCTATGACGTCAATATGTGTCTGTGCAAAATGAGTTAACGTTCCTAAAAATAAGGCAAAAGTTTTTGCAATTTATCATAAACTATGCGCTGCATGATTTGATAGTTTGTGGAATCTAAGGTACATGAGAGGTGTAGGCTGAAGTGTACGATGCAAAAGGTTGAAAACGTAAACTAGACATTATGGGATCCGCTTAATGTATATTTATAATGCGGAATAAACGTTAAGTTAAGTTAAGTATGAATTGATAGTGGCCATCGCAAAATGGTTGCCCACTATGTGCACTCCCTCAAACCATGTTTCAACAATTCAGTATGCCTTCATTCGAAGATTGAGATACCGGCTAAATGTAAAACAATGCTTGACTTATTTACCACTGTCTACTACTGGCTGTCTCATTTCGGATATCCCACTTATGATCTGTTCATCTATTCTGTTATAACACGGAACGGATCACCGTATGTACCATATAAATCGGTACTTTTTATACCTATACCCAGATAGAGGTTGCTGCGTTATTTTGCTCACTTTTGGTCACTTTTCCCTGCTTCATCTTTGTATAACTGCTGTATCTTCATGTATTAAGCAAAAGGTCTTTTTCGTTCTTATCGGACCAAATCTTATTACACTTCAAGTGCAACATTCCCTTCAGCTTTGGTGAGTAGTTAGACAGTAGGTCTCGAAGTTTTTGGACCGCCTGCGTCGACTTTTTGCAAGTGCGGTGCAGCCTGCCGACTATACAGCACGCTAAAAGGTTTTGCTCAACCAGTGAATACAATAAAATCGAATGTTTTTGGTTTACATTAGAAGAAGTTTGTCTTTGAAGAATTGCTCCGCATACTTTATCCATATAAGTTCATATTAACCTCATCTATTTTTTAATGAGTCGCCCACTAGACTCGGTCATCACATGCTTTACAGCTGTTTTCCCAACTACAAATGAACTCCCTTTATATTCCAGCGAATTGCGCATGCTAAATATGTCAAAATCACTGCAGCCTTCCGATGTCATGTCTCCGCATAAGATAGTGAGTGTTTGCGACATCTGGGCCACGAACCTAAATAATATTCCCGTACTTTGATCCTTTTTTCAGTTTTCTCTAATAAACGAACGCAAAGTGCGTTGCCGAAAGTGGCGCCCTTTACATGAGTGTGAGGATAATGTAATTTATTAGTGCGGCATCCGAATGCGCATTGAGTCGGAATGCGCTCAAAGCTGTAAATAGAAAGCTTCTGACAAGAGCTATTTTTCGTCGATCACCTATGACAAATGTGGTCGTCGGTTATAAGGTCAGTTTCAGGGACCAAAAAACGTCGGATAAATGTATCATTCTCAACTCATAATCGTAAAAAAGGAACCTTAACCATAATACTTTTCGTCGCGGCAAACCAAAAGTGGGTTTTTCATGAAAGTGGCTGATGTTGATACGTTTCACTTGAGCTTTCTTGCTAGACCACTCCAAGGAATGCAAGTTGTAGAAGAGAAGATCGAAATGACAAAAAAAGGAGGATGCTCCCTGGCAGTCATCTGTTCAGGATTAAATCGTTGTGTCGTGCACTGACTTTTCACATTTTTCCTCTATATCACGAACCAGCGATCCACAACTTTACAAAGCCTTTGCTTGCCATCACCGAAAACAAGTCCTGGTCTTAATCGAAATTTCTCGAATTTTTATTGTCCCTCTTCATATCCAGACACATTTTTTCAGTGACATTTAATTTGCAACCTACGCTCACCACGTCAACTTCAGCAATTTGTCTAATGCGCCTGTTCCGTGAGCGTTCGTTCGAACCCCTCATAAAGGAAAGCTCGCATTTTATGGGCATTGCGAGCCTATTTTTATTTACGATGTCAAATAAGCAGTCCGAGGCACATTTCACCACGCAAACACACTCCGATGAATTATAGTTTGAATGCCGAATTCCTTCTCAGCGTTTCCGATTATCATTACGTCCACGTCCTTCTGACACTAAAGACCATAGCCGAAATAACGACCAGTTATTTAGCAAAGTTTTATGAACGGTATAAACTTATGTGGCCATAGGTAAACTCTACTCTTGCACATACGAAGAACTGGTAAGCACACCTTGTTCACTTTCTCTATGAGCTTCAGCGATGAGGTGAAAGTTGTCCTGAACAAATCTGTAAAAATTCGCAGAACACCTCCCCGCTTCACTTAGTTTGTACGAATTTACGAATTTATTGCGATATCTAACATATTACATGTTGTCGCACCCCATATTTATCCAACGTCCTCTGGCTTCTTGACGCGCACGGTGCCTCCATCTTTTGCTGCCCAGTGTCTTCGTTAAGTCATCGCTCCATCGGGTTCGAGGTCTTCCGAGAGGTCTCTTCACAGGCGGGCGCCATTCTTCGAGTCGGCTTGACCATTTTTTCGGGCTTCCGTTCGCCATCTTCCAGGCGAAGTTCCACTTCCTTCTTCTTGCCGCTTCGTCGATGTCCTTCACCTTCGTGACGCCTCGGAGCCACTCATTGGTCCTCTTGTCTATTAGACGGACTCCGGCCATTCGGCGTTCCATCCTTCGCTGAGCGGTCGCAAGCCTCTTCCGCGCTGATTTCGTGAGCGACCAAGTTTCGGAACCGTAGAGCATGGCGGGACGCACTGATCGAAGAGTTTTCGTTTCCATCGCATCAGGACGTTTCTGGAAGTCAGAAAGTCCTTGTACTTCCTGAAAACGTTCCATCCGCTTTGAATTCTTCTGTTGATCTCCTTGGAGTGGTCTCTTCTCAGCCTGACTTCCTGTCCCAGGTAGACGAAAGCTTCGACTTGCTCGATTTCTTCTCCGTTCACGAGAATACTTAGTTTGTAATGTGGGGCAAAAATCACTTATTTATGGATACTCATGGGTGCTGGGTTCCACTGGGCAACCATATCACATAAGGTCAATTTTCAGCACCTTAATAAATGATCAGTGTGTTGTTGTTTTAAAACTGTCGTAGCTTTTACTACGGAGTTTTCTCACTGGAACTTGCAAATATTGTATCATTTGTTCGTTGTTCGATAAAAACCATTTGTTGACTGTTAACCATCACGAAAGCCTACCAGTTAATCCCAAAAAAGATCGATGTTTGATCAGCCTGCCCCCAAGCGCTCATAAACGCCAACAAGTTGCGTGCCCATTTCATGGGCACGAAGCTAATTTAATTTATTACATTATACCATGGATGCGCGTTCCATTCCACCGAAGCGCATTCCGTTAAGGGCGGTCCTAGCGCTCTCTAGCTCTTAAATGTTACAAAATCGGACCCTTATAATTGTTCGGAACCTCCCCTGAATTGCGGCCTGGTGGGTTGGTCCGATCATTGTCTGCTAGTCGCAAACGTTTCGGAAGGGATTGAGCCTCTTCGCGGACGAACGCCTAATTTCATTAGGATATTCGATGTGCAAGCGCGTTACGCTTCTCATTTTGCGCGTTTTATACCCTCAAAGGTCATTTCGTTTGTTGCAGAAAGTCTATCTACTAAGTACGGCATGGACATTCTTCGAGGTAAGTCATGTTTTGTGTTTGTGGTCGACAATAGATTTGGTATAATTAAGTCTCTTGATCATCCTTTGGGTGACAGACCTCGTTTAAGTTTCAATGCGCTTTTTAACTTACTCATCGCTTTATGGGTGTCTTACCCAGTCGATTATGTATAGGATCTTTTGGAATTGCATAAGTCTTTCAGTATCATGGTAGGTGGCCCAGTTCGTTAGTTGTCAAATAAGCAGCATTATTCTTTCGAATCATGGACCTTTTTTAAGTGAGACTTGTATACCTATAAATGTGATGCCATAGAGAGGTCCGAGGTGATTTTCAAGCTCACTCCCCTATCCTGAGGGGAGCGCTCTGTGCGACTATTTCATCATACCCAACTAAAGTGGTGTTTACGGTTATTGTTGCCGCCGCGCCAATTTTCCTTCCTTGTTTTTCGACGCGGAATAGAAAACAGCTAGGAGGCAAATAGTTTTACGCACCATTTGGATCGTGAACCTTGGTCGGGTGTGGCTGTGGTTGTGCTTCTTCTCCTTATTTACTGGCACAAGGACCTTGCAAGTTACGTGTTCCAATTGTGGGATACAGGTACCAAAGGACGATTTAAGCCCCACAAGCATCAAGACACCTACGAAATGCAAAAGTCACGTTTTCCCCTTCGGCAGCCACTGTTGCATAGCAAATCCCATTCAGCTCCATTGAGTCCGCACCACCCGAATCTGTATGCGCCGAAACGGGATCCATTTCGCGCAGTTCCTGGTCTTCATGCTCTCCGCTATTTGTGCACCTCCGAGGGCAAAGAGCAAAATTCATCTCGATTACGATCAACAACTGCGCAACTTCCTTATGCAGCGTCTCCATCGCTCTCTCCCCCGGCGCACCTCTCGCCAAATCTCCGATTTCTTGTCGCGCGTAGAACATTCTCGAAGCCATCTCCTTCAGACGTAATTCATATTCCCTTCTCAATAACACGTAGAAAAGGCCACTAGAAAGCAACGAAAAGATTAATCCCCGCTCTGCGATCGCACGTCTTCGTTGGACGTGCGCAGCCACCTGCAGAAAAGGGATGACTAATTGAAGAATACGTGCTTACGCATCGGTATGCCTAACAACAAGATGTTTTTCATTTCGCATCTGTTGGCATTTGTTAGCGGCATTGCCTTCCTTCCATCTATTTGTATTTCGAAATAGAAAAATGGGCAATTTTTTGTCCTTACATCAGTTTTGGTCATGTATGTTACACTAGAAGGGAAGTCATGTTGTATCAGACGCTGATCTCAAGCTAAAAATTAGATCGGGTAGCTAAGCAATCATCAGCGGCTCACAAATGGAGATATCTGTTCGTAGAAGCATCTAGTAGGCAGCCCATGGTTTCCGTTCCGCATGACACCGTACCTGTGAGAAAATGGCATTCACATTCAAAAACAGAGCTCAATAACTAAGTTACTCTTTTGCAAAAGCCCATGGATCCTTTAACATCCAATACGAAGCACAATTTGCACCTACGTAGGTATGATTTCACATGATACTTCTCATGATTTCAATGTGCGAAGCAATCGCCAGTGTATTACAATGCTACCAAGTCTGTTTATCAAGTATTTTGGCAGTACGTTAAGCTGGTTTTTTATCCACCTCTCGTACCCGCCTAATGTGGGAGCAATACAAGGCGATATCATCGTCGTTTTGTTGGCTACAGTCAAATGTCAAAGCCAATTAAAACCCTTTCCTGATTTATTTAAGTCACGTCATCTGTTTTTATTTTCACACTTCGCATGAGGAATGTGTTATGTTGCGGAAACAAATTCCTTTTCTCATGAAACAATTAGTCCTAGCCAAGAATCAGCTGGAAAACATCACAACAAGAAAATACATCTCTTGACTTGACAGCGGAACAGTCTTAAACAATAGGTAGAAATGCTTAAGAAATCTAGTGATCTGTGAACCCATTTCTAATTTTTGTGATAGCAGGTGCGCGAATAAAAGTGAATCGGGCGTGGGCGGTTGGAACATGAACGACTAAAGTCCACAAGGAAACGGTTGATGCGCGTCGCCAAGGAGCGGTCCGCTTCTCGAACGGAAAAATGCAACTGGTTTCGGGTGGGAAATGGTTAAATTTATTGCTGTGAACAGTGACCCCTGTGGGAAAGGGAAGTGGAATGTTGTAAAATGTGATAAGTGATCGATGACCATAAACCATAAACCACAACAGAACATAATTTCATCTTCTCATTTTCTCACTGACACAGGAGTTACAAATTGCGCGACGCCTGAAATCCCGAAAGGGCACCTATAACGGATTTTCAGTCCACATTCCCTGACGCACCTGACCCTCAGTCGCACATCTAAAGACAGCGCATTACGTCAGCAGTTTAAGTTGCCCTATCCAGACGCATTACCATAATATGAGAGTCAATCACCATGTAAAGTATGTTTGCACCGTTTACGAAAGTCGATGTTTTGTACATTTCCATAACGGCTCTGTCTAGGGATTCATTGTCAACTAGGGCTGGCATTCGAGTCAGCAAACGCCGAGTCGAGTCGAGTCGACTCGAAGTGCCAACCCAACCCTTGTCAACACTCGCTTTCGGTTCTCATCAGACAAAAAACAATTCTCCTGCATAAAAGCGCTACAATAAAACGCATCATGTTTCTCTGACCTGGTTTAGAAACACGACAAATATAATATATCGTTTTGCAGTCTCGGTTCGCACATTCTTCTCAGTAATCCAATCCGAGTACTTAATCCTCGACCCTGACTCATTGGCTACAAATCTGTATTCGGCGCCGTAAATAGCTCGTGCGCGGGCCGCAGTGTTCAACAAGCTAATGAACTTTGTGTTCGTGATTCGAAAGTCTGTGCTTTAACCTTCGTCATAATCTCACAAAGTCGGTCTTCAGATGTCATACATGACATTTCCGATAGCCCGCTAGTCCACAAACTCAACGTTAACCATAAATCCTCCTTGGTATTATTGTTTCAGCTCTTCAGTAGGTTTCTAATGCAGCGGCGCACATATTCGACATCCAGTAAGCCCAATTTTGAGCCTGCAATTCTATAGCTTAGGATCCAAAAAATCTGATTCATAAGTCTTGATTCAAAGGTAGTCTGTAGACAAAATGCTAACTATACGTCATGATGAACTGTCTCAATGTCCAAATATAAGATTTGCAAACTTGCTTTAATTTGACACCATAATTTTCGCTTGAATTAATTTTCGCCGAAGAAAGAAGAGAAATAGCGACAACGGTGATCTACGGTTCTTCATTGTGCATTATGAGATTTCTTGCGTGGTGAATGCCACTGATTCAAAAGTAAATGTAAATGTAAATTTTCGCTTCAATTGTCAGTGAATAGGACACGCGCCACGATCCCAATTTGCACTCCTTTCGACTTCTTTTTTTTGTGTCAGAATTCGCTTTCAGCGGAGCGTCAAAAGTGCAAGCTTCCCTGAAACAACTTTCGTCATCCTATTTAAAACATTGCATCTGCTAATGATCGTTTTCGTTCCCAAGCTGCAGACCGCATAGAAAGGGCACGCTCTAATCACGTCACACAACAAGAACACCTTCAACATAAACGGCAAACAGATGTAAATGACTTGGATGCTAAAGTACAGTACACGCGATTCTATTTGACTCATGGCTGAATTCTATAAGCACAGCCGACCTCGCTTGTTTGTCTATCAAGGTCATAAGGTTTTGGAATATAGAAGAAGGTTATTTTGCTGGGTACATTACTTTTTAATGTGTAAGTACAAATCCTATGTTTACACCATGCCGGCTGCTGTAGATTGTAGGTGATGGGGTACAGTTTGCCAAGAACCACCTTGAACTGAGTGCATACACTCAAAATATATGATATAAACAATGTTCGCTATTCCTAGAAATGTCGACAATTACAAGATATCGCCGTGCACTTTTGCTCATCTTTGAATATTTCGCAGCTAGACGTGGCCTCCTGATGTCCAAGACCAAGGGCTTTGCTCGGTACTACATAATTAACCGTCTACCAGCCGACTTTGTACTCTACGTAGGTGGAGAGCAGTGTCAATTTTACCCTATCTTTGACCTCAATAGGGGTGTAGATTCGTCATGGTTAAAATCAACGAATTCTTTTTTAGAATAAGCCATTGATGCTTTGATTCATGTGCCTTATGACTTGGCCAACTTGAGGCTTTCGTCGTCCTCTGTCTCCTGGGATAGACTGAAGCTGTAGGTAATCTAGGTTTACAGGCGTTGGACAGTTTTTGGTTGGTACAGACATTCCCCCGGTATGCAGCTTAGAATCAGATATCATACAGCGTTCTATGACATTAGAATCGCCCATGCATTGCCTTTCAAACGACTCCCATATTGCCGCCATTCAAAAATCTGTTTTCCGACAAATCACGATGCGGACCGCTGCCGTTGGCAGGTTGTCGCCTAATCCGATCCGCTCGCCGCCTTCTGCGCCTTCTTAACGTCGCCTCCGCCTCTTCCGATCGCACCGAATCGCGAATCGGCGACGTCGTCGTGCAGCCAGCGGCAGCCAGCCTCCCCCATCAGTCAGTCGGCTCGCCTGCTGCTCCTCCTTCTTCGTCTTCTGCTGCGTTTCCATCGCCTTCCAGCAGGGTCGTCGTCGTCGTCGCCGTCCATTTTCGTCGACGGCCACCGATTGATCGTGCGACGTCGGTCGGCCAGGCTGGAGAGAGAAGAGCGCGGCCGGAGAGATTTGGTTTCCATTTTCTCTCCGCCACTTCCGAACACCGTCGCCCAGTCGGCGTCAACAGCGCACAGTTCGCTTTTTTGCCGCGATCGGCATCGCGTCACTGATGCCGCCATCGCTGACGTGTGACCATATGTTTGTGATCTCAAGTAATTAGAGAAGAGTTTAGATTGCGTTTACTGGGTGTTACCTTTCCTTTTATGGACATTCGCGCTAGGCTGATGAGTTGATACTGATTCATAAGGGGATCTAGAAGCTGGAGTTCTCTAATCCCAAAAATTTCTCGTTTTTCTACCGCGCGTGAAGGAGGTCTCTGAAATTGTATTTATCTGAGTTCCGTCTGTAGCTAAGCAGAGTTAATATTATGTTTACTCATTCCTTTAAGGGTCCCCATCAGCTGACCACACAAATCAGCTGTTGTTTGAGGTAGTGCAAAATCACATTTTGTAATTTGCTCATCATCATGTACCTTGCCCTTTTTTGTAATTTGTGGTTGCCTTCATAAAGCGTAGACTGTCAAATAGTTGTCTTGTTTGATTATTAATCGTTGGATTATTATAAATCTTGAAGTTGACAGTTTCGAGGTTAATGCTCCGTACTTGCTTCTATGTCTTTGCCTGCTTTTTTAGTTTTGTAGGCGGATTTTTCGGGTTGCCCCCTGCTGAACCTCATTAATCTGAGGGCTACTTATTCTGGGTACTCGTTAGTGCTTGCTTTTTGTTGCATTTCCAGCGACCTTTTCCATGTTTTGCCTACGAAATTCTGCATTAAAAATTGCAGATTTGCAAACTAGCACTATTAACTGACTTCATACGTCTTTGGTTTGTCTATTTTTGAGGGTGTCAGCTTTCAATCATCTGAGTTAACTGGTGCCAATGAATCAACTGGAGACATAAACCACTCTTTGCAAGAATATATTTTGTAAAAATTGACGATGACCATCACGAAAATTTGATCCTTTCAACGTTGTTCTCAGTTATAATCTTTCGTAGAGGTGCGGAATTTCAGATGAAGATATATTGATCATGTTTATCCATCTTTAACCGCATATCTTGTTGACTGTATGTGAATTCATATGAATTCTTTCTGAATCAGCTCTACCAATCGGATCACGGATCACAGTGATCGAGATGTTTGTGTTAATGCGTGTTGTGATGAATATGCTGTCGGAGGCATTGCGGCTTGCGCGTACTTTGAACGGTGTCGACAACGCGCTGACTATGTGGTTGATCCATCAGTTGATGACCGACCAGGGGGAGTGGTCGTGATGTCAGCGGTCGAAGCGTGCTCGCTCGATTCTGCTGCTTGTCGCTGCAAGCATATGCTGTTCGCGTTGTGTTTTTGCTGCTGATAAGAAGGGTCGCGCCGATTTCGGAATTTTCCGCCGACCTATCACGTAGCGTTGTTGTGCGCATGGTGTGCCGATGGTTTTGCTTCCTACTTCTGGAAGGTGTAGGTAGTTAGCTTGCAATTCCTTGTTCTGAAAACTGCGAATTTCTATTATGTAACCTTTTTCGTGAGATTGCGTAAGACTCTTAAGACTAAAGGCTTGTTGCATTTCTCTGAATTAAGGACTGAAATAGGAAAGGCCGCAATTACTTTCCATGATTGCATGCCTTAGGAACAGAGAATGCTAAAAGTAAAAAGGGTCGGTGCCATCGGTGTGCATCTGACACAGCGGAAGCCTTAACTAGTGATCATTTTTTATGCAGATCTCGATATTAAGGACGAGATCGGATAGTCTAAATATACAGGGATAACCTCACTAGACACAGCATGAACCTCTCTAGGTCTCCTTAGGTCAGTATTAGAACAAAAGTCCTCAAATCTGGAGTAGTGAGATACCTCACCTTCTTTAAGGTATCAGCCACACAAATGGAATTAAGTGTAGTGCTAAAGTGCTGGTCGATCTGGTCTCTCTACCTTTCCATTTAAATGGCTATCGAACACTGTATAGTATTGTATACCCACATCAAAGTCGGCTTTACGTTTATCTCGGATTTTCGTGAACCGGATATGTTGTTCAAGGTCCAATTTTGCAAAGTTATAAAGTTCAAAATTCAAGGTCAACATGAACATCGCACATTCTTTTCCAAAAAAGATTTGACCTCACTTCTTCGGCCTGATTCCGAATCTAGTATACCTGTCACTTTTCTAGTAGATAAGGCTGGCTTTCAAACGCTTTCAAACATGCACTAGGAGCCTTAGTACTTTTGAAGCTAACCGAGATGTTGGTTAGTTCGAATGCATAACGAAAAATGGGTCTTTTGCAAAGATTTGTCTTAGACGCAGGCGAACCAAATGATCATCGACGTAATCAGCTGTAATTCCCAGCTGTAAATGGTCGTTTCAGGCATAGACAATCACGATAAGTAGGTGATTGTTCTGACTGTAGGTATCGTAGCAGTCCCTTGTAAACATCCCGAGGGCAGACGTGTAAAAACTTTTATATATTTGACAGTGCGCTCCCTGTGTCTTATTGTGAAGCCCCTACGTGACTCCTTACTTCCAACTGCACTTACATGTCTAAAAGGCTACATTCAGAAATCGAACAAATGGACCCGTCGGGCGGTGGCGGTGAAGGGTCGATTGAGTCGTCGACCACCTCCGGCGGTGGCGGAACCAACCACCACTTCATCAACGCGTCGGAGACAGAAATCCGCGTCGAGGTACGTTCGATCGCTTTCCTTTTCGCTCGTTTCACAGTACCTTCCCTTTCTTCTAGCACATCTCCCGCAACTGGACAGTTCGTAATTTTTCCCACTGCTACCAAGGTAGGCGCCGACGAGTTTTCCGTTCCAAAATTCAACAAATCACACGAGCGCAATTGGTGAGGCGCCGGTCTTTGATCTTGTGCGCGTCGCCGACTGATCAGCGAACGATGAGTCATCGCCCCGCGAAAGGGTCTCATTATCGCAATCGAAAATAAGTTTTATATGCATCCTGCAGAACAACTAGTGTAAGAATCTTTCGTCTGCTTGTTTGGACCAAAATGGAAAAGTTTATTGATTGATAAGCATGACTCTAAATCAATGGGTAGTTTCATGGGGTTAACTTATGAAGACCACTAAACCATGCATCTCTTTAACTCAAAACGGCTTTTCCTGTAACAAAACCGTCAAACGATACTAGACGTTGATCTCCTGAAGACTAGCGTTTAAAGAGTCCCAAAAAATGAGACCACTTGTTGCAGAATACCTTGAGAACTTCGTACACCTGCCTCGCGGAGAGGAAACGCTTACCTGGTCAATCAAGATCTACCCGAAAGGCAATGGCGAGAACAACAAGGAGTTCGTGTTTCTGTGCCTCAACCGCGTACTCAATGTTCCTGGCGCACCACAGAACTCCATGAACAACAAGAACAAAATCGGCTTCAAGTCGAAGTTCGTTCTACGGAACTCAGACAACAAGGAGATCGACATGCGCATTCACCCAAACCCGTCGCACTCAGACTACGTCTCCTACATCAAGAGAGACATACTCTTCCCGCAGATCATGCCCGCCGACAGTATCATTGTTACTGTAGAAATCGCCGCTGCAGTCGATACGATCACCACGACGCTTGATGAACCATTCAAGGTGCTCACACCATGGAAATCCTCGGCTAACCGACGCATCGTTCAGACTGTCGAATTCGAGAAGGCATTGGGAGATGACTATCTGACACTTCTAAACGACGACGTCCTCACCGACTTCACTATCCGCGTCGGAGACCGAGACATACACACTCATAAAGCAATCCTTGCCGCCCGATCTCCTGTTTTCGCCGCTATGTTCACTCATTCAGATACCAAAGAAGCCAAAATGGTGAGCAATATCTGCAGAAAAGCAAGTTGCTAGAGCCATATTTAGGGTGTTCTCGTCATTGAGGACTTGGACTACGAGGTTGTCAAGGATATGCTAATGTACATCTACTCCGGAAAGTGTTCGGGACGTAGCGACTGGGCGCCCGAGCTGCTTATTGCGGCTGACAAATACAGGTACGGTTTGGTCCAATGTTTGCCATAGCAGAAAAGAATTGTGAGCTCTTTAAACGTCTTGTGGAACCTAAATTCTACTGACAGATCCAAAAACTGTACGAGAATAGTTCAATGCCCTGCCGGCAGAGTACAGAAGTACTAGGGATACTTGGGGTCAACAGTGGTTACGTATACAATACCCGAACCGAGTTCATCTTTACTTCTTATCTCAATCGCTGAGCTTTAAGGGTATTTCCATAAAGAGAACGTTCTTTGAGCTGTTCTATATTTACAGGCTCGACGAGCTAAAGCGCCACTGCGAAAGCGCCATGATCCGCGAGCTGACGTGCGACAATGTATGTCAGCAGTTCGTCATGGGTCATATGTACAACGCCGACAAGTTGAAGCAGCGTTCGGCCGACTTCATGAAGCTCCATCTAACAGCAATCACCAAGACCAGCGGCTGGGAAGAGCTCATCAACCGCCACCCGTCGCTGGTCACCTCGATCGTCCGCTACGTGGACAATCGCAAAACGAACAGCTGCGACGATGTCTCCAATTCACACGTTTTATAAATTTCATCACGACGTCTTTGTGCTCTCTGTTTTTGGCACATTTAATTGTACCAACGGGTCCCTACGACAAGCTGTTCTCTTGTGGTTGACTGTTTGTGGCTTGTTTATATTTAATCTTCACGACTCTCATGTGTTCAAGAAAAAGAACTGTTTTTCCAGATGTAGAAAGGCGATATTGTAGTCGCAATAAATGTGTTGTGTTGTCTTTCATTTTTGTGTACAAATCGCGCATTATACAGTTTGCAGTTTGGCTCATTGAAACAATGCTGTTTTATGAGGGGCCTTCGATGAATGTGGTCTTCAGTCAGGCATGCAGATGTGAGTGAATTAGGGATGTACCGGAACAGAAACCGGAGCGAACCGGGATCAGTCAGAATGTCCGAGGTTCGAATCCGCCCGCGAGCAAAACCTTTTTATTTTCGTATTTTTTTGACATATATTCTAGAAACTGTTTCATTGTCTGATTCTACGTGAGCAAAATGTAAATATACGGAAAAACGCGCGGAAAAAGTACATGGAAAAAAGTTTGGCCAGCGGGTGGATTCAAACCCCGGACCTTCTGACTGATTCCGGTTCGTTCCGGTACATACCTAGAGTGAATCATACATTTGACTACAAGGCTGAGAAGTCTCACCCTTAATCAGGTTCATCTATCACCTCAGTGCGCAAACGTGCCCGGAAACTATAAATTTTACCATAGCAGATGACTTGGAATGGTGACCTTCACCGTTCAACTGACTATTCGGTCGAGAAAAAAATCAGATCATTGCCCTGAAAGAGCGATTGAACAATGACTGACACATCCTTGGGCGCGACAATGTCGTTAGCACATGGTACGTGATGGTGAGAAGTAGGCTATTACTTCTCATTGTAGGTAAATTGGATAAGAACTTGATTAGGAACATGTTTTTTGGATGAAATAGTTAATAAGGTTTTCTGAAAACTGAGAATCAAAAATAACAAAACAGAGTTCCGATATTGTTGACTTCCTGGCCTTGTCTAGAGGTAAACTCCCCTATGTAAACTCCAAGTTTTTCAATGAATCTGGCTTACGGTTTATAGTTCTAATGAATCTTATGTAGGGTATAGTATAGATACGGTTCATGGCGTAGTACATTTTCAGATTATTCCATTACATGATACCGATTATATCCAATAGTTAATAATCGAGCAATCTGCAATGCACTTCTAATAACCACTTTAGATGAACATCTGACAGTTACTTTACTCTGTTATTGATCTGCCCCAAAAAACAGATCAGCCATATGTGTCACCCCATATGTGACCCAAAATAATACGACACAAAAAAAAACAAATTTCAATGTGTCGACAGTGATCAGTCGTGAAAGGCGACTGTTCGTTGCTTGACTGGTCACTTCTATGCGCTAGTTTATAGTCAAAAGCGGGTCGCTCAAAAACTGTGCTAAGCGCCCTTTGACCGGTCACGTGACGACAATCTGTGGCTGTTCCCAAGGCGACGTCATCGTCCTTCTCCGCACATATACTGATTTATCGTTCAGGGAAACATAAAGTGCGTCCAATTTAGAATTTTCGAGAATAGAACACAGAGCACAAAGCACGCGCGACGAGATCTCACTTTCTACAGCAGCCAGTAGCGACATTCAATGAATAATGAATACTCTTTGGATCCTTATTTCGACGTGCGATATAAACATAGGAAAATAAAACGATCTCGAAGATATGTACATATGGTAAACTTCCTCAATACAAGCTGATGTCATTATCTAAAGTCAGCATGATCTGATACGACCCTGGTGTTATTCAAAATCAGTTAGGGAATATGTGGAGAAACGGATGTGCTCTGAATAAGGGTGAATGGACCAAAACAAACCAAATGGGAACGATTTCATTGGTGAATCGGTTAGCCTAGAAAATGGCGTCAATAAAACCTGAGTTCGCCTTGGTCCAGAACCCGAAATCGTTTCTTGCTTTCTATCGTTTTTCACGTTTTATCTGCTCTCCTCCTTTCCATTTTCAGCCACCAGTATGAACTAAACTTCTCTGCCAGCCCTCCGTATTGCTGAAAGCTCGAAATGAAAGTCTAGCATCGCTTCATCCAGAAATCACTTGCATTGTTAGTGATCAGTATATAAACCTAGAACCTGACACAATATTAGGCGACAGACATTAAAATGGAGCTCAAACAGAAGTACTTCTCTGATTCGAGCGATATGGAATCGGAGCGTTCTATTTCCAGTGATGAAGACGACTATCAAGCGAGGGGTAGACAGACTTCAGCTGAGAATCCGAACATGCAGGGGATGATGTGTGAAGATGAGGAGGAGAAACCAGCAAGATTTTCTGTTCGACGTGTTGAAGATGCCGTGATGTCAAGCCTAGCTGCTAGACCCGGCCCTAACTTCGAACGGCTCACCAACGTTTCAAGAATCGAAATAACGGGTGGCGACGGCGAACAAGGGTTTATCCACAACATCTCCGACTACAGTTTCGCACCTACCATTGTTAGGAACTTCAAAGAACTTGGCTGTGAGGAACTGACAGCGGTCCAGAAAGCAACCTGGTTTTTGATGCTTCATAAGCGTGGTGAGTCTTCCGCCAAGTCTATCTTATAAAGCCTCCACTTCTAGAACATCACATCATGACACGAGCTCAAACAGGTTGCGGCAAAACGTTTGCCTTTCTCGTCCCACTTCTCCAGAGAGTCAACGAACTCAAAAATGACTACAGGAAGAGCAGACAGTTCAGGGCGAAGAATGCGCCACTAGCGCTTATCTTCGCCCCGACTCAGCAACTCGTAAAGCAGATTTACCAGTACGCTCGACGTCTAGCTTGCGGTGCATCCATGAAGATCGCTTCGAGCACGGAGAGGTGTAGCTTGAAGGGTGGATGCGACATCTTTGTAACGACCGGAGGTGCAATTGATTTGGCGACAAGCACGACGGAGAGGAAGTACCCTACCGTAAGTTCTTCGAAACAAGTAGAGTGAATAGTACGCCATAGATTATGAGATTGTCATTGATTAGAAAGCGTCATTAAGAGTAGTACCAAACAGCCAACTATCTCTCATTCATTTAATCGAATTTCAGCTCCTACTGAATCATGTCGCCTTCACAGTCATCGACGAAGCCGATCGCTTCAGTCATGACCCTCAAGAAGACGACATAAATGCGGCATTGAAGAACATACAGAGTATGAAACCAAACTCGAAACTGTACGTCTTCAGTGCGACTCTATCGGACGAGTTCGTCGGCTTCATGGGCAATGACTATTTTCACGTCTTCGACAAAAGCCCTATCCCAGACACCATCGATCACAAGACGTTTATTCTCCATCCGAGAGAAGGGAACACTGCAATCGTCGAGCTTCTTCGTCACATCAGAAAGGAGCACCAAGGCACTATGCCAAGAGTTCTGATTTTCACGAATCGCATCGCTATTTGCAACATTCTCGCCTTCTTCCTTACATCTTTTGGTTTTCACGCTTTTCCATTCACATCGTAAGGTGTCTATTAGCTTGATCATTATTATGATTTCCGTTTCAGTCAATCTCCCCCGAAGAGCCGAGCCGAGTTAGCTCAACGATTCACATCCGGTGACATTCGAATCCTCATCTGTACAGACATGATATGTGCTGGAATTGATTGGGATGTTGACGTTGTCATCAACTACCATCTCCCACCAAGGAACCACTTTGCCCGCTTCTTCCACAGAATCGGTAGAACAGGGCGAGCTGGAAAGCAGGGAACGATTTACTCATTCTTTTACACCCACCACGGAATCCTTGACCAAATCGATGCGGACGAATTTGTGCGATATCTCGACTTTTTCCGGTTCCACGTACCGAAATATCTCAGGGAGTACAACGCTGAAGTAGATTATGGAACCGATGAAGCGAGTCCAGCCGATTCTGCTGACGATAATGACTATCCATGTGTAGGATATGCACCCGCTTCGGATGGCGAAAACGGGACGGTGGCGGTTCACTGCTGATGTTCAAGAATATAGATAATAGGGAATAAACTGTTAACTGTATGAGTCAAAGACGAATGCTAAATAGTAAAGACCGCATTTTAGCGATTGCAAAAATAGGCATCTGAGACGCGCATCATATGCGTGATCGCAAACATAGGCATCTCAGGCTGCCTACGAGACAAGTGTTGTGCTAAACAACTTTTTGATCCCCGATCTTCTTCCCTGCCGGCATAACGTAGAACAATGATAGTCACTAATCGCCATATTCGATCCGAACTTCTTGTAAAAACAGTCAGCAGTTACAGCAGACTGCACTTTCCACACTTTATTTACACTGACGACTGAAAATCAACGATAAACAAACAATGATGTCTTTAGAGGGAGCCGACGGAACCGAATTGATAGTGGCAGATGGACGTGGCGATGCAACGGCAAGGCCTGTTACTCATCCGACTTCTCGTCAGCACCGGCCTCCTGTTGCTCTTCTTCATCGGCTTCCTCCTCTCCCTCGGGCTCACTTTCGCTTTCGCTGAGATCACTGTCGAAGTGTTGGCGGGCAAGTTTCGACTCGAGGGCTTCGGTGGTCATGTGCTAAAGTGATGATTGTATGAAAAGTAATGATTGTATGAAAAGTAAATAAACAATGCATGATTGTTAATTTGCGCTGTGTCGCAGGTAGAAACGTTGCGGAAATCTCAATGTTCTCCTATAGCGTCGACCTATCAATTCTACAGTGCACATGATTCTCTAATCCTTTCTGGGTGGTCTTACCTCTCGACAGACAGAACGACAGCATATTAAGAGATCAAAAACTGAAAGTGATGAGCTAGATTTGAGGGGCTATCGATAAGCTAAGCACCTTAAACAAATTGGCTAGACGTGAGAACATCTAGACAGTCTAATGATGGAGGTGAGCAGGAGGAACTTTATAAGGAGGAACTTTTCAAAGCCGCTGAGTGAATAGAGGCTAATCGAGCGCATTGATAATATTCTAGGGTATCTGTATCACTATGCAGAGAGCTCTTTCAGCCATTTTCAAGTCGATTCACTATCGACAAATCACTGAGACCACCTACCTCTTGGACAAAGAACTCGTTCATGTGGTCCAGAGGGAAGATGAGGTCGACGACGCACTTTCCTTTCTCGTCATGTGAGTAGACTTCGATCGACAAACCAGTTTCCAGACGGTTATCCTGCAACTCTCGCTATTATCACTATGCTCTTTTGTCGTCGCGCGTACCATGATGAACTGGGCGACGGCTTTGTAGCTCTTGTAAACCATAACGAGCAGCGACATGAACCCGTTGTAACGTTGGCGCGCGACAACGGCGCGCTGAACGGCAGGCAAAACCATGCGCTCGTAGCCCCATCGGTTCAACTGGTTTGCGTAGTTGTCCTCATAGAAGTCTTTGCCGTCTTCTACAAACAAAAGCAGATTCGTTGTAACCACTTTTCCCATACCGCCAAAGACAACGCCGATGGCCGACTGGCAGAGTTCCTCCTTTGTGTCGCGAGGATCGTCGTAGTAGAGTCCGAATGATTTAGCGCCTTTGGGGACAAGCTGATTCACCTCGTCGAACAGTTGTTTAACACCGCTATACGGCCCAACGTGATGCTTATAGTAGACCGTTACGGGCTTCGACAAATGAGGCACGCTCTCGACAACGCTGATCTGAAGTCACATGATATTGATTAATTCATGAAACGGGTATGGGCATGGGAACCTTAAGCTCATCGAAGAGGCCAGAAGTGTACAGTCGATAGGCGAAATAGCTGATGATGCCGAGAAATACGGGCACCACGACGGAGTAGCCGATTTCCTCGATCATTATCGACTAAAATTGGCGACAATGAATAATGCAAATTCGGCGACTGTCCATGTGAGGAGCACGCGACTCGACTGACTGACACGCATCATCATGGCGATATAGTTGAATAATCAGCGGACGGGCATCGAAGACGCTACTACTCTGTCTACACAACTCAAAAGTGAAACTGGACCGCCTGCGAGCTTGCGCGCCAAGAGCAAAGTGTTTAAAAGCCGACAGAACCGGTTTACCGCCAGACGTATCAGGCGGTAAACACATATCACAATCTAACTAGCTAGCTACTACTCCGTTTGACGACTCCGTCCGTTCGATGCGGATATCACAAAGCGCCAAAATCGATGCATATTGCGCGATAGTCGCACATGCACACAGACGGTTTTCGTAACACAAAACAGGCGATGATCGAATCGCTGGCCCCCGCTGACTCGGGATGACGAGCGACCGTCCGCGGCCGCCAGCTGGCTGCCTGAACACCGCAACCGCCGTACTTTGTTTATTTGACGGAGACGACGCACAACGCACTTGCTGCCTCCCGCGCGCGTTCTTCTGAGGCCGGCGGTTGCTTGAGGAACCTCAGGGATAAGACGAGCACGAAATGAAGCTTGGAACCGGATGCGAGGAGCGGGTGAGGAGAGGGCGGAGGAACGAAAAAACAGAGTTTGCAACATTTGAGAAGAAATGGACAGCTGATGAAATGCGAAGTGCTGATTGGGTTCATAAGTGGCTAATGCAGTTGTAAGCTCTATCGCTAAGGAAGTTAATTTTTTAATGCAATTCGGCAACTGAATTAACTTAGCTAAAACATTTGCATTGAAGCGAACTAGGTTTAGAATTAACGATTATTCATATCTGTCGAGGAAGAATACATAAAAATAGAAAGGTGGAAGTGGGGGGAGTGTATCAAATAAAAAACAAGCAGTGGCCAGTCATTTTTGGGGCTTGAGAGAACGCTTTGTTATATTATAGTCTGGAACGGTGGGTGATTTAATGGCTGATAGCGCCGATATTGTCGAAAATCGAATTGAAAACACAATTGACGTGTCCTTATTATCAGTGCATCGGTTCATATATTGAAAAGTTAATGGCGAAACATAACTGATCAGCCATTAACAATACGAGTGATTAGAAAGCGATTCTAAAACCATGAAGCCTAACCCGGTCAACTTACCGACCAGCGCGTAACTTCCAATAATTCGAACAACCCTATTTTCCGATTCTGAAACCTGAATTGTTTGTAAACGATCTTCTCTCATATGGCACAAACAGCTCTCGTTGTTTATCGGAAACTGCACGCATGCCCCGCAAAACAAGAACAACATGACCTTTAACCTACTACGATCATGGAATTCAAAACCGGCCACAACTAAAAATCTCAGACGACACGGGGCACATACCGTTGTATGTGTTAGGTTGACACATAAGCACGATGCTTTTCTTTCCAGGACGTTGCATTTCTGGGAAAAAAACAACATCAAGCAGTGAAGTGGATTTGAGGGATTCGTCAATGATCAAAGCCAAATAGTATCGCGCACTATGTCATTTGCGAAAACTAGATGGAAATGAGCGAACGATGTCATGTAATATATGCGTCGCGAACGCATTAATCGCATTAAGTGAAAATAGAATGACCCATCGAAAATGTGTGAGAATGAGGTGCATTGCACAATCAACATAGGCCGTCATTAATGTTATGGATGCCCATTTGTATAGGATAGCGAAAACGCGCTTCCATCAAAGAAGGTCGACTAGAACACCGCGTACCAGATTACCTATTTCCTTAACTGGACATTGTAGCCTGTTTAGACAGATGTTACCGCCGACCTTCTGTGATCTTGAAGACCATCCTCGCTATCCTATACAAACGACTAGTCCGGTCGCAATGTTTTACGCAGCATCTCTCAAACCGAAAGCCCTAATAGCACACCAAACAAAGGTGAGGGTACATCTTGGTGCTAATCAGTGACTCACATCGAGAATTTTAGCCACTGTGACTCACATCTGACCCTTCCAATCAGTGTTGTTGTTTTACGCATTTTCTTATTTAGTGATTGCATGTATCAAGAACGGCAGAGAATCAGCGTCAATTACACCGTAGAACTGGTTTCATATCAAAATAAAAACATCGAAATCAATAATGCGTTTTTATTACCATGTGACCTTCTCACAAAAAAAAGCTTTTCGCACTTCTCTAACCCTTCATTGCATACAGCAAAGCCTTTCTCAGGCGGGAGATTTATTGTGACATATCAAAATCAACATCAGCACTACCGTCCTCCCACCCCAAAAGCGCTGTAGCTGTTCGACTGGCTAACGGAAGAGCTGGCTGAGTAGGAGTTGTTCGACTGGACTCCCCACATGGGCATCATGCCCATTCCCATTCCACCTCCACATTGACCACATCCCCATTGTCTCTTCATACGATAGCTGAAATATTCCCATCAGAAACAATGAATCATCAGCATAGGCTTACGGTCGAGAAAAAGCCAATTCACCGACGCTCAAGGCGAAACTTGCCACAAGGACGAGGAGAATCGTAATTGGAATTCTCATTGCTGCCAGATGTTGGTACGACGACAGAAAGGAAAGCAGAAATTTGAGTGTTGGGCACTAGTTACTTGTTAGGACAGTGTAACGTTTTTATAGGTAGACGACTGCGCTATCATGTTTTGCAGGCGTCGATACTTCAGTGATCGCTGAACTTAGCATTGATACTTGTGGCTACACAATAATAATGGATTTCTATCATTCTAGGACATCTGTTTCTCGCTTAATTGATCGCGCTGTTCATCCAGTGTGACTTCCTCTATTTGAGAGGAACAAGGAACTAACATAAAGAGACTTGGTGTGCGCGTCTAGACCTAGCATTGATCTCATCCTAGAACAGGAACACCAGGGGTTCGAGGAGTACCTATGTACCGCCTCATAGTTTTAAGGAACAGCAACACTGGCTAGAAGGTTTAGTCAGAGTCTTTGGATGGCAGCTGTGCTCTTGATGCAGTTCAGAAGTGTTCTGAACTAGACGTTTCCACGCATTGCCCGGGCAATTAACTCCCAGAATCCTAGCTATGAAAGTCACTCGAAATTCTAGGGAACAAAAGTGATCTGTATGCTGGCTGAGATCCCCTATGAAGTAATGAAATGACTCCGTTTTTGGTGTTTATACATACACATCCTATGACTGATTCATCATCACATTTATTCAAGATTCAGCATCAAATTTACAATCCGTTACTTAACAACTTGATTGCGTCGTCAGTAGTCATGTCATTATCGACCTCCCACACCGAAAGCACTGTAGCTGTTGGACGAGCTCACAGACTGGCTTTGGGAGTACGAGTTGCTCGACTGTACGCCCCACATAGGCATCATGCCCATTCCCATGCCCATCCCGCCTCCACACTGTCCGCATTGGCGCTTCAAACGGTAACTAAAAATGAATGTGTTAAGTTCACTGCGACAAAGTGATCGACTCACGGTCGAGCAAGTGGTAATTCGGCGACGCTCAAAGCGAAACTTGCCAGAAGCACGAGAAGGACGACAAGTAGAGGTCTCATTGATGGGACGTGTTGATGCGCCGGTAGGCAGGAAGGCAGAAATTTGAGACAGTGGTTACTTGTTAGGACAGTGTAACGTATTTATAGGTAGACGAGTGCGCTATCGTGTTTTTGCAGACGTCGGTACTTCGGTGATCGGCGAACTTCGCAGCCACAGTTCTGGACATCAAATATTAACGAAGCTCCACCTTGCCATGACGCATACACATGAATACATTTTTGGTCGAATGTTCACAGTTTTTCCGGAAATACTCCGATTGCCAATGATCACAAAGACTTGTACATACATAAGCTAATTCGTTCAATAGCCATTTAAAACAGAACTTGTTCCAAGTGTATCGTGTCCGAAGGCATTTCGCTCTCAAGTCAAAACACAAACACGAGCAGTTCGTTGAGTGTCTTAACAACAATTCAAAGCATCGGTAGATGAAAGGCGCACCATATCGATCATCACATGTGGTGGTGAGACAGACCAGTTCATGTATTTCCAATTGACTTAAACATTTCAGTAAACTCAAATCGTGTTCCTGGAAGCTGTGGAACGTGCTGAGACCAATGAATTGCTTGCTAAACTCGATCCTGATGAATTCTGATGGCCAAGATAGATCCAATGGAGTAAATTTACTCGATCAGTGTCCTCGACTGAAAGCCTCACCACCAGAACTCTGAAATCACCCAGAAGGAAAACCGATTGTCCATCGAGATCGCTGCTTCGAATCGACCGTTTCGAATGGACGTATAAGCACCAAGCGTCTTGAATACTTCCACAAATAGGAGCAGAGCTTCATCAACCTGTTGCCCAGCTGGACTGGTGACTAGGACACAACGATCCAGAAGAACGAAAATCGATTATCCTTTATTCGATTCGACACTCGAGGATTTTCGAATGTATAATATAACATTCATTTATGATGCTCCTAATTCAACTTCTTCTTTCTTGTAATGGGCGCATTTAGCTCGCAGTTATTGCAGTTATCAGCAATTGTCAAAATTAAGAACAGATCGACCCATTTGAAGCCCTTTCATCAACCTGTTGCTCAGCTGGACCGGTGAATAGGACAAAACGATCCAGAAGAACGGCACGTTTTGGCACGTGCCTAGTGTTGTCGAATCGAATAATGCGTCCTTCTTTCGAGCGTCGAAGTACTCGAAAGAGTATCTACAGTATCTACACATGACTTGGAAACGTTTGCCTTATGCATAGCATAGTCGGGCAGGTGTGTCAACATGTTTATTTAAGACATCATCGAATTAACAATCAATTACCGAAGAGCTGATTGTGTCGTCATTATCGTCGTCCAATGCCAAAGGCACTGTAGCTGTTAGACATGCTCACCGACTGGCTTGCCGAGTATGAGTTACTCGACTGCACGCCCCACATCGGCATCATTCCCATGCCGCCACCCCAGCCACCCCATCCGCCATAACGTCTGGCTCGATTGCTACAGCATACACATTGAAATTAATGTTATTTGGAAACGCAAACTTACAGAGGACCATGAGAAGTATCGTGCTTTTCACTGGCAACCGCTACTTCCGCTGCGCAGAGGGTCAAGAAGGCGACACACACGAGAACGATCACCGACAAGCTCCTCATGGCGGTCGAACGCTTGGAGTGAAGGATGAGAAAGAACAGAGGAAGAAGCGAACACTGATTGCTTGTCCAAAAGTTGTAACATATTTATACCATCGTCTGATGGGTAGATTACGCACTTTCCTATCCATGTTTTTGGCGAAGACGCCGTTCGACCGTTCGCCTAGTGGCACTTCGATCAGCGAGCGGAGCATGTTGAAAAGAGAGTCGTGACACACTCTTGCGTCAAAGGAAGAACTTGTTACGTACGACCAAGATAGTCGACAACATTAGTTGATAGTAACTGGTCATGAAAACTTTTTGATCTTCACACATGGTCGAATTAGGAGGAAGTATTTTTTATTCAATAACAACTTTAATGTTATTTGCTTCATGCCTGAATGATCGAAAAAACACTTCTTCCACAACAAGCATTCTGTACTTTGGCTCGACTATGAGTCACCCGTTTGCCAAGCGTGCATTTGATAATTCGTAGAGATAGACGAATTTAGTGGTGAAGGTCACAGAGGAAAAGATGGAAACGTCATTGACTGTTAATACAATTTCAGTGATTTAATTTCAGTGATCATCAATTACATTGAGGAATGACATGGACTTGAATTGATACAGTTTGAAATGAGCATCGGCAGGTATGATTAAGTAAACGTGAGCCCCAAAATCCCATCGGATTCTACGCACATGTGACCACTCAAATGCCCTACGAAAACAGAGAAATATTGTGAACCCACTACTGAATGTTGTATATCTCATAATGCTCAATCCTTATTGCACGCTTTTGCTAGTCATCTCAGGACTAAAAAGTTGACGACTAAAGGAGAAGGGAGGCGAGCCTGGACCGGAAAATAGCAACAAAGTACAATGCGGAAGGTTCCCTTTTTAGTTCAAATAAGGAAGGCACATGGCAGGGCATCATGTAATGTAATCAGTATCTTTTTGTCGGTCGGCGTTGATCAATTATTTATCCATACCATGCGTGCTGGTAAAGTTCAATTAGGCTCCACTATTCTTCTCTATTTTATCCACGTACACTCCAGATACAATGTTAGGAAGAGAAAATTTAGCTTTTTGTAGAAAGGCAACGTTATAGTGTACATGCAGGAAAGAAGATTTTAATCGTGTACCTCACTTTCTGTGATCGCCATTGCATCTCCAGGGTTTACCAATTGTTCACTTCATCGTATTGTCGGGACGCCACATCATCATGAGGGCCCTTGGCACACAATAATTGGCAACATGTTGCATCATCAGATCACTGTTGCTTAACCGGTTTTGAAAATGCACTTCAGATTAAAATTTACGAACTTTGTCCTCCACCTGAATAGTACATTGTATCTCATTCACCTTTAGAAAGATCGCACACGCTACCTCCCGTGAAATCAGGATAAATCAGTTGTTCGTACACCTGTGTTTTTATCAACAATTTCCAATTGTAGATCATACTACAGTTTCAATTGGTGTTTTTAATAGGAAACTGGAAGTTATACTTTTATTTTCTGAGTGCTTCTTACGCAAAAGTGTTGATTTATGAGGTGTGACTAACATCTGAATTTGAATTCAACCAGAGCGTGCCGAGAGAAGCTATAAAGATCGCTTGTTTACAGCATTATGCGCGTCGCAGTGCATATCCATTTTTGTCGCGTGCCGCGTCGTCGTGCCTTCCGGGAACAATTAAAAGCCAATAAGTGAACTTGAACGTTATTTGCAGATTATATCTCTAATTGCAACACGACCTTCGCTTCGACAAGCTGTTCTTCAAATCGCTATCCTCGTAAAGCTCCGTTTCTTGCTATGCCATATTAGAAACAATGGATTATCAAAGAGGTATGATTTCGATGGATTACTTACATGGCCACTAAAAGTTCACTTATTACAGTAGCTATCATGTCCTTTTTGTTTATTGCAAGGCAAACACTTCGATTTGCGCTTCTTACTAGACACACTTTTGGGCATATAGACGGGTCCTAAATATACATTGCAGAATACATTGTTTGAAGAAGTCAGTAGACTGGATAGTTAGAAGATAATGAATGTGGAGTGCCTGATTTACTTTGCACATATCCGTGTTACAGTTGAGTTAGTTATAGTATCATGTAATGTTTGTACACTGCGAGGCAAACAAGTCGATTCGCCCCTCTTTTTAGACACACTTTCGAGCATACGTCCTTGATAAACATTGCAAATTACAGTATACTGCATAGTTAGGAGATAATGAACGTTCAGTGCCTCATGTACTTTGCACATTTGGCTTGAAAAGGCTGCCGTTTAAAAACGATAATTACGATCAATTATTGCAGATATCCGCAATAAATGGCTCAAGGAGATCGGCAACGCCGTGCTGGCTGGCAAGATGGAACAGGCAAGGAACATGTCATCCATCATCCACACGGTCGTCAACTTCACCAACGACTGTGTGCACACGGCATTGACCGCAGGTGATCTGAAGCCAAAGGAAGAACCCGAATCCCCTAAGGAGACGGACAGTAGTGGCGTAGCTCCTATGGATGTTGAAGAGGACGAGATTACTGTATCTCCATCTCAAAATTCTCCGAGCACATCGTCCGAAGAAATCTACGATGAGCGACTCATCCCTGTAAGCCCTGCATCCCACGAATCATCACCGACGCCGAAGCCCGCTTCCCCGGAACCTGTGAAGCCGGACAAACACGACGTAATTCGCATGGAGAAGAAACTGCGAGGCACTCTGCAGTTCCACGGGACTCTACCCGAGCACATCTTCTTTGGCGACGGCACAAACTATGCCGTCCGCACGGCCTTCGTCAAAAACTTCGAAGTTATCAGCGCCCCGATTCAGACCGCCTGTCACGAGCTATCCCTCTATGTGAAGAACTATCATCACGCTGCTAGGGCCAAGAGAGTCAAGAAAGTGGTGTTATTTTATGGCGATAAGCTTATGGGCGCTGGAAAGACGGCAAACGCCGTGCACACCGCACTGATGACCTTCATACAGCTGATTCGCAGCGTTATGCCCCGGGCGGAACTGTATGTGATGACCGTTCCTATCGCTCCACGCATCAAGGACGAGGCGGAGCAGTTCAACGAACTGCTGAAGACATCGATTGGCCCTAACAACTTTCCACGCAGCGTACTGGTCGACATAGCTGATCAGATCACGCGCAGGAAGATTGCGTTCAAAAACGGAATCGAGATGTGCCCTCAGGTGGCACGTAGCGTCTTCCATCAGCTCTTTTTCGACATTGGAATTGGAAAGAATCCGAAACGTTGGGTGAAGGACGAGATAACCGGTCCGATCCAGTGCAAAATGCCGCATGTCCCCTACCGTACTGGTTTTGGCCTTCACCACTGTTTGCGTTAATTGATCATCGCATGGAATTGCCGGTTATATTTGTCGTGGAATTACCGGTTATGTAGTTACAATGATCCTCATTACAATTCTATTTGGCACTTTAGTTATTTGTTAATAAAATCATGAAAGACTTCTGTAACCAATTGACGAGAAAAGGCAATCACAACAGGTCTAAGTCTCCTAGAACGACGAATTACGCCTTGATATGAGGCGATGATAAGAGGACAGGACCCCAATTACAAGCGAACGACATAAATTTCCGCTTTATTCCATGGAAAATGCCATAGGACAACCGCAAAATCACAATGTGATCAACCAGTCCTCTTCGTTGACCACGGTTGGGGTAATTTCAGTACCGCAGGTTGACTCCCTTAGGCTTTGTTCACTTTGTATTGCAGCATCTCGCTGGAGAAACTGCCGTTCAGTATTCTGATTTTTCTCTGTATTTGGTGATTCTTTCGTTATTTCGTCATTTCTTCGATCCCTCAACATTCCTGACAGCATTTTCATCACCAATCGACCTGGATCAGCGCCTCGTAACTAAATCCATCCACATGTGATTTATATCTGACATCATCCAGCTTACCTTTACTGGGTTCAGCTGCACCAATTCTTCTCTAGTATATTTCCGATCCGTATTTGACATTTTGTTTTTAACAGAAGCAACTATCTGGTTCGAAAATAGACATGTCTTATTCCTGCAACATCGTGCCTTGACGAATGGCAGAGACGTAGATGATAAGGAAGGTACAGCGAAGTTCGTATGTGTAGAAGGCTCACTGAAAATAGATTATTACGACGACAGCGTTAAGAACAAAAGTTACCTGCTAGTTGATTCTTCTTCGGCCGAAAAGCCCATTATTGTGAGCCGTAAATTACAGGATATAACAAAATTACACGGTTCACTATCTATATTTTGTGGATGCACTGTTTTAAGCACCGAATCTTATCGCGAGCAATGCCCAAGGGATACAAAAATGTATACTTTGCGATGCGTACGTCAATGCCACTAAAAGGCTTGAAAAGGTCGTTGTGAAATCGAAGGTGGTGCAAGTAATGTCTGAGAATACTCGTCTGAGCATGTGGTTAAACGGAGTGAAGCGCCATGTGCCATGAGGGAACGTGGATCTTGATTTGATAGGGCATAAAGTATGGAAACAGAATAAATTGGTGTCGTTCAAGGGCGCGTAAGCAATCAGCCACTGTGCGGTTGAAATCCAACAATGTGCAACACACTTAACCATTGCATTACCTGAAAATAGCCATTGTCATAAAAAAAATTGATGAACACTATAACGAAAGCTGAAAATGTTCGCTGGAGCGTCGACGAGCGCGACGGCGAGCGCGTCGGGCGTCAGGCCTCGTTCAAACTCACGCCGACGGGCGACGGCGACGGGCGACGAGCGACGGGCGACGGCGACGAGTATGAACACGAGTATGAACACCCCGTCGCCCGTCGCCGTCGCCCGTCGGCGTGAATTTGAACGCTACCTTAGGGCTCCCAGAACGCTTTTTTTTGTCATCATCCCCTACGCTATTATTTGCCTATTTAAATACATCGGAAGTCGTGAAATCCCGAGAGTTGAGCTTCGTCTATTTCCTGCGCCACTCCTACTCGTCACTTGCTGATTCCTTTTTTGCTGTCTCTCTTGTGTGGGGCTTCTAGTGTCGAACATTCTGGCGTGTAGACCGCTCGGAAATCATGAAACGCAAAAAAGTAGGGTGCGTTTAATTCTGTCCTGGTTTTTTGCTGTTGCTTCTTTGCTTTCCGTTTCTGATTATCGCGTTTTGCTAAATACTTCTTCATTTCGATTGTACAATTCAAGGACGAAGGCATTGATTTGTTCGCGTACTTTACGTCTTCGTGCTATTCGGGTTTTGGCGATGATGGCACATGATTCTACAGCGTGTATCGACGACTTTTTGAACAACTCGCTGCCGAGGATTACGAATATATTGATAATTCGGCTGATCGTTGTCATCCGACGTTTGCAAATTCAAAGAGTGACTATGAAGAGGTAAGTGTGATGATAATCGCACTTAATTTGCGCGCGGTTCTTTTTGCAAACAATGATCCGCCAGTTCTGAAGTTACAATTGCGTTTTACATTGCGATTTTAGATGATTGCGCACTTCTATTGCTTTTGGATGGACTTCTCAACATTGCGGTCATTCGCTTGGCTGGACGAACATGATCTGCGTCAAGCCCCGAACGCGAAATATGTCAAACTCAACAAGGAAAATGAGAACAAAAAAACTACGAGATGCCGGCAAAAAGCAGCACAACGAGCAGATTCGTGAACTCGTTCAGTTTGCTCGCAAGCGCGACAAGCGTGATATGGCGTACCGGCAAGTTCGGGAAGAGCGACGTCAGCTGCAAGCCCAAAAACAGAGGAAAATCGTCAGCGGCAAATTCGACAGCAGCTTGAGTAGGGTGCATTGATTCGACTGTTTCTTACCGATATTTTCAGGCACATGCAACATCACAAGGAGAACGATAAACAAAACGAAGATCATTTGCTGGATTTACGCGAAATAGAAGAAGCGCTTGATGCAGAGTATGGAGGTTTGAGTGCCGCTTCAAACGAGGAAATTTTGATGATCTGTACTGTGCCGCTTGCGAATAGTCCTTCACGAATATGTATATGTAGCGTACGGCGTTTGATAATATTTCTTACCAACACTATTCTAGGAAGTCGAAACAAAACCACGATAAGTCAAAGAAGCATTGTGAGAACGTGGCTCTTCTTACGAAACATATACTTGATGAAGACGCAGAGCTATTGTTCAACGCATCGGTGAATGGCTTACCGGATGAAGAGGGGGACATCACTCCTCCGCAGCCCACGGGAGGCAAGCACTCCAAGAAGCAAAAGAAAAAGGCGTCCGGCATCGGCGAGCGCGTCGGGCGTCAGCGTCGGCGAGCGCGTCGGGCGTCAGCGTCGGCGAGCGCGTCGGGCGTCAGCGTCGGCGAGCGCGTCGGGCGTTGACCAGTAGGGTGCATTGACGACAAGCGAGAAAAAGAAAAACGACAAGCGACAAAAGGCGCTGGAGAAGGACGAAGATAGCGACGATTCTGCGCCAAGCCACCAAGCCAAATCAAAGAGCGTTGCTGCCGAGCGTCTCAAGGCCGCTGATCAGCTTTGTCAAGGCGAAACGTCACCCTACGACCGTCATCAACGACTATCGTCTTGCCTGCAAGGACGCCGATACTTGGAAAAGAACCTCGCCATCCCTACTGAGGAGCTTGGTCATGAGTCGATCATTGGATCGTAAGTGCTCTGTGAACCGTCATCAAAAACTAATTGTCTGTTCAGGAATGCCGAATTTTTCTCAGAAATGGTCGTCAAAGCCGCGGAGCTTGTAAAGACCGTTGATGCTTCCGGAAAGGTTATCTACCCGATCAAGGCCGTTAACGTTCTCAAGGCTCACGGAAAGTCTGCCAGCGAAAACATGCTCATCGAAGGATATGCTCTGAACGGCACAGTTGCCAGCGAAGGTGAATCAACCCATGCCATTCGAAACTATCGGAAAATTCCCTTTAGCTCTGCCACGCAAGTCCCAAGATCGCCTGTCTCAAGTTCTCTCTCCAGAAGGCCAAGATGCACCTTGGAATTTCTGTTGTTGTTGAAGACCCAACCAAGTTGGAAGCTATCCGCAGAGAGTAAGTCACCATACATTTTTTATGTTCAGAAAAGGAAATCACGGTGATTACCTGTGGGTTGTAAATTAGAACAACAAGAGTGCGCTGAATCCTGTTGCGTATACTACGGACTAGTGCGTGTTATTTTTTGCGAAACTATGGAACTGAGCTATCCTATCTTTGCTAAACTACTGAAATACATATTCAACGTTTCAGGAAAATGGACATCGTCAAGCGTCGCATTGACAAAATCCTCAAGGCCGGAGCCAATGTTGTGCTCACCACTGGTGGTATTGACGACCTGTGCCTTAAACAGTTTACTGAGGCCGGTGCCATGGCTGTCAGACGGTGCAAGAAGGTCGATCTGAAGAGAATTTCCAAGGCTACTGGTGCCAATTTCGTTTCGTCGCTGGCTAACCTTGAAAGAGACGGGAGTTTTGAGTCATCGATGCTGGGTACCTGTGAAGAGATCGTCCAGGAGCGCATCTCTGACGATGAACTGATCACCATTAAGAAGACTGGCGCTCGCAGTGCCGCTTCGATTATCTTGCGGTAAGTATTGGTTTTTCTTTTCGAAATCATGCACTTATCGATCGATTTTCTCCGCTCATTTGTTCGTCGTTTTCAGGGATCAATGTGGTAACCGCCGGTGAAGCTCTCCTGGCTTTAACGGACACCAGAAACTCTGAACATTCCATCCGCACTCAAAATGGTAAGTAGCGTAGTAGTTTAGTATGCAATGCACTTAGCAAATTGCATTTATTGGCCATTTTTCCTTTGTGCATGGTTCGGAACGAATTTAGAACGATTAACCAACAAATTCTTAGTTAGTTTCGATAAGGAAATGCAGATCTCAACATTGTTCAATTACCTTCGAAGGCGTTCCTACCAATTATTGTCAAATTTATTTGTTTCAGTCACTGCCGCTTGCGCCATTGCCAACATCGTCAAGTCGTCACTTGGCCCGGTCGGACTGGACAAGATGCTTGTTGACGACGTCGGAGATGTCATCATCACCAACGGCGGTGCGACGATTCTGAAGCAGCTCGAAGTTGAACATCCCGCCGGCAAGGTTCTTGTCGAGCTCGTCCAGCTGCAGGACGTGGAAATTGGCGAGAGAACTACAAGAAGGCCGATACTTGGAAAAGAACCTCGCCATCCCTACTGAGGAGCTTGGCCATGAGTCGATCATTGGATCGTAAGTGCTCTGTGAACGGTCATCAAAAACTAATTGTCTGGTCAGGAATGCCGAATTTTTCTCAGACATGGTCGTCAAAGCCGCGGAGCTTGAAGAGACCGTTGATGCCTCCGGAAAGGTTATTTACCCGATCAACGCCGTTAACGTCCTCAAGGCTCACGGAAAGTCTGCCAGCGAAAGCATGCTCATCGAAGGATATGCTCTCAACTGCACACTTGCCAGCGAAGGTGAATCAACTCTTGCCATTGGGAACTATCAGAAAACTCCCTTTAGCTATGCCACGCAAGTCCCAAGATCGCCTGTCTCGAGTTCTCTCTCCAGAAGGCACCTTGGAATTTCTGTTGTTGTTGAGGACCCAACCAAGTTGGAAGCTATCCGCAGAGAGTAAGTCACCATACATTTTTGATCTGCAGAAAAGGAAATCACGGCGATTACCTGTGGGTTGTAAATTAGAACAGCGGCAGTGCGCTGAATCCTGTTGCGTATACTACGGACCAGTGCGTGTTATTTTTTGAGAAACTATGGAACATAGCTATCCTATCTTTGCTCAACAACGGAAATACATATTCAACGTTTCAGGAAAATGGACATCGTCAAGCGTCGCATTGACAAAATCCTCAAGGCCGGAGCCAATGTTGTGCGTACCACTGGTGGTATTGACGACCTGTGCTTTAAACTGTTTACCGAGGTCGGTGCCATGGCTGTCAGACGGTGCAAGAAGGTCGATCTGAAGAGAATTGCCAAGGCTACTGGTGCCACTGGGTACCTGTGAAGAGATCGTTCAGGAGCGCATCTCTGACGATGAACTGATCACCATTAAGAAGACTGGCGCTCGCAGTGCCGCTTCGATTATCTTGCGGTAAGTATTGGTTTTTCTTTTTGAAATCATTCCTCTCATTTAGCGGTGCCAACGACGTTATGCTCGATGAGATGGAACGCTCTGTTCACGATGCTCTGCGCGTCTGCCGCCGTGTTCTCGAAAGCAGAAATGTCGTTTGCGGTGGTGGTGCCGGCGATGCGCAATCATCTGTCGCAATGTAAAACACACTTGTAATTGGCGCAGGAAATAGACGAAGCTCAACCCCCGGGATTTCACGACTTCCGATGCATTTAAATAGGCAAATAATACCGTAGGGAGTGATGACAAAAAAACGCGTTCTGGGAGCCCTAAGGTTGCGTTCAAACTCACGCCGACGCCCGACGCGCTCCCCGACGCCCGACGCGCTCCCCGACGCCCGACGCGCTCCCCGACGCCCGACGCGCTCCCCGACGCGCTCCCCGACACGCTCCCCGACACGCTCCCCGACACCCGACGCGCTCCCCGACACCCGACGCGCTCCCCGACACCCGACGCGCTCCCCGACGCCCGACGCGCTCCCCGACACCCGACGCGCTCCCCGACACCCGACGCGCTCCCCGACGCCCGACGCGCTCCCCGACACCCGACGCGCTCGCCGACGCCCGACGCGCTCGCCGACGCCCGACGCGCTCGCCGACGCCCGACGCGCTCGCCGACGCCCGACGCGCTCGCCGACGCCCGATGCGCTCGCCGACGCCCGATGCGCTCGCCGACGCCCGATGCGCTCGCCGACGCCCGATGCGCTCGCCGACGCCCGATGCGATTTCAACATTGTTCAATTACTTTCGAAGGCGTTCCTACCAATTATTGTCTAATTTATTTGTTTCAGTCACTGCCGCTTGCGCCATTGCCAACATCGTCAAGTCCTCACTTGGCCCGGTCGGGCTGGACAAGATGCTTGTTGACGACGTCGGAGATGTCATCATCACCAACGACGGAGCGACGATTCTGAAGCAGCTTGAAGTTGAGCATCCCGCCGGCAAGGTTCTTGTCGAGCTCGCGCAGCTACAGGACGAAGAAGTTGGCGATGGAACGACGTCCGTTGTTATTGTTGCTGCCGAGCTTCTCAAGGCCGCTGATCAGCTCGTCAAGGCGAAGCTTCACCCTACCACCGTCATCAACGGTTATCGTCTTGCCTGCAAGGAGGCTATCCGGTACTTGGAAAAGAATCTCGCCATCCCTACTGAAGAGCTTGGCCATGAGTCGATCATTGGAGCCGCGCGCACATCGATGTCATCCAAGATCATCGGATCGTAAGTGCTCTGTGAACCGTCATCGAAAACTAATTGTCTGTTCAGGAATGCCGAATTTTTCTGATGCTGGGTACCTGTGAAGAGATTCTCCAGGAGCGCATCTCTGACGTTGAACTGATCACCATTAAGAAGACTGGCGCTCGCAGTGCCGCTTCGATTATCTTGCGGTAAGTATTGGTTTTTCTTTTCGAAATCATTACTCTCATTTAGCGGTGCCAACGACGTTATGCTGGATGAGATGGAACGCTCTGTTCACGATGCGCTGTGCGTCTGCCGCCGTGTTCTCGAAAGCAGAAATGTCGTCTGCGGTGGTGGGCCGTCGAAGCCGCCCTCAACGTCTACCTTGAAGCATTCGCTACTAGCTTGGTATAAAACACCGTTCCTGAGCAGTATTTTCTAGGCCAGCCGTGAACAGCTCCCAATGGCCGCTTTTGCTGATGCCCTGCTCGTCATTCCTAAGACCCTTGCAAGGAACGCTGCGAAAGACAGCGGTAAACGCGGTAAACTCCGATCCTTCCACTCACTCGTCAGCGAAGAACCCAAATACAAGTTTGCCGGTCTGGACCTGATCAAGGGTACTGTGGGCGACCGAAAGAGCGCTGGAGTGCTGGAACCTCTGATTAGCAAAGTTAAGAGTCTGAAGTTCGCTACTGAGGCCGCTATTACTATTCTTCGTATCGACGATCTCATCAAGCTTGACAAGGTTGAGCCTCGGGGCGGAGGCGAATGTCATTAAGAACGATCATCATTAGCGCTCCCCGACGCCCGACGCGCTCAATAAGAATAAGAACCAACGCCCAGTGGTCCGAAAGAAGCCATCTGCGATGCGTGTCGGGAAACGTTCGATTCAAGAACTCAACTCTTTGCTCACTTGAAGGCGTCAGGACATGCCACGTTGAAAAACGTTGGCCCAACGAAGAAATCTAAGAAGGCGAAGTAATATTTAATCGTTTTCGGCATTTGTTTGAATGGTTGGACTGTTGGTAGCCGTTGATTTTGCGAATTTGGTTCTGGTTACGTTGTTTTGAATCGGATTTGGCAGACTTCTACGTGTACCCATCGACATGGTTATTGTTGCGAACATAAGAGGCCCGGTGACAACTCGGCGCCAAATTCAACTGGGCCTGCAGCCTCACCGATGTCTTCACTTCAGAGTCTCAAATGAACGTCCCTGAGAGGGAAGAAGCCATTGCTTGCGTTGAGTTCAACACTCAGACTCGGACGCGGCGGGCGTCGGAGCCGCTTGGCGTTCAACATCCTGTTCAGCCTCTTCCTTTAGCGTCGTTCGCTGGAGCGTCGACGAGCGCGTCGGGCGTCGGCGAGTGCGTCGGGCGTCGGCGGGTGCGTCGGGCGCGTCGTCGGAGCCGCTTGGCGTTCAACATCCTGTTCAGCATCTTCCTCTACTTTATACTGGAATGTTTCGAGATGAACAGGATAAAAAAAATTGACCAACACTAGCACCAAAGCTGGCGCCCGACGGCGCCACGTCCGACGACGCCGCGCCTGCTTTCGATGGGCGAAGCCGAGAATGTGCGCTTCCGAAAGTTCGATAGTCAGTGCTACATGTCCATGATCAAAATCCGATCCTACCTTCTCAATTTTATAACATTCGTCTCAACTATTCATTCATCGGATGAGCGACAGTTGTACATCGTAAGGAAAGGTGTTTTATTTTGTTCGAAACTCTGTTGGAAAACAAAAGTCTCACTATGGAAGATGATTCCAGCATGTTGACTCCATGTGACAGAGGTCGGTTACCGAAAACCGTCATGAAAACCGTTAATATGAATTAGATTCCAGCCGCTGGCATTGTCCGCCATTCGATCGCGGTTCTCGTCTTTATCGTTTCGATTATGATCACATTTGTGTTCGCAAGCTCCGACGTTGCAAGCCAGCATCAGGATAACCGATTCAAGTACGAGAGACGTGACTAGAGAGCGTCGAGTGGCCATTCAAAATTCGGCTTAAATATTGACGACGAAAGCAAATTAAAGTCTAACAACTATCAATGGCTGAATGTTCACTGAGGCAGACAACAGATCAGTTCCACACAGCTTCATGACCCTATAAATCCAAGAACGCAGCAGTCATGCGCTGTCCCTAAAAATCAGCTCGTGCACTCGTTAACAACAACAATTTTATGGAAACAATATCAATATCAGTCAACACGAATAAGCCAACACAACAACAGTAACGTCCCCGGGCACTTCCCCGCTAATGTTGGCGGCTCGGCTGCCGTGGCGTTTTGAACGCTTCGAAAGGCCGATGATTCGTATTCACAATTTGATCTATGTCCGGTCTGAGAGCTTCCGGGACGCAAGACTTGATCTTCTCAATGTTCTCCAGCGTAATCAGGTCTTTTTCCATACCGCAAACAAGTCCAAGTCTCTTCATCAGGTCAATATCATCGTATACTTGGAACGAATTGAAACAAGTATTCGGTCCTAGTATAATCAAATTATGGAAAAACTACGTGAATCCATAAAGCTTACTTGTCATCAGTGATACCGACGTCAACATTGGTAAACCTGTCCGTTGTCACGATGATGTTCGGAACGGGTATGGTAGTTTCACTTTGAGGACGCCCATGTACGCGCTCCGCAGCTCGGTTTCGCTCTAGTAAGTTCCTGTAAGAGGCCATCTGGCACACAAGATTACGAAGTTCTGCCTTCTTGCGGGTGACTTCTTCACGGCGCTTCATGGCATTTGCGTTCATCTCACGTATTTGCTAAACGTTTGTTTGTTAGTGAGTAGAGTGAGTGGTGACCACTTACACGCATTCACCGACGCACCAATAAATCGGACAGTCTTGTTATCCTTTGAGACTATATTAGCCGCAGCCATAACGTTCAGTACTTCGTAAACTCGGCGCTCTACGTTTCGAGCCACACGAATGTCCCGAGCGTCCTAAACAGCACATCCACATCTCATAGATAAAATTAATTCAATTACATCTTTCTTTGTCTTATCCTTGAGTCCATCAAAGTAGCGTTTCAAGATCTCTTGTGTGATCTGAAAATAGATCAGTTATTACCCGCAATGCAAAGTATGTTAACCTCTTGATAAGTGGCTTCTTTTTTTCTATGATGTAGTCGAACGCCACCTTGCTGTAGTATTTCATCCCCTTGACCTTTGTGTCATTCTCTTCTTTCGTGTTAACTCGAAGCGAGCCCACTCCTGACCCCCTATTCCCCTCGTCGACGAATCGTGATATGAAAGAATCTCGTGCCAAAATAGTTTCCCAAATTTCTCGATCAGGACAGTTCTCGACCCGTCCTGTGTAGCCCCAACCCATATTTCTGCGAAACCTCCAAAAGAAACCGGCGAAACACCACAAAACCATGGTTTGTACATTGATATCGCGGCATCTGGCGATGAAAATGTGAATAACTTCTTGTGCACGCGTTGAATTTCGACAATTTTGGGCTCAATCGACTCGCAATTAACCAGGCAATACTGATTTGCTTGTAGAATTTTGAGATTCGTGTGATATCCCCGTCAAAAGTGTCCAAACATGCAGACGATTTGCATTTCCCATTGTAAAATGCAGTACCACACACGAAGATGGCGTGGCGCGCGCAAAAAAAAGCGTTGTGGGACCAAATCGAAAAAATGTCAGCAATTTTTTAATCCGACTATATTCCTTTCGACATCACCACAAGTTAACATTCGACTATGAGCCATTCCACCTGATGTTTCAGGCATTTCGGGGAGAAACATTTTGAGCCATCCTGTTCATCTCGAAACATCCCAGTATCAAGTAGACGACGAGGCTGAATAGGACGCGCTCGCCGACGCCGGACGCGCTCGCCGACGCCGGACGCGTTCTCTCTCCAGAAGGCACCTTGGAATTTCTGTTGTTGTTGAGGACCCAACCAAGTTGGAAGCTATCCGCAGAGAGTAAGTCACCATACATTTTTGATCTGCAGAAAAGGAAATCACGACGATTATCTGTGGGTTGTAAATTAGAACAGCAAGAGTGCGCTGAATCCTGTTGCGTATGCTACGGATTACTGCGTGTTATTTTTTCGAAACTACGGAACTGAGCTATCCTATCTTTGCTCAACAACGGAAATACATATTCAACGTTGCAGGGAAATGGACATCGTCAAGCGCCGCATTGACAAAATCTTCAAGGCCGGAGCCAATGTTCTGCTCACCACTGGTGGTATTGACGACCTGTGCTTTAAACTGTTTACCGAGGTCGGTGCCATGGCTGTCAGACGGTGCAAGAAGGTCGATCTGAAGAGAGTTGCCAAGGCTACTGACGCCATTTTCGTTTCGTCGCTGGCTAACCTTGAAAGAGACGAGAGCTTTGGGTCATCGGTGCAAGGTACTTGCGAAGAGATCGTCCAGGAGCGCATTTCTAACGATGAACTGATCACCATTAAGAAGACTGGCGCTCGCAGTGCCGCTTCGATTATCTTGCGGTAAGTATTGGTTTTTCTTTTCGAAATCATTACTCTAATTCAGCGGTGCCAACGACGTTATGCTGGATGAGATGGAACGCTCTGTTAACGATGCGCTGTGCGTCTGACGCCGTGTTCTCGAAAGCAGAAATGTCGTCTGCGGTGGTGGTGCCGTCGAAGCCGCCCTCAACGTCTACCTTGAAGCATTCGCTACTAGCTTGGTATAAAACACCGTTACTGATCCCCAATACACGCAGTATTTTCTAGGCCAGCCGTGAACAGCTCCCAATGGCCGCTTTTGCTGATGCCCTGCTCGTCATTCCTAAGACCCTTGCAAAGAACGCTGCGAAAGACAGCATCTCCCTATGCGGTAAACTCCGATCCTTCCACTCACTCGTCAGCGAAGAACCCAAATACAAGTTTGCCGGTCTGGACCTGATCAAGGGTACCGTGGGCGACCGAAAGAGCGCTGGAGTGCTGGAACCTCTGATTAGCAAAGTTAAGAGTCTGAAGTTCGCTACTGAGGCCGCCATCACTATTCTTCGTATCGACGATCTCATCAAGCTTGACAAGGTTGAGCCTCGGGGCGGTGACGAATGTCATTAAGAACGATCATCATCTGCACGTTGCGTGCATCTGCTTCGGCTTCTTAGTTTCCGTTTAAAATTGTTCCTTACCGCTTTATGTTGTCGCCTTGTTCACTATTTGATCTTGTATGTTCAAGAGTTGTTGCGGTGATGTTCTGCCGTTTGCTTTCTTTTAATGAATATTCAAAACCCGACGCGCTCGCCGACGCCCGATGCGCTCGCCGTCGCCCGACGCGCTCCCCGACGTCCGATGCGCTCGCCGACGCCCGACGCGTTCCCCGACGCGCTCGCCGACGTCCGATGCGCTCGCCGACGTCCGATGCGCTCCCCGACGTCCGATGCGCTCGCCGACGCCCGACGCGTTCCCCGACGCGCTCGCCGACGTCCGATGCGCTCGCCGACGTCCGATGCGCTCGCCGACGCCCGACGCGTTCCCCGACGCGCTCGCCGACGTCCGATGCGCTCGCCGACGCCCGACGCGCTCCCCGACGCCCGACGCGTTCCCCGACGCGCTCCCCGACGCCCGATGCGCTCCCCGACGCGCTCGCCGACGCCCGATGCGCTTGCCGACGCCCGACGCGCTCCCCGACGCGCTCGCCGACGCCCTCCCCGACGCGCTCGCCGTTTGTTTTGTTTTAATGAATATTCAAAACGAGCGGAAGGCAGTCACTATGCAGTGAAGGGCCATCGGCGAAACGCCTAGAGCGGGGCAGTTTCACTTGGAGTCTGGGTGTTGGAGTTAACGCAAGCAATGGTTTCTTCCCCCTCAGGGACGTTCATTTGAGGAAGTGAAGACATCGGTGGAGCTGCAAGTCCAGTTGTATTTGGCGCCGAGTTGTCACCGGGCCTCTTATGCTCGCAACAATAACCATGTCGATGAGTACACGTAGAAGTCTGCCAAATCCGATTCTAATCAACGTAACCAGAACTTTTCGCAAACCAAATTCGCAGCTTTTTTCTTTTCGCATTGAGGAGTCAGGAAATTCGCAAAATCAACAGCTGCCAACAATCAACCATCCAAACAAATGCCGAAAACAATCAAATATTACTTCTTCTTCTTAGATTTCTTCATTGGGCCAACGTTTTTCAACGTGGCATGTCCTGTCTCCTTCAAGTGAGCAAAGAGTTGAGTTCTTGAATCGAACTCACGCCGACGGGCGACGGGGTGTTCAAACTCGTCACCGACGCCGGACGCGCTCGCCGATGCCGGACGCGCTCCTCGACGCACTCCTCAACGCCCGACGCGCTCGCCGACGCGCTCGCCGATGCCGGACGCGCTCCTCGACGCACTCCTCAACGCCCGACGCGCTCGCCGACGCCCGACGCACTCGCCGATGCCGGACGCCCTCCTCGACGCACTCCTCAACGCCCGACGCGCTCGCCGACGCCCGACGCACTCGCCGATGCCGGACGCCCTCCTCGATGCCGGACGCGCTCCCCGACGCACGACGCACTCCTCGACGCCCGACGCACTCGCCGACGCGCTCGCCGACGCCGGACGCGCTCGCCGACGCCGGACGCGCTCGCCGACGCCGGACGCGCTCGCCGACGCCGGACGCGCTCGCCGACGCCGGACGCGCTCGCCGACGCCGGACGCGCTCGCCGACGCCGGACGCGCTCGCCGATGCCGGACGCGCTCCTCGACGCCCGACGCACTCCTCAACGCCCGACGCGCTCCTCGACGCCCGACGCGCTCCTCGACGCCCGACGCACTCGACGCCCGACGCACTCGCTCGCCGACGCCCGACGCACTCGCTCGCCGACGCCCGACGCACTCGCCGATGCCGGACGCGCTCCTCGATGCCGGACGCGCTCCTCGATGCCCGACGCACTCCTCGACGCCCGACGCACTCCTCGACGCCCGACGCGCTCCTCGACGCCCGACGCACTCGCACGCCGACGCCCGACGCACTCGCTCGCCGACGCCCGACGCACTCGCCGATGCCGGACGCGCTCCTCGATGCCGGACGCGCTCCTCGACGCCCGACGCACTCCTCGACGCCCGACGCACTCCTCGACGCCCGACGCACTCGCCGACGCCCGACGCGCCCGATGCGCTCGCCGACGCCGGACGCCTTTTGTCGCTTGTCGTTTTTTTTTTGCTTCTTGGAGTGCTTGCCTCCCGTGGGCTGTTGAGGAGTGATGTCCTCCTCGTCATCCGGTAAGTCATTAGCCGATGCGTTGAATAATAGCTCTGCGTCTTCATCAAGCATGTGTTTCCTAAGAAGAGCCAGGTTCTCACGATGCTTCTTTGACTTATCGTGGTTCTGTTTCGACCTCCTAGAATAGTGTTAATAAGAAATATTATCAAACACCGTACGCTATACATATTCTTGAAGGACTTTTCACAAGCGACACAGTACAGATCATCAAAATTTCCTCGTCTGAAGCGGCACTCAAACCTCCATACTCAGCATCAAGCGCTTCTTCTATTTCGCGTAAATCCAGCAAATGATCTTCGTTTTGTTTATCGTTCTCCTTGTGATGTTGCATGTGCCTGAAAATATCGGTAAGAAACAGTGGAATCAATGCACCCTACTCAAGCTGCTGTCGAATTTGCCGCTGACGATTTTCCTCTGTTTTTGGGCTTGCAGCTGACGTCGCTCTTCCCGAACTTGCCGGTACGCCATAACACGCTTGTCGCGCTTGCGAGCAAACTGAACGAGTTCACGAATCTGCTCGTTGCGCTGCTTTTTGCCGGCATCTCGTAGTTTTTTGTTCTCATTTTCCTTGTTGAGCTTGACATATTTCGCGTTCGGGGCTTGACGAAGATCGTGCTCGTCCAGCCAAGCGAATGACCGCAATGTCGAGAAGTCCATCCAAAAGCCATAAAAGTGCGCGGTTATAGAACGCTCGTTCGTGTTGACTACTGGGCACTTCGTGAGCGGGGAAGAAGGGCGAAGTGCTGCGTACGCTCCTCAGCTCGGTCTGGATTTTTGGCGGGGTGTCACATGAGCGCGAGTTTCCGATATGCCTTCTTGATGACTTGGTCGCTGGCGTCACGCTCGATTTCGAGCACATCGTAGTGACAACACATTGCGGTGCCCTGGCCAAGTTCTGAAATTGTACAATTGAAATGAAGAAGTATTTAGCAAAACGCGATAATCACAAACGGAAAGCAAAGAAGCAACAGCAAAAAAAACCAGGACAGAATTAAACGCACCCTCCTTTTTTCCGTTTCATGATTTCCGAGCGGTCTACACGCCAGAATGTTCGACACTAGAAGCCCCACACAAGACAGACAGCAAAAAAGGAATCAGCAAGTGACGAGTAGGCATCTTGTCTTTTCATTCTCACTATCGAACCTTCGGAAGCGCACATTCTCGCTTTGCTTACCCGTCCCGTCCCCATGTTTCTAAAATTCGGATTTTGATAATTTTGACCATTTGACTAGTTCAGTTTCCGATCCCGGACACCGTGTGTGGTCCTTTCGCCCGCGAACGCGCGCCAATCAGGGGTTTCGTGGCGGGACATCTCCATTGGAGCTCTCGGCTTCCAGAACTAATAACGACTCGTCCGAATCGCTGCGGGATTGAGAGCGCAGTTGAGAAGTGGACAGTTATCATTGGTAGACCTCGAAAAGCGGCCGCGTTCTATTTGTCAGACAGTGGCAGTGTCTGGCCAAACGGTCTGCGACTGTCTACGTGCATTTTGCACAATTTTCTTTTTATTCAGACAGACGTGAGATCCTCTCAGCGTTCGGCGGCCCTCATTCGGCAGCTGACACGTTGTGTTGACTGGTCCGGACCCGAACGCCTGTGTCGTACACGGTTCTGCGCAGCCTCTTCGTTCTCGTGTTGACGTCAGCGGAAAGAGCAACATGAAGAAGAAAGCCGCGTATGTTCTCCATTTTTGTTGCTCAATTTAGCGGATTCCAGTTCAGCAAGAAGCAGTCGAAGGGAAAAACCGGGGCGAAAAACACGCCATCGTTGTGTCGTGAAGTCAGCGAGGAGAAGCCGGATTCCAAGATGCAAAATCACCCGGAGGGCGCTGTTGCTAAGGTTGCCGCGAACGCCCACACTGAGGTGAGTGATGCCCTTGCGAAACTGCTAAAATGTTAGTTCTTTTTTCAGGTCGGAAAATGGTGCATACGCGCAGTGAACAAGGGTATTGATGGCCTTCGCGAGGAGTTCAACAAGGAGCTGAAGACGTATGCACCACCCGAAATGAGCGTGGCAACTTTCATGGCCAATTGGGACGCTGGCCGCAGTCGCTACAAGGATGTTCCCTGTCAGGACAAGTACCGCATTGTGCTGAAGTGGCCCGGCTCTCCGACAGACTATATTCACGCTAATTACGTTTCCACTCCGATTGCCGAGAAGCGCTTCATCTGCGCTCAAGGTCCACTGGACTGTACGACCGCCGACTTTTGGCACATGGTGCTGCAAGAAGAGTCCGAGAACGTCATCATGTTGTGGTCAGTGTTACGCAACTATCGCGTCACCATCTGACAGTTGCATTTCAGCAATGTCGTCGAAAAGGGGATGGCGAAATGCGCCCAGTATTGGCCACTGGATGAGAAAGAAGTGAAGACATACGGCGACATCGAAATCAAGAACATGCAGGTTCGGCAGGCTCACGACTGTCTGGTTACTCAGCTGCGCTGTTCTAGGTCCAACCGCTGATTCCCACGGAACCAAATGTTAGATTCTCCCTTCTGCAGCTGAAGTGGACCGAAGGTGGGAAGCCGAAAGAGAAACAGGTGCGCCACTACCAGTGGACCGATTGGCCCGATCGCGGTGTCCCTCCATGCCGTCTCACGGCCATGGAACTTCTCTCCCGCGTCCGCGGCACCAAGAACCCGATCGTCGTACACTGCTCGGCAGGCATTGGACGCACTGGAAGCATTGTCGCCATCGAGTTCATCATGGAGCGACTGCAGCAGGCGATGGTGTGTGAAGACATGGGAGAGATTCTGAAGGACCTTCGCAACCAGCGTCCCTACTGTTATGACGTGGACGGGGAAGAACAACTGTTTATTAGACCACTCGGGGTCAGAAGAGAGTGATACATGAGCATGGGGGTATTTATACACACGAACTAGACATAGACTGTCTGGAATGGTCGTTTACTCAGACGCTCCGCGACACGTCCCTCCTAAATTGAAGTTCCCTGAAATCGTTGTCGTTCCCTTTCCCCCCCAAGGAAGAGTTCGGCTCCTTCCTACTCTCTCCCTTTTTGCAGAAGTTCGGGTCTTTTCCCTACGTCTCCTGGTACTGTAGTTTCCGCCTCGCGCCCCAAAACAAACCTTACAAGTATAACATGCGACTTTTATTACATAGATCCAAACATCCCCACCGCTCATTCCGGTCGGGGAGTCTTCTTTGTTTTCTTGGGTTCCTCTTCGGCCGGCGCCTCCGCGGTGTTTGCCCGTTTGAGGGATCGGGGCGGCTTCGCGTCTCCGGCTCCCTTCAGCGTTCCTCCGCTCCGGGGCTCCGCGGCGTCGTCGGCTCCACCCGGCGATCCTTCTGCTCCGGTCGCTCGTGGAGTTTGCGCGTCGGCCAGCCGAGCTCGTAATTCAGCTACCTCGGCTTCTCGATCGGCCAGTTTGTCGGCTAGGCGTTTCACTTGGTTTCGGCGCTTCGCGTTCGGCTCTTCGGCGTGGCTTCTTCGCTCCGCTTCGTACGACGCTCTGGGTGGCGGGAATCTTCCACGTCCCCCTCGGGAGCCGTTTCCGCGCCGTCCACCTCGAGCTCCTCGTCCTCGTTGGCTCGGCCATCTTCCGCGGTTTGACGAGTCGATTATCACCCTCATGGCGCGTGATCGACCTGCTTTCTCTGCGTTCTCTGCGCGGTATTTATGCTGTTGCGTCAGACAGTTGTCTGTGTCTGGTTGCACTTTGCCTGAGTTTGTGTGGTTGTACGCCGTGTCTCGTTGTACTTTTGCCGTGCACAGTCTGATTTCGTTTAGTCGCAATGTCCTGCGTTTGCACGGAACGGGCGTGGGTGAATAGCGAGTGGGTCGTTTTCTTGTGCGAGTCGGTCGATCTTTTGATGTCGCTGCATCATTTCTGTCGTCGTGATGTCGGTTTCCGACTCTCGACGTGCCTTTTGGAGTGTTTCCTCCCGTTCTTTTCTCGCTTTGAGCTGTTTTCCCTTTTCTGCTCGCGTTCTCGGTGCTCCACCATCCTGGTTCTTCGCCGTTTTTAAGTTGATCTGCGTGTCGGCGTTCCGTGCCGCACTCGGACTGAACCGCGTACATCACGTTCCCAATCGAGTGCAAAATCGTGCCTCGTATCCATTTTGGTCCGACGCTGTAATTCCGTAACCAAACGTCGTCGCCAGGCACGAAACTACGCATTTTTGTACCTTTATCGTAGTGTTTTTTTGTTGTCGCGCGATAGTTAACTGCGTTCAGGTCCCCGGTCATCGTCACTTTGGTTCGGATACGACGCCCAAGCATCACTTCCGCCGGTGAAACCCCTATTGCCGAATGCGTCATCGACCTATATTGCAGGAGTAAATTATCTACCGCTTCCTCCAAAGGGACTGACGGTACGTTTTTTGCTATAGATTCTTTGAATGTGCGTACAAATCTTTCGGCCTCGCCATTCGACATTGGGTGGTAGGGTGCCGTAGTGATGTGTTTTATTCCATTGTTTTCACAGAACTCCTTGAACTCTTGAGCTGTAAATTGGGGGCCATTATCTGATACTATTTGTTCGGGCAGACCATACGTGCGGAATATTTTCCTTAGAGCCTTTATCGTGCAAGTGGTCGTGGTGGATCCCATTTTTGCGATGTCCGGCCACTTGCTCTTCGCATCTACGACCACCAGCCACATGTTTTTTTGTGTCGGCCCACAAAAGTCAATGTGGATCCTCTGCCACACTTTTTTGCGGTATCTCCCACTGGTGCAGTGGTATTTTCTCCTTTTCGGGTCCGCGTTCCTGGCACGTTTCGCATTCTCGTGCGCAGGTTTCGATTTTCGCGTCCATAAGTGGGAACCATACTACACTCCTAGCCAATGACTTCATCTTAGTTGCTCCGAAGTGGCATTCGTGTAGTAGCGCTAGTATACGGTCTTGGAATTTTTCGGGAATGAACACCCTCTCGTCCTTCCAAATGCATCCTTTGTGCACCGTTAGGTTAGGCATTACCTGTAGGAACGGTTTCAGACGTGGGTCGCTTGTTTTTGGTGGAAATCCGCTTGTTATATAATCTCTGATGCGCGTTAGAAGTGGGTCGTCTGAGATTGCTTTTGCCAGTGCTCCTGTGGAGATCGGTACTTTCAGCCTTGTTTCCTCTCTCAGTGCCCATATCGTTAGTGCGCGTTTGATTTCGTCCTTGCTGGGTAACCGCTGAGTCTCGTTTGTGTAGCGGTGGAGAGCGGTCGGTTATCCCCCTCTCCTCTGGGTTTTGAGTGGTCGGTCATCCCCATCAGCCCCCACTGCCAGCGGACCCCGTGGCCCAGAAGTCGTGGAACAACAGGGTCACGTATGTTCCAACCCACTCAACTTGGACGTCTCTCAATTGGAACGCTCAACGTGCGCCGACTCGCTTCAAGAGAACGTCTACTGGAGCTGCAAGAAGAACTCGAAGGGATTAACATCGATGTACTCGCGCTTACGGAACTGCGATGAAGAGGAACAGGAGCTCTCGATCTGAATGACTCCGGCTTCCGCTTCTATCATGCTGGACCAGACGACAGTGACGGAGTCTCTGGAACCGGATTCCTCATCAGCAACCGAGTGCAACCCTTCGTAGAAGCTTTCCGCCCAGTGACGCCAAGGATATCCGCATTGGACCTGAAGTTTGGACAACAGTTACTACGACTCTTCGCAGTATACGCTCCACCAACCTCAACCATGCGCGAAGATGTCGAAGATGAAGACGACGAGTACGACAGCCTCTTGGAGACCCTCCGTTCAGAGCTACGGGCTGCTAGTATGCCTGGAGAAAGGGGTACTAGTAGTACCTTACGGGATGCAATCGCGCCAAGATTGCGGGTGTATCCCGCTCTGCTCGGAGACTTCAATGCGAAAGTTGGAAGACGAGAAGAAGAAGACGAAGATGCAGTCGGGAACTTCGGATATGGAGACCGGAACGTCCGTGGGCAGCAACTTTTGGACTTCTGCGATGAACACCATCTACGAGCGGTTAACACGTTCTTCAGAGCGAGACCGGGGCGGAAGTGGACTTGGATTTCACCGGACGGGCGCACGAAGAACTGCATAGACTTCGTGCTTGCCTCCAGGCTCATTCGGTTCCAATCTGCAACCGTCCTTGGCTCTCATATCTCAAGCTCTGACCATCGCCTCGTTCGTGCAGTTATCCAAACACCCGGACGTGAAGTGATGCGGCATCAAGATCGGAGACTGAAAGAGAAGCATCGACTGAACCGGGATCTCTTTCGGATGGTACTTACCGCCATGGGCTCTCATGTCAACCAGCAAAACCCTTCGGAAGATTACAAAAATCTGGTTGAACAAGTCCACTCCGCTGCAGAATTCGCCCAAGAACCAGTGGAGAAGACGCCGCGACTATCGGAAGAAACGAAGAGACTCTTCGCACAAAGAAGGCTCCTGAAAAACCGCCGATCAACCGCTGCAGAACGGATCACCCTTACCGAACACAACAAATTGATTCGGCGTGAGATAAGGAAGGATCTCGTGAAGCACCATCAGCGGCTGGTCGAAGAGGCGATCCGAGAACATCGAGGATTGCGAAAGGTGAAGAGAGAAGCCGGAATTGGAAGAAGAAGGCTGACAAGACTCCGCGACATCGACGGCAACCTATGTTCTACATCTACTGGGCTGAAACAGACGGTTAAAGCGTTCTATGAATCGCTGTATACCTCCACAGTCGACGTCCAGTATGAAGAACACGAAGCACAAGAAGACTGCCCAGATCTGCTGAGATGTGAAGTTGAAGAGGCACTGAAGACCATGCGAAGCGGAACAGCTCCTGGAATCGACAAGATAACAGTCGAAATGCTCAAAGCAGGAAAAGACGCACTTGTCCCAGAGCTGACGAAGCTCTTCAACAACTGCCTCCGACGCTGCTCAATCCCACAGAAGATGGCTGACTCGTCGACGATCCTGCTGCACAAAAAGGGCGACCCGCTGGAATTGAAGAATTATCGACCGATCTCACTTCTCTCCACGGTTTACAAGCTCTTCACAAGGGTGCTTACGAAGCGGATTGAAGCGATCCTCGACGCCGCTCAGCCAGTGGAACAAGCCGGCTTCCGGAAGAACTTCTCGACGATCGACCACCTGCAAGCAATCAATCAGCTCGTGGAAAGGTCTCGCGAGTACCGACTGCCGCTGTTCGTCGTTTTCGTCGACTACGAGAAGGCCTTCGATAGCGTAGAGTTGAATGCAGTGTGGAACGCGCTTCAGCAACAAGGAGTCCCGATGAAGATCGTCAAAATCCTGCAGAAGATATATGAAGAGGCGGAGACGTCGATCAACGTGAACGACGAACCTGTGCCGATCCAAATCCGACGCGGAGTACGACAGGGCGACACCATCAGCCCAAAACTCTTCACGGCGACTCTGGAACACGTCTTCCGGCAGCTGCAATGGGACAATATCGGAATAAACATCAACGGAAGCCGCCTATCGAACCTACGGTTCGCCGACGATATTGCTCTGATCGCAGAAACAGCCGAAGAGCTCCAGAAGATGTTGGACGAATTGAATGAAGTATCGCAGCGATCTGGACTGAAGATAAACGCAAGTAAAACCAAGCTGATGTCAACGGAACCTACGTCGATCATACTGAACGGAAGTGAAGTGGAACGCGTGGAATCCTTCGTCTACTTGGGTCAAGAAGTCCGGCTTGTTCGCGACCATGGAAAAGAAGTCAGCCGAAGAATCTGCAGCGGATGGAATGTATTCAAGCAGTACAAGCAGTTTCTTACCTGTCGGACCGTCGAAATGCGCTGGAAGCGCCGTCTCTTCAACATGTGCATTCTTCCCGCCATGTTGTACGGCTCGGAGACGTGGGCGCTGACGACGACAGCCTGCAAGAGGCTTGCAACCGCGCAGCGAACGATGGAGCGGCGAATGGTCGGCGTCCGTCTTGTAGACAGGAAGACGAACGAATGGCTGCGCGGCGTGACGAAGATCTCTGACGTGGCGGAATCTGCAAAGAAGCGAAAAATGAAGTACGCTTGGAAACTCGCAAATGATGATGAAGAGAAATGGTCGAAGCGCCTGACGGACTGGAGGCCAATCGTTTCGAGACCACTCGGACGACCCAGAACAAGATGGCGAGACGATATCGGGAAAGCGCTGAGGACGCAAGCGTGGCAGAGCCAAGCGAGAAGAACGACAATGCGCCAATGGTTGAACATAATGGGATCCGCTTGATGTAAATTAAAGATACGGAATAAATGTTATGTTATGTTATGTTATGTTATGGGTAACCGCTCTGGGTTGGGGAGTCGAGATAGCCCGTCGGCATTCCCAAATTTGGTTGTTTTTCGATACTCGATGTCGTAGGTGTATTGCATGAGTAACACTGCCCAGCGGTGCAGTCTGAGCGCCGCGATGACGGGAATTCCGTTTTTTGGTCCAAATATCGTTACTAACGGTTTATGATCTGTTAGCAGTAGGAATTTCCTCCCATATAGGAATTGTTTGAACTTCTCTACACCGAATACGATACCCAGCGCTTCCTTATCTATTTGAGCATAGTTTTTTTCAGACTTTGTTAGTGCTCGTGACGCGTAGGCTATCACGCGTTCGTTTCCATCCTTGTATCTATGGAAAATTACCGCTCCGACGCCGTAGTCCGAGGCGTCGGTCGCCAGTACTATTTGTTCCTCTGGGTTGTAGTGAACTAGTGTCTCCGCGCTCGTTAGTTTCTCGCGAATGCTGAGGAAGACTTCTTGCTGCTCCTTCCCCCAGCAAAATTTCACATCTTTTTTGCGTAGATGGTTCAACGGCGCTGCTAGGGTTGCCAATTTCGGAATGAATTTCGCGTAATATTGGACCATCCCCAGGAACGATTCTATTTTACGTCTTTGGGTGCAGGCATTTTCAGCATATCCCTGACTTTTTCTGGTGACGTGCTGACGCCCTGTTGAGAGATTATGTGTCCCAGGAACTCAATCGAGTCTTTCAGAAACTCGCATTTCTCCTTCTTAACACGAAACCCATACTCTTGAAGCCTGTGTAATACTTCTTTTAGGCGGTTTAGGTGCTCGTCGCGCGTAGGCGCTGTTATCGTTATGTCGTCTAAGTATACAATCACCCCCTCCAGTCCCTGCAACATCGTTTCCATAGTTCTCTGGAAGATGGCGGGCGCTGATGCTACCCCAAACGGGATGCGTTGAAACTGGAAGAGTCCTTTATGTGTAGTGATTGTCATGCACGCTTTTGATTCTTCGTCGAGCGGCAGTTGTAGGTACGCGTCAGTCAAATCTAGTTTCGAAAACTGGCGTCCTCCGTTTAGTGCTTGGAACAGCTCGTCCGGTTTAGGCAGCGGATACTGGTCAATTGCTAGTTGTGGGTTGACCGTGACTTTAAAGTCCGCGCACACCCTTAGCCTTCCGTCCTTCTTTGGGACTACAACTAGCGGTGTTGCCCATTCCGAGTGTTCTACTGGTTTTAGTATTCCTATTTGCACTTGTTTTTGCAGATTTTCTTCTAGTCTTGCTTTCACGCCGTACGGGACGGGTCTTGGTTTCATCATCTTTGGCACCGGTTTCTCTCTGAATTTTAGGCTTGCCTTTGCTTTTGTGCATAATCCTATCCCTGGCTTGAACACTTCTTCGTATTTGCTCAGAATTTCATTTAGATCATTTTTGTTTTCTATATTATTCACTTGTTTTTTCTCTTTAATGTCTTTGAATATTTCGTCCCAGCTGATCCACAGCTTCCTGATCAGGTCGCGACCCAGTGGTATAGTCTCCGTCAATGACGTATACGTCAACTAATTGATTGTTATTTCTCCATGTTACGCGTATTTTACACGAACCCATCAAGTTTAGGTTTACGTTACCGTATGCTTTTATTTCGCCCTCAAATGGCGATAATGCTGGTCTTTGCAGCTCAATCCAAGTTTGTTTGGTTATCACCGAGACGCTTGCTCCGGTGTCTACCAGGAATCGTTTTTTTATTCCATTTAGGCTCAGTTTTATGTAGCACGCATCTTCGTTGCTGTTTAAGTTCATTATCGCATGTACATGTCTTGGCTTATGGTACCTTTGCCCTTTGTTCTTATGCCAGCACTCTGTGCTGATGTGACCTGGCTTTCCACAATTGAAGCACGTTTTTGTCCTTTGGTCCTCACGTCTCTTTGCGTGGTTAAAATCGCGTTTATCGCGTCGTTCATGATGGCTCTTTTTGCCATGATTGTGCTTCCCAAATCTTTCTTGTTTAAATCCACCTCTGTGATGGTGATGCTTGTGGCTGCGTGGCTTATGTCCGTGCCTTTTATATTCTCGATCGAGTTTGTTCACGTTTGCGTGACCGTGTTGGTGATGGCATGATGTTGGCCTTTTTCGGCTTGCTCGACTGCCTTCGCGTCGTTTATAATCTCTCTAGCCGTTGTGTTGCCAGTTGCCTTTCGCAATAATTCCGCTCTGAGTTTACTTTGGCGGATGCCTCTGATGAAACAAGTCGTTAAGACCATGTCCTTTGCGTTTTTTACATTCTCCATCTCGCAATATGCGAGGATACGTTGTAGCTCCTTGAAGTAGTCTGCTACTGATTGACCTTCTTTTTGTCTGCACGCAAAAAGTTGATCCCGATAGGTGACGACGGACTGTTTCTCGTCGTACAGTTCACGCAGCGTAGACAACAGCACTTCGTAGTCTTGTTCTTCTACGCGCTCGAAACAATTTCGCAATTCTGCGTGGGCTGTATACCCTACTTTATCAAGCAGGATGAGCACTAGCTCCCTGCCGCGTTTGAAACGTCGAAGTTCCACGAAGTTCTTAAATGATTGCTCCCACAGCGGCCAGGACGTGCCTATTACATACGGGCCTGGTCCCATACCTCTGTACACCGCTTCGTGGTGCTCCTCCTCGTGTTTCTCTTCCTTCTTGGCCTCTTCGGCCATGAACAAGTATTCCTCTTTACGGTGGGACATTGCTTCGCTCCTCGGGCGACAGCAGCTACGTGAGCAGGAACTACCGAAGCTTCCCGCGCTCGACGTTGAGCGGGACCTGACTGAATCGGCGCCTGCCGCCAGTCGTCCCTGCTCCCGATTTGACCATACAACACCTGCAAGGTTGTCCTGATGGTAGCGGTGCCTCAAATCTGTGATTTTGCACCTGCTGCACGAGCGAGCCCTCGAACTTTCGCCCTTTCGTCTCCTCGTGCTATCGGTCGGGCTATGCCCGCCGGTTTTCCCACCGAATGACGCCAGCGATAGCTGGGTCGACTTGCAGGAGCCCGTGCTCCATGCTCTTACTCCTAGGTTTCTCGGCGATGATGTCGGAGTAGTCATCGTTGCCGGAGTAGATGCCGATGCTGATGCTTCCGTTGACGCTGTCGATGCCAATCCGGGTGACGTTGCTCGCGTTGAAGACGATCCAGATGGCGGTGACATCGTTGTACCAGAAGACGTTGTTCGGCGTTGAGTTCGAATCCCTGATCGCCACTGTTATGACGTGGACGGGGAAGAACAACTGTTTATTAGACCACTCGGGGTCAGAAGAGAGTGATACATGAGCATGGGGGTATTTATACACACGAACTAGACATAGACTGTCTGGAATGGTCGTTTACTCAGACGCTCCGCGACACCTACAGCATCCAGACCGACTTGGTTAGTGGCACCGCACCGTCACACCCTTGAACGCCTTTCCTTTCAGCAGTACCTGTTTGTTCATCGGATCATTCTTTTCTACTTCCTCGAGAAATACCAGCACTTTAAGGACAGCCCTGAGTTGATGGCGAAGTACAAGAAGTTTGTGGAGGAGTATGATGTGGCAACAGCTCCACGTCCTGGAGCGTAACGTACAGACGACATAAAACTCTGCCATGTGTGTATAACTCTCCCAGTTTTCGCTGGTTCCGCTGCTCTTATCTCCTTCTATCACAAACAATAATATCGGAGGCATTACGCATGAAAATGAAAAGCCATAATAATCGTTGCACCAACTGATTTTGGTCAGATAACAAATGGCACGAATTCAGAGGATCTTTACGAAGCGTCTCATTCTCATCTGGAAGGCGTGGGGCTTCAAAGTTCATTTAAACTAACAATAATAAATAAGCACCAAATGCAAAAAAAAACTTCTCGAAACGACTCATCGGTAAATAGAGAAACGCATCTCATCGTCGCTGCTGTCATCGTTGATTACGTAAATACGACCATCGTCCTCTCCTTCATCTGACTCCACGTCTTGTTTCTTGTGATTCTCTTGCTGTCCGAAGCGCCTCCTCTTTTTGTCAATTTCCTTCCTGGCCAGGAAGATACGGGCAGCCTCAGCAGCGCAGGCGTACTTTCTGTAGAGGGTCCTGTCGTAATCACGCAGCGCTTCGAACATGTTCTTCTGAAATACCAAACAAACTGACTGCATAGAATAAAATATGGTTCGCATACCAAATCGACTTCGCGACAATCGTTTATGACGAAATGAGATCTTTCAACATCCAGCCACCGCTTCACACGGACAGGATCACAGTCAGCGCGTTTGTGATAAGCTTCGAATGGATACATGATGAAAGAATTTGTCTTTAGAACTGGAATGAAGGTGTCGTTCACTTCCCAAACGAAGCCAAAGATTTGGTCACAGGAGCTGTTCTTGCAGCAAAGTTGGGCAACGTCGATGCTGCTGTGGACACTCTGGAACATTCCTTGTGTTTTTTTTTGCATGCAAAGGGATAATTTCTGACCGGTCTACCTCCAGCCCGCTTCACTTTTCAATCGAAGCTGAAGGTAGAGCGGTCGCAAATTATACGAAAATATACAAAGCGTTCACCTTAGCCGAGCTGCGCAGGTTTGCACTCAATCTGCCCCAAATTTCTCTGTCCACACAGCCGTACTGGCCGTGAGGAAGTCGTCGGATGGTAGTACTGTCACAGAGCTGGGCGCCACACTTGATGCAAACGAGCTGGAACTTGTTCGACTTCAACTTCCGCTCTAGCATTCTACGGTACTCTCGTTCGCTCTCCTTTTCTCGCTCTATTTCTTGGCGCTTATCTGTAATCTATATTGCTTTCGTTTATTCCGGAAACAGCGGTGACCTTTGTACTCACCATGCGTCCTAGGACAGCGTCACCGTACGACTGAAGATGCTGCATAACACGTTTCATCAGGTCCTCCTTCTGGACCGAGGCCATCTCGTTGGCCTCGATGCTTCCATCGAGAGCCAGCAGCACCGACTTGCTGCCTTTGGCACGAGCACGACCTCGTCGTTGGATGAGCGTTTTCTCAGAACCAGTGTTGTTGTATTTTATGATGAGGTTACACGTGGAGATGTCCAGACCTTCTTCAGCGACGGAAGTGGCGACCAGGATCTTCAGGAGACCGTGGTTGAAGTTCTCAATGGTCTGCCGCTGCAAATACCCGCTCTGGCCTCCCAGAGAAGAACTTTGATTGGCACCTACACCGGAGCATTAATTCGATATTAGATGCGACTTCCATACTAGTGACGTATCCAGCGTTGTCGCCTTCTTTGAAGCAGGGCCACTGACTACACATTTGGTTCAAGTAGTGGCACATCATCTCGGCAAAGACACGCTTCTGTACGAAGACGATGGTTCGCGATCCCGGCATAAGCGTGTACTGCTCAATCAGAATCCTTTTTAGCTTGACCAGGATGTCCTTTTTATTTTCACAGTCATCTTTCTGCATCCTGAGCAGCTCATCGCAATGTTCTGAAAAACAGAATTGAGAATGGCGCCATTAGCAATTCTAACCTTCAAAACTTCTGACGACATCAAAAGTTCCATCCAACGTATTTGTTCTAATTTCGTTGCGAGCCTCTTGAAGAAGCTGCAGAGCGTAGCGAGAAGGAAGCATGTCATTGTATTCCAGCGCCAATTGGTACTTCTGAAGACACTGTGCATCAGAAACCATCAGTTTTCATACAGTAGAATACCTTCAAAACGTCCAGGATCTTCATGAACCTCGTTTTGTCCGGAAAACCGGGGATGCTGGTAATACGCGCACCCAACATTCCCAAGAAACACTGGTAATTCAGCGACTGCTTCTCGGAGGGGAACTGATACTCAGCCTAAAAGACGAGTTCACGAGCAAGTCCTGGAGCGAAGGCCAACCCATTTGCCAGGGAGATGCTTCTGCATTTGATAGCGCTTGAGTTCGTTCTCGAGATGCTGCTGTAGTTCGGTCATAAACGCGAGAAGGCGGTGAATGAACGGCGAATCGCTTTGTCGAACGGCTCTTTCGATGCTGTCGATGGGGGGAACGACATGTTTGATCAAGTCCTCCTTCGCGCGGCGAACGGTGGACACGGTTTCAGCGGACAGGTTCACACAGATCTTCAGCATATGGCTCATACAGCCTTCCACACTCGTGTTGCTCGAGCCAACCCCCACCGAGGCTGTCAATCCGATGATCTGCGGAGGAGGTCCGCTCGCTTCGTGCACCATGTCCATCAAAACTACAAGTTAACAATAGCAATATGCTGTTGGAAATATGTTATTCTTACTCTTGTAGGGATGCTCCCTGTCACAGTGGTGACATTCGTCGAATACAAACATGGTGAAGTCGGAGATATTAAGGCGATCGTTTCGCTTTGGGCTCTTCAGCATATTCCTAAATCGTTGATGTAAAAACCATGTACAGCGTATGCGGAATAGATGCAAACAATCTACGACAGATCAGATCACACCTGTCTATAGACAGTAGACAATATACGACCTGCCTGCAGTCTGTTTTAATCGTCCGCACTCACTAAAATTTGAGTGTCTATAGACAGTTTACAGTCGAGATCAACCGATCGCACTTATCGGGACTTGCAAAAATGCAGACCACAGACTGTGGTCTGTAGACGAATAGCTATTGGCTCGTCTATTTTTCGGTGCTTCGGGAATTGCAGCACATACATAAAAAGTTGAGGAGTGAAGACCACAATGTGACAGCCTAGAGCGCAATACGCACGACATTCAGCCGTTTCGGTCCCACAGAAACCGCTTACTGCATAGTCTATTCGGAAGAAGACGTTCAAGGCGATACACTGTTGTTCGACGAGCGGAACGGTCGGAACCATCATAGCAACCTAAATCGCGATTCATCACTTGCCCCATTCAACAAGATCCATACTCTCGCGCCCTTTCCGCTCTCCGCCGCCTTCTGCAGATGGTCCTTGATGATGTACGAAGCGACGACCGTCTTGCCGGATCCGGTAGGAGCGCAAATAATTGTGTTTTTGCCCATAATGGCTTCTTCCACGAGTTCCTGCTGGTATTTGCGAAGAACGATTGACTCTGGCGGCGGCACTCCAAACTTCGCACAGGCTTCAGCTCGTCCAAACAGCGGTGTGTACTCCTGGAACTTGCTCTGCGGACGGAAGTGTTGGTCCTCTTCTGAATGCTCGTAGATTTCCTGCGGAGCAGCGAAGCATCCGACGTTCTCCGCCATCAATTTCCTCTGCTGCTCGGCTATGAACAGATCTGAAATGGTTGGCAACTATCGGATAAAGGCAACAAGGAGAACTAACCGATCGTCGCCGCGTTTTCGGAGTCGATGAGGTCGGCAAGAACTGAGTGCCACTCACTTCCACGCAGTGCGATCAGAAGGTGAAAGTACCAGTGGCCGGAGGTCGTCGTAATCCGGTTCAAAGGGAGACGGCGGATAATGAGTGCCGCCAAACGATCGGGATCGCGCGTTGAGGGATCTTGCCACAGGGACAGAACCTCGTTCACGAGCGGCTGGTAGATCTGGCCGAAATGAGTGCGTAGATCCTGTGCCAGCTTGTTTGGCCGAATGAGGCTGCATAGATTTTCGATAATTCGCTCTCGGTCGCCGTAGAACTTCACAAAAAACATCCTCTTCGACACGTCGGGGTAATGCGCCATCGTGTACTCCTCGTAAACGTCTCTCGCGTTCGTTTTGAGTAGTTCCTACACATGCACGATGCAGATATTTAAGAAAAGAAGGCCTACCTCCAACAGGCAGATGTGCTCTTTGTGGTCGTCGACGATAAAGCGGAACATGTACTCCAGCGCTTCGGCTCTGCTCTTCTCCGAACCGTTCAACATCTCCACCAGGCGGTCGACGATTCCGTGATCTTCAAAGCAGAATACGACAGGCCGCTGAGAGGACTTACCGAAGATGTTCGACTTCTTCACGAACTGGAGATTCAGAAGTCGCTTCACTTCATACTTGAAGAGCCGTATGTGGTCTGTGGGCATCACCGAGCGCGCCATACTGGCTCTGAAAATGACAGAGCTTTGATGCAGAAACAAGAGCAAAATGATCGAAATGAGGGTGGTGGCTGCGAGCGTCGTCGTTCGAACTGTCCACCGAAATGAGGCATTGTTTCAGATTTCTGGATCCCACAACGAGATGATTGAAGGCCATTTTCGTGATCGAAAAAACAAACAGAGTATAGTGGAATGGAACAATTCGCGACCGAAAGGACAACAAACGGTGTCGGAGATCGGAAACTAAACTACTGCCTTTCGTTGTCCATCATCTGCTGATCCATATATAGTCCATTTTTTTTTTCGAACTCCACAAAAGCGATCAATCACAGCGCGGTGGGACCCAGAATTTGCTCTAGCGCATTGAAAGAAGCGAACGAACGCACGAAATATTTGCCTTTCTTCAGTGTGCTGGAGCGAATTCTCGGTCTCGCCGCGCGGTGATTGATCGCTTTTGTGGAGTTCGAAAAAAAAAATGGACTATACGTCCTGAATTTGCATATTTCATGACCTCTGTCTTTTAAAGGGTCTTTAAAAGTGACTCATGTATTCGTCAAACAGGACAGTAGTACTTTCATCAATTTTCTTTATGATGCAAAGCTTTCTTTCCTTCACCTAGTGAATCAGCTGTTGGACGAATGGACGATAATTTATAGAATAAGAAAGGATCACAGCCTTGCAAACCGTCGATATCTTTTTCTGGTAACTGAGACGTTTATTCCCACATAACACAGCCCATCGATCGACGTTCTTCCTTCATTTTTGGCTCCACTTCACATGTGCTTGTTTTTGTTTTAACATGTCGGCCACCCGCCTGTTACACACGATCGACTACAATCAAACGAAAAGCAACACAGTCGTAGACGAGACGCACTAGGTCGTCGTCCGTCCCAATCCAGTTTCGGCAACTCGACAAACTTCGCCAAGAACGAGAGTAATTGTTAACGTCACGACGCGTTGAAATATAGTCGAGCGGCCGCATCTACGAAGTTTGTTATCGTTCAGCAATGACGCCCGCCAAATCACTGCTTCTTCTTCTTCCTTTTCTACTCCTTATTTTGCTATGCTCTCATTCAGAAGCGGTACCGACGTTTCCTGAGTATCGGTAAGAGGCTACAGCCGTCTCAAATGGTATTTTCACAATTGCCAGGTTACGATTAAAACGTCAAATGCCGTTCAATGTCGGCAATTTCATGCAACAGTTCAACCAAGACATGAACATCGACTTCAACTTCAAGTTCAACCAGCGATTCAGAACGATGTTCGGTGCGATGCAAGGATAGGCGACGATACCCTTTGATTCATGTGTTTCTTGTCCCCCTTTTTGTTGATGTTTTTCACGTCTATTTAAAAGTTTTACTCCACGACGGCTGTATAAAAACTCCACGCAGGTTCGTGCAATTATGCATATGTCACAAATAAAATTTACTTCAACGAAACACGCATAGAAAGTAATCAAAAATCGCTTTTTAGTTATGAATAGCTATCGATTGTGTAGGTGTGGAATGATCTAGGGTACTGATAGAATACCTCTGTGACCATTGATAACATCGATCATTTCACCGACTTATTATAGTGTATGATATAAGTCCAGAAACGCTCTGTAAATGGATCTTTTTGTTAAAGTGGATGTTTAATATCTGTATTATTAGATGAATATAAAAAGCAATTACTCTGATGAATAGTCTAGTCGCCTATGTAACTGGGAAAAAACTAAAATGTAACTCTTACAAGGGAAACATGAACCCGCTGAAATTTGGTGTGCTGATGGATCTTGGGGAGACTAGTAACCGTACAAAATATTAGGTACCCATGGGCATTCCACACGTTTTAAAAGGTATATTATCCGTTCTTGTCGAGAACATAGTGATTCAATGTACACCTGAAGAACATTTGGTATCCGGATCACGATCTGCCAGACCGTTCCTCTAGAATGCACAGATGAATCGGCAGCAATTCCCTTGTTAGTTTTAAAGAGGATGTTTAAAATCTGGATTATTAGGTAAAAAACAATTACTCTGATGAATAGTCTAATGTACATGCACAGCTTCTCGCCAAGAAACTCATTTATCAACTTAAAACATTTCATATTTTGGAGAAACGGTTCTATCCTCCTAATATCCGATATTCATTTCAAAGTCGATGAGGGATGGACACCAACAATGAGTACCTGCTTAAGCAGCGAACCTGTATAGATCGAATTCTGCTTTGTCGAATCGGAAAATTTGATTCCTTCTGTTTTGAACACGCATGTAGGTTGTTTTCGATCCAGCTCTCTTGATTGATTATGTGTTTGACCAATAAGTCGTCAGTTCCTTGTCAATAGATCTAAGAGTGGTGTGGAAGATGTAAACCTAGGGAAATTAGTATCCCAGTATCCCGATATCCAACGCCTATTTGCACAAGACTTGAATATAGATTGGAACTCAAACTTACTCGTTGAAACTCAGAAGGTTCTTCGAGTAAAATCCTGGATGTTCTTTTAGGACAACAGCCGTTGATTCAAGAGTTTAAACTCGATAAACTAGGACAATATCTTGATATTTTTTTCTGAATATCATCGAATGTTTGTGCCAAGCAGAAGGGAACTCTCTTTAGGATGAACTTCATTTCTTCAATACGGGGATATTTTCAAATGAAAACCTTGATTTGCGATCAGTATTCGATGCTCTTCAAGTTGGCAGATCCAGGTTTTAAACAATAAAAGTGCATGTATCAAATAATAGCCGTATAGCTTACAAGATGCATAAAAACTTCGGCCTCAGACCAGCCGACTGTAAAGAGCATCGAACAGTAGGATCCGTTGGAGACGAATGCTCTAAATTCGTCGGAAGTTCGTCTAATGAGTATAAAGAGAAATGCTGCCGCTGACACCGTACATACATTCGAATGGATAACATCATTTCGATTTTTTTGTAATGTACAAAGACGACGAACCCGTCGAGTTCCTGTTTGTTATCTCGTCCCAGTGACGACATAACGGAGTCTGCGGCAAACAACACTGAGACGCATATAAAAGACCAACAATCGAGAAAATTGTCTAGTTTAATATTATGGACCGAAGGTATCTGGCCGTCTTCGTTGTGCTCGCCGCTGTGTTATTGTCGTCGGACGCTGCGTAATTTAATTTTTTTGTGTAACAATCATAACTTGTTATGTTGTAGGATCATCCGCAGTAAAAGGTACGGATATGGCTATGGATATGGATACGGAGGTGGATATGGATACGGTTGTGGTTGCGGAGGATATGGTGGCGGAGGCTATCCGATGGGTGGCGGAATGGGTGGAATGGGCATGTGGGGAGTGCAGTCCAGCAACTCGTATTCGGCCAGCTCGTCGGTGAGCTCGTCGAACAGCTACAGCGCCTTTGGGATGGGATAATCGATTGTGCTTTGACTTATCTATGGATTGTAAATGTATTGATAAACTGAGGAGATGGTCAGTGATTTGATTGCATGACCAGAACACATCGACAATGCTGAAATGCCAGAAAGGCGAAATAGGTTTGATAGAAGTTTAAGTTGGCCATGGAACGGAATTCTAGCCGACGAATAACTGTAAACCAAGGGCTAAGACTAAACTTTGGCGAATGATCCTTATGCCTTAGTGCTCGAACCTGAAGTAGCAGTTGTAGAACAGGACATCTGAAATGCCAATGAAGAGGTTTGCTAGAAGTTTTAGTTGATGATGGAAGTGTATTCCAGGCAAAGAATAGTTGAAAAGCAACGGGCTTAGACTAAATTTTGGCGATTGATCCTTATGCATTGGTACTCGAATCGGAAATAACAGTTACGGATATTTAGGCCATTCTTGGACACGTCCAAATCGCCGACAAGCCGTATTTATCCAAATCGGAGTCTTAGTCTAAATCGTACCCTTCAAGAGTCAATTTTTGCCGAGTCGATGTACTGTCGCTCGGATTTTGTGGCTCCAAGTCCGTCGGACCGGAATTCGATTCAAACTTGAAGTTCCAACATGTTTAGCATTACAGATCCAACCTATTACTTATGGGGTATGCCGGTGATTTCATCGCATGACCAGAGTATATCAGCAGTGCTGAAATGTCAAAAGAAGGGAAGAAGTTCTGGAGTAATTTGAGTCCTGGAGCATGCAAGCAGTTCTTCACAAATGCCAATCCTTATTCACAACAGTTATGTCCATTTTTATGTACATTCCATGATATATAGCTAACCAAATGCTGAGAGCATAAGAGAATGTTTGTCTATACGTGCTTTGATAGCATTTTGGCAGCCATTATCCTTGATCTTTGGTCGCAATTACCCGTCACCTTTCGTGTCGTTAGTCGTGTTTACTGTCTAGGAGGGTACAGAACACACGGAAGTGGTGTTCTGCCATCACTGAGAACTAAAGGAAGTGGTGGAAGTGGTAGTCCGACACAACATCGAAAAAAAAGAAGTCCCCGCAATGTCACTCCTTATGCATAACAACTCCTTGCATAGCAAGGCAAAAAGTTCTGTTGTAGTTAAATTCTCGTTCTTCAAAATGCAGAATTACAAAACCATTTGCCTGGACTGGACGAGAGCTGTCCGTAACATGCTGTATAGCATTCGATACGAAGTCCTTTGTGATTTTTTTTTGTGCTCACATGACAGGACATCTTGTTTTTACGTTTCACGTTCCTGGACGTTCCTCGTCAACGCTTAAGCGTAAACAACAATGAGCCACATATATAAAAGAGAGCTCGACAAAAATGTTATGTTTAGTTTAATAATGAACCGAAGACATCTCGCCGTCGTCGTCGTCGTCCTATTGCTTGCTCTCCTCTCCACGACAGGAGCAAAGTAATTTTCTACGTGCACAACGCTCTGCAACCGATGCTTTTAGAATCGTCCGCCTCAGACGTCAAGGCTCCTACGCCGGTGGCTATGCTGGATCGTCGGGCTATCCAGGCGGTGGAATGGGTGGCTTTGGTGGTCAAGGAATGGGCGGCGGATACGGATACGGTGGTGGAATGGGATATGGCTGCGGCTGTGGAGGCGGCATGGGTGGCGGAATGATGGGCGGTGGAATGATGGGTGGAGGCGGCGGGCCGTGGGGAGTGCAGTCAAGTAACTCCTATTCGCAAAGCAATTCAATGAGCTCCACGAATAGTAATAGTGCGTTTGGTATGGGATAATTGTGATGTAGACGGCTGCTTGAAGCGCTGCTATGATTAGAAACTTTGACTTAAATACATTTTTCGTCGTGTGCACAAAGTTCATCTCCTCGCTACATCAGATTAGTGTATAGCCATAACATTATCTTACATGATTGTTGCCAATTAACTCAAATGACAGTTCGAAGTTCAATCTACATGTACTTTGACTTCACTTACCAAACGCCACATGCCTTTCCACCCTTTGGTGAGTCACTTTTGTAACGCCGATCAGCGACCCAGACGTAACTTCCGGCTCAAATTCGTCTAACACCGCCGTTCACACCGCTCTATCGACCATCTAAATTAAGGGAAAACCTATCGATCGTGACTACTTTACAGCAAGTTCAAGTTCTGTTGTTATTCTACTGCGGACGAGACAGAAAACATGTTGACGAGTATAAAAGAATTCGTTGACCATGGTGCAATCAGTGTCTACCGATATGGGCCGATATATTCTTCTGCTGCTCGTCTTCTTGGCTTTTTCGACGTTCTTCGTGTCTGAAGCCCGTCAGACCAAGCGTTTGAAGCGTCACTATGGTGGCGGCTGGAACGGCGGATATGGTGGCAGAGGGGGCGGATATGGTGGCGGCGGAGGCTATGGCGGCGGCGGAGGCTATGGTGGCGGAGGAGGCTATGGTGGCCGAGGAGGATATGGCGGAGGCGGATACGGCGGAGGCGGTGGTCAGTGCCCTGGCTGTGGTGGAGGTGGACAAATGGGTGGACAGATGGGTGGAGGATGTCCCGGCTGCGGAGGTGGAGGACAGATGATGGGTGGTGGCGGCGGTCCGTGGGGAGTTCAGTCAAGTAACACCTTCTCCAAAAGTTCCTCCGTCAGCGGTTCGAACAGCTTCAGCGAGTTCTCCGCCGGAAAATAACTCTAAATTCGCATTGTACCCTGTATTTTGACAGATCTGTGATGCTGCTCAATAAATAACTGAATATCAATATAACCGTTCATATCAATTTGACCTTTTCGATCAGGGATCAGTCGAAGTCGGACACAAGAAGGTGGTAATCCGTTTCTGAGTTTCTTGTCATCGTCTTGGCGGGCGTGGGTCTGTCTACAGCGATGATGAAACGATGATCGGTAGAGCGGTGAAAAAATAAAAGAAATACAAAACAGCGAGTCGGCATTCACGGCAAAGACGTTCTTGATGCGCAGTATAACGAGTTTGACCAAATCAATGCTCACTGAATGAGACCGAAGACATTGAACTAAAGTGGTCTCAGAGATTCGTCACAAAACCGAGCCCGTTCGGCTCCAGCCAACTTTTATGACTGTGGCCAGGAGTGAATCATCATAAAAACACGAATTTTCAGGTGCAGCTAGTATTTTTTCATATAAACGGCACAGAACAGAAAAGCGAGAGGCCTGATTGCATGTAGGCAGCGTTCGATACTCCAGCGGTGGTTACGTGGCTCAATCGGTTAGCCTGGATAATAGCGCGAGCCATACGCGGGTTCGAACCCGAACACGTAATCAATTCTGTGCAGAAATTACCCGGAACTACGTTTTCTTTTTTTTCTTTTGCTTGTTCTGATTCCTTAAAATAAAAATGAATCAAATATTCCACTGGATCTATGCCAAAGGAAACGAACGTGGGATGATTAGCATATAGGTAGTGTTCGATACCCTACGTCGGCAGGTGCTCACGTAGCTCGATCGGTTAGCCTGGAGAACGTGGTCAACTGCAGGCGAGTTCGACCCCGCATGCAGCCGTAATCACTTCTTTGCAAAAATTGCCTTGAAATACGTTTTTATTCTTTGCTTTGCTTGTTCTGATCCTTTAAAATTAAAGTGAATCAAATATTCCACTGGATCTATGCCAAAGGACACGACCGTGGGATGATTAGCATATAGGCAGTGTTCGATACCCTTCATACGGAGGTGCTTACATAGCTCAATCGGTTAGCATTGATAACCAGAGTTGTCCGGGTACCCGAAAGTTCGGGTACCCGAAACCGAACCCGAACCCGAAACCGAAACTTTCGGGTACCCGAAACCGAAACCGAACCCGAAACCGAAATTTTCGGGTACCCGAAACCGAAACCGAACCCGAAACCGAAATTTTCGGGTACCCGAAACCGAACCCGAAACCGAAATTTTCGGGTACCCGAAACCGAACCCGAAACCGAAACCGAAATTTTCGGGTACCCGAAACCGAAACCGAACCCGAAAAAACCGAAACCGAAACCGTAACTTTCGGGTACCCGAAACCGAACCCGAAACCGAAACCGAAAACCCGAAGTTGTTTTTGAAGTTGGGGACATTTTTTTTTCCTTTTTTCCCGCAGTCCTTTTCGTGCGTCCTTCAGTTTAAAACTAAACTGTCTATCAACGTGAAACTCTCAGAAAAGGTGGACGTCAAACTGTCTACAAAGGTTACGAAGTTAATGAACTTGTCGTCGGTGCATCCCACTCATGTTCACGTCATAAGCGCAGACCGACACTTCGGTACCGTTGTGGCGCCACGCTTACGCCCAAAGTTTGCACTAGCACGATCAAAACGGCGACCGAACGTACGAAATATCCTACTTTTTCTGGAGATCTCGATATCTCAAAGCGCTAATATAGGTTCTGGGTCTCGCCGCGCTGTGACTGATCGCTTTATGGGGTTTGAAAAAATAAAATCGCGGTTCGACAGTTCCAAAACACCGAAAATCAGGGAAATCCAACCGGGAAGTTCGGGTACCCGACCCGAAACCGAACCCGAAACCGAAATTTTCGGGTACCCGAAACCGAACCCGAACCCGAAACCTAAACTTTCGGGTACCCGAAACCGAAACCGAACCCGAACCCGAAATTTTCGGGTACCCGAAACCGAACCCGAAACCGAAACCGAAATTTTCGGGTACCCGAAACCGAACCCGAAACCGAAACCGAAGCGTTCGGGTACCCGACCCGAAAAACCGAAACCGACACCCAAACCCGACCCGAAAACCCGAAAAACCCGACCCGAAAACCCGAACCCGACAACTCTGTTGATAACACAGCCAGTCATACGCGGGTTCGAACCCCATCTGAACACGTAATCACTTTTTTTGCAAAAATTGTCTTTAAATACGTTTCATTCTTTGATTTGCTTGTAATCAAACCAGGCGAAACTTACTAACGAGGGCAAGTCTTTGAGACGATTCCGCTCTGCTAATCCGCTGCTGTTTCTAAACTCAAACGGCTTTCTGGAAGGCTTTGCCGAAGAAACGTTTACTGTATTTCTGTTATTTCATGTCAAAAATGGTCTAAAGTTTTGAGTTTCGCACAGCACTGGTTTACACTATCCGAGTGAGCCCATACTTAAGGCGTGGTAAATCAATTTTTTGACACCATTTTTGCCATTTTTTAACTAGCCAGTTTTATAGTTAATTTTATAGATAAACAGCGTTTTATAATTACCGTATACTGCTATGTAGACCGTGTTCAAACAGTGTTCAAATGCTATATTGGCTCTGTCATTAGCATAGGGGGTCTTTTGCGACCTTCATAAATCTGAGATCTTGATGATCATAGTACAATCTTTGAAAGAATAACGAAATATGAGCTCTATGTGTCTTATTCATGGTCATCATTCACAGTAAACTGTTGTGTTCTACACATATTTATGTCCTCTTTACAGAACAGCCAAGAGTCCATACGTACCATCTCGAATCAACCGTCATTTGACGCCGTTCCCTGGGAGGAATGTCCAGTGGAGCCACGGAAATGCGAGAAAGTGCCGATTCTGAAAGGTCTTAAAACCCGTTCCTCCAGCGAAGCGAAGCTGTATGGACTCCCTGTTAAATAGCTCCGATATATGTTCGACTACAACTATTTAAGTCCCATCCGTACCATAATACTCACGCTCATTTGTCTCCTCCCCTTTTTGAGTCATGTGTTGTCAGTCCTTTCAAAGTCGACCATAATGTAAATTCCCCCTTTGGGCTTCGTACAACGACAAGGTTGTGTGACAATAGATCCCCGGGACAATAGATCCCGGGACAATAGATCCCGGGGAAAACAGATCCCCGGAAAGAACAAATCCTTCGCCTGAGGATCAGGAGTATCCTACAGCGAATTGGTCCTACAACGTCTTATTCCCGTCGTTTTCGCAATAACGGGAATAAGAAAACAGATTATCGAAATTTTTTACGTATCTGCTCTTTGTGTTCCGTGATTCGTCACTCAGATGATTCGTCATTAGCGCATTGTATTTTTTTTCAGATGAATTACTCTGTTGAAGAGGGTGTTATGCCCGGTGAAGACAACCAAGTTGTCCCAGAATCTATCATTGGAACTCCTTTACCTATTGAATGTGGTAGAAGTGAGCGAAATAATAGTACTATACTTTGGAAAAGCCGTGTGCACCCCGACACTACTTTTGTGTTCACTTATAAGAATGCTGATGTGATTCGTTGTCAGCAGTGTTTAACAACTAACAAGAAGCTGAAGAAGGATAAGATGCCAACTCAGCCTGTTCCGTACATTAGGGTTGACGGTGGAATCTGGAGTCAGGACCCGGATTATCCAAATAATCCACATTTTTGTGTGGAGCGCAAGCTCGTTTCCACGGCAACATCAAAGTCTCTATCTCACCAGCTTTACCGGTAGTTGCTGTATAAAAGTAGATAGTAATTTAGCGGTAATTTAGGGCAGAAGTTAGAAGCCTTAGTATTAATTTGAAACGGCCAAAAGAGGCTCATAATGACATGATTAGCAAAGTTTCTGAAGTAGTTAGCGGCAATCCTGACTTACATTTAGAGGTTAACGAAGACCTGCCGAGTTATGAAGTTGCCCGCCGCACGTTCAATAGGCAAAAAGCGGCATCGTTTCTAAATATTGACACGTTTCACACTCCTATTCCTCAGGAGCTACAGGTATTTTTGGAGTTGCGATTGTAAAATAGCTCTGGCATTTGCTACTTAGGCACCACTATCTCCTTTAGGAATTGCCCGACCGTTCGGAATCGGTTTTGAGTGTTACGGCGCTGCTGCCTACGAAGGATACAGCTGACTATAAGTTGATGTTTCAACACATTCGGGACGCTCTGCTGCTAGAGTTCGGGGACACCGGCGTGGCTAAAGTGTTCCACTTTGACATGGAACCGGCAGCAATGAATGCTGCAAAGCAGGTTTTTCGAAACTCAACAGTGAAGTCATGCTACTTTCATTTTTCGAAGGTTAGAATATGTTAGAAGTGGCACATTTCGTGTTGCATTTATAGAACGTGATGGACAAAGTTGCCACATTAGGCTTGAAAGCTATTTACGACCGTTCCACGAACGCCTCCTTCTGCACGTGGATCAGAACGTTCATTGGATCTGCGCAAGCTCCAAACTCTTACTGGCACTTGATTTTGGATTATCTTCGCGAGAACATGCCGCAATCTTATGAACCGGCCGAAAATGCCAAGATTCGACAATTGTTCCAGTACTTCAATGATTACTGGGCGAGATACCGTAACTCTTGGTCACATTTTGATAATGACGGCCCACGGACGACGAATCACGCTGAGGGATGGCATAACCATGATATCTCGTCTTTTGCTTGGCGTCGAATGACCTCCAAACGTTTGGACTGATAGTACCCGATCCATGACCTTCTTGAGACCAAGTCTTGCTGCAGCTTGTTCGGTGATCACAGACATTTCCGCTCCCGTGTCTAACATCATTACGATGTTTTCGTATTGTTTCGTCTGTTCGTTCAACACGGGTACGGTTGCTGTCAATAGGCGACCAATGTTGAGCGTTGTCTTTTTGACTTCCGGTTCCATCTGCACTTGACTTGTGAAAAGTTTCGTCTGGCTTGGTGTTGCCTTCTGCCTCTCCTTCATGGGCTGAGTATGGTTGATTGACCATCCTCGTTTCGTGGTGTCTCGTGATGGTGTCTCGTGTTCCTTGTTCGTCTTGAAGCAGGTTGACGTGTGGTGTTTTCCTCCGCACGAGCGACAACCAAAGCTTCGGCAGTTTACGCTGCTGTGGCCTTCTCCTGCACAATTCATGCAGCGGTTCTCGTCTCGCAGGATTCTCGCACGTTCCTGCTTGTCCGACACAGTGACACACTGAGACATGTTGTGTCCCTGTCTCTTGCAGTAGATACAAGTGCCAAGCTGTTTCGCGTCTTTGAATCGTGGTGATTCAGCTGTTGTCTTGTTCCACGAGCTCGTCTTGGTCACGTCAGAAGTTGCACTCTTGGTGTGCTGTGCAAAGCTGAGCTTGGTCAGCGTCTCGTCTACTTTTTCTAGGACTAAATCGATGTCTGTGAATTGCTCGATCGAAATTTTGTCCATCGTCTTATCGTAGGTCTCGTTGGGCAGTTTGCCTAGAACGGTGTAGACCGTTTCTAGATTGTCTGTTTTCGTCTGAAGCGTCTTCATCTGAGTGCAGATCGTCGCTGCTTGGTCGATGTACCGACGTTGATCTCTGATGTCCGCTGTTGGAGCTCGTAGAGTTCGTAGCTTCTTGTGCAACTCAATGCTCAGGAAATGAACGTCTCCATATCGTCTGACTAGAGCTTTGTACGCGTCTGTGAAGCTGTCTGGCGTGGCGAGATATCGTCCAATCGTCTCTTTTGCGTCTCCCCTCAAGGATTGCACCAGATAGTTCAGCTTTTCAACCTCGCTCAGTGACTTGTTCTTGTAGACCAGTTCTTCGAATAGTCTGTTGAAGTCTGTTTCCATCAAAGCATGGCACTGCCAGCTTCTTCAGACCGCTGTCGGCAGGTCTTGCGACACTGCGACTCGTCTCATTCGGTCTGGATTTGTGATCGTCTAGCCAGTCTGACATCACGTCAAGACGGAAGTTTGCGTCTCTCATGACGCCTTCAATTTCGTCTACGCAGTCGTATCCCTTGTTCGTGTAGTAGTCGATGTCGTCTCCTTCCTTGGCTCGTTCAGCCTCGGTCAACTGGGCGCATGCTTGTTCGAAATCGTCTAGGACCTTGTTGATCTTCTCCAGTATGGACGTCAGTCCGTTCCGATGTCCCTTCATGATGCTGAACTCCTTCTTGACTTCGTCGTCTGCCTCGCTGCTGTTCCACGCGAGTTCTTGTTGGTTCTGCAGCAGTTCCTGCATTTCTGCAATCTTTGCCGCGGCGTTCTTCGTCTGGCGCGTGATCTGCGCTTTCTTGGTTCCGAGATTTCCTGACATCGTCGTGCAGGAATCGTCTATCTCGATGAAGTAGTTGGCGTCGTTGTCTGTCGTAGGGTCCAGAAGTTGCTCGTTTGCAATCGTCTGGTCGTAGTCGTCTGTTTGGCCGATGCACCATGCGCAGGATCGTTCGAGTTCGTCTCGCGGTTGTCGTCTGATCTGCTCGCCAATTCGCAGGCAATGCACAATTGCCAGCGGCCACGCGGGAAAAGAGATCACGTATCGGGTTAGAGATTTAATAGAACACTCAAACCTTCAACGCACACAACAAAACAGGAACAAAAGGGCAAGAAAAACAAGGGTGAGAACAACGGGTCTACGAAATACAGTAACATGCACGCCACGCCACGCACTCGCGCGCTGCGCTAGCAAGTCAATCGTTGCGAGAGTCACACTGGTGAATCTCGCTCGTTCGGTTCGGTCGTCGCGGTCGCTCGGCGACATTCTCCAAATTGTTCGATGAAACATCACTCTCTTTTTCCTCCACTACTGTGTGGTTCTGGTTTTCTTTCTCAAGGGCTCGGGCTGTCAGGAACTTAGGCTGGTGAACTCTGATCGTTTCATCCTCCAATTTCTAAAAAAGACTATGAAAGAAGGCATTGATACAACACATTTACAGCGATAAATTTTCTGATATTAGCACGCTGCACAGCAATGTCCGCCATATCTGTTCCGTAAATTCTGCGCTCCATTTTACCGATATGTAGTTCCTGCCGCTCTGTGCTCTTGCTGTTGTTATCATTCATCTTCTCTTTCTTTCCGAAAAACGAAGTTGGCTGATTGTCCCAGGTTTCATCCAGTTTACTGGGATTGTTCTTGGCAGACAACGCGCATTCCACGTTCCGTAGCTTGTTTTCGAGCAACTTTGTTTGCCTCTGATAACCGGCAATACGTTGACAAATCATCTTCATCCTTTCCTCGTCTTCTTCATCCAGCTGTGGTTTCGACGCATTCAAACTGCAACAAGTCGGTTTTTACGTCGCATTTAAGCATAGTTACCTGAGATCACACATCTCAGCGAAAAGAGAGCTGCCGTCGCCGTTACAGTTCTTATCGAGATTTCCTAGTGACTTTTTCACTTCGATGAAACTACGTTCAAGCTCTATCATAGCTTGACTAGTCTTGTTCATTCGTTGCGCCTTAAAGCATGGTCTCATTACATTACAGACCTTCGAGAGAGAAATGTTACCTCATCGAAGTTTAGTGAGTCGTGCGTGGAGAGTATGTCTTTAACTTGCTGCAGCTTTCGTAATGACACTCTACCGCTTTCCAATTGCGCGTGTGCGTCGCGCAAGGTTTTTATCACTGCACTAATAGCTCTCTGTAGTGAAAATTGGTAATCCTCCATATCGTCCAGATTATCGAAAGCGAGCATGACACGATCTTAATTACGAGAGTGTGAGATAGATTCTAAAAATTCTTCGCCTACCTCTATCGTAGTTATCGTGGGCTTCTCTTGCCTTATCGCTGACCGCACGACATTCCTCCAAGTTACGTCCAGTGGCTTCGATAAACGATAGATTCTTTGAAAGCAACTCCTGCAGCTCCTGCATTTCTTTCTCCATTCTCCGTTGCCCTCAAATGGTTTTGTGAAACACGAAACAAAAACACGCTAATCGCGCATGCGATAGCCTTGCGCGGCGTAAAGACCCGCTGTCTAATACCGTACTGTCTATACCGCGTGTACTGTCTGTCTGGAATAGTTCGTGGCGAGACCCAACGCCAGTTGAAAGGTTCCGCGGGAATTGTCATTTCGTTCGCTCAAAACAGCGTCTATGCAAGTACTTATGATCTATGGCGCTGTAGACAGGTCAATAAACGCAATTCCGAACGCGTTTGAATTCCGAGCTGTTCTACGCGCGGCTTTCTTTCGATGATCCGCGCGTCCGACGGTATTTCTGTTCCGAACACTGTTGACGTTATCGAATTTATTGAACACTTTACAGTCGCACACATCAAATGACCTTTTAAAGCACGTCATGCAGAATAAGCAACTAAATCTGAGGAAAAATTCGTAATTATAACGAAGTTTCATAGTAGTAGTGGAATAAATAGCTGATGACTAGTTGCTTTTGCCGATCGGTCGCCTTACTCGACGCGACGCTCAACGAGGGTGATGTAGGGAAGCGTGAAGATGCCGCCTTCGGCCGAGGGAAAATGCTTCACTTTGGCTTCGAAGCGATGTTCGGACGAACGACGGTGGATGTCGATGAGGGAGAACATGACGAAGAGGGTGTAGGCGGCGAGCGAGCTGAGAAGGTGGAAGATGGCGTGAAGATAGGGCGTTCCGAGGTAAAGCCAGAAGTCGCACAGGAGACGGTCGGCGAACCAGAAGCTGGTGGCCAGGGCCCAAAGAGCGAAGACTTTCCAGGTGGACTTGGTGGCTTCCGGGATTCCAGCGCTAAAAAAGAGAATATATAGCACAGAGTCTTCAGTCTTTTTTTTTGTAGTAAAAGTGGCTGTGCGCGAATTCGCACGGTCTGGGTGCTAAAAGCCAAGCAGCTCTGTGGGCGGCAAGATTGGTGCTCACAATATAGGCCAAAAATCACTCAAAAACTGCAAAGGAACTAGCATCCTCAGAGACATAGTGGCAGTAAAGCTGTAAGATCTCAACTGCCTGTGTGGCTCATTGCGAATGCGTTTCGTTTGTAGGAGGGCGGTGCCGGGTTCGGTTCCCCCCGGGCTCCTAATTTTGTGCGGGTGTCTTTGTGGGTTCGCTCACGGAAAAACACCAGCACAGACCAACTTCTCCGCTGATATATAGAGGATACGTTTCAACTAGTAGGTTCTATAATGACAAATAGCTCAGTTTTGCTGTTATGTGGTTAAGGAGTACTTGTTTAGACTCGTCACATTTTAAACGTTTCCATTAGTTCAAAGTTCACAGTTCAGAAACCGGTTTTGTCGCCAATACAATGACTTTATGATACAGTTTTTGTAGTTTTCGGAACGGCGCTTCCAAACGATGTAGAAAACGGTCGTACTTTAGAGTTGCTTCCCTCAAGGACCACACAACGCAAACCGTAAATTGAGATTCCGGTCCTTCAACAATCACCGAATTTGCAATCCCATAAGACCGGCCACAACTGTGAAACCACCCAGTTCCGATTTCGCAATTTGCACAAAAGTTCGTTCGTACTTAAGAGGTCAATTGGCAGCGTCGGGAAGTGGGATGGCTGTGACGAAACGGTCAACGTGTTCTACGACATTTTCGTCACAAATTGGTCATAAATATGCCCTACGTTCACTTCTGACATAACTGCTTTAAATGCTTCCAGATTCTAGATCCAGAAGTAACCGTTTTGTCAAGATAGCGAGTGTGGATAACGGACCATAACATATGGTTGACAAGAAAATCTGACTGTATATCTGACTGATGATCTCGATTAGTCTCCATCGCAATATTTTTGTCACAAAAAACTGTGTGGCATGGAGTTTTAAAATGGAAAATGATCTTTGTTCACGGAGCGCCAACAATAGAAACAATGTTTGTTTTTGTCAGACTTACTTGGTGCCCTCGTAGTAAATGACGGCAACTCCAGGAATCGACCATGACATCAAGGCGAAGGCGTTCAGCGAAGGCTTAATGAAACAGAAAGCGCTGATGAACGTTGTCGAGGCGACAATTCCCCATCGCATGCCATTCCTACAATCCATCGCCATATCTTCCGTTATTGAACTAATCCACTTACAGATTTTTCTTCAAATTCTGGGGGTACCATTTCATGACAGGCAAGTAGGCGACCAGACAGATGTTGATCAGCCACAGGATGCTAAGCTCGTCGACCAGTTGGCCTATAGAAGGATTAAGAAAGTGGTAAGGGGAGCGACCGTACCGAAGAGGTTCAGGGTGGCGTGGTAGTAGGTTGAGGCGATTCCGTTGATGGTGAGGAGCAGATGAGGGAGGAAGATCATCCAGTTGACTTCGGTGATGTACTGGCGAAGGAGCATAGCGTTCACCATGGGAAGAACGATGATTGGGAGGTTCGTGACCTGCAAGTTTTGTTCGAAATTCAGCTAGCTTTGCTACTTTTAGTTAGATTAGCTACTTTTAACTGGAGTTTGTTTTGGATTTTGCCATTTTAGGAGCTGAGCCTTGTCAATGACTTACCGTATTAGCAAACTCGGCGACATAGGGATGGGTTTGGTACTTGTAGGCGCTCTCACACCAAGCATGTCCGCTCTCGTACTCGAACCAGCGATCCATGGCAGAACGTCTGAAATTGAAACCATCTCAATAGTCAATCAGACAGGATACAGCGTGATCGATTATCGCGCACCCTCGTGGCTTTTCGCGAAAGTACGCGTGATCTCCGGTCGAACGTTCTTCTCCTTCTTCTTTGACACTTCAACACCGGCCGGCGACGTTCTCACAACGGGCGAACTCGACGACCTACCGGTCGGCTGAACGGCGGTGGGTGGGCCTGTAGTTGCGGGCAGTCGAACGCGGGCGGTTATGTCACACGCAGAGTGACTGTATTCAAATTGGCGCGCACATGACACAGGCGCGAATGAAAACAACAGTGTAACAGATTCTGGCGAATAACAGTTTTTGTCTCGTGGAATTCTGCACTAGATGTTGGCTGCTGCATATTGATGTTGGTCTTCCTACTAATCTTACCCCACAGGGTCTGTTGTTAGAGCACAGAACGGATGGTTTGACCATCGGAATTACACCAAGCAGATAGTTCTGACATCATGAGCAGTCTATTAAAGTACATAGCGCATGATATAAGCGAAATTGATATCGTCCTATCATGATCGATGTGTCTCTACATCGATAGTTCCCTTCACTTTTGAGGTTTGAACTGCGACATACATTGGAAAATAAATTCCGCATAAATCATGAATGAGTCTTTAACATAGTTTGATAACTTGAGAACTGGACACTCTGCTCTGTATTTACCGTTGTTGTTTGAGGGTACCCATATGATTGTGATCAAAACACGATACTCAAGAAACCTTTTCAAAAGAGAAGTCGTGAGAGCGGTCTGATAGAACCTCTTCGCTTTGGATGCGTGGGCAACGTGCATAAGGTGCATGTCCATGAAAACCGGTTTGTTCGATGTCACCATTCCGCGTTCACAGAACAAATTAGCCAAGGAACTAAATTGGTCTCAGAGATTCGTCGCTAAATCGAATTCGAACACTTTTCTGGTTAAATATGGCACAAAATATGGAAGCGGGAGAGGTGGTTAGCATATAGGCAGCATCCGATACATTGCGGTTGGCGGTGATTACGTGGCTCAATCGGTTAGCCTGGAGAACGTGGTCAACTACGGGCGAGTTCGACCCCGCATGCAGACGTAATCACTTCTTTGCAAAAATTGCCTTGAAATATGTTTTTATTCTTTGCTTTGCTTATTCTGATCCTTTAAAATTAAAATGAATCACGACCGAGGCATGATTAGCATATAGGCAGTGTGAGCACCGGAGGTGCTCACGTAGCTCAATCGGTTAGCCTTGATAACACAGCCAGCCATACGCGGGTTCGAACCCCACCTGAACACAATAATCACTTTTTTTCCAAAAATTGTCTTTAAATACGTTTTCATTGTTTGATTTGCTTGTAATCAAATCCAAAAATCAAAATGTAACGAAAAAAGTCTTCCCGTTGGACCTGTGCCAAAGATATGATACCTGATCGATCAGAGGCTGTGCGACTGTCGCCTAGAGTTGGTACAGCCATGAGGAGTTAACATCTGGATCCAAAGGCAGACAGACAACGGATCAATCACGAATCGGGCGACGAAAAACACGTCTGAAGATTCACAAAATCAAGCAAACTGTAATATAGAGTGAAGTCAGTGACTTGCTGGTTATAGCAATTTTTCAAAGGGTTTTTTTCTCACTATCCTTTTGTCACAATGACGGTTCAACGAAAACTGTATTTTGTAACTGATCACACCAGCGCCTACGGCGGCAGATCGCACAACAGAACAGACATTAATCAAGCGAGCAGAGCTCGGATCCAGACGTCGGACGCCAATTAAGACGAAGATATCGACTGATTGCGCAGAGAGGCGAAGAAGATAAAGCGTTGGCGTGTGCGCGCATGGACGATCGAAAGAGCGAAGGAGAAGAAGCCGGAGTAGCCAACGAGTTTTTTCGCGATTCACCTATTTCGGACGCGCGCCGCCGCAATTTTTGTATGCACACCGCCACTCAAAAAGCGTTCTTCCTTAACGAAAAAAACGTGTTTTCTCCTAGTACCGTCTGATTATTTAATGGCTTCTTCTTCGTGTCCTTGGATGCTAAGGTGAGAGGAACGTTATAGGATTTCTCGGGATATTGGAAGGAAAGCCTCCATGGAGAACAATTCCGGTCGCTCCTTTGATTAAAATTGTGCAAAGTTCAAATATCAAGAAGCCCCGAAGAGAACGGAGCTACGATGATTCCGTAGTTTGTAGCGGAGCGGTCGTTACCTACATAGTTTCCGCTTTTAAAATCATCTACAGAAGCCCCAAAATATCCAAAATCATCGACTAATCACTAGCGTCAATTGTCCACTAAGGTCACTAGCGCCATCAGAATGATCTACGCAGCAAATCTATTCCACGCCTACCCTCATCATTATGCAAATGATATGATCACCGCGAAGAGAAATTTTTGCATCCGTGCACGGCGGCTGTCTGCACAATCATCAAGAGTCGAGGCCCATGGGAACGTGAGACGGTGAACGGATGACTCACGGCTCGCGCGACAAAATGTACTTTGTCTGCAGTCTGCAGAATGTTGATATGCACATCAACTGCATAAATGGATACAGAGTCAAGAAATGCGGCGATGGGAATCAGGAGCAAGCTGGCTAGGCCCTTATGGAAAAGATCCAGCTTAATATCACCAAAACATGCTAATGAAGGTCCGCTATGAAGGTAGAGGATGGGATCTTATAGAGGAACCATTCGCTTTGTTTCATTCCGTTTTTTTTCAATTTAAACCAAGTCGTTGATGTCTCTTTTCGGTAGAACTGTTGCCAGCAGAAGGAGAACCGATCAATCCATAAATTTACTCCAAATTTAGGGATGTTGCTGTAGAAATTACAGCCATGAACCACATCTCTGCAGCGTCGAACACAAAATTTCGACCATCGAATTGAGCGCGGAATTACGTCACGACCGAAGTGTCAGATACACTGGAAGAATGCATCGCGATGACTGGAGAAAGGAAACTTTGTGAACGATGTGACTGGTATCATCGATCATGTACGGTCGCCGAAGAGGAAATGCTGGGTGAGTGGTCTATACAAACCGGAAACGTTTCTGACGGGCATACTTGATGCGCAGAGCTATAAACAGTGAGGATTTTTTGGACTGTGCCGCGACCTTAAAGTGGCCTAACATGACTAGGTTGAACTGAAGCGTAACTAGAAATGGTAGCGCCTCTTTAGCGTTACTTCGTCACAAAAAGGGACGAATTTGTACAGCATGCACCCGCACCTAGCACGTACCATAAAATTCTTGCAGTAATGTGTCAGAGGAAAGCGAAGCGATTTGATCGAAACTTCAATTTGGCCGATACATCACTGAGCTCGTCGACTTCCCAAAGATCGAATGACATTGTTGTTAAAAGCTCCCCTCTGGTCAACGCAATCATAAGCACTCCGCTACCGACAAAGGGAAAATAGTGAAAGGAGAAATCGCGCATCGCATGGTGCACACTGCTTAGTCTACGCTGCAAGCCTAGACTCACGCGTGCCAACAAAGAGGAAACCCTAGATATCCGGAACGGAAAACGGAACGAACCGGAATCAGTCAGAACGTCCGGGGTTCGAATCCGCCCACAGGCCAAACTTTTTAAATGCACTTTTTCCGCGCGTTTTTCCGCATATTTAAATTTTGATTACGTAGAACCAGATAATGAAACAGTTTGCAGAATGTTATGTCAAGAAAATGCAAAAATAAAAAAGTTTTGCTCGCGGGTGGATTCAAACCGAGGACCTTCTGACTGATTCCGGTTCCTATTAGATATACAAAGCACACACAAAAGCTGCCACACATAATAGCGTATGAGAGCAGTGCGTCGATGAGTGGTAAGAATGCTGACGATTCTGATGGCAGAGCTCACCTTCCATCGACCGTTCTGCAGTGGCTCACAGGAGTCGAATGATATGACCATGGGAAACGGCTCTCTTCGGTAAGCGACTAGTCATCGACAGACAGCACAATCATCGGCAGTCTGAGTCAATGGGAAACGGCCGGAGAGTTAACGGATGAATCACGAGTCTCGCGACCTGATGCACCGGCAAGTCGCTTCTTGTGAAGTCCATTTAGATAGTTCCGCGCTGAATGAAAATAGCCAAAAAGTCAAGCGAGAACAGAAATCAGATCTATGAGATTGCGTTCAATTTCAACCCTGGACCAGATCGGGATTGGAAGAAACATTTCTGTAAGATGAACATTGAAAGAACGACTTCTTTGTAGCAATGGATCACTTATTGACGGTCATTCCTGTCATCAAAATGAGGGTCCAGAAAAACGGGACACAGAAAAAGGATGAGTCATGAATCTCTCAATATGAAAGACGTCATTTGGGACGTCACAACATGCTGGAAAGCTAAGAAGTTAACATAAACAGTATTCACTTTGGAAAATATTCTAAGAAAATGTATTCTCTTAACATGATCAAGGTGAGCTTTAGAAAAAAGAGGAAAAATTGCCACACGATTGAAAAAACGGAACCGATTTTAGAAAACCCCCTAAAGACCCACCCTCAAGGTTAATACTACGCAAGAGGATTAAAGGATCGCAGCACGCTGACCATCACCGAGCGCACTTTCGAACTTGACGAGTACATCTGTACAAAAATGTATGTTACAAATCCGCGGGGATTAAGGGTCGCGCAGACAGTTTGAGGATGCGCGACATTGCGACATCGAGTGGCCGCTCCGCACTTTGCATGCGTAGCCACAACAGTAGCAACAGCGCCGCCAACAGTGGCGACAGGATCGTCTGTCTCGCCGCGGACAAAAAGAAGACGTCTCCACTCACCGGCTGACGGAAATGGGGTCGTCGTCGCGCACTGTAGATTCGCCACACCGGCAACAGCGCCACCCCTAATTTGCATATTTTCCTGCTGCCATCATCGCGCAATCTTGGAATTCCCACGCATGCGACGACATCTTTCAAAGGTGACCGGCGACGACGGAAGAAAGCGAGTGAGGACGTCGGGTTTCGCGGACGCATCCTTCGGGTGACTGTACCCTAAGGGGAAGCGGGCAACCTGTTTTCTGTCGTCAGCATCCCTGTTATCCATGAAATTCGGCTTCGGAAGGATTCAGCGTAACAGCGGTGACAACATTAAACGCTTCGGTGGCCATCAACGCTTTTTACTCATCAACACGCTTTGAAGAAGACTCATACATTTTTTTATCTTCACCATGAAAACGCTGGGAAAGAGCTCATTTCAATGCGGTAAAAACATAAAAAAAAGTTTTGGGCTGAGCCGGTGATCGAAACCGGGACCTCTCGCACCCGAAGCGAGAATCATACCACTAGACCACTCAGCCACACGCAGAGCCCATTCCCGATCAGTATGTATGGTGTCTCATGTTTGATCAATGTTCGAACTTGTGATTTTCGGCTTTCTCTGTATGTCTACTGGCTGCCCCTCGATTTTTGACCTGCCATCATTGTTGACATAGAGCAATGTTGGAAATCCGCAGGTCTCATAACAAACGTCGTTTTCGACACGCTTGTTTTGTTGTATATCCCATGTTTCTTCGTGGCGCAGCGCCCACTGGTCTACCGTTTCGATTTGTTCCGAAGCCTAAGTCTTTTTGTGAATTAAATATATTCCAAAATCCAAACTTCGGATCCGCCCGGAGACAACTTTTTTTACCTATCTGTTCTGTTTGTACATCATTCTGCAATATATTCCATTGTCCGACTTCAATAAACAAATTTTAAAAATATACAAAAACATACAGAGAATGCGTGCAAGAAAAAGTTCAGCCTTCGGGTGGATCCGAACCCCGGACGTTCCGTTCGTGTCGCATACCGTGTGGAGACGCGTAGTTTATATGAATGAGTGGTCTAGTGGTATGATTCTCGTTTCGGGTGCGAGAGGTCCCGGTTTCGATCACCGGCTCAGCCCAAAACTTTTGTTTTCTGTTTCTACGTACTATGCTCTTAAATGAGAACTTTCCCTACGTTTTCCAGGTGAAGAATATAGGTTCGATGAAAGCTTTATGTATGCACCTTTCTCCAAGGCGTGTCGATGAGTAAAGAGTGTGGTTCCGGTTCGAAACCGGAACAAACCGGAATCAGTCAGGAGGTCCGGGGTTCGAGTCCGCCCGCATGCAAAACTTTTTTCTTTGTGTGTTTTCTTGATACAACATTCTGGAACATCTTTCACTGGGCTATTCTAAGTAAGGAAAATACAATCATACAAAAAATACGAGGAAAAAGTGCACAAAAAAAGTGTTGCCTGCGGGCGGATTCGAATCCCGGACCTCCTGACCAGGGCTGTGCGAAACTCAAAACTCGGATGTCAAAACTCAAAACTCAAAACTCAAAACTTTTTTGACGACCTCAAAACCAAAACTCAAAACTCAAAACTCAAAACCAAAACTCAAAACTTAAAGCCATTTGTGACAGAAATACAGTAAAAGTTCCTTCAGCAAAGTCTTCCAGAAAGCCGTTTGAGTTTAGAAACAGTAGCTTTTGGTGATTTTCGGGTATCGCCGACCTTCGGAGATTGACCGGTGGCGGTGATGCCACGGAGAAGACCCTCTCGCGTCCAGCATGGACAGTGCTTCAAGGCCGAGTTTTGAGTCGAGTTTTGCCAAAAAGTCAAAACTCAAAACTCAAAACTCGCACAGCCCTGCTCCTGACTGATTCCGGCTTGTTCCGGTTTCGAACCGGGTGCATCCCTAGTGACCACCAAAGCGCTCAATGTTGTCATCGCTGTTACGCTGAATCCTTCCGAAGCCGAATTTCATGGATAACAGGGATGACAGAAAAGATAGGGAAAAAAACAAGCGTTGGCTTTGGGCTCATCTACAGGTTGATGTTACTCTTTCAAAATCCAATAAATAAATGCATTTGCTAAGGAAATACGATGTGTAGATTTCTGTATTCTTTTCAATTTTTCAATTTGCATTTTTTAATGGTTAGTGTCGAAAGTGTCGGTTAGTTGCTAATCATCAATTTGTATTCCTTTTATCTCCCTTTCTTTCAATAACATCTGATTATCCCTAGCCAACGTAAACGGCACCCCCAGGTACATTTCAAATGCCGTTAGAATAGGACTTTAATTTTCAATTGACTAAAGCTAATCTATCAGCACAAACCTTTATGTTCGCGCGCAAACCCATTTCAATTTCCTCATTTCTTGCCATTCTTACCGATTCTCACATTCCGAAAATAGCCTTTCCGCTTAAGTGAAAATCCGTTGCACAAGTTTGCTTTTCTGAACACAAAAAGACTCTTCTGCTAGCTGCAATTCATGGTTTTCGTGCCCGCGGAACACAAATCCCACGACAGGTCTCAGCACGTTCCCATCGGTGTGTATCTCGTTCCGAGAGATATTCCCAAAAAGACACTCATTTGATCCAGGCAGGAAGTGTTGTTTCGACTCAAAGCGCATACATTGTCCATGGGTTACGGGCGATCATGCTAGACATGTAAGACACGAAAATGAGAAGTAAGCGTGGAGAGTATTTCTTCTCGAACATAACACAGAACACAGTCAGATCAAAATATAGAACACAACAAAAACTGGATGACTGCCGGGGAGACCGAACTAGCCCTTCAAGTAAAAACTGCTTGCGACTCAGACCGTCACCTCCAAGCGACCTCCTTGTTTGCTTTCGATGTATTCTCGAACACTTCCATCGAACAACCTCGTCCACCCTCCAAGAGTTGGGTCGTTTGCGCGCCTGAGATCTGTTTGCCCGGACAAACAGTGCTGTCCATAGACTGCCAGAAGTACACTACGAGTAGCACGTAGCGCCTACTATTCACATATAAAGGGGACGAATTTTGGAGAATACGAGCAGCTTCCGGTCGGCTTCTTGGGGTTTCCCAGTCGATGGAATAAAACCCCACACCGTTGTCGGACTTGCCTAGATGATCGTCTTCTCACTCAACTTGATTTTTTCTAGCGTCGTCTATGCACATAGAATAACGAGGTCTAGTCGAATTCCGATTACGGTAATCTGGAGGGAGTGATTGATGAGGATGGGAACTTCGTGATATCGAATAACGTACCGTTTATTAAAAGCTAAAAGCAGATGCAAGTTACCCATGGAGGGAAAAGTGAAAGATCGTAGTGTTCTGATGGTGTACGGTAGCATAGAATGACATGAAATGCTTGCTCCAACTCACATATCCAGTGCCACTCAATTGAACCCTTAGATGAACCTCCTATTTACTATTCCTTCCACCATATTTGCTATTTTTGGAGCGTAGAACAACTTCAGTTTAATCATGTGAGCAGGAATCAACACCATAAACACACATCATGTCTTTTGTCGAAGTGTTATGACTGAAGCTACGATGCGTTGAATAAACAATAGCCGTCGCCGGATATCTTGAGGGCAAGCCGAATGCGGCTTTTCCTTGAAAGGCGGCTAAAAACGGAAATACAAGCCCGGTCAGGCATGCTTTAATCGAGCCTTTCAGACAAAAACAAACTGCCGTTTGCTTCAGATGAAGTGACCTGACCCTTCTCGAACCCTACCATAATATATAGCAGAGTTCTAAAAGAAGATTATACAGTATATGCTCTTTTTGTCTTTTGTTTAGGGTTTCCGTGCACAAATGTTAACGACGTGTTTCTGACCTCGTCAAGCACGGTTCATCTCTATCGCCCTTAAAGGAGAATTGACGTTAGTGCAAAAATTCATGCTTTTTTTTCAATTCTGCGCGGACCTTTTTACCCAGACGATTGTAGAAAGTCTGCTGTAGACCTCCTGCGTACGAAACACACAACCATTGGTGACGCGTTTCCGATCTCGTGTCAACCACAAAGGGAGAAGTACGACAATCTGTGCCGGAACCAAAAGGGGAGAAGTCTTAGTTCGTACCTGGGGAAAAAAAATTTCAATTTCTCGCATCCTTTGAGACTTTCTGCAGTGGTCTCGGTGAAAAAGTTCACAAAGAATTGATAGAATGCTAAATTTTCACAAAGGCCACTCTTAAAGGTTTCGTTTACTATTTGAAGTCATTTACAGTGGTCGTTAGCCAAGTCAAGTCATGACATGCTGAACATCACTAACCCGACCATATAAACACCTTTCAAAAGTTATGTGAGCGGAGATATGGATATAGGCATAATTTCCGGAATGGCCGTGCTTGCCTATACGGTAGACCCGGTAAGTCTTGCCTACCAATTTGCAGACCAGTGTTCGACTCCCCCCCCCCCCCCCCCGCTACCAATACGTATTTCCGTTTCGTATTAGCCACCGTATAAGATTACGGTCTTGTCCAGACTTCGTCTAGTGCGCAAACGACGACGTCATAACGCAAGCAACGCGTGTTATTTAAATATTATTCCATGCAATTATTTACGCTTTGTTCATTTCTCGTTGCTCCCTTTGTCTTTGGCTTGTTTTCGCAAAAATGCGGATCTTTCTTCGGTCCAGCCGCCCAGAATAAATTCACGTGGCACGCAGTAGGAGCACTCTCCGTCCCTAAACTTTTCATCTGTGAAATAGTTGCATTTCATGTCCGCATGATTCTAATCGTTGATTCTCAAAGTTGCGTGTCGAATTCGAAAGTCCACAAGGCCGTGGATTTGTAGTTGTTTTCTGATGGTCCTACATCTAATGCACCACAATACGTGTATACCACAAGGTAAATGGCATTGCCAGATGGCCAAAATTTGAATTCGATGGGCAAAATATTGAGGGCTTTTGCTGTAGAACAGCTCGAATCTTCATCAGTAATAATGACGGGGTTAGCTCATCGATAGGTCATCATCGACAACCCGAGCCGCCCTCTAAACGCTCAAACTGCGAAATTTGCGCTTCCAGAGCTTCCAGTTCGCTGGCTGTGCCCCATCACTGCATTACTTCCGGACTCGGCTTCATTGATTCAGCGAAAGCTGTTGGGACAGCTGCTTCCAAATCCGATGCTTCCAACTCAGAAACAAAGCAGCGCCTACGGTGACTACTGCGTTTCTTTTTTGTCCAGATCTTACATGGCTAGTGTCACTGCTTTAGAAGTAAAGTACAGACATGAACATGTACTATCAAAAGTGGATTTCTGTGCCTCTAACTCCCTGTGCTAGCAAACAAAGAAGAGTAGCGACTACGACGATCTGCGGTTTTCATGAGTAATGTCATTGATTCAGGGGTAAAGTACAAGTAGCACAATGTGGACTTCCAGCGTCGCTCAGTGCTCAGATCACAAATTCGCACCCTTAACATATGGCCTAATTTATGTCCCATTTCTATCGTTACAAAACGGTCTCCACTCGTGTTTTTCGAAAGGTGCGTGCCATAAATTGAGGCACCAAACTGATCACCACCTGCCACTACAATTTTCATTGCGCTCTCTAAGCTTGAACGTTCACGATTTTCAGGAATTTTCTCAAACGACCTGTGAATGTGACTTACAAACATTCTCTTTACATCAGGATTCCTGTTTCTAAGAAATGAGACACTGTGTATCTAAAATCTTACAATAGCTTTTTATCAGTTCCGGAATCGCAAGTCCCAAGTTCACACTTTCTACCAGTTAATTTCAAGTTCTTCCCGTAACCTGCAATTCGTAAACAGGATATAATGCCTTCTCAATAACAGGACACACGTGGCGCGTCAACAACGGAGCTGCTTTCAATGGCAGGTTCTTCTTCTTTGTCAACAACTCCTAAAAATAGACCTAACCTTAAGTTCCAGATTTTAAATTCTGTATGTACTTTGTATATGTAAATTCACAAGTTGCTCCCAAGTTGTTAACTTAATGTTGTGAGTACTGTAGCTAGCGAATGTCCATAGCTAGAGCCCCTTCATGTGTTCTACACAGAGTTCCTTAATTGTAAAAACAGGCCATGTTTCGGGATCCAGATCTAAGCGGAGTGTGATCCGTAAACAGCTAGCAAAACAAGACTCACAGTATCGAAAACATCATAAATGATCATACGCGCAAATCATACTCATACCTGTTTTTACAATTAGGGAACTCTGTGTACATGTGTGGGAGTGACATCGGCTAACTACAGTACCTATGAGCAAGCGTCCTAGAAAGCATCCACCCTCATCTTCTGAGTTCCTATTTTGAACTGAAGTAGAGCTGGTCTCCTCTTCGCTTGCAAGGCCTACGTTTTTCGCCTTCCTGTTCCCACCAATCGTAAAAGATCGTAGAACCGTTAAGCAGACGCTCGTCACGTTTACTCGCTGTACCCCCTCAAAAGGTTCCGTGATGAACTTGAAAAGAAGCGTAGATTCTTGTAACCATCAGTGAAAGGAAACAATGTGAACCGAGCAATTTGCTCTTATGTAACCAGTACGCCCTTCCGGGATTCGCACCCAAGTACATGTCTAATTTGCACCGACGCAATCCCACCCCCAATCATCGCTTCGTCTTGCCCTCCAGCTGCTTAGACCTTTAAGACCAATGACGCGCGTGCGTTCCAAAAGGCGGTAGCTATAGGAACGCGCCGCACGAGGCGGTGCGCCTCCCGGCGGTAAAAAAGGTGAATCGAATTTCGGTGGAATGCGCGCGGGCGCGTTCTGTGTGACAATTGGAAACGCGCCTTGTTGGGGCGGTCGCTTCGGCGGGCCGCCTCATCCCCTCGGTTCCGACCTGCAGCTAATCCCTTCTGTCGGCCAGAGGACAATTCCAGGCTGATAGATGCTGATGTCCAGCCGTTCGTGCAGGTGATTCTTGAAATTACTGTTTTTCCTCCAGCCGGTCCGCACTTTCGCCCGCCTCGTTTTGCGGCCACTTCATAAATTAATTTCGTTTCACCTTGCCTAACATGTCCCGGCAGCTAACTTTCACGTTTGCGTCTGGCAGGTTAGTTAATCACATTTCTATGTCCACCTACGGATAATCATTTCAAAACCGCGCAAAGATTTTAAGTTTTCCGTAAGGGTCCAAGGATTTCCGGTGCGATCAGTAAGCAAATTTGTATGTCATTATATGATATTCCTATTCCTTTTCTTAGACCCATTTTTGTCATTTCTAAAGATCATGAGTCTCTTCTCTTCAGAGATCCATGGCTAGGAACATGGCCAACGGGTTCGGTTTCGAACGTTAATTTCCAGTCGTTTTATGTGGGATCATGCAAAAGTTATGCACTTGCACTACATATGCACTAGCAGTAGTCCTTCAAGGTACCCCCCATAGTCCGACCCTTTAACGATCTGGCCAATCCAATTAAACCGACAGGTGTTCAATATTGTTTTGGCCACCGCTACCTTCGGTTCTCTATTTCAACCTGGATATGACACCTATTAACAATCAATCATATTTCGTGCTCGGAGTTGAACCTGATCGTTTTTTCTCGCGTTAGTTTCTACATTCATTGATCTTAACTTCCTCTATGCGTTGAAATTAGCACTAAATGACATTTCATAATCTTAAGGCCCTAATCAGGTTGATCACTATTGGGTGATAGTGGCCCTCGAGTGTCTAGACTGACTAAACGTCTTTTTGTTTCTACCATTGTGCATGTAAAGGATGTGATTGTTGATAAAGATGATCGGTCGTTCCCTCACATAATTCTGTTTTTGTTACGTCCTTCTTGCGCCTTTTATTCCCATCTAAATTGTCTAAGCGTCGTTACCCTTTATGACTATCACCTTCTTAGCTGTGGCGGTCATGAAATTATGACCGAACGAGGATCACAGTCTGACAGATGTAAAAATTTTGTTTTTCTTGAGGTGACCTCGAGGTTTTTGTCTTCAGCTGTTGGCTAATTGTCTCCAAACTAATCCGATTGCCTCGAAGTCACTTATTTGTCAGACTACTTGGTCTTTGAGAGACTGATCACTGAGTTGTTTTTAAAGTTTCGTGGTCCCGAATGAATTGGCAATGTCACCTTCCATACGTTATCCCCTTTCGTTAGTACATGACATTCGAAATTTTTAAATGTTTGCCGCCCACTAGGTGACTGTTCGCAGATAGAACCAAGTACGTATTGTTCTTTGTCGAGTTTTGTTCAGTCACCAGCTACTGAATGGGCCACCCTTCGTCCAACTGCACGGAATGGTCCTAGACGATTAATCAATGCCAATGAACCTGAAGTATACGTTTAGTCATTTTTTTTTTTGGAGATCTGTTTCCATTAATATCGGAAGCAGTTCTCCTGATTTCAATGCGGTAAAAGTGCTGTGGAATGAAAAGGACAAGATTTCCACACCGGGGATCGAACCCACCACCCCCCCTCATTATAGTCAAGCAGCTAGCCGGGTACACTACTTACACAGTGATGTCGCTTCCAATTATAAGCAATATGAGAACTGTAGAACAAAGTTTATGTTAACCATTTCTATCACATAACTCCGCATGGCCAGGCGGATATTTTGGTAAATCACTAGTCATCTATAGGTGTACTAATCCTCAAAATGAGAACCCTCTGACACTCCGGACTGTTCCCTTGTTAGTTGTTTTCATTTTGATGGCACTACAACTCTATTCATACCTTCTCCTCCTCACGTATATATTAGGAAACGTCAGTTGATTTTCCTCGAGCCAAACAGCTCGCACATGAAACTTAAAGACATTACTGACAGCCCTTACTCAACCTTTTCTCCTTCTCCTCTGAAGTAACGACTTCCTCATAGACTGACATCTGTCATATCGGCCTTTCTTTGCCCCTTTCCTTATTCGTTCCAGATTGTCGCTTCTAAACAGCTGGATTTTTAATCAAATTCCTCCTTGAGTCATCCAATGACGCCCTTCCTAATTAATTCGATTTCTAACACCTGATCGACAGTCAAGTGCCATGTCCATATGTCAGTTGTCTTTTTGTGGTATGGACAGTCTTAGGAAACCTCAAAACAACCCAACATGTTGAAAAGGAAGCTTGGGAAAGACAACATCATCATTGACCTTTGAAACCGGTCAGAATCAGGTGGTGATTGTCACCGGCCTCTTACGGATCGGAACTTTCTCATTTAGCTCTATTTTACCACATTTGGATTGTTCTGCTCGAGCATCATCTCTCAAGGCGTCATCTCTCTGTCTCCGAGCGTTGTGTCACCTTAAACGCGTCGCGTTGCGTAGTTTACCCTTAACCATATCCACACCATTGAGCACAACACCTTTTCAGCGTACCAGGTGCTCGAAACATGAACGCGAACAACAATAACCGTGACGACGGTCAGCCGCCGCTAGAGTTCACCGCCATCGAGATGGACGCCGCGAACACGCCGACAATGACGTTCAATCCGCGTAACTTCGAGTTCGGACGGGTGAGTGACCGTTCGTGCTTTTTTTACCCAATAATCTCTGAACACGAAACCCATTTATAGAGACAACAGCGTGAGAACGCCGAGCCGGTCTGTGAGATTGTTCCGCCAAAGAATCGGCGCGGGCGTTCGGTTGATCAGCGTCGTGAGAGGTGAGTGTGCTTTTGTTGAAACGCCGCCAAACGTCAAGTCGGCACGTCCTTGCATCACCAACAAACAACGAAATCTTAAGATATCGCATGAACACCACTGACCTTCCGAGTCCGCACGGCGACGGGCAGCAGCTTCCTCCGCTGGCTCCTCTTGGTCCTCCGCAGTCGAAGGTCTCGTCGATGGCCGAGTCGATTTTCAGCTTCACCGAACGGATGCGTACCGTCGTCGCTTATCGTAAGAGGGTGAGCCATTGTGGACACAACAACTGCGCATAATTATGGGAAAAGGGAATTATGAAATGCTCAAAGCTATACCGATATGGACAACTAAAGTACCAAAGTACCAGATGGTCAAAAGGTAATAGAGTCTTTCGATGCTAGATACCAGATAGATAGGCGGCATGCAGAGCATAATCCTTGTTTTGAGAATAATTATAGCCCTATCCGCTCGCGTGCCCGGCAAAAATCGTAGCTTTGCTAAAATGCGTTCGTATCACAAGCCAGTTAGCATCACCAGCTCAGCAACCAGTTTGCTGTTTGAGCCGATCAAGGAAAGCAACTTCGAAATGTTACCTCAAGGTTTGCACCTGGCAAAATCTCGTTATCTCAGTTAGTTTTGCTCATCGTTGTTATATTCATTCAATCAGGACAAGGGTATGACCTAATTTTCCGGTCATTATGCTTAAAATGAAGCTGTGATCTAGTCACGCGTTTGAAGTGTAGAGCGGGGGGCATGCAACTTCAGCAGCCGCGAATCCTTCATGAGTACCCGGTCAGTCTTACCTCATGCCTAGTCTCACGCAGTCCAGGACTTCGGGCTCATCTACACTTCCAGAATGCATATAAGGGCAGAGAAAGCAATCTGTTTCTCCCTATAAGAGAGGCTACACCAGGGCTGTGCAAGTTTTGAGGGTATTTTTAGGTTTTCAGTTTTGACTTTTTTTGAGTTTTGAAAGTTTGAGTTTAGAAGGTATTTTTAGATGGCCTTGAAGCAAGTTTGGGTTTTGAGTTATGACTTTTTTTCAAAACTCGACTCAAAACTCGGCCTTGAAGCACTGTCCATGCCGGACGCGAGAGGATCTTTATCCTCATCACTGGCTCTCATCAATCTCCGAAAGTCAATTACACCCGAACATTTCCAAAAACTGATGTTTCTGATGTTTCTGATATAAAAACTGATATTCATGTCCTCTTTACAGAACAGCCAAGAGTCCATACGTACCATCTCGAATCAACCGTCATTTGACGCCGTTCCCTGGGAGGAATGTCCAGTGGAGCCACGGAAATGCGAGAAAGTGCCAATTCTGAAAGGTCTTAAAACCCGTTCCTCTAGCGAAGCGAAGCTGTATGGACTCCCTGTTAAATAGCTCCGATATATGTTCGACTACAACTATTTAAGTCCCATCCGTACCATAATACTCACGCTCATTTGTCTCCTCCCCTTTTTGAGTCATGTGTTGTCAGTCCTTTCAAAGTCGACCATAATGTAAATTCCCCCTTTGGGCTTCGTACAACGACATTCCGATTCAATTTGTAATGCTTCATGAAAAAGTTGTCTTGATCTCGGAATTCCAAATCTCATACTACATCTCGTTCTCTTTCTCTCCGAGTTATATGTGATTATTGATATATGTTAAACCTTTAAACGCTGAACGTTTTGCCGATTATGACACCATTTGTAAAGGTTCGTTGTTCTTACGTTCTAGTATGGCATCCTACTACACACTCAGGACGTTGAGTTGAATCTCCATCGAGCAATACAACTTTTATACGATTCACTCCTTCGCAATGGAAACGTAACAGGCAAAAGATGACAGATTAACAAAAAGACATCAATCAAAAACATTAACCGCCATTCGACGATCAGCGCCAGCTCGTAAACGACGATCCTCTAAACAAAATGCTTAATACTGATTGCAATGCTCGCAAAACTAACTGATTCGAGAAAGATGAGGTGTTTCCGCCTCCGAAGGTCGATGAGGGTGCGGAGGCCATGCTGCTGCCTCCAAAGGTGCTACCAGTGGGAGCAGCACCGAATCCGTTGCTACCTTGCTGGGCGAACTTAGCGAATCCTCCTCCACTAGCGGCCGAAGCGAATCTACAGAAATGGAAGCATTGTAGGTGAGGGGGAAGATTGGACCTACGACGCGAATCCAGCGCCCGTAGCAGGGGTCGCAGAGGCTCCGAATGCTGGCTTTCCGCCAAACGACGCCGTTCCAAACGACGATCCTCCAGAGAATGGTGAAGCTCCCCCACCAAACGCCGCTTTTCCTAAATCGAACGGTCAGTTGTAGAAACTCTAATGGAAGTATACCAAAGGTCGAACTTGTTCCTGCGTTGGACGGCTTGAAGGAGAACGACGAAGGCTGGGCCGTTTGCTGTGAGTGTTGAGGCGATGACCCAGACTTCGCGAATAACCAGCTACTTGCGTTCGTTCCAGTCGCCGGCTTGTTGATCGCTCCGCCGAATACGTTCTTGACTTCGCCCTTAGGCGCCGCGCTGCCCATTCCACTGAAATGACATCAAAATAGCACAAGCTCGGAATAATTTCCTACCTTAGAAACCCGCTACTGGAGAAAAGAGATCCAGATTTCGCACCGGATGCAGAATCTGCGGGACTGTCGTCCTCCATCATACCTTCGTCCGCGCTAAACAGAGAAACAGTACATCACGGCTTTAAACTGATAGAACTCGTACCTAGAGACAACATTTACAGGTGCACTCTCTGCGGGTTTTCCGAAAACAGACGGCTTACTTTCTACTGGCTTGGAGAACGAGAAGGCGACAGTGGATGCTGACGTTGCGGAAGGGGCTCCTGCGGCGGAAGAACCTCCAAAGGGCGAAGAGCTCTTTTGAGTCCCAAATCCGCCAAACACCGGTTTTACTTCAGACGCTGGCTGCTGTGGCTTGAAGGAAAAGCTAGAAGCCGTGGTTCCCGCGGACGTTTGGGCAGGTTTAAAGGAAAAGCTCGAAGGTGTAGCCGTTGCAGTGCTGGTAACAGACGTCACTACGGTAGGCGCCGCGGGCGGTGTACCAAAGATCGACGGTGCTGCTGTTGAGCTGGTAGTAGCAACGGCCGCCGTGGTTGCTGAGACAGGGAGAGGTTTTGGCTAAATATCGCAGTCAGATTATGCCAACAATGATGCGAACATACGTGCGAATCTACAACCACCGGCTTAACCACTTCTTTGGACTCGTTGCTGGTTGCCACCGCCTTAAACAGAGCACCTTCGTTCGTGCTTGGTACAGTGGTTGGCGCAGATGCGGGTACAACTGGGCTTGGCGTTGGTACAATCGTGTTTGGTACAGCGGCTACGATTGGGCTTGGCGTTGCAGCAACAGGAATAGATGATGAGACCGGTGTGAAGAAAGAAGACGTAGAGGGTGGATTGACAACGGACACGGGCGTCTTGACACCAGGGCTTCCTGCCGGCTGTGCAGCAGAAAAAATAGGGGTGCTTGTGGCAGGCTTCAGAGTAGCCGAAATTGCTGGAGTTCCAAATGAAGGTTTGGATGCTTCATTGACAGCAGGGTTTGGTTGCTGCGGAGTTATAATTTGAGGTTGGGATGTGATAACAGGCGTCGAGACAATCTGCGGTTCAAGAGACTCCTTCAGAACGGGTACTGCAAGAGGAGTCGATATTCCCTTGGGAGCGAACACCATCGTAGAGAATCTGCGGGAGTTCACGGTATCTAGAAAGAGAAGCACGCTAAGTTTAGCATATATGGAACTCCCACCAACCTCTCAGCGGCGAGTCTAACATGGAGATTCCTCCAAAGTTTGGGGACTGCGTTCCAACCGTGACACCTTTCGGCTTCGGTGTGGAGACGGCCTTGAGTTTCTTCTCCAAATTGTTCGATGAAACATCATTGTCTTTTTCCTCCACTACTGTGTGGTTCTGGTTTTCTTTCTCAACGGCTCGGGCTGTCAGGAACTTAGGCTGGTGAACTCTGATCGTTTCATCCTCCAATTTCTAAAGAAGACTATGAAAGAAGGCATTGATACAACACATTTACAGCGATAAATTTCCTGATATTAGCCCGCTGCACAGCAATGTCCGCCATATCTGTTCCGTAAATTCTGCGCTCCATTTTACCGATATGTAGTTCCTGCCGCTCTGTGCTCTTGCTGTTGCTATCATTCATCTTCTCTTTCTTTCCGAAAAACGAAGTTGGCTGATTGTCCCAGGTTTCATCCAGTTTACTGGGATTGTTCTTGGCAGACAACGCGCACTCCACGTTCCGTAGCTTGTTTTCCAGCAACTTTGTTTGCCTCTGATAACCGGCAATACATTGACAAATCATCTTCATCCTTTCCTCGTCTTCTTCATCCAGCTGTGGTTTCGACGCATTCAAACTGCAACAAGTCGGTTTTTACGTCGCATTTAAGCATAGTTACCTGAGATCACACATCTCAGCGAAAAGAGAGCTGCCGTCGCCGTTACAGTTCTTATCGAGATTTCCTAGTGACTTTTTCACTTCGATGAAACTACGTTCAAGCTCTATCATAGCTTGACTAGTCTTGTTCATTCGTTGCGCCTTAAAGCATGGTCTCATTACATTACAGACCTTCGAGAGAGAAATGTTACCTCATCGAAGTTTAGTGAGTCGTGCGTGGAGAGTATGTCTTTAACTTGCTGCAGCTTTCGTAATGACACTCTACCGCTTTCCAATTGCGCGTGTGCGTCGCGCAAGGTCTTTATCAATGCACTAATAGCTCTCTGTAGTGAAAGTTGGTAATCCTCCATATCGTCCAGATTATCGAAAGCGAGCATGACACGATCTTAATTACGAGAGTGTGAAATGGATTCTAAAAATTCTTCGCCTACCTCTATCGTAGTTATCGTGGGCTTCTCTTGCCTTATCGCTGACTGCACGACATTCCTCCAAGTTACGTCCAGTGGCTTCGATAAACGATAGATTCTTTGAAAGCAACTCCTGCAGATCTTGCATTTCTTTCTCCACTCTCCGTCGCTCTGCTTCAAGGGCCGCTTGCCGTTCGGCTTCCGCCTTTTCTGCAGCGGCCTTCTCGGCGGCTTTGGCGGCTTTCTCAGCAGCAATCCTGTCAGCCTCCGCCTTTTCTGCAGCAGCCTTCTCCAAGGCAGCCTTTTCTGCAGCAGCCTTCTCCAAGGCAGCCTTTTCCAAGGCTGCTCTGTCCGCAGCCGCTTTTTCCGCAGCTTTCTCTACAGCACTCTTTTCTTCGGTGACGGTAGCGATAGACGGAGTACTCGTAAGTGTAGGATGAACATTTTCTACAACAAAATTAGGATTAATAACTTTGCTGAAAGCTTTATTGATACTTGTTTCAGCAGCGGGAGTCACCGTGGCAGATCGCGGCTTGTAACCGGCAGGCGCTACTCCATTGAAAAGCGACCCTCCAGCCTCAAGAGACTTAACAGCGCTAAATGACAAGCATAAAACATTGGTATAAAAGAATCAGACGTACGCATTAAACGATTTTAAACCCGGGTTTTGAGGTGTTGCCCAGCACGAAATGAGTACTCCATCGGTCAGTAGATTCATGATCAGCGGCGAAGGAGGAATGGCTGATGTGCCTCCCACAAGAGGGATAATGTTTTGTACACTTGAGATATCCATTGCTAAGCCGATGCCGCAAGTGGGACTCTGATTCACTGCAGTAGGAACGTCAAAACGTTGTTCGAGGGACCAACACTTCCATGAGGTCGTGTTTGGCATTTTTCCCACAACAACCACTTCTCCCGAGCAGGACGACGAGCACAGAACCTGCAAAACAGAAACGTCAGCATCAGTAATAAGAGGTACAAGACTCGCCATCTGCCAATTATGGATGGGGAACATCCGAATTGCCAGGGGAATTGCCGACTTTGTGTCGCCAAAGGTTATGTCGTCCATGTGCACCCAGTTGGGAGGCTGCTCCTTCTTCACCGTCAATAAGCTGAAGTTGACTTTCTTGGTGTCGTTCAGGGGCGAGTATGCAATCAGCCACTCTGTGGTTGAAATCCAACAAAGTCCAACACACTTCACCATTGCATTACCTGAAAATAGCCGTTATCATAAAAAAAATTGATCAGCACTATCACCGAAGCTGGAAATGTTCGTTGGAGCGTCGACGTGCCTAACAAGCGCGAGCTCTGGTTTGTACTGGCTCATCTTGCCAGCCGCGTGACCCGTTACGAGCTGCTTTCCCTTCGGACTCCAGCTGATGCAGGTGACGCAGTCGTTCAATCGCACTTTGCCAACGAGAGTAAAGTTTCCCGGTTGGCTGGTATCTATTTGATACGTACACAGGGTGTTATCGGAACTGGCGGCAGAAAACATTCCCCCAACTGCAGGGTTCCATTCGACGCAGGTAATTCTAGAGCTTGTATCCTCCGACAGCCGGATTGACCGAATGGGAAAAGGCTAAAAGAAGCGAGTTCATCTTCAACGAAGCATGAGTAATACCTGTACTGAGCATTCAAAAGAAAACAGTCTGAAGTCAAATATGTGGACAAAAGGTCCTTGTGAGGAGTTTGTAGCAACGGAGAAGAAGCGCCCATCGCAGTCAGAATCGAGAAATGCGATTTCAGCCTGAATAGCGTGGATGACATGCACTAATCACGATGCTGGTAGTCTTACCTGGGAATCATGGAATGCAACAGTCTTTGAAGGCACATCGGTGACTTCATGAGCAAAGTTGGTGCTTGATGGAATGAGGGTGTGCAGATCGCTCGTTTTGTAAGCGACGAGTTTGCCTTTGGGTGCTGCGCACACTGTAATGCCAAATGTTGACGAGCAGGCCACCCATCGGGCTGAGGAAGAAGAAGGAGAGTCGAATGTACCACTGGGGAAGACACGCACTTTCCTAAGCGCCCAGAATCCAAAGTCCTGAAAACGAAACGTGCAAAATGTAAGCGAACATAGACATACCGTGACTTCAATGGCTTCCATTATCGAGAACTCGACGAATAATTTCTGAAACAAAGGGGATTTACCCATGATTCTCGAGTAAATTGATCTGGCGACGGCACGGTTATTATGCTAGCGGTAAGAGGAGAAAGTAGCCACGTTCCAGTAAGTAATCAACCGTGTAGACCGATCATTACACGATTCAGGAGGCATTCTGACAGGATTGCTGCGCACAATCGTCAGCTTTTGGCTTAGAAGCAATAAGATTACAGCAACATACGCAACATACAAAATAGCGCGCATTCGAATAAAGAAACTCTCCAAGAAACGAGCAAGCGCTGCATAAAGGCAGTTCGCGATCAAATTCATAATTTTACCACATCGTTTTATCCGATGCTATTCAACAGTTCTTCATGTCTGAAAGCTTTGCGACAAAATAGGAAGCAATGCGAAGCAGTCAAAGGCCATGCGGCTGCGTTTATTGCCGATGAAGGATCAGAATACACAGAAGATTTCGGCTCGAAATAAGCCGTGTATCGAAAAGATCATTTCGTCAAAGACCGCCGACCCTTACCAAATTTCACTTCGTGTTCTTCAACAGTTCACACACAGTGTTGGTTTAATATGCGTCCAGCTATAGTAAACAGATAATCTTGCAAAATAAACAGCAATGAAACGCAAAATAAGCGATTCGACCACATTCAGTCAGCACAGCATGGAATTCAAATACGGCAATGAAAATGATCAGTGTTCGATGAGAGCGCGGTAGTAACAAGCACGTTGCAAAGTCTGCTACGTAGTAGCTGACTTTCCTTAGCCTTACTTCTTGAAAATACAAAGGTCAAAGCGAGAAAACGGCACCACTAAAAGGGCATTTGCAATTCCGATTTCAAATTTTTGCGTGGTGCTGCACAGTCATAAAATGAGATGCGATCAAGACAATCGTTGCAGGAACCTGTTGCTAAATTTCGTACAGGACTAACACAAAATAGGGTATTAGTGCTAAATAAAGCTAAGAATGAAAGTTTTAAACATGACGGTTGAAATTTGGCACACTAGTAGAGATCTGTAGACATGTGCCATCTGCCCTAACTCAGACGAGACGAGAGGGGGCTGAATGAGTCTTTATCACAAAGTGGAACCGCTCTTTACCAGCAAAAAGTTCGATACGGGTTTGAACTACGGTTTTCTTGCAACATAGCCCCATCACAGGGTAGGAATGATCTTCTCATTCGCCACCTTGAGAAAGCATTGACGTGGAATCTGGAATACCAGGTACCCATCCTGGATCGGTTAAGTTCATCGACGTCTGCGAGCACCTCATGAAAAGTGACTAGAACACAATGAACGTGATTCAAAACGTCCTTTCAACATCTCCCGATGGCAATATGATCACTGCGTCCTGCTCTGTTCTGGCAAACGCCTTTATAAGTAGTCCAGGGAGAGATGTTTTGGTGCGTTTAAATGAACGTATCATCAAGATGATAGTAAGGTTGAGCATAACGTTGCTTGATTCAGAGGAAGCAACATTTAGATCGGTGACGTGATGAGAAAATGGCCTGACATCCAGGAGATCGACTCCCAGGTGCTCTATCCGTGGACAGTCCTGCCGTTGACCATGTCCATCCAAAGGAAACTTCCAAACTATGGTTGCAGAGATAGCTGAGGGAATATTTTGGAAGTTTCTTTTTTTCCCATGAGGCTTGTCGCCTGATCAAGGCACTACAGTATCTTCTTCGAGCACTCCCCTTGGAGATGTAATCCATGGCTGATGGCTGAATTTTTGCATCACAACATACTTCTTCGCAATCCTGTATGTAAAATAAACGTCTAAACACGGTGCACAACATTCGGATAGAGTCACACGTCGTGACGCAAACGTCTCATTTGTTCGCCGGTTCAGGAAACACTCGCCTAGGCCCCCCCGCCCGCAGGGCTACAGTTTTTTTGGCCCTAACTTCAGACTTTTGCATAAGCACCAATCGTGCCGCCCGTAGGGCTATGGTGTCTTGCCACCCGCAGGGCTATGGGCTACTTGGTTTTTAGTACCTGGAGGGCGCGAATTCGCGCGCAGCCGCGTTTATAGAAATCATTCGTGGAACCATCACAAATAGAGAGAGTGAATGCGGCCTGAACATCATTGCACAGTCGATCTCGACGCGGCATATTTTCCAGCGCCTGATTTGCTGTGTTCAGGTTGGTCATGGTTGTAGACTGTCTATTCAAAGGTTATGCCCGGAAGAGAATATCCCCAAGGTGCTTGCCATTTCGTTGTCCTTCATCATATCCGGCTTTCTTCCTTGGCTGTCATTGTTTATTTGTGACTTTGAATTATGCAACTTATAAAGCCACATTACTAAGTAAAGGGAATAGGTTATGGGAGAAGAGACTAACTTCGATATCTTCAATAAACTTCAATAACTTGACATGGTCACTTTTTCGTGGAGTGCAAAGAATGTCTCGAAGAAGAGGACCCACAAGTATGCGTTCAGATGCGATCAGTGTGCTAGTCTATTTTCATTCAGAGGTTATGACGGACGTAATTCCGTTCGAGAATATCCCAAAGGTGCTTGCCATTTCGTTGTCCTTCATCATATCCGGTTTTCTTTCTTGGCTGTCATTATCTATAGAGATGTTTATTTATGACTTTACATTATTTTCCAACCTTTATCCAGCTTATAAAGCCATGTTACTAAATGAAAGAAAAAAGTTAGATATATCCATATCTTGACAATTAGTGGAGTACAAAGAATGTCTCGAAGAAGAGGACTCACAAATAGGCTGCGTTCAGATGCGATCAGTGTGCTACGATCGCTGAAAAGGAAGTCAAAAGAGATTCTGCCACCGGGAGTTCAAATCGTGCGCTCGTTTTTTTGCACCCCCACAGGCGATCTACAGGCGTTGTCGCTTTTTTTTCCCGCGGGCTCAGGAGTTCGCGCTCAGCAGTTTTTTAGCGATGAGGAGGCGCGCGTCCCCGACACCCTCGGGGCGATCGGCGACGAAAGTGAGAGCGTCGATCAAAATCGAACGCTTTTTTTGCGCGATTCACGCAAGGTCGCCGGGGGCGAACTCTTCAAACGTGAGCACAGCCTCACCGCACGACTCGTTCCTCCGTTTTCGGTGAAGCACAACCCTTACAGCCGACCATTTCGGTGGCACCTCGCGCGACTTCTTCATTTTTGCGCTCCGATCCTCCGATGTCGCGCCTTCTTCGCGCTCAGCAACATTGCTCGAGGCAACGCTCGAACGTCTAGTCGCGCGCCACGAACTACGCCGTTGTGTTGATTAAGAATTATTGCCTGAAGACAGATTTATTATTGATGAGCCAAAGTAATATTTGCCCTGTAGCAATGCGTTGACGAGAACGCCGTCGGCCCATTTCCATAAGGCTATCCCCGAGGCAAAAAGGCTTTCGATTTGAGGCTAAACAACCGTTCATTAGCGACAAGCCGCTCGCGGCCCCTCACCGTCTCCCGCTTCTTCGTTCGTCGCATCGCAAAGCGCCGCAGTCGACGACGACGACGTTGCCGATCCCCCCGGAGGCAGAGGCGAACATCCACGACGACGACGATGAGCATCTGTGCGGCTGCTGGCAGTTCGAGAAAGAAATTTCAGCTTGATCAGATGCTCGGAAAGGTTGGTTGATTTGAAATGTGATTGGCGAATAAAATACAAAACTGATCCTTGTATCCTCCGCATCCTAGGTCTCCAAGGTCAGTTATTCAATGCCTGATAGGAGTTATTCTGTCTTAAAAACTCTAGCTGAACAAACGATCATGGCTTGCGGATACGTTTTTTTACCCCTCAACCGACAGCAATGATCAAAACGATGTTCTTCATCAACCCTTTAAGTTGTAGTATTTGCCGTAATTTAATCATTTGATTAGATACATGATCAAATATTCTAACAGTGATCGCATCCTTGTATAGGGTAAGAGCAAGCAAGCCTTTTGGCTAGTGGTTCTCATCATTTTAGAGCAAAATGCTAAGTGTTGGACTCTTGAGAAATGGTTTTTTCCTGTGATCTATTCATGATTATGATCTGCAGTTTGGTATTTGGTATCAGTTTGCAGTTTTCTCTACACTGCTGGTACTGTTATTTTCACTGTATTACTTGATTGATTTAAAGAAGATCAAGGGAGATCGTTCTATGGGCTGCCCTCGTTTAGGATACAGAGGCTATCCTTGTTTAGGAAATGATCCGATTAGCTAGTTCTTAGGACTTATAGAAGGGACGGATCATATTGTGAACAAGGGCAGCCCATAGAACGATCTCTACCGTTCTTTAGACCAGTTGAAAAGTTTTGAAAATAAGTAGTGTAGAGGTAAAGTTCACATAAAGCCAGAACCGCTAAAGAACGGTAGAGGTCGTTCTATGGGCTGCCCTTGTTCACAATATGATCCGTGCCTTCTATAAGTCCTAAGAACTAGCTGTTGGAGCGAAACACTAACAACGGTTGAAGTTGAACGACTCCTTTTCACTCAAGGACCCCTTATACCTTGCCCCCTTGTAAGCATGACGGGCATTTTGATCGGAAACTTTTCCGCGCATTGGTCAATTGGTCATTGTTTCGCTATACAATCGAACTATGCAATTCTCGATATCGTGTAGGCTTTCTTGTTCGATAAAAACCGCAATATACAACGCCCAGATGAATTTCCATAGGAGAATTGATCATTCTTCGAAAGTTTGTGCGTATTTTATTGTCAAAAACATAAAACTTAAACGAGTCAGTGATCTCCTTATCGAACTGAGGTACTCAATTCAGAAAACCGAGGAGCAACAGTCCTCTTCACGCACCGAGTCACCGGTTACATCGACGCCATCTGTCCCCGAGACACCCGTCCGTGATCGTCGGCTTAATCCCCAAATTAATATCGTCATTTTAGGCCTCTCTGGCGGCGTTCTCTTTATTCCCCGCGCTCACGGCGGCGACCGCGCAGATCCGTTCGAAAGTGACCCCTGTTGACTCGTCGGTGGTCCTCGCCGGCATCACGGCGATCGGCGGTTGTCGCCTGTGCGCGGTAACCTTTGGCCATCGGTTAGAGATGATTCAGCACGTCATCGACCATTTCCCCAAGCAGTTCTACAGCTTCGAGCTCAGCAACCCGAATCTGCCGCTGTCGGTGTTCCAAGCGAATGCGACGGTGTCGTCGACGAGCCGAACAGAAGAGCAGTTGAAACGTAAAAGTAGGCGTTCTACTGCAATTCCACTTATTCCAAACACACAATCACGAACCATAACATTAGCAGCATTACTTGTAAGTAGTCCTTTTCAAGATGACGAGGTCAGGGTGAGCTGACGCTAGAGCGCCAGCTATTTGCCTATTACCGAAATATAAACGCGGCTGCGCACGGATTCGCGCCCTCGGCCAAAAAACTGTAAAGCTAGGCCTAGCGGCCTTTCGGACCCTGCGGGTGCTCAGTGCTCACAAAACTCATAAATAAAACAGGGCCCAAAAACTCTAAGAAACACTTAAAGAAAACGCAAGGCCTACCATCCTCAGGGACATAGTGGTAGTAGAATGGGAGGATGCCAATTGTCTGTGTGGTTCATTGCAAACGTGCCTCGTTTGTATGCGGGTGGTGTGGGGTTCGGTTCCCCTTGCTGTCCTTATTTTGTGTGGGTGTTTTCCCCGTGCGCACGGAAAAACACACAGACACACAGACCAACGGACCCGTCAGTTCTCTCGTGGATATATTTGATCGTTGAATAATTCGAAGCTCCGGTTGCGTTTTCAATCCAAGGCAATAGTTCAAAGAAACCACCGTACTTTTGTCCTACAATATTCCCAGTGATCAGTTGAACAAGACCACAACAATTCACGTCTCTGGAATTCATCGATACTCAATTTACACTATCATTCCAGGCTCAAATGACAGTCCATCGATCGCGCTTCTCAAAGCCGAAAAACTACGTTGCAAACGTCGCCTGCTGAAACGGTCCGCCGTCACGTCCCGAAATCGAGCCCTAAAGTCGCTGCCGAAAGTGCGCTCCGTTAACGCGAGTCGAGCCACGACACCCGAGGCAAAAGTGTCTCTTCCGCTGAAGCAGTCCTCGTCGAACGACTTGAACGGCGACCTACCGTACCACATGTGCCCCGTTTGTTGCATGACCTTCGCGGACGACCTCGCCTATCAGATACATTTGTCGCTGCATTTGACTGAAAGAGTACGTTACCACCTAACTGTTTATTTAAATCTGACAATTTAGATGCGGTCAGTGAACAGACCCCTCGAGCCTCTGATCGATCTCGCCGACGGCCTATTTAAATGCGATATTTGTTTACTAAAATTTCCTGATAACGGCCAATTAAGCGACCATAGGAATAGTCACTTCCTACGAGTCCATCATTGTAAATTATGTGCCAAAGTAAGCAAAAACGTTTGTGATTTAGTTGTGCGTTCTGTAGACCTTTAACTGCGAATTTGATCTCAACCTGCACGTGGGCACGCACTCCGGCCATTCCTACGATTGCAAGGACTGTGGAAAGTGTTTTGAGACGAGGAAGGGCCTCGCGGAACATAACAAAACGCATCGACTCTTTGCGACAGCCGTGGAGATGGCAGAAGACGTCAAATGGCCGGCTTCTGCTTAGAAATTATACATTGTTGCTATATGTGTATGGGCTTCTTCAATAAAATTGAACGTAAAACATGATGCATCTTTTATTCATGCCGTTCCGAATACTACAGTCATACGCAGAGATGTTATTCGAGTCTCGAAATTTCGAGCAATTTCTTCGATCTTTCGATCTCGATCCCGATCCCGATCCCGAGACTCGATGAAATTTCGAGCATCTCTGGTCATACGCTCAGTTTCCTTGAACAGAAAACACTTTTTAGTACAGTTTGTTATTTTGTTGCCAAGCATTTCCCGGCAGCGGTGGCCCTGCGATCAGCCTCAAGAAGGCGCGAAACACCAGCAAACACCATAAGCTCAGCAACTTGAACAGCAAATTGGAGTCTTTTTCGTTTCGAAAATCTATCATCGGAGGGCTATGCTATGGAAATTTTAGTTTACTGGTGTAATTTTGTGACAGAATATGGATGAGCCGTGACGGTGGATGGAGTACAGCGGAGGAACAGAATCCCGTCATGCAGACTCAGTAGCAACAACGCATCCTTGGCAAATTGAACGGGTGACACGGGATAAATTCGGCCACAGAGAGGAGCATCTTGATCAGACGAGTACAACAACGATAATCCTGTTGTTCCACCCCTTCTGGAAGTCAACCCCGGCAACGGTGGCCCAGTGATCAGCCCCCAGAAGGCGTGAAACACCAGCAAACACCAAATAATTGATGTAAGTGATGCTGTGCCATGGGGTATCGTAGCCTTTGTGATTTGATGGCTTCGTTGCTTCTGAACTGAATGCTTCTGAACAGTGAACAACTGCGCATTTGAGCTTGTCACTGAAAAATGAAGCAAAAAAAAAGTCCAAAATATTCAAATAAAACACAAAAATCAAAGTGACTAGTACGAAAAATTGCCAAAAAATTCATAATATTCCAACTGAAAAGCGGCTTTCCACCATACACCGTCCCAAAACGAAATGCAGCAGCAAAATTACCCCGATTTTCAATCGACGGGTAGGTATAAAACATGGATATGGATATGGGATGGGTATGTTTTCCCACCCATCCATGTTTTATACCTACCCTCAATCGACGACTACATTCTGTGAATTATTGCCTGCGTTCCTCTTCAATGTTCTACATTCTACGGGATGCAGCAGAGAACATCATCCCCTGTGATAATGATAGCCGCTTGCAGCATTGAATTTGCTGCAACTCTAGGCGTTTTTTGGATGAAATACCCGCTGCGGACATGAGGAAACTCAAAAAAGTGACATCTCATGAAATATTCAATAAGAGTTGATATGCATCAGATGACGTGAATGAGAAACCGGCTGAATAACTCAAAGGGAGCCTTTCAAAAACCCGGGCTTGAGAAGCCGAATAGAAGCCCGATCGTGATTGGCTTCTCCATAAAAGGCTATCCGATATGTCGCACGCTTTGCAGTCAGATCGATTTTATTCCATAGACCCGTGGTGGCCATGTAATGTACAGAACAACGCCTGAGAGAGCGGGAATAGAAGCTGATAAATTGCTTTCTGAGAACTTAAAGCTTATGTACACAACTTTGAGAACATCTTCTTTTCTTTTCTTTCTTTTGTTTTGGGCTCTACACTTCGTAGGCAGGGTCAATATCTCTTTGGTGCGCTTCGTAGGGATTCAATGGCGCGATGACTTTGCGAAATCCAGGCGCGAGATCGGCGGTTTGGAAGAGAAGCGACGGATAGGCGAACCGTCGTTTCCGGATGCACATGATACTGGCGAGGAGGTAGACCAGCACGCAGGAGCTGAAAGAGATTGCGGATCATAAGCGAATCTGCTATGGAGTGAGTGTTTTACCTTGTAGCTAGGCATCCGATCAAAAACCAGAGCAAACCGTTGCGGAGCTGGCCGGAGCAGCCGTAGGTTGGGTAGCCGAATAGGTCTAAAAGCGCGACTGTGAAACCTTGATTCAAGTAGGGATGGTATTACCTTCACGAGCGTGATCAGCATGACTTAAAGTGACGAAGATCTTGGTGCTCGTTGTGCCAGCAAAGTTGGCCATGGTGCATTCGTATTCACCAATATCGAGGGTGTCGAATTTCTTGATCACAAGTGTGCCGTTTTGGAGCACTTCAACGCGGTTGCCCAAACGGTTAATTGACTCGCCATTCTGAAAAGTCGTTTTAACCACATTCACACCACCTAAATGTACCATTTTCCACGAAATGGCCGGTTCCGGAACGGCATGAGTTTGAGGGCAGGCGATGGAAACCGTGTCCAAGAGATGAATGTCTGTTGGGTAAAAAACAGGCTTCGTTTCCGGTTGGAAGATGTCCACATAGGCCACGGCGATTTTGTAGTATTCACTCTTCGCTCTTGTGTCTTCCCTTTCGCAGTGGTATACTCCTTCATCATCTGAAGAAGGGGTATTGTTTGAAGCTGTCGAATAGTATCTCATTTTAAGTCACAGATTAAGGGGAAACGGACACCTTAAGTTATCCAGATGCTAGTTTTGTCATTCACTGTGTACAGCATATGCTTGAAAACTCACTCAACGACGCGTTCGTTATGATAAGAAATCCGACATCTGGCACCGGCTGATCGGCGTGATACGTTCGGTTGTCGAGAACGGCGTTTTGTGTTCTAAATGTTCTTATCAAACTGCAAAGTTGTCAAAAATCGCACCTGGTAACACGAGCCACGAGCTTCCTATCCTTGTACCATAGGCCAACGGCACGTTCGTCGGAGTCAACGGCGAAAATAGGTTCACACATGAGCGCGGTTGTCGAGTGGCGAGGAACGAGCATTTCGTTGGCGATCCGCTCGCGAGCCGGCTTCCGCTCCTGTGATTCTTGTGCGACAACACAGGCGGCCAGAAGGGCGATCAGGAATATGGATGTCATTAGGAAGTGAACACGTTTTCGAGAATTCAGTTCAATTACTCGCTGATCTGGAAAGCGGAAGCGTTTGAATTATGCGATTGTGAAGTCAGGAGTTGTTCAAGGCGCACGTAAATAGTGGATATGGTTGGAATTACTGTTTCTTGGAGGCAGTGGTTCGGTCGTCAATAAGATGTGTTTCAATAGGGGTTTTGAGAAAATCTTTCACGCAATGTTGGTTGTTGCTCGGACACATTTGGAGCCTCGAATTATAGAACCATTCAATGATCAAATATAAGAACGCCCACTTCAGTGAAGTCTGAAGAATAAATCGTAGCAAATCAACCAGTCGTATGTGACCTTAGCCCTTGGCTTAGTCAAAGTCGCTAACGATGGAAACGTTTTCTGTGGAATTGAGGCAAACGTCAAGTGGTTCAAGCGCCCAAGACGAGTCCCATGACGGGTCCGATCTCCATTACGGAAACAGTAAGACCAAAGTTAAACCACTCAAAAAAAGAGAGCTGTCATCGTGAACTTGCTTGATAACTTTATGGGTCTTTACAATAATTCTCTCCTGGGAGGTGGGGGGATTCAGCTTCTGAGTATAAGGAACGACCAACGTTCTATTTATTTCCACTCAAAATCATCGTAATGAATATGGCCCTCCACGAAAATCAGCAACGAAAAATAACGACCAATGTCACTATCATGCCCCGACGAAGCAGAAGAACGAAGTTATCGCGTTGAAAAGTAGAAATCCGGCCGTCTATCAACAACAACACGTATACATCCTATCGCCTCTTAAAGGCGGCGATCTCAAAAACCATAGTAGGAACAAAATGAACTCGGTGACCACTTGAGGACGAGTGGGGCGCCGGAGCGAACACAATTACAGGCCGCCGTAATTTGGTGCGGGACCTCGAATAACCTGATGATTGCGTGCCGCCGACGACAAAGTGGCCCCCGCGCGAAAAACGACTGTAGCGAGAGCCGGCGACAAACCGCGGCGGAGGGAGGGGCCCAAGCCGCGCCGCTGAGGTGAGTCGAGTTCACTCAATTAAGCACGACGGCGCGGGCCATTGTGGCCACAAGCGGCGAAGACGGTGCACAATTGACAATGAGCGCCGCATGACAATCGACAACGCCGGTCAAGGCTGTCCGCATGCGGCATTCCTCCTTTCTAATATCATAGCGGATTAAGATCAGCTGCCGATTTGCATATATTCGCCTCTCATCACCTGACCGCCGGTGCTTGGAAAAGCAATCGAAGCGTGGATGAGGGTTGCGGCTTTGGAGGGTTTAAAGGAAACGGGGATAGGGATATGTGGTGCTAAGTGCTCTTTTGGAAGTGCTGCTTTGTGAGACATTTCGAGAGAGGTTTAGGATAACGAACTACAGTACTCATGGGCTAATTCTTGCTCGGAAATAGGGTTGCCGGGAAGCTGAATACCGTATTCGATGAATCGTGAACAGGTGATGACGAGCAAACATACAAACCGATTCGTAACTGGAACCGGTCAGGTCTCTACATCGGATTCGCTCGCAGGCCGCAGGCAAATTTTTTTCGCGTCCCTTTTTGTATGTCCTTTAGTGTATTTAAGTTTTGTTTACTTAGAATCGGGCAATGAAAAAAAATTCCAGAATGTTGTGCCAAGAAAATACGTAAAGAAAAAATTTTGTCACCGGGCGGATTCGAACCCCGGACCTTCTGACTGATTCGGGATGGTTCCGGGTGGATCCCTAGCAGAAACCGATTAGTGAGCAGAGTTCGCTGTTAAAATGGTAGTTGACTTGGACTTGAAATAGGGTTGCCAGGAGGATGAATACCGTATTAGATGAAACATGAACAGTTGATAGCGAACAAACATACAGAAACCGATTTGCGATGCACCCGATTCGAAATCTTTTGCCGCATGTTCTTTAATGGATTTAGATTTTGTTTATTTAGAATCGGAAATGAAAAACATGAAAAGAAAAAGAAAAAATTTTGGCTCCAGGCGGATCCGAACCTCGGACCTTCTGACCGATTCGGGCCCTAGCAGAAACCGATACTGAGCAGAGTTAACCGCTGGTTGAATGGTAGTCCACTTGGACTTCTAAATCGCCAAGATATCGGACTTCCTGGTTAGCGGAGCTACAGTATGAATCCAACAAAAAAGTTCATGCTTCTCAAAAAACCCTTTTTGTCTAAGAGTGCAAATGTCGGAAGTGAATCGAGGCAGCTTCATAGATTCAAATGCAAGCATTCATATGCATTCATTGCTAATGAGAACCGGAAAGGAGGCGTGATCACGCAATTCAGAAAAAAACTTCTATTAAGCTTAAAAAGCGAGGTGCCAGAGACCGAGAAAAAGTCAATTCGTGATTAGTTCTTCGAATAATGAGAAAATGGTCGTATTGAGCGCGTGGGTAGTCAAGAAAAGTTGAAGTCAACGCGCGAAACCGTTCAAGAGCACTTAGCGATCGCAATGGCACAAAATCGAAGAACGTGTTCTTCACAGTCACCTGCCTGATTCGAGTTGACAACTTTCATGTACAAAAAGTAAACAGACTGTCTCTTCCTTGATTTGTGTACGTGACAAGAATCGTAACAGAGACTTCATGAGAAAGAAGGATTGGTCCACCCTGCACTCAGAGATCGCTTCATTTCTGGGATATAGGAGTAGGAATGAGGATTACGATAGTGAAGTTCAGAAAACAAAACATGTCCATCTCAATATACAGCTCTCATCACAACCCGAATGTTTCCATCTGTAATGGAACACTCGGCAGCAGCAGTAAAAGCCAGCAGTCACAATCACATCATCATCGCCTCTAGGCAGTACCGGATTAGAGCGCGAGCAAGCAGATTAGAGGTCAGCGTCGCGAGACGAACGCATATCGTCGATACCCATATCCGGCGGCCGTTGGGGGCCGAGAGTGACCGCTGGCTACTCACTCTACGCCGACGACTTAATTGAATTGAGTCGCCATGAAGCAATTAAAGTTTTCGCAGATAATTCTCGCGCGACCGAAAGGAATAATGAAATTAGAGACGAATTCCTTTCACTTTGGCGCTTGCCTTAAGTAGTGAGCGATTGGGATGGATAGCAGATAGGGTAATAGATCCATTACTGATAGGAAGTGAAAATTGGAAAATTAAAAAAGTCTATAATTCCGTCCTTCTAGGGTGATGATCGTCGAGGAAAATGGAATAGTATACAAAGGGATTAGCCGGCACTCCTTAACGAGTCGCTTCAGCCACTACCACTTTCATTATTAAATACATACACAGCAGCTCAGTTTACTGATGGGGCAACAACAAGCAACGACAACTGGCGCCCGTAAAGTAGACGGATCCGCCGGGTCAGCTGGTGGCGCGAACCAAAAAGAACATCTGAGAAACAGACGTGCGCGGCCCGCGAGGGTCAACTTTGTGTCTCCCTGGCGATTACCTAATCAAAGGCGGCGGCGACGGCCCAACGCTGCTACTTGGTGGCGCCCGGGTGCAATGTGAGAAATCGCCCATCGTCGACGAACATTGCTCACGATCTATGGCATCGCGAAGGGGTATAAATCTTTGTGTCGCGGAATCCCGGCTTTCCGCGATCCTCCAGCGGAGTGCTGAGTCACTACTGAGTACGTTGGCTACGTTGAATATAGTGCAAATCGTGAGAAATTTATCACGAGCGGTCACATGCCGGCATCCGTAGAAACGATGAGAAAAAGTCGGGCCAAAAACAGGATATCCCTGCTTATTCTGGCCTTCAGAACTCAGAAAAATGCTCAAATGAACCCGTGCCAATGGCTGAAATCCGTCAGACCAAATATTTTTTAATAACTGACCTCATTCAACGAACCGCAAGACAATGGGAAAGTCCGAATGTCCCTATAAAATGACCAATCACATTACGCTTGATCTATTGCATTGACAGACGACGGTCTGTACTCTGCCGAGATATGCCGAACGCTTTTTGGTCAGAAGTGTCGGAGCATATATGAAAGGGCCGAAAAGTAATAGCTACGATTAGTCATCGGATAAATACGAAGCATCCATTTGAGCGTTGATCATCCAAACGTCACAGGATGTTTTCGGCGGGGATTAGTACGTTTTTCGGTGGGCAAATTTCATGAAATTCTAACGTAATCACCGAAGAGCGCTACACGAGATGAATGAACTTTACACATGAGGGCCTCGGAAGTGTTAGTGTCTGTTTTGCAAATAATCAAACTCTCCCAAGGGGGCCCTTTACATGCTTCTTTCCAAAGCGCATCCATCTTGAGCGTGGAGTTTGTTATGCTTAGTTGAAGCGATAAATCTATATGAGGGATCGGTGTTCTCAGTGTTTGTGCAAATGCTAGGTTCAACGGCAGTTGCACATCCACACCTACCTTTGGAGTGAATTAGAGTAAAAAGTGGCACGAAAGTCGGTTTGTATCGCGTTTCTGAGAGTATGTACAAGCGAAACTACATGTGCCGTGGTACAAGTAGATTTGGATATACTTTTGAACTCTTACAATTCACAGCAGAGATGTGAACTGAGACGGAGCCGAGCCGGATCGTCTGAGTAGGGACGGAGCCGAGCTGGATCGTCTGAGTAGGGACAGAGCCGAGCCGTATCCTCTAAGTTGAGCCGGAGCCGACCACTCGGGTCGGTATTTCCCAATCGAAGCGGGCTCCGGCTCGGCTCAGTTGGGTACGTGTCGAACCCGGCTGGCCGATCGCAACATCGGAATCTCTGCTGTGTAAAGAGAACTATTATTCAATCGAGTTCTCCTCTTATTCATTATGAACCACTGGTTCTTTCCACAGGTAAAGGTATATGTTTTTTTGCACTGAAAAAGCAAGAGCTTTAATACTATGCATCTATGTACGTTTTGGAGGGAAAGACCTTTCCTTAAGCAGACTATCAGTCAAACTTTGAAATCTTCTCCTAAATGCTATGCCAGCTCCACACAAAGAAATGCCATTTAAAAAGGGTATACGATGTCCAAAATTTCCACAGAATTGCAACTAAACTGTCATATCTACAATTTAGAGATTCGCGATCTAGAATCTTGGTGTTTATACGTCACATGTACTACAAAAAAATAAAGATCGTACATGATTTTAAGGATCTAAATTTCGCGAATAAGCGACGTTCTATCTGAACCAGATGGATCTTTCTCAACCTATGGACACTGTTCTATCTTCCCAGACACAGGGTTTTTTCGATACTAGTGTAAACCAACATCCCCCCACTCACCAACGACAAAAACACTTGTAAAAACTTCCTACTCCAACGAACATTTATCTCAACGAACATCCATCGCGTGATTAACGACATGGGTTTTCGCTGCAGCAATCTGTACGTACAAATTAGAAAACAGAAGCTTTTGGTTGGCAACAGAGACGCCTGGCCTGCCCTCGAAGACATCGGCAAATTAATCAAAACGCCTGAGTGGCGCTCTTCACTCGAAAGTCGCCGACAGCGCGGCATACGTAGCCGGGCTGTGCCTTTATGAGTGCGCGCGTCTCCTCGGCAAATCTCATTAATAAAAATGCGACAACAAAATAAAACAATGAAGAAGCGCGTATAAGAGCCAGAAGGCGGAGAGGAGCTCCACGAGGGGCACGGGGTGGAGCTTCATAAATAAGCTTAATTCAGACAAACAAAGCCGTCATTAGAGAGCCGAATTGTCGTTTCGCACTTGCAATGGGAGATGGTATAGGGGAGGATAGGATGTTCGGCGGCCCGGAGGCCGATCGGTCGCGCATATGGTGCAGCGAAATGCGAGCTAATGGTCGGGCGAGCCGAGGCGGTGGCCCGGCCGATGGTGGGAAAGTGTTGCCGGTCACTTTATCGCAGGCGCCGCTGCGCGACTCGTCCTTATTACAAATTAATGCATGCAGTTGCAACGCCGTTTGTGGGAACTGTTGCGTGCTAAATGTTTACGATGTTCGCAAAGGGCGTCAAGGGTGCCGGCGAGCCGGGGTGGCAACTGTTTGTGCGCTTCGTGTTGCGTTTACACGCTTGGTTAGCCTTGTAGATAGGCTGTAATGGCAGTGAACCTTGTCACCTATCAGACCATCGTAACAAGAAGGCAGTTTCAAATATATATTCCAAGAAAATCGAAGAAAAATAATTGCGTAAGATAATTATCACCATTAAGGACGAAATCGTTTTTATAGGCTGAGGAGGCTTCAAAGTGTATACCTCAAAGATTGAGATGAAAGCCGAGAGCGATTGTGATGTTTACGATGTTCGGAAAGGGTGTCATGGAGGGCTGGAGGGGTGAAAGCGACAAGTTACATGCGCGACCGGGCAAGCTGCTAATCAAGAGATTGTTTTGACAGAAAACTTCCTCTTAAGCAAAACTAAACAACCGTTTTTAATGTGAAATCTGTTTGAAAATCGACTTCCCAGATACCAGGGACTGACAGATTGTTGTGATTGCTATCTGTATTCCTAGAACGTGGGTGAGTTATGGAGGAACATAAGTGACATCGAAATACGAGAACAATACGGCGTTCTGATCTGCTGAATTATGTTTTTGCTCATCTTAGATTCTTGTGTAACACAACATCTCTCCGAATCCACGGGCATGGAGACATACAGTGCGGAACGAACGGGAATCAGTCTGAAGGTCCGGGGTTCGAATCCGCCCGCAGGCCAAACTTTTTTAATGAACTTTTTCCGCACGTTTTTCCGTATATTTAAATTTTGATTACGTAGAACCAGATAATGAAACAGTTTGCAGAATGTTATGTCAAGAAAATACGAAACTAAAAAAGTTTTGCTCGCGGGTGGATTCGAACCCCGGACCTTCTGACTGATTCCGGTTCCTACTAGATATACAAGGCACACACAAAAGCTGCCACACATAATGTGTAACAGAACATCTCTGAATTTACGGGCATAGAGACATACAGTACAGTTTGTCGAGTGTACAGTAGGGATGAACCTGATTAAGGGTGAGACTTCTTAACCTTGTAGTCAAATGTATGATTCACTCTAGGTATGTACCGGAACGAACCGGAATCAGTCAGAAGGTCCGGGGTTCGAATCCGCCCACAAGCCAAACTTTTTTTATGTACTTTTTCCGCAAGTTTTTCCGCATATTTAGAATCAGATAATGAAACAGTTTCTAAAGCGGTATGCCAAAAAAATGCGAAACTAAAAAAGTTTGGCTTGTGGGCGGATTCGAACCCCGGACCTTCTGACTGATTCCGGTTCGTTCCGTTTTCCGTTCCGGTGCAGCATTTGTAGATGTTTATATTGCCAGTCTTCCTGCTCAAATCAAGCACTGGTAAGCGACCACTTTTCAGGTGATGAATGAATGATTGTCATCAATAGAAAATCATATCCCTCAATGAGTAACCCTGACTCACATAATCTGCCCTAAGAAAAAACAAAACCGACCCAACTTAAACGATGTGAAACGAAGCAGTGAATCACTGGAAGACGAAATACGACCCGCCGGCCCAGAGGGCACCGTCCAATCGGCTTTGAGCCGCTACTCTCGGGGACATGATTTACCTTTGACTCCCAATTAATCCACTCTCATATCGGCCGGTGAACAGCTGTCGGAAACTATTACATAACCCGCTTGCCCGCGCCATTCGGCGCTGCCCGATCGGCCGAAATAAGGTCATTAATGGACACACGGACGATAGCGACGCGGACAAAAGCCAGTCGGAAATGTCGGCATACGAGCTGCCACCTCACCGACACTTGAGGGCTAGCTGCAGATCGCAAGGCGGCGGAATTCTTCAAAGAAGGGCGTCGCGTGCGCTTCACATGAACACTTGCGCTTCACATGAACAAACATATAAGTTAATGTTGCCACCAGACATGTGGCCCCTTTCCAGAAGTGACGGCAAACATCGCGCACGCCCAAATGGTGCGCCGAGAATTCTGGTTCGAGGCGCGAATAACTCTAATCGCCATGAGGAGCGCGCGCAAACAAACCACCCGAAACCGTCGCGTCCGCTTTGGGAGAGAGGGGAAGATAAGCCTTCGGAAGGGCCATTAGACAGGAGGGTCGGTAAGTGCACGCAAAAAGCCAAAAAAGAACGCGAAGATAAACGGAATTCGTTTAGCGGTTTGCAGGCGGGAGGCATTTGTAAGCGAATCATGTTGTGGATGCGATCATTTGATGGGATACACTATTAAGAGACCTTTGAACTTCGATCGGCAATTGAAAAAAATCGGATTTATCACTGTGGGTGGTAAGATAATACGGCTACTTATAGACTTAAAAAAGCGGTCGTAAATACAAAAGAAGTGATGTTGTTGAGCATTTTGCCATTGTATACCAAGCAACAAGAACCAGACTTACCTTTGTGTGCACTTCTAAGAGCTTGACATTCTCAAAAACATTATATGAAGACAAGGATAGCCGATGTTGCAAGCACCAACTTGGAGGAAGTCAATGCGCACTATATTTCTGGAGTTCGTTTCAGAATCAGCGGCTGGACGCAGCATAACAAGAGGCGAATCTAAGAACTTGACATTCTCAAAACCATTATATGAGGGCAAGGATAGCCGATGTTGTAGCGGTGGAAGTTGAGATATTCCAAGCAACAAGAACCTAAGTTGGCCAGACCTAGGTAAAAAGGGGGCAGCTAACATTATTATTTCTGGAGTTCATGGTCGCAGCACAACACGAAGCGTTGTAAAACATCTTAGGTGAGGACAAGGATAGCCGATGTTGTAGTTAAGATATTCCATAGACAAAAGGCAGGACCCCGACCCACTTTTTAGTGTCAAATGACATTGTTCAATTCTGTTGCGTCTAGCAAATCGTTCTCAATTAAAAGCGTCTTCGTCCCGCATTACAAGGACAAAAATCAGTACAGCTAAAAATGGCCAGACGATATCAATAGAATGGCGAACTTACATTGAGCATAGCTCTCCTGTTTACTTTACGAAAGTCACAAGTGCACATAAACAGACACACCAAAGTGCCCTGCAAAATGGAGGAAGAGTGATGTTGAATGGAATAAACAGTGTCCGAAGATAGTGATAAGGTTTTGAACAACTTATCAGCTAATATCCAGAAAGGAAAGGTAAACGGAGATGCGTTCATTACGCCGAACTTCAATCAGTTGCTTTTCTATATTGTGCACTATATGTACTGCGAAGTGTTTTCGTATTTTTGTGCACTTTTTCCTTAGCAGCGCCAACCCAGACGGCGTGATGTTTGGCCGAAGGAAGTTGTAAATTTGCCGAAAGTCCATGACGGAGTTGTTCAGCAAAAACGTCGTTGAGAAAATACGACCATTGATCATGAGTGAAAACTAAGAAAACGAGGCACTGTATTATAAGAAAGAGGCCCACAAAAACCGTTTTCTTGCACAGCGATCTCAAGCAGATTTGCCTTGATTTCTGACTTAACTGATGGGCAGTAGGGGGTAGAAACCTGTCAATCCTGGAACAAGCGATTAGGAAAACAAAACGGGAAACGTTCATACTTTGAGATTAAATCAAAAAATGGTGGCGGCTAGTTAAAGGACCAAAAAAGACGGTTATTGTGTCGCGGGCGGCTACTCAAAATGCACAAACGAACGCCGTCGGCGCCATCTATTTGCGGCCCGATCAGCATTTAATGAGGCAATAATTGAGTTAGATGTGAGAGCGGAACACCCGCCGGCGATAAAGCCAACTCACGACGACGGAACGTGATTTACAATCTCACACGCAGCGGATATGAGTGCCGACATAAATCTCGGCCGCGAACAGATAGAATCTAACCTTGTCTCCAAACAGGGTCACTTTGGCGTTTAGCCGCTAGTTTTCGCGATGTGACATGCGCGCAGTCGCGCCTTTCTTAAGCATGTCATGCTAATTATAGGGCGGCTAGTTGGTCAGTGGTTTGATGATCTGTGCCAGATGGTGTCAACACGCGCATCTTGAAATTGAGCGTTTACGACTTACAAATATAGTGCGAGGTTACTCTCAAATAGTGGAATTCCAAGTTCAATGATATACTCTGGTTTTTTTCGATCACGAAAACGGCCTTCAGTCATATCGTTGTGGGACCCGATGCAACTGCCAAGGGAACATCCCCAAGTGATAGTTGCCGATTGAAATGAAATGTGGTGCAACGGATAGAGGAGATCTTAGGAAGACGAGCGCACACAAAACGCGCTGCCCATATGCAGACTGGCTACCATAAACAGCCCCCCGAAATATGAAAAATAACGGCAGTCGCGACTAGTACGTTGAAATTTCCTCCTTTTGACCTGTCTGCGTGGTCCAGCGGTAGTGCTCTGAGCTACCAGTCAACGGTGTCGGGTTCGACCCCCACAGAGAATCTTCTATTTTTCGATTTGCTTTCTTTTCAACGAAACTGTACATTATTATGTTTCCTGGTGTTCACCATCACTGGTTCTTGCCTTGCTTCAAATATAGCTTAAAAAGCCCTTTGGAGAAATCGAAACTGGCAACTCAAATTTCACCTTTGTGGTGAAGCTGTTTTTCATTCTTTCGCGTTCCTATCTGTTTTGCTAATCATTTCAGGACGTGAAATGGAATGAACCAAAAAATGTTGGCTGGGATGAGTGTCGAACCCCGATCCCCCAGAACGGTAGCCAAGACACTATCCAGCTCGACCACACAAACAGATGGTGCTCCGCCAACATCGCTGGCTATATTCATTTCTACGAACTTTAGAAAGGTATTCACGCGGACAAGTGCGTGTATTGGTCGGAACAGATTAGGTTCTGCCGCTATGATATCTATAAGGATAAACAGAGAAGGGAGGACGCGAAAGAATGAAAAACAGCTTCACCACAAAGATGAAATTTGGGTTAGCAGTGCCGATTCCTGCAAAGGATTCCAAACTAAAGCGTTGATAAACACCAGGATATGTGGAAATATGTAGATTTGGTGAAAAGAAAAAAGGTAGAAAAGAAAGCAATTGGGGGTCGACCCGACACCGTTGACTGGTGGCTCAGAGCACTACCCCTTGACCACGCAGGAACGTCAGAGAAAAGAAATTTCAACATACTAGTCGCGACTGCCGTTATTTTTCATATTTCGGGGGGCTGTTTATGGTAGCCAGTCTGCATATGGGCAGCGCGTTTTGTGTGCGCTCGTATTCCTAAGATCTCCTCTATCCGTTACACCACATTTCATTTCAATCTGCAACTATCATTTGGGGATATTCCCTTGTGCGTTGAAAACGCCGAAGCGAGCGCACGAAGTTCGCATGTTCGCGCGTCGTTTTCAACGCGTTGGATCAGAATTTTGGGTCCCACAACGAGATGATTGAAGGCTGTTTTCGTGATAAAAAAACAGAGTATAGTCCAGCTAAACACGGTAATTATTTTCGGTTGGAGTTACGCAGACAAACAGACTCGACTCACTCCGTTTGCCACACATACTGGAGAACTTAATTATTCTCCATTTCAAGTGGAAACGTAAACAAAAACACTACGCTAAAATTTGAGGTTGCCTTCGAGAGGGGTCGGTTTCGCTGTGGTAATCAATGTGTCCGGTGATCATATGTAAACGGGGTTGAAAGAGGCAAAAAACTGGCCAAGCGAGGACAGTAAATAGTTGTTGCGTAGCAGTTTCTTTACAGGCCACACTTCTCGAAAGCCATGGAAACGCGTCTTCATCTGATACTCATCGTTTTCATGCCAACCCGAAAGCGTGTGACATCATCAGTGGATACGGGGCTCGTGTTTTTCTTTCTCCGAGCTGGAGCTGTAACAACCGCTTCCCTGAAATGGGCGGTAGAAATAATGAGTGTGTATTCAAAACAGTGCGTATTTCTAATTTCGGCAAAGATCAGCATAATGCGTGCGCCTTTTGAAAGTTCAAATACACCATGTGAGAAAGCAAAACAGCAAATAGTAACGTCACTCTCAACACCCTTCAAACCAGCAGGTCAAACAACATAGATTGACTTGGAGAACCGGCGTCAATTGCCCCTTCACCGTCAATCCTGACCAGAATTCATGACCACGACTGGAGACTTCATTTAGAGTCATCTAAACGGGTCAAAGATGACAACATCAATACAAAATTCAAAGTTCATATTTACAAGCAACACCGAGCAATGAACGATTCGAGCTGGATGCGCCATCTGTGCGTCTCTTCTTGTTCATAGGCGCTCAAACACTTCCGTCATGCCTCTAGAACGACCGACGAACTTCGTGCTCTGCGCTGTCCGTCGCTCAAGTGCCTTGGTGATCGATGGTATCGTCTGCCGCCAAGTGAGTCCATTTCTATCAGCTGGCTTTTCCGAAGTTTTCCACCTAAATTGTCTTCATGTAATTAGAGAAACTTAGTGACGTACCTGCATGAGCTCGGGCAAGATGGATTTGGCGAAGTTGTACTCGAGAATGTTTTCTTTTTGATCGAGGAAGAAAGTATCACGATGGTAGTGCATTTCAGTGTGAGAAGGAAAACAGCGAGGAAGTCAGTGATCAAAGCGTTGAGGACGAAAATGAAGAAGACGAGGATGAAGAACAGCAGCGATTCAAGCCTGTGTTTGTCAACAAGAAGGATGGCGTCACTCTCATCGAAGCAGAGAAGGACGCTGAGGAAAACGAGGAAATCGAGTACGGGATGTGGAAGCTAATATTGAATGGTACAGATGAAAACGTACTGTTCTCGTTCATCTCGGTCGCGTTTGATTCGCTTCATTGCGCGAAGCTTCCACATCCCGTACTCGATTTCCTCGTTTTGCTCAGCGTCCTTCTCTGCTTCGATGAGAGTGACGCCATCCTTCTTGTTGACAAACACAGGCTTGAATCGCTGCTGTTCTTCATCCTCGTCTTCTTCATTTTCGTCCTCATCGCATTGATCACTGACTTCCTCGCTGTCTTCCTTCTCACACTGAAATGCATTTGAATTAATAGGTAAGCGATTCGTCACGGTTTAAATCGAAAGCCGAAATCCCGTTTCGCGAATATTCAGTTATATTCAATCACAATCGGTTCTCCCGGGTTTTTTTTTTTAAATTCCGTGGTTGATCCCTTCTGACAAAAAAAAAATCACCGACAGCAGCATAGAAAACGAGGAGCTAATAAGGGAAGCACATGCAGCTGGAGAAAAATCGTGCCGGGAGCTTTCAAAAAGTTCCTTTCAACAACAATTTCGCACATCTTTCGAGTAAAGTTTCTTATCGCTTTTATATGACATTTAAAAATAATTCGTGCACTTATCGATCGATTTTCTCCGCTCATTTGTTCGTCGTTTTCAGGGATCAATGTGGTAACCGCCGGTGAAGCTCTCCTGGCTTTGACGGACACCAGAAACTCTGGACAGTCCATCCGCACTCAAAATGGTAAGTAGCGAAGTAGTTTAGCATGCAATGTACTTAGAAAATTGCATTTATTGGCCATTTTTCCTTTGTGCATGGTTCGGAACGAATTTAGAACGATTAACCAACAAATTCTTAGTTAATTTCGATTAGGAAATGCAGATCTCAACATTGTTCAATTACTTTCGAACGCGTTCCTACCAATTATTGTCAAATTTGTTTATTTCAGTCACTGCCGCTTGCGCCATTGCCAACATCGTCAAGTCTTCACTCGGACTCAACAAGATGCTTGTTGACGACGTCGGAGATGTGTTGTACGCGCGCAGCCGTACGAATGTGGGGGAAACCGGGGGAGAAACGACGAGAGGGTTGTCCGACGAGACTCCGGTGACAATTCCTGTGCGTGGGACGCGGGGCACGACTTAGGAAAAACACTTTATAACCGTCCACAAGGGAACGATACCCGGTTAATACAACAAGAACCACACAACTGAACAACAAGCAATAACGAAAATAGGAACGCTGCGCGGATGGCACTCGCTCGCACGGTCGGGGTTACGGTACAGGGGCTTCGTGGTGGCAGCCCGGGGCGTCATCTTCTACACCTCCCCCTTCTTCGACGAGAAGCGTCCTCGCTTCGGTAGGCTTGACGGTTATCTAGAAACATGTAAAAAGAGAAAATTGAGCATCAACTAGGCTCCAGGATCACTGTGACTGTTGAGAGGCTGTTGATCTGCGTGTTTTGGTTCGTATGCCATTCGAACGTAACCAATTTGCCTTGTTTTCGCAGTGCGCGTTTGCACCTGCAGAGCGATGTGTACGTGTGGGCTGCTGCCTTATTTCCTGTTTCGGCGAGACTCGTGGATGAGCGTCGTCGATGAATGCGCTTCTTGCGTTGCGCCAGCGGTCAGCAATGGCTCGCTCAGGCTCTTTGTGAGGATGCCGTATTTTGGCGGGAAAATGCCGTTTCGTTTCCTTCGATGGCGGCTTGCGCGCGTTGGATGTGGCAGTTACGGCGGAGACTGGTGTTGACTGTTGCTCTGTCTTCGCGATGAGCGGGATGAACTCGTTGTTGAGCTTGTCAACCAGCATGAAACCAAGGCGCGACAAAATATCTGTGCCAAGCAGTACATCATGACCGAATGGGTTGGCGGTGACGAAGAATCGTGCTTCTTGGCTCTGTCTGTTTGCGTAATTGAGCTGCACGTGGACGCATCCTACGTGGCTCTGCTTGCTCCCGTTTGCTGTGTGTAACTGCGCGTCGTTTGCGATCAGTTTTACGGGTGTGTCTGTCTGGTTTACGAGCTGCGCGTAAAATTTAGACGAGATCAAGCTCACGTTCGCGCCGGTATCTATCAAACCGCGGCAAGTGATATCGTTGATTGCAATGGGCAGCGTTGGCACGTAACCAAGCCTGGAATTTTGCCCTTCGTCCTCTCCACTGCGGAGACTGCCAATGTAGTGTGCGCTGCTTGCTTGCGCTTGTCTGTCTCTGTCCTGTCGCTCATCGTGCGGGCTATTAATGTGACTTTTAGGCACCGTTGGAGGCCGCATAACCTGCTGGATCGTCGACTGATCCCTCAAACGCTCACTGCTGTTGTGTCTAGGACTCGGAATACGGTTGTTCCCGTTTCCAGTGTTTCTCCAGTGCTGTTCGCGTGGGAAGCGGTGCGCTCTGGGCTGGTTCGATGTGTAGCAATCGACTGAATCGTTGTGGAACTGGCGCGGATGCAAGCAGTTAAGTTGCGCTTCGATCGCCACTGTCTTTGCCACTTTCTGTTCGAATGTCAGACCTTGTAGTGCTACGACTGCGGTCACTAGATACGTGTTGTTTAGGCCTCGCATGAAGTAATGATCAAGCAAGTGTTCCATGCTGATCTTGTCGGAGCTCGGGAATGCACTGCGAACAGTTTTGGCGATGCGGTCGCTGTAGCTAGCTACCGTTTCATTCTGCTCCCTGTTGATGCCGTTTGTCAGCGCCTGCAAGGCTTCAATGCGCTCTGTGCTGGCTTCTGTGATCTGCTGCGTCAGGAGAGATCTCACTGCGTCGTACTGATCGGTTCCAGACTCGACGAGGTCGCTGATCAAGCGTTTAGCGCGTTGCTTGCACTTTGTACGGAGTAGAGATACGCGTTCCGCGTTCTCGCACCCGACTGTGATCTCATCGAAGCGCCGAAAGAACTCTTTCAGGCGGCTTGTGCCTTCATATCCGCTAATCGTTTCCACTGCTTTCAGCCTCTCGATCCGGATGGATGCTGCTTGAAGGCTGATGAGTGTTGCCAGCTGATTGTTGACGTGATCATTTGGGTCTGTTCCCATGAACTGCGGCGCGGCGGCCGGATGATGGGGAACAGAACGTACATTTGACTGGGGTGTGGAGCAGGTGGATTTTCGAAAATCTGTGGGTGTTGTGAGCGCCGAGCGAATTGCTTAGTCGCTGGTCGGTCTTCCTTGACTTGTTGCGGCCATGCGTGAGTAGCAGCTACGCCATATGCGTTCTGCAGCGAGGCGGCATTTTCGAAATGTGCATAATGGTAACCGAAAGCAGGGTTAACCTGGTAAGCAGCGGTGTTGTGTGGAGCTAAACCGTGTGCATACGTTGGCACGAACGGCGTGGGTCCTGGACGTGATCCACAAGAAGAATTATGACTGTTATTCTGGCTAATGTGCGCCATTTGGTTGTAGGACTGTGCCTGTTGTGGAGTACGGCTTGCGTTTGCTGGTTCTGGTGCGATGTACTGGCTGTGTGAGTTGTTAGCACCGGCGGCGCGGCGTTTTGCTAACTCCTCTTCTATCTCTCGGAACGAGTACTTACTCAAGTTCGTGCTCCTTGAGACGTTCCAGCTGTTGTTTTCTGATGCATCCGCGGTTTTGTTCATGGCGGGGTGTGGTCCGGCCATTTGTGCCTCGTCCTGCTTGCGGTTTGCCTCTTCCACAGCTTTGTGAGTAGGTCTTTCAGCTCTCATAATTGACGCGTATTACTGGGACTGCTTGGAGTCGCTAAGAACAGTCGCGTGCAGATTATGGTGAAGTATGCGTTTCCTTTGAAAACAAATAACGCGGGAGGCAATCAGTCTCAATTCCGTATCGGCCGACGGATAATCCGTACCGATCTCGGGGCACCAATGTTGTACGCGCGCACTCGGGGCACCAATGATGTACGGGCGCAGCCGTACGAATGTGGGGGAAACCGGGGGAGAAACGACGAGAGGGTTGTCCGACGAGACTCCGGTGACAATTCCTGTGCGTGGGACGCGGGGCACGACTTAGGAAAAACACTTTATAACCGTCCACAAGGGAACGATACCCGGTTAATACAACAAGAACCACACAACTGAACAACAAGCAATAACGAAAATAGGAACGCTGCGCGGATGGCACTCGCTCGCACGGTCGGGGTTACGGTACAGGGGCTTCGTGGTGGCAGCCCGGGGCGTCATCTTCTACAGATGTCATCATCACCAACGGCGGTGCGACGATTCTGAAGCAGCTCGAAGTTGAACATCCCGCCGGCAAGGTTCTTGTCGAGCTCGCGCAGCTGCAGGACGAGGAAATTGGCGAGAGAACTGCAAGAAGGCCGATACTTGGAAAAGAACCTCGCCATTCCTACTGAGGAGCTTGGCCATGAGTCGATCATTGGATCGTAAGTGCTCTGTGAGCGATCATCAAAAACTAATTGTCTGTTCAGGAATGTCGAATTTTTCTCAGAAATGGTCGTCAAAGCCGCGGAGCTTGAAGAGACCGTTGATGCCTCCGGAAAGGTTATTTACCTGATCAACGCCGTTAACGTCCTCAAGGCTCACAGAAATTCTGCCAGTGAAAGCATGCTCATCGAAGGATATGCTCTCAACTGCACACTTGCCAGCGAAGGTGAATCAACTCTTGCCATTCGGAACTATCAGAAAACTCCCTTTAGCTATGCCACGCAAGTCCCAAGATCGCCTGTCTCGAGTTCTCTCTCCAGAAGGCACCTTGGAATTTCTGTTGTTGTTGAGGACCCAACCAAGTTGGAAGCTATCCGCAGAGAGTAAGTCACCATACATTTTTGATCTTCAGAAAAGGAAATCACGGCGATTACCTGTGGGTTGTAAATTAGAACAGCGGCAGTGCGCTGAATCCTGATGTGTATACTACGGACTAGTGCGTGTTATTTTTTGAGAAACTATGGAACATAGCTATCCTATCTTTGCTCAACTACGGAAATACATATTCAACGTTTCAGGAAAATGGACATCGTCAAGCGTCGCATTGACAAAATCCTCAAGGCCGGAGCCAATGTTGTGCGTACCACTGGTGGTATTGACGACCTGTGCTTTAAACTGTTTACCGAAGTCGGTGTCATGGCTGTCAAACGGTGCAAGAAGGTCGATCTGGAGAGAGTTGCCAAGGCTACTGACGCCATTTTCGTTTCGTCGCTGGCGAACCTTGAAGGAGACGAGAGCTTTGGGTCATCGGTGCAAGGTACTTGCGAAGAGATCGTTCAGGAGCGCATTTCTGACGATGAACTTATCACCATTAAGAAGACTGGCGCTCGCAGTGCCGCTTCGCTTATTTTGCGGTAAGTATTGGTTTTTCTTTTCGAAATCATTACTCTCATTTAGCGGTGCCAACGACGTTATGCTGGATGAGATGGAACGCTCTGTTCACGATGCTCTGTGCGTCTGCCGCCGTGTTCTCGAAAGCAGAAATGTCGTCTGCGGTGGTGGTGCCGTTGAAGCCGCCCTCAACGTCTACCTTGAAGCATTCGCTACTAGCTTGGTATAAAACACCGTTCCTGATCCCCAATACACGCAGTATTTTCTAGGCCAGCCGTGAACAGCTCCCAATGGCCGTTTTTGCTGATGCCCTGCTCGTCATTCCGCTGAATCCTGATGTGTATACTACGGACTAGTGCGTGTTATTTTTTGAGAAACTATGGAACATAGCTATCCTATCTTTGCTCAACTACGGAAATACATATTCAACGTTTCAGGAAAATGGACATCGTCAAGCGTCGCATTGACAAAATCCTCAAGGCCGGAGCCAATGTTGTGCGTACCACTGGTGGTATTGACGACCTGTGCTTTAAACTGTTTACCGAAGTCGGTGTCATGGCTGTCAAACGGTGCAAGAAGGTCGATCTGGAGAGAGTTGCCAAGGCTACTGACGCCATTTTCGTTTCGTCGCTGGCGAACCTTGAAGGAGACGAGAGCTTTGGGTCATCGGTGCAAGGTACTTGCGAAGAGATCGTTCAGGAGCGCATTTCTGACGATGAACTTATCACCATTAAGAAGACTGGCGCTCGCAGTGCCGCTTCGATTATTTTGCGGTAAGTATTGGTTTTTCTTTTCGAAATCATTACTCTCATTTAGCGGTGCCAACGACGTTATGCTGGATGAGATGGAACGCTCTGTTCACGATGCTCTGTGCGTCTGCCGCCGTGTTCTCGAAAGCAGAAATGTCGTCTGCGGTGGTGGTGCCGTTGAAGCCGCCCTCAACGTCTACCTTGAAGCATTCGCTACTAGCTTGGTATAAAACACCGTTCCTGATCCCCAATACACGCAGTATTTTCTAGGCCAGCCGTGAACAGCTCCCACCGTTTGTGCTGATGCCCTGCTCGTCATTCCGCTGAATCCTGATGTGTATACTACGGACTAGTGCGTGTTATTTTTTGAGAAACTATGGAACATAGCTATCCTATCTTTGCTCAACTACGGAAATACATATTCAACGTTTCAGGAAAATGGACATCGTCAAGCGTCGCATTGACAAAATCCTCAAGGCCGGAGCCAATGTTGTGCGTACCACTGGTGGTATTGACGACCTGTGCTTTAAACTGTTTACCGAAGTCGGTGTCATGGCTGTCAAACGGTGCAAGAAGGTCGATCTGGAGAGAGTTGCCAAGGCTACTGACGCCATTTTCGTTTCGTCGCTGGCGAACCTTGAAGGAGACGAGAGCTTTGGGTCATCGGTGCAAGGTACTTGCGAAGAGATCGTTCAGGAGCGCATTTCTGACGATGAACTTATCACCATTAAGAAGACTGGCGCTCGCAGTGCCGCTTCGCTTATTTTGCGGTAAGTATTGGTTTTTCTTTTCGAAATCATTACTCTCATTTAGCGGTGCCAACGACGTTATGCTGGATGAGATGGAACGCTCTGTTCACGATGCTCTGTGCGTCTGCCGCCGTGTTCTCGAAAGCAGAAATGTCGTCTGCGGTGGTGGTGCCGTTGAAGCCGCCCTCAACGTCTACCTTGAAGCATTCGCTACTAGCTTGGTATAAAACACCGTTCCTGATCCCCAATACACGCAGTATTTTCTAGGCCAGCCGTGAACAGCTCCCAATGGCCGTTTTTGCTGATGCCCTGCTCGTCATTCCGCTGAATCCTGATGTGTATACTACGGACTAGTGCGTGTTATTTTTTGAGAAACTATGGAACATAGCTATCCTATCTTTGCTCAACTACGGAAATACATATTCAACGTTTCAGGAAAATGGACATCGTCAAGCGTCGCATTGACAAAATCCTCAAGGCCGGAGCCAATGTTGTGCGTACCACTGGTGGTATTGACGACCTGTGCTTTAAACTGTTTACCGAAGTCGGTGTCATGGCTGTCAAACGGTGCAAGAAGGTCGATCTGGAGAGAGTTGCCAAGGCTACTGACGCCATTTTCGTTTCGTCGCTGGCGAACCTTGAAGGAGACGAGAGCTTTGGGTCATCGGTGCAAGGTACTTGCGAAGAGATCGTTCAGGAGCGCATTTCTGACGATGAACTTATCACCATTAAGAAGACTGGCGCTCGCAGTGCCGCTTCGATTATTTTGCGGTAAGTATTGGTTTTTCTTTTCGAAATCATTACTCTCATTTAGCGGTGCCAACGACGTTATGCTGGATGAGATGGAACGCTCTGTTCACGATGCTCTGTGCGTCTGCCGCCGTGTTCTCGAAAGCAGAAATGTCGTCTGCGGTGGTGGTGCCGTTGAAGCCGCCCTCAACGTCTACCTTGAAGCATTCGCTACTAGCTTGGTATAAAACACCGTTCCTGATCCCCAATACACGCAGTATTTTCTAGGCCAGCCGTGAACAGCTCCCACCGTTTGTGCTGATGCCCTGCTCGTCATTCCGCTGAATCCTGATGTGTATACTACGGACTAGTGCGTGTTATTTTTTGAGAAACTATGGAACATAGCTATCCTATCTTTGCTCAACTACGGAAATACATATTCAACGTTTCAGGAAAATGGACATCGTCAAGCGTCGCATTGACAAAATCCTCAAGGCCGGAGCCAATGTTGTGCGTACCACTGGTGGTATTGACGACCTGTGCTTTAAACTGTTTACCGAAGTCGGTGTCATGGCTGTCAAACGGTGCAAGAAGGTCGATCTGGAGAGAGTTGCCAAGGCTACTGACGCCATTTTCGTTTCGTCGCTGGCGAACCTTGAAGGAGACGAGAGCTTTGGGTCATCGGTGCAAGGTACTTGCGAAGAGATCGTTCAGGAGCGCATTTCTGACGATGAACTTATCACCATTAAGAAGACTGGCGCTCGCAGTGCCGCTTCGCTTATTTTGCGGTAAGTATTGGTTTTTCTTTTCGAAATCATTACTCTCATTTAGCGGTGCCAACGACGTTATGCTGGATGAGATGGAACGCTCTGTTCACGATGCTCTGTGCGTCTGCCGCCGTGTTCTCGAAAGCAGAAATGTCGTCTGCGGTGGTGGTGCCGTTGAAGCCGCCCTCAACGTCTACCTTGAAGCATTCGCTACTAGCTTGGTATAAAACACCGTTCCTGATCCCCAATACACGCAGTATTTTCTAGGCCAGCCGTGAACAGCTCCCAATGGCCGTTTTTGCTGATGCCCTGCTCGTCATTCCGCTGAATCCTGATGTGTATACTACGGACTAGTGCGTGTTATTTTTTGAGAAACTATGGAACATAGCTATCCTATCTTTGCTCAACTACGGAAATACATATTCAACGTTTCAGGAAAATGGACATCGTCAAGCGTCGCATTGACAAAATCCTCAAGGCCGGAGCCAATGTTGTGCGTACCACTGGTGGTATTGACGACCTGTGCTTTAAACTGTTTACCGAAGTCGGTGTCATGGCTGTCAAACGGTGCAAGAAGGTCGATCTGGAGAGAGTTGCCAAGGCTACTGACGCCATTTTCGTTTCGTCGCTGGCGAACCTTGAAGGAGACGAGAGCTTTGGGTCATCGGTGCAAGGTACTTGCGAAGAGATCGTTCAGGAGCGCATTTCTGACGATGAACTTATCACCATTAAGAAGACTGGCGCTCGCAGTGCCGCTTCGATTATTTTGCGGTAAGTATTGGTTTTTCTTTTCGAAATCATTACTCTCATTTAGCGGTGCCAACGACGTTATGCTGGATGAGATGGAACGCTCTGTTCACGATGCTCTGTGCGTCTGCCGCCGTGTTCTCGAAAGCAGAAATGTCGTCTGCGGTGGTGGTGCCGTTGAAGCCGCCCTCAACGTCTACCTTGAAGCATTCGCTACTAGCTTGGTATAAAACACCGTTCCTGATCCCCAATACACGCAGTATTTTCTAGGCCAGCCGTGAACAGCTCCCAATGGCCGTTTTTGCTGATGCCCTGCTCGTCATTCCGCTGAATCCTGATGTGTATACTACGGACTAGTGCGTGTTATTTTTTGAGAAACTATGGAACATAGCTATCCTATCTTTGCTCAACTACGGAAATACATATTCAACGTTTCAGGAAAATGGACATCGTCAAGCGTCGCATTGACAAAATCCTCAAGGCCGGAGCCAATGTTGTGCGTACCACTGGTGGTATTGACGACCTGTGCTTTAAACTGTTTACCGAAGTCGGTGTCATGGCTGTCAAACGGTGCAAGAAGGTCGATCTGGAGAGAGTTGCCAAGGCTACTGACGCCATTTTCGTTTCGTCGCTGGCGAACCTTGAAGGAGACGAGAGCTTTGGGTCATCGGTGCAAGGTACTTGCGAAGAGATCGTTCAGGAGCGCATTTCTGACGATGAACTTATCACCATTAAGAAGACTGGCGCTCGCAGTGCCGCTTCGATTATTTTGCGGTAAGTATTGGTTTTTCTTTTCGAAATCATTACTCTCATTTAGCGGTGCCAACGACGTTATGCTGGATGAGATGGAACGCTCTGTTCACGATGCTCTGTGCGTCTGCCGCCGTGTTCTCGAAAGCAGAAATGTCGTCTGCGGTGGTGGTGCCGTTGAAGCCGCCCTCAACGTCTACCTTGAAGCATTCGCTACTAGCTTGGTATAAAACACCGTTCCTGATCCCCAATACACGCAGTATTTTCTAGGCCAGCCGTGAACAGCTCCCACCGTTTGTGCTGATGCCCTGCTCGTCATTCCGCTGAATCCTGATGTGTATACTACGGACTAGTGCGTGTTATTTTTTGAGAAACTATGGAACATAGCTATCCTATCTTTGCTCAACTACGGAAATACATATTCAACGTTTCAGGAAAATGGACATCGTCAAGCGTCGCATTGACAAAATCCTCAAGGCCGGAGCCAATGTTGTGCGTACCACTGGTGGTATTGACGACCTGTGCTTTAAACTGTTTACCGAAGTCGGTGTCATGGCTGTCAAACGGTGCAAGAAGGTCGATCTGGAGAGAGTTTCCAAGGCTACTGACGCCAAGAGATCGTTCAGGAGCGCATCTCTGACGATGAACTGATCACCATTAAGAAGACTGGCGCTCGCAGTGCCGCTTCGATTATCTTGCGGTAAGTATTGGTTTTTCTTTCCAAAATCATTACTCTCATTTAGCGGTGCCAACGACGTTATGCTGGATGAGATGGAACGCTCTGTTCACGATGCTCTGTGCGTCTGCCGCCGTGTTCTCGAAAGCAGAAATGTCGTCTGCGGTGGTGGTGCCGTTGAAGCCGCCCTCAACGTCTACCTTGAAGCATTCGCTACTAGCTTGGTATAAAACACCGTTCCTGATCCCCAATACACGCAGTATTTTCTAGGCCAGCCGTGAACAGCTCCCAATGGCCGCTTTTGCTGATGCCCTGCTCGTCATTCCTAAGACCCTTGCAAAGAACGCTGCGAAAGACAGCATCTCCCTATGCGGTAAACTCCGATCCTTCCACTCACTCGTCAGCGAAGAACATTGCATTCAAATAAAAACATTTAAAGATGCATTTAAATAGGCAAATAATACCGTAGGGGGTGATGACAAAAAAAGCGTTCTGGGAGCCCTAAGGTAGCGTTCAAACTCACGCCGACGCCCGACGCGCTCGCCGACGCCCGACGCGCTCGCCGACGCCCGACGCGCTCGCCGACGCCCGACGCGCTCGCCGACGCCCGACGCGCTCGCCGACGCCCGACGCGCTCGCCGACGCCCGATGCGCTCGCCGACGCCCGATGCGCTCGCCGACGCCCGATGCGCTCGCCGACGCCCGACGCGCTCCCCGACGCCCGACGCGCTCCCCGATGCGCTCGCCGACGCCCGATGCGCTCGCCGACGCCCGATGCGCTCGCCGACGCCCGATGCGATCTCAACATTGTTCAATTACTTTCGAAGGCGTTCCTACCAATTATTGTCAAATTTATTTGTTTCAGTCACTGCCGCTTGCGCCATTGCCAACATCGTCAAGTCCTCACTCGGACTCAACAAGATGCTTGTTGACGACGCCCGATGCGCTCGCCGACGCCCGATGCGCTCGCCGACGCCCGACGCGCTCCCCGACGCCCGACGCGTTCGCCGATGCCGGACGCGTTCGCCGATGCCGGACGCGTTCGCCGATGCCGGACGCCTTTTTCTTTTGCTTCTTGGAGTGCTTGCCTCCCGTGGGCTGCGAAGGAGTGATGTCCTCCTCTTCATCCGGTAAGCCATTCACCGATGCGTTGAACAATAGCTCTGCGTCTTCATCAAGTATATGTTTCGTAAGAAGAGCCACGTTCTCACGTTGCTTCTTTGACTTATCGTGGTTCTGTTTCGACTTCCTAGAATAGTGTTGGTAAGAAATATTATCAAACGCCGTACGCTACATATACATATTCGTGAAGGACTATTCGCAAGCGGCACAGTACAGATCATCAAAATTTCCTCGTCTGAAGCGGCACTCAAACCTCCATACTCAGCATCAAGCGCTTCTTCTATTTCGCGTAAATCCAGCAAATGATCTTCCTTGTGCTGGTCGTTCTCCTTATAGTTTTGCATGTGCCTGAAGAGATCAGTAAGAAACATTCGAATCACTGCAACTTACTCAAGCTGCTGTCGAATTTGCCGCTGACGATTTGACGATCTTCTGTTTTTTGGGCTTGCAACTGACGTCGCTCTTCCCGAACTTGACGGTACGCCATAACACGCTTGTCGCGCTCGCGCTTCGAGAAGTCCATCCAAAAGCCATAGAAGTGCGCGACCTCCTAAAATCGTAATGTAACGCACACATGTAATTTCAGAACCGGTGGGTCATTGTTTGCAAAAAGAACCGCGCGCAAATTAAGTGCGATTATCATCACACTTACCTCTTCATAGTCACTCTTTGAATTTCCAAACGTCGGATAACAACGATCAGCCGAATTATCAATATGCTCGTTGTCCTCGGCAGCGAGTTGTTCAAAAAGTCGTCGATAGACACTGTAGAATCATGTGCAATCATCGCCAAAAACCCGAATAGCACGAAGACGTAAAGTACGCGAACAAATCAATGCCTTCGTCCTTGAAGCCTCCATCAGCCCCTCCGAGTAGAATGTTCTCGTGGTAGCGGTTATAGAACGCTCGTTCGTGTTGATTACTGGGCACTTCGTGAGCCTGCTGCAGAAGGGCGAAGTGCTGCGTACGCTCCTCAGCTCGGTCTGGATTTTTGGCGGGGTGTCACATGAGCGCGAGTTTCCGATATGCCTTCTTGATGACTTGGTCGCTGGCGTCACGCTCGATTTCGAGCACATCGTAGTGACAGCACATTGCGGTGCCCTGGCCAAATTCTGAAATTGTACAATCGAAATGAAGAAGTATTTAGCAAAACGCGATAATCACAAACGGAAAGCAAAGAAGCAACAGCAAAAAACCAGGACAGAATTAAGCGCACCCTCCTTTTTTCCGTTTCATGATTTCCGAGCGGTCTACACGCCAGAATGTTCGACACTAGAAGCCCCACACAAGACAGACAGCAAAAAAGGAATCAGCAAGTGACGAGTAGGAGTGGCGCAGGAAATAGACGAAGCTCAACCCTCGGGATTCCACGACTTCCGATGCATTTAAATAGAGGCAAATAATACCGTAGGGGATGATGACAAAAAAGCGTTCTGGGAGCCCTCACTAATCACAGAGATGTAGAAACTGACCATACTATATCGCCTCTTGTATTTTCATTCTCATTAGCCACAGAGCAAACACAGCAAAGACCGACTGACGCAATGATCGCAATGGAATCGTTACAGACAGCCTCGAAACTGATTATGGACGCATTCATAAGAGATTCCATTTGGAATAGTCGGGCATAGTCGAATGCAATGCAAAAAGGAAATTCACTCATACAGATGTAGACACAGAACGAAAACGGCATCGTTCTTTGTCTACTGAAGTCAAATATTTACCTTAGTAAGTAAACACGATTGACCGTCGGCTTCATGCCTGACCGATCTGACGCATAACGCACCGAGATGTTCGTAGAAATCCGTAGTTTTTATTGCCAACTGTCACGATTCGTCTCGCAGGATATGCCGGCGAAGGCGAGAACATCTGTGTTGTCTGCGTCACACTTCTCATATGTTTGCTTGTGCCATATAATCGCGCATCTTCATCAGTTACGAATAAACACGCTGTGAGCGATGGTCGGCTTATGAGAGCAATCTCAACACCGACTGCGTGGTCTAAATAATCGAAACCAACAAAAATCACTCAAGCTATGGTACCATATCTATTTCTTGGCTAGGGAACAACAGCTTGAAAGTAGATACTACAAAGTGTCATCGTTTTTCGGTGACTTAAAAGGAAAGGTCCCAAACTGTCCCACGCCTAATGGGCTGAAATTTGGCATGCCAGAGTGTAGCAATACCTGATAGGTTTCATCGATGAATGGCCTCAGAAAACCTCACAGAAATGGTCAAAATCTGATAAGACCACCGTATCTTTTGTACCATCAGGGACATCGTGTTAGGACCTTGAAACTACAGAGCATAAAATCCACTATGAATTATAGCTTAAACCCGCCATTCATCGATGAAACCTATCAGGTTCTGCTACACTCTGACATGGCATCCTCCATGCCAAATTTCAGCCGAATCGGCGTAGGACAGTTTGGGACCTCTCCTTGTTAGTTACCCCGCATCCATTGAACGCAACACCGATAGCTATTACGAAGGCTCTGCTCCCGGTATACGGTAGTTTTGGTAAATAAAAAGGTGAAAATGTATGGCTACATGCAGATATACGGCATTTCTTTCAAATAGTTCGATCTAAGGGTCAGTAGGCGGTCAAGCGTTTGAATATTGTGCTCGCTGATTATATAAATCAAATGAGATGTACATGATTCCTCGGTGCATTGAAGCGAACTGTGTGGGTTCCTAAACTGTCAAATGACGACGAAAACATTCACTTCTTTAAGGAGTACATTTATGTGAACGGTTTGCACTGCGCACGATACCTATTACTGAGACCTATCGACCCACTTTTGTAGGTTTCGCGCCAGTGTCCCATATGACCAGTCGTCGCTCGGAATGGTGAAGGCGCGCCGCACTCATCGTCTTTGCGCCTTTGTCGTGGTCGCCTTTTGTGCGCTGGGTGTCCTTTTCTATTTGGACTTCCGTGTTTCCGTAAGGCACAGACAGGAACTGATACCATTAGAAGTTTGATTTAGTACTTCATTCAAGCGGATTATGTCAAATTGATCGACTCGAGCCTCTTACGACATGTCCATCCCGCGCTTGTGCGCGAGATACTGAGCGTCCCGAAGAAGATTCCCGTGGCACCTAAAGCCGTGCCGTTGGACGACCATAATCCAGCACATGCCGTTGGAATCGATGAGGAGCAGGCTCTGAACCTTTCTACGATCCCAGAGCTGAACGACGACACTTTGGCCTTTCGTTTGGCCGTCCAGAAGATCGAAGAAGGATTCAATGCGACGAAGCATTTCGATCCTTTCCCTTATTTGGTCAAGCCAAAGCTGTGCAGCGAGGGTAAGTGGAGCACTGTACTGTCTCAAAATGTTCACTAAAGTTTTCATTGATAGTCCACCACATCATTTCAGAAATGACACTATTCTCCTCTCTTTCAGATGGACCTGTCCCTCCTGTCATCTTCTATGTTACGGTGCCCCCAGGACCGGACGACATAGTTACGAGGGCGCTCATCAGAAACACGTGGGGTCGTGATGCTCGCGCCAGAGGCTTTGGAGTGCTCTTCGCCATGGGACGGCACGCAGTAGCCCTGGAGCACAACCACACTTCCGACGTCGAAGTGGCTCTGTCGGAAAACGCCCTGTACGGGGACATTCTGATGGCGAACTTCCGTGATAGTTGGGAACATCTGATCCACAAGTGGTGGGCGACGACCCACTTCCACGCGCATCACTGTCGCGACGTGCCGCTTATGGCGTTCACCGATGCCGACACCGTCATTTTCGCCGAGAATTTCGACCGATTCCTCGTGAAGAACGCGCATCGATTCGACGAGAAAATCGGCTGCACCGTGAGTTTTGTTGAGGTCGATGAGTTCTCTTGACCTTCGACGACGTACAACGCGTGAATCGAACCGCTAATTGCAGACGATTGGCGGGCAGCCCCCGGAGAGAGGCGAGCTGAGCCGTTATTATGTACCTCCAAAACTTTGGCCATCGTCGAGACTTCCATCGTATTGTAGTGGAACTTTGCAGATCTACAGTTCAGTGGTAAGTTTAGAAGGGGCTCATCAAGGGACAAAGGTTGGAATACAGACACCGCAGCCTAGGCCTAGCATTCCCGAACACCCATACACAAACCAATCGACCCATCAGTCCTTTGTAGGATTGCACAGTTCCAGGAACTTTTAAAGGGAGCCGGTCATGGATAAAAAAAAGTTCTTTAAATCGTCTGAAAATTTGTACACCCCTGTTTTCGGGGTCGCTGAACACGATGGAACACGCTGAACATGATACATCGTCTCGGGACCGACGGTAAAACACATTCTGAATTCTAAGGCCCGTTTCTTGAAAACTACTGGGTTTTTTGGGAAACCGACTTCACCACCGTGCTCAGCGACCCAAAAAACAACGGGACAAAAATTTTCAGACGATTGATAAAACTTTTTTTTATCCATGACCCTTTAAGTTTGTTTCGTTGGCAAAACCAGAACATCACATAACCACTGTAATTCGCTGCTTCTTTTACCGTAAGACTTTGCGCTGTGAGGCTGATGGCGTGTGTGGATTGCCCCTCACAGTTCCCTCAAAGCTGTGGTCGTTGATAGAGACGATCGTCGTCGCTCGCTTGCGTCCCACGCTACAGAAGGCAAAAGTACGGCCTTTGTGCCACCATGTCGGCCGATCGTAAAATGCGGCCAGAAAAGTGCAAAGCTAGGGCTTCTGCATGGCACCGACACCCGTTCTACGGAACGATTTCGAAAAACAACATCGAGGGCTTCTATTGAGGAACAAAGACCTGAAAACATGCGTTCAACTTTATAAATTTTGGTGCTAAGTGTCTCATCCCTGAAGACAATTATTCATGAGGTTTGCTCATTTTGAGGTTAGTCGATTGAAACGCTTAAACAAATCATCTAGACCCCGATTTTTCCTATACCCTATATAAGCACTAATCAAATGTGTTCCGGGTCCGTTCTTAATCATCTCATTCAGACAGCGCAGCGCCTTTCGAAAGGCGTACTGGAACTGGGCATCGAATACGTGACTTCATTCAAGATATTCGACGTAGTGACGGGACCGGTGGCCAAAATCGCCGGCGTCGAACTGTCGAACGTGCAAGAAATCAGAAGTTGGCTCCCAAACGTGGACATCTGTCGAGACGATATCATCGCGCAGCATGGTATCAAGCCGGCCACTATCATTCCCGTCTTTCTCGACTATCGACAGCGATGTTGTTCAGCCGTTATGGATAATATGTGTCCGTACAATGGTACCGTTCCTGAAAAGATCGCCTACCAGACGCGGCGTCCATTTGGTATGCTGAGCGCGAAGCGAATTGTCAAGTCTTAATGTACACTTAATCAATAATAAAATAGGGACGGATCACTGCAAAGATTTCGCATTTCGCATGAGTCAGATCTGGGAAATGTGTCCTCTTAGAACAACACTGTACCAAAGAAATCGGGCATGTTTATCGCACACCTCCGCGCATCAACAATCGAGCGACAACAGATTCCTCAAAAGTGGGGAATACGTCGCTCAGCTATGTACATTATCACGATCAAAGTTGATGCCCAAGCTACCATGATAGGATGTCCTCCACCGTTCGGCTATGCGCTCCAATGTCGGACCTATCGCTCAGGTTGCTGAAGGCCGGATAAACGAGAAAGTGGTTAGTTCGAGTAGTTCGTGTTTTTCACTAGCTTCAGCTCCGTGCATTCTAATTCCGCCATGAGCGTGAGCTCCCATGATCAGATTGCCATAGCTGTATTATGCAATTAACATCCGTGCATTTCCAAAGATTTCGCATTTCGTAAGAGTCCGATTTGAGAAATGTGGCCCTCGAGAACAACACCGTGCCAAGAAAATCGCCCATGTTTATCGCACACCTCCGCGCATCGACAATCGAACGACAACAGATACTTCAAAAGTGAGCAATACGTCGCTGAGTTAATAAATTTGATGCCCAAGCTACCATGATAGGATGTGCCTCACCGTTCGGCTATGCGCTCCAATGTCGGACGTATTGCTGAGGTTGCTGAAGGTCGAATTTAGCTGGTTTGAGCACTTCGTGTTTTCACTAGCTTCAACTCTTTGTATACTAATTCCGACACGATCGCCAATGAACACATGTTTATAGCTGTATCGTACGATTAGCGTACGTGCATTTCAGAGTTGCATGTTGTTGAATTGTGCTAGCATTGCTATCCACATCCGCCACAACAATGCAATGACAGCTCGTGTGCCGGTAGCTGCATTATCAGTCATGTTAGCTGAGTTGACGACGATCTTCTCATGCTGTGAATGTGTAAGCTTTTCAATTGTAAACGCACTGAATATTAGATGCACTGAACATCGACAATCAAGCGACAACAGATATGTCGCTCAGATAGATACACCACCACGATCAAAGTTGATGCCCAAGCCACCATGATAGGATGTCCTCCATCGTTCGGCTATGCGCTCCAATGCCGGACGTATTGCTGAGGTTGCTGAAGGCCGGATAAACGAGAAACTGGTGACTTTGATTGTGCAGTGCAAATTTATATCGGTCTTGACTGACTTCTCTGAGAAAAGGTGCAAGATCGTGGCCTACATTACCATAAGAAACAATCAACGGTATTCAGAGTAGATACATGCAAAGTAAAGACACTGTTCACAGCACGGATACACTATTACAACAAAGAAAACACCTTGCACTTTTGCAAATTTCGCTATTGCATGTATTTGCATTTTACACTGCGTCCCAGACAGATCGCGCGCCGAGCAAAGTGCACGTTATAGATCTGCAAGATGTACTGATAGAATTCCGTCCTTGTAGATGTCAGCATATGTGCTAAGCTTAGTGAGAATAGCGGAGTTACATGCCTTCTACGACGTTCACTGCTTCGGTTGCGTCGGCGCGAAAATCTGCAGTTGTTGTGAATGTCCATCTCCCCTTCCACGAGCGCGACTTAGTCGACTTGGCTGTTGCCTTTTGCCCTTGTTCCCGTGCGGTGATTGAGCGCCTTTTAGTTAATACATATCTCCAAATTCTGGAAAGATCGATGGCTTTACACAAGTTTCATATTGGTGACAAAACCGCTGATCTAAACAACGGAATGGCCTGAGATAAACACACATTTCTGCTTGCGTTGGGAGAAACCAATGGATGGCTAACGTTCAGCTTTTGGTGTCCATATGAAGCCATTCTACGTACAGGCTCGATCATTCTCATTATGGAATTCATTATGCGAAGTGAGTCGAAATGTACCGTCTGCTTCTTAATGCACGGTGCTCCCGCCATCATAAATTATGTCCTTTGCTTTGGTAATCGGCGGAGCGATCGTTTTATTAGGCGCGTGCCGAATGTCCTTTGCCGTCGGACCGCAACTTTTTATTCGATTATGCGCATCTTAAACTACCATAACATTCCTGTATGCGTTGAGTTTCCGTTTTTTAAATTTTCTTACAGTACACCGGCATGGATGCACGATTTCCTTTTTGTTCTGATTGCTGTCCCCTTCAACTTGTGCTACTCCCTTGTTCGACCGCGTTTTCCAGTTTTCACTTTCGTTAATAAGGATGCATAATGTCGCGCGCAGCTGCCTCCACCGACAGGGTGAGAGGCGACGGCCGGCCAAAGAAGGAGGGATGGTTGGCGGAGTGTGCGAGCGGAGCCGTTATGTTTTGCTCCCTGGCTTACCTGATCGACGCTTTCGAAGCGTTCTATTTGTGGCTGTGCGGGTTGTTTTATCGTAGATGGGAATATTCAAGGATTGATCTTATGATGTCATGAGAATATTCATGAGAATAAGCGTGGCTGCGTGGGATTTCGCATCTTTTTCGACCTAGCAGCCTTTCGCACACAGATACCGCAGCTATGAGCCTAGCCTCTCCGGAAGCATAGTGGAACGGAGGGCCCTTTGCGCACGTCTTTCAATCGTAATCAGTGTCGAGTTCGGTTCCCCTCCGGGCTCCCATTTTGTGTGGTTGGCTCTCCCTGTCGGACACACATGCACAAACCAATCGACCCATCAGTCCTCTGTAGGGGATTGCACAGTTCCAGGAACTTTTGAGTTTGTTTCGTTGGCAAAACCAGAACCTCATTCAGACACCATTGTTCGCTGCTTCTTTTACCGTAAGAGTTTGCGGTGTGAGGTTGATGGCGTGTGTGGATTGCCTCTCACAGTCCCCTCAAAGCTGCGGTCGTTGATAGAGACGATCGTCGTCGCTCGCTTGCGTCCCACGCTACAGAAGGCAAAAGTACGGCCTTTGTGCCACCATGTCGGCCGATCGTAAAATGCGGCCAGAAAAGTGCAAAGCTAGGGCTTCTGCATGGCATCGACACCCGTTCTACGGAACGATTTCGAATGCGGCGCTATTAAATCAACATTCCTCCTTGTTGGGGGCGGATGCTGAACTTCAGCGCTGTGCGGCACGCGTGGGAAGGTGCGCAGTTTTCCTTTCAAAGCAAGCGGCTCTGATCAGTGGATTACTGTAGCGCGGCGCTTTGAATAAGGTTCCCATGGCGCAGATGGGCTAGATGATGAGAAGAGAAGGGTGTCTTGTAGTTGATGTTGAGTCCGTATTGCTCTGCCATCACGAATCGAGTGTAGACTCTACACTCGAGAGTCTACACTCGAGTCTACACTGTCACACTTGTATCAACAGTAACATGTAGAAATGGCTGCCGAGTCCGGAATCGTTGGCCGAACTCGGATTCGGACTCATTTCCATCTTTGCTGTAGACTGCTCATCGGCGTAGACGCGCTTTCTATATACGTCCCAATATTCTTTTGCGTAGATCTGCTCATACAAATCTTCTCGTAATTCTATGAGTCTGACTATCCATACGCTTAACATCCAAAGTGACTGACGCTTTTGGTTGACATCACTGTCTGAATCAGCAGTGCTGCGCCTCATTTCATTTTGTCGGGTGGCCATCGAAATCGTTCTACGCGCCTGGCCTTGAGTCCTTTCTATATTTGATGCTTTTGACTGATATCTTCTGTATTGTCCAGTCAAACCGAGTTGGGAAGATGTCGGATAAAGCACAGCAGTACTCAGTCGTGCTCGTCTTTAACGCGTCGTTTCGTTAGTTGCCTAGTTCTCTTTCTTCTCATCTACGTTCTGGCCACGCCCCTCAGTTCCTCTTTAACCACTACGATCCTGTCTTCAACGCCGGTATTACTGACGCAAGCACTGATTCCCGTAGGCTCGGACATCACTATCTGAATCAGCAGCGCTGCGCCTCTTTTCATCTTGTCGGGCGGCTATGAACAGATCATCGAAATCGTTCTACGTGCCTGGCCGTCGGTCCTTTCCATGGCTGGTGTATATTGTCCAGTCAAACCGAGTTACAAAGGAGCTCGGATGAAGGCCAGCAGTATATAATCTTGTTCGTCTTTCACGCCTCGTTTCGTTTTCTTCTTTTTTTCATAAGCGTCGTCAGTTCCTCTTTAATCACTACGATCCTTTCTTCAACGCCGGTATTACTGACGCAAGCGCTGATTCCCGTAGGCTCGGTCTTATTTAACTTCATGGCAAGCGGATTTCCTTCAAATTATAATGCAAGACGCGGTGCCGGTTTAACGGTCTGTTTCGTGTTCTCGACACATCGTTGGGGACTGCGGTTTTAATATCCATGATTTTTTTTGCAATCACTTGCCTTTTACCGTAAATGGTTATTTTGGTCCGTGGAAGCGCCAATAGCGCCAAGCTCACTTTTAAAATGACGCTCGATGGATTTATTAAGCATCTGCTCTGTCAACAGCAGCTGAAAGCTACTAACAAACTGTGACTTAGCAGTAAATCTACCTGCTCGAAAAATGTGTTTTTGAAGATCACCATTTTCACTATGATTAGAACGTTTTGTCAAGAAGGCTCTTGACTACAGCCGCTACCGTAATCAACTCAGAATACTTGAGATTACGAACGTTATCCTTTTTGAGTTTTGGCCTACATTTCAACAGAAATATAAAGCAATTGTGAGGCTATTCATCACTGCCTATACCTCTCAATCCTCTATGCCTTGATCCTATGCCACGCTGAGCCCCAGCTATCCATTCTCTAGCCGCTACTTATCCACTGTAAAACCTCTTATTTCCATTTTCAAAGCACGGTTCGTAAGCAGCTTATGTTGTGGCCCATATCTTAGTTATATTGCCTCACCGATGCATTCGATAACCATATAATATTGACCATGCTGAGGGGCTACCAACACCTATCTTTTGACTCCAACTGGAGGCTAACTTATACCGTATAGATAGAGTTCGAGTTGAGGTGTTGTTCCAGGTAGTGTTATCAAGATAGCTGTGATTTGAGTGTCGATATCTCAGACCGTAAAAGCAGCTTCGACGCAGTAGCAATGTGCATTGGCACAGCAGCCTTTCAGTTGTATCTTTTGTTATTTTTCTAAATTTTAGTCTATTTTGGCTTCCACACATCGACGCTATTTCATGTTCCACAATATGCTCTGTTTATGTGTGCTTATTATGCTCCATGCCTCGTAAACAAAGCCACCACCTCATTCTCCGCTTGTCCAAAAATCCAATGGACACAACTTCCCCTCCAAGCCATATTGCGAGCATCAAGCCGCAGCTCTATGATGCATCCATAATGCGCGCGAAGCGTACATGTTGACATCTTCCAGACTACGTTTTTCTACCTCACGATTTTGCCGCAGGCCGAAGCCAGGCACGAGGAGCACGCCGCGGACGCGCGCGCAGCTTCGCCGATGGCGGAGAGGGAGAGCGGCGGTGGCGACGCTAAATGGGAAGGGACAGTCGGCCGGCGACGACGGCGACGGCAAGCGGTGTCGGGAAGACGCTGGTGAGGCGACGACGACGGCGGCGACCTCTCACGCATCTCTCCGTGCCAGCGCTGTTCTCTTGCGGCGAAGCCGTGGCGTTGTCGCCTTAATGCGACCTTCTTCTCGCCTTCCATTCTGCTGACGGCTTCGCGACGAGTTGCTTTTTTTCCATCAAGGGTATAATATGGATGGTTGGTCTGTATTATTGTATGACGGCTAGATAACAGCAAGACAAAAGAACAAACAGTTGGTGCAGTGATGCAACACGGAAATCGTTTTTGATCGTTCGCCACTACTAGAACGCTGTTTACGTTGTTATTTACACACACACATAGACACATCACGGCGCACCACGGCCACCCGTATTGCCGATGCGTGTGGTCGAAATGCCATAATGGTCTCAATGCGAATTATAGATCGTTCAAATCGTTCATTTGTCGTGACATTAGTGAATTGTCAATATTTCACGCGCGCGCGCGCGAAAGGTGTCAGCTTCGCCGTTAGCGGTGCGTGTGGCGACGCATCCGGTCGCGCAATGTTGCCACGGCAATACCGCCAAACACATCCGGTGTATTTTGTTAACGTGACACCTGATTGTAGATCTTATCGAGTGGATGCGAACGTCCACATGGCCCCACAGAAGCGGTCAAAGAAGACGTCACCAAACGCGGGTGACTCTAGGAACTCAAGATCGGGTGATGCAGCTCCGGCTTTGAGGAGAAGCCGAAGGTTGACTGGCGCCGGCATGCCGGGAACTCCAAACCGGGTGAGTAAACAAACAAGTAAACAGCAAAACAAACAGCTACCTGCAAACAAGTATTTAGTATATTGAAAGGATTAGGATAGCGCATGAGATAGAACTTAATTAGGCAATGCGATAGGTCCCCGTCTTAATTTATGCGAGTAGTCAGGCGTGAAATGGCACGCCGCGCATTGATTTGGCGCGCCTTATTTGGCTAATTAGGGAATGGCCTTACGTAATAATCTCGGGTAGAGTGATCGTCTAGTATATTATTTGTGACACAGAGGAGGGGCAGAATATTTTCGTAGGTCTTCAGTTCAAAATTTCGTTTTCAGGCTAGTGCTAGATCCCCTAAAACGCCGAAGTCGACGGGTCGACCTCGCAGGAATCCTGCAACGGTCGAAGCGTCTGGCGCAGTCGGACCGTCTGGGCTCGCCACGGTCCGTAGAGGTCGTGGTCGACGTGCTACTGGCATGAACTCACCGTCCACGGAGAATCATTCAGAGGAGCAACGCGGTGAAGATGTTGGCCAACCAACGGACCAGGTATCTACCACACTATATCTGGTTGATATTACTCTGATGATAGGTTGTTGACGAGGAGTCTGTTCAACCGGCAAGGTCTCCACCGAAGCGAGGACGCCCTCGTAGGAATGTCGAGACCGCCGAAGAACAACATGTTGCGCAAGAATCTGCGGAGGGGCAGCAAAACGCAGCGCAACCAGAGGAGCAGGTTCGTTTTTGTGGCTTTGTTTATCCGACAAAAACTTGATGAGGTACACGCACTGTCTTTCTATGACTCCCTCATTTTGGACCCACCATTGCTACACCTGACCATGAGTATCAATTAGGCACAGGAAACTACCGAAGCCAAGAAGACTCGAGGTCGTCCGCGCAAGCAGAAGGCCGAGGATACTGTACCTGAACAATCGGCACTTACTGGAAGTTCGTCTGTAGAGCATGGCAACGAAGAGGCTGCGCCCACAAGAAAGGGCCGACGAAGCAGTCGACTGGCTAAGGTATAGCTCAAAGAGTAATATACTTTGTAACTGATTGGTTGAAGAACTCTGCGCCCGAAGACACACCACTGCCATCAGGAGACGCCACCACTCCGGTTAGCGAATCTGCCAACACAGAGGCAATCAGTACGCCCCGGACTCGATCTAGAGGACAGGTGGATAGACGCTTCTGTCAAAGCATATGAGTGGTATAATTTAGGCATCTGCGGACACTCCAGCTCAAGTCGAAAGTAGCAGTGAAGTAGAGTCAGCTGTCCCTTCTAAGAAGACCAGAAGGACTCGAAGTCGGCTCCGAGAGGGCACTGATCAGCCTCATGAAAGCGCGGCTCCGCATGAAGATGTCGTTGCTTCGGAGACACCAGCTGCTCCTGAAGCTCCACAGGAAACGGAGCCTCCGAAGAACATGACCACAAATCAGGATAAGCAGACAGCGGAGCCACCAGCTGGGCAGGGCTGCATGGAAGTGGACAAGTCGGATGAGCCGACAACGTTGCGACGCACTACCAGGTCTGGTGGGCGTTCTGGAACCAATGCATCGGTAGCGACGGCCGAGCAACTCTCTAAGACACCCTCCAAAACTGATGCACAACACGCGGAACCTGCGCGGCGGACCACGCGATCCGCTGCTAAGCGTGAAGCACCTGAAACGACCACCGAAGAAGCACGGTCTAAGAAGGCCAAGAAGGACGACCAGCCTGCGGAGACTGGGAGAACTAGCCGTGCCAAGAAGAGGGGAGCCGTCGAGGAGGAAGAGGTAAGCACACTGTAACTGTACGTCTTTTTGCATAATTATTGTGTTAGACGAACCCAGAGCCGGAGGTGCCCACAAGCCCATTAGTCGGCATCTTGAAGAAGGACAACGAATCTAAGAAGGTGTGTTTTCTTTGAAAAGTGTATCGCTGTATCCCAAAGTTACTGACGTATCAGACAATCATCTCATGCGACTCATCTCATTCTAGACTCAGCCGCAGGATCGTACACCAAGCGATAATGTCGTCGGTGCTCAGGAAAATCCCCCTGCTTTTGAGGAAGAACAACAAACTGAACCATCAAGGAATACTCGAAAGAGATCACAGAAGGTGAACACAGCAGCTCTTAGTGGAGATGGCCCTGCGGGACCCACGCGTCGAAGTCAAACTGCAGCTGCATCAGAAGCGGTAGGGGTTGACGCCGATGTAAGTTGGTTTTATAACGTTTGCACACAAATCCCAGAGCTATGGCATGTAAAAAACAACAAAAATTACCCATGTTTCAAGAATTTTAAAATGGAAGTACTAGATTCTAATTTGGGCAACTGCAGTTACTTATTTTATAGGCCGAGATGACTGAACAGTCACTTCCTGCGGTGGCTGAAGTGCCTCCAGCGGCAGAGGAATCCATTGGCGAACACCCCGATACCCAGGCGACACCAAAAGAGGCGAAACATGTTCATTTCACAGACGATAGTGCGGGTGGCCCATCCACACGGACTCGCAGAAGTCAGGCAGGTGCTGGTGAGGCTGAAGTAAGCTTTTAGATATATGCTGATCTGTTTATAATGGCTGATTTTTGCAGAAACATAGCGAAGAGCCCGACAAGCCCGCTACGAGCAAAGGTTCGGCTACAAAGAAAGGACGAGGAGGTCAGCAGAAAGACGCCGGTGATGCACCTAAGGATGGGCCTGCGCGTAGAACTCGGCGCAGCCAAGCAACCGCTGACGAAGAGCCTCTGCAGCCTTCTGAACCCACTCCCAAAAGGCGGACGCGCCGCACCCAGGAGGCGGCGGCAGAACAAGAACAGGCATGGGAAAGATTACTGTATCAATGATAAATCGAAAGATTACAGGCACGTGCAGAGGAAGTTGTTGCTGCCATTACAGATGAGTCACAGCCCACCGAGGTCCATCAGGAAGGAAACGAGTCTCAGCCAACTGGTGGGGATGAATCGAACGTAGCGACCCCTGGAAGAACGCGCCGAAGCCAGAGAGTAGCTGAATCCGCGCAGTCCCCTGCACATCAGAGTCAGCTGTCCGGAACAGAAGAAAAAGTAAATCGGAGATTATCGCAAGACACGATCAAATAAAGGATTTCAGCTTGAGCAGACCGCTTCCTCGGGAAATGTTGACGATACTGAAGAAGAGCCTCTGCAGCCTTCTGAACCCATTCCCAAACGCCGGACGCGACGCACCCAGGAGGCGGCGGCAGAACAAGAACAGGCATGGGAAAGATTACTGTATCAATGATAAATCGAAAGATTACAGGCACGTGCAGAGGAAGTTGTTGCTGCCATTACAGATGAGTCACAGCCCACCGAGGTCCATCAGGAAGGAAACGAGTCTCAGCCAACTGGTGGGGATGAATCGAACGTAGCGACCCCTGGAAGAACGCGCCGAAGCCAGAGAGTAGCTGAATCCGCGCAGTCCCCTGCACATCAGAGTCAGCTGTCCGGAACAGAAGAAAAAGTAAATCGGAGATTATCGCAAGACACGATCAAATAAAGGATTTCAGCTTGAGCAGACCGCTTCCTCGGGAAATGTTGACGATACTGAAGAAGAGCCTCTGCAGCCTTCTGAACCCATTCCCAAACGCCGGACGCGACGCACCCAGGAGGCGGCGGCAGAACAAGAACAGGCATGGGAAAGATTACTGTATCAATGATAAATCGAAAGATTACAGGCACGTGCAGAGGAAGTTGCTGCTGCCATCACAGAGGAGTCACAGCCAACCGAGGTTCATCAGGAAGTAAATGAGTCTCAGCCAACTGGTGGAGATGAATCGAAGGTAGCGACCCCTCGAAGAACGCGCCGAAGCCAGAGAGTAGCTGATTCCACGCAGCCCCCCGCACATCAAAGTCAGCCTTCTGAACCAGAAGAAAACGTAAATCGGAGATTATCGCAAGACACGATAAAATAAAGGATTTCAGCTTGAGCAGACCGCTTCCTCGGGAAATGTTGACGATACTGCAGAGGAACCTCCGTCAGCTGATAACCGACCCGAAGAGAACGAGTCTGCCAAAGCCGATCATGACCAACCGACAGAAGCACCTGTACGTCGAAGTCGCCGTGGTAGAAAATCTGCCGAGGAAGGTACCTTATCGCGACCGGCAGGAAGACGAACCAGACGAAGCCAGGCGGCTAATTCAGTTCAAGAAGAGGTATGGGGTTTATCTTCCGAACAGATGATAAATTGAAAGATAACAGGAAGCGAATGAGGATTCCGCCGCAGATTTTCAACCGCAAGAACAGGATGATGAGCTCAGTACGACTGTGCCCCAACGACGCACAAGTAGAACTCGTCACAGCCAAGATGTTACTACTTTGGCTAATGAGGAGTCGATCGCCGTTGATAATGAGGCTGCTGACTCTCAAGCACGCCACGAGGTATCCAAGATTGTTGTAGGACGTCCTAAATTGTACGATTACAGGCAGAAACGGTCGGTGAAGCTCCAGTTGGAGACGAACTTCCTTTGTCTGAGAACCCAGTGGCAGAAAACAACTCTACAAAAGCTGATACCGATGAATCGAAGGAAGAAGCTGTCCTCACTGAGGAAGTCCCTACATCGCAGCCACAGGAACCTTTAACTGAAGAGCGGTCCCCGCAAAGTTCAGTTGAAGAAAAGGTCCTCGACGCAGCTAACCACGGAGACCCTTCTGAGGCAGGGGAATCTGGCACAAATGAGAGCCGACCAGGAGAGAAACTGTCCGTGAAGGATAACGCTGAGGAACCGAGCGAAGGGTCTGAACGACAACCACTGGGAGGTGAAAAAGCTGCTGACCATAAGACCACATCAAAACCTCAAGGATCTTCAGCTACAGAGCGAATCACGCGAAATCAAGCGACCGCTCCAGTTCAGCGCGAGGTAAAGAGATTGTGTTAAGACCGAAAAAATAGAAAGATTGCAGCAATCGAATGAGGAACCCAGTCCTTTTCCAGCTTTTGCACGCCGGAAACAGCAGAACGCGTCTAATACGATGAGATCTCCCCAATGGCCAACAAGTACAACTCCTCGCGTCCAGCCGTTTTTCTTTGCACCGGTAGAGCAAGTTTTTCAGCCGCCGACTGGACATGTTGGAGTTCGGGAGGAGGTATTGGAAGTCATTGTAGGACGTTCTAAATTGCATTTTTGCAGCCAGTCGAGGTGTTCGTACCTGGCCCCGACGAATTTCTCCAACAAGATTTCGAAATAATTATTGCTATCCCTCGAGAGGAACCAGGCTCTCCGAAAGAAGAGGAACCGAAAGTAGTACGTAGATGTCAACATGCTCACTGCCACGCCGAGGAAGAGCCCGTCTGGGAACAACTGCGAACTCCAAATGTAACGAGCGCAAGCCGAAGCCAAGCAACTGCTTCAGTTAAGACAGAGGTACTGCATGAATTATGACTTACGACACATCGAATATTGCAGGAAGTGAATGAGGAGCATGCCTCTTCTTCAGGTCTTGGCACTTCTAAGCAAAACACGAAGCAGAATAAGTCTGCACCTTCCAAACGATCTACTAGGAAGAGAGGAGAACTCGTTTGGAACGATGTTTTTGCTCGACTGAATCAAGAAATAGCCGACGGCAATCTTGAGACGATTGCGCCAGAAGAGGCGGTACTAGGGATTATTGTAGTTAGTCCTAAATTATACCTTTTCAGGCTAGCCAACCCTCATCTAACGAAGTACCTCGTTCCGCAACCGAACCTCTTACGGCTAATAGTCAAGTGGAACAGACCGACTCTCAGAAAGTGGACGGCAAAACTGGTCAAAGTAATACAGCTAGTGATGATACCTCCTCGCAGATCCAGGAGACTCCAAGTCAAACCACACAAAGTCAAGTAGCTCATTCGGTTCAAGAAGAGGTACTGATATTATCAGGAAATGTATAAAGAAAAAAATTACAGGAGGTGAAGAATGATTCAGCTTCCGACCCAGCTCTCCAAAAACCGACGCGCAAGGATGAGCCTTCCGCGGACGAACCGATCGACTTTTCAACTGAACGTCAAAGAGAAGAGAATAAGAATCCCACTGTAGTTGGGAAAATGGCGCCAGGTGTCGACAATGAGACGAAGGCCAATCAAATGGAAAACGAGGTACTAGAGTATTACAATAAGAAAGCTTAAGCAGCGCTTATTTTAGTCTGCTAAACGTGAGCAGCCCGTTGAAGATAATGCCCAGTCAGCCGGATCACAACTTGCCGATCGCACGAAGGTCGAAGTGACTGAAGGAGGCGATCCGAATGGTCCTGTGCAGATAAGTGATGGGGACAATGAAACGTCTACACCCTCCGGGACGACTGAAAGCGGAGAAGTAGGCTTATTTGCATTTTAAAAAAAAGTTCAAAGAAGATGAAGAGTTTACAATTTTAAAAATAACCTGATCAATGAAAAACTGCAACCATTTGTTATATCGGTGTTAAATACAATTTATGTCTCGCCCACCCGGTATATAAAAGATCATGTAAAAAGCATCTGCAGGCATTTTGTCCTCTAAGAAAGGTCAACATTTCAGCCCACAGAAGCAATACCGGATTCGGAGGAGAAATCACCGCGGGAGGACACAGCTCCTGAGCCGCTGCCCGAGGCCATCGTCTCGCAGAACGAACCTATTGTCGATGAGTCCAACGGCCACGCCGCTGCTGAAGGCACGAAGGCAGCAGAAAAAACAGATACAAATGCTGTTGGGGACAGCACCGGCTCTGCAACGGCACACGCGGTAAGGGCAATTCAAGTGACAGTAGTGTATAGTGAAGAATGTTTAGAACGAGGGCAGGCAAGGCAGGGCACGAAGAAAGGTCCAGCGCTTCTCACCGCCGTTGGAGGCGCCCACAAGACGCAAAAGCCGCTCCACTGGACGTGTCTCAGACTGTCAGGAGGAGGTCAAACCTCGTCCAGCACCGCAACCCGAGCCCGTGCCAAATCGAGAGCCCCATCAGGACAGGGCCGTTACGGATGCGCTCCATGAAGGCGCTGCAGATGCGCCAGCAGAAGATGGAAAGGTGCAATCAGTCATTATTCCGGAAATGAGAGCGGCGCCACCTCTGCCAGGCAGAGTAGACCCTCTACTGGGCCCAGAAAGTCAAATTTCGCCTGAGATTTTTCCCACTCATTCAACGCGCCCAATAAGAAGCGGCGGTGGCGGTGTGCAGTTACTATCAAGCAGCGCACCTCATGTAGTCTTCAATCTTAAGCAGGTACCGAAAAATCAAAGCATATCTTTTTACCGTGGACTACAATATTTAGAATTTGGTTCAACCACGAGACGTTAACAAGGATTTGTCTGACGATGAAGACAACCAGCCGATCGCAATGGCAGACGGGAGACCGCATTTGCACGCACCAACGGTGAGCTTTTTTTTCCACTATAACTAAGAGAAATGTCCATCCTTAGCAACCTTGACATCTTCAGGATTGCAGGAAAACGTAGATTTTACAAGGTGAAGCGTGGCGGTCGGCCTGATTTTGACCATGAAAAACAGAAGTTGATAGATGTGAACCACAAACAAACCCTTTTAGTATCTTAACCAAGAGGAATATGACCGCGTCCTACAGTATGAAAAATTGTTGAGCTTACAGTGGGCCAGGTTCGACGCAGCGAACTGTCAGTTTATGATGGACGGTTTCGTAACACAGATTAGGAAGCAGAGAGCAGCCGGACTAGGCTGCTCAAAGGTGGGAGCCACTGGTTGCATTCCTCATGGTTCACGCACTACATTGTCTCCTTCGGTAAGCTAATAGCATGCACAACTGTCATGCATGAAACGGCCATTGTTGAACATGGGGTTCTATAAATGTGCTCTTTAAACTTAGGTAGCATGCTGCGCCTTAAAATATTGAATACTTCAATAAGATATCATTCACCTTTCCTTTCCATTGCTATTCGTCTGCGTCGGCCATGATTAAATTCAAAATTCCAGGTGATCGATGCCATAGTCACCAATAAGATATGGCAGGCGCAAGTGCCAGACAGTGGCAATCTAGAAATACGAGGTCGTGAGTCACCAGCGCAAGAGTTATCCCCACTTTCCGTCTTTGATGAGGCGGCCCACACGCCGGAGACTGAAGCTGGGGTTAGCCAGGGAAACAATGGCGCTTTCTAACTGTAGTACGTGTTTCAGGTTCAACATGCCATAGCGGGAGGTGTTGAAGCTGTGGTGCAGCATCCCCCACCGGAACAGGAGTCGGCAGAAGAAGCTGCCACTTCCGAGCAGAGTAGCCCGGCGGACAACGAGTCTCAGGAGCCGGTGGGAGCTCGAGAAAACGAAGGGGAGGTCATCGCAGAAGGGGTGGTTGAAGAAGCCCAGGCACAGCGGCCGGAGGTCCAGCCCAACGTTGTTGGTAGCCAGGGAGAAGTCCAGATACCACAGCAGGCGGAACCCAACCCAGACGACATGCAAAGAGCCGGACAGGGAGAGCCAAACCAAGCTGTCAAGCCGAACCCAGCCGAACGAGACCCTGTTAGTTGATTTTAGCTTCTGGCGGCGGTTTATTCGCAATGTTTAGGAACATCGGTCGGACATCTCCGATACCGATGAGGATGAAGAAGCAGCCCCTTCTTCGAGCTCCAGGGCGGGAACGAGCGCGCGAGCGGCGTTGGCCTCGGGTTCCTCTAGCACTTCAAGCATGAGCTCCATGTCAACGGACAGGTCACGTAGGAGGAGAGACGCTGAGCAAATCAACCGCGTCACTCTGGAGTGCTTCGATGCTGATCGAGCGAGGGCCATGGAGGAGCAGGAGCAACAGGCCGCCGCAGCCGCAGAACCAAACGCTCTCGGCTCAGATGAACCTCAGTCTTTAGAGGTAATGCGTAATACTTTTTCAATAGTTTTACATACGTATTTTAAGATGGAACCCGAGCAGCCACAGCCAATCAGCCCGGCTTCCGACGATTCGGTGAGCGGCGACGAGGGCAGGCAAGAGCCGCAGGCCCCTGAGAGACAGGAGCCGACAGCTGAGCCAGATGCTAACCAGCCAGTTGTGGCTCCGTCCGCACCTCAAGAGCCTGCAGCGCAGAATGCCGAGCCGGAGCCAGCAGCTCTTCCGGATGCTACTCACTCCGCAAGCGGCCAATCTGAAACGTCTGGTCGCCAGGAAGCAGGCCCATCGAGCGCCAATCCGAGGTCTTCGCTTTCGACAGGCGAGCAACGCGTGAAGGTGAGATATGCCGACACAATTGGATTACAGTTTCTATTTTGTAAGCAAGAGGATAAGCCGCAGCAGGATGACAAGAAGCCCCCAGCGAAGCAGATTCCGGCGTCTGCATCAAGCAGTGCTCAAGAGGGCGGGGAACGCGACACCGCGAAAAAGGTAGTGGTGAAGGTAAGATCTAAAACCATTGGAGGGCGAGATGCAAAAGAATACTTTATGACACCCTAGATGAACGGGTTTGCACGCATATTTCAATTGACGGCTTTTTTGTTTTTGGAGAGCAGCCGTAGAATGATCAAAAGAACCTGTCTACAACGGTAATGTTGGATTTCGTTTAGAAGGAAGATGAAGAGTGCTCATTCGGTTCGGTCAGCTCGGTTAGCTCTGTGACCACGTCAGAAGAAGACGTTGCGGGCACCGAAAAACGACCAGGAGGTGCACAGCCGGCTCAAGCGACTTCATCGGAACAGGTACAATTACTCACACTTCACCCATAGACTGATGCCGAAAATCGTGTATATTATGATCAAGGAAACCAAAATGATCGATTAGTATGTTGCACCGTCCAGTTGTTTTAAAAATTTCCGAGGAATTTCCATTTATCCGTCGAGTCTCTTTCAAACAATTCATTGCAGGTTACGGCGACAGTGGCAGCTACTTCCCAACCTCCTGCTAAGGGCGAAGCGAAGGCTGCCCAGGACTCGAAGGTGGTACGACCACAATCGCAAAAGTCTACAGAACAGCCTCAGACAGCACAGGGAAGTGGAGCAACTTCAGCCGCACAGGCACCGTCTTCCGGAAAGGGACGCCACACCGGCTCCAAGAAGAAGGTTAGTGTGGCGACGATCCAGCTTTTCTCAGAGAATTCTTCAGCCACAGCGTGGAGCCATGCCGGACGAGCGGTCCGCGACTTCGACAGGCAGACCTAGTCTCCCAATTCCGGGCGCGAGCGAAAAACCAGGACCGTCTGGAATCAAGGTAAATGAAAAAACATTCTTTCCGATGGATGTCTCATAGTCCCACTAGCCGAAGTCTTTGTGCAATTCATACTAACCTCACAGAATTCATCATTACAATAATATACATGCGGTCAACAATGCATTCTTTAGCGATCGGCCCCTTCATCTACTTCTTCGAAATCAGCACCCGCTAAGGCGGCCCGTCTGAGCAAGAAGACACCCGGTCCGTCTGCCTCAGCTGGTACTCCGCGCGGAGCTGCTCGAAGCGATAATTCGAGGCCATCGGTCGTGGACCGCAATAGGCCGTCGGCGGTCCAACCCATTTCTCTGCCTTCCAGCCCATCTGTGCCTTCCCCTGTACGTCGGTTTGCTGTATTCTGTTACAGAATGCCCATTGCAGAACGTGTTGCCCCCAAGCCCAGAGATCGAATACATTGGGACTCGCCGCTCTCGTGGTTGGTGGGAGGAAGGGGAAGAAGGGGATGATATGTATGATGTGGCTCCTGCTGCAAGGAATATAGCTGGTATGGTTCCTGATGCACGGGATATGGATGTGGCTCCTGATGCAGGGGATATGGACGATATGGCTCCTGATGCAAGTTATCTTCAACAGATTCCCTAATTATGATGATTCTTCAGCTGCCCTCGCCCGGACCGTCCACTTCATCGCATTTCTACCCCGCACAGGCAGTATCTCGGAACGAAGTAGGTTTATCATTTTCGAATGCAGTTTCGTGCCTCTTAATATCAACTCCTGTTCCTTTGTCGCTTATTTGAGAATGCAGTATGCTTCCTATATGTTTAATTTGCAGCTTCCTTCCATATACGAACCACCCGTACAACCGCAACGCGAAAGAAGATCCGCCTTCGATCCTCCAGCTCGATCTCTCCATCAAGCACCGTTCAACATTCCACGACCGGTTGCTCCATCTCAATTGCACAGCCGCCCTATCGCTCGCCCTGGTAATCTAGCTCCACAGCCACAGGTATGGAAGATGCATTCGTCAGAATGAATTAGTAGGCTGATTTAACTGATTTGTTTCCTTTTTGTCCATAATAAGTTTTACCAAAGGATGCTGATATCAATGAAGCAGTATTTCCTTTCAGCTTCCGACTGCTCGTTCTTCCGTCTTCCGTCCTCCCGTTGTGAACCCCACTCGTCATGGTGCTGACGTCGCAGACGCGAGCAACAGGTTACCATCAATCAGGCCGAGACTTTCGACCATCATTGGAGGCCAGCCTCGGGCGGCCTCATCGCGTCATCCACAGGTATACACACATCTGAGCACTCTGAGTATAAAGGTCCCTTTTCAGCCCTCAGGCTCTCTATCTATGAATGGTGTTCAGCACAACGCCGGAAGTAGTCAACTCGCAGCTCAACAGCTCCTCAGATTGGTAAGAGCTCTCAGGCCGAGATTTTTCTATCCTTTATCATATTAGCCCCATCGTCTTCAAGGGGATCTCGTCCACTTCCACCCTTTTATCGCGCCCAATGTAAGGCCTCATCCACCATCGACCCCAATGGCCTCGTTTTCCGCCGCAGTTTGGGTTCTATCATTGCACGACCAGTCGTTTAACCACACTTACCTTGCTGCCCTATCGCTCAGTTATCTTCATTTCAATCTTTTTGGTTGAAATTTGGTCTGGGGACGCATTACTTTTGGTTCTAAAGCTTATTCACGGTACTAGGTACACATCTAAGCACTCGTTGAAATACCAACGGCATTTCAAAACCCTTAAAGTCCATGAAGACCCATGAAGATACCTTGTTCGGGGCAATGGGCTAACCCTATTCCCTTCAGTCAGGTCAATCCCAAGCACGCGGACAACCGTCTCAGCTGCCAATCTACCAAGAACCCATCGATCTTCTTCAGTTCGCTCAGGCTTTGAACCGTCAGCCGCCTAGAGTCGCACAAGTACGTCGCCATACATTTCCAATTTATTTAACTTGTTGCTGTTATAGCCGGCCGTCCCTACCAACAACCGACCGTCACAGCCGTCCGGAACACCTCGAGCGGGTAGCCGCGCCGCAAGGCCCCCTCACCCACCGGCACCCGATCAACCAAAGGTACAGTCTACTACCGTATCTAGAATGGTACATGAGTTGTTGTCTTCAGCGACCGAACTCGAAGAAATGAGCGGAAAACGCCGTTTGGCAAAGCGAAAACAAGATGCGTTTTCGACCTATTTTTAAATGTCACATGTTTAATTTCGATGCATTCAATGAATATATTTGTTATATTGCACACCTTGATGGGGCTATGATACACATAAGGAATATGGCGGTGCTAAATGGAAGCATGGTAACTCTTTGTAAACTTTCTGCTTGCTTACCATGGTTGATGGTTTTGGGAATCATATGACATGTGAAATAGCATGTCACACCCATTCTGAAATGTAAGCGTAGGCCTGCCTTTCAAAATAACGTTGTCAATTGACCAACGAGCATGAATTTTTCAACAACATTAGATATTGCGTGATTGTAAACACCATTGGATTTTGGCTGAACTCTTGTCTTTCACCAGATTAAGAAACTCCATCGAATGCATACGCGTAAACAAGATGTTCGCACTTTTGGTTGATAGTGTATGTACGACATACATCTCTATGGCAATTGGTTATTGAAAAGCTGAGCAAAAAGAATGGAGAACAGCGAAACTTAAGTCATTTAATCTTTCGTGGCACGATGTCCACCTTCTGCCGCTGTTCCTCAATAGCCTTTCTCACGGCACGCTGCTTCCCACGTTCCAGATCGCTGGCTCCAGCACCTGCAGTGGTGAAAACGTGTGCGCGAAATTAAGCCGCTTGTTACATGCTCGATGGAGTGTTGACGTTTTGGCGCCTTCTTAGATGTGCCCTCTGTGTATGATTGAGCCTGTACTTCAGACTGTTCCCTTGTTGACGATAGTCGAAATGCTATCTCAGATATCATCTTTAATACACCTTTTATGAATGTTTATGGCCATTTGAACCTGTTATGCAGAGGTGGCTTCATTTTCTCGTTGATCCACTGTAGGAATCCAGCTTTCTTTTGAGAATGGCACTTACGTAGTTCTGTAAATGCGGCCTTAAAAAAGGAGGGCAACTACATTGTCGTAGCGACAGCAATCGTTGAGGCTATTCTCAAACTACCCCATGTATGACTTGCTTGTTGTCGCTCGCTCACCAAGAATATCATCAATGAGAGTGGTCAACGAACGCTTTCCCTAGTCGAGAACTAATTGGCAGCTGCAGCTCCACCTGCTTGCGTTATTTCAATTTGCGCGCATTTCTAATTATAGCACCGTATTATGGTGGACATGTAAATACGCGCAGGTTCATATCTTTTGGTCCGAAGTTCAGTCTTGAACGCACAAAGGAGTTATTGCTCGGCAAGCTACTGTACTATGCCCTCAATAGTACAAGGTATTGCGAGCCTCACACGGTCAGATCCTACCGCCACGTGCTTTTGTCGTGACTCAGAATTTCTCTTCATTTTTTGCCGCTAGGCAGGTCTTTTTTTTGTGAGCTTTAAAATAGGTATCCGAGAGGTTAGAAACAAAGAACCTTTGTCCTTTGTTACATGCTGTGCCAGCGGGGCTTATTGACAGCATACGTAGCCGTGCTGGATATATCATGGATCTGCTATTCTCATCGTAAATCTCCGAATCCTGCATTGCTGCAGATGGCTAAACGATCCACTACGCAGCCGAATGGAGGGAAACCTAAGAAGATATGTGAGGAGAAGCCTGACGGCCACGTCAAGACAGATGAGTAAGCTTTCCTAACAGCAATCTTACCCTTCATTTTCTACGCATTTTATGGGCGACAGCGTTCATCCAACGCCAAAAAACACTAAACCTCGCGAAGACAACACTGTGGATCACGACGAAAACCAGCTGACGAATGAAATAGATCTTGATGTGCTCATGGAGATACAGTAAGTTGTATATAAGTGCGGAGTAGAATGGAAATGCTGGGACGATACGCCATAATTGCTATCTATGTGCTCTTCGCATAGTGGTGTAAAATGCCCATGTGCCTATCAAATCATCCACTCCCTCAGCGGAATCCGCTCCACCGCTCGCTCTCCAACTCCATTTATTTTACGCCCACACAGGACAACCGAGTTCTCACACGCGCTTATCTGGTTCTTTGACTTCCTGCTCCACAATTCATTCCACAATGATGTCGTCCAAGGGCGCTTGAGTTCGCTATTCAGTTGCTCCATTGCTCGCGGTTCGTAAATCTTCGAATCCTTGATCGGGGGAGGCACGACCAGTAATTTACTCGAAGCACACAACGAATATACAATGACACAATGATACACGCTATATATGGGGTGAGGGGCCAGTCTAGACTGTCTCACAAAGGGCATGTCTGGGTCTGCCCTCACCAATCTGGTTCCTAGTTTTAAGACTATGTTCAGACTGTTTGGAACCTTAGACTTGATGAACTGTAGGCACTGATGTGAATCCAATTGGGATAATAGTGTTAAGGCCCTCTTCTATGCATCTTCGTTCTGTTCATTAGTCAAGCGTTTTTATTTCACGAATTAAAGGCATTATGCCTTGCGCGACACCGAAAATACACCGCACACCGCACTTCACGGGACATCTGGGAATCGGAAAATTTTCGGATGCAGCGAGGAACATCGTTTGCGGAACAGCGGGCGCTTCTGAGCTTGCATCTGATGGTCCGTGGTCCGGGAGTTGCGTCTTCGATGGTGGTGGCGTCCACAAAGCGTCGGCGACCTTCGGGATGACTTCTCACGTGGCCAGATTCCTGGCGCCGGACATCTTGTTGTCAGCGGTGGTGGGACTACGGCTTCCGGGTGTCCTAATTCCCTCTGGAAGCCGGGAGACTCACAACTGCCACGGGGTTTGCCATCTGACCAACCAGACACTCAGAGAGCGACCGAAGGGACCGACCGCTCCTATTAGTGGATCCCATTAGTCAAACAGCTTGATCTGACAATAAATAAACATTGAGCTTTATATACGAACTTAGGCGACGCGAGCGATCTGCGGCACCTCCTCGCGAAATCCCCGAAGGTGGATTGGAGTCTGCCGCTGATGACGAAAATAGCGACGAACAGCACGATAGTGAACTTGTGTAAGTGGATAGACGCACACAATCTAACGATCATGAAGTACAACTGTAATCGACGACTTTAGGGTAGACGGACAAGAAGATTACTTTCTCGACTACGTTGACGCAGCTCTGAAAGCGATGGATGCCAGTAATCGCCCGGCCGCAATGGCCCGTATTCGTGATGTCTTGAAATCATATTACTGAACCTACTCCTCGTATCTTGGAGCAATAAAACAACCGTCCACCACGATGTGTTCTGACGTTACGGTAGCCGACAGCAAAACACAAAAGCAAGAGGAATACCCCGATCGCATTTCGGCTCTTGTGCGTAACGTTTGTCGCATCTCGTTGCTAAAGGTTTCTGCAAAAACGTCGCAACAAAAGAGATACGGTAACCTGCTGAATAATGTATTGTTACGCCAAACAAGGAAGTGTACTTTGCGAGATAAAATTGCGATTGTCACGTAGCCCCTTTTCGGTCGTACACAAGACGTTGTATGATTCAATGACATAGAAAAGAGTGAGTGGACAAGGACCACGGCGAGCCTCGCCTATCCCAAGCTGCCTATCTTGCTTATGCACACCTTGTGGTTCACACTGTTATCACCAACGTTTTTCAAAGTATTTCTCTTCTTGTGCTAATGGGTCACAATTGCAACATTGTATATAAAGAACATGCGTAATCTGAGAATATATCTATGTGGCTACTGTAATTCCCACAACATGTGCTTATCTATGAATGCAACCTATCACCGAGATCCGTATTTTCATCAATCCGTTACGCCATGTTCACCTTATGCATGTAAAAATCTCAAAGATACTGATCATAACCTGCAGAATACCACTCTCTACCCAACATCGGCGAGATCAATCTGTACAGAATGTCTTGAGGTGCCTTTGTCGCACGGCGTCGCCTGTAACAAAGTGAACTAATTGTTATTCGCAACGCGAACGGTCCCATTGTGCTCGCGGGCCTCCCAAAAAATCGAAAGGACGCTGCACTTTTGCAACATTGTGCGTCGCTTACAAGGAAGTGTTTTCTGCGCCGACACAAATAGTGCGGGAAAGACACAGTTGCCGATCGCAGTTATACTTGGTGCATATCGTCTTCCAACTTATCGCTCGTAAGAGGTCATAATAGTGTTCATAAGAAAGTACTTAAAAGGTAATTTTCTGGAAAAGTTGGACGTGTTTGTATGTTTGTTCGTGTGTATACAGCATGAATGATCATCGCAAATAGCCAGCCTGTAATGGGTCCGGCTTCCATAAACATGACAAAAAACGTGTGTGAATCTCAAATAAATGAAAATGAACATCATTCCAATGTGCACGTAGGTCTCATTAATCGAGGAAATGTTTCTTTTAAGCAACGTCTGAAAACCGATTCACTAGCTGCTTCATCAAAAGATCAGCTTCACAATTCAAGAGGAAATTCTTGAATGATTGCCCTCCCTTCGCTCGACAAACATCGGTTTCCCGCATTCGATCACCAAAGTGATGATCAAGCGGGAAACGCTGGCGTACATGGAGCAACGCCCACACCTGTGGGATCCTTTTTCAGCGGTTGCGATGTGACGTGACTTCCTTTTTCCCGATCTTCGGCAAAACCTTTATTTTTGTGGCCACTTTCCGGTTATGTATTAAATCTGTAAGCCATGCGCAATGGAAAAAGACGCAGAAAATTCCAGAATGTGATTATGCTACTGGAACGAAGGTGTACGCCTAATTAATAATGTCATTTTTTGTCTCAGTTGTGCTCTTCAAAAATCGTTCCTCGTGCGTCACAACACATTGTGGTCAATCGGCGCAACCAGGAACCTTTCGGCCGCAGGTCGTAAATTCGACTGACCGTAATTTATGCGCTGAAACAAAACACAAATCATAAAACACTGTTATGTACTATGCGAATGGGAGATCACTGCAATCATCTAATAAACCTGTTATTTTTTGATGGCAGAATTCTCGCGTTAGGTGTGACAATTTGCTCAGTATCTAAAAGACCAATAAAAATGAAGTGCATCTGGCGAACGAGCCAGAGATTCTTGAAGACTTGTTATGCAACAAAGGTCTACTCATTTTTCTATCCCTTTCCGTATCAGGAAGAAATGGATGCAAACAACATGCAGTAAAGTAATAAAATAGTACGTGGTATGATACCTGCTATCCTTATCGTATGAATTTAATGGTATCTACGATAAAGGAGTATACGACAAACAATTTTTTATATAAAGGTCTCCTTGCACAGCAGACGACCCTTGTATCATAACAGAATATCGTACCACTTCATTATCATATGGGTATAGGAAAGATCGGCCGACTACATATGAACAGACACATTGTTGTGAAAACTTAAAAACTGAATATTTCGAAGCATAGATCCAGAATATACTTCGTTCGAATGTGCATCCACTTTGAGTGGCTAGGGGACATCTATTACAGTTATGTTTGGTCATTTTTATGGTCATGACTACATGTTGTACAGAATTATAGTATTCATTTGAAATAATGCGTGAGGAATGTAAACCTTCAAATCAAAAAAGAGTTGTCCGTTTTTACCTCTTATTTATGATCTATTAAGCCACTGATTTCGTTAGGAAACCGGTTCACACTTCCTAATCGCTTTCCTTCTTCCATGGCTAGATGGTTGTTTTAAAAAGTGGCTTTTATGATGAGTTGTAAAAAAAGTTAAGCTTTAATGTGTTGGCCGTCTCCGTACACTTCGAAGTTCATCCCCATCCAAATCGGCACTGAACAGGGATGGCCTTCGCCGCATGACGTCAGGCATGACATCAGACGCCCGCGACCACACCTACCGTACCCTTCTCTTTGGCCATCTTCTCAAGTGTCATCGACAATGGACGCACAAATTGCGACGAGCCGATCGCTGCAAGTGACATTTCAATTTCGCATTCGACCGCACTTATCGCCATCGTGTGCCATATCTCCAATTTGACGTCGTCGGCGGATATTGCTCCGCCACCTCCAAATATCACTCCTCCCAAACTGTCGTCCTCGTCAACACCGTCCTCTCCCATGGTGTATGGATTCGGATCGGTGATCCAGAGCTTCAACAGTTATTGTCAGCGAAAATCGAGCACACTACGACAGTCGTTCTCCGCAAACAGTGAGTTGACTTCCATTGTTGTGGCTTAGCAGCTTGCGCGCTGTACACCACTATCGGCGAAGTTGTGTCTGATAAGACGTGCATGTCTCTTTTCCGTCTTTTTAGTCGCCTCATCAGGCTACAATGTGCATGTGGCACCACCTTAAAAAGCATTTACTTGTAAGACCGCCGCAGAAAAGTTCTCACTTGGTCAACTGCTATGATCAACTTCTCATTTGAATATTTGTGATCAGCCGGTTCGATATCGTCCTTATACATACAGTAGATGCCAAACGCTTTTGAGATGGTAGCATACGACGGTTGACTCGCATCAACCGTTTGCACCAAAACGTCTGTATTCATATCACACATAACGTTCTTAGTTATGCCTTTAGTTACGCAACCGTAATTCAAATTCACGCGAACATCGATTAACTACTTCAAATATAGTACTATCTCACAGAAGAAAAGATAAGAATCGACTCGATCCTGATCATTTGATGCGTTGGCGATCAGCGTTTTGCTTCTCAGAAACGTTTCTGGATCAGCTCTAGCTAAGCATCAGTGCAAATCTTAAGAATAATGGCTGCAGGGAACAATAACAACACCACCTCTCCTACTTGATTACTCAATTTCTAGCAATCAGTGCTTTGCTTCTTGTTTTGCTTCCTTTTGTCTTATCGCAGTTTCTCACGACAACATATGTACGTTGTTCTGTTATCCATGTACAGATACTTCTTTGTTTTCGGATCAGATGAGTTTCTTTGTTCACTGCAGCTGTGAAGGCCTTATCATATCAAAAAATTGCTCTTTCTCCTCCCACCGCTTCCCGCTTCTTGCTGAGTCCTCCCCTTCGACGGCGGCGCGCGCGCGATCGCCGAACTTAAGACTGAGCGCTTTGCCCGCATCGTTTACCATTCGCCGGTTTAGGATCGCCTGAGCCGAACACGTCGACCAGCTCGTCGCCACTTACCGCCACCGCCGACCATTCGGAGTACGTGTCGGTGCAGTCGTCACGCGACAACAACAACACGACCACGTCGGAGAGCAACATCGCCTCGCCAACTCCCGTCGACGACGATCTTGATTCGTTCTCTGTTGACGAACGCTATTCGAGAGGTTAGTGCTCATTTAAATGCATAGGTTACGGTCGTTATGTGGGCAAGTCTGAGTTGATAGCTGATAGAAAGGTCCAGACTGAGGGCTGAAATTTTGAACAGTTGAAGCAATACCTTCCCATACAAGCATTACTACTTATTGCTTCGGGCCCTTCTCTGTCCAAATACTCTGAGTTAGCATCAACTGACTTCACTATATTTGCGAAGTACTTACTGTACTGTGCCAAAGGTTGCTATGAAACGCCATAGCTGTTCTATTACTGTTCTTCTCAGCGTTGTCCAAGAGGCATTAGTGTTAATGATGCGCAATTTTGTTGTAATACAGTACTGTTATTTTCGGTGTTTAGATGAGACTTTAATGTATTAGCCTGACTGCAGCATTTCTGAATGCTAAAGGTGTTTGCCATGAGCCAAAAAAAGACAATATCGTATCGAAAATCATGCTATTGTTAGGCTTTTGTTCACAGTCTTGAAGCCTGCTGACTGTCCCACGTCTGGCTAACGTTGACCAGTCATCGAAGTATTGTCTCGCCAAAAGGCTACTGCATTCTTTTCTGTGCACGGTTTTGAAGATTCAGAGACCTGATAAACGAATTCTAGGCAAGAAAAGTCTCTTATTTTTGAGCGTTTCTAGATAATGTTTCAAGCATCCAAAGCCGTCTGATACGAGAGCAATATTAAAGGTGTTTCCCGTTAGCCAACATAAGACAAAAGCGTAACTGCTCATAGTGAGCTTTTCCATGAATCAAAGGCAGTTCCCCTCTTTAAAATACTCGAGATCTGATCCACAAATGCAGATTCATTTACAGAAATGCTTTAGTTTCTAGAGATCCTTTCAGTGAATTCACGTTCAGTTCGCTTTGGATCGCATTGATAGACACCGTAACCGTTTGGGAAACGCCCCCTTTTTGCCCTTGGCGTGTTGCGCCCTATTTATTCGGGCGCGATTTCCCTTTCGTCGGCCACTGATTATTCAATGATCGGTCTGATCCATAACGGCTGCTTGTCAAGGGGGCCGTCTTCATCTGTTGAAGCCATCGACATCCTGACCAACCGATAGACAGCCATAGATTTCCTATCTACGATTTGCCCAGATGAGAACTCGTAAATGTCACCCGCAATCTGCGCTGATAGCGGCCCATACTTTACACGTTCTTATTCGTTTGTTTTAGTTGCGGTTTCCTGTCTCATTTTACAAGTTATTGAGTTGGACCATTCCTTTAAAAAACAGAATAGCAAATTGGTTCGTGACCCGCAATTCACAGTTTGAGCTCAACGTCCAAATGTTCAATATTAGTGTGACCCTTTGTTCCGTAGTTCGATATCATATCAGTTGCAACGGACAGAGGCCTATCAATCTACATACTTTCCGACTTTCCTCATTTTCTAAAAACGTTGCATTGACACCACCTTTTCGATCACTATATCATTTGAGGCCACAAGATGTACCAAGCGATCTTGATACAAATGGTGTAGCATTCATCTGAGTGGGTGTAATGTGTCGTACCCCATGACTCAGAGGGCCGTACCCCATGACTCAGACACAGATAGCGTATGATGGTCTCTTTGTATTCTGACGGTGTACGAAACGAGACATTAATACTGTCTGGCCCACGTATTTTATATTCCATTTTGTTCCGCATCACTTACGGCCACACAACGCTGTTTAATAATCCCCTTCCGCGTCGCACATCAGTCTTCAGTTCCAAAGAAACCCTGTTTTGAAACATGTTGATCTGAGCCGCTGTATCGGTGATCAGATCGTAGTTTGTAGTTCGCTCGATTTATACCTTTTTTTGCGCAAATGAGCTTAACTGTTTACTGTATTGCTGACTTTAGGAATAAGCATGGACCCCACGGAGTTCCGTCGCCGAGGCAAGGAGCTTGTCGACTACATCGCCGACTACATGGAGAACATCCATAAGCGTCGCGTAGTGCCTTCCATTGAGCCGGGCTACTTGCGCGAGCTGATTCCGGAGGAGGCGCCGCAGCAGAAGGAAGGCTACGAGAAGGTGATGCAGGACTTCGAGAACTACATCATGCCAGGAATCACGCATTGGCAGCATCCCCGCTTTCATGCGTATTTCCCGGCTGGAAACTCCTTCCCTTCGATCTTGGCCGATATGCTGTCCGATGCTATTGGCTGTGTTGGCTTTTCATGGGTGAGTTGGGAAGCCTTCTCCACGAACAAATAAGTGATTTTGTGGCTGATCAAATCAACCAAAAAAATCACCTGTGTCATTGTGTGTCGATTTCAGGCAGCCTGTCCGGCGATGACAGAACTCGAGATAATCATGCTCGACTGGTTCGGCAAGATGATAGGTCTCCCACGCGACTTCCTGCCATTCACAGAGGACGGCAAGGGTGGAGGCGTCATTCAAAGTTCGGCGTCCGAGTGCAACTTCGTCGCGCTCCTTGCCGCACGTTTCGAGATGATGAAGCAGCTCAGACAGCGGTTCCCGTTCGTTGAAGAGGGGCTCTTGATGTCAAAGTTGATTGCCTACTGCTCCAAAGAGGTTCGTTTTCACATAAGAGTGCATGTGTGATTAGGATATAGAGCTTAGGCTTGATTATGAGGTAGAAATTAATCATCACATTCCACAAAACATATGAGTGATATTAGTGGCTATTCTGGGTTCCGTAGAAGAAGAAAAAAGATATGAATATGAGACCATGAAAATAACTCAATTAAGAGTTTAAGGTAGAGTATTTGATGACTGTGGCAAACATCCCTATTTTCAGGCTCACTCCTCTGTCGAGAAAGCCTGCATGATCGGCATGGTCAAACTGCGGATCCTCGAAACAGACGGTCGCTATCGTCTCCGCGGCGACACGCTACGTTGTGCCATACAGGAGGATCGTAATCTCGGTCTGATCCCGTTCTTTGTATCCACAACACTGGGCACCACATCGTGCTGCTCGTTCGATGTCCTCTCCGAAATCGGGCCCGTTTGTGAGGAGAACGACCTGTGGCTTCACGTCGACGCCGCCTACGCCGGCTCGGCCATGATATGCCCAGAGTTTCGTTACCTCATGAACGGAATCGAGTACGCCATGTCATTCAACACAAATCCGAACAAGTGGTTGCTGGTGAACTTTGACTGTTCGACTATGTGGTAGGTCAATGTTTTTGGTCATTATGACCGTAACAGGCACAAAATGTCGAAAAGTTGTAGTTTGTAGTGTGATAAGCAAACAGATCGAATGTGGTTGTTTTTCGACAATTACTCGACATAGATATTTTTAAAAGTGCACAGCTTAAAAAAGCACAAACCACATTTGTTATTTAGCGCATGCGCAAACTGTGCCCCATTGGCCTAGTGGATAAGGCGTCTGACTTCTAATCAGAAGATCGCCGGTTCGAATCCGGCATGGGGCTGATCTTTTTATACATTTCCTACGATCTCTGGTCTTAAAAACTATTCTTAAGTCTAAAATGCAGAGTTTGCAACACATAAACATGATTGGATAGCATGGAAAAGTTGTGATATCAAAAACCGTGATATCAAATTTTTCAATTTTAGGGTCAAGGATCGCTTCAAGCTGACTCAAGCCCTTGTTGTAGACCCTCTTTACCTTCAGCATAGTTGGATGGGTATGTTACAACTTGCAAACAAAGATGAGTGTCATAATTCTAGACAAGGCCATCGACTACCGTCACTGGGGAATCCCCCTCAGTCGCCGCTTCAGATCACTGAAACTGTGGTTTGTCATTCGTATGTACGGAGTGGAAGGTCTTCAAAAGTACATCCGAGAGGTAGAAGATCAAACGGCGAACGAAATGTGACCAGCAATTTCAGCACGTGCGGCTGGCGAAGAAAATGGAGTCGCTTTTGCGTGCAGATGAGCGTTTCGAAATCGTCGGCGACGTCATCATGGGTCTCGTTTGCTTCCGCATGCGCGGATCAAATGAAAACAATCAGTACCTGTTGACAAAGTTGAACTCCAGTGGTCGTATTCATATGGTGCCAGCTTCGCTCGGCGATCGCTTTGTCATTCGCTTCTGCGTGTGTCAAGAGAATGCCACCGACAGGGACATCGAAGTGGCCTACGACATCATCAAGCAGACGACGCTTCAAGTTCTCCGTTAGTACTCTAGACCTTTTACATAATTTTGGAGAAAAGTGCATACTTTGGCGTAGGACAGTCTGCTAGATTTAGTCGCCTTGAGGACCTCAAAGTTTGGAAGAGGCGTTCAGTTAGCACATGTAGGATAGAAAGGGGGATTATAGGTACGTCTCTATGTGATATAACATAGGAATAGACACCTTTGAATGTGTTTTGATCGTTCTCATAACTGCTAGCATCGTTTTGCTTGAGAAGGTAGCGGCCTCACAAAACAGTTTAACTTATAAACCCACTCAAAAAATGGTACAAATCAAAGAATAAAGCTTTATAGGTACAGAGACTAATATCTAATCATTTTAGACGAAAGCGTCGCTGAGCCTCTAGTCGAAGAAGCCGAACTAGAATCGCTCGAAGAGAAAGCCTATTCGCTGGAAGAGAAGCTGCAGAGCCGAAATGTAAGTTACCGTTGTGACTGTGCCGTAGAGTGTCAGCATGAGCTTGCGATGCCTCCCATGCCCGACATTTCGCGAATCCTGCGAGAGCTCAACATCGGATCCGGATAGACAACGCTAACTTATAAGGTTGTATTGCATGTGTGTTTTGTGTCGTTTCTGTGACGCATTCCTCTCTTGTACATTGGGAAATAAAGTAGAATAAAATAACATGGAATTGATCGACTTCGGCACCAAAGACGGCACCACTCCTCTCTACGACACCGTACCCATGTGATAGCATCATACTGCACGTTTGCATATGACGTCTTGTAACCTGCAAGCAGCAAAGATCCATGACGTGCTTCTTCAGAACTCGATCGACAGCGTCTCATCGGGTGCGTGCATCTCCGTCCGTTCGCAGTCGCTCTCGAAAGAGGAGCTACTGGAGAAGCGTAGGGCGCAGAGCGCCGCGCAGAAGCGCTCGTTCCTTGTGCGGATGGTTAGCGATCCGAAGTGTTACAATCCGAAAATCGTGCGCCATCTCAACATGACAAATTACCGCAAAATGTCGCAGGACGTCTACCGCGACCGCACTCTTCGGTACCAAAGATCGACTCCGTGTTACAATGCCGTCGGTACGGTTTCAGAGAGGCCATAGAGCACAGCACACGTCGCCGGCCTACACGGCTTGGAAGCACATTTCACGGTCTCGGTACACTCATTGTCAACGTCGCTTTTGTACTTTAGAGTTGTCTTTAGATTCGACCCACGACGAAATCGATGACGAAGACGATGTGGTTAACGAGACTGTTGTTGCTTTGCAGCAAACCGGACTGCAAACACCTATGTAGTCTCCAGGAAATGACTCAATTAACCGTTTTCAAAGTTGTGTACTTTATCTGAATGTGATTGTGCTAGAAAATATATGTGTTTCAGTATTATGAATATATAATTATGTTATTGTGCTATATAAATAGATCGAAATTAAAAGTTTGGTACTCCTTTCATGCAGATTTTTATAATCATTACGAAGGACAGAAGCGAATGAAGCTGTTCTTAGGCGCAAGATTCTTAAAACCAACACTAAAACAAAGTAAAAGGTCCTTCTATGTATGGCACTCACAAAGCCATTGGATGTGTCCATATTAGATTGAATAAGTACGAAAACTCTAACCCCTACGCACATCTGATCTTGTAAACCCCCTTTGAAAGTTGTGAGTCAGAATGGGTACGGGCATAAATGGCGACGAGAAAGAAGCGGTTCACATAGTTGATCTGGCAGTCGCTCAAGGTTTTACTGCCACAGTATAATGTTACTACGTTCTATTTGTCATATGGATGTTCCATTATGATTTCTACTTGAATTTGAGATGTGAATGACAGCAAGTAAGTCGTCAACGATCACTCTTATACACTAATGCAACTTTTAGAGGTTGTTTACATGGTCAAGTTTATCAGCAGATGTGATTTAGGGGCTAAGTAATGGTTGCTCGTGTAGGGATACTCATACGCCCAATTGCATGCTTCGGACGGTTCGTTTATCACTGATTTCCCTTAAAAACAATATAGAATATATGGAGAACAGAAGTCTTGTGCAATAGACATGATCTATGAATTATACCTACGCGATTGGAACTGCCAAATGAATGACTGTATTGTTCATTTGCCCGAACTTTCATCGGGTCTACGAAAACTGATCAATCTAGATTTGGGGTCCATTTGTCGACTTTCTGATTTGTGCATTCGCTTATCAGAGAACCGTCTAGATCAGACTACTGTTCCAGATTTTGATCTGTCTTAGACGTTTCTTATAATTTATCAACGTTTCTTCTACAGCTTTACTTTCTTCTACAGCTATCTTCCTTCCGCTGTCACATTCTAGAACAAAATGAAGAAATAGAACTAAGTTTATTCTGTCGTCTGAGGTGGAGATACATTTGAACGTCTCATATTTCACAGATATATACATCAATAGATATCATACTATAGGAACCGATGATATTGCACATAGTCAGTGCTATCACTTGAGTCTTCAGGAAAGCGTCCTGGTCGAATGTGCGCTGCGGCCGTTGACGAAACCCGTTGGAACTGTCGATAAACGCGAAATATACGATATATACCAATGGGTTATCCTCGAGCGGGGCAGTTGATTCCGTTGCAGAGGAGGAAGATGCGAGCGAGTGGATGGCCGACGGCCAGGTTCGGGCGATGCATTGGGTGATTGTAGATGGCCTGGACCTGGTTATAGTGGTAGGGGAAGAAGACGTGCTGAGCTTGGGCGGAAACGATGCAGAACGCCAGGGCGACGAGTGCAATAAGTCCGAGTTTCGTGGAGAACATTGCGATCAAACGAGAGGGAACGATGGCGAAGTGGAGTTGTAATCAACACTTTAAAGGTTTTCCAATTAAGGTGCGTGCTTTTAAGCGTCCGCGCGCCACTCGCACCGGCGCCGCCCACCACCTGGAGCCGTTGATCAAAGATCAAAACTGCAAGAAGTTCAGAAAGCGCCGGTTGTTTACCGGCCGCCCCAAAGGAGCCTGTTTCGAGCGCGGCGAAAGGGCAAACGCGGCACGTACTCTTGCTTGTGCACAGGAGACTTCTGCGAATTCGTCTGACTTCACACAATACGTAATGTTGCCGAAAAACGGTGCAAGTATCATTTTGTTTCGGTGTCAATAGAAGTAATTTTGATGTTGACTAAACGGCCGTTTTGCCTTCCAAAGTTTAGTGATGTCAGATGATCGATCTGACTGGTTGGAAGCGCGCGCAATTTGCGGTTTCGTCAGTGGTTTTCGATGACGTAAGGGTGCAGATCGAAACATCAAACTGTGAAGAATTTGTGCTGTGTGTAACAGCGTGAAGCGCAATGCGATGGAAGTAACTAAAAAGTTGTACTTTTGCACTCTAAAAGGTGAGCTTGGTTGCGGAAAACACTATGCACAAGCCTTGTGTGTACATTCAATAAGCTCAGCCTGACATGTTCGAAAGCATAAAATCGGAAGGCAACCGTTGAAAAAACGTACAAAGAAACATCTTTGGAATCTTGACCTAGTTGTGAAATCGAAGTTGAAAAATAGTAATTATTGGTTCATCTGGCGGTCCTATGACTTCTACTCTATCTGTTTTTCCATGTTGAAGTTTTTCAGCGCCTATTTGGGATGGACTTAATTTGGGGATATGTCCCCATTCCACGTATCTTTGGTAAGCGTCAATATTGATCTTACCGAACTTGTGCATAATGTTAGTACATGGATAAACAAGCAACATCCAATATGAAAAAAGCGAGCAACCGTTATACATAAGATGTTCTCGGGTTTCTTTGAGATCTTAAATGGCCCTTGTGGATCAATCACTGCGATCGATGGCAACGATGGCTACCGATGGATACGTCCTTTTTGGACGTTTTTTGACCAAAAAGCACGCACTGAAGCTTTTTTTCGTGGAGATCTACACACATATTGGGCTGATGGTCTCTCTATGTATCGTATTTTGAGTTTTGGTGGTTAACATCAACACGGTGAATGCAGTTTCAGCAGGAACGTGGTTCTCTTGCTTACGTCATAATTGAATTACGACGATCGGCGGTGATTTGTTCCAGTATCTTCTCTGACGCAAAGCAATTATCGTTCGCTTTTCGGCAATCATGTCATAATCACAGTTTTAGGATAAATGACTCATACAAATGCAAGTCGTGTTGTATGAGTCATATGAAGAATTTAATTCCAGTGAACATATCGCTTTTTAACTTAGGGCATGAGAGTTTCAAGCAGTCAGCATTCATCCAGGCCACGCTGCTGGACACGTTTTACCAGAGAACATTTTTTGTAACATCTAATGATATCTGGCTTTGATTGAAACGAGTTTTCGTAGACAGACAACTTGTCGCTTTCGCACAGCGATGGTCATTCTCCGGTCAGAGAAACCTGTTTGCGCTTTGCGAAGTGTTCTTTGAGATTAGCCCATTATAACTTTCCTTAGTCGACTTTTCATTTCTGTATTTTTTACTACGACGTTTCGCATTTTATTGGATGTCGAAAACGATGGAAATACAAGCAGGAAAACAGCCAAGTGTACATAAAAACTATTGGAAGTGTCCGCCGAGCTATGGGCTGCAATTGGGCACATTTACACGAATTACACATGCATAACATACACTAAATTTTTTCCTCGATGTGCATGCTGTGCTGTGCATTCGCAGAAGCCTCTTCTGCGTCCATTGGGGACAACAACGCCTCGAATCTAGTGAAATGTTAAAACTGCAAAAGGTTAATTGTGTGTTGTCCATGTGAATTTTCTGCTGTTCTTCTCAGCAAGCCTTTCCCTAATTCAGCTTGAGTTTTACTAACCATATCTGGGCGAATTTAGGCGTCCATTGGGGACCACAATGTGACCAAGATAAAATAAGTTATGCGCTATTTACTGTTTCTCTATTTACAGTAGGTGCATGTCCACAAATGTTGAATATTCCCACTATCTCAGCAGAGAGTTCAGTTATAGGTTATGTAGTTACGAATTTGAGTTCATTCTATGCGGACTCACGTCAAATTACTTCAGCTGATTATAATTATAGTTGTTGCTTTCTTGCTAAGATTGTTTTTCCTGGACTAGACAAAAGTCTGAAAATCGCGTACAGACATGTTAATAATAGATATTTTCTCGAAGACTTACGCTTCGTTACTTCTTTTCTATTGTTGGCTCACAAACAAATAATACTTTTATGAGTAATTCATTCCTTCCCACTGGGAGTGCTTTTTTCTACAAAATCAGAAATCAGAAGTTCCGGAAATAATAAATCCTGACTAATATAGGTCACTTGTAGGTATAACCTGATCATGGATGTGACCGATCAAGTCGTCGCCGTGATTCATCCGGTAGTAGGCGGCAGTAAAACCTGCGAGTTCTGATAAATCTTAGACTTTGGTAATTTCGACATTTGGGGCCGATCAAACACCATAACCTTTTCCGGTTGGTATACAACCATGTGGGCGGATCAAAAGCGAGTAAGCCAAAAATTGCAATATCTTCATAATTTCTGGGGGAAACAGGTAGAAAATCATTGTAAAATGCTTAATTACAAAAAACTGATGTCAACAAAAAAAGAAGGTCCCGCCGAGATTTGAACTCGGGTCGCAGGATTCAAAGTCCTGAGTGCTAACCGCTACACCACGGGACCGATGCTCTATCGAAGAGTGTCATATGATATGTCAGGTGGTTTCCTTCTTGCGATTTCGAAACATGAGCTGTTGTGGTACTATTGCTAAAATAATGGCGATATTGAACATATTTAACTGAAAAAACCTTAACAAAACACATCACCCCCTTGCCGAATTCGAACCGGCGATCTTCTGATATAGAAGTCAGAAGTCTTATCCACTAGGCCAATGGGGCTTGTTTGGTTAACGTGTACCAAACGTGATACTGTTTCTGTTTCATTTTGATAGGTGCTTATTGCGATCCGTTTGTTCATTTATTTATTTATTTTTCTTCATCTGTACGCTACAATTATCTCTATATTACCTTTGCATGAATTCACAATAAAAGAACTAAAGGAACGATGCAGATGTTTATGACTGCGTGAGTGATATGTGTGACTAGAGAGAGAATGAAATCTGTGCAAAGTGCCTGAAACGATGTGTGGAATGGAGCAATCTGTGAGTTTCCAATTGCGATGTGAGTGACTTATAAGGATAGGTGCGTGGCAGCTAAGGAATAATACAAACACAAACAAATCGATGATCTAGTGAAGTAGGAGCAAAGTGGCTAATGACAAGATGACTGTCGATGTAAACATAGCGAAAGTGGAGACCGTCGACGAGACGGCGGTGTTGCTGTTCACTGAAAAGGGTCGCTATGAGGCGACTGCCGCCGATCGACGTCGAACATACCGTATTTCATGTATTCAATGTCTCGGGCGCTGCGCCACATCGAACATTCCTGAGCTTTCGTGGCCAGCATGGGACGGATGTGCGAACCACCGCGAAGGTACATCCAGCGGCGGTCCTTGATTGGGTGGTAGGCTGGCCAAGAGTCGGACTTTTTGGAGTGCGCCAGGCGGGGTACTCTGAAAAATAGAATAATATGCTGTTTCAATTAAATGAAATGGTAGCTTTATATACATTTAGTATGACAAAATGATGAATTCTTGGTCGACTGAAAACGGTTTCGTCCTTTTAGTGAGCATGGAGATGGACAGGTCCCCCCACGCGAAAAATCAGCTATCTATTGTCGCTCCTCTGCGATGTATACCTCCTGGTTTTTCGCAAAAAAAAGGGTCAGCTGCCCCTATGTCTGTCTTTAAATCATTTCTAAAATTCCAATCCACCTGTTCTCTGCCATTTTTAATGCAACAATAATCTCCTACGAAACCCAAAATATCGATATTGTCATACGGTAGCGTTTCGCCGTCGCAGTAAACCCGTTTTCCACCGTCGATTGGCCAGTGTCACGTAATTCACCTTGCCCGTCGACCTTGAAGCACAGCGTCGATCGATTTCAAAACGCACAGGAAACCAAACACCTAAGTGCTTGAATTCGAACACAGCTACGGTAAATTTGTGTCTTTGACGCGACTTTCAAAGAGAAGACGAGCGTTGACCCAGACGAATTTCGCCTGCGGCGTAAAAAGTCCGATCTTACCGTAGCTGCGAGACGCCGATGGGCGCCCAGAGCAGTTGGGGAACAGAGCGAACAGAAAAATAATCCACTCTACGTAACATTCTAACATATTCTGGAAATGTATGGAGAAAATAAGGCAACTAAAACATGTGATCTAATGGAGTTATGGTGAGGACGATCACAGCTAAATTGTATATTGGATGCATCTTATCCTGCCTTCAAAAATAACATCGACTGGACAAACTCAAAGATCCCTTAACAGTACATTTGTGTAACAGTTGAACGGTTATAAAATGTGAGCAATTAAAAACAGTCAACGGCCGAAATTCCACCATACAAAACAGACCAAAACGATATACCATGTTTCGACTTTTGATCTTCACATACACAGATCAGTTCAAAACAGCAGTGAACGCAGAGATCAAACCAGAATGTATGTGTAAAGTTTTGCCTGTTCTGACAATTTAGGCACTAATCTAGTTGAACTAACACACGGTGTTATTTAAGATCCGAAAAGCTAATACGTTATTTGGAAGACAAAATGCAAACGAATTTTCAGTACACTTCGACTGAGTCTATCGAGATGACTGCGTGGCTCTACGTACAACGGATACGCGTCCACTGTCAACAGCATTGATGTGGAACAGTTCGTATACGGTATCCATTAAGTTTATTTTTTTTAAACTACGTCGCAAGATCGAAGATTGCTTTTATTGTATAAACGCTGTACCAGAGATCGAATCGACTAGCCGTTCAACCAATCCGTGAGCCGATTGACGGTTGACGGATTGCTAACCGTCAGCTTGACGGCTCACGGCTGAGCCGATCCGATCCAGCAACGGGTGATTCCGATATACGCCTCAACCGTTGCCCATATCTGTACTGTGTTTTTGTTTCTAATTTGTTGTAACTGACGGTCTCTTCTAATAATCAGTAATGTGTTATCGACATGATCCGTACAACTTTGAACTAATTCTCGTCACGGTCCTTTGTTCATTGTTGATTACAAGCTTTGGTGGGGTTCGGTAACTACCATAGGGAACCAAGATGTAAAACTGAACGTTTAACGTTTGATCTTTTCGCTGGGTGAGCGACGTGGTTCGCTTTTGATGAATTGCTTGTGTACGCACAAAGCGATCATGAGTGAGGTATACGGTAATTAATTTCAATAGATAGTAGAGATTCAATAGAGGTACAGCGAACGATCACGTTTTTGGAGTAGAAAAATAACAATATGGAAACAAATTTGCAGCAAGATGGAGCTCACACACATCATAAGCTCACAGCCGAAAAGACACTTTTGTCATTGATCTTCCAGTCATACAGCACCTCATCTTAGTCTACTAAAGGATGTGTGGACTCATATCAAGAACTCGAATCTCTTATAATTTCCTTTAGTCCACAATTTTGTATATATGAAACGATTTGCTTACCCATCGGCAGCGAAACTGCTCCAATATTGAATGATCTTCTCGCTGAAACTGCTTTCTCTATGTGTGTATCCTGCCGTCGTATTATAGATCGGCACTCCAAACACATATTCAATCTCATATCCGTGCATGACCCCTGTCCAAGAGGGCCACGGATTAGCGCTAGACGGCTGATCAAAGTAATAGATGTACACCCGTCCTGGACCTTCGGACATCTGATCGGCGAGCCATAGACTATCGCAGGTGAAGAAATAGTCCCCCACCATTTGATTCACCTAGAAATACGCCAACATACGAATGTGTTTTTGTGCGCAATAGCCAAATTCCGTTGGCCAATTTGCATTTTTACTGACCTGCTCGGCAAGAAACTTTGATTTCTCGTCCTTTATCTTGCAAGGTTCTTCTTTGAGATAAATAAATTTGGCGGAGTTGCGCACCACTTCCGGCTGCGTCGCAAACGCTTTGTCGACGCAGTCGTTAAAGTTGTCCATGGAAAGAACTGGCTGCTCGCTGACATCAAAGTATTTTGGCAGATTGTAGATGTTCCAGAAATTGCCTGAAACGAATGCATCCATTAGAAAGTTGGTGCTATCTAGAAGAGAAGACGTTTCTGAGAAATCGAGTTTTTCTTTTAATAGTCTTCAAAGGTTCGATTTCCAATGCAACGGAAGCCACACCACAGCCACAACAGAAGACAAAAATTTATTAAAATTTTTTCCTGATAGTACACCCTACTATGCTCATCCCACGTTCGTCATCATCACAATAAAGTGACTGAAACCTGCTTCAGATGATTCTGATGCCCACCGATCTTTATTACTGGATCGTAATTCACCATCTTTACTAAACAAATAATCATGAAGCACGTAAGGTATTATGAAGCATAGAAGGTAGTTAGTAGTACGGATAATCAGCCAACCTACCATTTTTCCAATTGTTGCAATATCAAAAACTGGAGATATTTGACCGCAAGCACATATTAGGCTGGGGCTTTTGTCTTCACCTTTTAGACACTTTTTAGATGGGGTATGATCTCAGTACGTTATTAATCAACCAATCAATTAAAAGTAAGAGGAAGATTTCATTGGTTTACTATCGACATGAAAAAGCATAGCTTTGGGTAGGATCTGCAATCCACAAGGTCTTCATAAAGCCCAATTTTTGAACAACAGTGAAACAAAGGACAGACCAATTAACCAGCTTCTAGATGCCCCAATTCGAAGACAGAGAGAGAGCACTAGGCTATGTATCATTTGTGATTGGCTAGGGCATCAATATGTCTAGCCCTAACGGTTATATTTGCTTTTGGCTATATGTGGCTATAGAATTTGGCCCTGAAGAAAGCTCACCTTCATCGTGGTTGATCCCAATCATCAGATCGACATCCTTCCTGAAAAGTCCATTCCTGAGAGCGTCGAAAGCATCGAACTCGCGGAAGAAGTTCTTATCCTTGGACACTATCACAAACGGAAATTCCAAAAAGCTCAAATTGAGATTCCAAATCTGTGCAATCAGCGCTTGAGGCTCTTTTTCGCGCAGACAAGCTATTGTTTCTTTTGTCTTCAAATATAAGGTTACATACGAGCAGACATAGCAGCTTACCGTAGTTCGATTACACTGAAGGAGATCGGCAAATTCGCGGCTCTTGTCGAGAGCCCTTTGCGGGGTGTCAAGAGACCACTTGTTGTCCAAACTGCCCGACTGTAGGATACCATGTTTGAAGATGCCCCGCGATCCAGGCGCTATGAGGTGCGCGACGATACTGGCCGCACCGGCGCTTTCACCAAACAAGGAGATCCGCGCTGGATTGCCGCCGAAGTGCACGGCGTTCTCGCGCACCCAGTGAAGTGCTAATTGCTAAAAGGAGGTACATGCAGTCACATACACTAAATACAAAGGTTTGCCATCAAAGTCTCTCCAAATGATCATTTTTTCGCGGACCACATTTCGCACCGGACCGGAAGGATCGCACAATGCGTGTCAAGATCAACTAGTGGAAATGACCGATCAACAAGGCGTGTCTGACCGGATTAAGTATGAGTGGATGACCGATCAAGGAGGATCAGCGCGGGATGATCGCCAGTGAGTACATTTATAGAAACAAAATGCTGAAAATCCGATGCCCTTACGGCGTTTCTTGATTTTGACCTAGATTCGTGATTATCCTTGGATTTATGGGTTTCATTTATGGCTGAAGATCTTGAAATTACCTGATCTAGCATTCCAACATTGCCTGGAGCCTCATCGTCGTCGAAGTACAGATATCCAAACGGTCCAACGCGATAGTTTATGTTAACCACAACAACATTCGCTCGAACAGCAAGCGCTTTGCCATCGTAAAGGACCAACGATGGACTTCCAGAATAGTAGCCACCGCCAAACAACCAAACCATAACAGTTAAATTGCTAAACCACCGTTGATAGTATATGAAAGATTTGCCCTTTGTTCACTCACTGAGCGTCGGCCGGCGCCCAAATGTTCATATAAAGACAATCTTCCCTGACAGGAGTGTTATGATTCCACATTTCGGAGCCCCAAAATGTGACGTTATAGTTGTCACGACCCTGAAATACTTCATTATATAAAAGCTATAAATCGGTTCGTGCCTGATAGCAAGCCGGTGATAGCGTTGTCGTCTGAATGGTACCATTCCAGCCACGCTTAGGCCTGGGTGGACGGAATCTGTTTACTCCTATAGGAGGTTCGGCAAACGGAACGGACAAGAATGAGCGAACTCTGTTATGGAGGAATATAGATTCGTATCCCTGGATTTGACCCTGTTTCGTGCGCACAACGACTGGCATTCGAGACGAAGAAGACGATGTAGCATCGGCGAGAACATGCTGGAAAGTAAGTTTCACCAATGATAATTGTAAAATCACTAAGATTTATGGCGAACAAAAAATTTTTGACCCCGACGTGATTCGAACACGCAACCTTCTGATCTGGAGTCAGACGCGCTACCGTTGCGCCACGGAGTCATGCGTCGCTCTGCTGATCACCTTGGTAGTAAGGTGGTCTATGTAGTATTCACCAAAACAGTTATTTACTCCTATCGCAATACATTCGTTTACTGTGAATACCCATCATTTTCCTAGTTCCTCAACATTGATGTTGCAAGTTCCCTTTTCTACGAAAAATCGTTCAAACATATGTTATTTATTTGACTTTTGGACTCCTCCATAATGTGCAAATTTTGTTTCCTGCGACGTCTCGAATTTGCGCCTGCGACGTTGTAAACAGGGAAATCGGTTTAGTTCGTGCGGTCGTGTGGAGTTTAGCTACACAACAGGGAATTTTAAAGTTCCCTGTGGAAAGAAACTTACAAGGAATATTCCATTAAGTGATCAACTATAACTAGAACACAAAAATGGTTCATCTCTTCAACCTAGAGTGGGCCAACCCAGACCTTTGATCTTTCGAAGTCATCCTCCTTCCATCACTTAAGCAAACATGTCGTCGACTACTCGTCCAATCGACCTTTCGGTCTTAATTGGCGTACACATGTTTCGCAAAAATAAATCGTCTTACGGGGTGCGATTAACGAGTGAATTCGTGCGTGCTTTCCCGCGAACGTTACCGCCTCAGGCAACAAAGGAACTTTGGCTAAACTTAGACCGCTAGACGCGCGCGCGTCGATTTATAAAGGAAGCGATTGTTGTTTTTGGGCGCCGTGACATCACGGGTCATTTCGTGGCAATTTAAACGCGCAATTTGTCAACACGTTTAATAGATGTAGCGTGAATGTAGCGCCGTCAGCTGACGCCATCGAACGTTTAAGATAAACGACAATAGACGAATTGCTCTATTAAGTAGGTGATTGCAAAGTGCCGATGAGGAAGTGTGGACGGCGTTTTTTGGTCGTTCTCTCCAATTTGTTTCTTCTTATAGAAGAGCTAATCATTTGTGCCCTAGTGTTGCTTCTGGTTTTCATTGACCAGGTCAATATGTAGCGCCTTAAACGAATCTAAAGTAACCCTGTTTTGTTATCATCATAATATCTCCCACATTTTGGTCTATTTTAAAACTCAAAAATACTTCCAAGATCCTAACTTTAGTAAGGTTTTCCTAGTCATATTCATTGCATCACTTAAGTCCATTTATATTGGATCATATCAGAGTTCAGTGAAATATGAGTACGGTCTTTCTGATCGGACAACGCTGTTGTATAGTGAACGGATTTGGCCAGCAGGAACCAAGGTGATATGCAAAAGCAAACGAATTTACTTCAGGTTTTCTTTTCGACCAATTGCGTAGGAACTGAATCAGAACGGGAGTAGTTAATAGGGCCATTGGAACTGTAGAACTTAGACCATCATAGAAAAGAGCCTACCTGACAAGTGACTGCGAAAGTGACCACCAAAAACCACGCAACACTCATAATGTCACTTTCGCTGGCAATCATACTGTAAGACTAAACTACGGCCGGCCGCTCATCAGCTATGACACCTGAAAAAAACTGATCACTTCTTAAGGCGTGTATATACATAGGAACACCGCGCAACACTTTTCGAACATGCCTCTCACGCTATAAATAAATCAACACGCGGCGATTTGTTTATACTCTCTGCAGGACGGCAAACGACTTATCTAAACAATTCATCTCAAGAGAGGCAGTTCCTCTACCAGCCGCCAGCCAGCGTCCCCTCAAAGTTTGATACGGTAATCCCATCGTTCTCATCGGGGGGTGTCCATGTCGTCGCCGCTTCCGTCGCCACTTTCGGCAGTTGGGCCTATGACGACGCGGCGACCATTGGAGGTCACTAACTCGACGGAAGTGCGGCGCCGTCGGCGTCGCGCGAGCGGGGGAGGGTCCTCCTTCCCCTCCTCCTGAGGAGTGCCAAGCGGTCCGGCGTCGTCGCCGCCGATGCTCGAGACGTCGGTTAATTGGCGACAATTTGAGGACTGCAACTACAATGCACATGGAAGTATGTCGTAATTTGGATACTACGATTAGCTGCAACTGCGATCAGCGCTTATTTTAGTAACCACTCCTCGTTATTAGGTCTAGTTTCGTTTAGATCGCGTAGTTTGTCCTCAAGTGCAAAACATCCTTCTTCTTATGGAAATGAAATCATGCATGGGGGTGGCAGTGATATCATGCCAGTGGTTACATGACGTTTACACTTAGACGACAATTACCAAAGCGGAGGCGACCACATATTTGCTATAAGAAAGCTAGGAACATCGAACTTGATTGAGCAGGGTTATCATGAACATAAAGTTTCTTACAAGCTACATAAGTTTGAATACAGTAATTGAAAATGAACGATGAACAAGAAGATGCATTGCAAGATACACAAAAGGGCCTTTGGACAGGGTTTCCATGAACTTAAGCTCCGTTGAAAGGTCCATAAAGAGGTCGACATTCTGAATACAGTAATCGAAAATGAACGATTTCCTCAATCATTTTTAGAGAGCAATGCAGCCTGATAACGCTAGAGATCAAACGACAGCTGACATTCCGGCGTCAACTGATTTTGTATATCCATCCCAAAGAGGTAAAATAGGAAGCTTGATCAAGTCTTTGTGAGCTTTATTATTTCAAGAAAATGATCAAAGATGTAATGGACAATCGAAAAACTTAAAGGAGCGATGGGTCAGAATCAGACTTGAATAACACTTTATCGAATTGCATGGGCATATAACAACCTATGAGCAACCTTTGTCCACGTTTTCGAACTCAAGTAAAATTCCTGTGTATCTCGTGTGTTTATAAGAACTTAGCTGTGTTTCTATATACGCATTTTTCAGTTCTTCAACAGAGAAATTGCCCATTATATCTTTGATCATTTTCTTTTAATGATAAGGTTCACAAAGACTTGATCAAGGTTCCTATTTTACTTCTAAGCACAGCGATTAGAATGACTATACAAAAGCCGAAATGTCAGCTGTCGTTGGATCTTTAGTGTTATGACACCTTAGATGACACTATGATGTATGTAATAATGACCGACACGACTTTAGCAAGATACAACAAGGGGTTGAGAAGCCTCTTTAAGCCTCTTAACATGAAACCGTATGTATGGAAACCGCTTGAAACTTTAAATCAACGCTTTACATACAACATTTGCAATATTCAGCGGAAAGTCCATCAATTGGTCATATGAAAGAGTGCTAAGCGCGATTACCGCAAACATTGCTTCAAAGATAAATTCCTAATTGAAGGCACGCGGCGGCGGAGCTTTTACGATAATTGTCTGTCAAAAACAGAGCACTCAAAGGAGACGCGCTCCTCCACAGCTAAGGGGGCCACAATGGCGTTCTTGTGAAAATTGGCAAATCGGCACAATACAACGCAGAGATCGGTAAATAACAAAATCGGCGACTTTTTGCTGGAGGCTTTCTCAGCTTGCACACAAGAAGAGACAAGGACATCTCTGTTGTTAACCCGTTCTCGAACAACCATAAAGAGTCTCGAGAGAGTATTCGGGCCAACACACTCACACGAATACACGCGAATAATGCATGAGAATTTTTGCTTCAATAATTCTGATTCAGCAAATGTGCGACGGCGGCGAACAAGGGTACGGCCGGTTTCTTTTCATTACGATGGAACAATAAGTCTGTCTCTCGCCTCTTACTTCCGTTTTTCGGCAAACTGCAAATTTGAAACCTCCAAATAGGGGCCACACAGAAAATGTGACAAATCATGTGATCAAGACGTTCGTTCAGTGTTTTTAAGCGGAGATATTATGTGCCTAACAAAATGGATGAACTTGGGAGGTTTGCTGTACAGGGTGGTCAAAAAAAGGCATCTAGAATCTCTGGAATCCTTTTTTTGTGACCATACTAGCGTGCAAAATGAAAAATAGAAGCGAAAAACGACAAAAAGCGACCGATCTTACTGGTGTCAATTTCTCAGTGGCTTCCTAGACTTCTGTCTGGGTACTGTCTTTTTTGAACCGCCCTGTATAACTTTTTAGTTTCTACTTACTTCTACTTTACTATAACACAACACTATCTAATAATCAAAAATAGAGGCACTATCAAGTGTGAGTCATCGCCTTTTACATCACATTTTGTGCGGCTCATCGCTCCTCATTATCATCGTATTTGTCATAATTTCCTGTATGTCAGACGTTCTATTTTGAGTACCTACTTTTTAGCATGTCTCATCAGGAAGTTTGGAAAAAATGGTCTTCTTATCTGACTCACAAATGTAGCCATAACGAACCGAATGTCCGGCCTTTTTTGACAACATTTGCATTCTTATCGTTGCAAAGGAACTTGCACCTTATGCTTATGATAAAAAATTCAAAACTGCGTTTTAAATGCACTGTGATCCACCTTATTTCCATAATCATAAATGCAACATCGGCTTCCACTTTTCGACTCCCGTCTTTTTTGCTGACCCTGTGAGGTGAGTATCTCCTCATCTCCGACATCATCCCATAGCTCGTTCAATCGTTCACCACTCGCCGACAAGTGGCTTGTTGGCGCACTTGAAAGAAGCCACCGAGACGAGTGCGAGCCAATTTTCAAAATCCATAAAACAAATATGCAAATTTGCGCTCGAGCGCTCGTGCACCCTCTTAAGTGCTCGGGCTGTGCGCGCGAACATCGTGTAATCATTTTTGCGCATGAGTTGCCGGAAAGGCGGGCGAAGAACAAGCAGAAGTGCCAGACGACTTTTACCCTCATCATCGGCAGGCCAGCTGAGTGGTGGGGGAGGGGGCAATCGGATCGGGGTTGCATGAACATCAGCCGAGTAAAGGGTGAAGGATTTGAAGCGCGACGAAATCAAAAAATCTTGCGCGGAAGCAAGCGTCGTCCATTCGATTGTCTCTCGAGTGGATTCTCCTCATTGCTTCAGTGCGGGCACTTTCATGTACTAAGCTAGAACGCCCTTTCTTTTAGAGTGATGGGCCAATAGATCGACGAACTGTGATTGCAGGGTTGCACGTCAACAAGATCACCAGAAATTAAATGATACAACGTCTACTGTACGATCCTGAAAAGGTGGTAAAAGTGTATCATATGAGTGAGCAAAAATTTTGTAACAAGGCTGGGATTCGAACCCACGCCTTTGATAAGACAAACGCCTTGAACCAGCGCCTTAGAACACTCGGCCACCTCGCCACTGAGCACATTCTAATGCGAGGGTACAGATACACTGAGGGTACTACGGGTATAATACGATAATCACAATTCTAGCAGAGGTCATCGATTATGAAAAACAGGTAACCCTCAGAAAACACGTTACGTTCGCTCAATTTTTTCCGCCGCAAACAGGATATTACGTAGAGTAAGCATTCTGTAATAATTTCGTGCTCTGAAAGCAAAGGCCGCGTTGATATTCACGCTGATGGTGGCGAAATTTTTTTTATGCTTAACCCTCGAAGCTTAACCCTGTCTAACGATGGTACTTCACAATCTTTCTTTTCCTCTTGCAGGTTCAGGAAGTACTGTCACGGTCATCCTGCTTCAAACAAAGTGTTGGCTCCGTGAAAAAAGTGGCGTGAGATAGGGCTGGGCAAGGGGTGGTCTCGAAACGACGTCCCTGAATTCGCAGTGTACTGTGAACGGTCGCGCGGGAGCGGAGGTGAACGCGTGCAGGGACATCGCTGCGGGACCATCATAAGGCAAATCGTGACTTTTGGACAAAGATGGCCCATTTAGGCGAAGATTAGCGATACGCTTCGGGTGTTTTTGCACACCATCTGGTAGAGAGGAAGGGATGCTCCACACAAACCCCCCACCCGGGGGTAAAGACCGCGTTTTTTTGATTTCCGACCACCTTCGCTCACCCCTGGCGTGAGATAGCTGGTATCGGAGTTCAATTTTGCCGCAAAAGGAGTTCACAATCACCTGCTGTAAAAACATACAACACAAATAAATACGTTTGACCGCACAACTCCGGGGCACACCCTCAGAAACCGGATATTCAGTTTAGCGATCATTCTCGTGCTGCTCACAGCTGATTGTCGCCTGGCGGCGGCTAGCAACCCTCCGCTAAAGGCACAAACGTATCAAAATCTGTGTAATCGGATAGCGAGACTTCTTCGCCTTCCTTCTTTTCGCGAGCGAACTCTTTACATTCCCAGAAGTGTCGAACATTTCAAAGGAATACGTTTGACGAGAAAAAACATGTGTGGGAAAACGCACAGATCCGCTTAGCATCCGTAATTAAGAGGTCCCTTGTGCAGCGCATCGCCTAGGACTCGAATTGTTGATAAGTGTGTGAATCTGAAGAGTGATGAAGCGGGCAGCGGTTTGACCAGCACTTCGGTTTGTGCGATTATGTCGTGAACTCTTAATTAGTGCGCGTCTGCACGCCGGAAATTCGAAACGGAAAAGTTTCTAGGCGAGCGAGTGTCAAGTTGCTGCGTTGAGTGGAGAAGTGAAGGTTGACATGGGAAATTCTTGGTGAAAGTTAAGGATGTAAAACGAGCAACTGATCGGCTGATGTGAGAGGGATGCGTGAACCAACCCGTGCATATAGACAACAGAAATCTCCACCTTTCGGTTTACAGAAACGCGAGCGAATTACAAAAGGTTTCACAAAGTTCACGGTGAGATAGAGTCACTTAGATGTTCCGCCATCTGCCTCTGGAAAAATCTTCTTGAATCAGATCCCAGTGTGGGGTTGAAGTCGCCGAGAAACAGTCAAGAAACAAAACTGGACAGGATAACAGACAACGAAATGGCAAACATCTTGAGAACATTTACGGCATACTTGACAACCAGGGTGATAACAAGACCACCACAAGAAGTACAACAATCCAAATAACGCCATTGTATCCTTGCGAAATCCATCTGTTCCAGTCTTCACGGAGTTATACAACCAGCACAAGAAGAAACCGCCGTAGATACTGCAGAAGGCTGCAAAGGAAGCGATAAATATCTATGAGCGAATTGCTGTGCTCCGTACCTAGTTGCAAATTGCGCATTCAAAGCGACATTGTTGATCGTTTCAGAATTTTTTCAAAATAAACTCCAGCGAAACCACTCGAGAAGCAAGTTGCAAGGACGGCCAAAAATCCAATCAGTTTGTCGGAGTTTTGTCATCCTCATCGTGATTTGCCTTGTCTCCAGATGGCACCTGAACCATCTGAAAGAGGGAACAGATAAAATTAAATGATAAAAGAAACAGAGAACAACCTTTGCTGTCAAAATTTAAAGCACTTGATAGGTTGCTGCGTCAAGTTTCGAGAGAGTCAGAAACAGAAGGTTGTTCTGAACGACGCACAGAAACGCTGGCGCTCTGATCTTAAACGTATCAGCCGGCTTCTTCAAGATGTCCTGCTCGAGATCACGGTAAAATCAACAACCTTAAAAATTCAGGAATTAAATCTCGAATGCAAATAAGCCGAATTACCACTGTTGTGAAAGAGAACGAAAATACGCGTAACAAGTTTGACGATTTCAGCGGTCGACGAGATACATTTCGGCCCTTCAACGCAGAACCAGCGCCAGTGCCGTTGTCTGAACGATCAGAACGACGAGCGAGATGTACTTCAAATTCCCACTGATCGTTGACATCGGGACCGCATCGTTGCAAGTTTAGACTGCACTGACAACCCATTTCATAGGTTGCCAGCACAGTGCTGTAAGGAAAGGGTTACTCATGAATTTCCAAACAAATTCTACCTGTTGGATTGTGCGCGATTTTTCCATGCTAGCTCCATGTTGAAGTTGGCAAGCTGGATGAACGTGCCTAAAGTATTCTCAGATAAATATTGTACCAACACACAAACTCACCAATTCGAGAGCAGAACCGCGCTAACAACGCGTAAAAATGAGCTTTTAGAAGCTGAGAAACTTTTTGTTTGGTTTAATTTACCTGAAACGCACATCTTTAGCACGCCCGAAAGGGCAGCATAGGGACAAAAAACCCGGACGACTAAGCGGATCGCCTAAAAATCACAGCGTTTGTTCGTAAATTTGGAAACGGGTGACTGTTTTTGCCGCTTTGGGATGGCTATCTGTCTCGTAGACGCATACCATCTGCTCTGCGAAGGACATTCAGTCTAGTAGACAAGATTACGGAGATTCGTGTCGGGACCTCATTCCCTATCATTTCATTTTACTTTGTTTCGCGATTTTAAACTTTTGTTCTTGTTTACCCCTAATACGGGAAAACGCACAGATCCGCTTAGCACCCGTAATTAAGAGGTCCCTTGTGCAACAGATCGTTTGATATGACAAGGATGCGTGAACTAATAAATGTTGTAGAGCTTACGGCAGGAGGTCGGTGTGCGAAGGAAAGAACGGGAGTGATTCTGAAAGCAATCGTGACACGGGGCTCAGAATTAGGAACGATAGAATCACGCTGATTTTTAGTATCCAGACCAGATGCAACACTTTTAGTCCTACCCGAACCAGAGATTATAAATTTCTCCTTGATTCCCTGCTCGCTCCTCGATGTGGTCCCAAAAAGGGCATCTAGACAGCAGTCTACAAACGGAAATCTCCACCGAAAGCGCAACTTTCTTCAGAAGCGCGAGCGAAGTACAAGATGTTCCACACAGCTGACTCACGATGAGGTTGGATCACTCAGATGTTCCGCCATCTGCTTCGGGAACAATGTTCTTGAATCAGATCCCAGCGAACTATCTTTTAGATGTGAAATAAGACTTCTATTCGCTGTTGATTGACTAGTTCCACTGCCAAGCGATCAGCTGCCGAGTAAATAGCACAACAACGCAACTATAATACGCCACAACCGGCGCGGTCGATTCGGAAAGAAGGTCATAGCGAATGTCGTTGGACAGACCACCAAAGCACTACTAACAACAGACCGTAACATTCAAATCCAATAAATCAATAGTTACAGCATTTATTAAAATGCTAACAACTTCTAAGCCTTTGCTGGCGATGGCCGCGGTTTGCACCCGGTTTGCAACGTTGAAGCAATAACGATCGTGGCTCCAAGCAAGAACGTCCTAAAATAACAGCTACACTATGCTAACACCGACGGCACTTACAGTGTGGGGTTGAAATCGCCGAGGAACAACCAAGAGACAAAGCTGGACAAGATAATCGACAGCGAAAGGGCAAACACCTTGAGAATGTTGTCGGCACAACCTTGACAACCAAGGCGATAACAAGACCGCCATAAGCTTGCAGAAGGACAACAATCCAAATAACACCATTGTACCCTTGGAAAAATCCATCTGTTCCAATCTTCTCAGAATCATACAACCAACACATGAAGAATCCACCGAAGATGCTGAAGAAGGCTGAAAGTAAACGACAATTATCTATACGCGAATTGCTGTGCTTCGTACCTAGCTGCAAATTGCGCATCCAAAGCGACACTGTTGATCCTTTCAGAATTTTTTCAAAATAAACTCCAGCGAAACCACTCGAGAAGCAAGCTGCAAGGACGGCCAAAAATCCATTCAATTTGTCGGAGCTAGTTTTGTCATCCTCATCGTGATTTGCCTTGTCTCCAGATGGCATCTAAACGGTTACCGTCACATTGGACAACCTACACATGTTTACACACCTGGACAAGAGCAACTCCAGCGGTCAGCAGAATAAGTGACCACTTCAACCCATTCAGTTTCTTACTGAGCATAGTAACGGAGAACAACGTTGTTGTCAATAATTTTTAGCTGGTATGTGACTTGATAAGTCACTGCGTCAAGTTTGGAGAGAGCCAGAAACCGAAGGTTGTTCTGAACGATGCACAGAAACGCTGGCGCTCTGATCTTAAACGTATCAGCCGACTTCTTGGAGATGACGTGCTCGAGCGCACGGTAGAATCAACAACCTTAAAAATTCAGGAATTAAATCACGAATGGAAATAAACCGAATTACCATTGCTGTGAAAGAGAACGGAAATACACGTAACAAGTTTGACGATTTCAGCGGTCACGACAGCGGTGGACGAGATATATTTCGGCTCTTGAACGCAGAACCAGAACCAGTGCCGTGGTCTGAACGGTCACAACGACAAGGGAGGTGTAACTCGAATTCCCGCTGAATGTTGAAATCGGAACCGCACCATCTGAAAGAAGGAACAGCTAAAATTAAATGACAAAAGAAACAGAGAACAACCTTTATTGTTAAGAATTTAAAGCACTTGATAGGTTGCTGCGTCAAGTTTCGAGAGAGCCAGTTTCGAGAGGGCTGTTCTGAACGACGTACAGAAACGCTGGAGCTTTGATCTTAAACGTATCAGCCGACTTCTTGGAGATGACGTGCTCGAGCGCACGGTAGAATCAACGACCTTAAAAATTCAGGAATTAAATCACGAATGGAAATAAACCGAATTACCACTGTTGTGAAAGAGAACGAAAATACACGTAACAAGTTTGACGATTTCAGCGGTCACGACAGCGGTGGACGAGATATATTTCGGCTCTTCAACCTTTTGTGTTTGTCAGTAGCGCAGAACCCACACCAGTGCCGTCGTCTGAACGATCAGAACGACGAGGAACATGTTGTGATGCTTGATTGACACAGGGGAGACACGACCAGTCCTTTACTCGAAAGACACAACGAATATACAATGACACAATGATACACGCTATAAATAGGGTAAACACATTATTCCTGTTGGATTGTGCGCGATTTTTCCATGCCAGCTCCATGTTGAAGCTGGATGAACGTGCCTAAAGTATTCTCAGACAAATATTGTACCAACACACACAAACTCACCAATTCGAGAGCAGAACCGCGCTAACAACGCTTAAAAACAACCCACTTCATGGGTTAGCAGCGCATTGCTGTAAGGGAAGGGTTACTCATGAATTTCCAAACAAATTATACCTGCTGGCACGGAATGTGCCCTTCAGGATTTGTTCTCCGAGCGATAAACTGTTTTTGGTTGCGTTATTCTGAAACGCCCATCTTTAGCACAAGCTGCTCGCTTGATAATGAAGCTATCGCGAAATTCTTGGTACATAGCAGCCGCAAAACGAAAGGGCAGCATAACGACAAAACCTCGGACGACTAAGCGGATCGCCTAAAAATCAAGCGTTTGTTCGTAAATTTGGAAATGCTCTTGCCGCTTTGGACTATCTGTCTAAAATTGGTGGCATTTTTTCGAAAAATTCTCAGAAATCTCTCATTCTCAGAAAAAAACCATCGAAACACCTCAAAAACATGGTCTGTGAATTGATATTTCGGCATCTCGAGATGAAAATGAGAATTACTTCTCGTACACACGTTCAATTTCGACAATTTCGGGCTCAATCGGCTCGCAATTAACCGAGGAACATCGATTTTCTTGTAGAATTCTGAGATTCGCGTGATATCCCCGTCAAAAGTGCCCAAATTTGCAGACGATTTGCAAAATCCACGATTTCCCATTGTAAAATGGAACACCACATTGTTTTCACGATCGACCGATTGAAAAGCTCATTCGACGACACTTGTAACTCTGATAAGGACTGCATGACCATTTTATCGCAATCACATGGGATCAAGCAGACTATCTTTCACAATACCGAAATTAAGAGGCGTGGGGTGTATTGAGATCGTTTGACTTGGGAGGAGAATTGCGATTCGAGCTGCTAGGCGTACGAGGAGGTGAGATGTGCATAACGGTGTTCTTTGGCGCGAATGTAAAGCATATAAACCAGGATGACATTAGCACGCTCATGGACAAACAGACGTGTTTGTAGATGTAGCCCAGTCGTAGCCAAGTGCTGAGTCTGTTGAAGAACAAATTGTTGGCGTCGTCCATGGAATTGGGAATGAGACAAAAGATGACCAGTGTGATGGCTTGGAATAGGGCGATGTGATGGGCCTGCAAAATAGTCACAGTACTTTAATCAGGTATTTTTTTAGGATAATCCTCATCGACCCCTTTTACATTTTTCTCTACGATTCCTAAACATCCTCAATGAGTCTATAGGAAAAGACACGATATCCCCGTGCTGTAAATTCTGGAGCTGTTCCGGCTTCCTTCTATTTAGTCAATTACCTGTTCCGGTTGATGTGTATTTTAATCTTCCAATTGCTCAAAGTTTATCTGTCGTAACCTAGACGACTGCATAATCTTCGCCTAATCGTGATACCTAGTGCACATCGTTTGTGTGAAGTATAATAGGGAAAGCTGAACATGCGTGGCTCTAGGATGCAGGCGAGTTTGCGTGACTCTCTTGCACAAATTTTCAATGTTCACAATGTGCCTACCCGCATGGTGTTCCGTTGCCTCGGCTGCATTCTGACGACTCGGCGATAGAGCACGAAGAAAACGACGTATAGAATGATTTCTGAGTAGACCATGCAGGAATAGACGTATCCCAAGACGTACAGAGTATTGTAAGTTCCAAACAGAGGGTTGAGTGAGATGCCAGGAATCAGTTCGACCCCAATGACCACAAAAATCGCAGCGATCATGTCGATGACGATTACCACGACCGACAGTTTTGCGCTGATGCGGAACGTCTTGTACTTCAACGGTAAAAGGACGATAAAAAGCCTGTCGAGCGCCAGGAAGGCCGAGCTAACGGATATGTAGAACTCCAGCGGTAAGCAGATTATCGACCTCCAGAAATGTACGGTATTCGGATCCAGTGTTCCGGTGAACTGGACTAGACTCATAATCGATATAGCCAGGCTAGTAATCGAGTAGACCAGCTGTGTGGTTATATGAGTGAAGAGCATGCCAAACAGCGTCTTGCACTTTTTGTGATGCCAACGGAAGAAGATTAAGGCACAGATTGATGTCAACGAGCAGAAGGTGTGAAGAACGAATTCGCAGTGGCGAAGCACTTCGAACATCTTTGAATACGGGGAAGTAGCGCTGCTGAAGTTGAAAGGGGACAGTTGGACACGTCGACCAGGAAGGTTAATTACGCTCCTCGGAGCCTTTATAGGAGGGAGCGTGCGTGGATGAGTGTACGTAATGTTTCAGTTGAGGGAGGAGCAATGTAAGAGTTTCAAAAACCTATTGCAAAAATAGCACAGATTACTAGATCATGGCAGCCTGGAAGTAAATTTCTGTCCAATAGAACGCTTTCAAAGAGCATAATAACAAAATTAAAAAACAGAGCAGACAGTACATGCGCCATTTTGAACTGCAAGCCCAAAACGATAAGCGCCAGAGTAAATTAAGCAGTTAAACAACCAGAAGCGATATGGTTAGGACCGCAAATTGACCAGCATTGTTGTCCGGGTCCTAGAACGATCTTGAAGACGGGATTTTCGGCTTTTTCCATCGCTTCTAAGTTGTAGAGTGTACGCGAAAACCTCTTTCGGTCATCTACTTCTTGATGCTACGGATGACAGTAGAACGTAGCTTCCAAAATCCTTTGAAAAACGGGTTTGAACGCTCACAATTCGCATCGATTTCATTCCAAATGGACAAAGCATAGGCAAGGGTTTCAGCATACACTCTACAACGCGGAAGCGATCGAAATAGCTGAAAATCCCGTCTTCCGCTCACTCTACTCAGTCGGCTAAGACAGCCTCAGCGAGAGCGAGTGGACAACCCCACCGATCGTTAAAAGAGTCCATTTATTTATGAGTTTACATAAAATCACAAGCTTTATCGAACTTCTAAAGCGTGACTAGATCTTTGAAATTCTACCAAAGCTCTACAACGCGGAAGCTATGGAAACAGCCCAAATTCCCGTCTCCCAGACTATATAGATGTTTATTTACGACTTTACTTTAGATTCATAAGCTTCATCGAACGTAAGATCTTTGAAATTCTACCAAATCAACAGAGTTGCAGTAGGTCGTTACTGAATCCAATGATCACCCGTAGACGTTCTACGAGACGTTCGAAAGGGCTGCGCGTTCCGCGGTAGCAACCGTATGGCTGATGCGGACTGCCTTGTTCGGTCTCTGGTAGAACTTATAGCAAATGTACAACGAGCACAAGAGGACATTCGTTGAGTAGAGTAGATGATTCCACAGGTAGAGGCTGCAGAGGGATGGCGAGAGGCCGTCGTATTTGAAGAAGTTGAAATCGTTGAGTGCATTGGGAACCATGCAGAAGACCGCCAACGTGGCAGTTTGACAGACGGCAATGTGGTTTGTCTGCAAACGATCGAAATTACAGCTCAAAACTTCGATTATTACTAAATTTTGCTGTACCTATCCGATGATCATGTCGTAGCCGATTACCGTTTGCTCTTTAACGCTCGCAATATGAATGCTGGTTTGTTTATACGTTACTGAATGATAATTTAGCAGCTCAAAATAGAACAAATTGCCCAATTACGAGCAGCTTTTCAGACATATTCGAATGTCTTCAAAAAATTGCGAAATTGAGCAATTAGCGCCGAGGAAATGTCACTTATAGTGAATCATACTCGTGACGATTGTAAACGACATTGCTTTTTTGTAAATGAGTGATCGGACCTTCAACTGTGATCACCCTGGCTTCCGTATCAGCTTCCACAAAGTACAGTCTTTGAAGCTTTGTGTAAGATGTGACTTCATCATTGTTGAAAAGAACAAAAGGTAGCTAACGAAAGACAGAAATATGTGCACAAAGGGATAATCCTTTGCATGAATGTAACAAAGTTCGTGGATTAATGCACTTCCCTTTACGTTTACGTGCAAAAGTTCCGGCACATAATGATCGCGTCTTAAGCACTAACAAGGAAAGGTCCCAATCTGTCCCACGCCGATTCGGCTGAAATTTGCCATGCCAGAGTGTATAAAGAATCTGATAGTTTTCATCGATGAATGGCCTCACAATGGTCAAAAAACTGATAAGACCACCGTATCTTTTGTGCCATCAGGGGCATCGTGTTAGGACCTTGCAACTACAGAGGACAAAATCCACTATGAACTATAGCTTAAACGCGATGAAACCGATCAGGTATTGCTACACTCTGACATACACCCTCCATGCCAAATTTCAGCCGAATCGGCGTTGGACAGTTCCTTGTCAGTCATCACAAACAGGCCCTTTATTGTGATCCTGTACGCCTCCAAAATCTGCTCATGTTGACGTCACAATACTTCAGATGTCCAATTTGCAATAATGCTGATGTCAAAGGGTAATTTTGTGCGCTTCCATGAGCATCAAAGGCGGCGTGCGGACAACACAAACACCGCTTACCCGAAGACTCCTACTGCTTGCGGCCGAATTCGATTGATTTCTTCCATAACGCCAGTAGGCGATACAAAAGGCCACGTACAAAATGACCTCCGAGTACACCATGAATGAGAAGATGTGCTGAATGTAGCCGTACATGGTCGAAATGTAGAGGAATTTCAAGTTCATGAACTTGTGGAAGCGAAACTTCTCGTTCAAGTTACAGTAGACGGCCATTGACGTTCCAAGTAGTTGTATGATTATGGTAATCACGGATAGCCGGTACGTAATGCGTAGATGGTTGTATTTAATGGGAAGACACATGATTAAAAGACGGTCCAAAGCGAGAAAAGCCGAGGTTATGGAAGCGAGATATCGTCCCAAAAGATACAGATTTGTCCTCCAGAAATAGACGTTGTTATGGTTAATCAACTCCGGCAAGATGGCGTTTTGTTGCAACGTCATAAGGGTCGAACCACATAAGCTAACCGTACTGTAGATCACGTATGTTACGATGTGTATAAGTAGCACACCGAACAATCTCGATCTCTGCTGTCGGTTGTAGTAGATAACAAGTCCAGAAATGGTAGAAACGATGCAAAGACAATGGACAAGTTCTTCAGCGTTGTAGCGCTCGTTGTATAATCGCATTCTGCTAGCGAATGGGACGTGCCAGCTGATAAATGGACTGGCGACAAGGCCGTGAGGACTTAAGGGGAACAAGGTAAACAATAGGGATGAGGTTATGCCATTGAAATTGTCCGCGATTGGTGCAGCGCGGATTAGTCACACTAATTTTAACGCTGGCGCATGTCGCCTACGCGAGTTCCGCCGAAACTCTTCAGCTTGAAGCAGCTGTTTTTTTGGCGGAGATGGGCAGGACAAAGGCGGGTGGATTACATTGTCGACGTGACGTCGGAATCGGGGTCTTCTCGTTGAGGGGATGAAGGTTCAACGACTGCCTTCATAGGGCACATTCTCAGGGGATCGTGAGAATCTGGAAGTGTTTGCTGAGGCGCACATCGATGACCATAATTAAAAACACAATCTGGAGGAACGCAAAATGGAAACAAAATAAACTGGCAGATTTTCGTAGCGATCAGTACTGAAAGATGATAAGATAGAGGATCGAGCGGATAATGTTAATAAATACGAATAAAGTGGTGATCGGTGGATGAAAGATTAACTAAACATATCGATGGAGGCATTTTCATCCATATCTGTGAAGATCAATATACCCAACGTTTATTTTAGGCATAGAAAACTAATTTAACGATTTTATCGTTTATGAAGCTTATTTGTCTTCCCACAGAGAGCTTGATGTTGGCCTCATTGCTCTCTGCCAGCTATGGGAAATGTTCAGACACTTGTAGGATTCTGTCACTGTCCACAAACGTGAACAAACGAACGCGTCAACTTTAACGAGAGTAAATGTAAAGGTGCCTCCGAACGCGTACAGCATACCAAATAGGTGGAGGAATCTGCCAAGAAAATAAACAGATAAGTTTATGGAGGCACCATTTCATTTACTCTTGAATCAATGACACTCATCATGCAAGATATCTCTTAGTACTCAAAGAAGAACCGTTTATCACCGTAGTAGCCGCTTCTCATCTTTCTTCGGCGCAGAGCACGACGTCTGAGTTGACGCTAGCTATCCCATCAGTGTGCGTGGGCTTTGAAGCGATGAAAAAGAGGAAATGGATGGAAGATTAAGGCTGTTTCCAGAAGATGCGCGATAGTGGAGCACGACAGGTGACGTGGAATCCCATCTTCGGAGCGGCTGGCGGCGCAGACTTCGAGGTTGGGATTCTTTAAATTCAAAGAGGCACCGTCAAATCAAAACACACGCTTTCCACAGTATACTTTGGTAGCCCTCAGTAGACGTTATGTTGCCAATATAAAGATAAAGCAAGTTCTTTACTGCCAGGATGTGTCGGAAGACTTCTCGCTTATGCATCCAATGTCCTCTTCGGGCTACTTTGCATGTTTTGTCTGCAACTGTAGACTAATGATTTGTATTTTTGTTGAATTGCCGGGCTTATAATCAATTTCTATTAGTCATGAGATGCAATTTTGGTATCTGTAACAACGATATAGTTGGGGCCTTACCAAACTTTATCCGCCCAGTGATCAAGTGAGTAGTGTGTTGAGTTCTTTGTCCAGAAGGATGAACAAAGGTGAGGCAGGTGTTACTCATCCAAATCCGTGGCTTTTGTAGCGGCAGGTGTATTGTGCGGTGAACTGCTTATTCGGTTGTTACGTTGACGATTCTATAGTAGTTTTTTTACTTCAGAACTCGGTCATATAAGCAACTTTGTTCCGGAAGGACAAAATGTGCCAGTATACTATATTTATGGATGGATGAACTGTTGTAACGCAAAGTGATATCGTTCACAACGTGTTTACTGGTAACCAGAGAAGGTGCGTGGACGCGGGCCAGATGTAGGTGGATAAGATCCAGACCACCTGGTGGTGTTCACCGACAAAGGTCACGATTTGCCATTAGTCGTGATGCTCTATGCTCCGCGCTTTTTGTGGTCCGGCTTTGCCTTAGGCTTCATTGGGTATAATTGGATCAGCAAGTGCTTTTTCTTCTGTCTCTGTGGCTCATTGCGAACGTGTTTCATTTGTAATCGGTCGATGCCGGTTCAGTTCCCGTCACGATCCTTTTTCGTCCTTTGTTCAAAGGCGACTTCTCCCCGGCGGACGGAAACTCACAGATCAACGGACCCGTTGTTTATACATAGGTGTTATCCACAAAAGTAGAATTTTGCCGTCCGACGGCAGGTCCCAGCGCGACCACTATCCAAAAGCCTCTGTTCGCGCCTTTCCTCCTATGTCACTGCTGTTGATCTCAAAAACGCGGCGAGCCATTCACGTGAAAATAGATAGCGTTTATTTGTTGAGCCAGTCGACTTCTCGTGGACACTGACCGAATGGAGCCCGATCTGCCGAATGTGAATGTGAAACTGCCAGATCCGCCGATGTATATTGATGGAAGACAAAAGTCGTTCATCGTCTTGGCTAATTCGGAAGTGGAGCTGATGAAAGTGATGATTCGCTTCAGGGACATGGGGCAATCTCCGACCTTGGCCGAGGTGGCCAAACACTTTTTCAAGGATGCGATGCTCAGCACTTCGGACGCCATTATTGCTACAATCGAGGAGTTTTCTGACCATTTCCAGGACTTCACCGACGTAGAAAACCCAGTCAAGGAGAAGGCTAAGAATCTCACGAAGTACAGAGTTATTTACCACACTAAGGGCGCTTTTCCGGTAAGAAAATGATTGAAATGCGCGCTAAATACCAGTTTTCTTTCAGATCTATCGTGCGGGTGTTCCAATCAGGGACGGCATTGTGGCGCCGGTTAGCAGCGGAACTCGCAGTAAGAAGCGTTGATGTGCAATATGTATTATACAAATCCGATATTTCGGTTTCAATTGTCATTTAATCAAATGTATCATAAACAATGTATTATCCTATGTGTAGCAGAACGGAGACTGCGTCCTACGCATGAAAGGTGCGCCCACACGGACAGTATCACTTCGGCATTGTGGTCTTCCATCCAGTTCGAAAAAACAAAAGGATATCTAACAGTTAATATCTTAATATCCTATTATCACAACAAAGACAAATCATGCGATTACAGGAAAGCCATTTATCATGCCATGAAGCCATGAATCAACGAAGAAAATCGTATTTCGCGCGCTTTTAATCTGCTTTTGGTGTGCTTTTGTCAGATAAGTCTCATCGTTGAGCGTATTTTCAAGGTATCTGAATGGCATTAAGCGTGCATAGCTAATAGTAAATGGAGCTTCAAGCCAAAAGCACGTTGAAAGAAATACATGTTTTCTTGTTTAGATATTTCGCCCAACCCTATCGATTTGTTCCACTGTGATGTTTGCTCAAAATACACTACTCTTCCTTTGTGACGCCGACGTTGCAAACGCAAGAATTTAAGCCCTCCAATCGGATTTCCTTTGCCATATTTCGTGTTCACCAATTATCAGTTTCAGAAGCTATACTAAACTAGCTGGTTTACTTCGGAGCATCAATATTTTTAGGCTGTCTTGCAAATCCTAACATGCACAAGTCTCGACTCACTTCATCACCGATGTTCCACGCTAATGTTGTTCAGTCGGCTTCTGACGATTGACATTGACTAGAATGTGGAAAGGTCGTGTTTAGCTAAGCTGTTCTTATGCTAACATGCGTACTTTAGTGATAGCTGCAACCACTTATTTGTTTATAAACCTGTTTGAACCTGTTACATAGGCTTCTTGCATGAATTGGTTTCCTAAGATACCAGCGACATTCATTAATTAAGCATGTAGCCTTCGTGACGTTTGAATGCATGCAGTGAAGTATACTGCAATACTGCACGCAACGTGTTGCTACTTCTTTCGCTCAATGGCGGCGAAGGGTATATCATATGGATGCGAACCGTGCTATTATCTACTTCGAGACGCCATGAAAAGTTCTACCGTTGTGGAGTTAATATTATTGATAACACTATAACGAACTTCGAGTTTTTGAATTATAGTGACGCAGCCTTCATATCTTGCCCATGCTACTTAGACGCTGATCACATACTAATTGCACCATATTTCGCCCTTTCTTTTCGCATATAATCCGCTCCTCATCCTTTAATACACACTTCCCTATGAGCTCCGCATTGCCTCTTCGCCCCGCACCCCACTGTAATCAACATTTTCCCTGCACATTCGAATTGGCAACAGGGCATGGGTCTACCGAGAAAATAATCCATCACGCGCATCGGAAAGCCTCATTATTTTGCAGCAATCCTGTGAACTGACAGCTCTACTCTCCTTCATTGCTGTCCTCCCTTTGGCGTCAGCTAACAATAGGACCTAAACATGTTGCTTTTTCGCATGCTACACGCGTTTTCTCAACATATCTATGATTATTGGTTTCGCCCATTCGTGTCACACTTCGGGACACTAAGAGCGCGACGACTTTTAGTTGCGCCGCGTACATAAAAGGTCCAACTAAGCGGCATATAGCTCTTATTTTACCACCCTTGACAAAGCTCAGAAATGATATCGCTCCGAAGCGAATTTGTACCTATTTTCTCGAACTCATTCATTTGCAATACTGCGTGAGCATCATTTGTTGGTTATTCAATCTACACGCCTTTTATCTATTGGGTTGGTAAGTTGAAAATGCACCATTTTTGATTCGCGTCTATTTTCGCACTGAGTAATCCTGGGATCAGATGGGTTAGTGCGTTCGTATGGGCGATTGGTTCACTTTCCAGTCGGTACGCTCCGATGCCCCACCTGCATGCTTTCCGCTTTCTTTGAATCCTTTTATATTCATGGTCCGCGAAGCACCACCTGGGCATCCGAAACACCGAAACTTCGACAACCTCTCTGAGGGACTACTTATTTGATAGGCGGTGTGCTGTCTTAAGTGCGCTTACAGCAGGAGCTTAGCTTCCAAGCGCACACGCCAGCCTCTTCTTGTAATGTCACAGCAAGAGCAAATTCCAAGAAGATAAAAAATTTGCCCATAAAGCACTTGACTCTAAAGTAGCTAAATTTTTTTTTGATTTATCAAACTCTAGCCGAGGATATACAGACAACTTGGACGGCCAGCTAGGGTGCTTGAATGCCATAGTGGCTGATGCTCCGATGCTCTAGGCTACAAGTGGAAATCGGGAACTCCGATTTCTCATGACTCTCCGAGCCCTTGATTCGCCAGCTCAACTTATTGACCCCTGCTTTTATTTGTATTTCCAAGTAAAAATCTTTTCCTTTATTTTTCGTGACTGATGAGTTCAAGGGGGTTCTAGCCAGATGATCCCTATAACTACTTGAGGGTATGGATAAGGAATAGAAGTCAACTATTGTGCTGCGGTCAGAACCAGGTTGAAAAGTAATGCTGCACTGTCTTATATGCGATATTATAGAAACACGAGGATGAAACGTATTTATGGGATAGAGCAATCTCTCAGCTATAGTTTGCGACTAACATCTAGAAAAATCTCTTTCTCTTATTCAGGATAAGGCAAGAACTAATAACTGGTTTTGGGATTTCAGCAGATCCAGCAGGAGCATGAATGTTAGATATTTTTGATTGCACTCAAAACTGCTCCTCATCTTCAGCTGGGACTCAGGTACTTGTTATGTATGTAGGTCTCCCACAGCTCTATCGGGTACCTACTTGTGCGGTACTGTCGGAAACATCAACGAATAAATTGAGCCAAAGTTTTCAATGAGGTCAAAAACGGACAAAATGGAATTTTTCGACCCGGAACCTCTCCTGTTCTGTAGTGGAGTGACCAGGCTTAATGCCAGAAAGTGTTCTGAGGCTGAGTAGTTAAATGATAAATACACCCTATAAAATCTGTGCCTTTTTCAACAATAAGGATTCATTTTTAAAATGGTGCATTTTCAACTTACCAACCCAATATCTTACATCTAACACGTCTGCGCATTAATTTCGTCACTTCCTGCCCAGCTGCCCATTCATGGTCTCACTCCCCTGTTACGACCGCACTAGCCTTTCGAAACATCTATATCACACTGACAGATCAGCCATACTGCATTGACAATCACAATCCTATGATGTGCCACTTTTAACATCCAAAATAACAAAAGATTTTGTTTTAAATACAATCAGCTTGAATTAGAATCCTTCAGTAAGCCATGATCTCCCGTTAACGGTAATATTTTCGGGCAACGCTTTCCCGCCTAATGCACTCCGCTCATTTCTGATATTTTCGATACGCGTCCTTTTGACTCTAACGTGCTATAGGCCAATGGAGTTGTGGACGCTCGTTGCACATTGTTGCTCTTACAATATGCTTGCAGTTGTTCCATGGTAGCCCGCTGACGGCCATGCCATTGTCACTCGCACACACTCCACATCCGCACACGAACTCGCCGCGAGCCGAGACGACTATTCATTGTTTTCATCGCGAAACAATGCGCATTTTCAGTGTTAGAAACGTTCGATTAGCAACTTCATAAGCGACGCGTCTCCATAACGCCGATTTTGACTTCCAGTACCCAACAATCGGGCAGCCCCACCCAACGCCTCGTACCTCACTCTTCTACCTGACCCTCGGCTATCCACGTTAGCTTAGGCCCTTGGACAAACACAAAGCACTTCTGCGACGTTTCGGAGCTTCGCGTGCGGCCAATATCCGAGGAAAGGTGCGTTTTATGCCGATGACTTTAGTCCTCGACAGAGACCAGTTTTTAGGTGTCTATCAGTTTGCCGACGCGTGCGGTTTGCCACTCAGATCATCGATTTTGCCACCCAGCACGAAACATCTTCACTTCATTCGTTTGCAATGAATTAGTCATGGAGGAAACAACTCTGTAAGTCACACTATTCGTGGCTGGACATTGCCCGGTAGACGGTAGGTTCACAGCAATAATTGCTGATTTTATGCTAGATGCTTTTTTTCAAGTTTTGGAAAAGGGGGAGTTGGTCTTGTACTGTTCTTACCACTTGATATCACTGCACAGCTGTATGCGCATTCTGTTATTCCTAAAGTTCCGTAATCGTGATGGCAATGGAAGCATTAAAACAGTCACAGACTACAAAGTGATAGTGATTCAAGCGTGGCTTTCTTTTGTGCTTACTTCTCCTGTTGTGCTTACAACTTAAAGAGTTAGAAAATGTGAATAAACGCTTTAAACATTTCCGAACAGGGCGCTATATTCATTGTGACTGTTACTCAATCGAAATTGTATCCCACGCCTTCCCAAGATGATCGACCACCTGTAGTTTGATGTGCAATATGTACAACACGGACGGCCCGCTTTACGCTCTCACGTGTTTCATGGTGGTTGTGATTATTTCTCTGCAGAATCTAAAGAAAAACATTAAACACCAAGGATAAACATCGCTTACGAGATTTAGATAGAGAAAGATATCAGATAGAAACAATACAATCATCGGCGATCGTATCATAAGACTCCCATGTGGTCTAGTGGTTAGGATTCGTGGCTTTCACCCACGCGGCCCGGGTTCGATTCCCGGCATGGGAAGAAGATTTTTGTTTTGATTTTCAAGCTGTATACGATTTTTGCTTTGTGATGTCTCAGGGATATATCAAAACATTTGCACATTTAGACATGATTCTTAATGGAAGTTACACGGATGGCTATGGAGAATCAGCTACAGTGTGCAAGAAAATCACTTCTCCTAGAACATGGAAGCGATTTATCGGCTAACATTGCCAGGCCATCGGACATAGAGTTCCTTCTAACATATGAGGAAATCTTCATTGCTAAAATCAAAGGTGATCGAAATCTTGGTACCAGAATATTTATAATAAGCTTCCCCTTTTAGATCTATCGCCTTTATCATTATCTATCCTATGTTCTTCAACATCCTACCTAGATCAACTGCCACTGCTAGGTGAGACAGTAGATCCGAATCGTATCTATATCAACCCTTGTTCAGATCTTTTCAATCGCTTTATCTCCTCAGCACTTCAACCAGATCCCTTGATCTCTCCACGTGGCTCAGCTCAAGAGCTACCACCATCGGCATCCGGGAAGAGCCATTCTTCATCGATGCCAATCCAGAACTGTCCTTCGTGGATAGGAATCGATGACGGCCTTCATCACACAGCGTGGATGTCAGTATGTTGTTTGCCTTATCATATCGCTTGTCATTTGTTGTCGTTACTGTACTGTTTCAATGACTGTCCGGGCCCTCCTTCCCAGTTTTCCATTCTTACCTTTTACGAGCTCCTGTGACCCTACATTCGATGCCGTCGAAAGCGACGGCGTCAATTTTTTCGTATGTATTTCATTTGATTTTTAACTTTTTTTAAAAAACGACTTTAAAACTTTTTTAAAACCGAAACACTTTTTTGTTTCGATTTGTTTTAGGGTATCCAATAGGGATACCCTAAAGTCGCCCACTGCGGAAGCTCAATGGCTTCCGACTACAGCAGTAGTCGGGACCTTGAGCTTCCGCATACATACAGTATGTGGGAACTCTGTCCCACAAAATTTTTTTTAACGAAGTGGGTGTGAGCCACACCCAAATTTTTTAATTTACGACACGCGGGTGGGAAGCTCAGGGTCCCGACTTCAATAGTCGGGACCTTGAGCTTCTGCATACATACAATTTTTGTATGTATGCAAAAAAAAATTAAATTTTAACAAAAGGTTGAAGTCGTTGTAAAGACTTCAGCCACTTTCCGATTTGGGTTAGGGGGCCCCCAAAAAAAATTAACAATTAACTGGGTCTGCCCGGGGAGAAAATAACAAAGTTTCTGGGAAGGAGGCCCAGAAAAAAAAATGAATAAAGTTGTGAAGTGGATTTGTGTCTTCTTGCATTTGGGGAACATCTGTATGGAGGGAGAGCGAAGTGTATTGGTTGCAGCAAAGGTTGAAGAGCTTGAATCAAGTCGCAGCGGACGGAGCGGAATCTCATCTTCAGCTGGAAGCGCAGACGTCGAAGTTGCAATGCTTCTTCGGCTTCTCTGGCGGCGCGGGTAGAGTCGGGCGGTCGTGACGGTCTTCTTGGCAAGACGGTGGAACTACGGCTCCCTGGTGTTCCAGGCCTTCTGGGAGCCGGGGTGATCATTGCGCCCCAATGACGACCGAGAACGACCTCTCACTCAACTCATTCGGCTCAGACAGCCTCAGAGGGAGAGCGAGTGGTCGACCCGACCGATCGCTCCGTCATATATGCACAAAAAGGCACTATTCACACCGTAGTCGCTGATTTTCCTCTGGCTTCGGTTGAAAATGGCATCGGAGAAGAACGATCAGGCAAAGGTTGGTTGGAGTATATCCGAGATTGTTGATCAGCAAGACGAACAAAGACCGTAAGGACTGCTCTGAATATGTTCACAGAAGAAGTGTTTGAATGTGCAGGGACCAGTTAGAGTTAGAAGGATCTGCAGTTAGAATAGGAATATTGGAGAAGTTGTGAGTTGAATTCAAGAGAGGGGACTTGGTGGCCACCTAACACAGCGACAACGTGAAGAATTTTGGGTGTTAATTTGTTGGATGTAATAGCAATCCTACCATATGCGCATAGATAAATGAGAGAATATAATGGACCGATCATGTATTCAGGAGATAGAGATGATATACTACTTCGTCGCTCGAATACGATTGCATTGCCCATATGAGAATTGGACATCCAGCAAGAGTAGAAATTGGCACTGCAGTAGTGGAAAAGTGTGTTTTTAGGAAGATGCAACTCGATGTGATAGGAGAAGACTGGTATAACCGCAAACTCTATTCAATATCCATCTGACCAGGTGAGGTAGAACCCCCAGCATCGTCTGTAGGAGTGTCACTCCTTTTAGGAAATCATGCATCCTCGACATCTTTTCAGCCTTCACCGGTTTCTTCCGTTTCTTCCTCACCTTCAGGAACATCATCCTGACCCTTCTATTCGCCTCTCTCGTTGATTTTGCACCTAGCACCTATGTAATTTCATAAGATCTTGATCCAGTAGTTCACGATAATGCAGTGCCAATGTAAATACGTGACACCCATAAATCTCCGATGAGTGAATTGAATGGATGTCTGATTCCACATCACTGCGATGCATCGCATTTATGCATCACTGAATTCCAGCCAGAATAACAAATGCACATTGTATGTCCTCTGTGTGAAACATCTGATAAAAGCCTCCTGTTCCTGAACACGTCTGTGGAATGCAATCTGAAGTTCACAGTTAGCTTTATACAAATCACATTAGAAATCTTTAGTTGGGTAGCTCCAAAAAACAGCACATTATGTAGAGTATGGCCGAAAGGATGGAAAGCACGACAGACGGACTGGAGAAGGACACACTTCAGAACTCACGGAGTTCACGCTTCAGTTAGATGTACAAAATGCTCAATCAAGATGGGGAAATAGATATTAAATAATGATAATAACTTAATCTCAGTGCTCCGGTCGTTTCATGAACTGAAGAATGTCCTTTTTGGTGATGATGCCCAGAAGTCGGCCGTTTTTCGTCACGAGGACTTGTCGCAAGCCCAGCTTGCGGAACATATCGATGACGGTTTCCATTGGCGTCTGGTCAGTGATTGTCATTGGTGCCTAGAAAGGAGATCTCCAATGTATGAATGCTGCAAAGACGACACACCAAGTCCATCAGCTTTCGAAGCTTTAGCGGAGCCGGGTCACCACTTGTGGACTGTTCCGACGTGGTGTTAGTGAATACAACAGTGGAACTCGTCACCACATACGACTCGGTCTTGCGGGCAGAGGCTAACGCTAGCTGGATGTCTCGTCTGAAGAGTTTGAACTGTGTTTGAAGTCTCGCAATGGGACTAACCTTGTGCAGAACCCAACCAGGAACATGTTCTCCTCGCTGACCACAACGGGGAAGCCGTTGAAGTCAGTCTCCCGGAGGAGCATTTCAATATCACCCACGGTCATCGAATCTTGATACATCACCCGTAATCCATCGCTGCCTGCGGCGCCTGGCTTCATGACCTGCCCGGCCACTGTTGAATACGGATATTCACCCTTGTTATCCAAGAATGGATATCCGTTAAGCTCGATGTGTGCGTCGTATATACCCTGAACACGCCGAATATAAACGCCGTGTAAGCTTCTTGCTTACCAGGTTGCATATTGCGTCGCCGACCCATTTAGCGAACATTACAGCAACCATCGTTGGTACGATGAATTCGAGACTTCCAGTCAGTTCGAACATGATCACCACGAGCGACACCGTCATTCTCGTTACACCGCCAAGCACAGCTGCAGCTCCCACCATGGCATAGAGACCGGGCATCACGCAGTCCTTGCCAATCTGACATGTCCACATGTCGTTGTGACCGCCATACTGCTAAAACGAGATGTGCGTTACCTAACTACTCTTTCGTATGTCGATGTACGTACACCCAAGGAAGAGATTATGCCTTCCATAGTGATGCCGACCAGTCGTCCGGCGATGGCTCCCATGGCCATGCTGGGAACGAAGAGACCCGATGGAACTTTGACACCAAAAGTGAAGATCGTGAAAAGAAGTTTGCAGATCAGAGCTACGATGAGTTGCCAGAACGCGCTCTGAAAACAGACAGGCTTAGTATACCACCAGTCTCATGGATAGCTTCCCTATAACCATTCGTTGTTTATATCGCTCTGAAGGTCACCTATCGTCCTCTCGTGTTCACCTCTACATGATCACTGTTCTGAGATTCACTTTAATTATCGCTAACGAAAGATCTCACGTTTTGTACAGCGATCATGATATGCTCCAATACCCATAGGAATCCCACTGCCCCTCATTACTAAAGATGTTGTCTGCTCAACTTCGGGATGAATCAGTTCCTGTTTATTTGATGGATGATATTTGTTGATGTCTCATGGATGATATTTGTTCATTGTTTACTTATTCCTGTATACATACTAGCCCACACTTCCGATTCCGATTCTAGAAGCTCTAAGAAGTTTACTGTTCTAAAAGTCTTATCGTTAACAACAGATCACACGTTTGTGACTATCATGAGAATAACTATGCGAGATCAGATATGCGCCTATGCTGATAGGAATCCAACTGCCCCCTCCCCTATATGAATGTTCTCTTGTCTGCTCAACTTTGGGATAGGTCAATTCCTGTATGTTCATTAGCCCACACCTCTGATTCCATCACATAAGATTTCCAAATGGACTTACGTGAACACCCGATCCAAACTCCCCAGTATGGTAGTTGTCATCAACCTTATCGGCCGAAAACGTTTTATTCTGATAGTCGCAGAGATCTTGCATGTAGTCTTCCGGTCCGCAACGATCAAATAACTAAATAAGTGTCCAATTTCATAAACAGACAGTACCAAAGAACGCATACCTGCTTGATCAGGGCAGATGCACTTTTTCTTGTGTACGGATTGTAAAAACCGATCGATGCGGTAAGTCCGGCAACGATGAGGACTTCGTAGATCGGGTTGCCGCCCAGGATTTTGTTGGTTTTTCGGAAACGGCACCATTTGATGTTTGACCAGATGAATAGGCTGCCGACAATGCCGCCGAACAGGCCGAGGCCAGCAAAGGGAATTAGTTCGATGAACGTCCACTTCATGCTGTAGTCGACGTGGAATAGAGAAGTCTGAAATGGACCGCAAAATAGAACGACCAAAAGAAGGGTCTTCTACAGAGTAGATTTACAAGTGGCCAGGTTTTTTGTGCTTAAGCAGGAATGTAAATCTTACCTGATCACTTCCAAAAGGATTCACAATGCGAAGGATGATTCCGGCCACCAAAGCGCAGAAGAATGATCGCCACATGGTCTTCAGGGGGAAATAGTAACTGGCCTCCTCCAAACTGAACATTACACCTCCAATCGGAGCACCGAAGGCGACGGACACTCCCGCGGCAGCTGAAGCACTCAAAATTTCACGCTTCTTCGCCTCGTTCATGCCGTATTTGGGGAAAAAGTAGGAAAATATGTTGCCTATACAACAGGCCAGGTGCACCATGGGTCCTTCCTTTCCCAAACTTAGTCCTAAAACCGACTTGTACTGTGGGCCGTTATACCCATGAATCTTACCGGAAGCGGAAGCGAGTATCAAACCGACAGACTTGATAATAAACGTCCATTTGCCGAGATAGCCTCGTATAACGAATCCGGACAGAATGCACTTGATTTCCGGAATACCCGATCCACAGGCGTACGGAGCGAAAACTTTAACAAGCGTGACAGTTAGACCGGCCATCAGTACTAAACGGGTACCGTTGTCGCGTGTGGAAAGAGCGGTCAGCGATACTAACCTGACCATCCGACATAAAATATAAACTCCACAGACTTGTAGAACAAGTCGTGATCGTAGTACTTGAACATTTCGGGCCAGGTCGTCCACGAGTTGCAGTCGAAATCCTTGTAGTACTTATCGTCCGACGACCAACAGCAGTGCTCTCGATCCAGCCAGAATCTATCGGCACAGATGCCGTCCTTCAGATCGCTCATCCATCTGGCGCCGATGTCGATGATTCCGGCGATGGCGCCGGCAGCCAAACCGACGAGAAGGACGCATATCCAGCCGCTGCCCGCATCCCACATGCTGTAGAGAAGACCGAGCGGGAAGTCATGTTTCTTGGCGACAACGAATTTGTGCCGTAAACGATCACGAGCAAGATCTCGTTGCCAGTCTATCGTGTGGAAATCCTCATATTTACTATAAACAACGAATAGAGTAGCTTTTAATGACACAAATTACCTGAAAACGGGAGCACTATCCGGTGTGAGATCGTCATCGGCCTCTACGTTAGCACTGGACATGTCATAGCCGAAGTCTAAACAATGCAAAATGTGAAATGGCGAACAGATATAAGCTCTTTTACCGGCATCAGTAAGTAAACCCTGATAATCCCGTCCTCTCCCTCTCAGTCTATCCCATAAGCGCATGGCTGCCGAAAAATGCCGACAAACACGCACTGGTTGCAGTGAAACAAGGCGCCCTACACGTATCACTAGTCAATGCTCGCCACTATCACTAATCCAACAAGCGTCGTATGGGACCAACGCAATGTACACAGAACTCACCTTCGTTGTTGCGCTTCAGCCGTTTCGTAAGTCCACTTCGTTGCTCAACATGCACCATTGCCGGCTCAGACAGACCGACGCCAGCGGCGGAGCTGCTGCTGCTGCCCTCGCCGAACAGGTCGGAGCCGTCGTCAGTGCTGAATCGCGGTCGAGATCCGTTGACGTCCATGGCGCGTCGACGGTTATATTTGATGGAGCCGCGTGCTGCCGGCGTCGATGCCGAGGATTCGATGAGAGAAACTGCTTCGGGCTCTTCGTCCCGCAAAAAGCCGCAATAAGTAAAGATTACAAAATCGGGATGACCCACTTCTTGCTCTCCAGATGACCAAAGTCTTATCATTCGACGGGGGCTGTTCGTCGGGGTGGATGTTCAAGTCGCCGCGCACTCTCACTACTGCAAGTGCATCGAGTGGCGTTCGTTGTGGACGACCGGCGAGGTGCTGGAGGGGAGATGCCTGAAAGACGGCGGCATGTGACAGTTGACGGCTACTGTAGCGGCGAAGCCGAGTGCGCGTAAAACAAAAGAGTTAATTGCAAGAAGCAGCGGGAGACAGTAGAACGTTGTTGTGGGTGAGACGGCTGGGCTGGGGGCAGCGACGGATCAATAGTGTGGAAACGCGAAGTCGTCCACCGTACGTGGTGTCGGAAGCGGCGACGAGGAAAAGCGCAAACGGATGGGCGAGTGCCGGTGCTGAGTTGAAGTGAGTGAGTCCCTGGGCTAAACGAACGTGCGTGTGTGTATACAGTGCCGCCGGCTGACGTGTCCACTCCTATTAGTTTATTTATGCGCGAGCCTGATTGCTCGTCATCAGCTGCTCGCGTCGCTGTCCGCGTCGTCGTCGTCGTCGGTGCGACGCCGTCTTTTTTCGTCGCGGATGCGAACGATTCTGTCGACCGTTTTGCGGTAGCGGCGCTCGCTCGCCACGTGAGACCGAACGTGCGACATTTCGCGCGCCGTTTAAACGTAAAAGTGTGTGCGGAGGTGTGTGGAGAACGCGAAGATCGAAAACCAGTGCATTAAGCATTCGGCGCGTTGATCTCTATAATGCAGCGCAGTATACTTTTGATAAAAAGGGCCGAATTTAAGGGAATTCCGAGGAGTAACGTCCCGAGCACTGCAACAGCCCGCTTAGCGCCCCCGTAGACTCAACCCGTTGGCGACGACTCAAGCAATCATGGCCGGCGCCATCCAGAAAACCTTCTATGCCGTCTCGGCTGTCGGACTCGCGATCCTCGTCGGCACAGGTTGGTTTCATCTGAACTGTTTAGCTTATTAAACCGTTAACCATGCTTTAGGCCTGTTTTATATGCTCACCGGCCAAGGACACCGATTCGACTTCGCTTGGTTCCTGACTCAAACTTCGCCGCACATGTGGGCCGGTCTCGGCATCGGAGCGTCGCTTTCGCTTTCCGTCATTGGCGCCGGATGGTAAGCAGCTGATTTTGAAAACAACGATTCACAATATTTCAGGGGTATCTTCACAACTGGATCGTCTATCCTCGGTGGTGGTGTCAAGGCTCCTCGAATCCGCACGAAGAACCTTGTCTCGATTATTTTCTGCGAAGCTGTCGCTATTTTCGGAATTATCATGGCCTTCGTCTTCGTTGGAAAGATGCAGGTAGGTCGTTATTCTTATGGCAAGCAATTTGCTTCTCATTATCGTCTCCACGTGGTTATTCATTCGGAAAGGCCGTGATCATAGAATTATGGCTAGATATCTTTCTCACGTTTTTGTGCAAAAACATGCTCAGTTTCGCATGACTTGTTGTCATAATTGAAAGTGATTTTCGATGCCAGTATGCTAGAAATCCCAGCTACAATTCTCCTGTTTAACACAGTAATTTTGACGGAATAATAGCATATTTACGCGAGTTCTCCATTAGAGCGTAAACAAAGCTTATTTATCATCTTAAAAAAGCTAAAATTTGTGGAATTCGCATCATAAACTAATCAACGATTCTCAGCCTTTCGACCGCACCAAGCCCGGCATCACCGATGCCCTCATTGCCCGTAACTTGGCCGCCGGATACATGATCTTCGGAGGTGGATTGACCGTCGGCTTCAGCAACCTCGTCTGCGGTCTCGCCGTCGGAATCGTCGGCTCTGGTGCTGCCCTCGCCGACGCTGCCAACCCAGCCCTTTTCGTGAAGATCCTTATTATCGAGATTTTCGCTAGCGCTATCGGTCTTTTCGGCATGATCATCGGAATTGTTCAGGTATTGATGAGTCGTGTAATTTACGAAAATGAACGACCGATCTTTCAGACTAACAAGGCGACCATGGGCGAGCACTAGAGCGCTAATTGACTTTTTTACTCCTAATCTCGACTATGTAAATCGTATCAAGAGTTGTGATAGTTTTATAGATATTGTGCTAAAACGTTCCTGTTTTTCTTTGGTCGTTGTCAAGTCATTGTACAGTAATTATCCGCATAAATAGTATTGTGATAAGCTAGAACTGTCGTTGTGGAGCCACATTCCATTCGCTTTTCGATAATTGACATACTGTCCATGATCGCTTCATCTGTCTTCCATATCGCGCTGATATTGTATTCATCCTCCGTTGCCAGTGAGTGTTTGTTGCCAGTTTGTTGAGGCCCATAAAGCTTTCCATAATTGACGATCACGAACAACATGGCAATTCACCTTGGCCAGCCGGTCATTTTTCGATCGATACAACGGGTTTACGTCGTCTTCACATACATGTGCGTTCAGAACTCGCCGAAACCACCTCAATGCATGAAGAATGGAAGGACACCTCTGGGCTCTCGATAGAGCTGGCGTTCCGCAGAAACTGAGCCCCGAAAGTGCCGAATGGACCGCCGTACCGCTGTTGGCGCACGATGGGAACGTGCTTCGAGTGCTTAAGATATGCGCCACGCCGAGCTCAATCCTCGCTCTGGACAAATACGGATGCATTCACCTGTATCTCTGTATGGGACATCTGTCGGTGCGTGTCGTCGTTGACACGTTCGAGAACCAGGTAAGCTAATCGATCTGACTTTTGTCCATTTAATGTTTTGTTCTTCAGAGATGGTATCCAGGCCTCGGTTGGTCGACGCACACGCTGCCCACCGACAGATGGGCCTATTCGAATCGCGACGGCACCGAACCACTCCCCTTCGAAAGTTTTGACATGCCATCGGAAGGCTGGCGCTGGGAAGTGCCTTGGATGGTTGACACTCCACCGAAAGGGTCCGACAAACAAGGATGGGAGTATGCGTTCAACTTCGGAATGGTGTTTAAACCGACATGCTCTGCCACCTCACTTGTTCGCCGACGACGGTGGACCCGTTCAAGGAGATACACTGAAGTGAACAGATGGATGCAGGTGAGTAGAGATCATACAAGAGAACCTTCACTAAATATCATATTATAGTACCCAACGGATCCGACCGACGGTGGCTTCCTCGACTTCGCTGCCGGCGGCTTCGATCTCAAATCGCCAAACAACAAAGGCGAATACAGTCTGTTCGCTCTGCATCGTCGAGGATCGTTGGCCATCCGCAAAGGCATCCGCTCCAATTCAAGTCCAGAAGGCACGCACTGGCTCGTTGTTGACGACATCCCAAGCGAAGAAAACAACGGCGACGTCGAGCAAATTTCCAAAATCACCTGCTCACACTCGTACGGCAATCTAATAGCCATCACGTGGGACGGTCGTCTCTTCTACCGGTCCGGAATCACAGCCGATCGTCGCGAGGGAGCGGCCTGGTCCAAGATCGAGCTTCCCGTCTTGGCGCCCGTTGTTGACATCTGCCTCGGAAGGAACGCTCTTTGGATGAGTTCAGCAAACGGGACGGTGCGTTCAAAGAATGCTCACTTATCATTTGTTTACCATGCGATTGCTCGGTTTAGCTGTGGTTCAGAAAGGTGATCAACCGCACCATCGGCGCTCACTACGAGCTCAACACGAAAACGCCGGAAAGCTACGTGAAGATGGGTGACCGGATGTGCCGTGTTGCGGTGTCGCGTGACGATCGCGTGCTGGCTATCGATAAATCCAACGAGAAGCTCTTCCTGAGGAGCAATGTGACGACTAATGAACTTTCGGGCAGACAGTGGATCGAGATTGTTGCTACGGGCAATAAAGAAAACATCGAATGGAATCAGGTATGTAGCTTTTTTATAATCATATGGCTATCATACTGCGATTCTCGGGATAGTGCATGATATGTGGCCACATAAGGTTTCAAATCTCTCAACATCAATTGGTGATTTTTAGTGCATGCCAACTATGTCTTATTGTGCTAGTGCATTATTAAGGCAGCGATGATCGCAGAGAGGCGAATACGAATGCGGGTGGCGCGACTGGCATTGAAAACTGGTTTATGAGTTCACGAGCAAAGACTGAAAGTTAGATAAAAGATCGGTAGTTCAAGTGCAGTGGCCACCCGTAGCGCTAGCCATAAAGCAGACGTTTATATCAAAATCAACGATGACCACTCTGCGAGGACCACTTTTGGACCAATGAGTCACATTCTGAAGAAGAAAGCTTGGCGAAAACCTTAGACGCCCTGAAGGGAACTCTGGAGCCAGCCTAGAAAGAAATTAGTCTAGAAACCCTTTTGTGCCTAATTTTCAAGAAACGTTTTCAAGCCTGCATGGATTCTGGAGGTGGCCATATCCATGTTGTATGTGTGTCTTTTTGAGCACTGTACAACGTGGTATTGTTCGTTTTCGGATAAACGTGGGTCACAAACACTTACTCAGCAAAAATGACATGAATGTCTCATGTAACACATGCTTTTTCAGGTCGACTTCGGTAGCCTGCACCTCTCTGAAAGTGGTTTCCCTCGTCTCTGGACAGACCCGAACTTTGTGAAACAGTCGCAAAACGCTGTCAGTGATCGTCACTCGGAATGGAGAGCACAAATACTCGAACGGTTGGACACACTAGCCGACAAAGTATGGAACACCTCACGCGATCACCCATGTCCATACGAGCGTGCTGGTCGAAGTCTCAGCATTGATGGCATGAGCGAAGAATCCAGTCAATGGGTGCTCAAGGCTACAGTGCAAGTTGTGGTTTTCCCGTCGAAGAACCAAAGCAGGAAGGCCGGAAAAGCCACATTAGCGATGAGCTCATTCTCGGAGGGATATCTCTGCGTTGACTACAGGGATAAGACGCACTTCAAGGCCTCTTTCAAACAGGTACGCATTGCACGCTGTAAGATACATCATGTGCATATTCAGATTCTCTGCGTCTGCTCAACGGGACTGTTGAATGGCAAGCCATCTTTACGAATCCTTCTCTCTGGCGATTCGAAGTCGTCAAAGGAGATTACTTTGGATTTCAGTTTTGACAGCGAGGATGAAAGGGAAAAATGGAAGACCCAAATGCAGAAGGTAGACTCTAATTGCATTCAACGTTTGTTTGAGCTTAAAGCTTTCAGATTGTTCTGGCGTTAGTGCAGTCAGAGCCAAGGTCAATCGACAAGCGGTGCATGTGGTTTGTTGACTCACAGGGAAGTCCCAGAGTAGGATTTTTGTCGACTCTTCAGATCGGTCAGCAACCAGAAAAGGTACGTACACGTTTCAGGGCAGAGAAACTAACGTCCTCGTTTGCAGGTCGAGCTAATTCCTCTGGCAAAATGTCGCTGGCTTCAACTGCCCGGCCACTTCACAGCCGTCTCCTCTTCAAATGGACTCGTCTACGCCGTTAGTTCTGACGGAGAATTGTGGAGCCTCAGCAGGGACTTCGATCTTATGCGCGAAATCGACGTCGACATCGATCTTGCACAAACGGACACAGTGACAGAAATTATCTACGAACACGAGAAGAAGAGTCGATTGAGCGGATTCTGCACGTTCAATGGTCGAGCCAATGGACTCTTCTTTGCGTGGTCGGATAAGACCGGGTTGGTGCAGAAGAGGAAAGAGGATTGCAGGTGGGTGATGTGTGGTCGGGTTGTGCGAGTGGGTTACCGTTCGGAAACTGTGTTGTTTTGAATCACGATTCATTATGCGTTCGGTCGAAACTTGAAACACTCACTCTATCATTTAGACTGCCCTCACGTGAATGGAGTTGGGTTGACCCCGAGTGGCTGCTCGTCCCCGCCCCGGAAGGATCGAAAGATCCTGAATCCGGATGGATCTACGCTAGAAGTTTCGGCGAGGAATTTAATAAAGCCGATGGATGGGTCCGACGGCGGGAATGGCGACGAAGACGGCACTTTTCCAGCAAGGCGCCGTGGGTTCGCATCGACGCACCACCGATCGCCCACGTGAAAATCCAAAACGACCGTTCATGGCCTGTACGTCATAATCAGCCAACACCTAACGTAATATGCTGTTTAGCTTTTCCTGTGGGTCCTCTCCATCGACGGTGACCTGTTGTGTCGAACCGGCATCAGCTCATCGAATCCAAATGGATCAGCTTGGATGGAGGTGACTGCAGGTCGCATTTTATGTCACTAACTGAGAATTACAGATCGTTTGCAACGAGCCCTTGGCTCGAATCGCTCCAGCCTGGAACTGCTGCATATGGGCTCTGACAACGTCGGCTCGAATTCTCTGTAGGCACGCCACCGACATAGCCGACATGTTCACCTGTGACTGGGCGGAAGTCGATTCGCCAGTGGAAGTGAACACACCTGAAAGTCATCCGATCGCCATCACTGCTACGGGTGCTGCAGTTTGGGTCGTCCTCAACGACGATCCTTCAATTCTTTATCAGCGTCTAGGTAAGCGAATTCGCCAAAATGGTCATTTATACAGGTTGAAGAGAAGGAGGGAAAGCCGTTTCAGATTTGACCGGATCCTCGCTTAAATAGTCAAATTTGTGTTCACAACGATCCATTGCGTGTATCTATGTATCTCTTTCCGCTTCTCCTAGCTTGTGCGGGCAAAATAACTGTTGAAATTCATCTCTACGGGCTATAGTCTACTTTATAATTTATATTTAACTTCAGGAATCTCTCTCACGAACCCGGAAGGCACATCGTGGATGCGAGTCAAGTCCCCACTGGAGATCGCCTCTCTTGCAACGTCGGCATCAGGCTATCTCTACGCCGTTCTCATCAACAAACAAACATTGCTTCCCATGACGGCCGTCCTGAAAGACATCCTAACGGAAGTGCCAAAAAAGAAGAAAGTGAAGGGAAAACAGAGCGACGTGGAGGCGGATAAAGTGGCCGTGTGGGAATTCGGGATCTCCTCGCAGCAGATCAATTCCCTTGCTGTGGATTGAACTGCCCTGTTTAGTTAGTTTATCTCCAACATTCATCTCAATGCATAATCCAAACACACTCGATCCACTTGCCGGTGCCATCCATACGTTACATGGATTTCTGCGTGCGTGTAGTTTATTTATTTACATATCAAAATGCGACGAATCTTTGGTCAAATGAACTTTCTCTTTGGTCAATAAAGATAGTATTGTGCACAGACAATTTAGTGGTGCGCTTTAGTTTTGTAGAATGTGATGCCGCTTCGCAAGAAGAGATGGATGGTCGGCGTTCTAGTCGAGTTGCTGAGTCCTCTTCCGATTGGCAAGTCGGTGTTCATGTCGCAGAGCACGTCTCGCATCTCGCAGCTAATCGACGATTCCCAGATACTCAGCGAGTTGTCGCTGGTCCAGAATTCACTCGACTGGTCGCACTTATCGTTGAGGTGGAGCTTGTAGATTCTAAACAGGGGCATTCGTAATAAACAGATTGCAATTGATTTTCAGTACAATAAGTGGATGCTAAGTTCACTTTAGCTATCATTTTGATATAAGCAGACGAATTGCTTTAAGAAATAAGAAATAAGAATGGTGTGTCAGATTACATGCGCTTGGGTATCGAGTGTGATCGGAAAAGCACAAAATCCCCAGCTGCAACTCGATCTCTCTTCCATGCTGACTGAGTTTTTTAATCTGGAGGCAGGGAACACGACCACATGCTTGTGTGTTTTCATACTGTATTGCATAGTGTGCTGCTCACAGATCTCAAATAGAGAAAGCTCACTGATCGCAACTCGACCTCTCGGATGGCTCAATGATCACCGTTGCGATGCCCTGAAGTCATTGACACAAAGAGCAGGCACGCAACTTTGTGGTTATGGATGACTCAGCCGTCTGGCAATTCACAGATTTCACAGAAAAACGGGATGATTTCCCGAGTATCGTTTGGGGGCGAGATATCAGATAGCTAGTTATTAGCTCATGGACGAGGGTGCACAAAAAGGGTGGGTTTCATGGTTTCATTTGGGAAATACCCTAAGCGACGCTTCGCAAAGTCGCATCGTGAAAGCCCATAAACAGTGATGGCCACGATGCGTAATAGATGAAGTTCCTCGATCAGTTTACTGTTTCTGTATATGACGTTTCTGTAGGTTACAGGTTCCCGTTAAAGAGACTACGAACAAGGGAAGCACATAGACTGTCGCACGCCTATTCGGCTGAAATTTGGCATAGAGGTAGATGTGCTAGAGTCCAGCAAAGCCTGATAGGTTTCAATGCCATATTTCACAGCTCATTCTGTGTACTTTTGCGCCAGGAGATCTTACAATTACAGAGCATAAAATTAACTATAAATCATGGTTTCCAGCCCTAATTCACCGATGAAAGCTATCACGTTTTGCTACAGTTTGGCATGCCAACCTCTATGCCAAACAGTTTCTTGCTTCACTTGTAAGTAACGATAATTTCCAAACACAATATTATTAAAGTGTACCGCAAACCTTTGTCCAACTCCAACCGTAGCGCGTTTGTAGTTCGTCTGACTGTTGGAGTCGCTTGGAGGAGTCGACTCAATGTGCACGAATCTCGCCTCACCGATGCTATGTTCAATTCGCTAAATGTAACGTTCGTTGCGTTTGTTACGGCGCATCTATGCACTAACGAATGGTTCCACCGTATCAAAGTAGGATGCGTTGACCGTAACATTTCCTAATGTGCCCTCCAACGTGACGCTAAGGTGCGATCGGCGCGTTTCCGAATTGCGTTCGTCGCACGTGGTCACGAAGATGAATCCCTCGTCGGTATCGTTGACGTCGTGGCTGCTCGACTCATGAAAGGACTTGCCGCCGAGGCCACAGGCGGCCCGAGTCGCGTAGATTGCGAGAATCAGTACCGTAAAATAGAACATCATCTGAGCGTTAGGTAAGCTCTCTCGGCAAAAGGTGAGCGTGCGTTAGGAGAGAATAGCGGAGAAAACGACTGAAAAAAAAGAAGATAAACGTCACGCCTACTGGCGGAATTAAATCGGGCACGTCCAAACAGAATTGGGTCGGCCGTGGGTCGGAGTGGGAGTTGGACCGGAGAACTGGAACCTCCTTCAATGTTCTCCAGGGAATGACGTGCGATCAGACGCCCCAAACTGACTAACTTCGTGTTGGCGATGAGTTGGGCAGCGGTGGGAGCAACGCCTCCATTCGACACTCAAAAACAATTATTTTGTCCGTTTCGTTTCGCAGCCAACACCGGGCCAAGTGCAAAGTTTAAGCGCACAGTTGTCTCCGGGCTCCGAGGCGGCAGAGGCGAGCAGAGCTGGAGGAAGGAAACTTCGTGATTTATCGGGTCACCGACGAGAAAAGAAACAAATAAGGGGATCTTTGCAATGCTTTTTGTTTATCAAACCAGTACCGAGTTCATAAGCAGGAGTATTCAATCTTTTGTTGTGCACTTTATGTTTTCACTGTTAAGGGCGTTCTGTTCACTGTGCACTATTAGCTCTGTGGCTAAACGCCACATTTTCGACATAACTTGGAACTTGGACAATCTATGTGCTAAAAGTTTCTCAAAGATGTCGGTCACAAATTGGAATTGGAAAAACCGTGAACTAGACTTTATCCGGTTTCAAAGATACATGGATCGTTTCGTGCCCGGTGCAACTATTGGCTGTTTTGCAAAGCCGTTGTTACAATGTGGGCTGTACTTGTTATCATGTTGTCATGTGTCGGAAGTCATAAATCAGCTCTAACTGGATCAGTGAGTCTGTTTTTTGACTTAAGACTTAGCTCTGCGGTCAGAGGCATCGTTTTTCCTCTCACATTCATCACAGTAGACATTGAAGGTAATGTCAAACTGTAGAACTCTACCAATGCGGACCTTTAAGGAGGTTACTCCTAGAAGATTAGATAGATGCTCCTTTGACCAGAAAGCTCATATCTAAAGAACTGTGTTTTACTTCCTGTTGTCATCGGGCGATCAGATTCAGTCTTATTGTTTTGTACGCCAGAATCGGAATAAAAACAACATATGAGTTGAGTTTACCTACCTCCTTATCTTATTCATTTATTTATCTGCCTGCTCTGCTGTTTACGGTCTCAGTGATCTAAACACTAATGTGGCTTCCTGCAGTCGTTTTCTTCTCCGTCTGGCTTCTGACTGAGCCACAAAAATGCTCAGATGGAAGATCCCCAGTGTCAAGTACGAAGCTCATTGTTATACAATGTAAACGACTTTAGATTGCACGCAAGTCGGGCTAAACTTCTACTGTCACGACAAGAGTATTTGCGAGAATGTTGACGGTGACCCGATGTGTTGCACCCAACAGTACTCCTCCTCCTGCAGCGATACCCTCTCTTCTGGATGCCTTTCCTTCAGAGATTTTGGCGAATGTAGAAACCCCGCCATTGCTCAATTCTGCAAGCTTACATGCAATTTATGCGGTACTGCGTTGATCCATTTACTTTCTTTAAACCAATTCCAGAAAACACCTGTAAGGACATCTACACAGACTGCGAAATCTATCAAAAGAGCAACTTATGCGATACGCTGGTCGGCTATGTGAACTGTACTCATACATGTGGATACTGTAATGGCACCCGTCAACCGCCGGTTTTAAATCCTTTGCCCGGGTGCCAGGATCAGCCTGTCTTCGACTGCAAGCGCATACTTTATTCCAATAGGTGTAGCGATGCTTTCTATAAGTTCCAAGCCTGCCGCAGCACATGCGAAGGATGTCGGAATAAGCCTTCTCTTGTGAATCCAGCGTACAGCGTACAAACGGCTACAAATCAAGTGGAGAATTTGCAGGGTGAAAGGTTTGATATCTGACTGGGAAGCCATTGTTAATAATTTCGCTAATGTGTCGCCAAAGGATGTGACATCTCGTTTAACATAAATTCCAGTAACTACACTACTGTTCAAGGGCACTAATAACTTGAAACCGTTTTCCTTGGCGGTGACGTTTCAGTCCGTGTGCAATATGGTTAGGGACACAAAGGAGACACGAAACCTCGTATATTCATTGACATTATTAAATTATTAACATTATTACCCAATATGAACAAACACGTTTAAAAATCTGAACATCTTCTCAGGACTATAAAAGTTATTAGTGCGTTGAAATCGTCCATTATGAAAATGGAAGACTATGGTAGTTTAGGACAAAAACGACGGAGACAGGACGCTCGCCATGAGGTAACTCTCTGTGAGTACAGCTGGAGAGGCAACGCTCGGTGAGAGGATTGCACCACCAAGAGCCTGTGGCGATAGAACGTCCGGACAAAGCACCAGTGGGCTGAGCACTAAAGGACTGAGGACGTAAGGATTGATGATGTTAGGAGACAACACGTATGGATTGAGGATGAATGGAGCCATGACGATTGGCGTTAACACGTACGGAGAGAGGAGGTAGGGCGACAAGATGAAAGGCATAGCCACAGCCGGACTAAGGACAAAAGGTCCCAAAACTGACGGGTTCAATATGAGTGGACTGAAAAGGCTCGGTGACAGGACAACTGGTCCCAAAATGCTAAGACCGAAAATAGGGGTAAACATGTAAGGGGAAAGTACGGTAGGCGACGCAATTGAGACCAATGTTCGTTTGTGTCGGTGATGAGTTTCTGTTGTGTTCTCGGCTAAGAGCTCGATTCGCTCCCACAACGCGGCTTCTCTATCGGATCTGCTCAGGTTGCCGTACTCGTGTAGATTGAAATCCACGTCATTCGGGTTGTTTACGCCTAAAATAGACGGGAAGCTATTACAGCTGGGTGAAAAGCAAACAAAACAGGAAGTAAACAAGTGATGGGATGCTTCGTAATTGAAAATGGGTAGATTGAAGTAAACTTAACGTCAAGATCAATGTATTTTTAGAGCAGATATAAACTAGGAATTGCTCCTAACTGTTCAAAAGATAGAATGAGAGCCTACCATGATCTCGGTATATCCGTTCAATCTGATTCGTTTCCAGAAAAGTGAAGCCTCTATTCTTTATGTCGTCCTCTTGATAGCCGAAAAATGACTTCGCTAACGTCTTGAAAGCTCCCGACAACCGCTCGGTCACTTCAAGAACCTCTCCCTTTAACCCTGAAATGAATACTTGATATCTTCTTGTGGAGGTTCATATACCTCTAAAGTTAAGATGATTCAATATATCCAACGCCATATTGACATTCTTCCGAGCACCAGAGACCTCCATCAACATTTCAATCACGCTATCCCGGTCCTTTGGTGTCATCCCGGTTGCCTCAAGGACCTGAATAAGGGAAGTTTTTGTACGTCTGCGAATGATCCGAAACCTTGGGAATCGAGGCGATTCCTCCTTCTGCTTCATCGTTGTAAAATGCAAGAATTGAAGGTGATAGATGTCTGGATTTGGTCTCCATCTTGTCCGGCATTAGCGGAGCGATTCGCGGACTCATAAAGCGAACGTTCGATTGTTCTCGCACCTTCCTATTTTTCTTGCCAGTCACCGATTCGACGAGGTCGATGGCTGCGTCCATCAGCGAGGGGCCGTGCATCTACAGAAAGACATTTGTACACGATTACAAGTGTCTTAGGGTATTGGAAATTGGGTATGTCAAGAACTTTTTCTAGTCACTATTTTGTTATAAATGTTGAGCATTGAACTTTGCCGGCATTGACGTACACAAAATAAGATATAAAAGAAGCAGAAAAAAAGTTTAAAAAAAAAAGAAAAAAGTTCGCAGCGAGCAGGGTTCGAACCTACGCGGGCAATGCCCATTGGATTTCAAGTCCAACTCCTTAACCACTCGGACATCGCTGCACATACAGACTGTGATGCAAAACACATATAGTGTGAAGGCAAGGTTGAATGTAGTTTTTTTGGTTATAATACAGCAATTCGCTTTTGACCTTATACCCACTGTGTGGAAGTCGAAATTTTGGGACGTAACTATAATATCCAAAGTTGACAGAGCCACTCCTGCCCGAAATACCGAAAGATTACCTTTTCTTTCGGCGATTTAGTCGGCTTATCGTTGTCCATCACCAAGTCGAACAGCCGATAATCAAAAGCTCTCGCTCCAGGCATCTGCTTTTTCTCCTCCATAGTCTCCTTTAAATCGAGTAGATGGTTATAAGTCTTAACCCAGTCACCAGGCTTGTAGGTCGTTTGCTTGTCCTGGGTTATGCGAGTAATCAGATTGGTCACTTTTCGGATGGCAGACGTTTTTGGAGCTTCAGCCAAGGAGTTTAGTCTATCCATGCTCTTCACTTTGATGATATCATTATCGCTTTTTGTCACTGAATTTGTGATAAGACGATATTCGCTCCGCTTTGCTCGAGTACGGTAACTCTCGAACTGCCAGAATCGCGACTTATCTTTACCGGCTTTCAGTTTTCGTTGCCGATATAGTGAGGATATTTCCGGTCGAACACGATCGAATCGGCCTTTTACTTTGATGACAACCGGCTTGAGGAACTCCTGATTGGCTGACTTCTGGATTTGTTGTGGAAATTTGATCGTTTTCCTCCTCAATTCAGGCGCTTGAACGAAGGCGGATTTGGAATTATTAATAGGTGTTCTAAGCGGATTTATGTCGCGTCTTCTGCGCGCCTTGACGAGGCATCGCGCACCGTAGGTGAGGTCACCTTGATTGTCAATGTTGTCCAGACACCGCGCGAACTGCACTTGATCTTCTATATACGATATGTCATAATCCGATCAAACAATAAGTGGAATATACCTGGATTCAGTTCACGAAATATCTCTTTACCGAGCTGCCCCATCAACGCTTTAATTGATGTCATGTACCAGGAGAAGTGAAGCCTGTGCACGGCTTCATAGCTCTGCTTGTTGAGGCGAGCGTTTTGCACCTTTTCGTATTTTTCAAATATTGGCGAGATCAATGATGATACTAAAAGGTTTGAAGTGGGAAATGGTCGCATACGGGGTTGGAAGTTAGAACGTGGGAAGGTATAACATGGCTGAACTAATAGCCTCAAAGCAGTCAGGTCTTTAAATCCTGCGAACCGAGTTCAAATCCGAGCAGAACCTTCATTTTTCAACCGACCAATCACTTTTTTACTATGAGGTTGTTACAATATGTTTCACGTCAAAAATAACGTACCTTGAACGAACACCGGTGATAATAAAAGTAATGCAACTAATCGCATGGCACTTGTAGGTTCCACCCGAAAATAGAGATGAAATCAGACGTGATGTAGGGAGCCGAGAATGCAACAAAATTGCTACTATGAAGCGCTTTGAACTTTGAGCTCCTTATATAACTGTTCATCTCGAAAGTTGGGCGTCCTCACCGTTGGTGGCCGTCGGCACTCAAAATAAGACTTATGCAAATCAAGGTCAAGAAGAAATAATCCACACTGCAAGACGATTACCCGACATTCGACTGCTACGGACACCGCTTTGGTGGATTAGGAAGCGCGCTGGAAAAACTGACCCATTTGCTTTAAATAAATATTAGTTGACGGTAAATTTACTTATGTAAGTTATGGATTGTTTCGAGGTTGTCTAGTCGGGATGACAAGGTTAGCGACGAGCCACTCAAAGGACATCATAAGGAAGATAATAAATAAGCCAATGCCGCAAATCGACTGCTCCTGTATAAGGCAGATGGGACAGGCCGTGTGCGTGACAACCATGTTTTTCACCTGTGCTGTTTTTTCACATAATCCTGGCTCGGCCGTTGCCTTTCATTTCCGACCTGGAGCTCACTTAAAATAGCTGTCCATTTTCATATTTTTCACCACATAGTATCTAGGATTCATTCTAATCAGAACTGGTTCTAGATAGACCACTTCGACCATAACTTATTTGTAACGTGATTTACAAACTCTTAACCTGTTTTTCTTCATTTGCAAGCCTGGACTATGTATTCCACGTCAATTATGCAGTTATGTATATTCCCATTTGCGCTCAAATGTTTACGAACTGTGGTAGCCTGACGAGCCGCCGGCCAACTGAGCAAACGGTCGGCGATGAGGTGAGACATCAGTTCGTCGAAATGTGCCCATGTAAACCGAGGCGGCTATGAGCGCACTCCTACTACTCCTCTTGATCGCCTCCTACTCCAAAGCTTCGGAGTACTTCTGTCCGAACAACGTTTCTTATTTCGATGTGAACTCATGCGATCGCACGACGCGCAATCAATGCCCATGCGGCTTTGGATGTCGGCCGGCTACGGTAGTCGCCGGCAATGCGACCACTTATAAGAAGTTCATCTGCTGTGAGACGCGATCGATGACCGTTGCGCAATGTTGGTTTTGAACTAATCCGTTTAAGTAGAGTTCAAGTTCATGTGAAGAGGTTGAGGTGGCCTGTTTTGATCTGAGGCCATGAGATGCGGTAAATTCTTCAGATACTGGGCACACTTAACTTTTACCAGGGCGTCATATAATATCGAAAATCTTATTCTTTTTTTTCGTCAGAGATCATAGAGACATTTTGGATAAAAACAATGCGCAACACACTAAAGAGTTATTGTATTATTTAGGGTTCACAGAAAACGATATCTCGCCACAATTCGTCCCTCAAATTCCGGTCAACCTTTTGGACTCGGTAAGTTTGTTTCTCTCTTACGTTTTTGCAAGGCTTCTTCTTCAGGTCTTTGTATCTCGTAACGATGGTAAAGCACGTGTCGCAGGAGAGGAGGTGTCGATGTTAGCCCAAAGAGGGCTCACGTTCGGAACGGTGGCATCGATCGAATTTGAGTACCAGTTTGTTCCACCTACCGGTGGATATCTTCATGTGCTGACTGCTATTGGTAAGCTTACAACGGAAATTCAGAAAGTGTGGGACAACAAATGGAGTATTCTGGATGACTTCAAAGTGCTTTTTCACACGCGTACAAACTAACGTGTGGAGATATATGCTATTTTTGTACTTGAACACGGGTTATTGAAACTACTGATCTTACTCCTCCACAAAAACAACATATTAATAGCTAGAAAGAGTCCTGAGTTGGCAATTGTATATGTATGATACAAGAATACTCTTCCAGATCCTAGTAAAGTTCCATCAGCTCTGTTCCTCATTTACAACATACCATCACTACAAACTACCATCGTGGACCTTTCCTATCCAAATCGGCAGATGGCTGTCGTTGTCGGAAATGAAACCGTTGCCAATTCTGATACATGTAATGGTTTTCGGTCTTTCACCATTTCAACAAAATGTGCCTTTCAGACCGTTCACAGTATGTCGTCTTAGTCTTTCAGTCGGAAACTATGATCGCAGATCCTAGAATAGATCTGTTGTCTTCGAAAGGAGACCTTTCTGTTCTTCTCGTGAATTCAACCTGTTCTCGACAACTTGGACCACCCATTGCCGGGACGATGCTTTGGGTATGCATAGGACACTTGAATATAGTGACGCCATGATGATATAGGTGACATCCCGATCAACGATATTTCCTCTGACGCCGGAAGTCGTTACTCCAAGCCCATGGAAAGGAGCGTCTACCTGCGCTGTTAACGTCGTCATCGCTGGATTTGTTCTGATCGTTTCTGCTCTCCTGTGAAAACAGAAATAAATAACGTGGTAAACGTGCCTACCCCTCGATGGAAAATGCCCGAATTGTGCACTTTTCTGATAGGTATCTGTGCGGAGGAAAATGTTTTTTTTTTCGATCAGCAAACAAGCCTACAAGGTGCTTCCCAAAAAGCGAGCTGCATGCACACTAGCCATCATCTTAAAGACAAAACGCCCAATGCACTTTTCGAAACCGTATGAACGACAACGTACGATGGGACGATGTCCTGAAGAAAGAAAATCGGCGCGTCGGCGGCCGCGACCGTCGCGACCATCAACGGCAGAGACTGGCGCGGCGACCCATGGCTGCCGAGGGGCGCGCACTTTATGAAAATGCGATACTCCTCGTCCTCACAGTGAGGTTGGCTATCGAGCCATTCCGAAAGCGATGGATTCGACGTTGGAGAGAATCACACGTACGACGTCGATCTGCCCTTCTTGGGCAAACGAAAGATTGTTTCAGAAGACAAGGGGCGATTCTTTGTTTCTTTTCGACAAGTACACAAATGTTAACCATCTGTTTCCGTGTCTACTTTGGCGGAGCTTAATACGCGAACGTGGAATATCGTGGTTGGTTATTGGTTAACGTGGTTATCCACCCTTATCCCTGCTCCAGCGTCCTTTTTTTTCTGTCTGCACTTTGACATTGAATTCATAAACACCACCGATTTTGTATGCGTGTTTGTACTTTTGCCCCATCAACGGTTATCGATAACTACTTCGTTGCTTGTGTCTTTGTTAAAGTTAGCGTCTTCGAATCTTTAATTTTTCCGTTTTCATGCAGCATTTAAAAAGTGGAAATGAGAGTTTTGGAAGAATACAAGAAATGTATATTCTGATGACGGCCGTTTCGGTAAGACGGTGCAACTTTTTTTCTGGAATCCTAGTTACCGTTACCACATGTTATTCCTGTGGTAGTATTGTACAGGCTGACGTTAGATATTCGCCAGGGTGTGCCAACAACAGCGCGAAAAAGAGTGCGAGGGAAGAAGAGAGCGAAACGAAGAGCGCGAAAATGAATGCGGGACCTAAGATCTGGTCTCGCCCTAGATATCACATATTGCGGGCGAGCGAAGCGAGTCTCGTATTCATTTTCGCGCTCTTCATTTTTCGTGCTTATTTTTCGCGCTCTTTTTTCGCGCTCTTGGTTTCGTGCTGTTTCTCGCGCTATTGTCATGTTTCGCGCTTCATTTTTTAACAATTCCTTACTGCTCCTCCTTACATCCCATATATGTACAGGGTGTCAACTAAATACTGTCACGCGCAAAAAACGCCATAATTTTTCGCAGGACGAACAAAACAAAGCAGTTTATATATCACTCGAAAGCGCATGAAATTCTCTACAACATAAAATCAATCTCATTCGAAATGGCTTCCTCGGGCGGCGATACAGGCGTCAAAAACGCCTCTGGAAATTCTTCAAGATTCCCGCAGCGACTTCCGGCGTTATTTCCTTCCAAGCGGTCTGCAGAGCGCGCTTCACGGAATCCACACTAGCGTAGCTTGTAGAGCAGCCTTTTTGCTCCAGGACTGACCAAACATCGAAGTTTAGAGAGTTAAAAAGCGGAAAGTGCGGCGGCCAAACATTTCTCCTCCGACCCAACTTTTCCCCAAATTCTTCCAATTCTTCCAGTAAACAATTCGTGTCCTTGGCTCCATGGCCAGGCGTTTAGTCCTACTGAAACGTCCATGCGGTGTTGGGGGGCAGATTTAGGACCCACGATTTCACCACGCCGCCCAGATCCAGGTTTTGGCAGTTCTTACCATTGCAGGTCACCCTTTTTTCCATGGACTTCGAAGAAAACCAGCTCCAGGTTCCCAAGTTCAGAAACCCCGGCCCAAACCATGATGGATTGTGGGGAATGGCTCTTTTCGGCAGTGATGTTGCTGGGAAGGCCTTTCGGAAGACGTTCACGGTGATCCCGGGTGTTTCCCAGCGGCTATACGGTGAAAATCTTCTAATGCGAGAACAGAATGCTCTGGAGGCTCCCACCGCGGCCCTGGGCCTTCATCTTCTTCGCTTTCTCCTTTTTTTCAACCTTCATTCGATCGCTCAAAAGCTGTCCGCGCACCAGTTTGTAGGGATGGACCCCTAGATCTTGTTCCACCAGTCTTGTAACCGATGAGGCGCTGATTGGTGTTCCCTGGCCAGCTTTCTCATGTACCATGCTGGATTCTGGTTACTTTTCTTCCTGATGCTTTCTCTGGTTCTGGGAGTCCTGGCGGAGCGCGGCCTTCCACGTCACTGATGGTCCTTGACTCCAGCAGTCTCCTGGTAACGTTTAATCACGCGATGAACTTGCATTAAATGAGGATTCAACGTCTTCGAAATCTTGGGTATTGGCATTCCACGCTTGTGGTAGGCGACGATGGAAAAATGGTTTTTTTCTGAGACCATTCTTCTGAATAGCAGCGCATAAAATAACAAAGCAAATAGCAGTTCTAGATCAGAAAAGCATGCAGAACACGAATAAAACAAATGCCAGAGAGGAAAGTGCAGAAAAGCGCGAAAAATTCAAGAGTTCCGAACGCGTGACAGTATTTAGTTGACACCCTGTATAATCGTAGATACAAAAGGGCGTTTAGTCAGTCTAGACGCTGAAGGGGGACTACTATGTCATACCTGTTTTCCGGCTACATGACATAATCGTCATTGCAAAAATCGTCATTCAAAAATCGTCATTTTCAGAGATAGTGAGTAACTTTACTACAAACAAGAACCAATAAAAACCAGAATCGTACAAAAGAAAATCCTTTATAATTTCTTCATTTGTTATTGGATCTGGAAAAGTCCACACATATATGGTATAAGCAGATCGAGGTAACCTTTCGCTGTATAAACCGTGAATTCTTCCGGAAATACGATAGAAGCTCGATGTTGAGGGGCTGACAAACCATGATTAGCAGCTCTTCTGACCCTGTTAATCGTTCTTGTTGTTGTTGTTGTTCGAAGTCGCTTTTTCTCAAGCTATCAAGTTCGGAACTTGGTTCCAGCTGAACTGAACGAGCCTGGGGTACGAGTCGCTCTTGTCTTGCATTGCAAAGACTTGCCGCTGTTCTAAGTGCAGACAAGCAGATAAGCGCAATCGCGAATGCTGAATACTCACTGTGAACGAATATGTGTCGTCACGTTTTCTACACCTTCAATCATGACGATTTTTGAAAATGACGATTTTTGAAAATGACGATTTTTGTAAAATGACGATTTTTGAATGACGATTCTATCGGGTTGCCCACTTTTCCACTCGGTTTCCCCGTCCTCCTTCTTCTAGCAGTGTAGATTTCCGGGTTTCAGCGATTACCCTTAACCGTTATCGTCAGCTACGGGGTTTTGTGTCCAGGCTAACCCTCAACCTTGATGCCGTCTCGGATCGATCCATCCGGTGTGAGTTGCTTCATTCTTCAGGATCTGCTCTGCTCCATCGGTTGGCGTCCATGCCGTCTTTTCGGGTTTTACGGGAAATCTGTCCGACCCCTTCAGTTTTTTGGCTCTTCATAGCTGGGCTTACTGGTAATCCTTTCGACTCGCAGTACTTTGCTGTGGATCGTATTCCGTCTGCTTCGCTCGGCCTTCTGAAGTCGTCGGTCTTCAGCTGCTCCAAGAGGCGCCACACTCCGAGCTCTTCTGCTCAGTGCCGCTGGTGGGCAGACCACTCTCCTCGCGGAGTTCGAATCGACTGTTCGTCACTGTCGAGATGTGGGGAACGGCCGGTCTAGTGGGGTTCTTCTTTATCACATCCTTTATATGTACAATCGTAGACAGAAAAGGGCGTCTAGTCAGTCTAGACGCTGAAGGGGAACTACTACCCAGCATCAGATTCAGCTTTTTCCAGGGCAATTATGTTGACAGCGTACGAACACGTCTCACTCGTATCGCGGTGGCGAGCGGTCGGTCCCTCCGGTCGCTCTCTGAGCGTCCGGTTGGTCAGACAGCAAACCCTGTGGCAGTTGTGAGTGTTCCGGCTTCCAGAGGGAATTGGGACACCCGGAAGCCGTAGTCCACCACCGCTGACAACAAGATGTCCGACGCCAGGAATCCGGCTGCGTGAGAAGTCATCCCGAAGGTCGCCGACGCTCTGTGGACGCCACCACCATCGAAGACGCAACTCCCGGACCACGGACTCCTCTCTCCGAAGCAGATGCGAGCTCAGAAGCGTCCGCTATGCCGCAAACGCCCGCAAAGAAGATGTTCCGCTGCCGAATACGAAGTTTCGCCGATTCCCAGATTCCCCGTGAAGTGCGCCGTCTACGACCGGTTTAACGTCTACACCACGCCAGGGATGAAGCCTGCTGCAAAGTGATATCCTCTGTTGTCTATTTTTCGGTGTCGCGCAAGGCATAATGCTTTTGAGTCGTGAAATAAAGTAAGTAAGTAAGCGTACGAAATGTCCCGAATGCCATTCATCTACTACTGGGTTGGTGCAGTGAAAATGGGAAACTTTTGTGATGATTGTTTATTTGTATTTTTTCAACCATTTCAAGGTTTTTACCATTTGCCTGAGCAACTACAGCCCACTTCACGGGCAAAAGCTGGATCCGTTGTTCGTAGAACACGCAGGGTTTGGAGTCGAAAAATGTTTTTTTTCGACCTCTTCGTCTTATTCGCAGTTATTTCCTCTTATATAGTTATCTATAGATGAGTGCCGATGATGATTAGATGGCGCTAAGAGAGTGATAGATAAACAGCTAAAAAGGAATCTCTCTGCTCGAAGTGGAAAGCCATTCCGGTGATCAACATGAAAATGTGAGGTTTGAGGGACCATTTCTGAAGTGTTACCTTTCCCACATTTGGCCTCGTGGAGTCGTGGAGTCATGGAGTCGCTATGCGTGCATGGTAGCTGTGAGTGAGGGCTACCTGTTCTTTATCCCATTCTCTGTTACGGTACTTGACCAATTGGAAACGTTCGAGTTAACGGAATATGAGCCGATCCGATGATCCGAAAAGACCATCTTTTTGAGATTAGCTCATGTTCTAATAAACGGCCAACACAGGAATAGGTGCGTTCGGTAGGTGTGACAAAAGGATTTACGTAATTGAAAGGGGTCACCGTCAATCACATAATTAATACCATAGGCAGTCCAAACAGCACTTTGCATTTTGTCATCTCGAGGGACCAAAAAAAATGACCGTCAAAATAGAATAAGCCTCCAACACCAGGAGGAATGGAATATACAAACCGTAAATCATAGTGTAGGGTGAGAGTTCCCCATGCTGAACAACGCACCAATCAGTTTTGCCGCAACTGTAAACAAAAAGGTGAAAAAAATGAATGTTCACCAAGTGTCCCCTTTTCAATGCACTAACCCAATATTTCCTGCTGTCAAATACGCTGTTTGAAAAAAATTTGTAGATCGGCTTAAATTGCTGAAAAAACTGGTGAACCTGTCATCACTGGACACTGGACACATGTCCACTGCATTCTTCCTTACTTTGGAGGCCTATTATGCCTGGACGGTCCCTAATCTGGCACCTAGAGATTGCTGAAGATTAATTATGTACGGGCTGTGACGGTGCTGATCCTGGTACCTCGACACTCCACAGTGTGATCTCACTGATTGGAATCTCATTCACAATGTAGGAGTACAGAAGCTATTAGGGCTAAACAGAAATAGAGGCGAAATGTGGAAAACATGGCCCTTGAATTCCCCGGTTACCCGGTACCGTATGTTTGCAAGTTGACGTCCACAGTGGCGATCTTTTTTCACCCGAGAGATTCCTATCTGTTGTGCAGCACTCTCTTTACTGTATCTTACTGTTGTCTGTCTTCAAATGTCGGCATCAGGGAACAACACTAGAATAAGACTAAAGACAGAAAGGTCCAAAGTTTGATCAAACAAATGTTGAGTCGCGTTCTGCAAACGAGGTGTCCGGCTTTTGCCCGAGAAGTGGACTTAGGTTCAGTCAAACAGTGAATACTGTGAATAATAAACACGCACATATGTTAATAAACTCTTACTTAAATTATCGGCCATTTTTGACGGATCGACCCAATAGTATGTTTCGTCGCTTTTTGAGTCATTTTTGCTCATTTGGCTCTCGTTTCCATATAACCAGGGTGGTCCGGTTACCCGAAAACCCGAAGATGAAAATCGAGAAGAATTTAAATGCCAATCCGTCTCTAACAGTTGTGGGATGCTCGTTGTTGAGACATTTGAGTCTCCGACGAAACGATAACATTTGTAAACGACAGAAACGTCAAACGTGAATTATGAAGTAGTAAATTGGTGAGCAAAAAAAGAAGAAGTTAATTTAAACCCAAACGTTTCGTCGGAGCTCTGTGTCCGGGACTCAACTGTCTGAGACTCAAGTGCCGGTAATGTCTCAACAACGGTCTCTCCACATTCTCGTCTCTCATGTGGTCTCAATTCGCCATTAGCTAACTGACATCAGAATACCAAGCTGGGTGTACGGGAATCGAAACGGTTGTCCTTGTGGTAAAAGTTTGTTCCGAGAGTGATCGAATTATGGGCCGGAGTTAAAGAATAATAAAGAATAACACAGTAAACAGCTAAAGCGTTTCCCTTCAATTATTTATCATTATCTTGCGCAATCATATATCTCGTAGACCTCCCCCCACTGACTTTGTATGGTAATTCATTGATTGGTAATATCGTTGTGCTATCTTTGTAATAAAATGCGGATGACCACGAATTTCACTCTTTTCAACACATACTCTTTTTCAGATGGGCAACTAAATCCTCAGACAATCGAAGTCGATCCTATTATGAGCACTGTTTTAAAAACCGGGTACGTTACTTGAGTTTTCGCGCCTCAATAATAACGGTTTTCTTTAGAAGAGGTCTCCATTCAACCTGAACATCTCGAAAACGAAGCAAAGGGCAGAACCGGGGAAAAAGTACGATTTGTGTTTCAAACGGTAATTTTACTTTTCTCTATAACTTTTGTGACTGTTGACATTGTAGGAAGAAGTACCAAATCCACTTTGGTGTGCCTCGCGAAGGAGCTCCGCATAAACAGGGCTCTGTGGTGAGCGGTAAGAGTCCGTTTTGACACGTATTTCTATGAAACATTTTCAGGAGAGCAGTCGACTCCGACAGCGATCAAGTAGCACGATGGCATCCAGAAGACATCTCTGCTGGTCAGAAAATTTTAGTGTTTGCTCTTTTCACTAAACATTACACTTACGTTTACTTTGCGAAAGCCACTAGTTACAATAACAAAGGCTCCTCATAGGGAAAAAAATGGGAAAGATTGTTAAAAAACTTCTGGCACATACCTGCTTCTGATTGTTCAATTACTTCCGAATTTAAGTTTATGGTCCTTGTAATAGGTTTCTCATTTCGAATGAAAGGGATTAAGTGCATTTGAAGATGAATTTCGAAGTTTTTCTTTGTTAGTTACTCAGAAAGGCGGGTTTTTTTGAGGTAAGCCATGGCCCCGGCCAGCACATCTATCATTCGTTTCTTTTCCCCTCCTTTTTTGATTCGCTGAAAGCTATCATTTGACTAGCTGAAAAATGAGTTGTCTCAACATTATAAAAGGTGTCAGGGTTTAGCACTTGAAGGTTGTTGAGACATTTGAGTCCGAGTGCTCCAACGAAACGGTAACATTTGCAAACCTTTATGAACTATCTCACTGGTGATTTATCTGCTCCACTTCTAGGTTTTAGTCACAAAAAAAGTATTTGAAATGTTACCGTTTCGTCAGAGCTCTGTGTCTGTGACTCAAGTGCCGGGACTCAAATGTCTCAACAACCTTGAGGATGTTGTTTCATCTTTCCTGTGTTCTCAAGTCTCCTGTATCATTGAGCCAATGCTAGAGACGATGCTCGCGAGATGGTTGGGTTGAGGAAAAGTTAAAATGCTAGGATGGGGCGCAATTTTTTTGTCCCAGTCGATATTGTGAAAACTACTTGCTTGAGAGAAGAATAACAGAAACTTGAGAAGACCATAATCTAGAAAACAGACCACGTTCTCCAAATAACCCGAAACCGTGAATTTTCTAGAACGAGTTGAGACGCAGAGAACTGAAGAAGAAACTACGCGCTTTGTGTCCAACCCGTGCAAGAAGTGTAAGCTTTCAACTAGTGCTCATTCATTCATTCAGTATCATTCAGGCAACGAACCTTGCGGTCGACTGGAAGATCGCGAAGAATTCGATCTGCGGACCTCCTAGTGCCGAAGACAAAAGCAACGCGCTTCTTATCAGTAACATGTTTTAATTTAACAATATTGTTAATTGCTTTATAGTATAAATAACTTCGTTTTATTTGTTGTTTCGGCTTTCTTCTGTGGTTCTGTCCACATGCCATACCTTGACCAGTGTTATGTGTTGATGACTTTCGTTTTTTCCGTGTACATGTGACGTGAAAGGCTATGCAGTGTTTGCTGTCTTATACCGTATTTCCGGCCACTGTTATTCTGCGTTTTAAATGTACACCTCGTATTGATTCGTGCCGTTGTACCTGCTTTTTTCAATAGCTTATCGAGATCATTTCCGCGGATCTTTTAAATGTATCTCTTGATTTACAAAAGCTTTTCCTACGATTTCTAAACTTTCTGAAGGGTGAGATGTGCTTGTGTATATCTGCAAATAGAAACTTAGAACTACGAAGCCTCGTCAAACTAAAAATTCAATGACGGCCAGCTCTGTTCGCTTCCTTATTATCCTCCTCCTTTAATTGTGTTTTGGGTGGCCAAGCGTTTTTGTCCCAATGACCCAAATCAGGAAAGCTGATTCTGTTAGATATACCGGAGAATGTTCTCAGTCCATCACGAACTGATCCTCGAATTGAACATTTGTGCCTTGCACATCTTAACTCGTTCGTTTTGCCGTCTAGGTTCTGTATGTTGAGCCTCGTGCTATATTTGTGCCTTTTCTACCCTCTTTTTGTCACAGCCAATCGAGATCATTTTCGTAGCTCTTTGCAAATGTATCTCTTGATTTACAAAGTGTTTTAAAGGATGAAGTGTGCTTGTGTAGAACTAGAACCTTCTTTATATTTATTCGTAGTCAAACAAAAACATTTAACGACGGCCTGCTTTGTTCGTTTCCTTATTATCCTCCTCCTTTAGTTGTGTTTTGGGTGGTCGAGCGTATTTGTTCCAATGACCCAAATGAGGAAAGATAAAGCTAATTTTGTTAATCGATCGTTTAGATATACCGGTGAATGTTCCTTTTGCAGTACATCACGAAGTGTTCCTAGAATTGAACATTTGCGTATTGCACATGCTAACTCGTTCGTTTTGCCATTGAGCCTAAGCATGTCAAGGTTCGAAAATGATAATAGAAACGATTTTTTTGCTACTAGAGCTATTGTGCACCAACATTCTGGACATTTCGGTGTGGACATTTCATGTCATGCTGTAAGTTAAAAGATGTCGTTTTCTTAGGTGACCGTTAGAAGAATATTAGCTATCTTGTGTTAAAATTTATTGTTACCTGTAAACGTCTTCACCGGCATTCGTCTTGTTTTACACAGACATTGAAAGAGAGCCTCATTATTTATACCAAGACGCACTGTCGCCCAACAATCAGCGTTCATAGTGTTGTTCGTACTATATTAGAGCCTCTCGCATGAAGCCCAATTTCTGCTTCAAAACACTTTCTCATCAGTGGGGTCCCACATAGAACGACGAAGAATACTTAGGAAGGGAGTGAGTACCGCATGGTGCAAGTTGAAACCAAGTTCTCCCATTCGCATTCTTTGGCGGCATATTATCCCGAAACGGTACGCGCGAACTCATCTAGCTAGGAACAAACCCGACCCTTGTTTTCCCTGCCCCAAATTTGCATTCTTCCAATGCGATTCCGCATGTCTAACATGATTCCATATGCTGCCATAACAGACGTCCCCTTAAGTGGCTGGACACCAATCTGGGAACATTTGTCGCGTTATGTTCTTCGGACAGACCCGTTAGGGCCATCCTTCGATCGTCTTGTTAACCAGACCTCCGTTTCAGATGGGTAATTGAACCGCACACGATTGCTGTCGATCTTTTATAATGAGCTTAGTATTAAAACTATTGTAAGTTCCCAGAGTATTCATTTCTTTTTTCATTATATGACTGTTTAGATTCCCCTAGGGGAGGTGACCTCCCACTCAGAAGTCGCGCCAGAATTGCGACTTCTGAATGGGAGATCACACTTTGTGATCCCAGGAAGGGGGGCGACGGAAACAACGCCGCACCTCGCTATATACGTGTAAGAGACGTTTGGTGCCTGGAACAATGAAAAGAGTTGCCATTTTAGACACAGTGACGAGCGACTTCCCTTTGAGGAGCGGCCATCCTACTCAGAAGTCGCGCCAGAATTGCGACTTCTGAATGGGAGATCACACTTTGTGATCGGAGGAAAGGGAGGGGCGGAAACAACGCCGCACCTCGCTATATACGTGTAAGAGACTTTTGGTGCCTTGAACAATGAAAAGAGTTGCCATTTTAGACACAGTGACGAGCGACTTCCCTTTGCGGAGGTGACCTCCTACTCAGAAGTCGCGCCAGATTGCGACTTCTGAATAGGAGATCACACTTTGTGATCGGCGGAAAGGGAGGGGCGGAAACTACACCGCACCTGCTCCCCCACGCGAAGTCTTCACTGCTCAATATGTAAGAGACTTAGGATGCCTTGAAAAATGAAAAGAGTTGCCATTTTAGGCCCTGTCACACTGTACTTCGAGATTTGGAGGAGCAGCCCCGCTCAAAATCCCTAGCAATCTACGTGTAAGTGGCTTTTGATGCGTTGAAAAATGAAAAGAGTTACAATTTTAGGCACAGCGACCATCTGCTTCATTCTGCGAGAATTGGAGGAGAAGCCCCCGCAGAGGAACAGGAGCAGCGACAAAATTTTTTTTTAAAGTGCTGTATTTCAGAATAAACAACTGCTTTTACTCCTTGTCGATTTAGTATTTGACTTATGGTTTCGTCCATATCTCATCTCTTAATCATTGTGCTTATAATTTATAATCTCTTACAGGTACGATGCACTACCGGGTGAGGAGCATCTTACGTAGAGTTTACCTTCTGTGGGCTTTCGCCTCCGATTGACAAGTTAATGGTAGGTGAAACTCTATGCAGACATCCCAAAAAGTGCAAAGCTGGATACCCGAAGTCACTATGCACACTTGTGCAAACGATCTAAACAATGTAAATCACGAAACATTAACTGCTTATTGAATCCTGGTTGTATCCTGGTCGTCAATGTGCTGTAGAATCCTGTAATCGTAGCTGTTATTGCATTATTAATTTCCGTGCCGTGGTCAGCTATTTTATTTTCCGCGTTTGATACTGTGTGTCTTACCTAGTATGTTCCTTGGCGCGAACGTGTTGGTCCTACTGGCCTCTTTAACCCCCTAAAACTACCAGAACATATTTTAAATGTTTATCTCCCCTTCGTGTTCTTTAATTCATGTTTTTATCCATTTTATCCACATCCATATCGGGGTCCATTGCCTTCCAATAGTTCCAGTGTGATTTTGATCCATTTTATGTCAAGCATGCGCAAATTTCCCTTTTCCCGTAATTCCTGGTCGTCGTGTATCGTAACATGAGCTAATCTGAAAAAGATCGCCTTTTCGGATCACCATGTCCTGTTAACTCTAACGTTTCCAATTGATTAAATATCATAACCGATAATGGGGACATGCAGCTGGTAGCTATGACTTACGGCTATCATACTCACATAGTGACTCCACGAGCTCACTCCTACTTTGCAGAAACAGAGGACAAACATTGAAAGAAACCGCACTCCAGAAATTGTGCCTGAGAGCCCTCATTTTCAAGTTGACCCCTAGAATGGCTCTCTACTTTGAGCTGAGCGATCCCTGTGTGCATAATCATATAGCTCATAGCTATCTAATCGTCATAGGTCGAAAATGGGACCAAAAAATCCGACCAAAAAACATCCTTGCGCCCTACGAACGAGGGATCCGGTTTTTGACAGAGAAGTGGGCTAAGGTTATTCAATCAAGCAATGAATACTTTGAAGTGAAATGGATAAAACAATGCAAATAAACAATCATCACAAAAGTGCCCCATTTGAAATGCCTCAACCCAATAATAACGAAGAGTGCATTCCATGAAATGGAAAATTTGCTTATTTTCTTTGCTCTTTCGCACATTTCCTCTGAATGGTTGTATAATAGCATGATCATATAAGTCAGTACCATTACCGGCTTTACATCCGGAGTCCTACTTCTGAGATAATTTCCACATATCCCTGGTCCTAAAGAAGATCCTATCTGACTGGTATCCCAGATCCAATTGGACTACGCCGTACAGCACGTCTCAAAAATGCACATGAGAAACAAGTATTACATCGCAGTCGCTGGCTCTATTCCGCATTTGGTGAAGCCGACAAGATTCGAGTACAACGCAACTGTCCCAAACGTACTTTTGTCTCCTATACATTTATGAGACTTCCTGCATGAAATTGAATAATCAGTTTTGCGTGGGCTTCGCAACGCTGCGGTTTTTGGTTTTAAGATAGTGCAGCATGCACAATTCGAAACATGTGCACAGAATTCATTTCGTAAGAAAGTAAAGTTAGAATTTTCTTGCTTCTACGCTTCACCGGCTTAGGCAAACCCCGGCTTGGCTTAGGCTCCAGTTTAGGAGTATGCCTATGAATTTTAAGCGAGCCCGAAGGGCGAGCCCTGTAGTTTTGATAAATCTGCAGGCATAGTCCTAAGTCAGAGCGTAAGCCAAGCCGCGGTTTGCATAGGCGAAGCCTGGATGTTAGCCCGTCCCAAAAAATGAATACAGAGCTCGTCTGCGGTTCGGTCGCAGCCTAAATCCTAGCTTTACCTGCTTACGAAATTCGTAATGCGCACAATTCTTGGACAGAGCCGAATCGCCTTGAACAGGCGGAGCGGTGGAATCGAGCAGTATTCATAGTGACACGTTGAAACTGCGGACCTTAGTATTCCGCGCCCTCTGGAAACCGGGGCTGTATAGGAAGTAACATATCGCTTACTTACCTCACTTCTCATAGCGAGAACGAAATCGATCGCTAAAGACACAAACGAGAAACCCGCAAAGCAGAGTGAATCTAATATGTTCCCTACGATATTTGTTTCACCGAGATTACGCATTCGTGAACTGATCAACTACAAAACGCGTCCGCCGTTCGTCCGCTTGCAGCCCTTGTCTAATGGACGTCAGATTCAGATGGGTAATTGAACCGTATGCGATTGCTGTCGATCACATTTATAATGAGCTTCGTATTAAAACTATTGTGAGTTACCACAGTATCCATTTCTTTTTTCATTATATGACTGTTTAGATTCCCCTAGGGGAAGTGACCTCCTACTCAGAAGTCGCGCCAGAATTGCGACTTCTGAATGGGAGATCACACTTTGTGATCCCAGGAAGGGGGGCGACGGAAACAACGCGTCGCCTATTAAGAGCACCATGTTAAACACATTGTATGTTCCCATCCTATTATTTTTCCCTACTGTTAGATAGATCTTCAGATTGGTGGACTACTGCTGGCTGCGATCCTCCACGACCAGGTGGGACAATACCCAGCAAGCAACAAGTTACGCAGCGGATCTCGCCAAAATGTAAGGATTTCGGGCCTGTTATTTATGTGAAACACGTGATTCTTTCAGAAGGGTCTATAAATAGACTCGTTTGCGCGCTTCTTGCGTGCCATCTTGCGAAAGAGTCAAAGAGCTGATCAACGATTTGTGGCCAAGCGCCACATTGAAGTCTTTGAGAACAGCTGTAGAGACCACAGTGAGTTACATTGATTTCTTTATGTTGCAATTTATGTGGCACACCTCGTAGTTCTGGAACTCGAGCCCGCTTCGCTGATGAGCATCAGCCAAACCCAAACTGTCAGCATGCCACCCGGAGGATCTAGCCAAAATGTAAGGACACCTGTAATTTATTTGTAATGAAAAGCTTGATCTTTTCAGAAGAGTCTATAAATAGACTCGTTTGCGCGCTCTGAGATCTGCGGGCGCTAGGACTCCAGTAGTGACGCAGTATGTGACAATCCATTTGATTTATAGCAAATACAAAGTACTAATTTCAGAATATCGTTCAGGCATCATTGAGGCCGATCTGCTGCTCCCTGAAGAATTAGGGCGACGGACATTTCGCCTAGCCTCGCCTCCCTTTCCAAGATCATCGCTTCATCATCAGTACGTGACAATCCATTTGATTTATAGCAAATACAAAGTACTCATTTCAGAATATCGTTCAGGCATCATCGAAGCCGATCTGCTGCTCCCTGAAGAATTAGGGCGACGGACATTTCGCCTAGCCTCGCCTCCCTTTCCAAGATCATCGCTTCATCATCAGTACGTGACAATCCATTTGATTTATAGCAAATACAAAGTACTCATTTCAGAATATCGTTCAGGCATCATCGAAGCCGATCTGCTGCTCCCTGAAGAATTAGGGCGACGGACATTTCGCCTAGCCTCGCCTCCCTTTCCAAGATCATCGCTTCATCATCAGTACGTGAGAGTCCATTTGATTTATAGCAAATACAAAGTACTCATTTCAGAATACCGTTCAGGCATCATCGAAGCCGATCTGCTGCTTCTGACGCGCAGAAGAACATGGCAACAACTTTTATTTTTCTCCGTTCCCTCTGATTAACATTGAACCTTTCAGGATCCTGCAAAATAAATATGTTTGATAGATGTTAATGTCTTCCGCAGTCATCCATTGCAAAAGCCGCCTATTATGGAACAAAGTATCGGAAAGGCAGTTGGCACATCAGTCTCAGAACAGTCTTCAGAGAACAAGTGATTTGGATTTTCGCTTGTGTAAAGTAATCGGTTTCCTGGGAGCAAGCCAAGGGTTCTTCGCAAAATGGAAAGCAATTAGTCACTAGCCGTGTGTTAAATTGCTGCGCATATTTTGAGACTGTTTTGTATATTATTCAAGCCAGAATCAAAATCTAATTAACCTCCGATCTGATCTAGTAATTCTCAATACACGACTCTGCTTGCGATGCTAATAAACGCACTCATTGCACCAGCAAATAACATACGTTTTCTCATTAATATAGTGGATGGGGAGGCTTGTTAATGTGCCTCGCGCTTAAGACTCCGTTGGGTGACACAAATCGATGGCGCGGCCACACGCCGTCGACGTCTACGTGTGTCACCTTAACCGCCTGTCTCTGGCGAGGGACGAGGGGATTTGCTTATTTTCAATGAGAAATTGCTTTCCTTTCCAATCTGTTAACCACTTATGCCAGTACGTAATTGGACGGTGATTCATAACTAGTGCTTTAATCAACTATGTCGTGAACTGTGTTGTCGAGAGATTAAGCGGTTTTTACCTGCATTTCTGGATTACTTTCAGGTAGCTCGCTACACCCCTGATGGACGTCGACTTTTCTTCTGAGCACAGTCTTAATTTAAACGTGAGTGTTTTCTTGGCAGCTGCTTTTACAAAGGATGCAAAGTGGCTTTTAGAAATATAACCTTTTGCTATTTTCTACGCGTATCATACGGAAAAGTGACTTGTAGCAGCTTGCATAATAACATTCAATAAGTTTAACCTTGAACTGCCTGTTTTTTGGATGAAAATTTCTTTTTAGTGGTCCGATCTTGGCAACCACATTGGAAATGTCGACTAAGATGGAAGGTCCCTTAAATGATAAACGCTGATTTTACTGAAATTTTGCAGAGCAATGGAACCAAAACGTTGAGTTCAATGCGTATGCAGCATCGGTCCCTTTTCTAGAATTTAGGGTCTAGAAATAGGTTTTATAAAGTGAACAATGTCCGCCAAGTTCGATTTTCTACACTATGCAATGGTCCGTACCTTTTCTAGAATTTAGCGACTGAAAATAGGTTTAATGCAGTGTACAATGTAGAGTATACAATGCCCGCCTCGCAGACGTGGTGGGTGGTAAAGTGGTTAATCGACTATCGTGCCCTTTCATTCAAGTTCGAGTCTCACTCAGAGCAAAAATTGTTTTCGGGATTATGCTCTTGTTATGTGCCTTTAATAACCCTGTTTAATTAAAATAAACCCGGCTGCGCGCGAATTCGCGCCCTCCAGGTACTAAAAGCCAATTAGCCTGTAGCCCTGCGGGCGGCAAGATTGGCGCTCATGCAAAAAGCTGAAGTTGGGGCCTAAAACTGTAGCCCTGCGGGCGGCGAGAAACCATAGCCCTGCGGGCGGCAAGACACCAATAGCCCTGCGGGCGGCAAGATTGGTGCTCATGTAAATGGCTAAAGTGAGCGAAAAAAATTGTAAAGTTTCAGGAAACTCGAACCGAAAATACTGCTGGTTACAAAATAGACAAAAAAATCACTCAAAAACAGCAAAAAAAAACTCAAAGCCTAGCATCGCCAGAGAGATAGTGGAAGTAGAGCACTACCATCTCAACCGTCTGTGTTGCTCATTGCGAACGTTCTCTGTTTGTAAGCGGGCGGTGTCGGGTTCGGTTCCCCTCGGGGTGCTTATTTTGTGTGGGTGTTTCCGCCGTGCGCACGGAAAAACACATACACACACACAGACCAACGGACCCGTCGGTTCTCCATTTATATATAGGGGATGTAACCACAGTCACGACCTATGCAAGTGACAGAAATACCAAACACAGAGGTTCAGTTGTGATCCTATGATCAAAACTGTCATTTCTTTAAAAATCAACCACCCCTTTCAAATATTTAGTTATTATAGAGTTTGGCATGCTTGGTTTGAGGGAGAGGATCGTCTGCAAACGAGCCCTTCTGCAAACCATTATGGTCAAACCTTACGTAAAACTTAGCAAGATACTCTCGGCACATAAGTACCAACATAGACTTAGCAGTACAGACAATACAAAGATGTACGTCTTCTGCAGAGTCACCTATTGCGCCTAGTTGTCCGAAACAGGTGACAAGAATTACGAATTTAGAGGATGCTATTGCTCCTGTTTAACCGATTAAGAAACATTTCTTATATAGCTCAATATAAAACGGTAACATTCTCTGGCTCTTTTAGCGAATAGCGGCCAAAAGTATTTTTGGACGGCCAAAAGTATCATTGGACGGCCAAAACTATTTTCCAACGGCCAAAAGTCGGAATAGCGGCCAAAACTATTTTCCAACGGCCAAAAGTCGGAATAGCGGCCAAAACTATTTTTCGACGGCCAAAAGTCGGAATAGCGGCCAAAACTATTTTTCGACGGCCAAAAGTCGAAATAGCGGCCAAAAGTATATTTTTAAAGCCAAAAGTTTTTTATCACAATTTTAAATTTTTTTTTCACAGTTTCACAAAATCAACAAATCAGTAATCAGTACATCAGTTATTCTTCTTTGTTTTCTTGTTTCGATGTGTACGTATCCTGTGTTCTCATTCTCAGACTCATCATCATGTATCCTATGATCTTATTCCTTCTTGTGGTCGTCGTGTCCCCCTTCCCCGTCGTCAACCACCTCAACCAAAACCTCTCCATCCCCGTGGTCGTCCACGTCAACGCCCCACCGCCCGCAACGCCCCGGAGACGCCAGAGAAAGAAGCCCAGCTCCGAAGAGGGCTCCGAAGAAAGCTCTGAGGAGCTCGACGAAGAGCTCGACGAAGAGCCTGACGAGGAGCCCGAAGAGGAGTCCGAAGAGGATGACTATTGAACAGTTACTTTTCTGTTTGTGATAAATTTTGTTGATAAAAAACTTTTGGCCGTCGAAAAATAGTTTTGGCCGCTATTCCGACTTTTGGCCGTCGAAAAATAGTTTTGGCCGCTGTTCCGACTTTTGGCCGTTGGAAAATAGTTTTGGCCGCTATTCCGACTTTTGGCCGTTGGAAAATAGTTTTGGCCGCTGTTCCGACTTTTGGCCGTCCAAAGATACTTTTGGCCGTCCAAAAATACTTTTGGCCGCTATTCGCTAATAGAGCCCATTCTCTTACATTTTTTAGAAGTTCATAGCGCTGGACACATTAGTGAAGCGCTGGACACATTAGTCGAACGATGTAGATCACTCCATCGGCAGTTCTATGAGATTCTTACGATATGGCTCTCCATTTCCAAGTAAGCTTAACAATTTTCATAAGCTCCCTTGAAGAGTCAGTTCAGGCAAACACACGCTGTCTTCGATGGAACTCTGTTCGATGCGGCTCGACGCTTCTCCACGTAAGAAAAATGGAAACTCGCCAGAGAAGGTACCAATATTTAAATTATCGTATCAATTACGTGCAGATTTCAGGCACTCTACGCAAAGGCTTCTGTCAAAGAAGTGCCAGAAAGGTAATCGAATATCTCTACTATACAACTACATTTGTTTTATTTAGGTGCGATTTAAATGGGCACAACAGTGGCCCAATTGTGTTTCCAGAATAGGTGTGCCGTGTCTTCATTATTTAATAAACGTTTAAAAATAACCGATGTCCTGTAACAAATTAAACATGCAATGGCAGACGAACAGCGCTTGCATCGATTCCAACGTTTTCTTCATGAATCATTAGAGGATCACACGTAGTCTTTCCGAGTGAATGACATAGCGTCTTATAAGCACAAAAAGGTAAAGCATGCAGTAACGCCAAACAGAAATAAGGTCTTCATCGGAGTAGCTACGACTCCTGGGTGTTCCATGCGATCATTGCTCCTTCAAGGGCGGTTGAACGAGAGCAGGCTCTCCAGTCCAAAATCAGCGCCTTGAAATAACACAATGACCGCGTTTGACTGTGATACGCCGAAGCCAGAAGAAAACCGGTGACTACAGTGTGCTAGTGTGCCTTTTTATACTGAGTAAGCGACCTACGCTAGGTAATCGGTTGTCATTTTGCTGGCTCCTCGAGTAACTCCACTCATGCACAACACACCACTTAGAAAGTTCGAGCTGAATTATTCATTCGGAAAGGCTTACACGTGCAATCCAACCGACGGCCCGGCCACTCAAATTATGTGGTCCTAATTACGGTCACCATCCTTAAGCTCCCACCTGCCGCACTAATTAATAATGAATCCAGCTGCCCCCTTCTTACGTTGTTCATTAAAACAAAGGCATCCGTCCCAGAAGGCCTGGAATATTGGGGATCAGCATTTCTACCTTCTCGTCAAGAATTCGTCACCACCGAACACTGGGCTGGATTCATCCTTATAAACAACAGTGTTAAAGTTCGAAGAAGACTATGAGAACACCGGTTCGGGCGTATTTATATCGATGAAAGGAGAACAATAGGATGCAAAAATTTACAAACATAATGTACACAAAAATCGTAAGAGGGTACCGCCAAGCGTTTCCGATGAGTTGTTTTGTTCTGAAGTAAGCATTCAGTCAGTGTCAGTATTTCCGAAAACGCTTACTAATCCAGTACTTCTTAATGACGTACCTTCATAACCCACTGTTGACATCAAAATCGAACTCTAACATGGGCTCCCTGAAATTAAACACGTTGTATTAGCATGCTTTGGCTGTCACCTCACCATTTGTGACAACCTTGAAGGGCTGCGTTTGGAAGGAGCCTCATGCAAGAAATGGGTGTTCACTTGATCTCTCGTCTGAAATCAAAGTGGTTTTCTTAAAGCAGTAGACGCAGACTAGTCCATTAATGCTTTCCGCAGTTCTAATAGGTTAGACAGAAGATCAGGTCGTCGCGATTAAAGTATCTTTCAGACCATTTTAGAACTCCTGGCTAAAAACACAGTTTCGCAAAGGAGTTTTAGAGGCAAAAACTATTGTTTAGTGCGATGAGCTCAATGTCAGAAATGACGCTTTTTTGATGTGTAAATGAGGCTTATATGCAGAAAATCACTCACGTTATAATGAATACAATGCTCCGATGACTAGTCGACTGAATTTAATAATTCGGATAATTACCTGAAAATAATGAATTGCATCACGCCTCGATCAGAATAAATGGTAAAGTGATACGTGCTCTAAAATCCGCACAAAAGTTACTAAGCTAGCGGTAAAAGCTCGACATTTAAACGGTTCGAAATCATGCAGATGTCACACATTAAGCGCAGCACAAAGGTACAGACGTAATGCATTATTGGCGTCGGCGCTCACACACTATTGATTTGTCTTTAGCGTTGCTTGCAGCGCCGCGAAATTAATTAGAATTATTATGATGGTAAGCCTGAGTGCACTAAGGCCCCCCTCAAGATCAAACAACAACTACCGCTGAAAGCAGAGGACGCTAGACAGTCTGCTGGTAGATACACAGTTTGCATTTTGATTCAGTGTATAAGGTAAGTGAAAATAGGGCGACGAAGAGTTTGGCCTCAGGAATCTGCGAAACACGGAAGAAAGATGGAAGACGAAAGGCATTCGAACCCACGGACAAAAGAAGAGGTAGGGGGAGCATCTGCCGCTGTGCCTGTGTCTTTCTGTAGCCTTCATCTGTGGCTTTCGCAATAGGTCTTCTTGATGAACTTCTTTTAAAGGTGACCATTACTATCAGAGTGGAACTGAGTGTTTCCATCAGATTCATCAGATTCTAAGGATTCACGTAGAGGCACTGCGGGTGATGTGGAATTCCATCATCGGAACGACTGGCGGAACGGATTTTGTACTTTCAGGAAATGTTCGCGGTCAGAACGTAGCTCGGACGTCACCTTTTTGTCAAACCGGAGCTTCGGTGTGCGGGGTTCTTTACACGGTACACACAATGAGAAAACAGTGTATACATGGAAAACTCACCAAGGGGTAATTCCGGCTCTGCCCTCAAAATCGATTTCGCTGATTATCATCAGCGTTGATAGTAACACGAAAAATCATATGTCTCATGGGACTTGGCCCGCGCTCACTTCAGACCTATCCGATATGTGAAGCTAATTAATGATCTGTGGGCTGTTATGGACAGACCGCAGGTAACACAGGGGCAGAACGATCGGCTGCCAAGTGGAATGATTTATTCACTTTTACATACTTTAAATACACATCAAAGCAAAACATAGACAGGGGAGATGGGGGCTTCATGCCGATGAAGAGTCATCATGCTTCTCGGTGATCCTAGGTAGTCTTCGGAATGGTCATCTTCGGAAGTATCCTTCATCGTGCATGGCCAAGAACGCTTGATATGACGTCCAATTCTAAACTGTCTCAATTACTCCGCTAGTAATGAAAACGTTGCCTACCGTAAGCCTTTGGGTTCCTCTCTGCTAATATGTCCCTGTACGGGGTAAGGCAAAGACGGAGAAAGTTCCACAGAGATCGATTTTCCCCGCTATATAGTCCCACGTTCCTTTGCCGTATGACGGCAGGATAAGCGTTGTTAGAAGCTATATATTGTCGTTCAAAGATAAGCAATGGAGTTGAAATCACCTGTACTTTGCGCTCCTGACTTACGGCGCCATTCGCATTCGGCTGCCCTTTGGCGACTCACATCGTCAGATGCTGCTTTCCGCTAAAAAGTTTTGTTTTAATTCTTAAGATTTCTCACTTTTCTCACCGGATAGTACTTGGGGCAGCTGCAGTTGTGATACACTGAAAAAAAGAACACTTTACACTTAAAGAAGTTAAAACTATATAACACAGAGATTACTTTGCATACTCTGCAAACGATTTGACAATTGTTTGTACTGCTCATACCAGATCGTCATGTTGTATTCATCTATAGATGAGACTTTACTTTTTACATTGTTTTAGATGACAGAAAGTGGGCGGTTCCGCTACAAGTTAATGGTGACCACATATTTTCAAAAATATAGTTGTTCTTGGTCCGGATCAAACGGTAGTCATGCAACACTCAAAGAACCTTATAGCCATTCAATGTGGGAATGTTCGATGACTCAAAGTATTTCCAAATATTGAAACATGCAATGAGATGATGTGCTAAGAGTACTAGAATGTCACTTTTCTTGATGAGACTTGACTCTTTACGTTGTTTTAGTGGGTGACAAAAAGGGGGCGGTTCTGCTACAAGTTAACGGTGACCACAGGTTTTCAAAAATACAGTTGTTCTCGGACCTACTCCATCTTCACGCTACTCGACAAAATCAGTAAGTATATAAAAGGTAATCTACATTATACAACGGTAATTATGAGTCCTGTCAAAGCAAAAATAAATTGTAGTGTAGTAGTAAACATAGGATACTTAAATGACTTTTACTGACGAATATCCAAACCTCGTATTCTCGCTCATACTTGAAGGACAACTACTACTACTTTTTAGCATAAGTTAATACACCCATGAAAGCCTATTCCTTGGAAGTTGACCTATCTCGATCCGGACGTGTCACCTTTGTTCCCTTGCTAGATAATATTATGGTAAAAGTAAATATATACTATTATATAAAAATAAGTTACAAAGAAACTATGTACAACTGAATGTGCCTACATCATCCTGTCCAGGCTAGTAAATCCTGAGTAACTGTAGTGTTTCATGTCTTCTATCTTTCTACGAACATTGATTGATATAGAAATCTAAAGGTACTTATACTTTTTGGGGACAAAAAGGGTGCTATTGTGCTTTTTTTGCGTGCTTGCGTGTATGATATCGATGGCATACATCAGCTTTCTCTTATGCTCTTTCAACAAAACGACCAAGATGCATAGCTTAAGATTGCGGTACCTATCATTTGGGCGCAATTCATTTGGGCGCACGTTCATATGGGCGCGGACGTTCGGGCGCACGTTCATTTGGGCGCACATTTATTTGGGCTTCGGGCTCGCTTAAAATCAATAGGCATAGTCCTAAGCCGGAGCCTAAGCCAAGCCTGGATGTTAGGCCAAGCACAAAAATGAATAAGGGGCTCGCTTCGCTCGCCCGCAACCTTAAATACATATGCGCCCAAATGAACGTTGCGCCCAAATGAACGTGCGCCCAAGTGTAGTGCTCCGTTAAGATTGGACAGCAGGGGTCACTGGCATGTATCTGTTTCTTCTTCATGGTTCACCATTACTTACTTGCCCTACTAGCCCCCAATACTCGCCCGAATAAACAATACATACCAGCAGGTGGGGTTGGGGTCGCGGAGATGAACCGTGTTTGGGGCTTCATTTGGAATTCTAAACTGAACATTATTATTCATGCTTCCGTAATTGAGACTCACAATGAATTGTAGGACAGTCTCGGCGACATGCGGCGACAAACTGAATGGACACCTAGAAAAATTTCGCAGGTACATCTGGTTGCATTGGAAACCTACTGTTCTTGTGCGAAAATTGCAGCTGTGTTTACGAAAAAATAAGAGGTTATTGGTTTGTGTTAAAAACAGCGAATTTTCACACGTACACAGTTTTAGACAGCTGCAATTTTCTCACAATGAAATTCGGTTTCCGATGCAACATGATACTCCTGCAAAATTTTCCAGATATCCATTCAGTTTTTCGTCATACATCACCGAGACTGTTCTGCAATTCATTGTGAGTCTCAATTACTGAAGCATACATAATAAAGTTTAATTTAGAATTCTAAATAGGCTCCGAACACGGTTCATGTCCGTGAGTCCAATCACCTGCTGGTATGTTTTGTTTATTCAGGTAATTTTTAGGAGGAATAACTAGGTAGAGAACGATCTAAGGTGTGGCGCCCCTGACGGGGATGGTCCAAGCTTCAAAGAACAATATGGACGTCGGATATGGACGCATAAAGAGGTGCTATAAAGTGGTAATAGTAGCGGCCGGATTATGAGCGGAAGTAAGCCCTTTAGTCATCTAGGTTTCCGATGTTTCTATTACACTAAAATCCCCTATATATTAACGGAGAACCAACGGGTCCGTTGGTCTGTGTGTGTGTGTTTTTCCGTGCGCACGGAAAAAACACCCACACAAAATAAGGACCCCAAGGGGAACCGAACCGCTTAAAAACGCGTAAAAAAAACCATTTGTGACAGAAATACAGTAAAAGTTCCTTCAGCAAAGTCTTCCAGAAAGCCGTTTGAGTTTAGAAACAGTAGCTTCTGGAGATTTTCGGGTGTCTCTGAGGATGCATAGTCTTGCGTTTCTTCACTGTTCTTATGTGATTTTCTAGCCTATTTTATCAGTGTCATTCTTGCCGCCCGCAACGCTACTTGGCCTTTAGTACCTAGACCGTACGAATTCGTGCGCAGCCGCGTTTATCCCCTATATATAAACGGAGAACCGACGGGTCCGTTGGTCTGTTTGTGTGTGTGTATGTGTGTGTGTGTTTTTTTCCGTGAGCACGGAGAAAACACCCACACAAAATAAGGACCCCGAGGGGAACCGAACTCGACACCGCCCGCTTACAAACGGAGAACGTTCGCAATGAGCCACACAGACAGCCCAGATAGTAGCGCTCTACTTCCACCATATCTCTGGGGACGCAAGGCTTTGCGTTTCTTTACAGTTTTTGTGCCGTTTTTAGCGTATTTTTTAGCTTTGCAGTTTTTTGGACAACTTCAGTCATTTGCATGAACACCAATCTTTCCGCCCGCAGGGCTACAGTTTTTTGGCCCTAACTTCAGCCATTTGAATGAGCATCAATCTTGCCGCCCACAGGGCTATCCGCGCGCGCAGTCGCGTTTATTGTTTATTACATCTGAACAACTCTGATCAGAATTAAGTCCAGCGGTCATAATTAAAAACCAATTGTGAATAGTGGGTTGTTTAGAGTTGCCTTCATCGTTTTTCGGCCTCTTGACAAAATAATTATCAGAAGCGGTAATCATACAAACTCAGGTCAGTCGAGGTATTCAAGTTTTTCTTTACTTTGTTCGATACGTTCTATGAGGTATAGGACTGCAGCAGCTGCACTCCACATACAACTCAAAACTTTGATATTGTACTAAAATGCACGTACCTTTTCATGTATACTGTGCTCAGGACGAACCGACAGCAATTACATACCGGGCTAACTGCTCAAGTTGATGTCTGAACAAAAGATATTGGCGCCTTTCATCTGCAATCGCGTAAGGACTCGGCATTATTGTAGTATGGTCTGTTCACGTCTTGCAGTGGACAGCGCGAAGACAAAATTGAACTTTATTGCGCGGGACGCACCGTTGAGGGACAAAAATCGATGGCAAGGGCACGCGACTGCACCCTCTTTGCTCCAGATGAGCGTCGCACTGTCGAACGTTCTTCCCGGCAAATTAATTCTTTCGCGCTCACCTAATTTTTGCGGCTAGCGCTAGCTATTCCCTCTTTTGTTGACTAGACGCATGACGTCCGTATGAAAACGTATTAAATTCAGCAGCGCGAGTGGATGCAAGCAACAGAGCGATCAATGGCATGTCCACGTCAAATGTGTATATCTTGAGGGATGCGTCCGTCCGTCCATCGACGAATATCGAAACGCTTTTAGGCACGCTTTAAAGCAGCAAATAACCCTAAAAAATAACCTTCCCAAGCAGCAAATTTTATTTTCGACCCTACAGCGTCAGCTAAATTTCATATAGTGTTTATATAAGAACAAAGAAAAACAATACATAAGCAAGTAGTGCGTTCATGGTTAAATTTTCGAAATTGAAGTATTAGTGATTTGTGAAAATTGCATTCACCTGTGGGCTATCGTTATTTAACATCGTTCTCGTGCAATGTCTAATACACATAATTTTTCAGGTAATTAAACCAGTATTTCATAGTCGTCGATTGTTTAACGAGCAAAGTGTACACTTAAAGGTGAGTTCGTTTTAAGCACTATTTAAGATTGAGTATATCACACTAAAAACGGGTCTGTCGGTTGAATTTCACCACGTCTACCAAGACCAACAATGTGGGTTTTGTTAATTGACGTCTATTTTCGAACTGTTCTCCCACATACTTTCGGTGTTAAGCCGGTATAGGCTGTGCTCGTCACTGATGTCCGCGCGTTCAAACACGTACATCGCTAGGTCTTAAGCACCGAATACACCTATAGTTGTGCTCGAAATAGGTGAGCATAACTGAGCACATTTCAAAAAGTTGGATCCTTCCGATCAAGGTGTCCATAAGGTGAAAAAATAGCAAATTGGACCGAAAGCATTTTCGATTTGAAACTTTGTATTATTGTATGGGTTGTTACATTGGAAATGGCGCCTTTCTTGTTTTTTGTCTATTTTTACACTATGTAATCCTGGGACAGGAGGGGTAATGCCTTAGTACGGGTGATTGGTTATGTCCCCAGACTATTCGTTCCTATGGTACTCATTCACATCCTCCTCTTTTTTCGAACCATTTCATGTCCATGGCAAGCGAAGCAGCGAAGCTTTTTGCTTACAATCTCACAGTGAGAGCAAATTGCAAGAAGTGTAAAAATTCGGTCAGAAAGTAGCTGGCTGCAAGGTAACTAAACTTTCTCTCTGATTTAACTACGTTTAACGAAGGATATACAGACAGCAGAGTTTATAGGATAAAGCTACCCCTCAGTTTGCGCCTAATACAGTGCTGTACAAAAGTATAGGTCAACCCCCTTATTCGGCAGTTTGGAGGACTAGAGGCAAGTTTTGAAGAAACAGAGTACCGCACGTGAAAAAGCATCGCGATGTGAATACATTATCTATGAGAAAAGAAGAAATCCCTAAAAGAGAAATAAATGTAAAAAAGTTCAAATATATCTGACAACCATTTACAGTATAGGCCACCCTAGACATTTAATTCGTATTTAATTGGTAGCAAGCCCTGTTTTTCACTTGAAAGGAACAAAATTGAAGAGCTCCATTCTGGACACATGTCCATATACAAAGCTTAGGACCCCAACTTGACCTGTAGTCTTTTGCGGGTCCCGGCACGATCTTGAAGAAAGCATTTCCGAATTTTTTTTTGTTTCCACGTTGTTGAGCGTATCCGAAAACTCCTGCTTCTATTTTATCCCACACAATATGGATACTTCGTAGCATGAAATTTACAATGGAAAATGGTCGTTTTTCATAGGATTTTGAAAGACCCGGTTTGCTTTCATCCGTACTGTTAGGCAATAAACAGATGACGACAATCGGTGTTCACATGCGCTTTACAACGTGAAAGCGATGGAAAAAGGCGAAAATCCTGTCTCCTACATCGTTGTGGGACCCGGATAAGAATGTAGGTCAAGTTGGGGTTCTCAGTTTTAAAGGGAAAGATCAGCAAATAAAAAGAACCAAAGTGCTCAACTAGGTCAAGACGGGCAAAATGGAATTTTTCGAACCGAAACTCCTCTTGTTCTACGGTGGAATGACCAGGCTGCTATCCCAGGAAGAGCACTGAGGCTGTGCAGTTAAATGTTGTATACCTCCATTGAAATATACATGTTCATTCTTAGAAACCTGCTCTAAAAATGCGCTATTTTCAATGTAGTAATCCAATACGAACTTTTGCCCTTTTAGCCGTCCCCTTACTTTGAACCGTTCCCTGTTTTTGAGGATTTCCACTATTCTCCTTGGGATTTCAACCGTCCCCCTGAAATTACTGACCGTTGCGCGTTGGGAAACATGACCAGGATCGCCAATCACCAATATTATAGTGATCGGTTGCTAGTGGGTTGCAATTCAGCAGATAGAGTTTTTCAGCCCTCCACGTACCGACGACGACCGTGTCTGCGGTCCCGAAGTCGTCGCCTTCCGCCTAGCGTCCAACTCCCGCATAGTGCGCTGCAAGCTGTCGAGGAAGACATGCAGGAGGTAACTGGGAGATCTTTGTCGTCTATCAACTTATGATTCTTCTTTAGAGGGCGGACTTCGTTCATGAGCTCGCAGAACATGTTCTGGGGCCAGAATCAGAGCCAGAAGTAGTCGCCCAATTCCCGCGTACTTCGACAGTGCGCTGCAAGCTGTCGAGGAAGAAATGCAGGAGGTAACTGGGGGATCTTTGCCGTCTATCAACTTATGATTCTTCTTTAGAGGGCGGACTTCATTCATGAGCTCGCAGAACATGTTCTGGGGCCAGAATCAGAGCCAGAAGTAGTCGCCCAATTCCCGCGTACTTCGACAGTGCGCTGCAAGCTGTCGAGGAAGAAATGCAGGAGGTAACTGGGGGATCTTTGCCGTCTATCAACTTATGATTCTTCTTTAGAGGGCGGACTTCGTTCATGAGCTCGCAGAACATGTTCTGGGGCCAGAATCAGAGCCAGAAGTAGTCGCCCAATTCCCGCGTACTTCGACAGTGCGCTGCAAGCTGTCGAGGAAGAAATGCAGGAGGTAACTGGGGGATCTTTGCCGTCTATCAACTTATGATTCTTCTTTAGAGGGCGGACTTCGTTCATGAGCTCGCAGAACATGTTCTGGGGCCAGAATCAGAGCCAGAAGTAGTCGCCCAATTCCCGTGTACTTCGACAGTGCGCTGCAAGCTGTCGAGGAAGAAATGCAGGAGGTAACTGGGGGATCTTTGCCGTCTATCAACTTATGATTCTTCTTTAGAGGGCGGACTTCATTCATGAGCTCGCAGAACATGTTCTGGGGCCAGAATCAGAGCCAGAAGTAGTCGCCCAATTCCTGCGTACTTCGACGGTGCGCTGCAAGCTGTCGAGGAAGAAATGCAGGAGGTAACTGGGACTTTGTCGTCTATCAACTTATGATTTTTCTTCAGAGGGCGGCTTTCGTTCATGAGCTCGCAGAACATGTTCTGGGGCCAGAATCAGACGCGGAGAATAAAGAAAAAGACGTGGAAATTGACTAGATTCTATTTCCATGTCTGCGGTCCCGAAGTCGTCGCCTACGGGGTTAACTTCATTCGCTGTTTGAGGTGAGGTTGTGTTCTGAGTTACTTGACCAAATGAGCTCGACAGTGACTGGCACATATGGGGCGGTCCAAATCGTAGCTCATTCCAGAGGGAGCGGTTGAGATCAAGGGGGCCAGTTGAAACGGCGTTATGCCTAGGTTGATATTGCCGATGCCAAGTGAATATCTTAAGTGAAATATTTAGAACTTGAGCAGAAGTTGGCCGAGGAACGCCCAATTCTCGCGTACCTCGACAGTGCACTGCAGGCTGTCGAGGAAGACATGCAGGAGGTAACTGGGAGATCGTTGCCGTCTATCAAGTTATAATTTTTCTTCAGAGGGCGACCTTCGGATGCGGTAGGCGGTCCCCTTTTTGTTACAAAAAGGGTTGTCCATTCCTGTCATGCCCATTCCATTTTCACCGGATCCTCACAGCCAAAGTATTTCCCCAGTATAAAGCCATATTGTGGCCTCTCAACCCCTTTTTCTGATTCTCCCTCCTTCTCTCTCCCCCCTCTGTGTCCACACTTATTTAAAGAGACTGTTAATAAACCCATGTAACAAGGAAAACAGGTGTCGTGTGTCTCTTAGGGTGCTTTCCTCCTCAGGTCCTCAGGACAGTAGAATTCGGTCGTCAGTGCTCGCCACAGCCGTTTCCCTACAATTGTGATATATCCCCAGCATATCCGAAACAAGGCGGGCAAAATGGAATCCGGTCTTCGGAGCGGCTGATTTCGAAATTGGAGCGGATCTTCAGTTTGCAAAGCGGGGGTGGTCAATCGGTGCTGACGGTCTTCATAGCGAAATGTTGTTGGGCTTACGTTCCGCGCTAACCACGACGGATTGGAATGGAGAATATCTGAAAGGTATACGGAGAACGAATACTATAGCATACAGAATAACGATACATGCAAATCATCTTAAGAGTTGTGACGCCCAGACTCAATGGCACATCGTTCGAAGAGACCATTACTTCTTGTTTAAATTCAAAATACGCTTCTCTATTTCGAGTGTATAGGTCGATAAGCGATACGGGGAAATTATGAACTATAATGCTGGGTGAGGCCCGCTTTTATGGAGGGCTAACCTACGAAATGAATCAATAGACGTATGTATTGGGTTGGGGAATAAGTTCGTGCGGTTTTTTTGAATCTGCAGTTTTTAGTATTTTTTGTTTTCTTTCGCAGATTGTAGCATATCGTTTGGAAGAGCTATCGCTGCTCTACAAAAGTGCGGTAACGCTTTTTATTTTATAGCCATACTGTGTACTGAATTTTAGGATATTCAGATAGAGTTTCCAGGAGGTAAAAAGCACCATCTACGGCATGTGCTTCCTTTCGCCTTCCGTCGAGGTCAAAATGTGATGGAAGCTGCTCGGTGGTGCCTGTATATAAATAAGAAGGAAAGAAAAAATGGGTCATTCCAGAAGAAACGGCGAAGCCCACATCGAAACAAAACCTGCACCCTAAGAAGATAATGACTTCTATATGGTGGGATTGTGAAGGCTCGCTTAACTGGGAAATGCTGCAGTGGAACAAGACGGACGACCAAACTTGTACATCACCCAGCTGCATCGTTTGAACAATGCAATCCAACAGAAAAGACCAAGTCATGAAGGGGAAAAGTGCAGTTTGCACAAAGCATCACTTTGCACAAATGATCAGTTTGCACAACACAAAGCATTACTTTCTTTTTTCCATTTTCTGCCAGTTTCAATCGAAAATTGAATCATTATCCCCTATATATAAATGGAGAACCGACGGGTCCGTTGGTCTGTGTGTGTGTGTGTGTTTTTCCGTGCGCACGGCGGAAACACCCACACAAAATAAGGACCCCGAGGGGAACCGAACCCGACACCGCCCGCTTACAAACAGAGAACGTTCGCAATGAGCCACACAGACAGTTGAGATGTTAGTGCTCTACTTCCACTATTTCTCTGGTGATGCTAGGCTTTGAGTTTTTTTTTTGCTGTTTTTGAGTGGTTTTTTGTCTATTTTGTAACCAGCAGTGTTTTCGGTTCGAGTTTCCTGAGACTTTACAATTTTTTTCGCCCACTTTAGCCATTTACATGAGCGCCAATCTTGCCGCCCGCAGGGCTATTGGTGACTTGCCGCCCGCAGGGCTACAGTTTTTTGGCCCCAACTTCAGCCCTATCCATGAGCGCCAATCTTGCCGCCCGCAGGGCTACAGGCTAATTGGCTTTTAGTACCTGGAGGGCGCGAATTCGCGCGCAGCCGGGTTTATGAATATAAATAATACTCCGGAGTCCAATCGAACGTGGTTTTAACATGTGTTTCCTCAAAGGCTTGAGCTCACCACTTGTCCCTGTCTTCCCTGGTCTATTCATACCACACCCCTCCAGTGATAATGATGCAAAAGTACTAGGTCCTCTCCCCTTGAGACATATTTGTAACAAGTACTCCTGATCTTACTCAATATGCCTTATGGTACAATAGCTTGGAACTTCAACAATCGCTATGGCTGTAGGAATCTGATCATTGCGCCGATCAGCATGGACGATGAGGATCCTGCTTATGTCTACACCTGGACTAAGCTTCGGGCCAATTATACGACGGCTTGTGGACAAATCAAGGACGCTGACATGTGCACAGGATGTCGTGCAATCCTGAAAAATCGGCGAACGGATCTTCCTACGATCGTCAACGATGTTGGGGAGAACGTCTTCCTCACGAACCCGCTAAACCCCCATAAGCCGCCAGGGAAGACGCTGCCTTTGACGTCTCGTCATTGGATATAGGATCACGGATTGGATCATGGATTGGATCACCATCTTCGTCACACGAAGGAACAAATATTATATGAGAAGATCGATGTCAGTGATACTTATTACTATTCAGAATTGTTCCGTTATATTCCGAAATGAAGTATAAAACCGAAATCTAGAATTTACAAATACTGCCGCGGAAATTTTGAAATTCAAATGTAAAAAGCGATACTATTCCTTTGTGCAAACTGATCATTATTTTTTGTGCAAACTGATCATTATTTTTTGTGCAAACTGATCATTTGTGCAAACTGAGAGTGTGTCGTCATGAAGTACAAGCCATCCGTCTGTACCCACTCGTATGATAGCACCCACCCGCAAATTGTAAAAGTCGTAAAGCCCGCACTCCAAGAGCTGAAGTGGAAAGTTCTTCCACGTGCACCGTATTCTCCAGACTTAGCACCAACAAACTGTCATCTGACCCGCTCGTTGTCAAACCATATGAGGGGTGTTTCATTCGAAAATGACGAAGCACTCCAAACCTGGATCAATGACTTCTTCGACTCCCGACCTGCTGATTTTGTGAGAACGGGAATCGATGAACTGGTGTACCGGTGGGACCATGTCGTGGATAACAACATTGAATATATTATTGATTTTCAATCGAAAAAAAAACCGCACGGACTTATTTCTCTACCCAATATATATACGTAGTCGGATTCGTCGTCTTCGATTCCCTCAGTTTCCATAGAATGGGCCGGGGATGCACTGTTTGCAACCGAGGAGGGTAATTCAGGAGACGACAAGCTCCTCTCCATCCCTTCTTCGGCATTGCTGTCTTGCTGTGCAAGCCGAGATGCCTCTTCCGCTTCGACAGCTACCTGTCCCTGCGCAAGTTGTGGTGCAGGAGCGACATGGCGAAGCACCGGTTGGGACTCCTGATTTCGGGATGCCGCTTGCATTTGGGAACCATTGTCGAGGTGCAGTTCATGGGAGCTCATTTCACTGCGTTCAGATCTGGCTTCCTCGCTAGGGACCTCACGGTCACTGGCATCTTAAGAAGATTGTTGTGATAACGTTTGTCAATAACCACCAACCATTGGGGTTGGTAGACGACGAGATAGCCGCACCTTTTTTTCTAAGGTCATTGATGACCCATTGATGAAGCTGACGTTGGTGCGGATGTTCTCTGATGGAACATTTCGGCAACGGGCGGATCGGATATGAAGTGTCCATGAAGCGAAGGTGACGACGATACCGACAGGGAATGTCCGGGCGCAGGTAGGCGTGCTGCAGTTTACACCACACCTGGCGGATCTTCTCCGCGGACACTGAAACTATGATGTAGACATTTGCGTTGCAGTCATACGAAATAATGCTAACCGCCTTAAGCAGATTCATAAAGAAGGGAACACCCCGCAAGCCTTGAAGCTCAAGGCTTCGCTTATATGTTTTATCGCTACCTATACAGATACTAAAAAGAGATGATCAACCAGTTGGGCGCGCTCCCTTTAATCTCGTTTCGTTAGCTCATTCTGCATCACGCAAAATTTAATTGTTTGGAGAACAACTCACCTTCACGGTATTTTCTCTGAATAGTGTGTATGACCATCTGGAACACTCTTTCCTTCTGCTCATTCGTATAGCCGGGTTTCCACATGCCTGCATATTTCTTTTCGATGACCTTGAGAAGGTATAGCGTTGCTTTCCGATTCGACTCAAGAAGATCAAAATTCATCTCGGACATATTCACTGATTGATCCCCTGAAAATTGCTATCTTTTAACGACATTTGCCTGAGCTTCATGGGAGTTGTTTGCCAGAATACGACGTGCGCTGTATAACGGACACGTGCGCTGATTCGCTGATGAGAAATCTAGGGAGAACTGACAGACACTGACTTTGTACAGAGCTGGGAGCAGCTTCTGTCAATAAATGAACTACAGAAATGCGCAAAAAAAAGCGCAAAACAAAAGCTTAGGGTACCCAAAGAGTAACAATTGTGATGGCGATTGGTCCTGCAAGGAATTCAATGCGGCGTAAGGAGGAGAGCCCCGCGACTGCGTATGTGAAGCCGACGGGCCATCGGATGCTACGACATACAATCAACCGTCTGGAAGCGCGCCAGCGATAACCTTCTCGATAGACGAAACAATAATACCAATGAACAGCAAGGAGCTGGTCGGGAAAGAGCGCAATTATGCGCGCAGGGGCCGTAAAAAGTGCGAATCGTCGAGGTGGCACCGGAATGCCTGATCAAAAACAGACAGAATGAGACTAAGGACAGTCTGCCAGCGACGCTTTCACCTTTGTGCGGCGCACGCGCGTATGCCGCAGGAGGGGGGAAGGAGGAATGTGCACTTTTGTAGGTTTGCACTTTGAGCGCAGGAGTTCGACGTGCAAAGGGGAGGTGGATTTGTCCGTTAGGAGAGGCCGCATTAGAGCACCAGCATACATATGCACTGAGGTAAGAATTTAATAAGGAGACCACTGCGAAGCGGAGGACATATCGACGCCGTGAGAAATCCTCTTGCGGTCTTCCAACCTTGCAAAGATCTTTTTACGATCTTTTCTTTGCGTGCAGTCGGGAAAAACTTGCATTCATGGTGAGTTTCTTTTTGAACGCTCCACGAAGATAATCAGTTCCATCGTTGTGAGATCGTTTCTTTGCTTGACCCGTTTCTAGGTCTCACATCGATGGGATTGAAGATCGCGGAAACCGTAAAGCAGCAAAAGGGCACTTTCGTATGGAAACGCCGACTCGAAAAGTGACGTACACCACTGGCGTGGCCGATCGGCCGACCTCGAAAACAATAGAGCAAGCTTCTTCATCAAAAGGCTGTCCTATTGTTCCATATAAACACCGTTTTCCAATGATATTTACTCTGAAAACCACAGTTCTACATAATAAATCGATAGCCAACGCAGATATGACGATTTCATCGACCCACGTACTTGTACTCCAAACATTTTCGTAGCGCTGTAGGTCTCCTAAAAGCAAGAAATGAGTATGACTTCGGAAGTTGCTACACTTATTTGAATGATTTGTATTCTGGACACGGTAACGACTGTTTCCAAGTGCCTTAAACAGAAGGCCCTGTCAGGGTGAGCACTAGATCGCCCGCAACAATGAACCAACCGCTCAAAGTATGAAGCGTGAATTCGAAAGTAACAGCAACTATTCGGGAGCAGAATCGATGCTCACTTGCAGAACTGGCTTAACAAGGGGAGCAGTATGGGGGCATTTGATCATATAATTCTGACCAGATGAAGTTCAAAATTATCGTGTAAAAAGTTACCAAACGTTTTGACTTGACTCGCTATGATCTCAATACTCTTCTCAAACTTTCTCTCGACGATTGATTTGAAATAAACAACTCTTTTAATTTTTTCTTTGCAGGGCGATTGTATTTTCTATTATTTTGCTTTTACGTACCAGCTGAAGTAGCTCCTTGGGAATTACGTGGAAAAATGGTTCCTGAAATTGCAAAATGATTTGAGAACATCAGTTATTGCTTACCGTCGAGGAAAATACTTTCGTTATGGAGAGTGGACAATCGACTCCGGTTGGTCGAACGACTCGACCCGGATAATTCTGCTAAATCATGCAAGTGTACGGCAAGAGTGATTAACGTTTAAAGAGTTGTCCGGAGATTATGTCAACACATAGCATATACTGTTGGCTCAAAATGGGTAAATATTTCGCTTGTTCACTAGTTTACCCCACAGCAGCTCAGCTTACGCTTTAACACGTTTATTCACTGTACAAGCAGGCTCTGCCTCATCACGAGCTCTCCATTTCGAAGAAAAAAACGGTGCTAACTGGTGAAGTACTAACAATCAGAAAAACTCATGAATTCCATTGGTTTTTGCTGAATTTCCGAACGTGCGACATTTACCAGCCCAGGGGGCAATATGGGAGCATTCGAACATATAATTTTGACTAGATCAAGTTCAAGATCCTCGTGTGACAAGGTAGCACAAGTTTGGATTCGCATATGTTCCGAATACTTTTCTCAAACTTTCTCTTGGCGAACAATTTGAACTAAACAACAAATTAATTTTGATGGGCTGAAACACACGTACCTGTTTATGTGGCTTGGTTGTGGGGAGTGCAGAATCGACTCCGGTTGGTCGAACGATTCGACCCGGATAATTCTGCTAAATCGTGTATGTGTACGGCAAGAGTGAATGACGTTCAAAATTGCTATAAATACCGTTTCGAATGTCTTTTTGTGGCTTTTCGAAAACACAGAAACAAGCTGGAATATGTGGATGAATATAATATCAATGCGGACGAATTTCAGAAATAAGCTGCTAACCAAAAGAATATATAAAAAGTACTGATTTTGCGATCTTTCCAAAATAATAAATAACACAATGAAATTTTTTATCTGGTGGTCGTAAGCACACGTACCTGTTGAATATAGTAGAAGCGATCGTGCCTGAAATTATATAATGGTTTCAGTATAGCCGATCTTCAGCAGTTACAAACGTTGACTTTACCAATATTTGTTCCCTATACATCTTCTGTAATCTAGCGTTTATGGCTTTCATGTGATTCGTCTTTAAATCCAAGGCGTAGTTAACACTAAATCATTTTTACCAGATAAGCATATATTATATTGATGTAAAAGAAATATTGATCATGTGTTGGAAGAATATGTCTCATCGGAACCTTTATTCAAGGCGCATCTCTTTTGGCTTTTGATATCATGCTTTCATGACGAATTTCGTTTTAAAAAAATCGACATTTCTTTTACATCAACCTAATAATAGAAAAACGTTAAACCAGACCCATGGATGTTGGACAGTAATTCCCCTCAGGCGTCTACACTGACAACATATGACCTTTTGATGGCCTTTTGTATCTACAATTGTACACAAATTAGCCACTTTAATTAGTGCAAAACTTGTTAAATAATTAAAAAGACAATGACCTTGCGAGCAGCAAGGAAACAACTTCTGTTTGAAAAAACCCATTTCACTCAATACAACAGTTTTGCCTACCGAAATACCCACTATTTGTTGATATTATGTTGTATTTAAGCACTCACATTTTTATTTAGACAACGCTCGGAAGTTATATCGACGGTTATTGAATACTTGGATAACTACCTGAAAATAGGGAAGTGTACAATCGCATAGCACCCAATCCAGATATAAAATAACGGAAATATCTCGTTATCGAGATCGTTTCAAATGCTAAACCCAGGATTGGAGTTTACAGACACGGTTCTTGTTAAGGCATTAGAGAATGACGCAATCTCGTGAGCAAGCGTCGGTTGCCGGGGACACACGCGACGCTAGAAAGGAAATATTGAGGCTTGTTGACAGGAGGCGACATAATCGATTTTGTGACCGCGATGTCTCCAGCTGCGTGTTCACTGCTCCTCTTATTTGAGAGAAATTATGATGGGGAAAAACGTGCAGGACGGAGGACGTGCAGAAAAAAACCGAACCGTTGGAGTGGTATTAGAGGGAGGATAAGATTTGGTATGCTGGACGAACGGTGCCGTCCTTCGCTTCTTTTACAATGATTTCCATCTCTTTTCTTTGCAACTTCGGAGCTCCTCGCATATAGTGTCCGACGCCCACGGCGCAGGCCATTCTCTTAGTCACTTCTAGACCTTCTTCCCCACAAACGAAACCTTATCGAGCCTCTTTTGGCGTTTCTGAACTCACTGTGCGTTGAATTCGTCGTCATTCGACAGCATCGACGTGCCAGTGTATAGTGTATAAACGGTCTCATTACCATGTGCCTGTAGAGTTCTTGGGCGGCTTCCGACGGTTCGACCGCATCTTTCCCACCCTTTGCACCTTATCGCATCTCTTGTTGTCCGTAAACCCACCTTCGGAAAAGCATCTTTTCTAGAATTCATAGCTATTCAGATAAGAAGGACTTCTGTTCGACTTCTCTTCGCGAGAATTCGAGGATGTCGACAGCGATTAGTAATAGCACTACGCGCGTGCTGGAAGCAGTTCGCTATATTGCCTGCATTTTAATTTGTGTAAGCTTCAATATTCTTTGGCGTTCCCTACACTACAGAATCCGTTACATTGTTTCGTGCTGTTCGGCAAAGGCGAATCACTGCACATGCGCCGATCAGCAGCTCACTCAGCCAAGATGAATCACGCTGCCGATGAGTCGCGAACATATTTCGACACAAATCGTTCAACTGAGTTAGATTTATAAAAAAATTGTATTGCATAGCAGTTAAGCAAGTTATACAAAGACATTCGAAAGGGAATACATATTAAGTTGCTGATATCATAGAACAGCTTCTTAGAAGATATTATGTATGATCAAGATGATGAAAGATATTATGTATGATCGAGATGATGAAACACAAATCAAAATCATAATCCGTACATTCAATTAGAGAATGATGCATCTCTTTTTCGTCGGTTTCGGCGGAGGACTGAGAACCGCACGAATAGCCTCATCGAAGACTTCGTGTAATCCTTTCTGCGTCAAAGCAGAGCATTCCAAATACTTCACCGCATCTGAAGTGAAAACAGAAAGAGAAACAAACAACCGTTATAAGACTTACTTGTTTCCTTGGCCATCGCAAGTCCCTGGTGATAGTGAATCGGGAACAAAGACTGTTTGCGCAGATTTTCAAGAGCATCTTTGTCGTCTCTCAAATCGAGCTTCGTTCCAACAAGAACGATAGGGGTATTCGGGGAGTGGTGGTTCACTTCAGGGCACCACTTGGAACGGACGTTTTCGAATGAAGCGGGATTCACAACAGAGAAGAAAACGAGAAAGACGTCCTAAAATTAGGGGAACGCTGGAGCTTTAGTAAATAGGATGAAAACAGACCGTGTGCGGATAGCTAAGAGGTCGAAGTCGATCGTAATCTTCCTGTCCAGCCGTGTCCCAAAGTCCCAAATTGACCGGCTTTCCATCGACCATAACATTGGCCGAATAGTTGTCGAAGACTGTGGGGATGTACTCTCCAGGGAAGTTGTTCGTGGTGTAGCTGATTAGAAGGGAAGTCTTACCGACAGCACTGAAACAGCAGTACATAAAATACAGTAATAAACTGAACGCCAACGCTTACCCATCACCGACGACGACGCATTTGATTGCTCTCATAACAGGCGGCATGTCGACACCCACTTCTGAAATAAGGGAGAGCTTAGCTGCCAGGAAGAACTAGGGCTTGAGACTAAGAACTGAGGAGCAAAAAAGGTGAAAGGCCAGGGACCGCGGAAGGCAACCGTCCGGAGACAGAACCGTCCGGATGACTGAAGTGAATTGGACAGTCGGCTCGCCACGCAGCGCTCTGATCCGCGGATATGACTGTGCGTCCCGACGAATCAGAACTTCCCGTGCCAAATCACCTAACTGCCCACTCTGTGAATCACATTTCAATGGGAAACCGATGACCAAACGGGAGGGCGAGATCCCTGTATTACGCATCAGAAACAGCTCTACACACAGTAAATCGATAAATGTAGAAAACCTTTCGAAAACACATTTTTAGTCAAGTCTTCAGGTTGTAATAACTTAGGATATGCGTTTCATGATCCCATCGCTCCTTGTACTGTCAGGTCGTTCACTTAGGCGATGTCACACTCCCAGAGAACACGTTCTCGGAACATCAACAGGCTCCCCTCAGCGACTACAGCCGCGACCCGTTATTGTGCGAGGGCCGAGGATACTTCTGTCGTCAGGAAGGCCAAGGACGCTTCCGCGAACGCCAGCATTGACAGGAGAAGTCGTACAGAAGTTAAGATCTTGCCCACCGACTTCTTACTCTAGAAGATCAATCCCCAAGAAAAGTATTTCCTGTCCAACGTAATGTCCTCTAACAAAGTAGAGTAGTCAAGATCAGTATGACATCAGCGTACAAGCTTTCATGACTCTAGAAGGGAAAAAGGTGAGCTAACAGCAGGACAATCTCTTCTTATCGGTCACATTTTTCTTCACGACTATTTCAGAATTGAGACGCGTTGGTGGAGCGCAGCGAACGAAGCTGAGATCTTCGGTTCCGCGAGAGTTCGGCTTAACACGGTGGCCCGGGAGAAGTCGTACGGTGGAAGCGATCTTCCCCGTAAAAACAACAGCTTCCCAGTGTTATGATGGCTGGTCTAGATGTGTGTCATCCATCAGGGCAGGTACATACTTCAATGCATAACTCGACTGCTTCATGACTCAGCTCGTACCTAGTACCATTTAATGAGTGGGCAGTTTCAATGTGTCTTGCTGATGTCCAGAAGTTGGAGGAGAGTTGTGGACCTATTTAAGGCATATGGGCCAGGCCCTTTTGTCTGTGCTTGACAACCATATTCTTCACCTTCTTTCACCTGTGCTGTCTTTTACATAATGTGTTTACATAACGCGGGCGTTGCCTTTCATTTCGGACCTGGAACTCACTTAAAATAGCTGTCCATTTTCACATCGCATCTAGGATTCATTCTAATCGGAATTGGTTCTAGATAAACCACTTCAAGTATACTAATAACACTTTCCACACGATTTTGTACAAAATTGTTCAACAAACAAATTACCGGGAGACAGAACTCAGGTAGCGTTCAAACTCACGCCGACGAGCGACGGCGACGGGCGACGGGGTGTTCAAACTCATCGCCCGTCGGCCGTCGCTCGTCGCCCGTCGGCGGGCCGATCGCCGACGACGTCGGCCGCCGACGGGCGACGAGCGACGGGGTGTTCAAACTCATCGCCCGTCGCTCGTCGCTCGTCGCCGGCGACGGGCCGCCATTGTAATCGAAAATTCGATTTTGATCGAAATCGCCGGCGACGGGCTCGGCGACGGGGGTCTGCGGGTGGCATTTTTGGGCTATGTATGGTATATCTATGATATGTACATGTGTTTACCATACCTCTGAAGGGAAAAAATGCATACACTGGTGGGATTTCTTTTATTTCGCGCATGTGTTCTGTGTTTTTTCGCTGAACTTCAATTTCTCTACTGTACGTTTTCAGAATGACCTCGCAACCGCGACGCCTTCCACCCGGTTCCTTTGAAGCCTTTAACGGGCAACTCATTGATCATGTCAAGGAGCACCCCGTCATCTACGATTTCGCCGCTGAAGGCTACAAGAAAACAAAGGAGAAGAAGCGTGCCTGGGAAAAAGTGACACAGCAGTGGAATGAGGACTTGCCGGAAAGTGTGGATGTAGACTTCGTGCAGAACCGTTGGAAGAATCTGCGTACCACCTACGGAAAGAAGAAGAAGCATCCGCCTTCCGGTAGCGGTGCTAATAGCCCTGAATGGCCTTTTTTGGAATCTATGAGATTCTTGGATCATTTCGATCCCCAGAGGCATCAGTAAGTCAAGAGCTTGTAATTGTGAATCATCATTGCGTTTAGGCTTTCGAGCCAAAGCCAAGATGCGCTTTCCGATCACATGGACGACGAAGGCGAGATTCCTGGTGTTGCGTCTACTCCGCTGGTCACCCCGAAGCGTAGAAAGAAGATAGCCGCTGAAGACGACGTGATTATGGAAATGCTTAAAAAAAAAAAAAAAAAAATGAAATGCGAAATGAAATGCAGAACGATGCGCAGATCGGACTTCTCGCCGGGATGAACAGCCGAAATCACCATTTTGGACAGTTTGTGGCCAAAGCTTTGGACGAGATGACAGTCGCTCAACAGAAGAAGACTAGGATCGACATTATGCGCCCTGTTGAGTCCGCCTCTACCGATCGCGTTGAGCCTGAAGAAGATGAAGACGAAGTGTCCTCTTCTGGTGATCCATTTTTCAGTTCGTATAACTCTCATCGTTTTTAGCTTGTTATAAATTGAATACAGATTGTTATCTTCACTTATCGTCTACTGTATATGGTTTTATCCACTCCCGATACTTTATAACTCCCACTGCTGCGAACTCACTAATATTTCTTTCCAGGCGATGCTCAAGCTAGCGGGACTTCTTCTTCTGAAGCGAAGAGCGATCCTCTCTGCGATGTTAGCTCGTCGCAGACGTCATCTTTCCGTGAACAGAAGAGGACCAACCAATGTAATCTGCAGACGACGAAACCGAGAAAGCGAATTTGCTGTCTTGTATCCGCAGCTACGAACTGATGACAAGAGGTTTATGAAGTATTTGAGAATGAAGCCAGCGACGTTCGACAGACTCCTCTTTCTAGTGGAGCAACAACTCGAACAGAAGAGATCGCAGTGCAACAACATAACTGCAGAAGAAATGCTGGTAATCACGCTGCGCTTCCTGGCAACAGGTGCTAGCTTTCACAGTCTTCATTTCAGTTTCCGGTTAGGAGTGTAAGCAACCATTCAAAAGAACTTTCTTCACTGTTGACCTTTCAGATCCACCGTCAGTATGGTTGTTCGCACAATGTGCACTGCGATAATCAATGCTCTTGCTGATAATGTCCACTTGCCCGAGTCGGAAAACGAATGGCTGGAAGTTAGCCAATTGTTCGAAGACCGTTGGAGCTTCCCGAACGTCCTAGGTTGGAACCCATTTGTTTACAGCTTTCACTCTATTGTTGTAGGGGCGATTGACGGGAAACACGTTAGAATTAAACGCCCAGAAAACAGTGGAAGTTTGTACTTCAACCATAAGGGCTGGTTCTCAACAGTGCTTCTCGCGATATCAGATGCAAGATACAAGTTTCTTTACTATTCCATTGGGAGTTATGGACACCACAACGATAGCCAAGTTTTCCGCGACAGTACTTTCGGCCGCCAGCTGGAACAAGAAACTCTACGCTTCCCTCCGAATAGAAATCTACCGATGACAGACTGTTGCCTGCCGTATTACTTCCTGGCTGATGGCGGATTCGCGTTGAAGGACAGAATAATGAAGCCGTACCCCGGAATGCAAGAAACTGACAACGCGACTTTCAACTTGCGCTTATCCCACGCTAGGCGAGTCATCGAATCGGCGTTTGGGATTCTTTGTGCCCGTTTTCGGATTCTGTTGAAAGATATTGAAACAGACGTCTCTCTGGCCGACGACATCGTTCGAGCAACCATCCACCTTCACAATTATCTGAGCGACGAACTGCCATTTGATCCCGCACGAATAACAGTAGATGCAACGCAAACTCTGGAAGATGCACCCGTGCGCCCAGACAATTGCAACAGACCGACAAGAAGCGCCCAAAGGATTCGAAAACAGTTGACCGAATATTTCGTAGGCGTCGGAGCTGTGGACTGGCAGGAAAAACACGTGAACTGTTATTAGTGATATGTTGTTATGTTTTCCATTGTTCATTTCATTAAAAATTGCCATGTTTCCGGGTCTATCGTCTTCAGATTGACGCGGTTTGTCCGTCGCTGGTACCCGTTCAAACTCATCGCTCGTCGGTCGTCGGCCGTCGCCCGCCGACGAGCGACGACCGATGAGTTTGAACACCCATGCAGGGCGATGAGTTTGAACACTCCTTTCGTGTTCAAACTCATCGCTCGTCGGCCGTCGGCCGTCGGCCGTCGCTCGTCGGCGATGAGTTTGAACACCCGTGCAGGGCGACGAGTTTGAACACGAAGGGTGTGTTCAAACTCGTCGTCGTCGCCCGTCGCTCGTCGGCGTGAGTTTGAACGAGGCCTCAGGGCATTCGGTGTGAGACCCTTTTTGAACGCATCATGAGCGCTGGATCTTTCGCTTTCGCATTCTCTCTTTTCTCATTAATTTTTTTCGAAAATGCTACCGTAATGGCCGGCTTTGTGGAGGCATGTCTCATTTCATCATTGTTTTGCAGCTTACTGCTTCATTATATTATGTGCTTCATTATGCATTTATTGCTGGCCATCCTTATCGTCGCCAGCACCACAGTCAGTTCGACCGAAACAGTCCCCGCCAAGCCCGTAAGCGATGAAGTCCGGATCCAGTGCTCCCAATCTGTTTTCTGTTCGGAGTACAATAGGACGACGTTCCTTACTCACCGAATGTGGGCAAGACACTTCATCAAACAATACAAGGTTTTGGTTTATGAAGTCAGTGCATTATTATTGGTTGTTAATTCCAGTTTGGACAGTTAAACATAGGCAATTTCTCAGTAGACGGACATAAATATTACGATATTCTATGTACCGATGCCACCACCACGGGATTCATGCTGGAAGAAGGCGCCGAGAAGTGGCCGATGGCGTGCGTACGGAACGGTAGGAATACTCCTTGGAATAGATCTCATTTTGTGTTGTTTAGGAGCTGGAGCGTCTGCGAACAGCTCTTGTGCGCCGTACCCCTTCGAAGGAGAAAGTGTCTACGAGTTCTGCGAAGTCGACGAGTGGAGAAGTGCCGTTGAGGTAGGTCTCACTTCTCACTCGACTACACGAAGAGTCACTTTTCAGAATTTTCGACTGCAAATCGGATGCAGCAAAGAACAAGTAGAGGGCGTGAAAAACGTAAGAAAAAGGAAGAGTCTATTATCTAAAAAAATTTCTTGCAGATCGACGAGAACTACTTCTGCCGGGAGCGCTGCAACGGTTTGGGACTCGGCGACGTCCCGTACATCATCATGTTTGCTTCGGTCGTAGGAGCTCTCATTCTCTCGCTTTAGAGTGAATTGTTATGAACCGTGTTATATCTCCTATCGCAAGTTGATGTGGACTGGAATTTGCAGGTGTTTCGAACGTTCTATTATCTAGACGCACCTCGACCGCTCATATTATCGCAGCAACGCTGCGAGGTTCGCATATTTCGTGTCTTTTTACGCTTGTTTCACAGTCAAACCCCCTGCATCTAGTCTATCTACGCAGTTTATATTCGGATCAATCATGTCACGCATGTTTCCCAGTTGAGATCGCATGATTTCCCGCGCTTTTCGTCTGGCTAGACGAACTTACGCATTTTCCCGCCAGAAGGAGTTCAAACGCGCAGAACGCTCGCTCGCTGTACCGTAGTCGGATCCCGCACGCGAGAAGAGTGCTTCCGCTGGGCTGCTGCTGTCTGCGATCGGTTTCGTGCTGACGTGCCGTGCTGCCGTTCCGTGCTGCGGTCCGTGCTTGCCGTGTTTTGCAGCCGATTCACCCGTATCGCCTGCTGGGCACCGGGTTGTTGTGATAGTGTTCGCTTGTTGATTTATCGTTTATAGATAAACGTTGTATTTTAGCTGGCTTTGTCGTGTACGCATTGCAGCTTGGTTGGTTGTATCGGGATCGTCGGCTTGTTGGTTCCTCGTCGTCGATATTCCCACATTTGGCGCTGTACCTAGAGTAGGACAGGAAGGACTACGCAGCCAGGAGAGCGCGTTAGTCAGTAGTCGCTCGGGACTACGTATCGCCGCTAGGGGCGATTTGGGATCACACGCAGTGATCAAGGAGAGAGAAGAGAAGAAGGGAAGAAGAGAAGAGAGTCACACGTGACCCGCGTCACACCTTCAATAGCTGCGGATCGGCTAGAAGGTTTAGAAGCGAGTGCCGCCGTATCGCATCGTTTTTACATATGGTCTGTTGTGTGGAAATGGAGGACATCAGTTTAAGGCTAATCCTGATGTGCTACTACGTGAAGTAGAACGCCCATGCATGCCACGACAAATGCAGGTCTCCCAGACAAACAAAAAGGCAATGTGGTAACACCCAGAGATGTTATTCGACTCTCGCAAAATTTTCAGATCTCGATCCTGATCCCGATCTCGAGACTCGAAAAGTTTTCGATCTTCGAATGACTGCTGAACTCAATGTGATGTCAAGCCCACACAACCACATACACCCAATACCCTTTTATTACAAACAACAAGATGAAACAAAAACAAGAACCTACTTCTTAACAATCTGGACGACGTCTTCATGATCCAGCTTGTGATGGATTCCGACGCGTTGCGGGGAAAACTTTGTGCTGGTTCCCCAGACGATCGCGTACCGGAACTGAGAAGCGAGAGTCCGATGGAGGGCATGGCATGCGTGCTCGACGTTTGCGTTTCCGCGAAGGATGATTCCATCTTCGGCGCCTAAAAGTGAATTCGTGAACCACTCGATAAGATTAAGGAATACGAACCGAGATCGGGAGCGTTTCCGGGCTTCTTGGTATAGATGCGGATGAGAGAGAGGTATTCCCATACTTTCTCAACGAAGTAATCCATATTGAGCTTCATCTCGCAACTTATGACGATCGAATTAGGCAGTCGGGCGAGCCGGTCGACCTCTTCAAGTGAGATCTGATCGATTTTGTTATAAACGTATAAACATCTCATATAGACGCGGTTTCCCATGATCACGTCGATAAAGTCGTCGATCCTGAAGCGAGACCGCGTCGATCAGCAGCATGAAAAGGGGATGAAACCTACGTGCAGTCTTCCCTGAACACGACGTCGGCGTTGAAGATTTTGTACTCGTGCAAGACGTGCATGATCATCTTCTCGTTCACGTTCCGGACAGGCACTGTGTGCGTGAACTTGATGCCTCCGACCTTCTTGGGCTTGAAGTAGATGGCGGGTGGTCGCGAGTTAAGTCGAATCCCTGAAGTAGGAGTGTTGAGTCTCATCGACATGATTCTGCGTTAACAAACCGACTGATTCGAGCTCCTTTTCTAGCAGCGCTTTCTGCAAAGGAAAGATGACTTCACAAAAGGGACAGAACCACATACCTGGACTTCACCCTTAACCGCGTCCAGCATCATGAGAATCAGATCGGCGGTCTTGGCGACGGCGATGACCTGCCGACCACGACCTTTACCCTGTGCAGCACCCTCAATAATTCCGGGCAAATCTAGTAGCTGAATGTTGGCTCCCTGATGCTCGATTACTCCAGGGATGCAAGTGAGAGTAGTGAATTCATAGGAGGCAGCTTCGCTGTGCGTGTGGGTCATCGTAGAGAGGAGGGTTGACTTGCCAACCGAAGGGAATCCAACCTAAGACGGTGTAGAATTAAAGGACTGAGGGCTAAGGGGCATTTTTCGAATACCATGGCGACGCGGGCATCCCCGCTCTTCATAACATCGAAGCCTTCGCCCTTTCCGCCGCCCTTCGACGTCGGCTCCAGCAGCTGACTACGATACTTCGCGAGTTTCGCCTTCAGTAGACCCAGATGGTACTCCGTCGCTTTGTTCTTCTGTGTACGCGCGATCTCGCGTTCGATCTCCTGGATCTTCTCGACGATGCCCATCTTCCGGCTCTGCAATAGCACGAAACGTGGGGAACGGAACTAAATAGGACGGCTAAACACGAGTTCGGAGAAAGCGATTCGGAACGTTCTTGTTGGCCGCTGTGTGAAAACGTTTTTGTGTCATATCCGCTGTTTCGCGCTCAGGCATGTCGTTATGGGACCCGCTCGTCAACGAGGGCAAGGATGTTGTGGCGTTTCTAAGAATATTGTGTAACGTAAGAATACGTAAATGTAAACTATCCATAGAAAGAGCTTTCTACTGAACGGTTGTGCCATAGACCGTCCTCAAATTATCCCTATGATCTGTGAGGGACCATCGGTAAAACCCATAATAAGGTCTGTTCCCTGGGAACGATTTTCGACAAAGTGACACCACCGAGTTCAGCGACCCAGAAAACAGAGGAACAGAAATTTTCAGAATATTTTAAAAAGTTTTGTCCTTCAAAACCTGGGTTCTTTAATGTCTTAATCTTTAATGTTCTTTAATTTCTTCTTTAATCTTTAACAATGCACATTTTCCATCAGATGTCTACCAGTGCACTCGACTTTCAACTACTTTTATGTGATACATTTCTCTATACAAAAAACGTAAAATAATTAACTACGAAGCGGTGGATGGCGCGCCTTGTTGTCATTCTTTGTTTCAATCCGGTCTTCAGTGCTGCGACGCTGGAATCAGCAGATCATCTCGATGTTTCGAAACACGAACTTACAGTTGTGTTATGTGATTCAGAGTTGTTTTTTCTATCACCACAGCTGCCAGCATTTCGGCAAACAGCAAACCTGAAACTTACAGTAAATGTCTTCAAATTTGCAGAAATGCACACCATTTTGACAAGCTAAGCTACTAATTTCGATACGTATGATGCTTGATAATCTTGTTCTTTCACATTTACGAAAGCCCCGAATAGACACTAGCGGTTATTTTGGGCATGTGAAATCAGACGCCATTCACACAACCAGTGAATTTGTTCAACAGGCATCAGCTTGTCCTAACAAAGTGACTGAGAGATAAAAAGCTGCGCAGCTTATCGGGTACATGATATGCAGCTTATCTTATTGATAGGTCGATTTCACTGATCTTCATTATTTGCTTACCTTTACCAAACGGATCCCCGAGCCATGACATTATGCGAGTTGTTGAATAAGGCCTAAAGCATCGTCATTATTACCATGAATTTATGGGCATACTGTCTTACGTCTTTTTATCGGTGGACAGCATCACTTGAAATTCACTAGACTGTCGTAAATTTCATGCGACTCCTATAACTTAATTGATCAGTGCTTCCGTATAGGCCGATACTCACCCCTCCACCAATCGCCGATAAATCCTTCGTAATGAACATTGTGAGCGATGAAGTAGCTTTGTCTCCCATGCTGAAGCATAAGCTATTTGCGGCCAATAATTGAAGACCGTCACTTATTATTGGTATTCTTTTAAATAATATTATTTTAAAAGAACTAACAGCGGAGATGTAAACTGAACCGCAACCGAGGATAAGTAGGAACCGGCTCGGCTCGATATTTCGCTATCGGATCCGGCTCGGGGTCTGCTCAGTAGGCTCCGAGCCGGACTTGAGCTTGGCCCCAGCCATAAATACCGAGAAAATTCAATGTGGTTCCATACTGTTATGGTCACATTCTGTGCCCCGAATACGTACTACAGAACGTTTTTGGGTGTCAGCTGCGCTTGTAAAATTGCAGTAAAAAGCTGTGAACAAAATCACATTCATACACGTCTCTTCTTAATCGATTCTGTATTTTTAATATTTTATTTATGAGGATTTCAACCAATTTCGGTAAGGACAGGTCTGTTGAAATGTAAATTACAGTGCCTCATACAATGGTCGAATATTTTAAAAACGAGTGTAAATTCAAAATTGATCAAGAAAAAGTAAAAAAAAACGACGTGACGAATTTTGAATTTAGCAACCATATAGTTTGACACGTGGGTAAAAATAAAAGAACTTACTTTGATATTAAAAAAACTCTCAGAAAATAGATCGACAGCCACTAAAGTGGTTAACTACCTGGAAATGTTCGGTGTACGCAAAAGAACATAGATATTTCACACGAAATCGACGTCAGCAGTTAAGAATTCAGGCGCGTGTTTTGAAACAAACCAACACAAACATACGTAACTCAGGACAACAAAGGGTGAAAACGTGTGCGCATGGTCCTAAATATGCAAAGATGCGGGGAGACGGGGACAGCTGCTTTCATCTCGGGTTACTCCAGCCGTAATTACAATCACGCTAGATTGGAGCGTGGCACGGCTTTGTTATTGCGTGAGACCACCTTGTCACATAAACAAACTTCTGAGAACTGATGCTCCCACATCGGCATGAAGAGCGATCTTTAGTGAGAATTCTGCTGATGAAAACAGCCTCTTTAATTACCTCACCTCCTCAGCATGCTGGGCAAGGTATTTCGTTACCAAGTTAAATACGAGCACGACTGCACATTTTTTGGCGCTCTACAATGGAAGAGAATTCTCTTAGTCAAAGAAGATTTTCTGAACACAATTTTATTATTTCCCTGAAAATATTACAACACTAAAAAAATATTAATAAAAGAAGACTTCGAGGCTCTTCTTGTTGAAACTCTTGTTGATTCCCTGGTCCTCGAAGATGGTGTGATCAACGGTTCACTCTGTAAGCAATAATTTCGAGTACTTATAAGAAGTAACCAAAGCTTACACATCGGGTGCCGAAAATGCTGCCAAATTGCAAAATGAACTCGCACGTAAATTAAACGGAGACTAGCACTTACGACAATCTCTCAAATAAGATGAGGCGCTTCGGATGATCGATTTAGAGAAAAGTACACGGAACGGATCAATCATAAAGAAAACGCGCAAAAATATATGAAGCCCGATGCTTCGAGGGACTAATGAAGGGATACACACATGGCTGGTCGCCGGTGTTCCATCGATTTTCATATTCATAACGAGGTGGATAAAGATGTAAACATCAACGTCATTGGCTTCTTATTCATTAGGCAGAGTGGTCGAAAACAAGGTGTTTCGACTCAAACTAGAGACCGAAAGCACTTTCTAAATATTTAAGGTTGTTTTTCTCTCACAGCGTAATTCACATTTATTTTATGTTTTTCAAGGGCTATACGTAATTAATTTAAAAAATTACCTTACCTCTTATTACCTGTTTTTGCCCTATTTTAGTAAGTCATCTGTTACGAGTGACCTCTTAATCACAGCAAAAAAAAATAGTAAACCATATATAAGAGAAAGCAACTTAAATATAAGTGCATTTTCAGGTACTCAACAAGTTCATATAAGGAACAATAGAAGCAACAACTGTATTATAGATACAACAAATTCGTGCTGCTTTTCATCAGCTGTGAGCAACCAGGAAACAAATCCTCCTTTTTGCGGTGTTGTTGCTTCTGGTTATAAACGCAAACATTATTTCGAAGCTGTTTCTATTCTGACCAGGAACATGGAAAAACCAGAGATCAGAAGGGCAAACAACAAGACTACATATATATTATAGCGAAGGTGGGACTGAACTTAGCGATAAACAGCTCGACCCACCGGGGCTCAAAAATTATATTCGCAAATTGGGCGCCAAACCACGAACAAGAAATAGGAAATATTTACCTTTAGAGAGTTTGTCCACACGAAATTAATTCTTTGCACACGAAATTAACTATGTGCACAATTTTTGTATACAGCCGCAAATTCTTAGTCAGATTTTTAACAACAGTTGTCGCAGGAAATAACAATAAATGACCACCAAGTTAATACAGCTGACGAACAATATTGGACCGTCCCACTGAACTGGCCCCCTTTTTATCATTTGTCTGTTTTCGTATTTTCTTTTAATTTTTTATTTTGTCTAGTTTGTGGCTGCCGCTCGTTCTAGTGACACTCGGACGTTCGCGATGGCGGCATCGCACAGCCATTTTTCTAAACGCGTGTTCATTGCGCCGCGCTCTTTGTTATTGGACAGCACATTGCTAACTGACTCTGTCGTCTTCTAACGGTCTATCTAACTGTACGCCAATCGATTTCATTCAGTGAACTAGCCAAAATAAGAGACATTTACGGGGTGACCTGTTTTCAACTTACAGTCTAATATATTGTTCGCCACCTTGCACTTTTTTAAAGTCGTGAGTCATTTGAAGTGTGATAATCTCTAGAAGGTGCTTTATTTACTTTTATTTTCAGGATTCCTCGTTGCTTGCTGTCGAGAGATGATGAGCTCTATATTCAAAGCCATGTAAGTCCTTTTCTTGTTTCTGTTAAGATATGAGCCCATAACTTTTAAGGCAGAAAGATTAGGTCGGCTGATTCTGGTGTTCAGCTGATCATACTTCACAATTTCGAAACTCTTGTGATCAGCTGTCGATATCTCAGTCAGCCGCTATAATTCAAAACATTAATGCTTTGTGTTTAGGCTTCACCACCTCGCCAGCGTCCCCGACGGAATCCGCTGACCAAAAGGCCAACCGGAAGTCCCAGAAGCCCCGCCTAAGAAGAACTAAATATAAGCCCCGTCCCACTTGTATCTTGGTACCCGGTAGCCCCCGTGAGAGGCAGACAATAAAATCTTTTATTGTGAATCTTTCGTAGTTGATTTGAGTTGATTCGTGTCTCACCAAAGAAGAGAGGATTGTAGAAAAGAGAATAGAAGAGAGAGAGTCGTCCCACGGAAACGAGGTTAATTTTTCATATTATAATATTATTGCGTCCCATTTGGGATCATAAAGAATATCTATGGTTCCATTGGGTTGGTGTATTGAAAATGTCGCTTTTTTATTTTTCACTGCATAACCCTCGGGCATTTCGGCCTGTCTACGATTTTTCTTGTGATTTTTACGAGATTTTTCTTTATTAACCTTAACTCACTCAATCACTAATTCTCAATCAAGTAAAACTCAAATTTACGATCAGAAATTCAAGAGCCCCAGCTAGGGACCGAACCCTTGGAGTAGGGTAGACTGGGCCGGACTGACAGTCGAGCGTCTTCACCACTAGGCCACAAAACATCATCGGCGATCCATTCGCAAGATATTTCTGACGACAAATGTAGCACATGGATACCTTGAGGACATAGTTGATATAAAAAAATTGATTGATGCTCTGAAAATGAAGGATAAGAAGGGATCACTGACGGACAAAAAGAGACCATGGGTTTGAAACATTCGTCAGAAAGAGAACCATTTGAAGTATCCATGAGACACCAGCAGCAGGAAAATAACAGGACAAAAATTAGAAGTGATCAGCTGCGCTTCAGCCATAATGAAAAATAAAACCAAAACACGGAAACAAAAAAGGTTTAAATAACACAGAGTAAAAGCAAAGAGTAGGAGTCAAAAAGGACAAGAGCAAGAGCAAGAAAGCTCCAGATCTCCTATAAAAGACATACACAGTAACAGGAAAGTATTCGTCACCATCTCTTCAAACACAACGACAATGTGGATCCCGCTCAAGGACGTCTCACTGGATCTGAGAGTCTCTCAGATGTCCATTGGGAGGACTTGTTGCTGTACGTCTGCATCAACGAGATGCTCAACGGGGCTCATCTGCGCCAAGCTCATCTGTCCCCGAAAAGTGAAATCGTCCCCCACGGATTGTCGATCAAACCAGCTGGGAGGTAATACGATAATTATCAATTGTAAAAATGATCACAGAAATTTAGAATCTATTTGGAGCCATCTGCAACCACGGTCCCCGAATACTTCCAAACAAAGTACAACATCACAATTGACCCCAACTCACCCTGTATCGTTTCGAAATTCATCAAAAATAGAAAAGAAACGGACGCCTATCATCCTATTGAATGTTTTGAGATGCATATGTTTGGATTATCTGTTTCAAAATTCCCCTGTCTTGTTTCTTTGTCCAATATCTTTGACCTTATTCGAATCGGTTCCCGTCAAGAAACTTTTATCTGGTGCTGATAATTCGCTTCTCTTTGTGAAAAAGCTCTATTGTTAACAAAATTAGCAAACTTGATTGTTTCCTGAAATCATCATCCTATCATATCATTTTTATCACTGAGTCCTGGTTGAGTGCTCGTTGTGATATCACTGACAATGTGCTGTCTTTTGGCAGTTCTTATGATGTCTGTCGTTGTGACCGTGAACCAGAGTCATCGCGTGGTGGTGGTGTGCCTATCCTCTCTCGAAAAGATACAGTCTCTCTTGTCTCTATAGAAGCATCTTCCATTACCGACTACATTCAAACGCTGACCGTCGACCTCGTCAGACCTTCCTCTTTCCGTTTTATCCTCGTTTACCGTTCTCCGGTTGCTTCACGCAGTTCTGACATTGAAGTCAGTAAGCTTCTTTCGTCGCTGAGCTCTGCGTAACTAAGTCAACGCACAGCGGTTACAAAAAGCGCTGAGTCTGTGTAGCTAAATGTTGTATACCTCTAGTCAAATGTTAGTCTTTTTGGTAATAAATACTCACTTTTAAATTCTGTCATTTTCAATATTTCAACGCAATTCTAACTTAAAAAATTTTTTTACGTTGAGTACATTTTCAGGTACATAAAAAGTACATATGAATTAGAATCTGTACTACAAAATGTTCCTGTCAATCCTCCTTTTGCATTGTTATTTCTGGATATAAGCGCAAACATTATTTTAAAGCTAAAGCTGTTTACATGCTGACCAGGAACAACGAGAAACCAGAGATCACGAGGGCAAACAACAAGACTACATATATATTATAGCGAAACTGGGATTGACGCTACAAGTGTATGATTTGCCTGGCGTGGATTCGTCCGAGACGATAGTAAGAAAATTATCGCATTAAATTCATTAAATTGCTTTTCAATTAGGCTTACAATTCTTGCGCGGATCTTTAATTCATCTCGTGGTTTAACAATGTGGCAACAGTTTGTTTTGCTTTTGACAAAATTGTTTTTCTCGATTTTGAGCTGCACTCCGTTATAATGAGCTTTCCAATTAATGAAAAATACATAGACGATCATTAGAGTTGATTAAAAATACCTGGAAATAATAGCATCTATATGTCAATCACTGAAAGGACAAGTAATGTTAATTAGTCTTATTTTTAATTGGAATTTCGTTGAAACAGACGTCAGCACACAAGTCGATAATTAAGCGGAACAAAGAGCAGGGTGCATGGATAATAATGGCAATAAGCAGGTTTCCGGCCTCATCCAGATGTACCACCGATTAACACAGCGGTGTTAAGCTGGTAATTAGCTCTTAGAAGAGTGCCGCCTTGTTATTGCCTGACGCGAGATTTTCAGATAAACAGAATTATGAGAAACGACACTCCCACACCAGCACTAAGAATTGTCTTTAAGCGCTGCTGGCTCGCGTGATTTATTCAATTTTCTAAACGATTATTGTAGTACATTCCTGGATGTCTTTTATTCTTTTGAAAGAAGAGCACAGCTGTCCTTGAGAGCCCAACAAGTACTCTGTACGCAGCGGAATTTCTTTGTTCACATTTATTTCCAAGGCGTTATTTTTTACATGAAAAAATAATTATTACACAGAAGAACAGTCCAATATGTTCTTCTTGTTGGAGATCATGACGCTCGTCGAACGTTGTCGTTGGGAGAAGCTTAATCTTCGTCTGTTGTGGGCTTCTCTTCCTTGGCGTTCACCATATCGCCATCTACTTCTAAATATAAAACAATAAACTTGGCTCACCAAATAACAAAACGCTTACCTTCACCTCTGCAACTTCCCCACATTGCACGTTGAAATTGACCATTTCTACGGTCAACTACCTAAAACAGAGACTTTAGAGATTAACAGTGGAATAATCTGTACCTGCGATAAATAAAGAGCAGTTACTGCTCTCCCAAATCGCCGTGTCCTTGGAGAACATTACGAAATGACAAATGACTCCAAAGGGCATAGTCGATCGATCTTCTCGTTGAAGATCAATTCCTGGCGCTCCACAGAAGCCTAATACGGACACATCTTAATCACTGAGATGCGTAACAATACTCACGATTAATTGAAGATGTTGCTCAGATGTTCAATCGACAGACATTTAATACGTTGGCAAACTACCTGAAAATATTAATAGTATTAAAACAGTAACAGTGAAATATAGTACAATACTGAATAAAAAGCCGCGCATAAATTGAGCATCAGGAAAATCATAACGTAACACAAGATCACGACACTTTGGGGAGATTTCAACGAGTACAGACAGTTAAGTGATAAAGAAAAAGCTCATAACCAGGGGAGCCCAATGCTTTGAGGGACTAGTCCGGAGGAGAGACGCATAGCTGGCGGTCGTCGGCGCTCCATCGATTTTCATGTCCAGAGCGCGGGGGATAAAGACGTAAACATGAACGCCATTGGTTAGGCTTCTTATTCATGTGGTCGAAAACAAAGTGGTCGAAAACGAAAAGCGGTGGTCGAAAACAAAGTGGTTTGACCCAAAGTAAACAGCGACTACAACAACGCGCATTTTGTGTTTAAGATTTAAAGCCAAAGTCTATTTTACTTCTTCCGAAAAATAAAGAAAAATTTCAACAGTGCATCAAATAGATATCATCAAACAATATCAAGAAGTGGTCAAAAACAAGATCACGATATCTTTACACGAAATAAAACACGTTATTGGACTTCGATCAGTTCTTATGATCAAGAGAAAATGTTAATATTCCAAAATAATCTTTCGATATATATGACGAAACAGTGCGTATGTTTGGAAAGTGCATCTTGCAAAGCCGGTTGAGCGCTAAACTGCTGTACGTAAAGAACAAACCACTTTAAGCAGCTTACGGTTTACCTTCGCTTTAAGGTACAAAACAGGAAAAGCCAATTCCTTCTTTTCGCAGCCAATTAAGCTGTTATTGAGTCGTGTGATCTTCACAATGAAAAATGTGTATGTGAATTTCACACCTTGCTGTTTGTGGGAATAGCACACATTCGCACATAATGAATTCTTGTTTTGCCGTCCAGAAAAGGGCTGGATACGTAGAAAAGAATCGAACAAACGCGGAAAATAACAATCCTCTCGTTTTCAAAAGTTCAAGGAATCATAGTCCTAGCTGCTAATAGTACTATTGATTTTGGAAATGCTGAAATGTCCCGTTTTTGAATTTTTTCAAATTCGATTCGTATTAATGTGTCACCTATGGGAAATAAAAAATGGAGATGAGTAAACGATGATTAAGAACATATAACATGAACGTCGTTTCGGACATACTTCTCCATAGAGAGTCATTGCCTGCGGTGTGATGTCATTGCCTGCGGTGTGATGTATGCCTTTCTTGTTGTTCTATGTGGTCCATTGCAGGTCTAAACCGTTGACCCAGAACTAGAAGTTTTCTTGTTTTTTACCTTTGCCTAGATTTAGCTTCCTATTTACTCGATTGGTATATGTGCGTGGATGTCGGAATTACTGTCACTATTTTCGCACGGTGAGCGATACCGTGACTACAGTTAGCCTTTGAAAATCACGTATCTCCATCGCTTTCGAACTAAAAAAACGCGCCTTGGAAGAGCTGTTTTATTTGTAGCACACCATTAGCGATCCGAAATGAGATAATCGCTTTCGGACACCCAACGACGGGCTTTTTTCCGCATCTTTCAGTTTTTGTTCGTCCTAAATTGTCGCAGATTGTTTTCTGAAGACTGATTTTTTAAGTCTGACTGTTTTGAAGCCTGACCGACTGTGATCGGCTCGCCGTTCAAATGGTGACTGGCGCCAGTCAAATGCACTTTCGCACTTTCCCCCTATCGCACCGCGCGTGTGTCCCTGCTGTTTAGGTTCGACAACGTGCTTGACACAGTCTCGTGGGGTGCTAATGGATGTTGCTCTTTTTCTTTTTTTTATGTAGTGATGGGCGCGCCCAATTTCGTTTATTTCAGAAAATGAATTATCAGCGTAATTCCGGTTTGAACTACGTCGTTGTTCAGCGATCCGCACATGCTCCCCTCTGCTTTGTGCTCTTGCGTGTCGGCCACGACGACTCGGCACCTGCAATCCTAAAAACAACGGAAAATGAAACAGAATACCGACAGAAAGGAAAGATAATCACCTCAGTGAATTCGACGATCGAGCGCCTTGACTGGGGCGACAGAGTCATGGTACGGAAATACCGTATCGGTAAGGAGCGGCAGCCGGGCGACGGAGGCTTCTGGATGAACGAAGAAAATGTTGAGATCGAGACAAGCCATGTTGCCGTCGAACTCCACGTCGGCTCGTTGGAGAGGAAAAGGGTACAGAGGAAGATCGCCGCCATCGATCGCGAGCGACAGACGATCGAGATCGAAGGAGGCTTCGTCTTCGACCACACGCGTCTGAGGGCCTCCTCTTTCAAGAAGTTCGAAGTGGGAATGCTGGTCGACTGTGATTATGTTCAGGGTGACCCTGACTTCTGGGTTGCACGAGGACGGCGTTTCGGCTTCCCTGACGGAATTCCTAGCACGCCCAATCTACTCAAGAAATACGCACGGCAAGTAAGCGCAAAACGTCGATTTTGGTCGCGTCTTTTCTTCGACTCTACCTCCGAGTGTGACAGTCGGGGAATTGAAACTGAAGAAGCGGATGAATCGCTCCTGAGGCAGGTGACTATCACCGCTGGATCGGAGATCATTGTCCACGCCGAGGAGCAGCCGGATCTGCTGGCGGCTAATGGCGAACTGGTAGAGGTCGACCACGACGGCGAAGGACAGCGTACAGACCAGAGTGCACCTGTTGGCGACTTATCAGCCTCTCAAATTACTTTCGCGAGTGAAGCCTTGGAAGACGAAAACCAGGCAAGCTGCAATGAGGGTCGGTGTGAATCAATCATTTTATAGGAAGACAGAAACGATCAGGTGCGATCCGAGGTGGCCTTCGTTGGGAACCAAAACTGTGAGCCAATTTATTCATGCTACCGTGTTTCATTAACAAATTTAGTGACACAATCTGAAGAAGACGGTGTACCAGCAGAGACTTCTTCTAGTGCGACAAGAAGGAGGCCTGCCGACACGGCTAACGAGTCAAGTGATACAGTTGGTACGACAAAAGCTTGCATAAGGACGATGATTATATTTTGTTGTTTAGAGCAAAAGCGACCTAGGACGGCGGCCATTACAAACAGCACTTCCCACGATCGTACGGAGCCTCCAATTCTACAGCCGACTGTTGCTTCTGCTCGACATGAGGTCATGCTACCCAATTGGACACTCTTGCCAGTAGATGTTGCTCCCCATCAACCGCCCTCTCGATCAGATCCCTCATCACACGCATCGGCATCCGCGGAAAGCTTCGACCCGTCCCAAGTCACCAGTATGTCGCAGTCTGAGGAGGTGCTTAACAAGGTCCAAACCATTCTGCCCCACCTGACCAAGTACAGGGAGATAAAACTTATCCGAGGAACGGTCACGGCGGTGGACGGCGGAACGATTGTCGGTTGGCGAATCATCGCTACGTGTGATACCGATTAGGCTGTCAGCAATTTTTATGTGACCGAAATTTAATAAATAAATCTATGTAATTGTCTAGCTTCAAAGCAAATCATTACATACTTCTGAATTTACCTAACCACTGAAGCAGTAATCCCCAGCAAAAGACTCGGCATGTTAATTTACTTCGAGGTACTCCAATTCTTTTGAAGGTTTGAAGATTTAATGGTGCCTCAGATAAGCAAGAAATCAATACATGCGATGTGTACTTGGCCAGTACCAAAGGCTGCAAAAAGAGCTCTGATATTAAGCTAACAAAACTGATCGATTTGGCCATCCTGTAAAGTCATCCGCCAGTCAGAAAGCACTAGCAGCTTGACGCGCGAGAAAATACAAAATTCGAGGTATTAATGGTGATAAGTGATAATGAATGATACATGAAGTTATACATCGGGGACGCCCGCAGTCATTTGGAAGGTGTCTTCATCGATAACGGCATCCATAGGCGGGTTGTAGTCCATTGAGTGGATGACAGTTTCCAAAATTTCTTTATCTTCGGTCGTGACAGCGGCGGCAACCAGAGGAGGGCTGTTATTCTGCTTCATGCAGCAAGTGGTAGAACTTGAACGAATTCGAATAATCCGCACAATGTTTTGAACCTACAGTTGGGAAAGAATGCTCACCAAGCCGGCTTTTGCGAGGATATAAATGCAAGGAAGAACGAAGCCGACCACCACAGCCAAAATGCTTATTATGTATAAGGCCATGTTCTTGAACTCTGAAAAAATATGACTGGCTAACAGGGAGAGGTCCCAAACTGTCCTGCGCTGATTCGACTGAAATTTGGCTAGGAGATAGAAGTGCTAGAGTGTAGCAAAACCGGACAGGTATCATTAATGAATGGGGGGTTTAAGCTATAATCTAATATGCGTTAAGCTATAATCTAATATTTTTCCGGTTTTCCGGCTTTTTTTGCGCCAGAATTCCGGTTCCGGTGCTGGTTTTTTTTTCGTTCCGGTGCATAGAACTTTTCGAATCGCGGACGCGACTGATTGTAACCTATTGTGAAAGAAAAAAATCGAAAAGCCACCGACAGGGATCGAACCCGCGACCCGCGCATCGCAGTCAGATAGCTTACCGACTGAGCCAAACGCACGCAGAGGACGGCGCTCGTCGCTTTCAGTGATATAGAAGTGTCGCTCAGGAATAGATTTCAGAATGCGCGTTTCTCACATTTTTTACAGGTCGGAGCAATTTTGAAGTGCAATCCAAAAGTTTTTGATTGAACTAGCGCCAGTTGAAGGAATTTAGATTTAGGATTAAGCTACCTGGTTTCAGGAAACCTTAATTGAGGCGAGAAAAAACTCACAAGGGAACCTCCCTAAGTGATAGTTGCACATCGAAATAAATTCTGGTGTAACAGATAAAGAACACTTTAAACTTTAAAAGAGTCAAAAAACGTCGAAAAACTACCAAAAAAATAAGCAGTAGTATTGTCACAGCCTGTATGTGCACTGTATTACCGGCTCCGGTTCCGGTGCCGGTTTTTTTGGTTCCGGTGTATCCCTAGCGTGCACCCTCTCACCGTGCACGGGTTTTCGACCTACACGAAATTTGCTAAAACTTCCGGGTAACACGGATCCATGAATCACTCCTGAATCATTCAAGAAGGACTGTGGAAGAATGCCCAGGGCGAACAGCAGATCGCTTGCCTATTTTGAGTAATATTTACGATAGCTGATTTTGTCCACTGTCGTTATAAGGTATCCTGGTGCGATGTCCCTGACGCCACAAAATATACGGTGTTCTTGTCAGTTTTTGTCGTTTTTTGACCGGTTTTCTTACTACAAGAACATGGTTCTTAACTTACAATGTTAATTTTGGCCAGGAGTGGGCAAACGGTGGGTCGATTGTGGTCCCGCAACGAAATCCCTGAATTCGCAATGTAAGCGACGGTCGCGTGGGAGTGTAAAATACGGTGGATTTGTGGGCAGTTTACAGTAAAAATGGCCTTATTTCTCGGCTGGGGCAGGCATCAAGGGGTCTACCCGACAGTACGTGGCTTGATAAACGATCATATTGCAAAACATAAGGCAAAATGACGATTTTTCCACAAAAGTCAGCCTCTTAGGCCAAAAACCGGCAATGAAACATAGTAATTTCGATGTACTGCTGCATAGAGCTAGGCGAGCTCTATTGATTAGACCCTACTTTACTCCCCCCCCAGCCAAGGAAAAAGGGGTAAACTGGCCAATTTTGCAATTCTACCGTATGTTCCTGCCATTGAGGGATATCGTTGGGGGACCACATTTACTTATTTTCAGTTTTTGTCCAATTTCTGTAATGACCATCACGTCTTTTCTCTGCAGCATCTTCTAGAGGCGGAAAATCCACATTCAAAACTTCTGGGGTTAAGAAACCTATGAAGGATTTCCAATGAATCTGACCATCTTAGGCTAAAAACAGCAATGAAACATAGTAATTTCGATGCACTGTTACATAGAGCTAGGCGAGCTCTATCGAGTAGACCCCTATTTACCCCCCCCCCCCAGCCGAGAAAAATGGGGTAAACAGGTCATTTTATGTAAATCTACCGTAGTTTCCTGCCATTGAGGGAGATCGTTGCGGGACCACACGCTAAACCTCCTACTTCACTTCAATGTTTTGACCCATACCTGTAATGATGATCGCGTATTTTTTTCGCGGCATCTTGTAGGGAAGCCCACTTCACTATGACTTTACCCCCCCCCCCACTTTACTCCACGCCCGGGGTCCTAAAACTATGTTTTTTTAAGACCGTGGTTCTTAAAACGACCTGTTGGCGCATCCTTGTAATGAGGATCACCTGTTTTCTGTGCAGCATCTTGTAGAGGAGGAAAATTCACTAGGACTTTACCCCCCCACCCCCCCCCCCCCTTTTAGGGGGGTAAGCCCACCTTTTTTGATATCGGCCCACCCTTGCCCAGCACTGATTTTGGCTCGAAATGCCGAAAATCTGTCAAGAAAACGACAAAGACTTACAAGAATACCGTATATTTTGAGGCGTCAGGGACATCGCACCAGGACGCCTTACAATTAAGAGGTAAAAATCAAATATGAAATACAGCTATAACCCCCATTCACCGATGAAACCTTTCAGGTTTTGCTACACTCTAGCACTTCTATCTCCCTGCCAAATTTCAGCCAAATCGCCGCGGGGCAGTTTGGACCTCTCCTTGTAAGAGAAGCGCAAAAATTGAACGGTAAACAACGTGGGACACCCAGCTGCTGGCAGCGCAAATGGTCGTAAAGTGAGTCGAAATTTTTGCCGCGCATACCTATTTTGCAATAAGGAAGGCAGCGCTCCTCCCTTTTTGTCAACAACATCCGGCGTTCGAAAACATCGTGGGAACGTCCCTCGTAAAAGTTGCAAAGTGTGGACCGACAGCCCTCGCCCGAAGCCGGCCCTCCTTGGTGGTATTTATTCAACAAGCTCCATTGATATTTTTGCAAATTATGGGGAACAAATGCCGGAGGGCCTGATATGTTCATAGAAGTCACTTTATGCCAGAACATTGTTTTTCCTGTTTTCTTACACACGCGACCCATTGTATCTAGTAAGAGATGAAACTCCACAACTCAAAAACAAACAAATACAGCGGAGTATCATGGAAACGTGAGAATCTGGATCGGAATTGAACCAACCAGAAAAAGGAGTAAGAAAAGGTACAAAACATCGGTACATTTCGGCCACTGAAAGGGTGGGCGTACCAACTTTCCTCCGTATTTTGTCGAGGAATTCCCTTTTTCATCAACAGCTGCGTTGAGCAATCACCCATTCAAGCCGCGCTTCTTCCGACGAGCTCCTCTCCCATTGAACTGATACAAATTCTAACGATCAATAACAGTCGTTCTATAGAGTGCAATAAAAGGGCTAGCCAATATGTAGCCGAAAAATATGTGAGTTGGTGGTGTCAGGTGTTTTGCTACTCGCCGAACATGGTGGCCCGTTTTTTAACACAGCGTCTTCCAACAGCTCAGCTTTCCATGGCTTTAACCGTTTCCGTCCACCGAATGCAAATGTGCCCCCACTGCGACTGTAAAATTTAACAACCTTTCTCTGCGGCTTGTACCTCTCTGGACGTGTTGAGCTGTTCTTTGATCTCGGTACCCTCGCTTGTAGATCGACAAAGCGAGCAGTGATGGAGGCCTTAAAGCGATAGTTACCACTTCCACTTTGCCATTGGCTGAGAATATATTTTGCAATTGAAGTCAGAGGGAAGTACTTAGTGTGAATTGACCAGAATGTATATTTGATCATGTGATGGGAGGCACTAAGAGGCGACCTGTTGAAAATGCATTTAAAATACCCTACATTTCAATCAGTTCCATGTGAAAGAGACAACTGTTTTACTAACTAATCACCAGCGATCTTCCGATTGGGACATCTTAAACAGACAGGCAATAAAAGGCGAGGAACATCTAGAAGTCGGAGCACACAGGCAGAACAAAACAAACGACCTTATGCATATTAAACGCAAGCGTTCAACCATAAAGCGCAGAGTAAGAACTCATATGAGCTCGTCTGCAATTTACTCATAGCTGTAGTGTTGATTTTGAATACCGGTGTCGCCGACAGAAAAGTCAGTGGCCTTTCGTGTGCTTTCAAGCTGCCTTTAAACCTGTAGACCAAATTGTCGTCGAACACAGAAAAAAAAACTAAAGCATGACAGTTACCTTTCGAGATTATCGTAATGCAAACACCATCAGCTTATTTAGCATTCTCTGTACCGGTAGTTGTTGATTGATCCTGAGGGGGGCCTCGGTGACCTCAGCTGAGCTTACCATCATAATAATGCTAATTAATTCCGCGGCGCTGCAAGCAACGCTAAGGACAGATCAATAGTGTGTGAGCGCCGTCGCCAATAATGCACTACGTGTGTACCTTTGTGGTGCGCACAATGTGTGACATCTGCTTGATTTCGAAACGTTTAAATGTCGATAGCTTTCATCGCTTGTTCAATGTATTCTGTAATCGAGCGTTTTGCGCGGATTATAAAGAACATATCGTCCTACCTTTTATTCAGGTGTGGTGAAATTCATTATTTTCAGGTAGTTATTCGGGGTATTCAATTCTGTCGACTAGTCATCGGAGCATTGTATTCATTATAATGTGAGTGATTTGCTGCATGTAATGTTAAACAAGTCCCATTTCTGACATTCAGCTCATTGAATTGAACAATAGTTTTTGCCTCTTGAACTCCTTTTTGAAACTGTGTTATTGACCAGGAACTCTGCCACTTTCTGAACGTTATTTAATGTAGACGATATTCTCTTCTTTCGAACCTATTAGAACTGATTTCAGATGCAAGAGCAAGTGAAGAATCATTTCTTCAACGTGTTCGACCAAGGCTTTCAATGAAGGCTGACAGAAATGCGCGATATAGTAAGGTGGCAATCAAAACAATCGAATGCAATGTATTTTATTTCAGACGACATGAAAAAAGTACCGAGATGGATCTGAATCTCAACAAGGAGTGAGAAAAGTAAGCCTTTGTTTAAGCTTTCAGATCGATATTCATATCCGTTAAATCCATTACAGAGCAGCTAGTATGGAGTACTGGATGAGTGACCGTAAAATTTGCCATTTTTGCAAATACTAACACTAACTGAGTGCTTATTTTAGGGAGTCGACGTTACGAGAGTGAAGAAGGCGATTCTTCGGATGCGGTGAGCGGCACATTTTAGCAACGCAAAGGTTGCCGGTCATGCCGATCCCTTTCGATTTTGATGGGCCCCCGCGTTGTAAATATTTTTCTTCTATTGTTCTGCTTTCAGCCATATAAATGTGATCTAACCAGTGTTGTCACAGTACATGTCTTCGCGTGAGCTTTGCGACACAAATGCTAATTTACAAAGCAATAAACGATTTCAAAATATAATGCAATTGATTAGCTTCCGGATCGATATCCATATTCGTAAAATCCATAACAGAGGAGCACAGACTAAGAACGTTGTGACATGGCCATAACGGTGGACATATTGAAGGAAGACAACTGTCGAAAACCTTCGCAAAACCGAAAACCTTACGAAACTGAAGGTTTGAAAAAAAGAGAAGACACATGGGCGTGAAGGGCGCGTCTGGCACCTGGATTCTCTGTTAATTAGCATGGCAGGTGGAAGCTTAAAGGCTGCCGGCTGTAATTAAGAGCACGTAATTTGAGTGGCCCGGGCGTGATTTGGACTACCTCAGCGCTTGATTTACTGAACAAAAGAAAATAAAATTGCATCCTGTTTTATTGCCAAATGTAATTCCACAATTTGTAAGCTTGTTAATGACGAAATGCTCAAGAAAAACTAAAAAGACCTCTCTAGGCTTATAGGGCATGCGCCATAGAGCGTGGAGCGTGGCAAAATTTTTTAAACGATAAAGACTTTTTCCGCGAATTTTCGAATTACTCTACAGGGTAATCGCGGTAAGACCACCAGTGAGTAGTGTAGTCTTCTGTTCAAAGCTATCAAGACTACAGGGCTCGCTCTGGAACGTTCTTGACCATGGCTATGGGCACAATGATCGCCCCGGCTTCTGGAAGGCCTAAAACATTGGGGAGTCAATAATGGTTCCTATACCAGCGTGTGCCAATAAATGCGGGGTTTAAGCCATAGTTCGTCGTCAATTTTGCTCTCTGCAATCGTAAGGTCTACTGACGCGATGGCGTGACAGTTTGTGTGTTTACCCTATAAGCCTGAGTATAACTTCAGCAACTTCACTTCAGACTTCTTCACTTCAAACTTCAACTTCAGACTCTCACTCGTATCGCGGTGGCGAGCGGTCGGTCCCTCCGGTCGCTCTCTGAGCGTCCGGTTGGTCAGACAGCAAACCCTGTGGCAGTTGTGAGTGTTCCGGCTTCCAGAGGGAATTGGGACACCCGGAAGCCCTAGTCCTACCACCGCTGACAACAAGATGTCCGACGTCAAGAATCCGGCCACGTGAGAAGTCATCCCGAAGGTCGCCGACGCTCTGAGGACGCCACCACCATCGAAGACGCAACTCCCGGACGACGGACCATCAGATTCGAGCACAGAAGCGTGCGCTGTGCCGCAAACGATGTTCCGCTCCTGAATCCGAAGATTTGCCGATTCCCAGAAGCCCCATGAAGCTCTCCGCCAACTACCGGTTCGACATCTACGCCGCGCCAGGGATGAAGCCGTCTTCCAGACATCCTCTGTTTGTCTATTTTCGGTGTCGCGCAAGGCATAATGCCTTTGATTCGCAAAATAAAATCGTGAAATCGTGAAAATCGTGAATAACTTCAGCAAATCCCATCGCTAGGCGGTCGTAAGCGAACCAACCAATCGTAAGCGCCAGTGATTACCATAAGCCTTGTGTGCACGACACTATAGCTTGTGACGAACGCGATTTCTTTGAGAGAACACCATCGGCGATACTACCCGCTCGCTCAGGTATTCACTGACTGGCGGAGTGCAACAATTAACAACTTTATGTTGTTAGAACATGGCAGAGAACAAAAACAGATATGTTCTTGCGCATAACTTAACATCAAACGGTATGAGATCAACGAGGTCGGCGATGACTTCTTATGAAGAGCTGGTGCCCGGCTGGGTACCGTCGTCCTCATCATTTCTTTTTGGCGTTGCTTTCATCTGCTTTGCAGCCTTTGCGGCACCCTCCGCTGCCCATCGCTCCGCTCTTGTTTCATCCTAAACATGCCGAATGTAGAAATTGAGACTTAGAGTTTCAAGTATCTCCTTTTTACTAATGTCATTTTTCATATAACACCAAGTTGTTCTGTGTGCTCTCGAGGAATCGAAGAGGAATCCTTTCAAACCATGTACGAAACGAATGCATGGCACAGCAAATAGTATTCTTATAAGCACAAAGAAAATGATCGTAACCTACCAGCCAATCAGCGAAGCGCTGCATAATTCTGAGCTGCCGACGTGAGCTTTCAGCATGTATGCGGGCCTCCTCCAGTTTCCTATTCGCACTCTCTATTTCCGCCAAAGTACGTTCCTTCTCTTCTTCTGCCTTCTTAATTGTTTCGTTCAAAGTGCAATGCTGACAAGGCTGGTGTTGCGTGTCGTCCTTCACCGCTGGCGTGTCATCCATCCCCGCGGGCGTGTCGGCCATTACCTTTAATTAATCCAGTGAGCATTACAAATACCTTACAAATACAAAGGAATTGGAAAAGGACCCAGAATGTTGGACACTACATCTCGCGGCACGGCGAATGAAAGTCGAAAAGGCGAGGCGTATCAAGTTGTGTAAGAGTACGCGCTGGCTACAACCGGAAACCATGGAAACCACCTACCGCGGTGCACTAACTTTGGATAAAATCAATTTTCTCGAGGATCGGTGGTGTAGCCTTTATTGATTTTCCGCAGGTAGAGAGCCGCGAGTCGAAAGTGAGGAAATAGTGCAACATGCGGTGCAGCTCTGATTGCTCACCCCTCTGAATGATGGGTCTTTCGAACCTGGAATTAGAGGAGCAGTATAATTTGTCGAATGATGAAGGCTGTGTAGCTTTGCGGCGAAGGCTCTGCAGCTGTCAAGGCGACATGCAGTGCCCAGAAACCACCATGGAAAACAATTGAACCAACACACGTGAGAGCGTAGCTTCCAAGGGCAAGGACAAACAAGATGTCGAAGGTGGCCAGAAAACACCATTTAACAGTGTTTAAATGTGACATTCTAGGGGCACTCATCTGGAAAGCTTTCTGAATGTGTCTTCAAGGCTTCAAGGCATCAGGATCGAACGCGGCGATCCCCTCAGAATACGCACGCCCTTCGGAGAGCCGAAGAGCTGACTCCGGTATAGATCAGCTGGAACACAGCGAACGGATCAGAGTCCCATGTTCGGCGCGGGTGGTAGCACAGACTTCGGCGTTTTGGAGCATGCTTCCGTGACTTCCGCAGAGAGCGCCAGCAAAGGGCGAGAGAACCCGGTAGGCACGACAAAGGATAACAGCGGATGGAACCATCATCCAGCGCTGACATCCGAGTTGTATCGGTCGAGTTGCCTCTATTGGCAACTGACTGTTGGGAATTACTCATTCATTATTGGTAAGGGTCGGGAGGGGAGTGGGATATTGCATCCAGCTCACTCTGCTTACAAGCAGTAATATCTGTGATCCCGGTCGAGACCGAAATCCAATTGAATCCAATCGAATCTTGAGTCTGGACCAATGAGTCCGGACTCGTTTTCGTTTACACGACAATTTCACTCCTCTTTCCACCCCGTTATCCCCCCCCCCCAAATAATATTCAAGCAGCTCTTGAGAATAACTTTTCAACGTTATCTTTCCTTTTTGTCTGACATATCTTGGTTTGTATACTTTCTAGGAGTCGTTTGTGCGCGATAAATATTTATTACATCAATCACGACATATATAAATCACACGAGGGCTATGGAGGGGCTGGGATACGTGGGCTCCTACGACGGCCATAGTATTGGAATGAACCTATATTGGTTTGTGTTAGCAAGCGTTTTCAAGAGGGTATAACTTACGCTCTCATTCCGTAGGCGGCCTTCTTCCACATCCTTGAAGTGTTGTAAGCGGAGGGCCAGGGGGCATCTCATATCGTAGACTAAAAAGGAATTGGCTGATTGGAACAAATTTTCAAAGTCAACGTACTTCTCCTTCGGTCTCCAGAATTCGGTTGATCTCCTGCGACGCTCTTCTCTTGCTGGTTGTTGGCCTCAAAAAAGATCATTAGTGCAAGAAAACTGAGGTTGATGGTCTTACCTTTGGTGGCGCTTTGAACAGCCATCGACCTCCTCGGTTTTCTGAAAGTGTTTAATAAAAATCACGAACTACAGAATTATTTCTCACGAATGAGTCGAAAGCTGAAGCGGTCGTCTTTAGAGGCAGCGTTGCGTAGATCGCCTAAAGGTAAAATTTTCATGGAAACCAATGATTTTAGCTGTTCGCGTACCTTCTCCACACGCTTCTTCAGGGACAAATCGCTCTTTCACCTACAAGTACTGCAATTACGCTACTGAGAGTCGGGCTTCGTTACCTTGAAGTAGTGAGTCGCGAACGGAGCTGCGTTTCTTTCCTATGGCTTACAAAAGCTGAAGATGTAGGCCATACTTCTTGCCTGAAATAAAACATAGTGTGATCGAAACTTCTAGCTTTGCTCACCATTCCACCCATCGAGGTCTTTGGTGCCGTAGAAGTCGACATTCATATCGTCATCCTTCGCATCTAATGCAATATCCTCAACTAAAATCGTCAAAATAAGTACACAGGGACTTGATCTCACTGGTGGTATTTATATCCAAAACATGGTCAATGATGTTTCGGCGCTTTTTGGATCTACTCCTTTGCAGTGGTTAGTTTTGTTGTGAAGGGGATTTTAATATGTCATTTGAAAGAGCTGTTTGCTTTACTTTCGTGTTTCAACACTTTCTTCCTTAGCTATCTCTTCCATGTTTGAATTTCATGGCACTCAGATGGAATTTCCATAGGACAACAAACATCATTTACGACAGGCGTTGCCTCTCCCCATCGAGGAATACGAGGATGGCACCGTCGTCTTCCGCTGCACCAAGAAATACTGTATATGAACGAGACGCCCAACTAACACCTAGACACCGGCCAGCAGAACCATTTCAACCAATCAATCAAGCAAAAAAAAAGAATTATGAAGGCCAAGTTATCCTGCTGGATGACAGCGCGTACCCGCAAATTTTAAAAATCGTCAAGTTCCACACTCAAGTAGCTGAACTGGCATATTCTTCAACATCCACCGTAATCTCTGAATCCGGCACCAACGGATTATCTTCTATTCCGCCCACTCTTAAACCATATGAAGAGTGTTCTCTTCCATAAAGAATGATAAAGAATCGGAAACCCGGCTCAATGATTTCTTTGAGTCTAAACCCGCTGATTTTTGGAGAAGAGGAATCGATCAACTGGTCAAAAAACAGCTCATATGTTTGAAAATTTCGACTTTCAAATCAAAAAGAAATCGGAATGGTGCAGGTATATCCCAACCTTCGGATCAAATGTGGGCCTCTATAATGAAGTCAAACAAAAATTAAAAAATAGTTTTGGTAGGAGGATTTCCAACAGAAGACAGAACTATTCTTTGGGGCAGTTCCTTTTTCAACTCATGTAATGAAAATAACATACCCTGGGCGTCCCCAATTCGAGTCCCTCAGAAGGGACTTAACTCGTTAACGATCTGCAAACATGCAAATGGGTATTGCGAGCGGAGTTCATCATTTGCTTACTTGGAATGAACGAGAATCGCCTCGGAGAAGACCTTCTTGGCAGCCACTCCGGCCTCCAGCGAGCCTGAAATTGCTGCTTTAAGGAGAACCAGAAGAACGAAACAAACTACCTTAAAAGACTGGCTGTGGGCCACTACCGCCACTCTCATTTGAAATCGCCAGTCGTTCCAGTCACATCGGCCGTGCAGGGAAAAGTGGCTGAGGCATGTTCCTAAACAGGGCAATCGTTAAAGTAATTCTATGTATTACAACAATGTCCTTATTGATAGCTGACAGGCTACTGTTTTTTGCACTTATTAGGATAGTACGCTTCTCACGGAACTACTCTATCGACGGCCCGAACTTCACCTTTGTATGAGGTTTTCCTATTGAGCCTTTGATTGTTAGCTTCATATGTTTTTAGCTAAAAAGATGGAACGATGATTCGATGATATAAACAGAAAGACACCTGCGGTTGAAGAATATTCTCGAAACGAAGCTCGTCCTGTTCTGCAAAACTTGCAGATTTCGAACGAACATAAAGAACTGAGTGTCCGTTTTAAATGAAAACCTTACGTATTACTTATATGTGAATGTTACGTTTAAATATTTTCGCACATTCAATGTGCATTCGTTTATTTCGAGTTTTGTAGTCTTGAACATCGAAAGACGATCTGATTTATCTCATTTTGCTCATTCATGGCACAACTGACAGAAATTGGAATGAAATAAATAAAACGTCTATAAGGGAACGGTAAAAAGCGTGACGTTCCAGGATGAATCCATTGCCAAGTAGCAAATTTTATTGACTCCATAAATATGTACTGAAAAATAACTGTCCTCGCGTATCAAGAACGAGTGAGTTTCACTATTGACCAGGGCTACTCACTAATGCGTGTCTTTTTGAGAGGCGTGTAGGTACAGCCGGAACTGAGACCTACCGTTTCTGTTCGGCTTTTACGTATACCTGACCATATAAACCATTCGAAAGTAATGTAGACTAGTTAGGTAGGTGGAGGTACAGGTACGATGACTTGACTTGACTTTTTTGCCTACCAGACTTGGATTAAGGTATGACTCCTTAACGAATCATTGATTTGTCTTTCTATGTATCTTTAGCCTTTCTTCGCATGTAAGTTAATCCAATTTTTTGAAATTTTATGACTACTCTGGGATTCCTTGGTAGTATTATTTGGATTCTTTGCTTGCATTAATGACTCGAATTCGACTACAATTGACAGCGAAAAAAAACACAGGCCTGCAAGACAGAGGAAGGGAAACGAAAGTAAATATTTTAAGCGGGCGGAGTCATACTCCGTTCAACATACTGGTGGGCCAGGGTCTTACCAGGTCAACCACACAGTCAAAAATTCTATGCTCGGTACTCGTGCTTATACCAAAGTTCATGTAACTTTATCAGGACATGTGGTCAGATGTGTGTTTTATGCTTTTACACGTATGCTAATTTTCGGTTCGATCGCAGGCGAAAACTTTTGAAGATCACCTTGTATGAGTCAAGTATAAACTTAGAGCAAGACAAAGAATGTCACGTGTCTGCCAACAGATGTCATTCGGTGAAAGGTTATTAACCTTCTGAATACTGGGTAAAGGTTAGAAACGAAATTACTGGCATTGATTACATTTGCACCTCTAGACACAAATATGTTTGACTATTGAACATTCATATTGAAAAACAATTTTCTCCAACACGAGATTTTAAAAGAATCTTGGAACGATAAAACTTTTTAGACGTAACAGCAATTATTATTTTAATATAGACATATTCAAATATTGTGCTTGAAACGTCATCTTAAACTTTTCATTTGTATGTTCGAGAGGCAGATTTATTATGTAATACGTACCTTTTGAAGATAGAAAAGCTCAGATATTCGACATTAGATCCGTATGAGGCGAACCTGCAAAACATAAGCATAAGACTGTATTTTCACCGCATCTCTCGCATACGCGATATCGAATTACATAAACATCGCACTGGATCACCTGGAACACTGTCCTTACTGACCACACATAATTGACCACAGTGCATTGTTATATGTGAATGGTAAAAAGTCAGCCGAAATTTCTGGGTGCTGCTGCAGAAATCTCCGTATTTTGACTTATATAACGAGCTTAGAAGTGTAAATAATGCTGAATAAAAAAGCGTTATCACTGAGTAAAACATCACTGGTCCCTGCAGTGAATTGCCTCGCGATGAGAAATAGTTTGTCCCAGCGAAACCCCGAGATGCTCAGGTGAAGTTTTGCAGGTTTCACTTTTCTGTTGTTGCGCACGTCAAAGTTCGGAGAAAACCCACTGATGAAGCACAAGGGCAATCCGGTTTCACCGCCTTAATGGACGGCCGAATACTTACGTCAACGGCGCCTAAGAATTAGCCGCGGCACGCGCATCGATCGTTCTCTCTCAGCTGTCCCAGGGAGGGTCATAGAGGAGACATGTGCGTGTGTCGTCGCGAGGACGGGAGAGGCGACACTTTGTTTTGGACAGTCGTTCGTGTGAGTCTTTATAAGCGAATAGTAAGGTAATTAACAGCAAGCGGCACCAAAAGAGTGTTGAAAACAATTTTCCGCCTTAGCCTTCCGCGCATAGAACATCAACTTTATTTTGTTTTCATCAGTGCTTTCATCAATCGCACACCTGCTTCAACTAAACCATGAAAGCCCATGAAAGAGGCTAAAGAAAACCCCATGAAAGAGGCTAAAGAAGATAGTAATCGAACATCGCTCTCCACACCCTTCGCTGTGCCCCACCACCGCACCTCGACTAAATTCAATTCTCCACCGCTTCTACGACTCTAAGGCCACCGTGGCTGCTAAAGCTAGATGATACATACTAACCAACGCGTTGACTCAAGAGTACAGACTAGGGGAAACTTGAGGCACAACCACCAGCCTGCATTATCAACATATAATTTTTTATTAGCGCCACAACAGATCGAATAAATAAAACAAATAAATAAAACACAAGCCTCAACAATGTATCACTGTTTGTTAGGCTGAAAATTAGGTACACTTACTTAGGGCATTTCGACAAATATTTACCGGTAGTGGGAAAAGCGTCGTGGAAGCGAGGATGATGACGTTGAAGATATGCCCTTCACCTGAATAAGACTTTATTTATTGTTTTCCAACTAGAAAAAACATACTTTGTGTTATTTTCCATTTGGGCTGGTGCTCCACAAATCGTATAGTTCTGGTACCTCGGTACCTTGTTCTGAAATTTACTCTTTATTCACTGCTTACAGGATGCAAAACAGGAATACTGCTAAAGGACAAACTAAAAATCTTAAAGCTCGAAGGAAACATTATTGCTTGCTACTTTCATGATCTTTGTGTTGTACACTCAGTTTGAATTGAAAACGAACTCACCCAACCTTTGTAGTTGATGTCGGTTGTGCCACAAATCGCACGGCTGCCGTCTTGTTCTTGTTCGTCCCTCCTGAAATAGAACATTTTAACAGAATAGAATGTGTTAAGAAAATAGATTTCATTTTAAATTCTGATTTCAATTATTTCGTTTTTGTTATTTAGTGACCTGGAATGACATGGCTATAGCAATTCAAAAAAGAGGGGCTTTCTTTTTTCCCTTTTGACGGGTCCCTTTTCAAACGTACAGTGTTGTGCACTTCTTCTCAAATACGGTATTCAATCACACTACGCCGCAGCTACGCATCGTAGGTATCAGCGGTGAGTTGCTTTTGTCAACCGGAAACGTCCCAGTTCACGGAAAGTCTATGCTCCTATTACATGTTCATTAATGTTGTCCAGTCTTTGGTAAATAACTAATATGACCATGGATTCTTTCGACGATGGATTCGGACTCTCACTCGTGTCGCGGTGGCGAGCGGTCGGTCCCTCCGGTCGCTCTCTGAGCGTCCGGTTGGTCAGACAGCAAACCCTGTGGCATGTATGAGTTTTCCGGCTTCCAGAGGGAATCGGGACACCCGGAAGCCGTAGTCCCACCACCTCTGACAACAAGATGCCCGACGCCAGGAATCCGGCCACGTGAGAAGTCATCCCGAAGGTCGCCGACGCTCTGAGGACGCCACCACCGACGAAAACGCAACTTCTGGACCAGGGACTCATCTTTTCGAAGCATATGCGAGCTCAGAAGCGTCCGCTGTACCGCAAGCGCCCGAGAAGAAGAAGTTTCACCGCCATTTCCAGAGATGCGCGATTCCCAGATGCCCCGTGAAGCGCGCCGTCTACCACCGGTCTGACATCAACACCACGCCAGGAATGAAGCCGTCTACAAGTGATATCCTTTGTTGTCTATTTTCGGTGTCATGCAAGGCGTAACGCCTTTGATTCATGAAGTAAAGTAAAGTAAAGTAAAGACGATGGATTCATTCGGTCGAAAAATTGCGGTGGAATAGCTTTCAACGACACGTATACTCTATTGCGCATTTAACATCGTAAATGGACTTTACCTTGGAGACCTAAATGGACCCAGCATTACGGAATTTCGCTCTGTTCGGTATTTTACCTTCTAAAGAGAATTGTATGGATCGGGCCATTGCAAAGCATACAGCGGTTTTCTCCTAACATTAAACCATTATCTATTACAGGGAACGACTGGTCGTGTGCTCCTTGTGTCAACCTCAACATCGTAGCAAAAGCCCTAATGAACCCCATCCCCTTTTTTATTGAAAGACTCACCTTTAGTTTAAAACAGTGCTCAAATGAGATGAATCGACAGGAATTGGATACTTGGCCAACTACCTAAATCAGTATAAGTAGACGTCTTTCGTATCTCGCACATCTCGCATATATCAAGCTGGTACAACAACGCTTGTTTAGGAGGCCCGCGGACGCCTTCTTTAATACCGCTATACATCATATCTTCCCACACGTTGCTCTTTTTGATACACAGTAACTATGATAGATGGATCGAGAATGAAAGAGCGATGAAATACTCTATTATAGTGCAATATACACACTAGGAATTGGACATCGCTGTAAGCTAATCTCACGTAGCTGTGTGAGAGCGCTATTGATTAACATCGGCAAACGCCGTGCACACTAATTATATTTCTATGTAAATGACATTAGTAGCTTGGCGCAAGATCCGCGTGATTGTTACGCTCATGTGTTCCTGAAATACATGCGTTGTTAAAATATCGCATGACGTCCATACTAAATTTGTTCCGAAATGGGACTTATGACACTAAACTTCCTGATCAAAAACAATACAATTTTCACTTTCAGGCTTTATTTTCAATGTACCGGTATACTATGTATCCAGTTTTAAGGGAATACTGAGCGGAGGTTTATCAACGAGGCATTAAAAATGGAAAGTGGTAGAAATTCATCGCGTGATATGTGCAGTTGATTAAAATGAGCACGAAATAAAGCAGCAGTCAGTGTAACACACGAATATTGCTCACAAAAGGACAATTTCTGGCTCAAGCCTCATAGGATGCATTTCAGTTTGGATTCGCGTTCTCGTCTTCCCCGAAAAGGAACGATTCATGCGCGTCGAGCGGCAGATAGTAGCCCGCAATCATAGATGCGATGATCCACGCTGATGACATCACCGGTACTCCACGTTCGTTCGCCTGAACAATCATATCCCGGCAGCGAATTCCGTCGGTTAGCACAAAATCAACATCATCTGAAGGAAACGCATGAAACGTGCATGAAACACTACGGTGACCATTACCATCTACTTCAGGTAGCTCCGTTAAGACCTTCGCTCCCATCGCTTCCAGCATTGGTGTCCACATTTCGACAAAACGTTTGAGTCGAGCTGATGGAGAAAGGCCCGAATCACCGCACAAGCAGACACTCCTTCCTTTAAGCAGATCGGCGTTTGGATGCCTGTAAATGGTAACACGACTTATGATAATGACCAAGTGATCATACCATGCGACGTCCTCGTCGGTTATAATATCGATTCCAGCAGGGAGCATATGTGGTTCGTAGTCAAGAAATTCATGTTTCTCGAAGCAGGACACCAACCAACTGTATTTTACGCATGGCACGCTGAATGCGAGCGCATTGATGTACTTCGCCGTTCGATTGGCCGTTTCTGAGATCAGGTACAGTTCAGCGTCCAGATCAGCATCCTGAAAAACAAATCGTTTTCGCAGGCCTCAGTTGCAACTAAAAATACCGTCAAATCCTTAAGTACAACACCTCCCTCTTCAACGATCATTGTTTCCATCCATTTCTTGATGAAAGAACGTTCTGGAACATTTTTAATAGTCGCACATTTACGACACATCCCACCTTTAACTGAAGGTGCTATGGCCGAGGTCAACACGAATTGCTTCCCGACAAATAGCTTGTTCGCATCTTCAGAATTTAGTGCTGCCCGACACTGTCGAATTTCCTCGAACTTCTGCTTGAGGCAGCTTTGCGTCGACGAAACGGGTGATGATAGTGCGATGACAGGTGATTCAGCACCGATCAGAGGTGCTTCAGCAGTCGTTGCACCTCTGCGGGAAGTGGGCTGCTTAGTGGTGATTCCTAGCTTTCCTGAAATTGAGTCGTTTGGCTGTGAAATGCTTTTTTCGGAAATACCAGAAGTGAACTTGGCAAAGGAGTTTTGTTGTGCTTTGATCGTCTTGGCCTGCTCGGTGTCGAACGATATCTTTTCCCACGAAAATCTAAAGTTGTCGGTTTCAGAGAAATTGGGAAATGGATGTTGTTTGTATACGTTATAACTTTTTCCTTTGCGTCGTCGATGTAGCCTGTGTAAAATCCTTCGTTCCAGTGATTCGCAATTTCGCGAATTGGTGTCGACTTGATTTCGACTGTGGCACTCTGGTCATCACTTTCAACGTCCACCTAGAATGATTGTTTGAATAAAAACGATGGTTTGAATACGACAGTACCTGGGTGTTCGGCCGCACATCGCGGATAGGGATGATACCAACGTTGGTGAGTGTCTTGTACTTTTTGTCTTCGACAAAATACACCCGATATTTAGCTTTGTCATACCTGAACCTGGAGCTTACAATGGAAACGCTTTGCCGCCTACCCAACCACAATTGCCGGATAGTACACTTTATCCCAGAGACCGTACACGCGTGCGCCGATGGGCACGCATTCCATGTCGTCCGGAAAGTCGACCTCAACCTGTTGCTGCGCCGTGAGAATCGGGGGCTCGACATTTGAGGACTTCGATCTTGAGAGGGTCCAACTTGCGTCATGTTGATTCCATGAGGAGTTAGCGGCACCAGATTGACGTCGCCGTGAACTTGTCGCCACCATATCCTTTCCTTTCTGATCTGTTTTCCGTTTTTTGGGAACGTTGATGGACGGTAGTGGCGGGTCAGTATCAAGCTTAGCATCGCCGTTCGGTTGCTCTGCCACCTAGACATGCAGAGCTTTGTTAAAACTGTGATTTTCACACTTACGACATCGTGGTCGGAAAGTTCGGTGTGAGAGCCGCTATTCGAGGAGTCGTCGAACTCATATGGATCAGTGGCGTCTTTCTCAGCTTTGACACTTTCTTGCAGATCTGCGTCCTTGCTTTTCCGATAGCAGGTTGCAGCACCACCGGCCGAAGAAGCAGTGTTCTTAACATCTAAAAAGGCACAATTACAATTTAACCAAATATGACCTACTTTTGAAAGCTTTGCGTCCCCGCTTAGCTGGCCGAGCATTCTCTGCGCTGGCATCGACAGACAAGTCTTCGGTTTGATTCCTTTTGCTTCCAACGTTTTCTTCAACATTTTCTTCTTCTGCGTGGCGCTTGCACTTAAGAACAAATGATAAAGAATAGTCAACGAGCTATAGTCCTACCGTAGCCATCTTTCTGGGTCGTTTCTGTGGGGACGGAGAAAACCTGTACAGCAATCATCTTATTTGTTGGTTTAAAGAGAGCTTACCTATAAGGAGCTTTCGCTCGCCGAGGTCGAGATTTTTGCCCTTGATCTAGATCCGTAACGTTCTCCTGTTGGACATCGTTATCTTCAGCTAGCGGCTCTTTCACGTCACTGCCTTTTTGGTCTTGCTCAATGATGATAATGTCGTCGTCATCACTTTCAACTGGTGCAGACGCGACAGGCTCAGGCACACGACATGCGGTTTGTAGATTTGCCTGGAGGAACGGCTGATCATGACGGACGAGTGGCTTGCTGGGCATTGGCTTTCTACCAGGTGCCGGTACATAACGTTGGGGTTGTGTGTTCCCGCGGACCAACGGTTGGCCGTTAGGAACGAGTGGTGGGTTAGGCATTGGATTTCTAACAGGGGCAGGTACATAACGTTGGGGTTGTGTATTGCCGCGGAGCAACGGCTGGCCGTGAGGAACGAGTGGTTGGTTAGGCATTGGATTTCTAACAGGGGCACGTACATGACGTTCGGCTTGTCGATTACCGCGGAGCAACCGCTGGTCATGAGGAAGGAGCGGGTAACTGGGTGTCGGCTTTCTATCAAGGGCAGGTATCTGACCTTTGGTTTGTATGTTGGCGTAAAGGAACGGGTGACCATTAGAAACGAGTGGTTGGCAAGACATTGGTTTTCCATGAGGCACAGGTACATGACGTTCGGCTTGTAGATTTCCATGGAGCATCGGGTGACCATAAGAAACAAGTGCTTGTCTGGGCATTGGATTTCTTGCAGGGGCAGGTACACGACGTTCGGCTTACACATTTCCGCTGAGCAGTGGGTGACCATAAGAAACAAGTGCTTGTCTGGGCATTGGATTTCTAACAGGGGCAGGTACATGACGCTCGGCTTGTAAATTGCCGCGGAGCATCGGGTGACCGTGAGGAAAAAGTGGTTGGATGGGCATTGGAATTCTACCAGCCGTCGGTACATGACGCTCGGCTTGTAGATTGCCGCTGAGCATCGGGTGACCATAAGGAAGGAGCGGGTATTGGCTAGCGGGTAATGGTTTACTGGGAACTGGCTTACGATCCTGACCGCTTTTTTGAACAGTTTCTAACATGATAATATCGTCGGCATCATTGTTCGCTTCTTCAGACATGGCAGCTCGACGTTGCTGGTATTCGGGATGTAGACAGTCGTCGTCAAAAGTCCACGTGTCCCCAACAATGTCGACATCCTCGTCGCTCGCCATATCAGAGTTTTCTTAACAACCTGAAATCACTTGATGGTTACAGTAACGCGATAAATCTAGGTCGCGTTGCTATTCATTCATTCGCGATTTAGCACTCCTCACAATCAACGCACATGCACTTTCCATCTATCAACCTACAGACTGCAAAGTGGACCAACGCACATTCACAAAATACCCCTAAAATTAAATGGAAAAATCAAAAAGATATGAACCTTTTCTTGTCTTCTGGCCGCGACCCTATTTCCCTATTCTATACTCTATCCTTATCCACGCGAGGAAAAGGTTATTGCACGCGCCGCGTTATGGAGGATGGACGAAGGAGTGCCCTTAAAGTGCAACATGTGCACATTGCACTGAGATGGCTCCCTCGATCATACAGACTCTTTTAGCCTTAACTTTTTCCTCCTATAAGCCAATTTCTAAACAACACACAAAACTAGCAAAAAATACAATCAGTGAAATAGCAACAGCTCGAATAGAAGTGAGGCAAATTCTCTGCCATGAACGGTGCGTTAGGAGACTGTTTGTGTCTTTTGGTCGCGCGTCTGCCAGTGGCCGCCGCTGCCGCGAGTCGCTCGCCGCATTTCCGACAGTTGAGGCGAAGGCGCCACCGTACGCGCAGGACATAAAAGATCGCTTTTGAATTTTAAACGTCTTGGACCATGCAATAGACACTATAGGTCGAATGTGAGAAAAGATAAAAGCAAAAACAAAATCCTACTAGAAAGCAGAACTGGACGAAAACACCAAATACATTCAAGAGAGAAAACATTGTGTTCGCTATTAGACAAATAAGTGTCCTTTTCAGTGCAAAACAAAAATTGACTTGCAATGGCCATCAAAAAGACACGAGTGGAAGTTTATCATAATAGACACATACGTCGCGCAGTTCTCCAAGTCCCTGCATATGCCGTCGTCTAATCCAGCATATGTTACGCGATAAGGGGATGAATCCTGACACCAGAGCAGATCAAGAGCAGTCTTGCGCGGCGCTACAGCAAAGCAAAACGATGCCAGATGTGGTAAAAGAATATCGCTTGCCGCTGTCTCACTGATTTAACTGATGATGATGTGCAAATAGTTGTGAATTAGACCTTACTCCGCGTCATGCGTTTGTCGATTCCAATGCGAAATGTGACGATGAAACTTGCTTGAACGATCACGGTTGGAGTCACAGCTTTCTCATTTTGGGGCGGAATTTGCACTTTGGACCAGATGTACTTTTCCTGGCCTCTTTGGATACAGATTTGTTCGGCAGTGTATGGCGCGTCGGATGGACCCAGATTTGCTACAATGAGCGCACAGCATAAACAACGAGCAACTACTGTTGTTTTTCTTTACGCATGTAGTGGCGGGACTAGCAATTTTATTTTATTTTACAGGAGTTGATATCGCACAATAAAGTCGATTCTTTTTTTAAAAGTATGATGTTTCTTGTGAAGCTCGTTTCAGCATCATATAAAGCAATTTTAGTCGAGCTAAGTAGATAGTCTGACTCCCTTTCTCCCTTCGGCGCCCCTAAAAGCGCTTTTGTGTAGTTCACAGAGCTGAATCTATAAACCTTTTCTTCTTTGATGTCAAGTTGCAAAATTGAGCAAATTTATATATTTATTAACGGAATATGTTATTAAACTGGGTAACAATTTTTTTTTGCATCTGGTGAGGACGCCTTCGACAAATTTCCTCCATCTTCAGTCGAACCATCGTCTCTTCTTCTGCCTGACTCACGTTCGGTTAATCTTCGAAATCCAGCGGCCAGGTCTTACTATCCGTACACTAAACAAGGTGTATTATTTTTCATAAAAATCACACAAACTCACATGTAATGGAAATCTCTAAGGACACAGTACGTGTCCTTTTGTCGAAGCAACCTAGTCGAGGACACACAAGTGTTGAGAATCTCCAGTCACCTAAATTCAAGTCGTTATTGCAGATGGCAGACCGGATACTACCATTTATTTTATCACAACGCATCTTCTGATACGACGAGAGTTCTCGTATAGACCGAGGCTATGGTAATGTGCGTGTTGGCCTGAAACAATGAATTATTTCATAACGAATGACTACAGTCCAAATAGATATATGTACCTTTATTTTAGCGAATCGTTTGTGGGTCGTCGACGTATTCTTCTATTTTCCGAGGTCGCTGAATTCTATCTACTTGCATTTTCTGGTTGTGGTTGTTTCTAATAATGATACCTAAATTTCAAAATACAAATCAGATAAAGCAAAAAGTACTCACTAAAAGTTGGAGACCAATCTCGATCACGCTGATGAGTTGCACTAACTCGTGGACTCTGAGCGTCCACACCAGAGAAGAATGTGAAAATCACATGAGTATTTCGCAGTTATACGGCATTAGTTCCTTTCGATGCAGCATTGAAATGATCATGCAGCGCAGCTGTAAGCTTCGACTATAAAAACGTATCTTTATAGAGGTCACTTACAAAGCAAGGGATTGTCCATTGTTGCATGAAATTGCTTTATTTTTGCCGATGGCGAACGACGGGGTGTCCATCGTTCCTATCCTTAGAGGTGACCTATTCCAGGCGACCTCGGGGAAGCGCTGCGCGACGTTAAGCGTGTGGCCCGGAGCCGAACTAGCTGGCGACGCCTGTAGAATTGTTTTGCAGCACAGAACTGTCGGTGTAGACCACCAGGTACGGAATGCCCGGAGCAATGCTTTTGTTTTGAACATCGTGTCTGAAGCCGTTCTTCTTCGTGGAACGTCAACATTGGGTTCGGCCAACAATTCATCTCTCTGATGCCCGCGACCACTGATGACATCACCGTGCTCTACTCTGATGACGTGCCCTGTGCCGAAACTAGAAGGAGTGACAGTGGGGCTGGTTTTGTGTAGACAGCGTGATTTCTTTCAAGGGGTAAGCCTCTGATACGAGATAAGCTCGCAGAAGTAAGTTAAGTGAAGATGACGAAGTAACTTCTAGCCATCGTTTAATCCCCGGAACGCTCAGCCGATGATGCCGTCCCCACTTCGCCCGTTGTGATCTACCGTTCGCACCTCTGCCTTAACCTATTGTTTGCCGCTACAATTCTCTGTGAAGACTTTCCTTCACTGTCACTGTCGGATGGAGAGGTAATACTGAGTTTATTCTCGTGAATTCAACGTGACGTACAAAACAAGGACAGCGAAGAGCGAGTGACAGTTGTTAGAAGTTGTACAGACCGTACAATGGACAAAAGGAACTTAGTATTATTGGTCGTTCACACGAAGGTGGTTACTGAACGCATCGTATGTGACCAAAAACCGATCATGCTTCTCAAACGGGAGCCATTTGCCCTGGATCATTGTTGCGATGATCCATTCGGATGACGCTACCGGCACACCTCGTTGTTTCGCTGCATCAACAATGTTTTCACACTGTACTCCGTTTGTGATGACAACGTCCACGTCTTCTAAATTTCGCGTCGTGCATAAGCCAAGTACGACAATTATTCTTACCGTTGTTTTTGGGCAGTTGGGTGAGAATGTTGGCTCCCAGGTTCTTCAGCATTGACCTCCAAAAGGCGACAAAGTACTTAGGAGCTAGCGTGCGAGTGCGATGTGTAGGCGCATTTCCGCATACAAAGATGTTCCAATTCCTGAGAATGTTGACATTAGAGTGCCTGAAATCGTGGTCGTGATCTTCTATAGGAACGCAGCCATCCTACCATTTCACATATTTCTTAGTCACTATGTTGATTCCAGCTTTGAGCATAAACGGCTTGCAACTTATAAACTTCCCTTGTCGGAAGCAGGCATCTAGCCAGCGGTAGCTAACGCATGGAACGGATCGCGAGAGAGCAGCAAGATAGTTGAGTGTTTTGTTGGGCCTGTCAGAAATGAGATACAGCTCTGTCGATGATTTAGCAACCTGAATATAATGAATGATAGGCATAGAAAGGTCTCTCATATACCTTCATATTGTTATGTACTATTCCTCCAGCATTGACGATCCTTTGCGCTATCCGATGCAGATTTTCGGTCGCTATAATAGCTACCTTTACTATGTATCTTTCTGTATGTGTCGCATACCTTCGGAGCGGGTGGACAAAATGAGTACGAATTGCTTTCCATGAAAAAACTTTCCCTGCTCACTTGTGTTTGCATAGCGGGGCACTTTTGCCTGAGGTGACCCGATGCGACTTTGCGTAGGTCGAATCCGTGATGATGGAGTCATCATGGATGTTCTTCCTTGGCGTGATCTTGAAGACGAAACTATCAAACCTGGGCAACGAACAATGAGCAAGTAGGCTATATAGCATAAATACCCGAATTAAGCATGGCAAAGGATCGATCTTGCTCCCTGATCTCCTTGGCATGGTCGGCATTGAACAATATCTTATCCCAAGAAAATCTGAAATCATACGCATTCTGCTAGGACAAATTTTCGCTTTCATTACTTAATAACGCGTTGCTTTGTGTGAGAGGCAGACCCTTCGAAAATTCCAGAAACCCAGTTGACCGCTAGTTCTCGATTCGGGGTTGATTTGATCACGGTGGGGAAGTCCTGATCACCACTGGTTACATCCACCTGAAGCCATTCTTTCATTACTAGCAGCATTACGGTATGAAAGATACATGTACGCCTGGCCTCAGATCACGAATAGGGATGATGCTACTGCTGGTGAGAGTCTTGCGCATCTTGTCTTCGACGAAATACACGCCGTATCTGGTTCCATCAAAGCTAAGAAGGGCGTAGAAAATTTCACTTCGACGAGTATCGCAGTACCTGGCTACGATTGCTGGATAGTAGACCTTTTCCCACAGTGCATATACGCGTCCTCCGATGGATAAGAATGTTAGGTCCTCGGGAAAGTCGGCCTTGGCCTGTTCTTCAGATGTTAGAGTGGGGAGTTCAGCGTTCATAGAGTTCGTGTGCTTCGGAGTAATGGGTGTCGTATCAGCGTTATCGTCTGTCTCCTGTTTGGTTGCCACATCTGGTATCGCAAGCTCCCTTTCAGAACCTTTGTTGTCGACAGTTTTTTTGTCGGCATGTGTTAGCGGTATAGACTGGACAAGTCTGCTTTCCGCGGTCGCAGGTGGTTTTCCTTGCGAAGCTCGAGTCTTGGATACCCTGATGTGCGAAACACCTTTACGCTTGCTGGTGTTTGCCTGCTTCCTCACAGCAATTTGTGGCATTTGTTCATCTAAAGCAATGTGTTATTGCATGTGACAGAATCAACAATGACTTTTCACAGCTTTTCTTGATGGGGCCCGCCGTCGAGTATTCACAGCTACGGTAGCGTTGTTCGATGACACCTCTCCCACTTTGTTTTCATCATTACTTCTTTCGTTTGGTCCGTCCTTCCCGCCCTTCTTGGGCATCATCCACTGAACAAAGTCATTAAAAAAGACTAGCTACCAATAGTCCTACACGTGTTGTCACTGGCATTGAATGCTATTTCGTAGCCTCGACGGTGGCCTGTTGGGGAGTGCTCTCTGCAAAACAACTACGAAAATTCATGTTAAAGTACGAATTGCGATCCTCAAAAGCCATCCATGTTTTTGGGTGAGAGGTGCACCGGGTTCGCGCACAATTTAGTTCATGAAAATCCTAAAAGTTTTCAATTAAGGATTTTCACTATTAACTGCAACACTCCCTCCTTAACGTATAATGCTGCTTTCGCTACCCTCGTAGTGTCCTAATTTGATGAATAAAATATAAAGCGGGATCTCACGAACAACGGAGCGCGCGCGATTGTTGTGATCAAGCAGAAAAGGCACGAATGGCGGGCACTTTCAAACTGGAATACGGTATCGGTGCCGAGTCTTCACACGTTTCTCGTTGTTTTTTCTTCATGCATTGCGCGCTGAACAGCAAATCGGGTGCTGCATAGAAATCATAAGCACCAATGGTCAAAATCACGAAAACGAACGCATAGCTTGCCGTCCATGAAGGCGCGCAGCTGGGCCATAAGCAGCTGTGCCGCTGTCGACAGTCTGTGCTGCCATGGACGCTACTCACTCAATTCCCCTCTTAACGACGCCAAAACAAGCGCCTACAGGCACTACAGAGGACCTAAGACGCTTCACCACTTTAAAGGACGATTGTACTAAACGGCACGGGTGCATTCCAGGAAAAGCGCGCGAACCTTTGGCGCGCGGCGACTCACACTTCCCTGCAGCTCAGGGCGTTGTTATGGAAACGGCGCGCATATACTGTTCACGCTAAGCATGAGTTGAATCGAGCCATACGGCCTTTATAGGATCCGTTCTAAACATAGGCCTGAAAACATAGGCTCAGCAACGCTCATTCACACCTGCGATGACTAGGCATGGATTATACTTGGACTGATCGGTTGATGCTTTGAGCTCTGCATCTGGGCACCTGGGCCACAGATTAGTTGTCGTGGACGGCCATACGTTTGGGAAGAGAAGGGGAGGTTACCGTAAATATAATAAGTATCCTGTATGATGGAAATGTCCAGAATTACATACATATACGTCCTGCAGAGCGTACGGTCTTCTGTTCACTCCTTTTTGGTTACATTTTATTCGATGCTGACAAGAAAGTTCACCAGAAAACTTTGTATACCTATTGGTTCTCGGCAAAGACTTTCGGCTTTTCTTTTCTTCCACGAGAGCAAAATCAGTGAGTGCAGTATGTACTACTCTACATTCAACTAAGGTTTCATATATTTCCCTCTACAAATTCAACGGTGTTCTTTGCCACGTCCTCGCTACGCTAACCGGTGTCAATGGTCATTGTCATGAAGTGCTGATGTACCGAACCGATTCTTTGGAATTCAATACTGTCGAAGATAAGTGTTCGCTGGTCAATACCTCATGCGCATCCCGCCAAAAAACATTCGCGAATGACCTGCCGTGTGCTGTAGTCGATTTTCGCTTGCAATTAGCGGCTATGCGAGTGCGACATTCGCACATAATAAGCGGTCAGAAGATTTGTTCTCTGATCATCATAGAGCTTGAAAATTTATTAGTGGCAAATGTTGTAAATTATATGAAACATGGGATGACTGGTAGAACCATATGGGAAATTTTCAATTCGATTTGTGACATTTTATCATGCAGACATATTATTGGGCAGTTGTTAAGAAATCTTGGCCAACACAGTTCTTGTGGTCACTATGTGCTAGGCCGATGTTGAGAGATGTGTTTATCAAAGATCGGCTTTGTCCTACTGCGTCTTTCCGTTCGTCTACGAGTTCGCTGTTGGTGGTGGAATGGTTCTAAACGGAATATGTGCAAGATATCACAGTGATAGAGCTCCAGATCAAGAGCGTTATGCGTCGCAAGTGCGAAGCGACGCAAGCGTATAAAAACCCAAAACGTGCATTCGTAAGTCAGTATCGACGTCTCCTCGATGACGTCTCTCGCTGGCTTCGTGTCTGTGTGGCCATATGCGTATAATTCAGTTAGATGATCATGCAGAACTACTAATACTGAATGGGCAACGCTCACAGTCTGTATTCCGAGCAGCGCTTTTCAGTAGCAAGCCTGTCAGCCAACGGCTATGCGCAAACTCTAGCCAGTTAAAAGACGTTTTAACAGACCTTGGTATGTCATATCCTCGAACCCTGCCAAACTCCGCACATTCGTTTTAGCTTGGATGAAGCTAAGAAAGTAATAGTCAAAAAAGCACACGTTTAGAAAACTAGAGAATGATATTCAGTAGGCGTATTAAGATCTCCGTATCCATCGAAACGTAGAGAACTATTCCTAGCATCTGCATCGATATTTTCTCCAAATCTTCACTTGTTATTTGTTTGTACATCTACTTATTTGCTAGCCCTACCACTCCAAATTCAGAAACATCCGGTAGCGAAACACTAGCAAAGTACATATCGCCAGCTCCCTTTCTTTTTTCCACCGACACAGCGTTCACGTGCCCTACGGCAGCTACAATCCAAATCGCTAAGAACGCAGAATTGGGTGTAGATCGATAATCTTTGAAGCAATTGAAATCTGACGCTCGGTTCTTATCGTTAGGGGTAAGCCTTTGCAATGGTAAATGCGACACCTGAAATTTGACATTGTCCAAGAGGTTGGGAATTGAGGACAACTGCCGCATCGTTTCGTTTCGTAGCATTTTCGTCGGCTGCCTACCGTATCGCATTAGCTGTTGTATTCGGTAGTCAAAGGACAAAGTAACGTCGCCCCTTGGTTTTCAAAACTGTCAACAGCGCTGATAAGACGACCTTTTTCGACGTCTTATCGGTCACGGGACACTTCTGGTCCGATGCACACAACCTGCCGATGTACACGTCGGCGCCGCCAGCGAAGCTCCGTGGCGCACGTAGCGCTGAAACGAGGCCTCCGGGTATGCACGTCGTCTTATCGTGCGGCCCGAGGGGTTGAAAAACTGCTAAAGTGGCAGCAAACACCGGCTACAGTCAACGTCAACAGAGCAGCGCGTGCTGATAACGTCTTTGCATAAGAAGGGCTCATCGGCCGGGAATCCCGCAGTCGTCAGCTCGGTCCCAATCGCTCAGACCTTCCTTAGGCAGCTTTGTCTCCCATCTTCAGCAAGGTCCCTTTTACTAGGAGCATTGTTCTGCTCACCATAGATTCCTTTGCTTATGCTCAAAAGGACACCTAAAAATTCCTTAAATTGGAGCGATTGGGCAATGCCTCTGTAGGTTTAGGTTGCCGAAGTATCGCTTTTGGATACGCCTTTGATTTGAGCGTGGCTTTTTTTCCTCACCAGGAAAACCAGGGTCCCCTTACGTTAAAGAAAGTGATTCAAACTGATAACCGCTAGGGCTCAGTGAAGACCCGATCACTTTGCTCTTATGAACGTCTAGCACTCTCGTAACCCATCCGCGACAATCAGATAAAGTCGTGCTTGCGCCTCCGTCAATCGCAGTCGCCATTTCAGAACTATACCAGTATGTCCGCCCAGCAAGGAGTCTCGCTCGTTCGCCAGAACTACGCCAGCGAAGTCGAAGCCGCCGTTAACAAGCAGGTGAACATTGAGCTCTACGCCAGCTATGTCTACTTGAGCATGGTAAGGTTCCTTTCGTTCTATGGAAGAGTACATGTGAGCTATTTTAGGCGTTCTACTTCGATCGCGACGACATCGCCCTGCACAACATCTCCAAGTGGCTGCGCAAGCAGTCGGACGAGGAGCGTGAGCACGCCATGATGCTTATGAAGTTCCAGAACACTCGTGGTGGACGCATCGTTCTGCAGAACATCGAGAAGCCCGAGAAGGATGAGTGGGGTACCGCCCTATCCGCCTTCGAGGCTGCCCTCGCTCTTGAAAAGGTCAACAACCAGTCGCTTCTTGACCTGCACAAGCTTGCCGGCGCTAACAACGACGCTCAGGTAGAGAACGCAGTCTCAGTAATCAGTTATCAATTGGTGTTATTCAGATGTGTGATTTCCTTGAGGATAAGTACCTCCGCGAACAGGTCGAATCGATCGAGGAGGTTGCCAAGTTCGTCACCAACCTGAAGAGAGTTGGACCTGGTTTGGGCGAGTACATGTTCGACAAGGAGCACTTCGATGACTAAATTTACGTGTAACTTAAAGCACAATTTACGCTGTATCTTATTTCGTTTTGTACACGAATACTGTACATATATTGATATTGTTTCATAAAAATATTTTGATCAGTTCATTTCGAACTCTCCACATTGAAATGATAAGCCTTTCTCGACGGACGTCATTGCACAACCGATTGGGATGATTTTCCTTTGTTATCTGGCAGCGGTCCGATTCCCACACCCATTTTGACGAGAAGCTTTGTTCTGCAACCACCATTTTTCTGCTGCTTTTAAAAGATTCTGTGATTGATGGGAAGACAAAGCAAAAACAGGTGTCCCTTCGGTGGTTAAAAACGTTGTAGGAACCAGTTATAACATCCGAAAAAGGCTACATTCCGTATAGTTATACATAAACGATTATACCTTCGTTCACCCACTACCCTTTGTGTGGATCGTCGTGGTCCATTGAGTGCATGGAAATTTCAATGTTACTACAGTTCCAGCACAATCGGGTGACCAATTGAAGCTGTGAAAGTGAAGCGCAGTGCAAACGTGACAACTACTAGACGAGCGAATCCTGTTGGACACACTGTTCGGTTTGCATGACGAACAAAGTCCATAGCGAATGTCCAATATCTACGTCTTTCGGGTGTCCCACTTCTCCCTGGAACCCGGAAAAATCTCAACTGCAGCAGGATTTGCCGTCTAACCGACCATACGCTCAGAGAACGAATGGGGTACCGACCGCTCGCCACCGTGACGCAGGAGACTTTCCTTAAGGTGAACCGCAGTGCAAACGAGACAAATACCGGACGAGCGAATCCTTTTGGGACACTTCGGTTTGTATGACGGAAAAAATCCATAACAAAATAGAACATTATGAGTGAAAGGGGAGTCCAATATCTTTCAATAAACAACCCATAAATGGGCCAGGAAAGTACACCTAAGGTACACCTGCTTTTAAGTCGTGCGAACAAAAAATAGGTACTAAATAAACTTATAACAACGTTCTGATAGAGATGGGCTGCTTGCAGAACTGGCACGTTGGCATGTGGGTTTGTACGTCACTCTGTCCGCACACTGCGCAGCTGGCGCCGACATCGACTCCTTTCTCACATTTCTAGCAGATGAGCCGTTTGTGGCATCAGGTCAGACGCAAATGATTAATATATCCCGATTTTGAAAAGGTTAGTTATTCCTGTATATGGCGGAATGGACTAGATCGCTGGCTGACTGGTCTATTGCATAGCATTCTACCTATTGTATTAGCTATGGCTTCTGCATGAATGCATCTACTTCTCCAATCGTTTTGTTAGACCTAAATGTAAAACTGTTTGAATACCACGATGTTCTGATCTTGACCGGCACTGGCAATTGATAAGATTTCAAATTTTTTGCAGAGATGGACCGTGTTTATTTACCACTCTATCTCCACTCCTTGCCCCTCGATGAGTGATTTATTAGCATAGAAACAGCGCATAACTCTTTTTAATGTGTTACAGAAAAGCATCAGCAATTGACGATAAGATAGCATAGGCGGTCAGACCATTCCGACGCGAACATATGATCTTTCTATGTGGTCTTGACTGTCCTCATGAAAAATTCAAAGAAGAACGGCGGGAATTATTGTGATTTGAAGTCTTGTGTAGTAAGTAATGTTGTTGTTGTTTTCGCTTGGGCACCAAATAATCAATCACCACACAGGAAATCCGAACAGAAAAGAGATTTCTTTGTAGTGTGTAGAACACGGCTGAGAATCATTGTCCGCATTGCAAAAATGGTTGCTATAGCAACTGATTATGGATTATGGATATGGACTATTTGGGATTATGCATGGCGCGCGCGAGGCTTTCTGCAACTGAAGTATGACATCATATTTTAGGCTGCGCAGATTCAAGAAAGATGGAAGAAAGTGATAGCAGTGATGAAGAAGGCCGTGTGGAGGTGGAGTTAAAGCTTCTCCCTAAAAGTGGGGAAAAGTGTCAACCGAAACGAGAACCGCCGTCATGCTTCTTCTCCGTTTCACAATTCGATGATTTTCCAAATAGAGACCCACCTCAACCCTGCAGCTCTGGCTATTCGTTCGATGAACCGGACTATCCGGCGAACGCCACTAATTTGCAAGATATCGCCCGTGAATCCGGATTGATGATGATGGAGGACCGCCGTTCAACCGAACTCTATCACGTATCAGAGGGTCTCTGAGTGGACGTTTAACTGTTGAAGTGCTGTTTTAGAGACGCCTAAACTCATTAAGAGATCTCTACCATCGGCGAACAAAGCGCACACCAGAGGCAATGAGGAATGAAGAGTACTACCGCTTCGTGCAAGATTCACCCATCTATCGTTGTTCCAATTTGCTGGCGAACTTCGTCTTGTCCGGTAACCGTACCTGGCTCCAATGCTCGTTTATTTTATGTTTAGAGGAGAAGGTTGTATTCGTGGACAATCCATTCCCAGAAAGCGAAGTGCTCACCATGCTTCGTACACTTGTCACGCTCTACGAGGATGTGCCAGCTACTGTTTTATATGTGAACTCAAACGAATCCATGCTGGACTCCCTCCTGTGGATGGCGAAGAAGTTCTTCCTTGTCGACGACGTTTGTTCGACAAAGAACGGAGAGGCCCATAACACTTCAGTTTGTGCTGTTCGCTGCACTAATTTCGCCGATGTCTGTGAAATCAGTAGTCCTAATATGTCACATCGAATTTGCTTTCTCACTGACAAGCAATTTTTGGATTTACTGACCTCTAATCAGCCAAGGTTTTCGCTGGTTATTTTTGATAATTTCGTTTGTACGACAACACTGATGATGGCCGGTATGAGAGCTGCAAGCAACCTCATTCAAGAGAACGGAGAACCTCTGTTCAAAACAGTAAAAAACCGACCGCTTTCAGTTTTTCATCAGTCGACAATTTAGATTGTAGCGTTCCACGGCTACCTCAATCCATCAATCAAGAATCTGTTCAAAGGTTCAAGAACTATAACTGATGAGGGGCTTCCCGAGAAATTTATTCTTTATCCTGAGAAGGCCATGCCATGGTAAGATCGTTTGCACTTAGCATACCACTCAACCTTACAAAATTTAGCCTTCCAAGGAAGGATTATCTCGATGATATCCTGAGCATTGTCCGATACCTGGTTGCCACACAATTGAACATTCCGTGCGGTACACCCTTTGGAAGTTTTACTCAGGAACTTCGACTCATAGAAGGAGACATTCTCGTATTTGCCGTTAGCGCAACTGAAGCGCTCATGCTGCAGTATGCCTTAAAGCAGGACTTTGAATGGTTCGCTCCGTGGTATAAACTTAAGGACCCGGTAAAAGTAGTGTGTTTGACGGAATACAACACGATCAACGATCTGATGGCAGCACCAAATGATGATCGCATTACGGTTAGGAAAACAAAATAAGCTGAAATAAGTAAATGTTGGATGCTTAGATTTTCATCGCAACCGACAATGCCACAAACATACCACGAGTTCCATACGTCCTTGATTCAGGCGTCGTCCGAAGGAACTACTTTAATACATCTGTTGCGTCATACTGCACGGAACTGGTGCCGATATCAAAATATTCAGCAGGGCGGCGGGCTTCTTATGCGATTTCGCTTATGAGTCGTCCTCGAGTCGATGAGGTTTCTATACAGGCCGGTGGTGAGTTCACACTTTGTCATGTCTTGGATTACTATCGAATTTAGGCGTTGTATTCCGCCTATACCCCTTTGACCAGCTGTCTACGCTCAAAGCACATGACCAGCTAATAGAGCGAAACGGTGAATCTGAATTGATATCCATGTACAACAAGGAATTGAAGCTGAACTGGAGCGAACAACAGGCGTCATTTAGTAGTGACAATAACAAATTCCAAAGCCGCGCATGCAACAAGTAACTTACATTGTCTTAAAACGTAAATGTCATTTGGTCTTTAGGACGATCGACCTGCAATTCGCTCGTGAGATGCCTTTTATGAATCCAGAATACTTGGCCTTTTTACGTGATTCTGAGAAAGCATCAGCTGTCGATCTATCCCGAAAGCTTTTCATAGTGACGGTACTATCACTGGACCCAGTGTTTTGTTGTGGACGTGAAGCAAAGGTAGCTCCCCGCTTTTTGAACATCATCTAATGGCTCTGTCATTTCCAGTTTTTGTTGGATGAAGATAACAAGTACTCATCGGCCAGATACTTTTCTCGCCTTTTCGAAAAGATTGTAAACTGGCTACAGGGTGTCAGAACAAAGGAAAGATGCTTTGCAATGTTTAAACGGGTCGCTTCGTACGTAAAGGCTCGAGTGGATGCCTATGCGTCGGCGTTGCTGCAGCAGTGTGAGCTGAATGACGATTCGCTTGATGACTGGACTGAATACCTAACAACGGAAGATGTTAAGCACTTGTATACGCTTCTACATCGGCGTGAAGTTCATGTTTACGAATTAAAAACTGAAAGAAATGTGAAGTATGCCGTAGCACTAGAACAAAGCAACGGAGTAGAATTCATTCTTCAGGTAAGATGTTCTAAAATGACACCTTGAGTCCAATAAAAGCATTGCAGCCATGCGACGGAATCGACTTCTTTGAAACCAATACCTCTTTTGAAACGATGACCTTCGCATTCCATCTCTTGGAGGAATGGAACGAATCTTTCTACATTCTCTCAGCAGTGACTTCCATGGAAAAGACCACCAGTCAAAACCACAAAACGTGCGATGCATATCAAAAACTCCACGTTGGTCCTCACGGGCGTCAATTTCTGCTTCCCAGCGGTGTGAACACCGTTCCTCTGAGCTACTTCTGTGGGCCACGCGATGTATTTTTATCGAGTGTGTGCGCACACGATCCACACACTGATCTCTTTCTCGTCGGTACCGCGGATGCTGACCTGGACTCCGCAGCTGCCTTAATCAACCAGACCATTGCAACAAAATATTCAGAACTTCTTAATGAAACGTGGGAGCTCGGCTGTCATGGAGTCAATAAGAAGAATTCAAGCACGGTATATGCACTAAGTATATTGTTTGTCATCAGTGAGAGTTATCGTGTAGGTGATCGTCGGAGCAGGTGGTGTCACCTTGGAACATCTCCTCAGCAACGAGGGTCGTCATGTCTATAATGAGAAGGTAGTCTATGGAGAAGCTGTGAAGCGCGAGCGTCGTATAACGCACGAGAATTTTGGATGTCTTGGAGATCCGACAATTGTAAACCCTCACGACCTTTTGCCAGTTAGCAGTGGTTTGACCTGGAACTTGACGAAAGACGTTACTTCGAGGACCATTAAACAGTCCTTTCAGGTTTGCATCGCACCACATGTGATGTACCCCAGAAGAGTTTTAGAACGTTCAAAGGAAAGTGAAGTTGCGTACAAGAACGGGCAAGTACTGTGGCGTCAAATGCAGCCACCCAAGACTACTGGACTGCGCCGTAGGTAAAATCGTCGTGAGTGACTTATCTTCATCGAGCATTTCAAGTTCCATGCACACATTTAGATCTGCGGTCCTTACATAGCACGACAGGTCATCAGTGCTTTATTGCACGCATTCCCAAATTCTGTAATTGCCTGCAAACGCTATGCTGGAATAGCGGAAATGGAATCGTTGATGCGTTGGGAATCACCCGAGCTTGAAGAAGAACATGTACGCGATTTCGGCCTTTCATAACATATGTACACAGCTATTTATAGGTGTACGTTTTTGACTTATCTTTGGATGTCACTACTATCCAGTTTGCCAACGTTGCGCGCTTTGCATTGCAGCCATTTGGCTATAACATTTGTGAAGCGTTTATCACAGTTCGTGGCGAAGATGAGAAGAAGTAGGAAAACAGCCTTAATGGATGATTATTTATTGCTTATATTTAGGGTATTTCTAGCAAAGGTCGACTCATTGTTACAGTCAAGTTTTCAAAAAATCCCGGTGGAAAGACAAGTGGAAGTTCTGAGGACCGATTTCGAGGTTAAGAAAACTCACAATGCGTACATTTGGTGCACATATGAGAACGGCGACTTGCACGACTTGACGACTGAGATGAGGAAGGCAGCTCGCTCGCGGAAGCAGAAAACTCACATTTCGGTACGCACAATTTCTTTTTATCGGAATACCATCATTGTTTTTGCTTACAGATCAACACTGTTTACCGTCAGTTCTACCTTCTATCGCACAACGAGTACATGGTCTATCAAACGGCGATAACACAGCTCTGTCTGGACGAAATGAATGGTGACGTAGATATCGAAGTGCGTGAATTGCCGGATGGACACTGGATTGTAAATCTCGAATGCTGCAATATCGCTTTGCTGGGTCGAGCCTGCAGGAAATTTGTGAAAATCCAGGAGTTTAATAAGCGTCTCAGACGGGAGCAGTACCCTGCGTTGTTCACCAGGTATGGTCGAATGCTACATATGTTTCAAACGATGGAATCATAGGAAAGGACTGGCATGGCTCGCTTCCCTACAAGACGCCTTTTGGCCATATCTTCGTGTCGTTTTCCCAGAAAAGCCGAGCACCGCCGTTGATTTGCTCATGGATCCGAAAATTCGAGATTCAGTCGGAAAATTGGTCAAAGAATACTGTGGGAAGAATTGGCAGAAGTATGTGTACCATCTGCTAGTGCTGCGTACAACTTGATCTGCTTTAGACCGCTTCCTTGTGATAGTGAACAGAGTTCGTGTTGCGCATGTTTCCACACCGACGAAGAGCGAAAGGTGGTGCTAGAATGTGGACATACCATTTGTGAGGAATGTCGCGATTCTTGGGTAAATGAGGTCCTCATATACAAAGAAGTCTAACATACCATCTATAGATAAACGTTTGCGTTAGCGAAGGTAGCTTTCCTCTATGCTGTCCCGAACTAGACTGCCAGAAGATCGTGGTGTGGAAGGACATCGAACGTGTAATCGCATTACTACATCTACACGTCATGATTCTCTCGTTTCAGTGGCTTATATGCGGAAAAGAGGACTGCTTCGACTGCGGGTCTCACGACGAGATAAAAAAACTATCCCGATCTAGCTATCGTCACTACTTAAACGGCCTCCGAGACCTGCATCTGCTCTGTTCAACACCCGACTGTATCGGGTATTTCACGGTAATCGAAGTTTTTTCACGGTTCATTTATGTGCTATCTGTTTCGTGTAGAAACGGATGGCGGAAGGAAGACAGAACGAGAAATGTCTCGAATGCAACGTGATGAAGTGCATGTCGTGTGGTGCGTGCACTCACGACGAAATAAGCTGCGAAGAGAACGAGGCTATGACGAATGACTCGGAACGCGGCTTACAATACTGGATACAGAAAGACCCAAAGAATCGGAAATCCTGCGTTGTCTGCAAAATGTTGATCGTCAAAGATGCCGGTTGCAACCATATGCACTGCCGTTACTGTGAAACACACTTCTGCTGGATATGCGACTTCGTCAGCGATGATGGGATTCCTGGAGTTTATAAGCATCTGTACGATATACATCATAGTTTCGTGTAGGCCAGTCGGGTTGCATCGATCTCTAGGTCTTGCTGGTCTAATATCCTTTATGAATTCACACAACTTTTGATGTTCAGGAAGACATTGTCAATCTTGAATGGCCAATTACGGAACGAGAATGTAAAGTGCTTTAGGAGTTCCACTTCGGCGCAGCTTCCACTTCATATTCTGGTCAATGTTTAGGCTTACTTTTTCATTGTACATATCTCAAACATGTAATAAAACATATCCGATGAAATGGAGAAAAAAATATGGGCCGAAAAGACAGCGTACATGGTGCTTATATTGTGATAGCTGTATTAGGCTTGCATGACTTCGCTGTTGGTCGAACTTGTCGAATTAAGCAACTGTAAAAGTAACTTGGCGGAACACCTCTTTTACCTAAATATGCTCGTCTTACCGCTCGGAGCCAATACGGCTGTTGACACGAAATGCTAATTTGACGGTCGAGGCGCCCAGATCAAAATCGTTGTGTGTCACTCAATCCTGCTAAGTACCCCAATCGATGCAATCTCGCCATGTGTGAAAAAGTGACCAAAAGGTATAAGAGGCGGCCTCACCGCTCAAAAAGACGGAACCATTCGTTTACCTGGATCTTGAATGTGGATCAGTTATTTTATCCTCAAATTTCTTCAATATTCTTGCTTTTCGATCGTTCATAAGTAGAACATATTTGTGTACCCATGAGATATCCACTAATTTTCTACCATAAACCCTCATCGCCGGATCGTAACTTCTGAATGACACGTGTTCGTCCTATTGTAGCTGATATTCACGATTGCCTTTCATATCGGAACCCCATAGAGTGCATGTAGACTCTGTGTTTTGAGCAAATGTGTGAAATTCGCAGTTCAAAATATCGTACAGTGTTCAGGCGGCGGGAAAATAATCGTCTACACAAACGACATGGAAATCACGCGAACGAACCCCCTCCATCTTACTCCCGCTCAGCAGCTAGAGGCCGACTTCCCCGAACACCAGGGATGGGTGTCGACTGGAAGCCGTGTGTACGGACGCATTGGAGAATTATTCTATCCGGGAGTTGTGCTCAGGTTTGTTGACTCAGGACTAAAGGAATATTTTGATATCGCTCTTCTTTTAGTATTGAAGGGGAAATGTACCGTGTCTACTTCGTTGATGACGACAACAATGAGTTTCTATCGAAAAATGATGTTGTCCCCATTCGCGGTATAAGGCCAACTTTGACAGTAGGTTCGACATAAAGACTGTCTTAATGAGCGGTGAATATAGGTTGACGTAGCGGCACTGACCGTCGCTATCAATTATACTCCCCGACGAGGAAATCCATGTAAATGGATTTATGGTATTTTCAAAGGAGCAATGAAGGAGTCGAGGGCGTACTTGATGACGTACTCACAGTTCTAACTTTTTCCATAACAATGGGAAGCAATTCAGGTTTACGTGGTGTGAGATATCGTTCGACGTCGATCAAGCCAGACTGATTGTAAACCAAGCGAGAGCGTCTACTCTGTGCGCTGCGGGTATGTCGTTGACATCACTTCTTCGTTCATGTTATGCACTTAAGAAATGATTTTCTATAATAAAACAAGAAAGCGGATTGCACTTGAAATCGCTGCTCAGGAGCAGCATCGTTTTCATCAATCCAATCGTGTAGTGATATCCAGCGCAGCAGTGGCTTATTGGAACTTTCCAAGGTTTCACCGACGTAAACAAGAAAAACACTATGAGGTATTAAAGAAGAAACGTTTAACCATAAAGCGTTATTGTTAGGTTTACTTGGGATAAGATTGTGCTTGATAGCAGCCAAGCGAAAGCGCTCCAAAGTCGAAAGGACTCCTTTGCAAATCTGTCTTCTGGTATACGTCCCTCTTACACCACTGTAAGAATTTTATCGTTTAGGAAACCCTGCAACACCGTCATCCTCGCTGCGCTGTCTTAGGAGTGAGAAAAGCCGCAAAGGCGCGACCACGCCCATTAGAAAAGGCGCAGCGCGTCGAACCTAAAGACTCAGCGTCTATGGAAAGGGAAGCGTTTAAATTCTTTCCACTTCGTTCTTTTCTTTACGATGTAATGATTTTCTCTCGTCCATGATAATGCTTCATCCAATCTCTCATTTATTTAGTGGCTTGCGCCTATCTTCTGTATTAAAATCCATTTCAAATCGTTTTGTGGGCATCGACACTACTGCGGAGTTGTTCATTGACAGAAAGAATCAACCAGGTTCAAGTATGAGTACAGGCCAAACTAATCACTCAAGCCTGCTTATGTTAAAAGTCCATATAGACCGTAGGTACGTATAATCGTTTTTGTTCATTGGGCGATCGCTCTCTTTGTTCTCAAATAGAGTTGAAGGAGCGGCCATTCTCGGTTTACAGTGCAATGATCCCCCCGTTTACGTGGCAGTTGAAGCTCCTATATTTCGCTAAGAAGATCACACAAGCCCGCCATCAACCGCGCTCCATGTAAAGCCGAAGACCCACTGCAAGGCTGAACTGAGCGCCGCTATCCAAAGATGCGACTCTACTTCGTATATCGCTCTCTACCACCGCGCCTCGCCTGGATTTGGTCGATTTGCCGCCCTTAAGCCAGCATAGTTAAACAACGAAAAGCCACTATAGTGCGAAATTTGTCTTTTTTCTGAACAAAGCGTGCATGGGGGTGCATTGATAGTGGCGATGAAGTCACACCTCAGTACCTATGACATAGCCGCTCCCGCTCAAAACTGCGAACTCATTCCGGCAGAGATCACCGGTACTATTCGTTCATCTCCACAGCTTGTTCCTCTTTCTGCCCACATAAGCGGTGGTGAATATAATATGGTACTTTATTGGTTTTAAGCTACGTAAAAAAGAAACACACAGTTAAAAAGGGAAAGTACGACTCTGTTTTCTTAAAAACCGTCGCACAAATAGTATAGTCATGAACTTAATGGGTAAAGGACGCTGATCAAGTTGAGCAGCGCTGGAGGGGCTTTTAGAAGTAGGAACCGAGATTAAATATTTCGAAAAAACACGACAAAACAAGATAAAGTGGAGTAGTTAAGTAGATGGGCCATTTCCATCAATAACAGATAAAGAGACAGACAGAAAAACGAGGTAACAATACCACTTGTTTTGCGATACAAGAGAATGGCTAGCTTGCAAGGACAAGAGGACAGAACTTGCGCGATGGAGTCAATCAAGAAGATGGAGAAAATTCTCCCAAGATACACACAACAAATAGCTGCCCGATTGCTCTTAATTTGGCCTCGACTTCTCCCTAAAACGAAACGACGGGTGGAGGTCGAACTCCAAATATCGACCCGTTATTAGTACTGAGATGATCCAATCTGATGTTGTTATTGGAATGTTCCTTTTTTTGGCTGCCATGATCGAAGCCTCGCTTGTTCCATCCGTGATCACGACATCGATTATGTCTGAAGAGCGTGAACGACTGCGTTTTCGAGTTATTGGGGGCAGCTCTCTTTGCACTCGTGCACCAAGCACCTCCAACAGCGGCTTCCACATTTCAACAAAGCGTTTAGGTGAAAAAAATGGTGAAGGGGAAGCTTCGGAATCGCCGGCTAGGACCACGGTTCTTCCCCTAAGAACATCGGTGTTCGGATGCCTGTGAAATTGAAACTAAGACGTAACAAGGAGTAAAAAACGTACCAACGGACAATTTCGTTGGTCAGAGGGTTAACGCCAGCATGCAGCATGTATGGCCTGTGGTTGACTACCATGTCTTTCTTAAAACAGGCCTCAAGCCACGTGTAGCTGACGCACTCAACGGACAGGGCGAGGGCCGTCAGATACTTGTAGGTACGACAGTGCAGATTGGCGATCAAATACATTTCCATATCTCGATCGGCAGCCTTAACGAAGCATTACTTTCACACAAGAACGAACTGGTGTTAAATACCATAAAAGTCTCGAGTACGATGCCTCCTCGATTAGCGATTTCCTTCTTCAATCTTCGCTTGCTAAGATGTACCGCCTCTAAAACTACTAACCCTCGAATCATCATTGGTACACTGTAACTTGCCGTCAGTAGAAAGCGCCGAACTCGAAGTTACAACGAATTGCTTCCCAGCTAGTGTCATGCCCACTTGCGTACTGTCGGGAGATTGAGCACGCGACGACTGCTCAGAATCCGCACTGGCGTCCGCGCTCTGAGCCTGGTCCTCCTCCATTGTATGCATTGGATTCAAGTGCTTTTCCTGAAATCAAGTGCGGTAGATATTGATTACGAATAGGGTTGTCGAATACAGAAAAATCTTCGAATTTCGAACTTCGATTATTCTATTCGATTCGACAACTCTATTTGCGACACATAGACAGAGAGCAGTTGGATGGCGCGCAGCTCATGATTAGAAGGATCTGAACAATGAAAGCATATGCGATCTCCCTTCCTTGTAGTAGAAGACAGACAAAGAATGTCCTTAAAGTACACGAGGTCTAGCACACGGCGGTTGTACCATGTGGTCTCAGCGCTGCCGCGAAGAACAATCGCAGCTACGCATCATACTGGCTGGAAACTTTTAGCGCGTTACAGTAACCATCCAGAAAACGACTGAGCTACCAAACGCACAATATCTTTCAAACTCAAAAAGTTGAAAAGATGAACGTAACGGTACGACGAAGACGATGAGGCCCTTACTGACGCACATCGGTATCGACCGTCGACAAGTATTGGTGGCGCTAAACTAAACTTGCGATCGCCGCTTATGCGACTGTTGAGGCGCCGGCACCATCGTACACCTAATATATTAAAATTTTGCGATATATTTTTCAAATGGGCGATCGAGCACCGCGCTCAAAATATGAATACGTTCTCTGTAATTAAATGTCAGAAAGTGCCGTATTTTAATAGGCATAGTTTTTGGAAACAGTTCGCAAAGTCGCATACGGCACGAAATTCTTCAGCTTTCTTTACCTCTTCGCACTTCCGTAAACCATAGCATCTAACGCAAGAGACAGCCCTCTCCATGGCAACGAAGATTTCGTCCGCCTTTTCTTCATTACTCTCAGAACAAAGGCGCTGCTACAGATCGGAATGTTAATGGTAAGTGCAAGATTTGATGGACAGCAATGTTAAAATCACATGGAACATCAATGCGCTTCAAGTTGCAATGGTGACAAATGAGCGGTAAGACCACTTCACGTTGAAGTGAGGACACACGAGCGGTAGGATACATATCTGCCGGTGTTCGACACTATGCGGATCTAGGAAAATTATTCAATAACGAGATTAAGGAAAGGGTCCGCAGTGCATTCCGCGTAACAGATGTTTTACATTGTTTACATGTTGTGCGCGCATGTCATTGTTGACGCGCTGAAGAAAGCCGCAGTCGCCCTAAGGACAATGCTGCTGTGGCGAAGTGACTTCTTGTCATGTTTCTGATCCAGCGCTATCCAATAAACAGTTCTTGCTCTTATTTGTTCGGTCCACTTGTCTACACCCACCACCGACAACATCACTGACTATGATGTGTAGTCTATAATACTGCCTTCAAGTTTATACATTTTAAGTTGATAGTGAATTTGGATAATGTAACAGTTCATTGAAATTATGAGACAAACGGTAAAGATTATATGTCGGAAGATTTGAAACAGTGGTCAGTGGTCAGTTCAAGAAACTTTGCTAGGCTAGTGAAACTCATACAGGTCTAGTTGCCTGCCACACATTCGTCTAGAATGGATATCCCTGCTACAGAATTTCCTCAGCGCTCCAGTATTCATCCTTGTCCAGAGTCCCAACGGTCGGAGTAGCCAGATACAGGAGACCGTCGACAAAGTCGGCGGAGTCAGAAGACGAAGCAGCGATGGGTACCGGAGTTGAAGGTGCTAACATGTATGAAGGAACGAACTTTTTCCAACACTTTTTCTGTTTTTCAAAATGCTTCTCTGCCTACACGAATAAATTAGTTAAATCGACTTCGTTCTGGACCTTTTTCAGAAGCAAAGGCAGACGCTTGGCAGTGATTACTATGGTGTCAGTGATTCCTTTAGCGTAGCATTCCGATGCTAAGACACGGGACACGGCAAACCCTCTGGTCACGTTTGACAGGCGCGATACCACTGAGTAAGAAACGTCGGACTAAAACGATTTAGAGGACAAACATGGTTCCCTATTTGTGTACCTTTTTCATCCTCAGCTGTGCTGATAGAAAGTTGAACTCGACGTCGAACTCTTTCGCGAGAACGTCGAAAAACCAAGCGGGGTCATCCAAACCCTCAGATTTAAGCAGGAAAAAGTCCAGTGTTTGCCCAATGTCCTTATAGTCATTCTCCATAAACTTATCGAACGAAGCAATGGCAGTCTGCTTTTCTCGTTGTCGGCGTTCTGAGTTTACCAAGTTCGACTGGTCATCGATGTTCGGTTGTGGCTCCCCCGATGGAGAAGTGGGGTATCCATCCGTATCCATCCTCTCTGTGACCTGATCAGCGAAATAAATGACTCAAAAGCATGTACGGTATGGCGCGAAAAGCATAACACGATAGGAAAGTTATTGCAAAATCGTAAACTAGCCCAGATCGACTGGCCAACTTTTGCCGAAACAAGATAGTATTTTGCAGGAGTACGATTTTGTAACAACTTTCTCATCTCCTATGTTTTTTGCACCATTCGCAGATCAACAACGTCGTCCGCATCTGGTGTTGTTTACCACGAACATTGATCAAAATAAGAAGCAGTCGCGCAGCTCTTTGTGCTTCTCCTTAAGGACGGTCACGAGGTGGAACGATGGCTCCTTAAGGCGACTATAAACACATATTGATCCATTCAAATGAGATCAATATAACGAATTGTTGACAGGGTGAAATGTGCGTTAACCCACCACCAATAGTTCGATGAGTTTCTTTCAGATTATGGCCGAATCCAACGAACAGTGTACTCACAGTTTCGATCATGGATACTTTGAAGATCGACGACAGAGAACGATCCGCCTGTGGAGATGCATTCGTTTCTTTTCCTTTTTCTTTGCAAGCGCTATATTGGCTGCCCTCATCTTTTACGGAATCGTCAGGCATATTGTCGAACAAGAACAGCGAGCATCACGATGTGTGCGCGAAATCGAGAGAATGAACGTAAGTTTACATCGCTTTCTATCGACATTACATTGAACTGATTTTAGCCTCTCCTAGTTGGCAACACAGAAATCCATCGAGCATGTCGCCTCGGCGACACGAAGATGCTCTTTAAGTATGGCTGGGACTCCTACGGAGCCTAGATGGATCGTGGGATCCAACGTTTTTGCCCCTTTCAAACTCCTCTGTTGTAATTAAAAGCATGTCACATAAATAAATTTACCCAACTGCTTGGCTAACCCATAACTGTATAGTGAATATGGCAAATGACTGTATTAATGGTGCGTTTCTGTGACAAAGAGGATAAACAGTGTGGATAACGCCCCGCTGAGTGAAGTCCAAAACGGCAAGCCGAAAATCACTGCGGTGACACCTGCTCGATATCCGATCATTAGGGGATCGTCCATATTATGATGTAAGCTGAACCGGTGGGGAATTTCATTGACTAGGTCACCTCAATGAGCGCAGTTGTTATGGCAACGTTATGTCGCCCGCCAGAACAGTCTGGCTGCTCAATGGATATCAGAGCGACTCCACGTCGCACTGTTTTTTTATTGTTTTTTGTTGCTTTGTGGAACAAGCACCTATGACCGATTCCGTTTTCGGATCGTCTGCGGTCCGAAAGTACCACTCCCCGCGAACAGTGGGAATTATCCCCAGAGGCCGGCTCAGTTCCGACTCGGAGCCAACTAAGACGAGCCCCAGCCAGCTCGGATTGCGAAATGCCGCCGAGTCGGCATCTCTGCTCAAGATGTTTTAATCTAGTAATCTAGTATTTTGGCATACCGATGCTTTTTAGCAACGTGCACGAAATTCACACTTCATTATGACAACCTGATTTACAATGCGAGGTGATATAGTAGACCTTTCAGTGTATCTTCGCAATCTCGCAGCGAATCGACGTGAACCGAGCTATTGTTTCAAAATTTAGTAAGCTCAGCAGTCACTCTGAGTTCTATTAACGTTTGCTATTTAGAAAATTGCAAGAGTTACAAACGATCTCCACATAAGAGACAGAGTGTTGTGTGGGCCAATATGGTCCCAGAGAACACACGAGCCGCCTCCCCTCACTCAAATCGGACAGTAAGGTACTGCAATTTAATTGAGAACAGGTTTTTTACCGTATACTTCAGATCGCTACCAAGAAAACAATTACCGCAATACGGAATTTCAACAACGACTTTTCTTCTACCACCGCCGTGCGCTTCGGCCATCACACCGGTAAGAGCAGCCCCCGCAAAAAGTTATGCATTGTAAGTGGTTTTCGTGAGCGCGCGACAGATACAATCTATTCCATATAATTCCACAATCTCGGAAAGATCTATTTCTCACTCTCACTATTTCAGACTACGATACTTGTTAAAATTTATACCGCGAGTGATTAGAGAGGTACTACCACGAATAAAAAAAACCCGGAGAAGGAGTATCGTTCCTCTATGTCTAGTTAAAGTCATGAAGAACCTACTGCATTGGACTACTTCCCACCGCTGATAAGCCATAGGTGATTCTGTGAAGGCGTAAATATGCAGCTGTAGTAGACCCTTCTCAGGAGCCTTTTCCTTTTATGCGACCTTTAATCCAGATTTCCATGAGTGACTAAGAGAAAAGCAAATCAAATTGTTTTAATTCAATTTTTATAGATAAGCTGCGGCTTAGGCCGTTGATGAAAATGCATAAAAATGAGGAGCAGACTGTCCCATCCGATGGCTCTTTACCGTAGCGTGCGTTGCAACACCAGATTGAAACTTATTAAATTTTCGAAAACCATATTGTCGTAAGAGAATTTTTCAGAACAACTACATCGTCGGTTTAGCCGACATCCGATTTATGGAAGGACGCCCAAAGGAAATACTTCAAAGTAAAGTTACCAGAGACATGTGGTATTTATAATTTGTTTTAGGTCATCATGATAGCTTTAATTCAACACGATCTGCGATAAAACGAACTCCGCGTAAGTAGTGGCCTATCTTTCTGAAACCTAAAAGATCAAGTTGTCACACGTTACCCAATGCAGATCAACGTCTTTGAATAGCACCTTGAGCTCGACATTTGGTGATAGATTTAGTTACATATCATTTGTTCCCGTTTATCTCCCAGGATGAACTCAAAATTCTGTTGATACCGACTGGTCAGCTCCGCATAATCAGCAAACACGGGATATTGAGATTATTATTCACACAAGTCGATCGTTTGTGTGGTAAGTTTCAGCGCGGTCCGAGGCTGACACCTTGCAGAGCGCCCAACTGAGATCACGACATCAGATTCTTGTGTGAGATGTATCCCATAATGGCGGTATTGGAAGCAGGCAAACTTCCCTAGATGTTTAGTTGTTTTGATAGGTTCTAAATTGTAGTTTTGCTGTATCAATCGCGAAAAAGACAGCGATCGGAAATATTCACATTGAAAGTCATTAATTTTCGTGTGGGAACAGCTGGTTTTCCTACAACTTTATAATACGTATTGCTTTTAGAATGGCAGTGATTATGAATTTCCATTTGGAAGCAACGCCGGAAGGGAAAACATCGTCGAAGATCGTGCAGAAGACAAGGTCAGAAGCGCGATATGAACCGCTCCCTGTCCACAATAAAAATTTACATCGTTAATTTATATGTGACTTGTTTTTTAATAAACGTTGTTGGTGAAACAATGGCTAATGGTGCTAGCAGTTAAATTCGTAACATCCTCTGTTTCAACAGGTTTACTTCGCTGTATGTTGCTCAGTCGATCAACAGAAAACTGCTGTAGAAATCGTAATTCAAAACAAAATGAATTGCGTCAAACCCTGTTCTCTCACAAGACCAAGAGCGTTCTTATTACGTTCTACGTTCTATATACGTTCTAAACAAGACCAAGTAAGAACATTCGTTGTAAACAATTTCACCGAAGGTGAAGCCGTTCCCCGCTATGTTGCCTCCACGGATAATAATGAACAATGAAACAAAAATCCTTCTCCCCAAACACCCTGAACATACAGAGCATGATAACGCGTATTCATTTGTGCACTCAGGCAGCTTATCCCCCAATCACCTGTAGGATCTCCTCACCTTGCACATTTCTGACATCACGCTAAGGGTATGCGGATTCCTAAGCGCACTTGTGAACTCGGTTTCATATTCGGATGGGAGGACCAGGAAGTGGTCGCTGCACCCTCATAGTCGATGTGTCTTTAACTCAATTCAATTTCTATGCCACAACGGTTATCTGAAACGTTTGTACAGGGAAATCTGAATGAGAGCAATCACTAATCTTTAGGTATTAAAATACAATTCTTATGTACACTCCTGATAAGTGAGACTTCATACAGTGCGTCCAGTAATGATACGTCCACCTCTTTTTTCTTGCATATCTCGCGATTAACGAACTTTGACAAACTGCGACATACACCATTTGAAAGAGCAGCCAAAATAACGGTACTTAGCATAAAAAGTTCGGAGTTCGGTGTTGGAGTTTGGTGAAAAAAATATGGTTTTTTTAAAAATAGGCCCAGATTGCTGTCCAGAAATGATACGTCCACCCAACGAAAAATTCGCTGTTTTCTGTTTTTTTGCGTTCGTTTTGCTTCAGATTCACTGTTATTCATAGCTCTACGATGTTCAAGGGTTGTTTTGTGAGTGGTGGGCCGCGACCCGTGCTCAAAAGATGTCGTAAAAGGCCAAATTGTGGTGCTCCATGCCGAATACTTATTTACACGTCCAATTGTGTAAATCCTCCTCACCAATAGCCCCCAAACCACGCAAACCGCCGTTTTACGTGTCGAGAATCACACAGGCACACAAATGAGATTATTTAAGTGCTTCTCGGCATCACTTCCAGTTCAAAACTTAAGACCCCAACTTGACCTGCATTCTTGTTCGGGTCCCAGAACGATCTGGAATACGGTATTTTCGGCTTTTTTCATCGCCACCACGTTTTAGAGCGTATGCGAAAACCCTCCATATGTTTTATTCCATGAAAAATGATGTATCTTTCAACGTATTTCACGATATTCCACGTACCATGGAATTTACAATGGAAAAAGGCAGTTTTTCATGGGATTTTTCAAGATCCACAAATATTTTGAAAAGTACTCCATTTTCCAAGGAATAAAACATATGGAGGGTTTTCGCAGACGCTCTAAAACGTGATAGCGATGAAAAAGGCCGAAAATACCGTATTCCGGATCGTTCCAGGACCCGGGCAAGAAAACAGGTCAAGTTGGGGTTCTACGTTTTGAAGGGCAAGTGATGCCCATAAACGCTTAAATGATCTCACTTGTGCACCTATGTAATTCTCGACGCAGATAACGGTGTTTTGCGTGGTTTGGAAGCTGTTTGCGAAGAAAATTTACGCAGTTTGACGGCTAGATAGGTATTCGGCATGGAGGACTACAATATGCTCTTTTTCGACCTCTGTTAAGCAAGTGGAACGGCCTATCATTTGAGAAACAACCCTGGAACACCGTAGAATTATGAATAACAGTGAACCTGAAGCAAAACGAACGCAAAAAACAGAAAACAGCGAATTTTTCGTTGGGTGGACGTATCATTTCTGGACAGCAATCTGGGCCTATTTTTAAAAAAACAATATTTTTTTCACCAAACTCCAACACCGAACTCCGAACTTTTTATGCTAAGTACCGTTATTTTGGCTGCTCTTTCAAATGGTGTATGTCGCAGTTTGTCAAAGTTCGTTAATCGCGAGATATGCAAGAAAAAAGAGGTGGACGTATCATTACTGGACGCACTGTATACAGTCCCGTCAGTGGCCAAAATGGGATCTTCAACCATAGCTATTGCTTCCTTAGACATTTCAAACACACGTTATCAGCACAATCATGAAAATTTGCGCAAACGCGACCAAAAACAGACTATTCTTCAATTTTGCTTGACGCGAGTTCTCCTCAAACGTTCTGTTTGTTTTCAATCTCAAATTCAAGACGTTCACCGTCACTGTCGCGATGGTTATACCTCCACCTTTTTCTTGTCGCATCCCAGTCGTCGTCGACGGTCGATCGAGTTCAGTTAGTGGTCGCACTGTTACGCAACACCGCTTCACCTGATTTCCCGCCCGGTCGATTTTGATGTTTTCGCCCTTCGAAAATCGTTAGCGGCCAGAAATGGAACTCCGCCATTTTCTGCTTGCTGCTACACTTCTTCTAAACATATTAGCTGACGATGACGAATTGAATCTACACGGACGCATCTCGCGCTATGAAATCGTCCGAGTGTCGAAACGGATCGTCAAGCGATCCGCACCATTTTATTCACATCCTCCGGACGAACATCTGACGTTTCACGTCTTCGGACGGACGCTTAACGTCATTTTGACTCCGGGCTTTTCGGCTATTCATCCGCTATTGGAAGTCTTCGGTGTCTACCGAAATGTCACTGAGGCAGTTAAGATCGATGCAAACCAGTTCTTCACAGGGAGGCTTAAAGGTATGTTGACCTTACATCATATTTCATATTTCGCGGTATTTCATCAATGATCTGAAGTAGCTTTTGGACAGAAATTTGAATTAGTGGAAAGGCATGTCGACGATTTCGTTTTAGAAGACTACAAAGCGGATGCGTTCTTCAGTCACAACGATGGAAAAGGAATCATCGGACGAATCGACTTCCAAAACGATTCGCTCTTCTTCGAACCCGCCGCCGCGCATCGTCCCAATCCCAGCGTCAAGCCATATGACGATGAGGAGGTCCTCGTCTATCATGTAAAAGTCAACCTTTCTGACCGCTTTATCACAATTCAGTTCAGGCGTCGGATGTCATCTCGAATCATTCCGGAAATCTGCTCATCGACCGTTCTAACGACTTCTACCTGCACCGAGCCGTGAGCCCGAAATATCCGAGTGTGTTCGAGCGACTGGCTCGGCAAAAACGGCAGCTGGATGTGGATGCAGAGCCAGTGAAGCTATCAAGATGCCCAATCAAGTTGGTGGCCGACTACACGTTCTATCAAGTGATTGGTCATGGAAATATCGCATACACCTCCCGCTACCTTGTGAGTGGCAACAGTTTTAGGATGATTTTCACATCATTGTTTAGATAAGTATGATAGAACGAGTGAATTCCATATTCACAAAAGTTGATTTCGGAATCGATACGAGAGGACAACATCTGATCGGAATAGGACTGATGATTAAGGAGATCCGCGTTCATCGCGAATTCAACGACAGGCCCAAATATAACAACAACCACGTCAGAAACGTGGATTCACTGGCACTTCTAGATGTGAGCTGCAGCTTGTTTCGTTTTTGCAAACATACCTTTTTTCAGGACTTCGCCAAATACGAGGCCGATCGCAATTTCTGCCTTGTTCATTTGGTCACCGCCAAGGTGCTTGCAGAGGGAGTACTTGGAATCGCCTATGCCGGACAGATGTTTGCCGAATCCGAGTTACCTGGCAACGTCCCGGGGATTTGTGGTGGAAGCGAGTTTTGTGACAATACCAACCAGTATCATTGCTTGAACGCTGCAGTCACCTCGGTCATGGGTATGACGGGCGAACGACTGTCCACTCGTGAGACGGACCTTGTGATGGCGCACGAATTCGGTCACAACTTCGGAGCGAAACATGACAACGACGCCGGCTGCATTCCTGCGTCTAACAAGGGCGGCAGCTTCCTCATGCACCCGAATGCTGTACGGGGTTACGACCCAAATAACTATGTGAGTTCGCCTTTGCAAAAAGCTAAAAGAATAAGTTACTAGTGAACGATTCTCCTACAGTTTGTATCAATTTGCACTCGGTTTATTACAATTTATATGGTGTGCCTAGTTTCACTCAATTGTATGTAAATAAGGGGCAGCAAACCATCTTTCAAATCTCCCTCTAACACGTCTTCTTTAGAAATTCTCACCATGCTCAATCTACGGCATGAACATGGTAATGTCTCGCCATGCATCGAAATGCTTCGTCGCCCCTGTTGTCAGCTATTGTGGGAATGGCGTCGTCGAGCCAACCGAAGACTGCGATGCCGGAGTGGACGATGATCGCAACAGAGACAGTTGTTGTACGGCCAATTGCAAATTCCGGCACATAAGTAGTTCTGACAAGGCAGTGTGCTCTCCATCGAACTCGATATGCTGCGAGCAGACCTGCACCGTTTCTCCATCTACCGTAACTTGTCATCATGGAGCGCCCGATAGATGCATTGCGCCCACAAACTGCACGTATGTTTCAGTTGCAGCGTATATGTGGCCTTTATTAATGGCCACGCACAGATCTCTTTCCAATTTCTATACAATATGGATCCATGCATTCATACTGTTTCCTTTCCAGGGGCAACTCGGTCGACTGTCCTCCTCTAAAGCCAATGCCCGACGGCTCGCCATGCTACGACAACGGAGAGTGTCAGAATGGCGTCTGCATGTCCTTCTGCCAGAAACATGGCCTAGAGTCCTGCCTTTGTGAGAACGAAGCCCAGTCGTGCCTTCGATGCTGCCGTGAGTCGGTCGACAGCCCATGTATACCGCACAAAAGCAGACAGCTCATGCTGAATGGATCCAGATGCTTCTATGGAGTTTGTAATAATGTAAGTAAAATGGTTTTGTTTTCTCAAATTGTATCCACTTTCAGGGCCTGTGCGAGAAATCAACGACCGATTTTGTGAGATATTTTCAAACATTTTGGACGGACCCGATTTTTTTTGGTATTATCTACTTAATGTATGTTCAATTTAACAATGTGTTTTCAGTTCGATTAACGCGAAACAACTGGGTTTTTATCGTTATCGTCATATCGCTCATGGTGTGGATTCCCATCAGCTACTGTGTCACGCATAATGCAAGTTACAATTCCGACAAACGTACACTATTTTTACTGTTTAGGACGAATTGGAAAGAAAGGAGAGCAGAAAGCGAAGAATGCAGGATAGGCCAACGCTGACTGCTGCGTTCAAGATCGGTTCCCAGGAGTCCATTTCTTAAACTGCCTTATACTCAGATCTGGATGTGCCTTGATGATGTGTTCTGGTGGGTGGGATATGTGTAAACAGTTTTGGAGTAAAAGAAGAGATGCATGCTAGGAAGCTGCATACTTGTATCGCAAAACTTTTATGAACTGAAGCAGCTTTCCCTGGGTCACGGGTGGAAAGGATGCATAAGCGATGCTGGATCCTGGCATACGCATGGATCGTCCAGAAGAACGTCGAGCTCTCGAATCTGCTTAACAAAGGCCTCTGGCAAAAGGCTTATACAACGAAATAGTAATTTAATATGTCGGGCAAATTTCCAATAACAGTTCCTCGATAAGCTTGTTTGACTGATCTGGATGCTACGCACCGCAGTGTCTCATCTATCTGGGACGGATACGGAGCATTACGCTGCTCTGGGAATGGCCCGCAAACTCCCTAAACTGCATCTCCTACACCTTCCTAAAGCTTTGTGATACACGGATCAGTTAAAACACTGATATCAGATGCACGCTTGTGGAAGGCCGCGTAGAATCCTGGGTCGAACATTCCACAGTCATGAAAATAGCGATGCACATTAGAAAGGCTTGTACGAAACAAATTGCTGCATAGCTCGGAAAAATTGTTTGAAAGGGCGAATATCAAGAAAACTAAAGAAGGGCAGTGCTCCTTCATGGCTGATTTTCTACACCCAGCACTTAACAGTTCCAAAGTTAACTGAACTATTGATAAGCAACCAGAAGCAGAATTCCAGCTGGAACTACTGATAAACAACCATAAAGTGATATATTCGCAATCTTATTTCTCTTTTAAGCCATAAAATTTCCTAATATTTCCTGTCATGTCAATAAATTAACAGTTTCAAATTGTGCTAGTTGGGCAAAGAGCGGAAATATCATATGTTTTGATATACCTAGGTCACATAGTCGACGAATCTCGCAAATGAACTTGCCGTCACGGAAAATTTGTTTGCCGTCTTTTTTGTTTATCAATATCAGTTTCGAACTGTTGTTTGCCTCCCACTTATTATTATTTACAATATCTGATTTCCATCGATGTTGACAGTTTACATTTGCGTTCCTCCAAGGCATCCGATTTCTACCAAATATGGAATCTGTCGCCCATAAAAGCCACCTCAAACAGGTGCCCATCCATCCACCAACATGGTTCGTCTTACCATTCTCGTCGTGGGTCTCACTCTCATCGCCACCTTCTTCACTGCTGAAGGTGCTCTATCAATGCCGAGCTCTTCTCTTGGACGCTCAGGTACATTTAACATAAGAGCAACTGGTATGCTTATAGGCGCCAAGTGCGACTACGCCTGGCACAATCACGGCTCCCACTGCTACCGTATCTTCTACAACAAGCAGACATGGTTCGAAGCGGCTGACCGTTGCGCTAAGTATGGTGGTGCTTTGACGACCGTCGAGGATGCCTTGGAAGACGGATTCCTCGGAGGGCTTCTCACTGGCCCCGGACTCAATCTCCCCCATTGGATCGGTGTAATTCGCAAGAACATGGAGATGCCGGCGGTTTGGGTCGATGGTGTCAAGCGCAACTTCTCTCGCTGGCGTACCGGAGATGCCGATTACACAAAGGCAGAAACCACCTGCGTCCGGGTAGTCTTCAAGCTGACGTTTTGAGTGCAAAAAGACACTGCTGTAGGCCATCGCTTCATCAACTTCTTCTACCGAATGGCTCGCTGAAAGCTGCGACAAGGACTACCCCTTCGTCTGCAAGAAGCCGAGCAACTGAGCGGATGATTACCGCAATGCGTATTTTTACAAGGTGTAGGTGGAGGTTACCAGGCTACTTGAAAATGAGCCGTTTATTTACTCGCAAGTTTCAGTTACTCAGCAAATAAATGTTTATTTTGAAAACAGTCAAGATGTATTCACACACGGAAGGCTTATTAAATGCAACAAAAACATAAGGCATCATTGTGTATTTAACACACATGCTGATCATTAGATAACTTGGCAACAGCCCTCAACAGATCCTAAGAGCTTCAGCCCAAGTGCGATCTCATTCGCAGGATAGACTACAGTTATTCCGATCACTTAATTTCACGCCGAATTCACATGTGATCTGCTACTTGACACCGACTGACTCAAAGCGGTCGTGCAAAAAACGCGGAACCATGCATCGACGCTACTTTGCATCATCTTCGGTTTCCCACCCATCCCGGCGTCATCTGCACACGCTATCTCGCAACGTCTCCTATGGCCACGGCACGCACGGTGATAGCATTTGACCGAGGAACAGCTGCCGCTTTTCTCGTCGGCTGACGCGAATGTTTCCTTTTTTTGCGTCTCCGACACAGTGAGACCGATTTAGCAATTAACCTTTACGTCAAAGAATGACGGCTGCTGTGTAAAAAGCGCTTGCTGTTTTCCGGAATAGGAAGCCTGCTATCTATAATGTTTTAGCATGTTATCAATGGTTATGCACAGAACATGGAAAGCAAAGGAATTAGAGTGCAGAACCTGGCATTTTAGCTAGAAAAGCACAACATAGATCAGAAACACTTGTGCAACTTAAGATAAGTCCACTTTGGGTTAACAAAAAACGTGAGGCTGCCTTGATCGAAACATTTTAAACTCTATCAAGATTCAAGTTACATATTCCCCCACCAATCAATAGGCGGATTTTGTCCATATGTTATGATCGAAAATCCCATTTTCTGTGTACCAGATAATTCTAGAAAAAATTATGCTTAACGAGAGGATGGCTCATTCAGTGAGATGAATAAGATCTTACCCTCTAGGAGCTAAAGCGATGCTTCACTAGAAAAATCTCGGATAACGACCTTTCGCTCAGCAAACAAAGCACATGTACGCCATGAAACAAAATGAAAGATGTTTGTGAAAGCAGTAACTAGGTGAACTCAAAATCCTACGACATTTTCAACGCGTTCGCGAGACAGTATCCGTACATGCTCCATGTGTTTGTGACTAACCTCCACATCTGCTTGGTGCACAAAAGACTTAGCGCTACTGTTTATGTAAAGTAACGGATGAAATAAACACATGCAATCGAATAACACTGAGTGCGTTCGTTATCTCATGTCAAATCTCAAGGCGCCATTTAAGTCCCCGATACAACAAATACTTTGGTGAAAATCGGCTGTCAGTCCGGTAGACAGATAACTGTACAGCACGTGCTGATAGCGATCCGGACGTCTTGGAAGATGTTGCAGTGCCGTTTCTTCAGGACATTCCTCGTTTTTTGCAATTACGGGCTTAGCACAGGCTGCCAGGTAATTTAAGGCAAATCAGCACCACAAATCGAAATTGCAAATCGCTATGGGGGAACATTGAAGCTCAGGACTGATTGTGCCATCCGCTGTCACTAATGCACCCTCGGTTAATGCGCCGTTGGAAATAAATTTTTTTCGCAATTACAAGGGGATGGTACTGTTTTTTGAGATGTGATCGCTTTGAACGACCACGTCGCCGACCCGGACACTTATCACTGTTGCAGAACTGCGGGAAAACATACACAAAAAAGTGGTGTCCAACACGGTTTTCACTTCCTCGTCTTGCGGTTATCAAACGCAATAAAATGTACTTTTCGATCCAAAATTGGAAAATGTATACAACGTGCATGTATGCAAAGGTCGTCTTCTCCCTCAGTTGATTGCAGATGCACTCCAAAAAATATATGCCCAGAAATGGGTTTTTGTCTGTCTCAAAAGGTTTCCAAACCATTTTTTCGAAGTATTACACGAATGTGGTCATTTAGAAAACATTATTTAAGACTGGCCTACTTCCAGGCTCATAAAGAATAATGGTTCACTTTGCGTCTGCTTCAAATGTCATTTTTTTAGTGCTATGCAAAGGTCTCTCAGTATAATGTCGGTGCTAAAGCTGAGCAATGAACATACAACACAGTATAATTTTTTTTCTGTCTTCCACGATAAGAGTGACAAAGAAGCTATCTGTCGTCTGCGCTTTTGTACCGGTGTAGATGGCAAACGACTTGCGGCTTTTTTCCCAGTATAGTTCATGTTCTTTTTTTCTGAACGGAGTTGATAAGATAGACGTAAGGATTTTAGTGGTGCGGCGAACAAAGAGTCTGAAAGGCCAAATGACGGCTGCGCTTTCGGACTGGCAATGATAATGCATAAGAAAAAGACGGAGAGACACGTAGTTTCGATCTGTTTTTTTTTCAAGTGACTACCATACTTCTAAAATGGAGTTAACCTCATTCAGAAGCCAAAGAAGGCACAACTTTATGAGCAGATCACTAACATTTCAAAAACAAATTACCCTCGGACGATGATTTTACTAATTAAAACAGTACTTTAAATGTGGCTCTGCTTGTGCATAGTGTATTATTTTCAAACCCGTTTTCGGCCCTGAAGGTCTACAGCACTTATGGATCTTCAGGACTGGAAACGTGTCTTAAAAATAGAGCCTCTGTTACAACACGTTCCAATAAAGTTGTTCAATTTATTTGCCTATACCACTCATACATCGTTTCCGCTTACATTGCAACTCGCCGTCAGTCTGACTGGACTCTTCGTACAAGCAAACAACCAAGACAAAGAACTGTTTTTCGCTTGTGTCGCCGTTGTTGTTTGTTGAGGAGAAGCGCTGATAAGAGGCGTCCTATCTGGAAGCCACCTTTCTCGAGTGCAAAACACGTTCACCGTCGAAATGTGAGTAGTGCCAGCCCTTGGTGGTCATGATGTGATGGATTTCAAAGTGTGCGTGTCAACACATAATTGCACTTCAAACGGTCAGAACTACGAAAGACTTAAAAGCACGGGATTTCGTGAGGTTTATAACGACCAAAAACCGTTCTGTTCAATAGTTCATTTCTAGATATATAAATCGGCCTGAATTGCAAATTTTGATTTGTATGTCTACAAAACAATATTGCATCAGACAGCTTCTGATCAGCGGTCATCAAGTTCATGTTCTGACTGATAACACTTTCCCCGGGTGCGGTCCGACGTCAATCTCCTTATGTCAAGAATCGGTAATCAGCAGTTTAAGGTTATCCAGACGAGATAACACCAAGACTGTGTCACTGGTCAAAAAGTTCAAAACAGCACAGTGATCAGGTGTTCTTTGGATTTTTATGAACATAAAGCACTAGTGATTACAGCAGATTAGTGGCTGTGTTGCTTAGTTTTAGTTCAAGCTGGTTCACGTGTCCAAGCAGAGGACAACCGTAGGCCTCTGCTATCCCGGTTGCTTGTTTGGTTTGTTCAAAATTGTCCATACATTCACGGGCTGGCCAGTAATTAATGAATTCTTACATCACCATTACAGGTAGCCTTTCCTCTCAAATCGACAGTAATCAACACATTTTCATTTATTTACAAAACCTTTTTACCAAAAAGGGGCACAATATTGTACAAGAAGTTGTTTAGTAAGTGTAAAGGCCATTGTACTGTTTTAAATATCGTGCACTTTTATTTTTATTGGCTTATCCCAACAAATCACAGGACTTGTTAAGGTTGTGTTGAAATACTTTGAGCTCGATGTTTCCACTTTAAAGGGTAAAGTAAGAAGTCAACGGCTGGATAAAGACTGTAGTAGAAGTCAAATCAGTGGCTTGGCAAGGTCGACTGTTTGTTTCGAGAGAATTGGCAAGCAGAGAATCCCAAAGAAGTGTTAAGTTCTGTCGATTTGAGAGGAATGACTGACTGTAATGGTAGTTTAACCATTCATTCATTGCTGGCCAACCCATGAATGTCTGGACAATAGTGAACAAGCCAATCAAGCAACGGGGATATCAAAGACTTACTATTGTCTTGTGCCCTTTCCACTTGAATCAGTATAATAAGAAATCATTCGTTTAATTCGAAAAGCCTTCTCTTTCATAAAGACCGTCGTATAAGTCAAAACAGTGGCTTGTCAAAGTCAACCTTCTATTCAGTGCGAAGCTTTTTCGAAAACTCCCTACTTTGCTGTTCCACAATTGATACAAACGGTACAATAGTTTTTCTCGCCAGTTTTATGACGATAGTGTACGGAGACGAACAGACTATGAACAAATAATACTGACTGATACAGTTTCAAATGCCCTTCGGACTCAAAATGCGAAACAACAAAGGGAACACTGGACTTTGTTCGCCATGAGGCTGGATTTTATAGCTGCTTTGCGTTCGGCTCCCCGAGTTTCAGCTCGATTTGATGGCGGCACTTCGGAGGTACCCTTGTCAACGCCTAAGGAGTTTCTATTGTCTACCTGCATAACCTACCCTTGAATTCAACCGCAGTTCAACAATTAGGATGACATTTGTGCTTGAAGATGTCCGGAGCTGTTTGCGTACTTGTATTTGTGTATGTAGAGGAATAAAAAAAATAAAAGAGTAGAGCCCATATGAGTACAGTAAGGAGCATCTCAGATATACAATGCTTTATATAGAAGAGCTTCATGCGTTGATACAATTTGACACATAATTGTAGATGTGCCTAAGGAAAATGCAGCTCCAATTGTCATAATCCAAACTATCGTGAGGTCAGTGTATATGAAAAATACGTTTAACCCGGTGTAGAATCACCGTCGCAAGCCGTTCTGACCCAGTGGAAGAGACACCATTTTCACTATGCTACGTTTGGGTAGATTTTACAAGGCTTAAGGTGTAATGGATGTAAATTCGTTCCCAGCCAGTCTGCAGTAGGCACAAAATGATGTTGTGCTAAAGCACTTCGTTAGCCACCAGCGAACCAAAGACCAAAATAATATTTTCGACTGTAGACATAATCTATCCCCTCCAGACATTGATATCTTCGTAATTGTTCACGTGAACAGTGCGCAGGACAACAACTGGACAAAATTTTGGTCCCCACCACAAATCGAACCTCTACTTTGATGATCGATGAATTAACGATCATGAAATCTCTCTTCAATTGGTGTCACGCGATTCATTATCCGACATGAGGACATCGCATAGTCCACCGCAGGTACTCCGGTACTTAGCTGTTATTTCGAGCTAATCTCACGTTTCGTTCGACTGTCCTTCATATCGGTCTGTCCTTCACACCCAAAACAGATACTGTTTTCCACTGAATCCTTATCGTTACAAGTAAACATTGAATTGAAGGCACGAATTCACTTTTGGAGCAGCGTAATGCTGGCAAAGTTCCTACGCTCATCTGCAACCTTTTTATCTGCACCAAGCTGCAGGACTGCTTGGTGACACAAGGTGGTTAGTCACCTTCGCTGTGTCCTCATGTTTGATCTCGCAACCCTTTGCACATCCCGTTTCCCGTTTTGCTCCCCGTCTTATCGCGCTTCCACCGGGATCCACCAGCTGACGCTTTGCGACTTCGACAATAAGTCCGTGTTGATGACGCCCGCGGAGCGGAGTCGACCTGATCAGCTGAAGCGGAGCATCGAGCTTATCACCGCCTCTCTCCACCCCTTCTTATCGCCACCCCCAACAACGTCCCCGGGCTTACGGTAGCCGGCTATAAATCCCTACCGGGCGATGTCACCTGCACTCAGTCGACAATGTTCGCCCTTCTTGGCTTGTTCGCTGCGCTCTGTGCTCTCGTCTACGGGTGAGTGTTCTCTTATGAACAATGAAAGAGCACATAAGTAATGTTAATTATGAAGTTCCGGCTGGGCTAACTAACAGGAAGCATCAATGTTTGCTTTTTCATATGCATTGTATGTGACATTCCCCCGACTATCAAAACACTTTGAGTTTGATAATTTGTCATTAGAGTTGGTGTTATTCAAACCGTTACTGTCCCTACTAGCATTCGTCTAGATCCTCACTTACGCGTCCCTTTAGGTACTTCTGGAATCGCTCACGATTCTTCCAAAAGCGTGGCATCCCGGGACCCAAGCCCACTTCCGTTTTCTCCGGCAACCTGCTCCAACTCCAATCCGATCGATCACCTTTCAACAAGTCCTTCTTGAAATGGGAAAAGGAATACGGTAGCACCTTTGGCTACTTGGAAGGCGGTCAGAAGGTGATCTGTACCTCGGATGTGGACATCTTGGCCGACGTCTTCTCCCGAAAGTTCGAGTGTTTCCACTCTCGCAAGCCAATCCATCCATTTCCCTTCAATCCCGACAAGGATCCCCGCGCCAACGTCTTCACCGCTCGTGGTCTTCGCTGGAAGCGTCTTCGCAACCTCACCCACCCGTCCTTCGCCAACAGCAAACTGCGCCTGATGCAGGGCACCATGAAGGATACGACACTCGTCTTCATGCGCACTTTGGAAACTCTCGAAGGAAAGCGGGTGAACATGTGCAAGTGGTTCCTCGAAGCTGCCACCGATGTCATCGAGCGCATCGCTTTCGGCAAAGAATCCAGTGGAATTGGCAAGGAGCCCAACCCAGTGACCCATCTCATCCGATCCTTTTTCAACCCAGCTCCCTTCATTCAGAATCCCGTTATCAACTTTTATGGTACGCTATGCGTTCAGTTCACAGTTCACTAACGAACGCTTTTAGTTGGAACGTTTGAATTCCAAGACTGGACCATCTACCTTCACAAGATCCTCATCAAGCTGAAGGGCTCCCCTCTGACGATCCTGGGCGAACGTCTCGTGAAGACCATTGAGAAGCGCCGTGCCCGGGGACCTCCTGCGGAGGATGACCAGAACCGTGACTTCATCGACCTCTTCCTCAACTCCGAAGCCGCCGACGAAGGCGAAAAGTCGCATCTCAACAAGCAGAATGGCGACGAGCTGACAAAGGCACACGTCAAGGTGGACAAAAAGCTAACCGACCAGGAAATCGTCTCCATGTGCTCGGTTCTCATGCTGGCCGGAGTTGACACAACGGCGACGGCTATGTCCCTTCTCTGCTACCATCTGGCAACCCACGAGGACGTTCAGCAGAAGCTCGTCCAGGAGATCGACGACTTTATCGTCCAAGAAGACGATATCAACATGGACAACGTAAACAACATGAAGTACTTGGACTGGTGCATCAAGGAGAGCCTCAGAATTCGTCCTTTGGCTGCTGGGTAAGCAAAAGCAAACAATAAAGAACGAACGCTAATAGCGTGACTTTTTAGTGCAAATAGCCGAATCTGTATGAAGACATGCGAAGTTGGTCCGAGCAACTTACTCATTGAAGAAGGAATGACCGTGGTCGCCAACGTCTTCAGCATTCACCACAACCGCCAACTATGGGGTGACGACGCCGACAAGTTCGTTCCGGAGCGCTGGAATCCCGACGCCGATCGTATTCCCAAGCATCCGTTCGCCTATCAGCCATTCGGTGCCGGACCTCGCACGTGCATGGGCCAACGCTTTGCCCTCCTCGAAATGAAGCTCATCTTCTGTCATCTCCTCAAGAAGTTCAGCATCGAGAAGTGCGACAAGACGAGGTGCGACATGGCCGGAATCATCGTCTGCGCCCCATCCGACGTCTACGTTACCCTCAAGCGTCGCGCGAATCTCGACAGCGACTAAGTCCGCCGCATCCGCACCAGTGTACATAGCCTCCCCCGTGCTGCGGCTTTTAGGGTAGCCGCATACTGCCTTAACACACGATGACAGGTGTTCCTTCTGTATATCGATTTTACGATATTGAACATAAAGCTAGCTCAATTGTAATAAAAAAACTAAACCGATGAAATCAAGTGTTCATCAAAGTGCAATGACCTTTTGTTTTGTTCTTGCCTATGGACCCACCATTGTTCCTAAGTACATCAGCCGACGTATTCATTACAAAAACCTTACAGTGGGCCTCTAAAGAGGACACTGAGACCAGACCTATTCAATTACAGAACCAACAAAACAAAGCTCGACATCAGCCCCTAGGTGATGCCAACATTTTTGAACTTTCTTATCACGTGCAGGTGCTTGCCCTGCACATTATTTTGTTCCCCTTATCAGCGCGCCGTGAGACTCGCCAGCTGACGGTTTGTTCATCTGACGGCTATCCTTTGCAGTCTAAATGTAACGACACAAACCCGATAAATTGCAACATCTGTCGATGAAAGCAGACGTCTGAACTCGACGCGAACCCACAAGTCCTTATCACATGGTATGCGGCGTGCTGCTTTTGACTGGGCTGTCTCGTCGATGGTTTCATTTTCAGTGAAATATTTCGGAGAGAAAATAGCACCAACTATCAGATTTTTGTAAAACAATAACAATAAGCTTTTCCTACGAAAAGCACCGGAAATGAAACCTAGAAAAAAAATGGACAACCCACCTTCAGCTCTGGTCTAATGTTATTGTTTGATGTAACACTGTATGCAACCAGTCCCCCCGAATTGGGATACCCGGGATCCCACCACCGTTGAAAGCAAGATGTCCAACTCCAAACATCCGGCTGTGTGAGATGTCACCCTGAACGTCGCCAGTTCTCTGAGGATGCCACCACCGGCGAAGACGCAACGTTCGGACTAAGTACCCGTCTCTCCGAAGCCGCTTCTGTGCCATCAACATCAACCGGGAAAGAGAAGTTCCATCAGCCTTTCTGAAGTTTCGACGATTCCTGCCGTGAACCTCCGCAACCGAGCGGATCGACATCTATGTTTTTCGGTGTCAAGCTAGCCGCAGTTTAATTCATGGAATAGAATCGTGAAAGTGGATGCCACACAGCCGCTTTGAGTGACAGGAAATCAGCGGCTACTTTGTATTTGCATAGTTGTTGTGTGGCCATGATAGCGATATGATTCTTGTTGTTGACTTTCTAATTGACATCACTTTGTTGCTTGCACTAATTGCAAGAACTATGGAGTCGTAAAATCTGTTTACTCTTTGTTTTTTCGTTATTTTTTGATTGCAGAACTGAGAGGCACCAGGTACCGAACTAGAGGCGATCGTAAATATCTTGTTATCTACACTTGTGGTATCACACAGCTCGATATAGGTCAGCGGTGCAAACAAGGAAGTAAAAAGCGGCTTCTCGCCTCCTTACGTTTTAGCATTCCGGTGCATTCTTTAGCAGGTAAAAAAGAAATATTCAATTTCGCTTGTTGCACCTCGCGGAATGATCAAGCATGGTATATACGGTTTTGGTGAAGCCTCATGTGAAGGTACACCTAGAAGTCCAAGTATTTTGCCCAAAATATTACTGCATCGCCAAATCTATGCCTAAAGCACTTCATATAAGTAAGGCCTCTAGCATTTTCGACCGGAAATCGCATGCATCAATCATTTGATCGTTATCATCGGAAAAGTGAAAGGCTAACGAGATGCAATGCATAGGCCTTTGTCGAAAAGTGCATTTTTTTCTTCGTTTTTTTTTTCTTGAAATTATACAACTCAATGATTGTAAAACAAAGCAATAAAACAATCATCTGTGATGTTCGTTCGAACAAATATTGGCCGCAGTGATCATTACGTACGATTATTTATAATTGCAGCACATCTCACTTACGTGTGTACTTTTAAGGAAGTGAGTAAGAAAGACATAAAAGATTGTGTTGCGATTTCACTTTATGACTTGCTCTCTCTGTTCTGATTTTATTGCATGAAAGTGAATTGCTGCAGTAAACTGCAGCATCAACAACAAATGGGTGAATGTTTTTTAGTCACTTTGTACGTCTCGGACCCGCAACTCATAATTTCGGCCGGCGCATAACAAGGCACTTTAGACGAAAAGTGCAACGGACTCTGTACAATAACTATAAAACAGTTTTTAAATGAGTACTAAACTGTGGACTCTCACTCGTCGGTCCCTCTGAGTCGCTCTCTGAGCGTACGGTTGGTCAGATGGCAAACCCTATGGCAGTTGTGACTGTTCCGTCTTCCAGAGGGAATTGGGACACCCGGAAGCCGTAGTCCCACCACCGCCGACAACAAGTTGTCCGACGCGAGGAATCCGGCCGCGTGAGAAGTCACCCTGAAAGTCGTGGAAGCTTTGATGATCACCGAAGACACAACTTCAAGACCAAGGGCCATCAGATGCGGGCTCAGACACATCTGCTGAGCCCGAAACGCCTGCGAAGAAGATCTTCCGCTGCGCCATCCGAAGTTTCGCCAATTCCCGTACACCCCGTGAAGCGCGCCGCCAATAATTGAGTATATAGGGACTTCACTCGATGTGTGGTTTATCCTTTGTTTAATAAAGATCAATTCAAAATTCACAAAACCGACTATGCAATGCAGCTCCAATGCTATATCAGCTGATGATTGCATTATTGTAGTGCCAGCATCAGATTTGTTCACAACGTCTCCATTTAACTTCCTGTCATGACTGTCCCTTTTGCCGATCAGCTGACCTAGAATCAGCTTGCTTTCCTATGAAGTTCGATGAGTACCTGTCTGCGATGTTTGGACATGTACAGAACGTGTATCAGTATTAGATAAACGATAACTGAAGATAACTCGTTGAAGCAGCTGGCAAACAATACACTATTCTTTCTCGACACTAGCTAAATAGATCTAACAACATTTCTGGACATTCGAAAGCGTGTGTTTGCTTCTCAATTTCGCGACCGCACCGACTCGAATCGTTCATAAGTGCACCATTGCGATATCGTATTCCTCACACGTTCGGCCACCACATTTCGTTTTTCTATCGCTCACACACTTTCTTCACATTCAGAGTCCCCATGACCGGTTGGTCGACGAATTATTAGAAGAACAAGCATGCCACCCCCGTCTCGGTTAGAAAAAATCAAAGGCAAGGCAGCATCTCAGCTCTTTACTCTGGGCAAGCCGTCTAAGGACTCTGGCGGCGCATCCACCTCACAACAGCGGCCTCCGAAGCGGCCTCTTCCGAATTCCTCTGCTAATGACGTAAGAAGAAGGAGATGATCTTGCATAAGTTTCCTGGTTTTAGACTTCTCCGTCCACATCAGCCCCACACAAGAAGAAACGCCTAGATCCTCGTCTTTCCCAGCGAGCAGCTAATGCTACCGCCGCCAGCGCGAAGCCGGTACCTCAGAAGTCGGTGGCCGCCGGCGCTCCTTCGTTGTTCTCCAAAGGAGGCGCTTTCTCTATAGTCGGCGGAGGAGCGAAGAACAGGGTTGTTGCCTCTGGCACCTCGGTTGATGTCGTCGGTGGAGGCCGTGTGGGCTCTATTCCTTCCTCTTCTTCCTATTCCACCGCTTCTGTTTCATCGCTTCTCAACGATGGCGTCTTCTCTGTCGATCTGCAGTCTTGGAAGAAGCAGTGCGCTGATGTACAGTTCTCTATTGCTGAGTTCTCAAATGTAAGGAAGAAAGTTAGGTGTCATACCACTTCAATGTTTTAGCTTGCTGAAAGTGCCAAAGCAGCGAATGATAGCGATCAGCTGGCAAAAGTTGTGTGTTGTGCACTGAAGACATTCGAGAATCATTCCGCTCCTATAAGCTCCGTTGTTTCGACGTTGTGCGCGCTCTTCGGCCAGGAGACCGACCTTGCCAGCAAACAAATCGTTCAATCAGCCCTTTTCTCTACGTTACATACTCTGGGCACTTCAGCAGATCGTGAAAGACACTCAGAAAGGATAGGATACGTCATCACTCTTTTGGAATCTGCATTATCGCATTTGGACGAGTGGCCAATAGAGGTCGTCTCCTTGGCTGTAGCCGATTCGCTGGACAAAAGAGGGTGGATTGACCACAGCACGGCTTCCGCTCTTGTTCCGAAGATATTCTCTGCATTCGGAACGTGCTTTCCAAGCGAAGAAATGATTAGTGCAGCTGGGATACCCATTCATTGGAAACGGTGTGGCGAGGGCAGAACTCGATTCAAGAACCATTCAAAGGAGATCAGCTGCATGAGAGTGAAGCTGGCGGACATCTTGGAGAAGTGCTTGCTTCAAAGAGAGTCCGCACAAAAGGAAGCGGTGTCGAAGAACGCGATTCGCACGATGTCCGTTTGTTGTGGGTTCAGCGATTTCCGGGCGATGGCGACAAAACGCTTGGACGCCTGGCTTCTGAATGCGAAGTTGCAACGCTGTGCCATCGAACTGTTCATGTTCCTAGCGTGCAATGTTGGTAGCGAAGGAACCGAAGGGTACATGCCGCTCATGAAGTTTCTTACCCACATGAAATCAATGTCGAGCAAGCAGATTTCTAATATATACATGGTTGTCATCAAGTAGGTTCACAACATGTCCCTGCTTGAAGAAAACTCCTCTGTTTTTTAGGGAGATCATCCAAAATGATCAGAATGCGATAGCTGTTCTTGCCGGTTATTTAATGGACGGGGAATTCTCGGACCACAAATCAGGTTACTCGATGCCAGTACTCCAGCATCTATTCACAGCGAATCAGCGTATAACTCGAAAGGTCTTTACTTCGCGGCTAGTGCCCCTTAACGTCCCTTCTCGTTTAGGTTATGGCGGAGAAGTTTGTGCGAATGGTGGATCGAGAAGAACATATTCGCCAGCTGCGCACTTTCATGAAGGAGTTTGTGCGCACCTACCTTCGCTCGGAGTTCTCATTTGCTCCGTTCGTTGAAGACCTTTTGAACGCGGCCAGCAAAAGATATGAGAACGAACATATGCCGGTAAAATAACATCACCAATATATAGCTTCTTTCATATTGATGTCCTGCTTTTCAGCGCATCTTCTTCCAAGGCCTCATCGATACAGTTTGCTCGTTGCCGTTCCTGGGATTTGCCTCTACTACAGTGAAGCACGTCCTTCACTCCAGAGGCAAGGGAACAGCTACCTCGTCACAGGTTGAAACTATCACTCGGCTAAGCCTTCAGTTCGCTGAGTTCTTTACCGTTTGCATCGAATGGCTGAAGACAGTGCAAGTTGAAGATGGACAAATGGTTTACGTCCCAGCGTTCTATAAAGTTCTGTATCTGAATCAGGTATGTGTTTTTTGGTTTTAGTTTTTAGTTTTCTTGAGTTTTAGCACAGTGATTACTACTGGGTGGGGGCGGAAAATGGACCCACAGAGCAGGATCTCTCTACGTTGATGAAATTGATAGCGGAAGCCCCAATAAAGGAGCTGTTAGTGGAGTCACTCTTCAGCGTCGGTCTTAGCGATGAGGCGCCCATTGATGGCTGTCTGGTTTTGGATCTATTGTGGAAGCTTACGTCTCGAGTACTTCAATCAAACGATGGATTTACAATGAGTATGACTACATACACCAAAATGTAAAACACATCTGCTCAATTCCAGAAGGAGGACCGCTGGTATCGGCCAGTAAAGCGGTCTTCGTGGACAACCTCTTCCGGCTCTGCGTTTTCCGTGGAGATCCACAGCGCCCCCTTGACAGGTATTCTTTGCAGTTTACCGTACGTCACCTATGGTTGCATGTTTTAGCAGAGATCAAGGCCGGTTTTCTATCAAAGAAGCTTATTGGAAGGCCTGGATGGTTGCCTTAGTTTGGTGTTACATGAACCGGACAATCCTGCCCATCGCTTATGAGAAGTACTCAACGCTTCGGATGATAATCCAATTTTCGGTCACCAAGGACTACTCGTTTCCTCCACCATCGTTCGGTCAGTTCACATCGGCGGAAAAAATTGCCGAAGCCGAGCGAACCACAGCTGAGACTGAAGGTCAAGCTATAGTGGACATGGAAGCCAGCTGTTGGAAGGTGCCGGCAACAGTGGAAAACTCGCGGTTCATCAACCGATTGTGTTTTAATGATCCAACGTAAGAGACAATTCTTGCCTCTCTTTTACTTGTGCACATTTCAGTGGCCCAATTCGTGCACCCACCGAAGAATTCTTAGCAGAGCTCCGAAATATTAACGTCAGTGCAAAGGGGAACAGCCGTATTGGCGTAAATCTTTGCCAATGTCGATCGCCGGATATTCTGTTAGACTTGATCAAAGATCAGGGTGCACAGCGAGCCATGCCGTCCATTACGGAGATTGCCACAACCTCCGGTCAGGCCATACATCATCTACCACTTCTCTGTCTCGCTCAAATATCGGTTTATTGCATCGCCAATTCGGAGTCCATTGGTGGTAATGGTTCTTTATCAGAGGAAAACATGGAGTCGGTATGTTTTGTGGAGCACCTTAGAATTATGCAACACGGAGAGTTTTAGATAGGTGCCAAATTAAAGCACTATCTGGGCGATGCAAATTCGTCCGTCGACAAGGTCAAAGAACTGGTGTTCTACCTCGTGAAGCAGCTAGGTGCTCCAACGGCTATACAACGCAATGCCTCCGTACGACTGCTACGCCGCCTTCTAGGAGTAAGGCGTACCAAGTAGACTGCATTTCAATTCGTTCTTATTGCAGAACACGACGGACAGCGGCGTGCTGTCGAACTTGAGTGATGTGGTGCACTTTGATGAGATGAAGCACGACATCTGCATGTCTCTTGCTTCCGAGGCATGCTCTGTTGAGTCCAGTGCCCGTCTTCTTATCGAGTATATCACGTTCATCAGAAACAACTTGGAAATTCAAGCGTGGCATGAGGCATGTGTTGGTTTTGGCCCCGTTTCATAGAAATTTTGTTCTAGGTTGCCACTAAACTAAGTCTGCTTGTGGATCATTCAGTTGAATCCCAAGATGCTGTGCACGAAGCTCTTATGGACTTCTATGCTGACTACGTGAACGCTGCCAGAACCGGAGAAGGGAAGATCGACTGGTCGTTTGACTCCACTACTGATATCGACAGATTGCGTGTGAAGTTCGCTGATTTTACGGTCTCGTTGACGGCACCGGCAGTTTCTGCAATGACGAAGCTGCTGTGTTCGGCTAAACAGGACTGTTCGGTTGAAGCGCTTGGGAACGGATTCACCACCTTAATGCAGTTGTGGTTCCCCACCGATGAAAGCAAGCGCCCCGTGGTTGAAAAGTACGACGAATCGGGAGAGCTTACGAAAATGGAGCTTCTACCCGCTGACTTGAAGAAAAAGATGTTATGTGCGAACGATGAACGAGTTGCAAGCGTGGCTCTCGAAGGAATCGACACCGCCGAGGCTCTGCGTTTCATTCGAGTCTTTGGTCTATCGTTGAAAGCCGCCCGAAAGCTACTGGAAATTATCGAATCCGGCATTAGCGGTGTAACCGACTTGAATGAACTTAAAAAAGCAGCCCCGTTTATCGAATCGTATTCCGCTGACGTCGACATGGACACTCCAATGGTGAGCTCCGCGAATTCTCGCTAACTTGTAATTTGCGCATTTCAGTTCGCGGATCGCTTTAAATTGCTGTCCACTGACGTGAAGAAGGAAGGCGACATTCAAGAAGTTCCCGCCGTCGTTAACTTCGTTCCGTTCAATGGAAACGCTCGCGTCGAAGATGTGGACATGCGTGAGATCTGCGAGTTTCCCAACGAGAAAGCCGTGGAAGAATTTATGGAAGAAGCTATTGGTGAGAAACAAATGCAGCAATCTGACGACAGGATTAACTCACTGGGTGGCAATCAAAGCCCTAAATGGGCAAATTTCATGGTGGCAGTGTCCACAGACCCACAGGTGGCGCAATGGGCACTGTCAGCTCTGGATAAACGCTTGACACCGTTTCTTGAGAGGGACCAAGTTGACCTCCTAGTATTGCTAATGAGGTTGATGGATTGTGCAGCAAAGGTACGTTGCAGTGAGATCACTGACCGATCTATATAGTCGCATTTCAGAGCAGCGATTTGGCCATGTCCTTTGGCACGTTTGCCGAAAAAGTGGAAAAGATGTCAGAAGCGCCTGCATTTATTATATCGACTTTGCGAAAACTCCATTCAAAGCCCATGAAACCACAGTTTGGCTTCCGTCGCTCAGTTCCCGATGCGCAGGGAAAAGCGGGCATTGACCTAAGCATCCTGGACGCCGATGCCACTTTACGAAAGTTGATAGATATCGGTGGGACAGGACAACCGAGAACGGTCTTTCGACTCGTACGTTCACGCTCTTTCTTGCAGGGTCTTATTGTACGTTTTCAGAACGATTTTGACATCAATCGCCTCATCAATCACTATGTCCTTCTTTGTCCCGAAATCGTGGACCATCCTGCGAGTTCCTCAGAAAACTCCGCCGCAGTCACCAAGATCCGCCAGATGTTCGCCTCGAGCAGTGACGCAGTGCACCGACTGATCCTCGTCATCCCACACCGCGCGAAGAAGAGCGCCATAGAGTTCGTCTATGAAACCGTACTCTCCGGCGTTGATGAACGTCTCAACGTCCCATTCGTTTTGGACTTCGTTGGCGCCTGCGTTCTTGCCGCAGATGTCGAGGCGAGGTGTCTGCCAAACGCGAAGCAAACCGCAATTTTCGTGGAGTACTTCATCGTCGAGCTCATGCAAATCGCAGCCAACACGTCGGCGTCCAAGAGAGAGCAGTCGACTTTGAAGCGGTTGACCGCAAACGCATCCGTGCTGGAGATCATCATCGCTGAATCAAAACAGAAGGACGACGTCATCCAGCAGTTGCTTGATCTGTTTAACGCACAGTTGCTGAAATTGCCGGCATCCGTGGAGGACGAAAGAAAACTCGAAGCCGTAAAGCGCATCGTCTCGAAGCTTGCGTCCATCTTCCCTGTGTTTGCTCTCAACGATGCGTCGCTGTTGAAGAACGAGATTTCTCCGCCTACAGTGGAGAACATGGCAACACACGACCGCAACATGCATCAGCTCATTCTGGACATGTTCGTTAACTATGAAAAAACTAACGATCAATCGGCTAACGGTAAAGCATATCTGGAGAAATTGATGAATGATGCGAAGAACCAGCCATCCGTATTTGTCCGGTAAGTGACATCAAGAGCATGCATTTGGATCATTTTTGTTTTAGTCACATTCCTCTGCTCATTTCGAAATTGTACACGGTATCGCAGCTACCAATGGGAGTGAAACGGATGAAAGATGTTGGTTACTATGACGTTTTCGTCTTCATACTCAGGGCCATCGTAACGGCGGACCCGGAATCGTTTGAAACGGAAGCGGACATGCACAAAGTTTTCGAATTCTATTTTGAGTACTTTAAGGTAAGCACTGGAAACATGAAAAGTCAATCGTCGTTTCTTTTTAGAACAAGATCAGCAAAACGAAGAGTGCTTACATCGAGCTTGTGAAGGTGCTCGCCGATGTCTGCTTGCTGTACATGGAAAGATGCAAAGCAACTGCTCAAGACTACCTGTTGAAAAAGATCACCTATCTGATTGAAATGAAGAAATACTGTCACGATTACGTCGCACTTCGTCTCATCATCGACAGCTTGCCAAATTGTCCCGAGAAGCAAGCGTTGGCTAACCAGCAATCGCGTCCACGCGACCATTACCAGCGCGATCCCAGGGATCGACGTGATTACTACAAGCGATGACGGGATATCTCCAACAGTCGAACTACATACACATAGATGATCTTGGCTACCGGCGGGTGACAGAGTTCTGAGACAGTTCCCTTCTTTACATGTTTTCATGTTGTTTCGCTTGTGTGGAAGCTGTCATTTGTAATAAAATATTTAAAGAGTGACTACATCTCAGTACGAATGAAAAAGTATATTCCGAGACGAGCAATATCAATTCAAAAGTTTATCATTATATTAATGCATGGTTCATACTCCATGCCGATAGCTGATACAGTCCATTTCTACGCGGAGAAAAAGAAGTTCTTGTCTGCACAAATGAAATAATGGGACTTTCAAAAAGATATATCCGAGTGGAACAGGCGAGTTATTGACAAGAGAAGTAATAGTTCTGCTTTAAAACAATACTTCACATGAAATCGCTTGGCAGGCTAAGATAACAGAGATTCGTTTGGAGTGGATACGGCGTGAGATGTTAACCACAGAAGTGAGCGGTAGACCAGTATTGGAGGGTTGGTTGAGCAATTAAAAAATGGACTTAGTGACAAGACATAGAAACGCTCATCGTATCTAGTGACATATTAGACATGCATTCGAGGAGGACATGAAGAGGATCGAGTAGGACGCTTTGGCAATCTTTCATATTTCAGCCTAATGCCTATGAAATATCTGTTCAACACCGGGTAGTATCGTTCCCGCCGTCGCAACAAATTCCTTCCCGATTGTGGATGAGCGCATCGACGACGAGTCGTAAAAGTAACTCGCGTCAGATGTTCGTCAACGGTAATCTTATCGGTACAGCACCCATAATCTTCTAAAGAGGTTCCTGCCTCTTCAAGCTGCTCAAAGGTAAATGATCCGAGGAGTACTAACGTGAAGGTATCACAAGGAGGAGAAGGAATTCTAAAAAAATGAGTTTTGTAGGGAAAAGAAAGACGCAAATGAACCCGATGACCGAAGAAGAGTCGTGAATGCAGTAGGCCAGGGTAATTGCAATTTTCTTGAGATCGACGTTGGCAACCCAAGCCATAATGACGTTCGTCAGAAATGGACATGCCTACAAAAGCTAGCTATCGTTTCAAGATATATCAACGTACAGTTATTATGGAGATGAGCGTCTCTGTATTATGAAACACGGTTCCTTCGCGCCAAAAATCCTGCTCTAAGTCCAGATGAACAAGATACGGCGCAGCATTGCAAATGTTGAGCAGTCCTGTAAGGCTTAGATTGCGAACATGGCGAAGCTCCAGTCTAAAATGTAACTGAGTTTCCTTGTGGTTTTCATCTTGCAGCGTACTTTGTCAGTCTGGGTGGTAGACACCAAGGAAAGTTGTCTGGAATCTTGCAATGGAGGAGAGCAAGGCTCTCAAGTCCTCGAAATAACGCAACAGCACTGATAAACGTGTACTCAAACTGATTGGGCGTCGTGTTTAGCGACACAGCAGAAAAGAGGAAGCTTTTCAAAGCCGGAGACAGGGCTGTCATTCGCTTGAATATTTCCACATCGCGGTCGACGTCAATCCAGCCTTTTAAGGCGATGAAGAGAGTTTTAAGGCGCTGATATGCGGACAGTGCGGACATCGTCTCTACCATCCAATTTTCTCCTATTTTGATGAACTGTTAAATATGCATTAAGTGTTACAGTTGTGTGCCTAACATGCCTTGTGCTCGGTGAACGAGATGATCAAGTGCGTTAGCCGCGGGTTATTTGGCAGAATACGCTCGACTTTGTACGGGAAGTGCTGAACCTGTAAATCAAAGAGTTCAGTCTGAAGAAGTTCATCGGAGAGCTGGCTGAAACACATCACGAGTGACTTTTCGTGCATCTCTTAAAGTACCTTAATGAATTGTTGAGGTTGTAGCCGCAATACTGTGTGCAACGATAGCGTAAGGCGAAAAGTTGGAGCTTCGTGTTTGTTTCCTCTTGCAATGACGTCAACGTATCAATGAAGTTCCTGATGGTCCGGGAATTGCAGTCGGCCAATATCTCGACAGCCTGCAAGGAACGACACTTTGCCATCATGCTAAATATGACATTTCCTCAACTGTAGTTCTATGAAGGGGACAATACCTTTTTACCAGTTGAAGGCCAAACATCATTTGGGGTATATGCATCCTCAACTTGATCAGAGACTCGCCGCACTTGGTGAGGTAACTCACATAGTGATTCTTCCGCGGCACTTGCACTTGCCAATCTTTTTGAATGTCAAATGGCAGGGTCAGTTGGGTACGACGAGTATATGAACGCAGTAGTGACTCTCGCCACCGATGGCATACCCTCTCCAGGGCCACGCGATCGGCAGACGAAAAATACGACAGAATTCTGTCGAGGTCCTGGTTAGGCAGCATATCGAACGGTGAAAGGGTCTCATCTTTGGCGATTGTACGTGAGGTGCTAGGTTGCGAGTCGGTCCGTCTTGAGCGCTTCGGCTTGGCTCGGCATTTGTCTTTGGCAGGAGTTCTCTTAGGCATTCTGTAACGGACTATATTCACAGTGATCTTTCATCACAACGACGAATACTTTGTAAAACCGAACTTTGGCACATAGTGTGTCTTTATCAAGATCATCCCTCAGCGACCATAACCGTCCTAATTAGTTACGGGATAATGAACGCAGTATAATCGCGACAGAATCTCATTATGAGCCGAAACTGTAACAGAAAACGGCACCACAAATGAATATTAGACATAGAAAATATCAAGAAATCAAGGCACAGTTCTCACGAATCGTGTGAAATTGAGTACTAATTACCGACACGACGATGGCGGGGCTGTCGCCATGGCAATACTTCAATTACGTAATGCAAAAATCTCTCTGGGGCGCTCCATTTGATCTTTTGGCTGATGACCAATATGCGTGCGTTAAAGTTGAATCAGTGCCTATGAGGTGAATGCACAGTGAACGGAGTTTCCGACAACAAGCCCATAATACAGATCCGTAATCAAGCGCAATTCAGTCATTTGTGTGCTGCTAACAGCACTAAGTTTAGTAAAGAGCCTTGGAGCTATTAGTGCGTCGTCAATTCCGTCGGCTTTGAACTCATTGATACATGAAATTAGATGCCCAAAGAAGTTAGCCATTATCGAAGTCCTCGCAGACACAACATAGTGCACAGCCTACCGTTTCAACAACACACACGTTATAAAGCAAAGGGATTCGAAAGTGATTCATAGCTATGATTCATGTTAGAGTGATCTCTACGTTGTGATCACATAGAAGTAGTCCATTATCATGATTGTGACGAGATTTGTTAGCCGTGCTGACCAACTGCCGAACCACATCGTATCCTTCTGGAACGGCGCCTATGAGTGTCAGTGATTTTCATTCGCCACACAATCAATGAATTACTCAAAAGCAGAAGTTCCAGATGAACTCTCAGCCAATAGACACCACAGTATCCGATGGACGTCCAGAATCGGGATGTATCCAATAACAGTGCATCTGGATCCCCAGGCACTATTATCTGCAAAGAGAGTGGCTTTCAACTCGGCCAACTGAAACACGTCAAGCTCATCAGATCACTGATTTCACTACCTCCCTTCTTACTCTCGTCTATAGGGTACGCCATTAGCATGGTTGTGCTCAACCAGTTTCTGCTCCAGAACACCAATGTGGCCTAGAATGCATACGACACTTTCAGCACTTTTTTGTCACATTGAGTATATTTAAAAACAGTTGCCTTCACTGCTTCCTAGATCTGCAGATCAAAATAAGCAGCATTCAGCTTATGAGTCCGAAGGCCTGTAGCGAAATAACTTTTCATTTATCAGCCTTTCTATTGACCACGTTCGTCCATCACATTTTCTACTTAAATAGCTGCAGCCATGGACGATTCAATCTCCAGATTCGTGTGAAATGTATCCAATGACCATTGATGCTTTACTGTCCGCTTTTGTATCCAACATCGCTGATTTAGCAATTATGTTTCGTACACTTCTCTAATTCCTTTCGTTACACCCCAACGCCATCTCTTTGTATCGCTTAAGAACACCCACTGAACCGACAATTAAAGGTCGTAGTGCTCGTAGTAAGAAACATGATTCCCACACGATCTATGGCTTCCTTAGCCCCCGTTGAGAAAGATCGAAAAGGAATTTTCCACTCGGAGCATTGCCACCACGTTCAACGTCCGTGGTAGGTGATCCATTGACAAAGTACAGCGTCCACCTGCTCGACGGTATGCCCAAATCCGCGCTTCCCTATCGATCGGCGTGAAAACGGGATACCGTCTGATTCGTTTGTTGACGCTGTTTTTGGACGGAACAAAACACTACGTTTCGCCCACGGGCGGTTGCCCCTATCGGCGCTGGAGATTGTAACTAACGTCTGTTCACGTGATTGTCGTACGCGCTCTTTGGTGCTCCATTCGCACTTTCTCCTTCTAATTGCAGCACGCTTTGACCCGCATGTCCGGCGCTTTAGATTGATAGGCAACCTTATGCAAAGGTGGTCACATGACGGTCGAGTAAAGAACGTTCCTGTCGCACTCTTTTTGGGAGTACCCTCAGCTGGTTGCCTTCCAGTGTGCACGCGTCGCTTTCATCATTCTCACGCAGTGAATCGCTTTTTTACAATAAAAACCTCTTGCACGGCGTTCTTTGTACGACCTTCAGGCGTGCATAACACTGTTCATTTTGATCGCGTTTGTTAGGTTGCTCTCTGTTATTCTCTGCTCGTAGCTCGAGTAAATAGTCCTCTAATAGGGTCCAACTGTACGAGGCGAATTTAGCGAGCATCAAGGTTCCCAAGGTCTTATGCGAGGACTTAAGCGTGACAATCTCAAAAAGGCGATAAAGGTCCAAATGAAAAATATGTTTTGCGCAATCCACTAGGTTCGCAATTATGTGAGGTTAATTTACCTTATCGTAACATCAAGGTTGCCAAGGTCTCATGCGCAAACTTAGGCGTGATAATATGAAAAGGCGGTCCAAATATGTTTTGCGCGCACATTAAACTCAGTACGCTGTTAGTATGCTGTAAATTTCGATTTATGATTTAATATAGACCTTCATAGTCAATATATTGTTCAAGGCACTGCTGAGCAAGTTCTTAAAGATAGTTGCGAATTTAGGCCGTGTTTCTGAACCCCTCAAACGGGAGCAGTCGGAATAGCGTTTGTTCTTTAATTGCCCTCGGATTCCATCAGGCCACTGATAAGCGATGGTCACTAGACCACGATAGAGACTCTATGTTTTTGTCAGTTCTTCTTGGTTTATTGTAGTTTGATAAGTAGGAAAAGAATCATGAAAGAAGATGTACTATTACGCTTTGGAACCCTAGAGCGTGGTCAGGACATATAGCAACTATAAAAACGGTTACATTTTCTAATTTATATCTGTGGGTTTTAACAGCTTTTTAGCTTCGCATCATTGACTGTGGTGCTATATTGTGATCATACTGTTGGCAAGAATTGCTGAAAACACTACTTTACATAATTCGATGACAACAACTCCATAATTCCCGATCTGTATTTGTGGCAGCTTGACATTTGATAGCGTTGTTCTGTCCATGAATTCCTTGTTTCCAGGGAGTAAAATGGTTCGCCGTGAAGAGATTTTCGAGAGTATCAAGAAAACATGTTCCGAACGGATAATGTTCATTGACGGTGCCATGGGAACGATGATCCAGCGCGAGCATCTGGAGGAAAACGATTTCCGTGGTGATCTGCTGGCTAAACACCATCTCCCACTTAAAGGAAACAACGATTTGCTCTCGCTCACTCGACCCGATATCGTCTATAAGATTCACAGACTCTATTTGGAAGCCGGCGCTGACTTCATCGAAACGAACACCTTCAGTGGAACCACTATCGCCCAGGCGGATTACGGGTGCGAGCATCTCGTCTACGATCTTAATCGTAAATCTGCGGAGTTGGCAAAGAAGGCTTGCCAAGACGTTGAACGAGAGACAGGTCAGTGTATATTGTGGAGATTGATGCGTACGAAAAGTGATGGTTTGGAGAGATCGGAGATTGGAGAGCAATTTGGTGTTTCACGTGATGAAGTGCAAAAGGGAAAAATAGATCACGTGGCGAGAGGCAATCACAGTGATTTGACTATAGCTCCAAAGAATAGGAACCAAAGGAACAAAGATAGATTCTAAATTGTGTTCATAAAATACAAATCAAGATGCAACAGTTTGTTTCAATCTGGTTCAGGTATCAGGAGATACGTGTGCGGTTCCATCGGTCCAACTAACAAAACCCTCTCCATCTCGCCGTCCGTCGAAAAGCCAGAGTACCGTAACGTCAGTAAGTTTATGCACTCTCTCCCCGCGTTAGCGACTCCTTCTTTTAGCTTACCAGGAGCTAGTCACCGCCTATGGACAACAAGCTCGAGCGCTTCTTGATGGCGGAGCCGATGTGCTTCTCGTCGAAACGGTTTTTGATTCCGCCAACGCCAAAGCTGCTCTTTTCGCTATTCGCACAATTTTCGAAGAGGAAGAGGTCCCAGAAGTTCCGGTGTTCTTGTCCGGCACAATCGTTGACTTGTCGGGACGAACGCTGTCCGGCCAAACGGGAGAAGCCTTCCTGATCAGCACGAAGCAAGGCCAGTCACTGGCGGTCGGTCTGAACTGTGCTCTGGGCGCCAACGAAATGCGTCCTTTCATCGAGGCCATGGCGAATTTCACAAGTGATTTGATTATTTGCTATCCTAATGCGGGTCAGTTTATACGATAGCTTTTGCAGATAGTTTCTTACCTTATTCAGGTCTACCCAACGCTCTTGGCGGCTACGATGAAATGCCGGAGGACATGGCAGAGGACATAAAGCACTTTGCTGAACAGGGCCTGGTAAGGAGGGCGCTGTTCTTGTGGCTAAGTTCATGCATGTCCTTCAGGTGAATATTGTCGGTGGCTGTTGTGGTACCACTCCTGACCACATACGTGCCATGAAAGAGGCCTGTGACGGAATCGCTCCTCGTGATCCTCCAAAAAGCATGCACCAAAACTCGATGTGCCTCTCCGGACTGGAGCCCATGATGGTAAACGAGTTCACCAACTTCGTGAACATCGGAGAGCGGTGCAACGTTGCCGGATCGCGGCGATTCTGCAATCTGATCAAACAGGAGAAGTACGACGAAGCCCTTAATGTAGCGCGCATTCAAGTTGAAAACGGCGCTCAAATTCTGGATGTGAACATGGACGACGGTCTCCTCGATGGACCTTACGCTATCTCGAAATTTTTGCGACTGATCTCCTGCGAGCCGGATGTGGCGAAAGTGCCAATCTGTGTTGATTCTTCCGATTTCAACGTTATCATAGCCGGACTGGAATCGTTCCAGGGAAAGTGTATTGTTAATTCGATATCACTGAAGGAAGGAGAAGAGAAATTCATTGAGAAGGCGAAGATCGTGCAGCGATACGGAGCGGCTGTGGTGGTGATGGCATTCGATGAGGAGGGACAGGTTCGCTATTAACAGCTGATACATTGAAATACCTGCTGTGCGTTTAAAGAAAAGATAATTCAGAATCTGCCACCTTTCAAACTAATGGTGACTGGTTCACATAGTAGTAGTCTTTTAGCTGAACACGTAACCTGAAAACTGGATTTTCCGTAATACAACTTCTTGCAGGCCGCCGAAACCGACCGAAAGTTCGAGATCTGTGAACGCTCATACCGTATCCTCGTCGAAGAAGTCGGCTTCAATCCAAATGACATCATCTTCGATCCGAATATTCTCACCATTGCTACTGGTTTGGAAGAGCATGCTAACTATGGCATGTACTTCATTGAGTGTTGCAGCCTAATTAAGGTAACCATCATTGTGTTGGGTGATCCATCCGTATTGTATTTAGGAAAATTTGCCTGGTGCTCACATCTCGGGCGGTATTTCCAACATCTCCTTCTCGTTCCGTGGCATGGAAGCCGTTCGCGAGGCAATGCACAGTGTCTTCTTGTTCCATGCTATTAAAGCGGGACTGGACATGGGTATTGTCAACGCCGGCGCGCTGCCGCTATACACTGATATTGAGAAAGAATTGCTGAAATTGTGTGAGGTAGGTTTTTGAACTTTTATGGGGATCAAACGTGGCCAGAACCCGAAATATTGAACGTCATTTGAATGTTCTAGGATCTTCTCTGGAATCGCGATCCCGATGCCACAGAAAAGATGCTTGTTCTTGCCCAACAACTCAAGAAAGGTGACAAGAAGGCCGCAGGCGATGCGGACCTTTGGCGACAGGAAAGCGTTGAGAAACGACTGGAATATGCCCTTGTGAAAGGCATCGATGCGTATGTGGTGGAGGACACGGAAGAAGCTCGTCTCTGCAAAGAGAAATATCCTCGCCCGCTGAACGTCATTGAGCAGCCTCTGATGAGCGGCATGTCCGTAGTGGGAGAACTGTTCGGTGCCGGAAAGATGTTCCTTCCGCAAGTCATCAAGTCGGCACGAGTGATGAAGAAGGCGGTGGCTCACCTTATTCCGTTCATGAACGCCGAGCGAGAGGAGATGCTGAAGGGTATGGCCGAACAAGATGAATCGGTAAGCGCTCTCTTCGTTAAAAGTTGGAAATTGATATTGTGACCCGAGCTTTCTATAATACCAAAATTCAAAAATGTCACAGAAAGACTCATTGTCACTGTTCCAGAGTCAGTACCAAGGCACGATCATCCTAGCCACTGTTAAAGGAGATGTCCATGATATTGGAAAGAACATCGTCGGTGTGGTGCTTGGCTGTAATAACTTCAAAGTTGTAGACCTTGGAGTTATGACGCCTTGCGAAAAGATTTTACAGGCTGCTATTGACGAGAAAGCAGGTAAGACGAACGTTCATCTATTCTGATATAATATCCTTTCAAATAGACTTCATCGGCTGCTCTGGTCTCATTACACCGTCACTCGATGAAATGGTTCATGTGGCGCGCGAAATGCAACGTATGGGCTTGAAGATACCACTACTCATCGGTGGAGCCACAACGTCCAAGACTCACACGGCAGTCAAGATAGCACCCCGTTATAAGAATCCCGTTATCCATTGTCTGGATGCATCAAAATCCGTCGTTGTGGTAGAGTCGACTGATTGTTGGAGATAGGTCACATTGGCCGCTTTTAGTGTTCGTCACTGATCGACGAGAAGGTGAGGGAGGAGTTCTTGACTGACATCGCAGAGGAGTATGAGGAAGTGCGCCAAGAGCATTACGATTCACTGAAAGAGCGACGGTTCATCACCCTTCAAGATGCGAGGAAGAGAGCTCCGAAAACGAATTGGGCTCATTTCGAGCCTTGTAAGCCGACCTTCGTTGGAAAGAAGGCGATTCTCGACATCGATCTCAATAAGTTGGTTCCATTCATTGACTGGAAGCCGTTCTTCGACGTCTGGCAGTTGCGAGGACGTTACCCTAATAGAGGGTATCCGAATATCTTCAAGGACGACCAAGTCGGTCCCGAGGCAAAGAGAGTATTTGATGTAAGCTTTATTAGAAAATTAGCTGTGCTTGATAGGCTTGTCAACCCCCTCTTCTCTATGAATGCACGTTCAGGACGCCTTGAAAATGTTGGACAAAGTAATCAGCGAAAAGCTTCTCACAGCCAATGGTGTAGTCGCTTTTTACCCATGTGGCTCTAAAGATGATGACATCATCGTCTTTGAACCAGACTCTGATGTGCCCAAGTGGACGTTCTACGGTCTCCGCCAGCAAGCCGACAAAGAACACGACCAAGCCTGCTACTGTATTTCCGATTTCATTAAGCCACTACACGACGGAAAGCCAAGTATGTGTGTAAACAATATCACTTTTGTATATTGCTATTTTCAGCCGACTACATTGGCTTATTTGCGTGTACCGCTGGACTGGGTTGCAAGGAACTAGCTGACGCCTATGAAAAGGACCACGACGACTATTCGAGTATAATGATCAAAGCGCTCGCCGATCGTCTGGCCGAAGCCATGGCTGAGTACGTGCACATGATCTGCCGTCAAGATCTTTGGGGTTACTCGAAAGACGAGGACTTTTCCACATCTGACTTACTGTCGATTAAGTATAAGGGAATTCGCCCAGCGCCTGGATATCCTACGCAGCCTGATCATCAGGAAAAGATTGCCGTTTGGGAGATGCTCGATGCTTTTAAGGAAGCAGAAATAGAGGTACGGCTAGAGGCATAAGAACAACAGGCTTAAAAAGCAGTTTTTAGCTCACGGAAAGTCTTGCTATGGACCCAGCGTCATCGGTGTGTGCCCTGATGTTCGCGCATCCCGATTCTCAGTACTTCGCCGTCGGCAAGATCGACAAAGACCAGGTTTGTGCTTTGTGATCAGACAGGTTAAAAGTCACGCCATCACTTGTTTTTAAAACCGAACCCCGAAAACAGCTGTTTTGATCGCGGAAACGTCCGTCCTTCTTCCCCGTTCTAGATCCTTATCGAGTACAAGTGTTTACTTTAGGTAGCCGACTACGCTGAACGGAAGGGTGTCAAGGTGGAGACGGTTGAACGGTGGTTGTCGCCAATTCTTGGCTACGATATCGACGATTGAATTGGTGTCCAAAGTTCATATTCTTGCGTTCTTCTTCAAGATTCTGGACCATAATGTGTATATAGTATTTTATGTTAACGTCCTGCTGATTCTAATGATATGACTCACTGGTTTTCTGAGATTTCTTGCAGTAAATTAATTATTATTCGCGGCTCTTATTATCGATATGTTTGCCAGTAGATATATTCGTGTAGCTCAAATGAATGGGTCCACTTCATAGCACACATCGATCTTATTCAAGATATTATTCTATGTCCTATCTGGTCATCAAAAATGAACTTGAAAGATCTTTTAAAAGCGTTAGAATTGCAGTGAATTCAACAACTTTGATAAAACATTGGAGTTAGCCGTTTGATTGTACGTAGCAATTGAGTCATCGGCTTTGCTATTTTCAGATTACACATGCATTTATATATAGAAAATGCTCAGGCGTTTCCCTGTCAGACCACATTAGACAACACAGATAAAAAGTCACGCGGAGTGCAGTCACATGTCCTGTACCTGACATTATAAATCATGAATTTATAATTCGCCCGACATCGCCACGCAAGGTCGCGGTCGATGTGCTCATCTAATCTTCAAGGCGATCCGCCACTTCCGTTGTGTCGCCCCCTCCGATAAAATGGTTACCGTGAAATGGTCACCGTCCGCTATCAAAGCGCGCCCTTTGCCCCCTCGTGTTGCACCCGAATCGTTCATCCGTTCAGGCGGACACCAAAGATAGTCACCGACACTGGGTTCGCCGTGATTATGACCCCTCCGGACGCGATTTCTGCGAGTACTGCGTGCTTCCTGCGGTCGTTATCGTCAACGTTATCGAAGTATATTCACACGAGAAGTGGTCTGATCTATTCGTGATTGTTTCTTCAGTGCAGTGTTCGTTGTTAGATTCTATAAAAACGACGCTTTCGTATCGCACTTTGTTGACATAGGGCGATGGAACAGTTGCGTTCTGAGGTGCGATGTGGTCGATTGTATAAGCTATCAGTCACAGTTTGTTGCGAGTGGTTATTTATTTAAGCGAATTATCCGGTTAGGTAACGAAGCCTGAGGCTCTGATCTCCCTTTCAAGAGCTTTCGCGTGGATCGTTTCGTTCATCTGTTCGAGCTGAAAACCAGTTTTAAGCCGCCGCACTCTCTGCAGTGACCGGACGTACTTCCTGTTTTCAGCAATTTGTTGCACTGGACTATGCCCCGACATGTATGAGTAATCGACCTCAAACCCGTCTTGTCTCTTCGTATTATCAATTTATAATCTGTCCTCATTTCACGGTTTCTATCTTAAAAAATAAGGGTATACTCAGAACTTCTGGAGTCTAATCTCGAGTTTAAAGCGAATCAGTTTTAGCAGATTATGTGGCAATTCTCCTGACGTTTCAAAGTGCTATGGGCACATGTATGAGTGATACATGTGCTATGTGCTCCATCTGAAAGCCTTTCACATGTTGTGGAGCCTTTCAAGCTGTAAAATGTATTTCACGATACAAAAAAAGTGCTCATACGAGGGTACTTCTTATTTTATTAGGTTTAGCTCGTATAGAGCCATTTAACCGGTCCCCTTGATCTCGACCGTCCCCGGCCTCTCATTGTTTACAACCGTTCCCTTTAGGTCCAAATCCCTGAGTGGACGGCTGAATTCCCAAAATTCATGGTTCACATCCTCAAAAAGGAATGAAGGGGACGGTTTCAAGGCCAGAGAGGACTTACACCCTTCAAAATTAAAACATTTTCCTACACTACATCATTTCGTTTTTCAGCTTGTTCTTCAAGTGGTGTATTTTTTTTGCTCCGCTAAATGTTCCTCTTTTCTTCTTGGCAACCCGTCGCAACAACACTCAACCGCTGAATTGCCTACGATTAAAAAAATGGGACTTAAACGAGGCCGCCGTCGCGTTCTCGCCCTGTGTCGAGGGATTCTCAAAGGCGCGTTTGTTATGATTTGTGTTTGCGTATTATGCTGTCGGCGGGCGGGTTGACGCAGCCCGTTTTCGATAGTTCACCGGCGTCCAGAGCGTCGGCGAACCGCGCCTCTGTTGGTTGGTCCCCGCCGTCGGTGCGGAGGGACGTCCCGTCGACGGGTGAATCGACGACGACATCGACACCGTCGACGTCATCAGCGGAGATCGTCTTGTCGCGAGAAAACGCGACGTCGCTTTGTAGTTCGTTCTCTCGATCTCTGCTGCGGCTATCAAGATGATCTCCGTCGGTTCTTGCGGTTAATCGTCGAAACTTTTTCGATTTTTTTGTCACATGTACCGCCGACATCTTTTACACTTACCACTGTACATTTGTCGGCGTTGACTGCGGAAGATCGGTTATCGTTTAGTACGTTAAGGGTGATACGATGTGCGTGTTTTATCATGCTTTCTGGACTTCGCCCTTTGGCGGGTGTCCCACTCCTATATAACTTACTAAATAAGTCGACTAAGCATTCACACAACATACATCACAATATACACATCACGACATGATGCCCTAGAGTTCACTCTTATCAAATAATGTCCTTTCTTCAACCGTGTTTTTACATCTTATGACGGTCGTGTTCCCGATATGAATTAGATTTTTTTCGATCGGATGGGATAATACTCTAAAGCGCGTAATCGGTGTGATTTCGAAGGATGTGGAGACGCAGAAGCCATGTCTTATCTGCTTCTCAGCTTGCGCATTACGGCGTCGCTACTTGACTTCGCACTCACTATATTAATGACATAGACCTCTAAAACTGATGGATGAAAAGTAACACGATCCGAGCACCCCGCGCTTCTCTTTGATTCGCCGACGCTAACGAACGTTTTTCTAAAAAGTGATGCGAAAGATAAAGGTATGACTGGTCGACTAACATCGCGTTCTTATAACAATCTTATCTTAATATCATCCTTTGTGGCTTTCTTTTAACACTGTTTTATGAAAATCGCCATGAAACGCTTCAACTATTGGCTTCTAATATGTCAATTTGTGGAGTGCTTTTAGTAATATTAAAGCGATGCTTGAAATAGATGCTACTATGGATAAGTATTCAGAATCTATCGTGTGCGTTTTTTTTTTCATTTGATGGGCTGTCTAATACCAAACAAATGGCTGATTTGTTATACCATTACACCGTTCCCGTTGCTGTGTGGTTCCATTGTATAACACTGATGTATCGGCAAAATGAGATGCTTTCAGCGCCCGTTCTCGTTTGATCATTTAAAAAGACATACTAATGTGATGTTGAACTGGAAACGTTCCTATCTAGGCTTTGATCTAAGTATTTATGCTAAAACATGCGACGCGCTTCGTTGTCGAAGTAAGATGAGCATCACACCTTTATATTTTCGCACCTAATTTGCACCCACAATGATCAGTACATTACACGCAGCGCTGAAATAATTGAAATGTGCCGGCTCATTTCGAAATTCTTTTCCTGTATTTCAGTAGGGTATATGATCCTTCGCGACATCTTGTGTCATTTGTTCCATCTCTGTAGTGACCTTTGTTTCCCGTGCCTAGTGTTTCTAGTATCGTGACAGTTGCAGCGCTATCTCCGCGTACCGACACTTTTTTCTCGCTCTACCTTACTCCCACTTTGCAGCCACTCTTACGTTTCCTTTGCAGAAGCTTCAAGGGTATGTCGGAAGCGTTCGTCATTCTTCCGTCCCTGGTCGTTTTCTTCCGGGTGATTTACTTCATAGCCGACTGTCTCATCCGACACCACAAACCCGAATGGGAGTTCTCCCGTCGGCGACTTCTAGCCGTTCGCATCGTCTCCTTCTGTCATGCCTTCATTTCTGGAATACTCTGCCTGACTACGTAAGTCGTTTAAACATTTGAAGAGTCATGTACTTATCATCTAAATTCAGTCTATCTCTGAACCCTGGACTCATCGTTGACCCATATTTGTCAAAGTCGCAACTGGCCGTCTACCTCGCCTACTTCTCCATGGGATACTTCATGCACGACTTCATCGACATCATCGTCTATGGCGAAGCCTCCGTGTCAAAGGAGTACATCATCCATCACACTCTTGTGAGTACAACGTTCGACATAATGTTACCAACAGACTCCTCCAGAGCTTTACCGGTTTGACAGCCATTCTTCGTTCCGAACAACTTCTCGGTCTCGCCAGCGTCTGTCTCCTTGCCGAAGTTCAAACCATATTCCTCCACCTCAGGGCAATCCTTCAACTCACCTCATTCGGAACAACCAAGCTTTACACCGCTGTGGCCAAGGCCAACCTCATCACGATGTTCATGTTCCGACACTGTCCAACCACCTACCTTCTCTACTATCTCACGTTCGACGAAGACCGCGCCCCGATTTGGCTGCGCGTCTTCCTTCAGGCTGGCTTGGCTTTCCTGTTCTACCATAACGTTCACTTGACCACGTCCTTCTTGCGAATCGACGGTTATATCGGAAGCGATGCCGACCGCGATCTCTACGACGTTGTCGACCCTCTCGGTGACATTTCCAAGAAGGCCGCCGCCAACAAGCCTACTCAGAAGATCTCCTAAATGCAAGACCCTCACGATTTTAAGGCTCTGCGTCTTTCAACCCAAAAATGATAATTGTTGAATAGTTGAGAGTCACCTCCCGATGTATAGACTTCTTCGTGTATAAAGGTGTGCCCAATAAAACTATAAGACCATTAATAATGTTGCTTTGTGAAACATTGGGGCAGAGCAGCTCAAAATACTAAAAGTACCTCAGATAACGATCGCTTCTACAATTGAAACACTGAAATACTTCATGCTTCAACTTTATTAAATAAAGATTGGACCCGACTGGGGTTGTTCGCTCTACGTACAGATAGATTTGAAGTGAATCGTTCGTTTGGGGAATCACAGGGCGGTCGAGATGACCGACGAGAGGCCGTGCACCAGAAGAGTGGGCGGAAGGTCGGCGGTAAGGCTGCGCATCAGGTCAAGATACGTTACGCTGCTGGCAATGTCTTGCGGCGGCAGCGGAAGATTCATGAAGCAGATGGCCGTGTCGGCGCAATGCCGACGGACCATCTCGTTCATGGCGGATATGTAGGGACGCGGGAGGTCGGCCGAGTCTTTGACGGTTGTGTGGCCGTCAGTGAAATGACAGACAACGTGATCCCACGGGACAACGATCGACTTTCCTTTGATGCGTAGGTTGTTCAGCATTTCTTTCAGTTGGCGTTCACGGCGGTGCATGTCCTAAAAACGTAGCGCTAAGACTGAAAGTTACAAGCCGGTTGCTAACAGAGTCCACGATTCTAAGATATTGGAAAGCCAAATATGGTGTCATGTGTATGGTTTTCGCTGTCACAAGATAAGTTTCAGCCGCTTACTTTTCATCACTACGTTTAAAACAGTGAACACCTACCTGAAGACTGTTAACGCAGATGAACACACGCAGAGTTGCCGACTTCCATCGAGAAGACATCGAGAGAATGCATGCCAGCTGAAGCAGGAAGAGACAACTGTTATCCCAGCCCAGTCCTGTTTGATCGGGCTTCATGAGATCTACAGGCCACACATCGATGTATCTCTTGTTCAGATTCCTAAAAAGGATTCCCATTCACCTCTGTTCCTGACACATCCCTTACTTCAAAACCATATCCTTGTCAAAGAACGTGAAGTGTCGTGCGACGCACAGATTCTTGTTCAGATGCAGCGTGTCCTTCAGAACGGAAACGTACTCTTCATCATTCAGACGTTCAGATGGATTTCCATGAAGTTCCTGAAATAGCGATTTTTCAGTTGTAAAGTATTTTACCAAATCGAACATTTGAACCGACATTTGGAACGTAATCGGAGTTGGTGAAGTACTCGACAACGTCGTTTCGTCCGATCTTCGAGTACTTGAGATCCTTGAGAAGTTTTGTCTCGTTCAGCGTGGTTTCAGAGCGGTGGAGTTCGTGGAAACCCAGCACCACAGTGTTGGGTTTCATGGCTCCAAGACCACTGAGTCGGATGAGCTACAAACATTTGTTAAGACAGGCGTGACCTGGGGTTTACTCACCTGTTGCACACCATGGCGGACAGTTGGAGAGATGGTAAGCTCAACGAAAGCTTTCACCTTTAGGTAATCGACGAGGGACAACCAGAAGGGATAGACCTTTTGAAGGGGATCACTGGTAATTTCGTCGCTGTTGCTGAGGGTTCCTTCGCGATGAACGTGGCCGATAACGTAGAGACCGCTCTTCTTCAGATCATTGGCGAAGTCAATGAGGGGACAGCAGCTGGCTGGACGGCTAACAAGCAGGAGAACTTGTGGACGCCAGTATCTGTAGATGGATTTACGTGAGTATAATGTGATGCACTTGAAATTTTTAGCACGGAATTTTTCAAAAATCACAGTAAAATCTCAGCTTCCAGAAGCGTTTAACTGTATTGTATAGTTGTTTAAGGTGCACTTACTTGACGTGCTCCTTGCGAACGTCGAGGAGAAGAAGATACTTCCTCACTTGATGGTAGATCAGAGCTTGCGAAATCGATCCCCATGAGCCTGGAGGTGCCTGAAAAAGCAAAATAAATATTCCGTGAAAAGTGACGTTTTCTGCACTGTGAACCACTGCTATCAGTGGCATTAGCGTACCTGATAATGAAGGAACATAATGAGAACCATGAGAATGACGATAGCGATTGCGCTCATGGCGGCATCGATGACGAGCATCATGGTTACGGTTGAGATGATGCCAACGGCGCACGTATACCACGAAAAGTACTTGAACGTAGGGCGGAAGTTGGGAGCGCTAGTGAGCTCCAGAGCCAATGTGGCGATGTTCACTCCCATGTAGGAAAGCAGGAAGAAGATAGACGTGATCTTGGCGATCTTGTTCATCGCTCCAATCATGAGAACGAGCTGAAAATGAGGAAATTTACGGTATGTTTGTCATGATTTACTTACCACGACGCACACCCAGCTGATGATAACCGAAGCCACAGGATTTCCCGAGGCAACTTCGTACGAGGCAGGCGAGAGAAGCATGCCGAAGAGTTTGTCGTGAGCAAGACGGTTGAGTACTCGAGACGCTCCGATCAGGTTGCTCATGGACGAGAAGAATGTCGTAGCGAAAATGCCGACGAGAATGAACAGCCTCGAGAAGTTGACATCCATCATGACGCCGTAGTCGTTGTGGAGAAGTTCGCGCGAGCACGACGCAGCAACGAGAAATGCGGCTATGATGTAGATTCCGAGGGTTGTGAAGACGGCGTTCAGCGTTCCTCGTGGAATGGAAACGCTTGGACGAGCAAGCTCTCCGGACATGTTAGCTCCGGCCATCAAACCTGAAGCAATAGTTCATGAATATTACAAAGCATACATCACTTCAAACGTACCGGTGACACCACTGAAAATAATGGCGAACATCAGCGCAAAGTCGGTGGGCTTTCCGGTCGTGTAGTCGTGCGTATAATTTGCGAAGAAGTTTTCTTGGATCGTGGCCAGTCTAAATGCGCACATTGTTCTACATATGCCTCAGATTAACAAGGGTGTTACCGGAATCCAGTGTACGCGGCGTATCTTGTTTCCGACGTGTTCAAATAGGTTCCAGCGCTCGGGTCTGATTCGTTGACCGGAATCTGATAGGCATCGGTGTTAGCTGAAGGGATCGGCACGGGCATGGGGGACCGCAAAAGTACGGTGAACACAAAGCTTCCGAAGCAGATGCCGATGACAATGAACGTGATAAGCGCCGTCTTGGCGAATAGTCCGGAACCGAGAAGAACCAGGATGAGAAGGACGATGCTGACGCATACGCAATAGATGAACTTCCACGCTCCTTCGGTCAGTTCTACAATTGCAAAAAGGACTTGAAGGCAAGAAAGCGAAGAGATTACGATCGGCGGCGAAGTTACTCAGAAAAGCCTCGGTGAATCCAGATACGTAAAGTGCACAGGAAAAAACGTTGGCAATGAAGAAGAGGAGACCGATGCTGCCACCGAATTCTGGACCCAGCGAACGGCTGATCATGTCTGAAAGAGAACGACTATTACCAAAGTTCTCTATAAACTTAAAATAGTTTTAGGAAAGTGGACAAAGAGAAGCAGAAAAGGGCGTTTTTTTCAACAGTTTTAGGAGTGCCTCATACCAACCCTATTCTGTTAAGGCACCTGGAATTATCCGAATTGCAAGGCATCCACTTTCAGATGCAAGAAAATGTATACAACTTAGCGTATATTATCGAAACTTACAATAGACTCCGCCGCCTTCAATTGCTCCATTTGAAGAAATGGCGCACAGCGAGAGAACCGTAAGCAAGATGATAAAGTAGGCGAGAAGAAGCTCTACGACTGTCATCAAGAAACCTAGCTGTCCAACAACGAATCCTAAAACAACACGACATCATGTTCATCATTTCAGATATTGTCTTACCCATTCGAAGGAAAAGCAGAACACTGAACATGGAAAGAGCGACCGGGGCGAACACCCCCGAAAGGGTCGAAAGCCCGCTCGGCCTCCGGAGATCCCGGTTCATGGGCGAGCCTGAAAACGTTGGTTATGGGCATGTACATATAAGATGCATCAGGTAGAGAGGTGCTTAAGGCGGAAAGAAGGCAGAGTGATTCATGACGCGAATCAATAGTTACAAGAGGGTGGCGAGCAACAAGGGTATGTGCGACAGTGTGACAAAGGACAGTATAAGAACAGATTCGTAACTGCAAGGAACGTGGGAGCGAATTGAGCGAAATGATTACTGTTAGTGTCAGAAGGCGACGTATAAGCGTCGGTGCCATCAGCGGAAATCTCCGTCGGAAGCGCCGAATTGTGCTGTTGGTGATTGTTTGTTAGCTGTGTCTGGTCTAAACGAGAGCCAAGAGTCGACGTTGTTATGTAAACAAAGCATGTCATGCAGTTGAACGCGGTTGGAGGAGATCGTCGAACAGGGTGCGAACAACGTACCGACAATGAGCGGTGAGTGCGACACAACTTTCGTTGGGCCTCCGTTGGCGTTCGAGGCATCGGCGCCTAGTCCGTTCGACAAGGCGGACGCTGTTGGGCCGGCGCTGGTGGACGGAGTCTCGATCTCGATTCCGCCATATGTCGAGACGCCGCCATTGAAGATCTGATGCGAGTCTGACTGGTTCATCAATCAGTCTGAAATGATGTCGCATTAGGACATGTTGCAGAATATTGGACGACGAAATGGTGTATCAGCGGGTATGTTATGAAAGCATCAAATTTCAGAAAAAAAAGCAATTGGATTTACGTGACGCAGATAATCTGTTTTTGGCTTAACATACGCGTCATTATCCCATAATTTTATGGCAGCGTAGGAGATAATCTACGTAGTAGCAGCTCTTGCTACCAGACCGACAAAGCGCTGCCACATATTTGATATTTCTCTTAGTTTTTTGCGCTTTTCTGCGGACGCTTTCCCACAAATGAATCAGGTTTCACTCTGTAACCAGAATTTCGTTTTTTAGTTGAAACATGCGAAGGGGTATCTCTTTCCCTGGCAGAAATGCTGTAGGGTTCTTTCAATAATCAGCAAACCATGATGCAAAGCAGCATACAGAGAAATGTCTAAAGTCTAAATAAGCAGGTGAAGTCAGCGAGCGGAATAATTAAGTGTGAGAATGCGGTGCTATTCGCACGAAGTGCACGATTTTTTTTTCACGATTTTACTTCATGAATCAAAGGCGTTACGCCTTGCATGACACCGATTAATAGGCAACAGAGGATATCACTTGTAGACGGCTTCATTCCTGGCGCGGCGTTGATGTCGAACCGGTGGGAGACGGCGCGCTTCACGGGGCATCTGGGAATCGGCGAAATTCCGGAAATGGCGGCCGAACATCTTCTTCTCGGGGCGTTTGAGGAGGCTTCTGCGTCAGAGGAGGCTTCTGAGCTCGCATCTGCTTCGGAGAGATGAGTCCGTGGTTCGGGGGTTGCGTCTTCCTCAGTATTGGTGTCCTCAGAGCGTTGGTGACCTTCGGGATGACATCTCATGCAGCGTCGGGAAGACACGAAGTGCAAACAGGTGAATATTCAGACACGAAGTGCAAACAGGTGAATATTCAGTAGCCATCTCAAGTGTTTCTTTTTTCAACAACAATCTTGCTAATGGCTAAAGCACAACATCAGGCGTCTCGGCCAGAAATTTTAGTTTCTCTACCTCAAACTTTTCAACAGTAATACAAGCGGCCAATCATCATGGAAGAGAACTGCAAGGCTACGAGTCTAATTCGCTTTTTTAATGCTACGTTCCTCAGAAAGCAATAACGATTTGGATCAAAAATCACACTACTAGAAATAATTCGTATATCTGAGCAAAATAGCGAGGCTTCAACAGGCACAAACAACAGAGGGATGCTCATCTCTTGCAGTCGAAAGAAGAGGCTCTAACAATTTATTATTATTAGCCAGACTGCTGATGCGCCAGCGGCATTTTTCCGATCTCAAATCGTTTCTGATTAGCTGCTGCCCCTGTTACACGACTTCTGGCTTCTGTTTCTCACTTAATTCTCAGTAAACATCGAAATTGTTTTTCTAATTCAATTAACACAAATACAAACAATTTGCTTTTTGATGCGTAAAAATGGCAATGACCGAAATGCAGCAATACAGCTGACAGTGAACGACCAACATTTCCATTCTGACAACTGACCGGTCAACGATAAAAACACTTCCCAAGTAACAACGATTCCAGTGCAAATGGACTGAATTTAGAAACCACCCCCAAAACGGATCGGTTTCCGCCAGTCCGTGAGAGTTTATGCGAGCACTATAAACAAATGGTCGAGCGTCAAAGATTGATTGTGCAAATTTGGGAGTGAGCAAACAGAAATGTTTGGGGGGCTTTGAGGAGAAAACGAACCTGCTGATGTGTCGAACAACAAATGACTGTGGTGACGATGACGAAGCAAAGCCACCGACGGTCGTTTGTGCTTTGCGACGACGAAAAGGGAGCTGTCGCGTCAAAAAGAGAACCCCGAAGTCGCTTTCGAAGAGTGGAGTCACCGCGAAGGAAGCGCACTGACCTCAGCCGGTCGGTCGCCGCTGCGTCGCCCGTTCACCTGTCGCCCGCGACGAGACAGCGAGCTCGTGAGGGGAGAGTCGCAGACAAGAAGAGCGCCATGCGGGTGGCAACGAATCGCTTCGGGACCGATCGATCCTGAAATCGCCACAGTCGGAGGCGCAACATCGCCTCCATTAATAAGCAGACGATTCCGTGGAAATTTGGAACAGATCAGCTGGAGAGTGTTCTTGAACGGGCAGCGATGAGAATGACGACCGTCGTCGAACGCCACCAACATCGCATCCTTTTATAGTCGCGCTGTTAATCAGCTGATTTCTTTATTCGTGGTGCGCTTTTGTATTCGATTGTGCACCATTACATTATGCCGTCGTTGCAGACGATTCAATGAATGGCCGCTAGAAGGCAACGACTGCCATGATCAGCATAACAGTCGACTCGTTTAAGGACAGCTTCCTGACGTGTGCGACATGTTTCTGCCACTTCAATCAGGTAAATTTGTTGCATTCGGCGATGATAGCGGTTGCTGGATTATCCTGGCGCCGATGACGAAACGATAAGCCGATACGGTATTAGTACACTGAGCGATCGAATCTGTTTCAGTTCTTATCGAAATTTTACGGGAACGGTTTTTGCGCGCAAATGTAACGTGACTCTATCAGTCATTGTCGCTGCGCATTTGAAATTTCGATTGTTCGGAGGGTGGAAATCAGCTGCATAAAGATGTATGAAAATCGGCTGGTTCAAGTTTTAAACCACCTGAAGTTATGGGATGTAATCAGTCAGATACTAACCTTATCTATCCGTATAGTAACGTCTCTATGTGTGTCCTGTGAACAAGAAACAGCTGGAGCCTAACAGTACGATGTTAAGTCAGTAACATGTAAGATAAGTGTTCCGTATTCTAACAACTAAGAGCCGTTCCACCCCGGAACACGAATCTTCGTTCGTATGACGGGCACAGAGAGCTAGGTTTAGTTCAAGTTGCAAGTCAATCTTGGCATCAGCCACAGGACAGCAAAACACAATAGCATGTTCAGTATAGTTAGAACATAAATTCAGCAAATCCATCCTATTCCAATGTATTGGTGGCCTTTCAAAATAGACATGACCTGTTATCGCTTTAGGTGCACTTAATATCAGTTTGATATAAATCGCACCTCTCGTTACCAGCCGCTCCATGTGCTAGGTGCCCGGAGTTCAACGCCTGCGCTAAGCGAATCTCAGTAAATTGCATATATTGCAACTGCATGCTATGATGGCGGAAATGTTGATTGCACGCAATGCATTCAAAATATAATAACGGTCACATAGACCACACACACTTCACTGATTGTACAGTGCACTATTGCACGCTACCACATGGAACACTGTGGCCTGCAGTGGCGTATTGTGCTTTCATTAAACCAATCGAATAATTTGTGTATTATACAGCGAACATTCACAAAATAAGTAACCGATTGTTCGATCCTGAGATAATGAAATGTCCACGGTTAAAACGAGTGTCTATGGAAGGCTTGTAGACATCTATTGGAGCAGCCTTTCTTCTTCATTTTCGTCATTAAAGCGCAACTTAGTAAAAGGTTAATGCCAGCATTTCGAAGGTGAGCAGCTTGACCCTTTGCAGACAGACCAGAAATGATGAACACACAGCTATCTAATGGGACCTACGTATCCAAGCTACTATCCCAAATGCTTTCAGGACGTTCGAAAGGCTAAACTCTTGCCATGTTCACACACCGTCTGCCTACCATGTCTCCGCAAAATGGAAGAGGTCCGTTCCAGTCATTAAACGCTGCAGTTATCTCTAACATATATTTTAGCACACTGGCGAGCGAACGTTGAACTGTCCAAGTTGTCGACAGTCGTTTTCCGTGCCGCATTCTGGCACAGTAGACGACCTCCCTCCCGCGTTTCTCATCAACAACTTATGTGAACTCGTTGAGAAAGGAACGCGAGTGGCGACTCCATTTTGCACCGATCACATCGATAGCCGGACGCTCTATTGCGAAACGTGTGATGAGGCTTTCTGTGAATCGTGTCACTCCAGAGAAGTGGAAAGGTATAGACAGAAGAATGCCATATCGTTAAGAAACCATTAAGAAGCAGTAGCTCATAGAACAGGGCAAAACAGTCGCGTATACAGTGCCTATATATAGAACTAGAATTCCCGTTATTTACAGTGAACCGGGGCTAAAATAAGCGAAAAATCAGCTTTCGGACGAACGAACCGTCTTCGGCGTTCAATCAGTGAACAGCTGATTGCGTTTGGAACCGGTTTCTTACGGTAGAATGCCGGCTGCACAGCACGCAAGAAATTAAAAGAAAGGAGCCACACCTATCTGTACCTCCTCTTTTTATTATACCTTCTTCAACTTGCGTCATATTCCTGAAATATTTTACCGAACCATCTAATCATGTGTTTTTGCCTGGTCTCAAGTTTTTTATTTGTATTGCATGTTTTTGTTGCTGGACTTCTGTAAATAAGTCTTTCGATGTATTTTTGGAAAGTCTAGGCACTGTACATTTCACACTCGGCAGAGAGCCTTTGGTTTGCCGTGATTTCCGACCCTTAAGTGAGTAAACGAAAAGTGCAAACGCATGCATCAGTAAACACAACTCATAACGTTTACAATAGGCAATCTTCGCAGCACTGACATAACTTGTTCAGCCGGACCGAATCGAGCGTCGTGCAACTGTCCCGATGCGGCGATCATGTCGTCGTGCCGGTGAACACGGCCATGACCAAGCTGCACAGCTCGGTGTTGGAGCAAGTGCAGCAGGGCCAGAGTGCGTTGGCGATGGCGAAGAGCAGCATCGAGCAAGTGCGCCGCGATCTGTCGACGTCGTCCGAACGCGTTGTAGCCGATATTAACAAAGAATTCGACGTGAGTGTTCTCTCTCGCTTCCGTCCACCGCGCTCCCTTTTGCGCTTCTCGCTTTCACTCCGATTCTCCCATCGTCATCCGCCAACGACGACGACACGTAACCGTGATTGTTTTCTTTGCAGGTGTTACGAAAGCACCTCGAGAACCGGCGACTGCATCTCGTCGACCAGGTGGAGGCGGTGAAGTCGGCCAAGGAGCGCAAACTCATCAACCAGCTCAACACGATCGAATCCGAACGCAGTGCCATAGGCGAGTCCGCTGAAGATCTGGCCAAGTTGCAGAAGATGTCTTCGACGATGAAATCTCTTTCGGAACGGTACAATGAGGTGCTTCGGCTATGCGAACCGGAAGAGAATTCCTATATTCAATATTCTCCGGCCACTGCTCAGGCGACAAGAGGTAAGTCACCGTGGCCTTCCTTTACATAAAAACTCAAGACAGGGCAGTTATCATGCATATACTGTATGAGTGAGTCTCTTAGATACCTGAGCATGCTATTTGCGACGCCTGTATCAATCGCAGTATTCACACTTCAAATCGTCTCACTGAAAAAGTGCACTTATCTTCTTTTTATCCGAGCCATAGATTCTGCGCAGCCAGCAAGAATGAAACCTGATTTCAAATCGTGAGTGACAACTTCCGTGCCCATTGCCAGAGAGGGTGTTGTATGTGCAAACCGAGATATTTCTCTATAGAATAAGCGCACAAAACTGCACTTTTAACATTGTTTATAGTACATATACAGAGGTCCCGTCTTGTGACTTACTGTGAAGGTCCTGCTCGCGTTCGTTTACTCACCAAAAGACATGTGCCATATTGTAAACACAGCAAAACAGCATTGTTTGTTGTGATGAAGATAGCCGTTAAAGATTATGTAGTTTTGTGAAAGCGGAAGTTGTTGTATTACATAGCTGTTTTAAATGATAATAGATATTGGCGCCGTACTCTGTTCAATAGCGTACTTAGGTACTTAGTATCGTTTTGTTGTAGAGCCATTATGTGCCGGTCAGTGGTTCGATAGTAACAAAGTTATGCTGTTATGCTGGAACATGTATAAGTGTTAGAAGAGAGACACGCTACTTTTATACTCTTGCTTTTAGAATCCTTCATTTATTACATGATAACTGTCCGCGTGAACCTATCACTTCGACATTTCAGACATTATGGCTAAGCTCTCACGAGTGGGAAACATCTCGGTATCCACAACATTCCCCGGTAACTCCACGGTCAAACAACAAACTCAGCGGGTACTCACCTACATCGAAAATGAATTCCTCATTGAAACATTCGAAATCGACAATCGCCGCCGGACGACAGGTGGCGATCCAATCTCGGTGGTTTGGACGAATCTTGCCGAAGAAAACATTGATAAGTTGCACAAGAATGCTGATCCGGTGGAGAATTCTATTAAGGACTGTCTAAATGGAACATATTTGCTCACATCACGGTAAGTACGGCTTTGGAAACATGGAATACGCTTAGAAACATTTAGGGTAAAAAAGAGCGGAACCTACCTTCTGGACGTTTCCATCTTCGGACGCCCGATCAAGAATAGTCCTCTTACAGTGCGGGTTGAAACAAATCATATACCTCAATGGAAGATCTCACTCCCGGATGTCGGGAACCCGCTGAAAGTGTTCCAAGACTACAACGAAGAAATTTACATTTTGGACGAAGCCAAGGAACTCATTCATGTATACAACTGTGATGGAACGATCTTGAAGAACATCACGCTCCCGATTAGAGGTGGTGCTACCGTTGGGATGGCAATGGTTCCAGGAAAGGAGGAGATGTTTTGTCTAAACTGGAGACAAAATTCGGTCTGCAAGTTCTTGAGGAATGGGACCTTTCTTCAGGTAAGCGGTGATATCGAAAGCCTTGCTAAAAAAAGGTCGAAAAGGATAACTTCCATTTGGTTACTTATTACAATAAACCTTGAAAGCGTTGTATGAAACCTACTTGCCCTTAGCCACACTGTGAACTACAAAGATATACATTCTTCACCTCTAGCCAATTCACTAATGAAATGCTGGAAATGCCCCAAAAACCGAATTCAGTACGCGTCTGAGGTAGCGACCATTTAAGAGAGCAAAAAAGTGCAGTTTAATTCACTATCGTATACAATATATTTCAAAAGATAAACATTGAAAAAATTTCCTGCAATGTGCACGTATAGACCTTCTACATGCCAAAGTGAGGTTGATCATGTACAATAACGAAAACCATTATACAAAAACATTGTTCTTATGGACCAGGTCAAGGCTTGCTCACTAACATAACTATCTTTCATCCTGATGTCCTTTATATTTTCACTGATTTGTACTATTCAGAGTATGGCCTTCACCGATCTGGAATGTCCAACCGATATCGTAATCGACAGCTCTCACGGACGCCTCCTCGTAGCCGACCCCAGATCATCTAAGATCTTCGTCTTCAACTCCGACTTCATTCCGCAATTCAACTTCCGCATCGGCCCGGAACGTGGCTCGGTGATGTGCGTCCAGGCCGGCATCGACGGCGACATCCTCGTCGGCACTTCACTCGCCCTGCTCTGTTACAATTCTAACGGCATCTACCAGCGCGAGGTGAAACTGTCGCCGTCGAACGGTGCAAACGCGGTCCGTCTTTCGGTACCATGTTGCGCTGTGTGCCCGACAACGCGATCAATTGTTGCGGTTGTCACCGAAACGCTGCAGAAGGAAAAAAACAAAACACGATCTTACATTTCGGTGCTTGACTACGCCGGCCAGCTGCGGTTTTGCATCGCAAGCGGCCGGCCCGAATTCGCTCTAGTCCGTCCGAACGGCTTGTGCGTTGGCCAGGGACGTTACGCGGGTCACGTGCTTCTCGTCGACATCCATACCAAATCGTTGAGCGCGTACAAGTTTCATTAGGGTATTTTCTGCAATGCAATGTGTATACGGCCTTGTTGTATTTGTGTTTTCTTGTTGATCGATCAATTCTCGTTCACTTGATACGATGTAATAACTGCCATTAATTGTTGACAATGAACCCTAATAATACTGTACACATCCTCCAATGATTCTTTGACTTACATGATTCTGACCAATCGTAATAAAAACAAATATCATTTTGGAGTACGCTGCTGTTTGGACCTTTAATGAGACAGTTTCACTCGTTTCGAGTCGGGTAGAACCGGTCTTTAAGTTGATTTTCGTAAGCGTTCCTTCACTTATCGGAAACCAACGCTGCCAGACAAATTAATAGACTTTGATCTATTCATTTCGGGGATAGATATCTAGCTGAAGAACCTCCAAAACTGTACATATCATCGTGCGGATAGCGCGTCTTGAAAACTCTTTGAAAATCACGATCAATGAACAATGTTTGTCAACAATAACGGCTCCTGACACGTGATTCGTTTCATCCATATTCACGCAACCAACGGATAGAGAACGACCCTCAAAGGTATTTCCAGTATTGTTCATGTTTTACATGAACTTTAGCAATCGCTCTGTTATGCTATCTCCACTATCGTGGGGCCACTATGTGTGTGTGCTTTATTCATATTCTTTAAACCTGGACAGTTATTATGTAATATGTGTCCCTTCTCAGACTACCGAACTTCATTATAGACGCTAACAGGGTCCTTTTGTTCACTTCTCTTTCTTGAAAATAGATGCAGGTCACTTATTTATTTGTATCACGACGCACTTAACGTGCCTTATGTTGTGGGACGGTGTAAAATGTACTCTCTTCAAATTGTGGTTGTGCGAACGGACCTTTACCCCTGGGGCGTTCTCCTTGCACACGTCACGCTCATTTACTGCACGAAATACTGTTTACCTGCTGGTGGTCTTTTGGAAGGCAGGTGCCAGACGTGTTGCCCCACGCCTGGCTCTTCTCTATATAAATCGTTAATCACTGACGCAGACTTCCGCTATAAAGTTCGTGGAATGTTTCGGGACGAAAATGCATTCAGTATGTTGATGATAGCCCTGTAATTCCAGGAGTGGTCCTGTGATTTATCGCATGTTCACGTAAGAGCGTCTAAACTTGTTAATCCATAAGACTAAGATATTTTGAATCATCTTCGCAAATCTCTTCTTACTCATGCCGTCCGGTATCAGACTATCCGGTTAAGTCCGCTGGTTGCGTGGGGAGCTCATATTGGAGTTAGGACAGATTCGTAGGTACAAAGCTGCGCGGTTCAAAAAAGACTATCCGCTTGTTCGGAAAAGGCATGGCTGGAAGGATCGGCCAAAAAAGGTGCTCTAATAAACTCTGCATTGCAAGGTGTTCACAATAGTCTTTTAGATATCTGGGTTGATCGGTGAGCAGTCCAGTGATTCCAGCACAATGGGCACTCATCACATTTATGGGCCTCTTTTGAGTTCCTTTCTGAACTCTTTAACTACCTTAAATTGGTCTACAAATCGGTCTTACAAGTATGGCACATATTGGCACGAATGTCACGAATTTGGCTTATTGCCCATAACGGAAACTACCGTACTACTGTTTACCTAGCAATGTCGTCATGCAAAGCAATTGTAGCCTTGCGAAGCCGTAATTAATAAGCAGAACAACTGAAATTCTTATTTACGAAATTGCAAGAGAGCTGCTCATTGAACTGCTAAGGCAAGGCATGCATTATACGAGCTTTGATACCTTTGGCCGTTACCATTCCCTAAAATCAGGGACCTGATACTTTCTGCACTTTGTCAGTGTTTGGGTTTTTAGGTTGATACGAAAAAGCATGTTCCAAGGCTAATGAACCTTTCTTATGAATCATATCACCAGCGAACGAATGAAAACGGGGTAAAAACAATCTTCTTCATAAAGCGTTTCGAAAAAATTGAATTCCACATAGCGCTCTAGCATTATTCGATACCCTTTTTGCCTCCTTATAGCTTGTTATTATATGCTTGTGATTCTTGTACTATTGCATCGAAGTAGAACCTCCTTCATGTGCTGGAGACTTTTCAAAATAGTGCCACCATCTCTCAGAAATGTGAATTAGTCTCAATTATAAAATGGAACATGGGAAGAAACAACCGGTTTTTTCTAGTTTGTGGCAGAGAGTCCATGAGAAAAGCGAATACTCATGGCGGAGCAACAAATGGCTGAGTCACCAAAAAGGTTAGATGGGTGGCAAGACAAAAAGACAACTTCATGAAACGAGCACAAATTTCACTGATATCAGATTTTCAGAGGACATTCCGATGTGATCAGTTGACAGTAATCTATCTCCAACAGGCTTCAACATAATCTCTCTCCAATAAATTCACATATGGTTACCATATTCAAACAAATTCCAAAATTATCCAAAACACACAATGTACATATATCCCCTTACCCTGCCCTTCTCAAATAGCCTGTTTCTTGGGTAAACTTTGACGATAATACTCATACCTGTCTTGCCATGCAAAAACTTTTCGGACAATAATAATAAATGTTGAATATTTTTACGAATTACCCGGTAGCAACCAATGCGCCTAAAAGTGCATTTCGTCGGGGGCTTCTTCACTATACTTTTGAAACTGAACCGGCGTGCAACGTATACTTAAGCAAGTGAAATCTGGCATAAGGGCGCAACGCAATGCACATCTTCAATGGTAACTGGCGCTATGTGCTTCCACTGCGCATTATCGTGTCAGTTAAATAACGGTGTTTGGCTAGAATGCCGATTGAAGCATAGATAACTCGTACGTTCAGAGAGTAGTGTGGGCAATGGGATACCGAGAAGAACCCTTTACCCTTCTGAGTTTTGTGGTTTTGGTTGTCGCATATATGAAAGTGACACAACATTACCAATTTTGCATCGCTTTCATTAGTCGCTGACATCACGTCATCGAAAAAGAGTCTAACGGGTAACATAAAACCGAACCCTCAGCCGGTACGTTTCGCAGCGTCGTCCCCTTTGTTAGCTCTTCAGTGCCTCCTGCGCGAGGACCTCTCACCTCACCGGATCGTTCCTCCACTCTTCTGTTCGTGTTCCTTTCGCTTCGCTACAGAGGGAGTCCCCCTAGTTTCACATCTGTTTATGCCTCCTCTTCGTTGCACTTTTGTGTCGCCTTCAGGACTCGGTGCCGCACCTCTCTCATAGACCCCGCTAATTGAGCACATCTGCATACACGGGCCTTAGTGGGTTCAAGTAAAAAAAAAAACAGGCGCTTCGCGGAGACGCCTAAAGAAAGAGTGCCTCCTCGCCAGCGCCAAAACCACAAATCAAAAAAGGAGACTATTTTGAACATGACGCGTCTTAAGAGGAAAGGTTATCCCTCGTGCCGTCTGTTCGTTCCCCTTTTTTTATGATTGCCCGTTTGTTGTGTCAATACATGCGATGCTCTGGGTAATGCGGATACCTCTATTCACAAATTAGCACTTTTTGATTTTTATTTCCTTTCCTCAGCCATCACGATCAACAGCGAACGGCGCGCGCGCAATGCTTCCTTCCGCCAAATGGTCGCGCGTTCCTCAACGGCGTCGCGCTCCTTCACGCTTGGATCGCGGCGAGGACGACTTCGACCACGACAACGGCGAAGACGCAACACTGTGCGATCGCCGCTCGACGGACGGACGTACCGACGTGGCCGCCGCCTCTATTTGTCATCGCCATGTTCAATGTGTGGTTCATGCGGTGGAAGAACACAAGCATTTTTCGTCGTCTTCTTCATGTCGGCGGTGCCGTCGTCGCGGTCGGCGGGTCTGGAGGAGGACCGCGATTCCTTCCTGACCGCCGCTGCTTGCTTGCTGCTGATGTTGACAGCATCCCGACACTCTTTTATTCGCACTGAACGCCACACACACAAACGAGCCTGTACGAACGGCGTGAAGTTTACTAAAATTCCCTTCTCTCGAGCCGTTCTATTCTAATCTGCATCTTTTGTGTGTTTTTTTGTCGCCCACTTGCTTTTCAAAAAATGAACTCTGTACATTCATTGAGTTTACTCGGCAAGATTCTTATTTGTGCCTCGTATTTGTTGTTATTGAGCGTTAGGAAGGAGCAAAACTGCTCAAAAAAGAAATAAACAATGCGTCTTTGTGTGTCTGCACGCCGCGAATTGATTTTTTTCCGCTTTACAAGTACCTAGCATGCTAAGAATTAAGACTGTTCGATTCATAACGACTCATATTCAAGTGATTCAAGATGATCTACCTTACTGTCTGACAGAATTTTTCCTGATATTGTATTTTTGAGGAAGACCGTAAGGTCTTTCTGTGAAACATGGGCTCAAAACGAAAATTGATTACCGTCATGTGAAAGTGTTCCGTTCGCTGTATTCTCTATTCTTTATCATACATGTTGCAGGCGAGGGCGACAGCAGCAAACTCGGCCCTTCACAACTATATGCGATGCAGCAGGTCAACGCAGCATGGGTGCCGAATCCGCAAGAACTTTCACAAGTCGTGCAACTCCTTCAACATTCACAATCGGTGGACACACAGGTGCAGAGGCACATTCAGGAGGTGAATTTAGTGTCTTTGTGTCCGAGTAATCAATAGCGCCGCATTTTAGAAAATCAATCAGCTGAATAGCCATCCGCATTTCGGGTGTTTTCTCGTCTATGTGCTCGCTGATCTGAAGACGGAACAGGTAAAATCTACTCCATTATTTTGCACATATTTATACAAGCCTAGAGCACTTTGCCAAAAACACATTTTTACCACCTAAAATGGTTTCGCAATATATGCAATTAGCGACCTTTCTCACTTTTCAGCTCAATGAAAGTGGAATTATAATGTGCTATCGATTTTCACTAGGCGTAAACACAGGTGCTGAGCTATCGGACATGGCTAGGCGGTGGAGGAAGTTTCGCGAATTGATTAGAGCTATTAATAGCGAAGGGGGAAAGTCGACTCGTTTGCTTGACTGACATGAGTTGAATTAGTTTATGTTAAATTGTAAAATAGACATGCTTGGGGAGACGCATCATAGCGCATATTATGCAAATGATGGTAAAGCGATCCCCATAGAAACTGGTACCCGTCATTTGAAGTTCCTACCCGGTTCTCTTTTGATAATAGTTGGGCTTCGTAGATTGTCGACCTTTTAGCAGCACAGAAGGCTATCAATACTGACCCATTCGATCGTAAGACGATTCGTCGTATATTCCCAATTTCAGCCGGCCACCCGCTCGATTTGCGGCCTAGTCCTCAAGAACCTAATCCGCGAAAAATGGAAAGATCTCCCGATGGACGTGCGCGACTACGTCAAGATGAAGACTTTGGCTGCGATCGCCGACGAGCATCAACTGATCCGCGCCACCGTCGGAATCGTCATTACCACCATCCTCGTATACGATGGATTCAATGCATGGAACACGTTGCTCCCCACGTTGTGCGAAATGCTCAATGGAAACAACTTCTTTCTCCTCGAGGGAGCGCTCGGCGCGCTGCAGAAAGTGTGTGAAGACTCTGCCGATCGCCTTTCTCAGGAACAGATTTTTATTATCACATCGAAGGTGCTCAACTTTTTCCGAAATGATAATGCTAAGCTCAGGTAGAAAGAGTTCAGTTCTCCGTTCGCTCTAATTGTCCATCTTCAGAACGTTGGCCGTTAGTATTCTCAACAGCATTCTTCTGGTGCAGAACGAAGCGCTCAACGATGTCATTGATCCTTTCCTTCAAAATCTGTTCGCTTTGGCGAATGACGACGATCAGGACGTGCAGCGGCAACTCTGCCGCTCGTTGACGCTCCTGCTTGACAGCCATCTGAACAAGATCGCAAATCAACTGCCCAACATCGTGGAGTTTATTCTCCACAAGACCGAGGACCCCAATGAGGAAACTGCTTTGGAGGCCTGTGAGTTCTGGCTCGCGTTGGCAGAAAACACCGACGTCTGCACGGAAAACGTCAGGCCAATTCTGCCGAAGCTGGTGCCTATCCTTGTGAAGTGCATGAGGTACTCACCGGCTGATATTGCCATCCTGAAGGTAATTGCCTGAGTTAGTACTTGTTTGATGGTGACTATTTTAGGGTGATGAAGACGACTATATGGTTCCGGACAAAGATCAGGACATCAAGCCGCGATTTCACAGAGCAAAGACGCACACCCAGAAGCACAACGCTGACGGGGTCGCCATTCCATCGAATCCCGACGACGACGACGACCTTGAAGACGATGATGATGATGATTCAACGACGGAATGGAATCTCAGAAAGTGTTCAGCGGCGTCACTCGACGTTATGTCCGGAATCTTTGGCGACGAATTCCTCGTTACATTGCTGCCCATCCTGAAAGAGATTCTCTTCCATGACCGTTGGGAGGTACGTCACCTTTAGCCACCTTTATCGCAGATGGGCTAAAACTGCTATTAACAAACGTTTTAACATCTGGGCGTTTCAGATCAAAGAAAGCGGTATTCTTGCTCTCGGAGCTGTAGCCGAAGGCTGCATGAACGGCATCACACCTCACTTGCCCGAACTTATCCCCTACCTCATCAACTCTCTCCAAGATCGGAAAGCCCTCGTCAGGTCGATCACTTGCTGGACGCTCTCCCGCTACTGCCACTATGTGGTGCAACAACCCCACGAGGTCTATTTTAAGCCTCTGCTCAAGGAGCTTCTCTCCAGGATTCTGGATAACAACAAGCGGGTCCAGGAAGCGGCGTGTTCGGCGTTCGCCACGCTCGAGGAGGAAGCCTGTCATGAACTTGTGCCTTACCTCACCGACATCCTTGGCACACTCGTCGAGGCGTTCAATCGCTATCAGGCGAAGAACCTCCTTATTCTGTATGACGCGGTTGGAACTCTCGCCGACAGTGTCGGCTCGTCGTTGGCTCAGGACAATCTCGTACAAATGCTTATGACGCCGTTGATGACGAAATGGCAGATTCTGTCCGACGACGACAAGGAGCTCTTCCCTCTATTAGAGTGTCTGTCGTCGGTAGCCGCCGCTCTTCATGAGAGCTTCTGGCCTTTCTGCCAACCCGTTTTCCAGCGATGCACACAGCTCATCGGGAAGTCCATCGCCGCTGCAAAGAGTGCCGCCAGTACGAACGACATCGACTACGATATGGCGAACAAGGACTTCTTGATTGTGGCGCTGGATTTGCTGTCTGGTTTGGCCGAAGGTCTGGGTGAGAGGATCGAGACTTTTGTGGCTAATAGTCATATTGTGCAGCTGATATATGAGTGCTCCAAGGTAAGATTTTTGATACCTGTTTATTTGTGATCTTTATTCGTTCAGGACTCGACCAGTGAAGTACGCCAGAGTTCGTTTGCCCTTCTCGGCGATCTCGCGAAGGCCTGCTACCCCCACCTGCAGCCCCACATCCACTCGTTCGTGCCCATCCTGATCCAGAACCTGGATCCCGAACAAGTGTCCGTCTGCAACAACTCAATCTGGGCGCTCGGCGAGCTGTCGCTGAAGATGCGGACTGAAATGAAACAGTATGTTCCACGGCTGATATCGCCCTTGATCTTCGTCATGAATCGCGATAAGGGTCCGAAGACGCTTTTAGAAAATACTGGTAACGTTGATGGATTACAGATCCCCCTTTTACTAGACTATCTGCAGCTATTACGCTCGGGCGTCTGGGAATCTACTGTCCCGAAGAAGTGGCGCCCTACTTGCAGCAGTTCATCCGGCAATGGTGCCTGGCGCTGAGAAACATTAGGGACAACGAAGAAAAGGACTCGGCGTTCCGCGGTCTTTGCATGATGATCAACTTGAATCCAGCGGGCGTGCTCCACGATTTTATCTTTTTGTGCGATGCGATCGCCTCGTGGAACGCACCGAAGGAGGACCTGCAGGCCGTCTTCTACAGGGTACGTTTTGGTGTAGGCTACAGCACATTCACCAAGGCCATAGTGACTCTCCCCCAATACATCACTGCCACTATCCATTCTACTTGTGCATGCGTTTAAGTTGTGTTTTGGTTGTGAGTGCGATGATGCATGCGCCAAAAACCGTGACGAGTATTTTTCTTGCTTTAGATAAGTCAGAACAGTATTATCAGTATTGCGGACTTTATCTGCAAGGAGAATATTCATGCTGTCTTCTTCTGGGTAAGATATGCTTCCCAAAACAGCACTACGTTGCTGACGTGCCCACAGTCTCGCCTGTCTCCGCCGATTAGTGGTATTGAGCCGCATACGCAAAAATCTGTTTTCCAGAGCTGAGTAGAGCTACTTGATCTCAGCATCATTCTATCAGCTATCCTTTTACTAGGATTAGGGCGCGTTTGTAGGGAACCGAAAAGCACCAAGCGCGAAGCTTAGTTTAGTTCTGAGCACCCGCAAAAGCACAAACTGGACCAGTTATTTTCTTTCTATCTAACTAACCCCATTACTTTCAGATATTACATGGCTTCCGAACTCAGGTGGGCGAGACGAACTGGGCCGCTTTCGCCGCGCAGTGTCCTGTACCGCTGAGGCAACGGCTTCACGCACAATATCAAATCTAAACATCGCTAATCATCAACTTGAACCAGAACGCCCTCCATCCGTTTCACCGTTTGTTTGTCCGTTCACCATCGAGCCTCGTTCCCCGTTGCTTCACACCTTGTCTGTCCATTGATCTTCTCGTCTCCCCGTCGCACACCACCGTGTCCCTCGTCTCTTCAGATGTGTTTAGATTTGTACTTGTTCATAATATATGTTTATTCATGCCGTTGTATAATGCTGGACTTTTACCGGTCTCCTGATACCAAAAAAATCCAAAAAGCATAGATTAGGATGAAAATATTGTCTATGTCTTCTCACTTAGATCCCCCTCCGTAACACCCTAATATTCCACTAACCGTCTGCGTACCGTAGTCGATAACCTCACTCCTCGTTGTTGTCCTCCTTTCCACTCTTACCCCGTTTTCCCCGGACCCCTCGTGTCACCGTTCCTGTGGTTGTTATGTTTGTTGTTGATGTTCGTTGTCCTCGTCTTTTCCCATTACGTGTACTTTTCAGTTGTGATAATTCTGAGTCCGCAGTAGGTTCTTCTCCTTCTTCGCATCCTGTCCGCGTCGAGGCTGCTGTCCTTGTCCCTGTTCACTATTGTGTTGAAGCTGCAAGCTGGTTTTTGTCGACTTCACTCTTGAGTTGTCACCATTTCCTCTCACCGATGCTTCGCATGATGTCGTATTATGACTATTCTTAATTGTTGGGCGGGTTATCATGATTTGTTTTATTTGACATGATGAGATAAATGAATGTTCGTATATGGAAATTGTAAGGGGAACAGCATCTTGGTAATTGAGTAAGTGGTAATTTTTGAACCGATTTTTTGAGGCAATCGTAGAAAATCACTAGGACTGTGCCTATAGGTATCCTTTAGATTGAAAAACGAATTCAGCCTCTTCGCACCCAAAAGCCACCTGTCATCTGTGGGCGACAATTTCAGCCGATATGCTAAACGTGTGTGCAAAGAAGTCTCTGTCAGTTCAATCTGCTCTTAGGACATAATGTCATCCAATTTGGAATGCTTTGATACAGCCGCGGTGGTGGGACTATGGCAACGCTGACTCCCACCTCCGCTGATAACAAGATGTCCGACGCCAGAAAATCCGCGAAGACGCAACTCCCGGATCATGGACCATCAGATGCGAGCTCAGAAGCGTCCGTCGCGTTGCAAACCATGTTCCGTTGCCGCATCTGAAGATTTACCGATTTCCAGATGCTCCGTGAAGTGCGCCATCCACCCCAGGGATGAAGACGTCTGCCAAGACATCCTCTGTTTATCTATTTTCGGTGTCCCGCAAGGCGTAATGCCTTTCATTCGCGAAATAAAGTCGTGTCTTCAAAAAACAGCCACTCATTAGATGATCTACACTCACGTGCACCGCTAGTTGCAGTGGGTCGCTCGTAAACATCCATTCTTTTGTGCAGTAAGCCTAAACACAGAAGACACCGAAATCTTTTAATAGCTGTGTAGTAAATCAGTTGTGATTCTGTACCACATCGAAATTCCTATATGGTCGCCAAACGCGGATAAGTGAAATCTACAGTTTTGCTTTGTTGTGAATCATCAAGTCTGCGGCGGTCAGAACAAAGAGGCGCCGTCTGGTCGCGAGAAACGATGAGGCGCAGTAGCATGAGTCAGGAAACGCATAATCATCCTGAAATCGTTAACTCGCGATCCGTTAGTCCTTCTCCATATGCATTAGAGGACGGCTGTCCTCTGACAGCCCGCACACCATTTTATTGTGTGTTTTTCCTGCCGTATTTTCTACTTTCCGTCGATTGAGAACTCCTTCTTGGGGTGGATCGTTCGGAGGGCCTCGTCGAAAGAAAGAAGGAAGCGCTTCTTTCGAAGAGATACTCGGAGCGATGCACTTCATTGCTGGAGGTGCAGCATGGCTCTACAATTCCGTGTCTTCTTGGTCCACGCTGTATTGTCAAGTTCTTGATGGAGAGGAACATGTTTGGTCGGACTCGTTGCAAATAGACAGAATTGCATCTATTTGCTCAGAGTCTGAACGAACACGTTTCTCGTTGCATCGATGAAGCCGCCATGCCACAGTGCGTTGCAGATTCGATAGCCGTATCGCTTACAAATGGTGTTTGTTGTGTTTATGAAGAATCAGTTTCGTTTAACTAGATCACATATTCGGATAGCGCATCTAAAAGATGCAGAATCACGAAAAGGCTCGCACTGAAAGTGCACTAATCGGCGGAGACAGGCGAGACTGTCGTGTTGCACAAATTGTTGTTCTTTGTCGCTGCACTGTACTTTTCTCTACCGTAATGCACTGATCGCCAGCAGCGGCTCATCTTTTGATGTTCGGCGACGAACGGCGGCGAAGCACACGGTCGTCTACAGCCAGACGGTTGACGATGCCGCGTTTGAAGATAGTGCCATGCGAGAGTGCACATTCCCAGACAGTCAAAACATTTTCGAAATGCGTAAGAAATTTGCTCGCCTCCATTGGCGGAAGCGGTTACGGTATGCTATACCTCGGACAGTCTTGGTGGAGGTCTTTAGTTGAAATTCACTATCTGGATATGTTTAAAACCATTAGTATGTAAAAAAGAACCGGGACCAGAAAAACATTGTTAGAAAACTTTCTTCGACAAGCTTCATCTGCGATGCGAATTATATCTAGACACAAGGAAATGACCCATAAACGAACCACTTAGGGTTTTCTTCAGGAGATAGTGAGAACTTGCGAAAAGAGTTTCAAATTCAACGCATAAGAAACGCTCGGTTGCGCTATAATAGGTTGCGCTAATCTTTATGTCATCCTCACTACCGCTCAGTGCTAGCTGCGTGTTAAACGTTATGAGAACTAAATATCTGCGTCGAGTTGATTGCCGATGTCGTGGCTTGGTGTCACTGTGTTACTGTTTCTTGCATTTTTGCACTGCCCAAATAATCCGAGTCTTGCATTTTTGACGGTGTATAGCTATACTTAGCATATAAGGTCACCTAGACAGGTTCTTTTGCAATGTGTAGAAAGGTTTCTTAAATTCAACAGTAAAAGGGTGTCATTGGTTTTTTTTTACAAAAATCGCCTGTCAGCAGCACGCCTAACGCCTGCGCTCAGTCTCCACCCCAAACCGTGACGCGGCAGATGGGTGGAGCCGTGTTCCGCTCTCCGACTGGTTCTACACGATCAGAGCAGAATCATTCGCTCGTCGGCAGCAGGACCACTTCCTGTACCGTAGTCTCCGCTCTACACCGCCATAAAGAAGTGCACTTTTCCTTAATCAATTTCCTTGATTGGAGGACGGTAAGGGTATGCCAGATGCTACTCTCCGTGGCTATAATCTTCTTGTTTGAGCAATCCTACTCGTATCCGGTCCAGCTCCATTACTGTTCGACACCTGGAAGCCACAGGAAACGATCGGCGGCATCTATCAACCGCGGACGGCAGAACATCCCCTTAATCGTCGACACAATGACCAAGTAAGCAAAAAACAGTTCCAGTTAGCGACTAACTGGCAGTGCTTTTTGTTTACTAGGATGCTAAACGGTGGCTTCATCTTTACGTTCAACATTCACAGTCGCCAGCTTCGAAGAGAAGGAATGCCGTTTGCAAGCTGACTTCCTTAGCGGCACCATCGGCTACTTACCGACACGAACGCCTTCATTTTTCAACGAAGACATGGGAACTGTTCAACGACGTCCGAGACAACCGTGGAGCACCATCATAACCGTAGAACCAGGTAAACAACAAACACTTAAAGTTAGTGAAATAACTGGAAGTGTTTCTTGTTTACCAGGATTGACCAGGATCTTTTGACTACACACTTCTATCAACGTATTCCTTGGAGCTGATTTGAGGTGACAAAATAACTTAAATCAGCTTTATTGACAGATTCGTTAGAAGATGGATAAATGCGAAGGAACTTGCCATTCAGATCAACATGACTCAGCTTATCGCAGCTTTCAGCTCAATTCATCATATAGGGGGTGAATTTCAGAAAGGACATCATGTTTTACTAGTTCACGAGATGTCGGCCTTCAAGACCTGACTTCCCTATTACTGTCTGCTCATATTCACATCTCTCCACAGTTGGACCTCGTTTGTTCTGTATTTTGTCTGTACTGGATGAGCTATCTAGCACCACTCTAATCAATGAACATAGTCAGAGAGCAAGTCATGTATCTCTGCTGTGTCCATTGATTATAGTGTGGTTGGACGAGGCCACCTACAATCGTCACCTACTGTTCACCTGGGCACATGGCCTATCCATTAATAATCCATACAGTCAGTAAGGTTACTGTATGACTATTTTTGGATAGACCACATGCTGCATTTGGACCCAACTCAATGCGTCAGTGTTATTACTTACCATCGCCCACAACCTCCCCTCTATGTTGACAACGCAAAATATTGAGATTTTGGAAATATGATGCGTTGTCAATTTAAAGGGCAGTTTGATAAAGGCACTATATATGAACCAGGGCTGTGCGAAACTCCAGGTCAAAACCCGAAATCGTAGATCAACAATGCCTTCTTTTCCTCTCATCTTTCAAGTTTCAAAGCATATCAACTCAATCGTGTGCCGTCATCCAGTCGCATATGATTCAGCTCGCCGCCTATGGGAGTGTTCAACGTCAGTCCTGTATCGATGCCGAGATTTGCAGACCTCCGAGAGATGAGAAACTGGAATCGAAGGAATGTCACGCAGGAATACTGCAATTCTTCGTAGCAGCAGTTGCTTCCCTGCATCCAACCCTATCCAGTTCATGCTTCAATGCCGGTACTGCCACTGGATCGTGGCAGTCGCAGCACCGTGGATGAGAAGGAGTAAAAAAGTTTTATTTAACAGCGGTTTTACATGAACAGAATAAACTCGATGTTGACTTTATGCCATGAATGAAAGATATTACACCTTACAATGGTGTCCCACATAATTTGCTACTGTCGTCTTGCCGACTTTGACTTTTTTGGTTCCTCAACTTTTCATCTTCATCTGAACTGTTTCTTCTTAAAATAATTGGAGGTATATGTATTGCGGTCTTTTGAAGAAATGCTTGGCAGTTTTGTAATGTAATGGTGCATAAAGGTTTTACGCGATCGATTTGACACGAGAGTACATTTGATATCAGCGAAGCTGTCAAGACTTCAAAGCTGGTCCGTCAGGATCGGTTTAAGTCCATAGGCATGAGCCTAAGCTAACCCAAAACTGGATGCTAGGGCATGCGCAAAAATCGCTTCGCTGGGCGAGCCCTGTAGTTTTGACACCTCTTGCAGATATCCTAGGCAATCTCGCGTCAAATCGTTCTGCTACCGTAATTTGAGGATGCGCGTAGTTTGCTCCGTGAAAAGCGCTCTTCTTTCGGTGATTCTTATCAATTATTTTCTGCCCTTGTGTACAGTAGTGAATCAATGATAAGCAAAATGCTGTTTAAAAAAATTGAACGGATCTGAGTTAATTTGCCAATTAAACATTATGAGCGAGAAGAAGTTGCTCGCGTCTCCACCCGATGCAGAATTACAGTTGATGCCATGTTCGAAATTAGGGTGAACTTTACGACTGGTCTCACAGCAGTGATGTTCACAGTGAAGTGCAAGGGTCTGAAAGGGTGTAGTCTACGAAGGATGCTATACTTACAATATGCTGGGATTCTGATATATGACATCTTGCAACACAATGCAGCGGAGGGCTGCCGGTTCATGGAAGATAGCTGGCATATACAGCTGGCTTTTAGAATACTCCTTTGGAAGATTATCCAGCTGCTCATGGTTGTGAACGAGCCTTCTGAAAGCAAGGCTGATGCTTTTGTTGTTATTGTGTTTTTACATGTATATTGCAGCAATTGAACAGCGCGAAAGAAGTACTTTTATTGGAAACCGCACCGAAGGCACAGTGCTGGAAAAAATGTGCAGTAGTATACGAAGTTGATAAATGCTCCAGGAAGAGATGCACCCGTACTTGCAACCACATGCGAATATGGTATAAAGCGTAGGAATCGAAGGGAACAATGTAACTCAGAAGTATCCTCTCAGGTTATAAAATGGTTGGGACGAGATCAGAGGGAAGAGATGGAACTTAAGAACAAGATGAGCAAAGAGATCTAGTAGTTATTGCCTTGTCTTCTAATGCTGCATGATACCGTTAGCGTGGTCGTTGCCGTTTTCTGCTATGCTCGCTGGCCTTTGCACAAGCGGTTGCGACTGAACGTGGTGACTTCGGATGAGACCGTCCATAGCATCTCTGAAACAGTTCGGCTGTGCAATTTGTTCCAGTGGATCAGTGTAGTTACCCAGGGCGTGGGAATCGACGAAATACGGGGAAAAGCATTGGAGGATCGCCCTCTTGTGCATTCAGACGACGTTGCCTCGCGCGCTCAATGAAAACGTCATGGCGTTCGGACTTCTTCCAATTGTAGTAGAACTCAACCAACTCGCCGACTCTACGGCTCGGTAGCTGAAATATAATACACGTATAAACTGAACTATTCGACCCATTTTTCACTTTTGGGCACACGAAAAAAGAGCCTGATTCGTAGAGGCAGGATGAAATCGAGAAACACTCGTGTCTGCTGATAAAATTACAAGTTGAACAAACTGATCTATCTACTGATTTTTTAGGTCTACTTCGTTCAACCTGATATGGTAGGTAAACAAATGTGATAGAGTAAAGCCTACGAGGTGCCCTATCGAACCTAAAGATTTACCCACTGTGTTTTCTAGAAAACGTACCGCATGCGCTCTGATGACGAAGAAGTTCTTTCCATACACCGGAAGTGCCTGCTCGAAGGAGTCGACTTCGGCCGTAGTGAAGGCCACCCGCGGAACGGGAAGTGTTCGGTACGCCGGGCTACACTCGGTACTAATGTTCTCTTTCAGGACGTCCACGACCTCCTCGATGGTCTTTTCAACGTCGTAGTTGTTCTGCAGGAATTTGTGAAGCACGTAGTCATTGTCAAATGCTGCCTTCTTGTTGTTACGGTCGCCATTCTGTCGGCTTTCGATTTTCTCGTAGACCGTAGCTATGAGCTTGTCAACCGCGGCTTGGTCGACGTCCGGCTTCCAAAGCAGTTGGTTCTTCCTGTCGTTTGGCTCCAGCTCATATTCCGGGTCGTACTCGGGGACCTGCACCTGATGGTCGGGACCGACGCTGACGTATCGCTTCCATTGGAGAATCTGCGGTGGCGGTACGTAGTCGTTGTCGACGTCGGCTTCTTCGTCGTCGTTCACTTCGAAGTATCCGCGGGGTCCGAGATGCTGAGCGTTGGGAATGTGGGCGATGACGCTGTCTGCGCCGGGTTCTCCGTCGTCTTCGTCCTCTTCGGACTCATCTCGGCCGTTTTCTTCTTCTAGCGAATCCTCATCTTCTTCCACCGATGCCGCATCCCCATTCACTCCGTAGCCGTACATCGCTCTCAGCTGATCGAGTGGAATGTCCTGTTCTTCTTCGAGCATCTTAAGCTCGTCGCCATCGTCGTCGTCGAGGTACGCTTCTTCCTCATCTATAGTTGCTGAAAAATGTAGTATAAAGTGTCGGGTAAGGACTATTGAGAAGAGTAGATTTTTGTGTGTAACTTGTCATATTTCTCTTGGAATTCTTCAATTAAAATTCAAGGCTATTATGGACTACCGTAATAGAAGAATCGCGCGCCTGTCGACCGTGATATCTCGGGCGTAAGCGGATGAACTTCAAAACTTGCATGGGTGCATCGCTTCGCTTTCTAAGGCTGCTCAGGGAGTTTTAGAAAAAAGTTCGACCTTCGTGATACTTTTCCCATTCAATGATCTTCTTCTTTCAGTGCCTATTTCCGAAAACCAGCGCTAGATTCCAGAACCAGTATTATACCGGATTCCACTTATTAACTAAGCTGTAAGAGTGGGAGTCTCTCGGGAGGGAATCGCTATTTTCTTATTGTTTAGGTCAACAATGCTTCTATTTTACTAAAGTGGATAAAGATGGGAAATGAATAAGATATCTCATCCATCTTAACACGAGCTTGATGGTGTTTGATTAAAAAGCGTGGCGAAGATGTTTTACCTTCGTCATCCTCGGCATTGTTGTCGGACCAGGTCTCGTTGAATGAGTCGTCGTCGGCCATTTTCCGTTAAGAAGCGATAAACTTTCCCGCTGAAAATGGATAACTTAACGCGATGTTTGGTGTATTGAATTTAAGGGTTGGAAGGACCCAGGACTGGCGATGATGCAAGGAGGTGGCGCATTTTGCCTCGGAAGGTATTCCCTATGGTCGGTAAAATTTTTGTGCGCCATTTAAATACAACAAAACATGAATACAAAACCGCAGGATTCATCAATTCCCCATCGAAGCACGCCAGGTACATTGCTGCCGCATCGCATTACGCCGCTCAACTCGGAAGAATCCGCACTTTTCCCGCTTTCACATTCGCCCGCTTGCACAGCGCTGCGTCAGAAATGCGTGCGCGCGCGCGACCTCACACCCAGACGCTGTTGCCGCCGTTCGGCGCGACGCTTTTATCGCCGTCGCGTCAGCCGGACCGACCGCGGCGACGAGGACGGCGGCGGCAGCACGGCGGCGCTTTTGAAGCCATTCCAATGGACGCCGTATGGTTTTCGCGGCGAGATTTTTGTTTGAAATTCCGCCGACGGGCACAATGTCGAATTGGAATGAAAGTGTAATTGGCACCTTTTGCGATAACTTGTCACGCTCATGCATAGGTGCAATTGAGCGGGGATGGATGTCGCTCTGAGACCCAAGGATGTGGATCGGCGTTGGTAACGCTAAATTAGACGACTTACATTGAACTGTTCCGAGGCCTTCCCGATGCAGGACTAGAGGGATCTTCTGAGTGTTTGCTGCCACCTAGGGCTATTCTCTTTTGCACCATGATTGCACCTGAAACGACCTCTTTCAATGCTCACCGTATACCGGTAACGAGGTGGCTGAAACACACGAAAGCTTCAAAAAATTAGGAAGTTTGTGTATGTGTAAGACGACTGGTAGTCCGGTTATTTGTCGCGCTGATGATCAATATGTTCAACGAGAAATAAAAAAAAGAAAAAAAAGGATAAATCGAGTACTTCCTCATGGTCCTAATGGTCACTGTTGTGAGGTGTATGCAGTACACTACAGTTGTTATCACAAGACACTCAATAATGATCCGAAATAATTAAGTTCTATGACTTTTGAAGACACTGCGAGACTAAATGGGGCTGAAGGGTATATCTTATCTGCCCTCACGCAAAAAAATGTGATCACTAAACATCATTTCCGAGCATCTTTTATTTGGCGACGCGAAGTGGACTAGTAACTGAAAGAAGAAAGACGGCAAACGTTTTGGGTTGAAAAAGGAAGAAGCAAAGGCACTTTGGTGGCTTGGAACAGGGAAGAATTACGGTACTTTTTTTCAGCATGACTATCAGATGAAGTAAGGTGGGAAACACTTCAATTTTATAACATCAACTAACTGCTTACATATGATGACACTTGGCTGAAGTAAATGCACTAATAAGCCAACATAATCTAGGCGCCCTCCACGCGGCAATCGGAACGGACAGCCACTCTGGAATCCCCCGCCGTGTGAAATAGAATGATTAAATGTCCGATACCGCTTCGCTCGAATGAAAAGCCTCTATGGATCTTATTAAGTCGTGGGAACTGCGACACACAGCAAAAGGCGTCAAAAGAAGGCGACGGAAGGGAAAAAGAGACCTAGAACACAAGTCATATGTTGTGCGTAAAATCTGGACAGGACAGAATGAAAACAACTGAAGACAAGGAGGCTCTCACATTGCTCGTTTGGAGCTAATGGCTGCGGCTCAACAACGACACACAACGAAGTGGGCTATCTCTTACTTCGAAGGCGTGCCCTATGGATCTGGATCTTATTTAGTTAAGTGAGTGACGCAGAATAATTGCGGCAGCAAAGCTGCGTTGAAATCGGGATTAATGCAAATGGTGTGCTGTATTATGTACGGCAAGTAACAAAATAATAATTCATTAAAAAGTTAAACTCCCATCAAAATATTAAAACGCTCCGGACTGGATGCAACAATGCCAGTACCTAAAGCATAAGATATGGCTAGCTAGTTCGTCATGTCCCACACAGAAATCGTGAGAAGGATATCGCTTACCGTTTCAAATGTGGACACCAAATGTGGTATGATAGAGAGAACAAATACATTAGTTTTTTTGCATGCGTTTCCTTATTTCCCACCGCCCATATGCGATTTCGTATCTCAGAACAATTCGCCGCCAGACGACTATAATCAAATCGCTACTGGTTTAGCTGAAAGTAGGGCAGAGAGGAAGACGCAAAAAGATTGGCTGGTGGCCTGGAAGTGGGAAGAAATACGGTAGGTTCTTATAAGTGTAGCCGATCGACATCACTAATATGGGAACCTCAAGAAACGAAAGGAAAATAACTATTAACAGCGAGCGGAGTCGAACCCTGATCTGCAAACTGGTATGCAAGGCACTTACCGGGTCAATCACACAGGCAGAGCTCGCGATCCCGTCAATTATGCATATATCTATAACCGTTCGCGCAACGTTCAAAGCGGTTTACATGGCCAGGTGTGCGCATAGATTAGAGAACAGTAAACCGAAAAGGGTGTCTCAAATGTATGCCTATCTCCTTGCTAATATTAAGCTCGATCTGAGGCGCACACTTCGAACGGTCCCTTTAAGTAGACAATTCTGTGGAAGAAACAAAAGTACTTATTTTCAATGAGAGGTTTCGCGCCTTTCAAATTGTTATCGAAGTGTGTTTTTGCAGATATTGGCACTTGGCTTCCTCAAAAAAAAGAATGCAAGGTTTGAAAAAAGGATCACACATCCATATTTATCCAAAGTTTGGTGACAGGGATATGCCAATATCGTTCGATGCTGCTTGTTTCTATATAGAAAACGCATAACTAAAAAGCGGTTTTGCTAAATAGTCGATAATAATAGCGGGTCACCAATTGTGTTCAAATGAGAAACTAACAAGAATGACCGCTTAATAACAGCTTCCGTATCAACTGCTGATTTCGCCACAGCTGTACAGTCAAATAGAACCAGCGACAAATGCGCGACTGGCGAATAAGAGACAAAGTCTCACCACCGCGCGCCACTCAAGAAGCTCCTTTTCTCTTTCCGGTAGATGATCCGCAGATGAGCCATCTATGCCCGCTTGCCGTCTGGCTAGTCATAAGTGTTAATAAAATTAATGGACACTATGTTTGGGAGTCTGGTGCCTTTGCCATACCACTTGTCTCACAGGTTTACTCAGAACATTACTGCCATGACCGTTCACCAAAAGCTGAATCGTATATGCAATGTTTTTAATGCTGTGATTAACAGCAGTGCAAACAAAGAATGATGGTGGCTCCGTATGCCAAAGGTGACGGAAAAGAATTGGAACTGCTATGCGTTTTTCCGTTTTAGCGCGCCGCCATCATCCCAAAATCGGCTTTTCCAAACATCTATGCATAACAACAACATGGTTGACTCGTGTTTAATTACTATGCACTCTACTTTTGAAGTAAGTAATGTACTACGCGCCACATATAGGTTTCGCTTTCTGAATACGAAAATACTCAGAACTGCTTTCATCTTAAGAACCCTATGAGGAACGAGAAGAGCGAGACCCGCAACCGGCGCACTCCGTTCGAAAAGCTCCTTTGGTCGCCACGGAGCCATTTGCAGATTGCGCCGACTCATCTACGTCGCTGCCTCTTTTCGGCTTACTCATTTTTCTCGGAAACACTCGTGTTCACCCTGCATAATTCAAACATCTGATGTTATCCTTAAAATTAAAATTGATTCAACTCCCGGAAAAAGCTAATGAAGGTATACTTCAAATTTTGATGGTCACAAATGAATGACCAGTAAATTGAATGATAGGCAAAGCATGTTTCGGTGAAAAAAAGACAAACACGGTAAAGGTAGAAACGAAATCGAAGCCGTCCCTATCACCAAAAGGACGCAACAATGAACGCAGATAAAAACGCGATTTTTGCTAGGAAAATGCAGCTGTGGTAGAGAGAGCAGCGAGCACGGGCAGCCGCCGCCCATCAACCCTTTTGGTCTCGCTGGGCGATCCGTGGAATCGCCGCGACCGCCGCCCTCCGCCCTTCTCAGCGCGTGAAAAACAGCGCCATTTGGTATTGTTTGCCACTATACTATAGTGGCAAATTAACCGCTATAGACACGGCACACTACTATAGGGCACCAAGCATGTATCAATTATACAGCGAGAAAAATTAATTGGAGGTTTCCAGTAATCAGTAAATCAGCGACAACGCCAACTCACTTGATGAAGGTGTCATCGATGAGTTAATGACTAGAGATCACTTAACTCTGGAGTGAAGCTTCGTTATACTACAAATGCTAAGAAACCAAAAGTCAAAAATGATACGGTAAAACAAAAAGTGGAATAAATAGCTCCATCACTACGATTTCTGACGCTGCTTAGGGAGAGCTCGCAAACGCAGGTCGGCTGTTAATTTATGTTATTAATGATAGATATCATAACTCGGACACACTGATGTTCAGTAAAGTTTTCCTCTCGGATCTCCAGTTTATCTAAAGCGGACAGCATCTTACCTTCACAATGACTTTCGGAAACGACGGAAAAGAATGATGCGGAAGAAATGGGTGGGAAATGTCGGAACGGAAAAAAGCGGGGCAGAATTATTATGACACGGCTCCGTTCTAAAAAAAATATAGGTTATAAAGATAACATAGATTTATTAGATTTTTTATTGCATTCAGTTGAATAACGAACTGTAACTGTCCATGTGTAGATATGTATAAATATAAAACAGGCGCGCATGACCATGCAAAATTCACCTGCATCCCCGCTTTATGTGTACCGGAGATTGGTGTGTTCCCCGGTTTTATAATATTGGAAAAGTGCTTGGTTACATTACAGAGCACAAAGATGGCTATTTTAAGATGCACGCAACGTGTATAGCCACATCAACGATGAAATGTCAGGTAAATCTTGATTTTCTCTCCCATTAGTAATTGTGCCTTCAAAATATATGCCAGCCAGTGGAGAATAACAGTGGTCCTCTTAAAGTACACATATCAACAAATAAAACCAAGACGATTATCCTTTTAAGTTGTTTACAACAAAACATAGTACGTTTATTCACAATTTGGTAATTGTATCTGTGGAAATGGAATGTTATAACAGATGAAACAACATGTACTGTTCCCAGTGAACAGCGACGACAACGCGAACATCACTGCCTGCCGGTTGGAGTCCGGTGAACGAAGAACAAAGCGGCCGTGGAGAGCGTCAGTCGGCGCCCGAACACCCGCCGATAAACAATCATGACACGATGACGTCGGCGTTCTTTCCAAGATTTGCTTGCAGATGTCCTTTCTTAACTCATGTGATTCAAGTCTGTGTAACACCCTAGTCGAAAACTAAGATAAGGGCCATGTTGTTCGGAGCATTGGCTCGTATCACCAAGGTAACACGAACCACAAACGCAAGCTCTGCCCATTCCTTTAGTTCCACTCACATTTTGTCATAGCATTCGGCTGAGTGGGTTGTTCGCTTACTGTCTCTCCCTTTTAAGGAAATAGACCCTAGTCCGCTTGATCAACGCCATGAACCAACGAGTAGTGCTCGATATCGGTGGCACCCACTTTGTAACCACTGACAGTACCCTTAAGCGTATTCCCAACCTTTTTCAAGACGCCACACCGGACGACTACGGTGTGATTTTCGTTGACAGGGATCCAAACTACTTCAGCTATGTCCTCAACTTCATGAGGGATGGATCACCGGCGTTTCTGGACACCTGTCATGAGGATGTAATTCGGGACATTGCGCGAGAGGCTCAGGTAACGATTTCACCAACTCTATAAGTATAGTCACGAACCTCATGATCTTTTAATGAGCCACGATGGAAAGCCACATTGCGCATGCATGCGTGATTTGAGGAAAAGGGAATTCATTCCGCCCTGGTTCTACAGATCACGAATGGTCGCAGTCTGTCCTGCATTTGCGCCCGACGGCAATTATCTTTTGATGTTGTTTACGGCTGGCGTCGCCTTATTTGCCAACAACTACACTACAATTTTCGTCCAAGCTAATTAAAACGAGACTTGTTTTGAAGTCTGATTTTTCGTGTATTTCATATCGAGTGCAGATTTGAGGGGGATTAAGACCTAGGACTCCTTCCGCCCAAAATCTACCTTCGATTCCCATTCTTGTAGTTCTACAAAATAACGGAGCTCGCGGAAATGTGCATCTTTCATGGACAAGCACCTTCGATGAACGATCGCGTTAAGTGGCGAACCGATTCAATCGACGCTTACTGGCAACTTTTCGTTCGCCACATCGTCGACAACTCGCTTCGACTGCCATTTCACTATGAACGCAATAGTCATACGTTGGCCAAGTGCATAGCCTGCGAGGAGACGTTCGATCCGAAATGCTCCTATGTCTACGATATTGATATGAACGAGTGGAGCGCAACAAGGCATCACATGCAGTACATAACTGGAGTGGTTACTCAGGTGAGAGGGTTGGACACTTTTTCGATTTCCGTTACGTAAAGCAACAGAAGAAGTTGTGTCAAGTCGCCTTCCTCGGTTTTGTTGGTGTCGTTGTCAAATTGTAGTATCTGCGCGGTTGATGCCATGCAGACTTGGTCGCTGGATCCCCTGAACTCTGGTTTCGTAGCGTGGTGAATGCTACAAAGTTGCTGCTAAACTTGAACTTCGCACACAGCCTGTGAAAGCAGGCTGTTTTCCGCGACCAAGCGTGCAAATCTCTGGGAACTAACTGGGCATAACAACTAATTTGTGTAACCCATGGCCTTGCATATCTTCCCACGGATTCTTGCAGGGCCAATCTGCAAAGTGGGGGCCTACAGGAAGCTTGACGATTGTTATAAAAATTGTGATCTTACTGATTTAGAACAACTAGTAGGACATCAATGTAAACTTTTAGAAAATCGGAACGACATGCTGCATTGTTAAGTGGACCAACGGCTGCCAAATCCATCTTCCAATTACGGCAATTCGCAAGACAAATCCTGTGTGAAGATTCAAAGCAAGAACGTTTATTGAATGGCCGCACACTGCAAAGAAATTACCACATTTCCTTACCACGCATAATAGACAGTATTTCACAATCGATGTCCTTTTGAATTACGTCGTTATAAATCTCATTTCACCCATCAATTCTAATACTAATACAATAGGCTTCTGTAGAGCGCTATGTGCGTTCCATGGATTCCGTCCACGCTAGTGTTATTTGGAAGTGAGTCCTCTTAAGTAGTTTGTGGTGTTGATCGTTTAGCTCTTAGAGTTGCTCCGAGAGAATAAGACAATGTCCTGTCAATGTTGAAGCGGCTAGTACTCCACATCGCACTACTTAGTAACATTTAATAGTTTCTAGCATCATCTTTCAACAATAACAAAAAACTTAAAGAAGATGTGGAACTTCTTCTTCGACGATACCCATGATTGAAAAGCGAGCCACCGCCTAAAAACCGTTCCGTTAACCCATACCAATCTTCAATAGTTTGTTACCTTTGCTTCCTTAATCTCATCCGACCAGTCCATCTTAGCCACTTTTTCGATAGCTCTCATAAAGAGCTTGGTAGCGCTGGACGCGTTGTCCGCGAGAGTCTTCAGCACCAGCTCTACGCTGACCTGGAATGTGTTATATAATACACACTGTTTTGCGAAGAAGAATTCTCACATGGTCTCCCTCTCTCCAGCAGTCGTAGTCAGTGGCCAGAGCAGTAGAAACGTATGGAATACCAAGTTCCTTGGCCAGCACAGCCTCTGGGCAGATGGTCATGTTGACGATGTCACCTCCCCACAGCCGGAACATCTCGCTCTCGGCACGAGAAGAGAATCGAGGTCCCTCGATGCAAACCGCAGTTCCTCTCTTGTGATGTGTGATGTTGAGCTCTTCGCACGTCTCCATAATTACCTAAAATGAGGCAATTAGAGCAAAAAAGGCCGTTGAAGTGCATGAAGTAAAGGACGTGGGAAAAACAAGGAAAGAGCGCTTACTTCCCGGAGTTTCTGATTGAAAACGGGGTGCATGGGTACGTGAGCCACGCCGGACGGATGACCAGGTTGTCCGTCGTAGAACGTTTGTTCACGCTTCGTGGTTCGGTCGATGAACGAGTCGAGCACGACGAAGTGGCCCGGAGCGATCTCCTCTCTTAGGGAGCCGGACGCGGTGCATGCGATGATGATGTTGACGCCGCTCTTCATCAGGGCCCACATGTTCGCGCGGTAATTGACGTTCGTCGGCGAGAACTGGTGCCGCCTACCGTGGCGCGGCAGAATCACGCAGCTCACGGAGCCGACGGTGCCTTCGATGAGCACGTCGGATGGCTGTCCGTATGGGGTGTCTACGGTAATCTCACGAACGTTCTCTAGGAAGTTGGTCTTCTCGAGTCCCGTACCGCCGATGATTCCGATCTGCAAAAAATACAGTTAGAAAAGGGACTAACATAACGTATGCCAGGCTTAGCCTCAGTAGACAACTGCCCCTTTTCAAAACAATAACAAAAATGGCCCTGCGCTCTCGCCTCAACCCTTTTCAATTGGAGAAGACTGTTTTATAGATCCAGAAGGATATCGATGAGCATTTGGAAGATTCCAGTCATTTCAATGTTCACCCAACGGCTAATAGGTGTTCACTAGTAGATTTTTACGAGAATACTGTTTACTTCCTTGTCGCCAAAATGAATTTCCCGCTTCGATAACTTTGGATATGTTCCCAAAAAGAAATGGAAAGGAAAGTGGCAAAGTAACTGGTCGATGGCCGCTTTTTTCATTTTTTATTTTCATTTTTGTGAAATTTCTGAGTACAGATTTTCGGATTAAAAGCAGGTTTTCTCATGGACCTTTTGCTGAAGTTAAACTAAATAAGTGCACCGCTTAGAGCCCGAAACATCTGCAAAGCTTAATCCTATAAAATATTCATCACGTATCGTAAACGTGCCGTGCCATCCAGTGCACTTTGTCCATAAGATATCCTCTCCTTTGAAACATGCGATCAATTTTAGACATTCCCTTAATTGACTAAATATCGTCCATATCTGCCAGGAGAGCATCGCCGCGAAAGGAGATGACAATCAAGGAAGCGCGCATCTTTATTGCCCTCTGCGGAGTCGCTTTTCATTTTTTTATTTTACTGCTCTATATACTTTCAAAAGGGCAACAAGCAATAGCCGAAACAAAAAATGCTATTATGTGGTCTTTGTTAACACGCTGCGCGCACGTTTTTCACATTAAATTAGCCATTTGCTGCCTGCCCTGAAGGATCTCTTTTCGCCTCTGTTCGTTTAACCTACACCGCATTAGCCGTTCATCAAGAAAGTCATTTCCTCGAGGCGCTATTTTATTATACGCAACGCGGCATGTTATATGTATTGAGGAGCTCATCTCGGATACACGCTTTTAGCCTCGAGATAAACGAACGTTTTACCATTCGGCTCTGCATTTCTTCGTCGAGAAAGCAAGTGTTTTCTGGCCTAATTTAGGAAGAGAGCTTCGTCAGTAATACTCTCCGTAAAGCAATTTTCTTAAAGAACCGTTATTTATAGCTGTTTATACAACAGTCGCCTCTTCTTCTGCATCCGAGCTAGTAATCTCCCTTGCTTAGTTCAAGAATAAACAATCCACCCCTTTGCCTTAGACCGACGCCTTCTTTGGGAGGGACGGAAGGGAACAGCCACTTTCAATTTCCGCAAAATCATTAAATTAAGAGACCAATGTTTGTTTCCTTCCGCAGAAGGGGACGTCTCCGCTATAGTGTGTGCTAGGCCGATTCCGATTCTTATTCGTTCACATACAGATGACGGCCGAAGTCGATTTTTTGTGACTTGACTTATGCGCGTTGTTATTCGGTATTCACTGAATTGTAACTAATCGAATAATACATGCGCGTGCTGTAAACAAAACAGCTTAAATTTGAGTCGTTGTGTCATTTTGCCGTTAGAAGCGTTTTGTTCGTTTGAGGACAGCAGACGAATGACAAATACCAAATAAAAATATTATTGTTTTGACCTAGCAGGGCACAATAATTTATGGACTCCTAGGACACAGTAATCGAAATTCTTCTAACTGTTATTCTATAATTTCTCTTCGCTCGCGATAGAAACTCGTCGCTGTCAACTTCGGAAACGTAGCATTGCTATTTTCCCAACATATAGCGGCCCTTTACGAATCACAGACAGTTTCGATTAACACAACCGGTGAACACTTCTATTTGCACTTCTATTTATTTTTCGTTTCTTCAATTCATCTTCAAATTGTTTTTTTTCGGCTGAACAGTTGTGAAAACATTTAGCGGTTTCATAAACACGGCGCAAATCGAATTTCGTATTGACTCAGTTGGTTATTGTCCATTTATCCCAATTGCGAAACGGACATTTATTCGCTGTTTACGTGGCTCCATATCAAGCGATGCTGCTATTGTTCATCGAACAAGGGTGGCAAGGTAGACTTGCTTAGATACATCTTGTTGGTCATATATACTTAGATAATTTGTGCTCGTTTTATCGCGTTAATTCTTAAGCGCGCGATTCAACTTTTCGTATAATAGAAAGAAGAGAAACATAGGTTGGGCACGACCCTAGACTATTTTGTATCGCGTACAGTTCTACCTGTCTATTTGGTCTTGCTAACCAGCAAACAAGTGGCATGCCTGATTCTAATACATAGCTAGCGCACGCTTAATCTTCGATCAGTTTGACATTGATGTAAAAAGGAACACTCAGGTCAGAATTGCAACATGCGATTGCTTCTACATTCCCATCTAACTTCTATCACATAATAAAGATCTAAGTCACTAAATATAAAAATAATCACTAAATTCAAAAAAGGGGAGGGTTCATTCCTGCAGTGCATTCTGCAAACCAATGAGCGTTTTGCACCTGCTCAATCTTCGAACTCTAATGCCGTTTATCCCATAAGGAACATTGCTCCTTCTTGCACAAACCCTCACGTTCAATTGATCGCGTTAGGCGGTGAACGTTCAAAGAACGGTCCATTTTATGCCGTGATCGCCTTGATCTGTTCTGTTATTCTCCCGGTTTTTGCCTATTGTGATTGGAGACATACCTTGAGAGTCATCTTGCGAGTTATGTGCCGCGGCGCGTGCGAAGAATTCGATTAAACCCTGAAACAATGCACCGCTAACAAACTCGATTATGCAATAAAACGGAGATGAACACGGAGGATAGTGGTAGACCGGCGCCGCGGACAGGTCCTCCATCCAGAGACCTTATCGTGACGCGCTATCTCGCGGCGCCGAAGTGCTTCGCTCAGACGCGCTTATACCGCAGAGTTCAATTGCGATGCACTTTTGTCTTTTGCGATGCGTTATCTTTTCCTCGATCACCGCCCAATTTTGACGACCACACACAACGACTTTCGATCATCGGTTTTCGCGCAGTTATTGTACATGATCATGTATCGCGATACAACGTACTCGCACAGTGTAAATATAGCACACAAGGGAATTGCTATGACGACGGCGGAATCGTCTTAGGCTCGGACAACAGGCGTGGACGCGAAAGGACAGCCGCGGAAGGAACAACGCGGAAAAGGCTGTGCCCGCGGAGATGAAGGGCGACGGAGAGGACGACACGGCGGCGTTTGGCTATGGCTTCACATTTTGTCTTCGAAACCCCGGGTTGGTTCTTTGGTGTACTGCATGCTCTACTTGCTCGTCGTTGTTTGTTGCGCTTATCTGCGCTGTGCTCTTTGCGCAAAAGCCAACAGCACGAGTGCTCTCGAAGGATGCAACGGAGTTTTAAATCTCGTATCCACTGTGCCATCTGTTTGTGAGGGTCAGGGAATGTGCCGCTGGAAATGTGACCCTTATCTTTGCACAGAAATGTTTTTTTAGCAGTTTTTAAGTCCTGTATTTCTGTAAAAGCGTTTGCGGGACTCTTTGGAGTACGGTCGAATATATTATATATTTAAACAGATTGTACTCCGCAAGTGTTTTGCAGTGTTGTTATCCTTTAATCGTGCAGCAGAACCCGAAAACACCACTTCGATTTTCACATGAATAGAATTTCAGAGAAAGTGACCTATTGAAAAGAGACATGTGACTCAGACCCTTAGTGCATTTTGTAGAAAACAAATAGAGCAGCTGGATATGTCGGTCAATGAACTGCCAATGGAGAGATAGTCACGCATTCATCATAAAAACGGGAAACTGTTTGACATAAGTCCAATGCAAACGCAAGATTTACAAAATGCTACTCGTCGTATTAGTTTCAACTGTAGATTGGCTTGTTGACGATAGTAGCCCTTCCCATAAAACATCCTCTTTCCAGGTCGAATGAGTAATATAGGTCTAGGTAGGTACTGTTATCTACGCACATCAGCAGTATAGTACTCAGTTCGCCTTAAAGCTCCTCATACGAAAATTTTCATATTTTATTTGGATTAGTCTGTTACTGTAGTACAGGCTTTTGACGCTTGTCCTTTGTATGAAAGTTGACTGTGAATCGCTCCGTCGAAATGCAAAGAGATCGACACAGGTACGAACAGTGGCGGCAGCGGATGACGTGGCGAGGCTTAGCCAGCTGATCAGTCTCGACGGCGATGTTGGCGCGGTGGCGGTGAAAGGGAACTATTTGCGTTTGATTCGCACTGCTCTCATTCAGTTCTCGACCTTTTCGAAAAATTTTGTTCCCATTTGGTTTTCTATTAGCTCTGAAATCATTCAGGGCAGATGGTCTTTTCGCACCACTTTCCTCGTCATACACAAACTTCCTTCTTTCTTAACGCATTGCAGCTCTGCTTATTGATAATTCATGGGGATGAATTAATTATTAGCAATGTTTACCACGCAATCGGTGTCCTATACGTATGTACACATATCAAAAAGGGGTTGCTGAGATTTTAGGAGTTTACCGTATGCAACAGATGGTGATGTTTCGTGGATGTCTCAGTGACTTACTTGCTCCTTACGGCAAAGAATTCATCGCGCTTACTGGTTAATTTTCTGCGTTGCTCCCTGTTGGACATTGTCGCATGCTTCTTCGTACAATAGATGCAGATGAGTCATGTTCTTTAAGGATTTAACAGGCAATCGCCTGAATCAAAGAACTTTCAGTGACGCCTAAAAAACCAGTTGTTCCCAGGCGTTCCATTCATCGTCGTGATGTTGTGCCAATTAACGATCTATTCACGGTCACGATGATGCTCTCGCAAAACAGCAACCCTTTGGTGACATCACTAGTAGTAGTTCTCTGTGAGTCACGTTGTGTGTGAAGGTTCAACCAAAGAACATCAGGATCTCGTGAGTAAATCCAAAGATCAATTTATTGTTGAATGTTGGAGGTCTATTACAATCTGAGTTCTGAAGAATAGAGACCTCACGAAATGAATGATGTGACTTTGAGTTAGGATGATGGTATCAACTGTACTGGCAACTGTAATGAGCTGTAGGGTGTCAAAATGACGCCATTCTGTTGACAATGCTGAAAAACCGCGCTGTGATAGTCACGGCGAGCGATTTGTGGTCGTCCGCTTTTTGTAAACACATCCGTTTGCTCATCTTGAATGAATTTGATGGATGCCAACTCCTCGGTACTCCACCTCAGTCGCTTTGTCTGAGCTCTTTCTTATCAATCATCCTCATGATACTCTCTTAAGCGCTACCTAAAAGTGCCTTGAAAATCTTCTGTAGCAATACTAAAAAACTATTGTTTCGATAACTCACTTCAAGGTCGTCAATCTCATACAGTGCCCTATTGAGCCAATCAGCGAATCGTTCTCGAAAGTGACACTTGGATCGAATCTCGAACACGGCCATTTAGGCAAATATTGCGCTTCCACGAGTGCGAAGTTCCGCCATCCGCCTCCCCTTTCACTCCTATCGAATTGGCTCCATTGTGCCTGCCCCATCATCCCATTCGTCTCTCGCTGACTCACTCACGGCGAAATCTAGCTTGGCAGCCTCAAGGGTTCCGTACGTCTTTTCCCGCGCAATTTCCCCTCTGTCGCTGCCGGCCGTGATATTTTGGACGTGTGAGTCAACTTGTTTGATGTTGGTGCGAGGCCAATATTGCTTACCAAAAGCTTCCCCATTTGAGTCATTATGTACCTGTCGTCGCACTCCCATCAGAGGTTTCTTACCTACTTGTCTTCCATCAAATGTCGTCTTCCCTCGTCCAGTCCATCTCGCTAATCGACTTCGTCGGTCCGGCTGGCTCGCTGGCTTTGTTTACTCAGGCTACCCTTTCTTTTCTCTGCCCTGTTGTGTTCCCACGAAACGCCGTCTGCCTTTTAGTGCTCATAAGACAGTAGCGCCCTTTATTTCACGAGGCCAAAGCACTTTGTTGTTTTCAAAACGAAGTGTTTTGGAATCTCAAAGCCAATCGATGCGACATCAGCGGCGACTGCAGGGTCTCATCTCCGTTCTGGACTCATGAAACACGGTAGATGCTCCGTTTAATGCTCTTCAAACAGAAGCGGGCCACTGAAGGGGTTCGTATATTCTGCAGCTTCGCTTTTTTCATATAGCTTTGGAGAGTCATTAATCTTCCATGCCCGCTATGGAAATGCAGACGAATTAATGCGGTCTCGCTTTTTTGAAGAATACCGAATTCACGGCACGCTGTCTAAACGGAAGTTTCGACAGCTTTGTTCGCTTGAAATTCTGTTAATTTTCATCTGTGAATTGTTCAAATTCAATCATGAACGTTTTTTTTTGTTTTGTTTGCTGCATTTCGACAGACGAACCTGCCGTAAAAGCATTTTCAAATTAACGAGTTTCACTATCTGTTTACAAACGTAAGATGTCACCTTTTGTTAATCGGACTTAGTCGGAAAATCGTTGCTTTAGATATTATCCAACCACCAAGTACTTGGCGTATTTTCTAGATCACCGTCTTTTGGTCTGGTTTACACTTGGTTTCAATTTTCGCGCATTGTTTGAGTGACTTGTTAGCAAAACGAAATCTAAATTTACCGGTGGGAACATCCCCACGAGCCAACCCAGTTGCTTGCCTATAACTAATTACGCGCGAAGCATGCATCTTGATGACATTAATCATATTTCCGCGATAAACATCATCGGTCGTCCAACGCCAAACCATAACATGTAGCCAACGAAGCATCGCTATCTTGCAATTTCCGCTCGGAAAAGACGCAAACTCGGCGCACCGAAAGGGGGAAGACCGTGTGCCCAACATGTTACGGCGACACTCGTGCTCGATGGTCTCCCGCTGAGAGTGCGACGCGATCCGACGCCATTCGTCCATCCGTCCGTCTATTTTCTTCACATGCGTGTCTTAGCCACCTTTTCGGGCATCCTAACGAGCCGTGGCGTTTTGAATTTGTGCGCCCCCAAGAATTGATTTCATTTTGTGCGTCGTCTAGCCAGCCAATTGATGCTTGTTTTCCCCGCGGCCCACTTCGCTCGTCATAACCATTCGGCTTAGCCGGGGATGGGAAGAGAGGATCGAACGCCGACGGCGACAAAAACAGCTGCAGCAGCATAGAGCAAATACTGCTTGCCGCTTTACTTCTCTCTCGCCGCGGGTGTGTCTGTTTTCGCTTTTGGATTCTTCCTGCCGTCACCCTGTCACCAGCTTTTTTAGTTGACTGAAGCGAACCCGAGTTGAATAGCCTCAAATCTGCGTCTGTTAGTAGCTTGTGTCCACTAATCCAGCGACGTCTTCTATGGGAATAAAACGAAGGTAGTCGAGGCATGGATATTCCTCATTATCTGTCTATCTATTCGTTATGGTCGCACCGCATGCAATCGTGATAGGTAGCGTGGACAGAGCTGATTAAGGCATATCCTTTGTGGTTTGTATGCCATAAAACAGTGGATGAAAGGAATGTAATCTTTTATCGATACAACCGGACCTATTTGGTGATGATTACAGTTCATTCAATTAACAACATCTCAATTAACAACATTCTCGTAAACAGTGCGAACATGCTCACTTTCTTGATAAATGCTATTCCCATATCTGTTCGCTGTCTCTCTGTCTCGACATCCGCATCTGCTCTGCTGGTCAAATCGCCGATCAGATGTTGGTCAACCTTCTCCGTTCGCCGATCAGCAGTTCGCCCCTCTATTAAGCCGTTCGTTTTTCTGGTCGACGTCCGAGACCGTTTGATAAGCGCGTGTGCACTTCGTCTCCGCCTTAACTCGCTGCCCGATCCGATCGCGCTACACTCTTTTTCTTCCATTTTCGCACTCGCTCACAGCAGCCATCGCCAACGGCCGAATTGAAAGTGATGCTGTTTCTGTGTGTGTCTCTGTGTGTGTGATGATGTGTTTGTCTGCTGCTGATGTCAACTATAGTGTAGCAACCTGTTTCAAAGTCTAATTTTTTGTGTCTGTTTCAGTCGTTTCTTATGGGCAATGGACGCCGTTAGCGCGTCTGACGGTTTGCTCGAGGGCGGCGAGCCCTCCGCAACGTGTACTGCCGCTACCGCCACCGACACCGCCACCGTCTCGGCCGAAGCTCCGACTCCGTTGCACGAAGAAGCGGCTGCATTGACGTCGACCACCGACGAAGTCGACGCCGAAGCGCAGAGTCCGTCGTCCACGATGACAGCGAACGCCGGTGGCGGAGAAGAGTTGGCGAACGGGGAGAAGACTCCAGTGGCCACGCCGGAACCGGCCGTTCAGCCTGTAGCGCCCCTACCAAGTAAGGAGCCAACCGCGACGACACCGCCACCAGCTGCTCCCGTTGTACCGCCTCGGAGTAAGAAGAAGAAACGACGAGTTACGGAGCTGACCTGCGACGAAGTCAGATGGTTCTATCGGAGGACCGGCGCCGAGCCGAAATGGACGGCTTTCAAAGGTATTTTCAAAGCGAAAAGTTCTAGTCAGCCCTATTAAAAAGTTGGAACCTCCTTGTCAGACAGACGGATTCAGCCTGAAAAGTGTGTCAAAACTTGAACATTACATGTCATCTGTTTGCCTTAAGAAGAATGAGGAACAATTGATCTCCTTAGTATTCCTCCACGTGGATAGTTACCATTCTAAAGCACATAACCCTACAGAGATCCACAAACAATCTTTAAGACAACTAGCAGTTTCAACTAACCGTCTACTTTCCAGGTTACGATTCGATGATGCTGGAAATCAACTGGCGAAGGCATAACAACGTGGACATCGATTCGAAAACACTAGAAGCGATAGAGTCGCTGCCGAAAACCAATCGTGTAGTGGTATTAGACGGGTTATATAAATTAGAAGAAGACTTTACTACGGTTAGTGCACATAGTGAATTCTAATTCTTACATTGGCTACTACAGATTAGTGCAATGTATTGGAAAGACGACAAACTTGAGATTCGACGTGGCACGTGGTTCGTGTCCGACAGCCTACAGCCAATAGTTCCCGACGTAGCGGACGCTATTGAAGCGCACCATTTGCAACAGTTCCGCGATCAGCTGATTCCCGAGGGTCCGGTGTTCAGTGAAAAGGAGGCAAGCAAAAAGCCATGTAAGTGGTTCTGTGTTGAACTGCCTTAACGTGTCCTTCAGTGCTCACCGAACTGAAATTGGAAGAAAACGAAGAAGTCCGATGGAACTCGGTGATCGATACTTATTTGTACAGCAATACTAAAACTAGCCGACTACTCCGTTACATCACGTGGGGTAAGGGAACGGCACTGAAGCGTGGATACGCAGAGGTCTGTTCCCTGGAGGACGCCAAGCCAAATTTCGCTCATCTGATCCTGGTTGTGCATGGAATTGGACAAAAGGGTTACGAGAACCTCATTGCGAAGAACACTGAACAGTAAGTGAACTTAAATCTACCGCTAGGATTGACCTCGCTGTCTGGTATACCTGCTCTCAGTGCAGTGGGGTTTTCTCAGGGTCCTAAATCTATGTATTAGTGTGTTTTGCAAGACATATCAAAATCTGATCGTTTAATGGAAGTCCTACCTGTCTATTTTCAGAATGCGTGACGTAATCAACCAGATGATGGACAAATACTACCCGTCAGAGAAGAAGCGACCCATGGTACTGCCCATCGAATGGCGATCCTCCCTAGTTCTCGACAAGGGGCTCACTGACACGGTCACACTAAGTCGCATGGCAAGGATGCGAACGACGCTCAACAGTACGACCATGGACATCATGTACTATTTGTCGCCGCTTTACCGCAAAGAAATCGTTACGGGTGTTGTGCGTGCGTTGAATAACGCCTACCGTCTGTTCATCGAGAACAATCCCGACTTCGACGGGCAGATCACCGTTTACGCGCATTCGCTAGGATCTGTTATTTGTTACGACATTCTTACGAGTTGGTCACCGTTGCTGCTTTACGATGAATATGTCTCAAACACGATTGTAAGCGTAATCATCATGATACCTAAAGTAATCAAGCGCCACGTTTCAGGAAAATCACAGAAAGGATGAAAAGAATGCTGATGCTGCGGAGGTTTTTGCCGATTTCCAAGCCTCACGACAAAGGCTTCTTGATGTGAAAGGAGGTATTCAGAATGTGCTGCTGTCGGAAGACGAAAAGTTGGATTTTAAGGTAAGTACATAATGTCGAAGACCACAGAAGGGCATGGTAGTAGTATAAGTATAAACAACCAGCATGAAGTGACCCTTTATTTGAATAGTATGGTCAGTAAAGCTAACCATACAATTGCAGGTCGAAACGCTATTCTGCGTCGGCTCACCTCTCGCCGTCTTCCTGATCATGCGTGGCGTCGAGGCCGAAGATCTCATTCCCAAAGGATCACCCGTCGGACGAATATTCAACGTGTTCCATCCGTACGACCCAGTCGCCTACCGAATAGAACCGCTGTTCCACGATGCCTATCGGAATATTCGCCCCGTGAAACTGCATTTGTCAGCTGACGACCGAGCAAGGCGAGACTACGGGCTCACTCCTCCTGACTGCCACAAGAGCTACATAAAAAAGAAGAAGCACGAGCTGAAAACGATAGATAAAGCTCGAAAGAACATGCTGGTAAGTTGCGTTGGACAACAAAATGAATACGAACTAGACACTTGCAGAAATCTAAGGATGATATCTCGGCGATAAAGTCAAACGATGAGGAAATGTTCGACGAAGAGGACGAATGTGATTCGGATGATTCATCGAACACTTTGGCCGCTCGCAGTGCCTGTAAGTTCTGTTTCCTTGAATCTAAGCAATGTGTCGAACTGCGTAAATATCATGTCGCCCGGATACTTTTTTCGTAGGGTTGTATTTACAATAAACGCGGCAATGATTTCGACCTTAAGCCGGGTAACCCCCTTAGTGTTCTCAGCGGCTGCAAGATTGAAATTTATCTCAGTAAAAATGGACAGTTATTGCCTCTTTTTGACTCATTTTAAATATCCGCCTTGTTTTCTATTATAACTGGCAAATTTTGATAAATATATGGCAGAAAATAAGTATCATACTAGACAATAACTTTTTCAGGGGTTTCGATTTATAAAACTGACTTATCCATATTGTTACCCGTACACTCTGTTCAGGCTCGTCACCGAGAAGCATCACACCGCCACCGTCCGACGAAACCCAGGCAACAGCGACGGCGAAGAAAGGCTGGTGGGTATTTGGAGGCGGCAGCTCATCTCAGAAGAGCACTCGACAACAACCAATCGAAATCGCAAAGGAAGCCGAAGCTGAGGAAAGGAAACTAACCCACGCCGAGCAACTGATCGAAACGATTCCTCCACATTTGCGATGCAAATACCGCATAGACTACCAGCTGCAGCCGGCGCTCACCGACAAATCCTACTGGTCCGTTCTGAAGAGCCACTTTGCCTACTGGGCCAATCCAGACTTGGTCATGTACGTGCTGAATCATCTCTATCCTCGCAAAGAAGACAATACTCTAAGACCGTGAACTGTGATATGATTGGACTTCCGCTTTAGATTCGTTTCATACTTTTACGAGTGTACCTATATTCTCTTTCGTTAGAGATCGTGACAGCCACCGAGCTTTAAACGACTCTTCTCCTTCCACATTCGGAACTACCACTGGGTAGCCGTATACGGCGTATTTTCTCATATGTACTCTATTCGTGGTTTGTGAACTAGTCTCCACCAAACATGCTCCTTTAAATACTCAGACATATGTCTTTATAGTTGTTTGTTATGCTGATATGTAAGTGAAGTAAAGATTTCTGGTGACAATAAGGCAGGTCTTTGTGATTGTGCGCTATCCTGAAAGCTGAACAAGTGTCAAACTGCGTTGACACAGCACCAACAGGAAAGAACGGACACAATAGCGGAACAGGCCGCTGTTTTTCTATTATCATGGCTTTGTGAAAAAGCCAGTACTGTAGAACAAAAACAATTCCATATCGTGCAGGCGTATGTGTGCCATGATACATTATGTTTTTGTTAGAAATAAGGTATAGATTTTTGCAACTAGTTAGCCATCCCTGTTATTTCGAACACAGGTCGTGCTGAGTGGAAACATAGTGATATTGACCACCTATTCTTGTTCTATTACGTAATGTTATTTAGCGAGTGTCAGTGCCATGCGAGAAAACATAAAAGAAGACAGGTCGGCTGCTGATAACATTGCAAATGCTGCTGCTGCAGTGCTACACTTTATATGGAAGTATGAAGTAAACACGACCACTGATGAGGCATCACAGCGAACTTTGAAATGTAGTGAAAAAAGAAGAGCGAAGTAGGATAACAATGGGGCTTAGATAGCGAGTTACTGTGGCCCTATTAGGAGAAAACTTGTACTGGGTGGGTGGATGTGTGTTTAGGTATGCATCGTAGCGAAATGCGAATCTCCCAGAATCATTTTCACACAATTTTATTCACACATCAATATATAGACAATATCTCGTAAAGCTCCACACAATATTCTACACAAGCGCATTCAAGACAAATGCTCAGGAGAAATGGAAACATTCTTAACGGCTTTGCGAAGATTGTCGGCCTTCTCGATCATCAACTTCGCCTTGAGTCCAGTGAGAATGTTGTTCATCAGCCGAGGGACGGAAAGCTTCAAGTCAGCATGGAACAGCATACTGAACTCGACGCGGTTCTCGTCGAGTTGCACGAGACGATAGCCGCCGAGATATTGAGTGGTCCGAACGAACTGCTTGCTGGGAGGAAGAAGAACGTCGGCGCAAGGAGCGCATGTGGAGGCGAAGTACATGTTCATTCCGTCTTTTAGAATCTGAATTCTCAATATGCCTACGCGATTTCATTGAGAAACCTCACCTTAACCGCATCGACAGACTCACGAGGATTGAGAATGTACTTTCCCTTTGTACGGTGGTTAATGATGAAGTTTCCGTCTCCGAAGTTCTTGACAACTTCTGCGGAATCGAGCAAAGCGTCCCACTGCTGGCGGTAGGGGAACCACGGGTAGAGAAGGGCGGCCAGGGATTTCACAGTGGTAGGATAGGTGGTGCGCAGTAGGTACATGTCTTCAGCGCCGACGATGTCACTTTCTTTTGTGAATACCTACAGAGATTTGATTGAAAAATGCATGAAACTAGAGACAGCTGCCGAACTTCATCTGTCTGCTTTGTTTTAAACTCCCACCTACCTCTACAAGATCCTGTCCCTTGCCACTTGTCTTAACCAACTTCCACTGTTCAAGATTGTTGAAATACTCCTTGGCCCTATCGATGCAGCCTTCGGAGATCTTAACGTACTCCTCGTTCGAGGGCAGGATGGTAGCACAAAGGCTCATACTTTCTTACTGAAACGGACAATCATTAATCTTCACCGCACGCGTCCGAGTTAACACATTTCCGTAACACGTAAGAGGAGACTAATAGGCGCTCTAATCGAACGGACGAGGGAGTACCGCAAACGAGATTTCGTTGAACAATATAACCTGAAACGAACACCGCGCGTAAATCCTCGACCGCCGGCCACAAACAATATTCGAAGATTGCGGAAAGCGGGAAGTAGCAGCAGCGTCGCGCAGAGATCGACCGACCACCGGTTTCGCGGGAGAGTGGACAATCAACCGGCTGCCAGGAAGCTGGGAGGGCTCGCGCGCGATCCAATGTACCGAAAGTGCATTTGACCATGTGAACTTTGCTCCTTCATAGAGGCACTACCTTTTCTGCAACTTTTTCATCATTAAAGAAGAGTTCGCCAAACGCAGACAGTTCTGACGAAGGAGAGGTCACTCTTTGGTAGACAAAAAACCGAACGTTGAATTACGAAAAAAGTGAAAACCGGAATTTGCAACATATGCCTAAAATTAGGGATTTCATTGACCGCCATATGTTGTGCGAAGGACAGTCTTCTTTTGTGAAAGAATACACCCACATAACAACATAGGACAACTGTTATCTGTTTGGTAGATATACTTATTTAACAAGTAAAAACGGAAACATAACCTGAATGAAGGAGTCTAGTTTTGAAACTATGTCGCTTCTAACAGGAATTTGTACAGTTTTATGATAACCATACAGCGAAAAACATCAAAACATTCTTCGTTTCTCGAGCTCTGGAATTTGACCTTTAGAAACTCGATTTAGAATATGCCACATGGTAGTAATAAAGCGCATTAAAGGCCCGTATTGTACCAGCCCATGCACGGCTTTGACATAAGGAATCTGCTCCCCAAAACACCATCGAGCACTTCTTACGTAAACTGCGCAACATTTGCTCCTTATCTATCGCGCCTCAAGGGGATCACCAACCGATCAAAATCAGCACTTTTCCTTTTTAGCAGCTTCGCAGAGAATCTCCCCTGTGTTCGGCGAACCATCGGAAAGTGCCACGTGATAAGATCTATTATACCACTGGTTCTGACAACACGACGTCATCCTGAATCTGCCTGTCGATAAACACACATATATGACGAAATCGGAAGGCTATTTTTACATACATCTACCTGATGATGTGCATTGCGAAAGTTGAAACAGCAAGAATTTGATTGTAAGGAAAAACAACATCACGCA